>JALJVW010000910.1:33420256-34699508 GCA_024865655.1 Emberiza elegans | reverse complement strand
ATAAGTGAGACAAAACCTGACTGTAACAAGCATATGACCACACAAAAAGGGGAAGGGAATTGTGCTGAATTGTGTTTTCAAGGGAAGGCTGCTACACTGATGAATAATATCATACTGGAGGTGATTTCCAGTCATTGAATTACAGGCGTTACATTTGTCATCACAAACTTACTGAGTGCCAATTAATAAGTATTTTCACTGGCCTTATCAGAAAATTTATATTAGATTGTCAGCTACCAATGTGTATTTGTGATTATGCCAGTGCTGATCTCTGACCTTTCTTTGGTGTTTCTCTTTCCTCCAGTATATATCTAGATATCAAGTGTGTCTGTGGCAGCATTAGGTTCTCTGAGCTCTTTTTGTGTCCTGTGGTAAGATGGGCTCACCTCTTGTTAGTATGATATTGAGGAGAAGGCCAAGCAGAAACTGTAACAGCTCCTCCTGTGGAGATGAGTATTTTATGAAAAATTCTCTGTGGCCACCAGGAAGTTACAAACTAATCCTTTTTTGTAATAAAGTATGTTGTTTAAAGAGGAATTAAGTATTCCCAATTTCCTTGGGGTTTTACTCATCCTGTAGTAAAACACAGACTGTCCTGTTTGCTGTTTGCTTACTGTTATCTCCTGCTTCAAATGGTAAAATAATAAATAGGTTGAGATTTTTTATCGACTGAGACTCTCAGACATGAATGGCATAACTGGGCTTTCAAAAGCAAAGGTCATGTCCACTGCCTTATTTTTGTGAACATTTAAGTGACAGGACAGTGACCTGTGGCAAAACCTTTTCGATTCCCAGCGTGCATTTGGAGGCTCTTCAATATAAATTTTTCATGCATACCAAGTTAATGTTTCTGTCTGTAGTGGTTTTTAACACTTAAGGGAACCAATGAAAGAATTCTTTGCTGGCAAAGGCAGCACATTTGTTCTAAACACCAGCCTGTTTTACAGCAAAATACTTTTGTAAGCTAATGTTTCTTAACACTACTTCTTATCTTCTTCAATCTCTATTTGAAGTGAAAGTAGACTGAGTATACCTTGAGAAATAAGGCAAATATATCCTTAATTGCAGCTTACAGATGGTGATTTTTTTTTTGCCATGATACAGGTGTTCTTGAAATTATTGTGGGGATGGGTGTAAACCCAGATTTTACCACAGTAACTGTTTCATCTTACTCCAGTTAGATGAAATACTTCTCTATTAGTGGTCTACCTCTTTTTTGCAGTAGTGTGGAACAGTGGATGAGTTTGTAAGAAGACTCTTTTTCAAATATATTTTCAAGTTTTGTCTGTCCCAATATATTCCAGCTTCCTTCTAAAAAGACATAGGCCAACTGCATTGTCCAGCATTTTTTGCTTAGAGGTAGAGCTTATATTTTCTTTAAAATCTTGGAATGATTGGAAGCATGGCAGTTGAAACCAATTCTCTCTCCCTGTCTTTATCCCTCCATTTCATAACATAGAGGTTTAGCAAATATTGTATCAATTTTAGGCAATTCTTCTAGAAAGCTCTGTAGAATGCTTTTCCCAGTGGGAACTTTAGCAGCACCAGATTTTCTATAACTTTTCTTCTTTTATTGGTTTTCATAACTTTTTCTGCCTTGAAATATAGATGCAGCAAACCTTGGATCAAGCTTCACTTGAAAGTGGTTTTGTTATGTATTGTAAAATTCAAGTCCTTTACAGCTGGTCTCCTGAACTTAATGGATGGCCTTACAGTGTCCATTTACTCCTTCTGCCTGATCTGTATATTGGTTTTTTGTGTGATGCTGCTACACCTACCTGACAGTTTTAGCAGGTCTCTCTGCCATGACTCAGCAATTATTAATGTATTTTGAGGCCCAAATCAATGTCTGGACTTGCCTCAGTTTGTGCATCCCACACTAACATATATTTTGAAATGAGGATTAGCAACATTTAAAGCACCTATGGTAGACTATTTTTTCCTCCAATTTAGATAACAAGCATGTTACCAGGGGCTCGGTGGAATCGTAGTGCTTTGTCTTTATACAAATAGAGGCTGCTGGGTTTTGAACCCAGTGAGATCCCAGTACCTGTGAATGTTGTTGATACCTGCCCCAAGACACACCATGGTGCTCAGAGTCTGGTTCTGTACCATCTGTGCCATTCAAAAGAGTCCATGTTATTCCTGCTGCAGATTCTGCCCCTTGCTTTAGTGTGATGAATTGCTAGCTGCATACTGGAAAAATAAGGTACTTTCTATTTGATTCTGCTATGGCAGCAGAAGAGCTTTGCAATCACTGGTGGTTTTGTGGACAGGTGATCCTGCAAAGTCATTCAATCTCAGCACTATTTTGTGTGCTGACTTACAGAAATTGCTAGCTATAGAATAGCTCCTTTAGTCTCAGAAAATCAATAAA
Organism: Emberiza elegans; assembly: GCA_024865655.1. Classification (NCBI taxonomy): domain Eukaryota; kingdom Metazoa; phylum Chordata; class Aves; order Passeriformes; family Fringillidae; genus Emberiza; species Emberiza elegans. The sequence continues at coordinate 34,697,131 of JALJVW010000910.1, read as the reverse complement.
TTGTGTCATTAGCTATTAGAACCTCCCACACTCTTTATGCAGGTAAGCAGTAGATTTTTTGCAAGCATCCAGCCTCTTGAAACTATTTTGCCTCCTAGATAAGTGGTTTTCTCACACTGCAATAGCTGCAATGTCATCACATTTAGGTCTTTTTAGTTTAATTTAGCTGGCTTCTTCTTTTCCCTCATTTCCAGTTGAGGATTCCAGACTCGAAATTTCTAACTGTCAGGTCTCTCACTCCATGAATAATAACTATTTGTTAAGACTGGATGCCATCAAGTCATTCATACTGCAAAGTGTGGCAAGAATTATGATTGTTCTAACAATATTTGATGACAATGGGAGCCTGGACTTGACCTGTGAGATTCCTTCCCAGTGCTGTGATGTTCCTATTGCAAATCACACCAGCAAAACACCAAATGGCAAAGAGAAGAAAAAGCTAAATCATAACATATAGGCATGAAACAGCACAAGAAATTCTCTGTGAAGGCACATCCCCTACCTCAATCTCACTGTCCAGTGACTCATTGTACCTCAAACTGCACTACAAAACTTAATTACACCAGAGCTCAGATCTTCACAGCCATGTGAAAACCTGTTGAGACCAGGAAACATATTTTTTTGTTAAAAATTAAAGATGAGAAGGCTGTATTCTCCCTCAAGAGTAGCTATTTTCAGTTATTTCTTTCTATAGTCATGCATGCATAGTTGTCAGCAGTTCTGCTTTAAGAGGTAGGATAACTTACCCTAATTATTCCTGGACATTCCTTTCCTAGATATTCATGCCCACTCTTAGTGTGAACATTTCCTTCCTTCCTTGGTTGCTTGCTTTCTTGCTTTCTTCCTTTTTTGCTCTTTCTTGCTTGTTTTCCTGTGTCTTAGACCAAAACAAGCCTTACAGATATTTCCCACAGTCCCAAATATGAAAGAAGAAGACAAAAAGAAACTTGAGGCAGCTGTGTTGGCTTGCATTAGTCCCCATTGCTGTATTGATTGTGCATTCTCTCATTAGCTTACCTAGGATGGGGAGGTTTGACCTACTCAATTTTGCATGATCTCTTTCTTTCCTTTTGTCTACTTTTCACCATTCTGTTAATAGATCCAGTCTGTATGGCTCTAAGGATCAGTCTAGCAGGGAATTTCCCCTCTGTAGTACAAGCTATGGATAGTATGTACATGTGAGCAACCTGGAAGGGTCATTGTTGAGAAGGTATGAGGAAAAAAATTCTGAGACTGGGTTCAGTGACCTGCTTCCATTCATGAGATATGCAGTAATCATAAATCAACCTGTATTAATAATAGTTAGGCAATATTTGTTCAACAAACAAAAATAACATCAATAACAAAAGCTTAACCAAGGTTCACGCTTGCTTTCTGAGGTACAAATTGGTGAAGTGTAGCTTAGACAGAAATATCAGTTTCATTAGACCCTTTGGTTAAGGTGATGGTCCTTAGCTTAAGGAGTATGACAGGTGATGCTTTAAAGGAAAAGGCTACAGATGAGAATGCTTACATTGTAAATGTTGTAACTCTCCTGCTTTATTTAATGAAATGACTGTAATCACAGAGAGGAAAGCAGACAAATGTTTCACACATATGGCAGGCTTCAGCAATTCCCCCAACACAATGAATGCAATCTTTCCAGCTCTAGGCCTTTGCCACAAAGCTAATAGCTCTACTGTTCCGGAAACCAATCACATGCCCCATGCCTCTCCCTGCAGGTGCAGCTTTCCTGGGCAATCCAACCACAAACACTGTATTTTTGCACTCTCATGTACAGGAGTAAGTTGCAATCCTGCAATCAGGAAATGCTGTGACCAGAAGTCATTACGGTGAATTTTCTGAAGTAATGCAAAGGCACACACAGGAAATAGCTTTCCATGATTTAAAGCCTTTTCACATGGGCTGCTAAATTCTCAGAAACAGCAAGTAGTAACTGAAGACAAGTGATAGGTTATTGCTTTCTCTCCCATCCTATTTTTCCATCAAAACAGGAAAGGAAATTAAAGATAAATCTGTTTTTATGAAATAGAAATAGGTTTTTTTATTACAAATAAATCTTGGACAAAACCAGAGCAAGTGAAAGCACTGCTGTTTCTCCTTTTTGGCAGGTAACTTGGTAAGGTATGGGACAGGTGGCTTCAGGAAGTAAAATACTCCGTGCCTCTGCACGTGTTTGGTGATCTGTTAAAACAGCAGCTGTCCCACTCTCATCTCAGTCATAATGAGAAGGCAATTATTACAGCCTTAATTATCATTATAGGTAAGCAAACGGGCTTGAATCCTGGCTCTTTTGCTCTTGTTTACCAGAAGCCACACACTGCTCCAGGCAATTCACACAGAAAGCAGACACATCCCGTATCAGCCAGAATGAGGAAGGCTGTTGACCAATGTCAGCAGTTGCTTAGACCTTACGAAACGTAGGTCCAGTTCTTGGGCTCACACAGGGCTTTGATGGGATTGTTTTGGCATACCTTTTCCAGCCCAGGTGTTCCTGGAGCTGTAGGCTCTTTGGCTCTCTCAACCCTAACTGTAAACCTAACCTTAACCCCAGCCCTAGTGCTGGCCCCAGCCCTAGCACTAGCCTTATCCAACCAATCCTATGAGTTTTCCAGATCAGAAAGATGTTGGAGCAGCAAGGAAACCTATAATTTCTGTTTTGTGTTAGGGCTAGGGATAAAGCTAGGGTTAGGCTTAGGTTTTAGGTTAAAACTCAAAGAGTCAAAGAGCTTACAGCTCCAGGAACACCAGGGCTGGAAAAGGCATGCCAAGGTGATCCCAGCAAGGCCTCAACCTTGCTGGTCCTACATCTTTCTGATTAGGAAAACTCATTGGATTTGGTAAGGGCTAGTGCTAGGGCTGTGGCTCGGACTAGGGCTGGGGTTAGTGTTAGGTTTTCAGTTAGGGTTGAGCGAGCCAAAGAGCCTACAGCTCCAGGAACACTGGGGCTTGAAAAGGAATGCCCATGGGTTCCCAGCAAGATCCCAACCTTGCTACTCTACTTCCTTCTGATCTGGAAAACCTATAGTCTTGGGCATGGGTTGGGGCTAAGGCTGGGTTTAAAGTTAGGGTAAGGTTAAAAGTTTGGGTTTGGGATAGGGTTGGGACAGTCAAAGTGCCTACAGCTCCATGAACACTTGGAAGTGGCATGCCAAGGCCAAGGGCCCAACCTTGATGCTTCTACTTCTTTCTAAACTCAAACACCAATGTTGCTGGGGACTTTAGACTTAGGCATAGGTTTAGGGGTATGGATAGGGATAAGGTTAGGCTTGAGTGAATCAAAGAGTCTACAGCTCCACGAACACTAGGGCTGGAAATGATATGCCAAGGCCATTCCAGTATGGCCCCAACCTTGCTGCTTTTACATCTTTCTGACCTGGAAAACTGATTAGGGTTAGGGTTAGGATTAGGGCTAGGGTTGGTGTTAGGGTTAGACTTAGAATAGGTGTTATGGTTAGGCTTCAGACAATCAAAGAGCCTACAGCTCCAGGAACACTGGTGGTGGAAAAGGCATGCCTAAGTGGTCCTGGCAGGGCAACCTTGCAGCTCCTACATCTTTCTGATCGGGAAAACCCAGGATGGGGTTAGGGCTTGTGCTAGGGCTGGGGTTAGGGTTAGACTTAGGGCTAGTGATGAGAGAGTCAAAGAGTCTACAGCTCCAGGAACACTGGGTCTGGAAAAGCAATGTATGAAGTTTGCCTTGGCAATATGAACTATAATTCCAAAAAAGAATAAAAGATTTCAGAAGAAAGTCAATTCCCTTACAACACTTAACTTGAAGCATATTTAGCTCAATTTGGCATGTCCTTGTGTAGGAAAAATTCATTCTGAGGCCTAACACCTTCTCACCTGCACTGTGTCATTATTAAAGTTCATCACAAGTATGCTGCATGCTGGCCATGGCCTTCTGGTGCAAACACTGTGAAAAGGATAATCAGTGTCCAAGAAAAAACTCTGGAGAATATATTATGATCATCTTCTCAGGAGCTTGTCTTGTTTTCCCTTTTTCCTTTCATTCTCCAGTAAAGATTCATTAGCAGTTGTTACAAGTCCCTATTGCTGGAGACCAATGAAAGCATGGACATAGGACGCAGTCTGTTGCTCAGTGCTGAATTGGTATTTGTTTGAGTTTGACTTTGTTTTCACTACTGCTAGGGGTGAAAGGGACATATAGTACATACAGCAGGATCAAAAAAAGAATAAAACCTCCATTACTATTCTTCACAGTGTTTGGCATTTGAAATCAAGAGATAATGTTAAATTCTGTCATATTGATTATGCACACACACACAAAAAAAAATCAAAGGCAAGTGGTCAACTTGTGACACAGGAGCCTATTCTGAGTGGTCCCACACGGCAATTTGGGACAGTGCTGGGAAGTTCTACAATTTGAAAATTCATCTGCAGAAGACAAAAGTTTCTAGTTTCTTCTGAATCCAGTGAAATAATTTGAATTTAGAGAACACAGACAGTCCCTGTCCTTCAGAGACAAGGTACTGCCAATTGATTGATTGGTATCACCTTTCTGTGAGGCAGCATCCCTCTGCTCCCATCGATCTTCTACCAGAGCTGCCCTTAACCTCTAAATTGAGAAAGAAAATTCAGCTTGGCATATGCTCTAGAAAAAGGTTGCTTCTCCAGCTTTAGAGTACAATTGTGTTTGAGGATGGTGCATTTATTTGGGCTCAAACACAGTTTTTTTAATTGAAGCTGTTAAAGCTCCAGACTGAAAGTGTTTTTAAAATTTGGTATGTCTCCTATGAATCACATCATATCCTGAGATCTCTATTGTCTCAAGTTGCCTTTTTACAGCTCTAGGCTAAAAACTTAAAGGCAAAGCATTTTAAAAAGCTGAATGAAAGAAAGGAAACATAAAGAGACTTGTCTGGCTCACTGCCAGGCCAGGGATGCTATCTGAAGAATATTCTGAAATATAAATCACTGAATATGGAGACTTCCCATGTCATCAGTTATTTTTAACAGAGTGAAGAAGAACTAACTCAATTTAAAGAAATATGTAAGAGAAAGATGCAGCCTTAAAATTAACTTTGGTTTAAGTTTCTTCCTTGAACTACTGGTATTGAACATTGTGATTTGCATTGTACATATTCCTTGTAGATGTCTGCTGTTTTGTTTACTAATTCAAAATACACCATATTTTTCTATAATAAAAATATAAAACTTAAATAAACAACGATGGAGCTAAAATGTAATATGAAAAACAAGAGATATAAATAAATCTAGAAATAAAATAAATAAAAAAAAAATCTAAAAGCAATTTGTTTATAAAGTAAATAAATAATAAAAGCTAGAAATAAATCTCCCAGCTAGCTGCTGGGAGAAAAAGCAGTTCTACACATTTTTACAGGCTTTGCATTTCTATACCTCAAGTGTCAGCTCACCTGATAGTTTCCTAACATTTGAGAGGTGATAGCCAAAGACCTACTCATTCAACTAGCACCTTGCTGTGTTGTTACACCAAATGTATTTCTGGACTGTGGCCCTAATTCAGAAGAAGTCTATTATTTTCAAGTGCCGTACTTCTTAATCTTGTACATACTTTAAACTTTAATAGATCTCAAGTTGTGGTAGCATTCATGAAGGTACTTATGTGCTTATGTGGACACTCATGAGCACATGAATAGTGTTCTAGAAGTCAGCTTTGCTGTGAGACACAGAATCAAACCTTCTGATGTGGGATGCAAATAGTGATGATGGCAGCAGCACACAGTTATGTCAGCTCATGATGAGAGGGGAATGACAGTCTGTTAATCTGTTCTAGAGCTGTAGCCCACGAGTTCCCTTGCTTCATCACACTGTAGCCAATGTAATGTTAAATAGTTATTCCAAACTTCCATTAAATTCACTGTAGTCACCTTGCTGACTACAAAAATCCCTGCAGCTACACAGTCCCAATCTGATTGCAAATTGATTTGCTTCTGACAATTAATACCACACCCTCCAGGATGTTGCCTTTCATCAGAATAGGTATTTCTCCATTAAAACAAACTAAGTGAAAACTGGTGAAGAGCCAAAATTCATCCTGGGCAAAAGAGCTGTTTTGTAAAAGCAGGGAAATATTTCTGACACAAACAGGGATTCCTGACTGCTGAATCACACATGAGTATGGCCATCATGTTAGTGGAAGGTCTGGGAAGCCACTCCTGTACTCATTACTGGATGCATGTGTTAATGAGTACTAATAAGAAAGAGGAAGGATGGGAACAGGGATCTACAGTTTTCTCAACTATTTGAAAATTCATACTACTTACAACTACAGTACTCAAAAACGACGTCCCAATATGTATGCAGGTGATCTACAAGGCACATCAAGGGCCATATCCTCCTCTCTTTTCCTCACACAAACTGGGGATAACTCAACTGCAATTCATGTTGCTGAAACAGGGAGTAGAGTCAGACCTGAAGTTTGATCTTCTGTTATTTTTAATGAAGCTTTTCTAGCAAGCTATCACTTCCATGCAATGCAAGATGTCCCCTTGCAGGAACTGTAAGTGCTATTGACAGAAATATTCCCATTTAATTAAGTTGCTAAAAGAGACTGCCACTTTTAATGTAGAAGAAGGGGTACTTTCAGGGAGAGATGCAGCAGAAATAGCTGCCTTCAGCAGAAATGAAATTGCTGGGGGAAAAGAAGCCAGCAGCTGTACACAGTGCAAATGGTGATTAAATGGAACCACAAAGGAAAAATAAGGAACAAATCAGTGAAAAGAGAGATGAAGACATAGAAAGCAGAGTATGAGTAATGGTGTTAAAGAAAAATTACTTGTTGTGCAAGAGTAATGAAAATGCTAGACTACATCTCTGAAAATACTGTGTAAAGAAGTAGTGATCATTGTGGGAAATTATGATTTAGAAACTGGAAGGGAAAAGTGCTAACTTAAAATGCAGCCCACATCTTTAAAAGGTCTTAGACCTCACAAAGAAGCTATTTTTAAAGATTAAATTGGAGATGCACAGGATGAAGGAACTGTGTATGAATAACAGTTCAGAAAAAATAAAAAAGGAAAAAAGAAGTTAACATCCAAAGCATATCTTTATGGCTTTGGAAGCAGTTCTTCAGATTGAAATAATGAGAAACCTTAGAGAAATTGTGAAAGGCTTCTCATGCTATACATTAGATTTCTGCAACTTGCAGTGAATTACCATGGGTGTTTAATAAAAATCATCTTGAATGGGAGAAAAAGGTCAAGCTGAAGAGATAAATAAAAAAAATATTGAAAGGACAAAATGAAAAAATCTCTTCAAATTAATGTAAGAAAGGATGCATAAAAAATAAGTTTGTCAGAGGGGAGAGAGATGGAAGAGCATGATGGCAAAACCTGACAGTTCAGATATACAACTGGTAATTAGGCAGTTCCTGGGTGTCTTTTCCCTACTCCAGGATGAGAGGAGGTCAACTCCCACTCAGGTTAGTCAAGGATCAAAGGATCAAAAAGTTTTGAAAGCCACATAAAGCAAATTTTTCTTTCTAACATGGTTTGGGATGCCTCTGAGCTAGTCCTGTGTATGCAACTAGAGTTTAAAGAAGAGAAATTGAATGAAAAGACTGAAAAGGAGGAAGAGGATTACCAGGGAAAATAAAGTTATTTTTAGCTTTTATTTTCCTCCAGTACAGTGTCAAAGTGATGAAATGTAATTAATATTGATCCTCTGTGATTCAGAAACTGCCTGTAGTATTTTTGAGTCTATATGCCACTTGCACTGCTGCTGTTGGTTTTCCAGAGCTGCACTGAGCACCAAAAACCATGCAGAAGAAAAGGTACCATTGGGCATCCCCTCTGATAGGGGAACTAAGGAGAGGCTATGGCTTTAGCAAGTGCATTTAAATAGGTGCCTATCACAGCTTTAAATTGTTAGATGTTGGGAAAGAACCACTGATTTGATGCAGCAGTAGCTTACACATAAGGCTGTGTTTGGAACACTTTTGTAGATGGGATATATCATAACTACTCCAAGTTGTGACAGTTCATTGTGAAGTTCATAATCTGTGTCACCTGTGTGCACCCTCATACAAAACCTCCTGAAAAGCCTGTATGCTAGAAAGCTGGAGGCAAGAAGAGCAGATCCTCCAGGCTGCCAAAGTGCCACTGTTGACACATTTCTGCCAATCCACTTTCATGACAGACTCTTTTTTCCAGCTTGGTCTTTCCACTGCATGTCACTGTCTCCCAGCCCATCTGTCCTATCAAATTGTCTTCTCTCCTCCTGGCTGTTCGTGTTTCACTTGTGTATGCAGGTTTTAATCCCTCCATCCGATTAGTTAGGAGAAAAAACAGTCTTAATCTGACAACAACAGGATAATGTATCACTGCAAAGATAGGATGATTACATTATTGATTTTTTTTTAATTTACTAATGTGGTTTACAGCTGAATGCAATGAGGGTTTTGTTTTCAGAAGTTATCCTGAAAACATATTGGATTTAAGAGTACTTTATGAAATACTGATATCATCCACTAAGAAGAGATATCTCTCAGTTCATTTCAGCAGCATGTTTTTATGCTGATGTTCCTAGGAGACTTAGCATATCTTTGCACTGTCTTGCTCTTGGCTCAATTTGCCCCACCTGGGAAATTTTGTACATTCAGAAAAATAATAGCCAGGCATACATTCCCTTATTATACAAAGTAGCTGCCCTCCTAAGAAATTTCCTTGTAATTATTTCCACAATGATCTGGCTGAAATAACCTGTACATTTCAAGGCCTAAATTGTCAACATATCAGATATTTGTGTAAAACAATTTATGCAGGCCTCATCGTTTTAGCTATTGGTCACTGTTTGAGACAGATTCGCTGGGAATCTGGAAACCCATTTTGTTAAATTTTTCAAGTAAGCTTATTAGACATCTTGTAAAACATGAAAACAGTTGCTTAATAGAACTTTTTGTACTGAGGTGTGTAACCCTACTTTTTCACATCAGCAGGCACACATCTGGTGCATTCAGGACAAGGAAATGCACATCTGAACTACATGACAGCAGTGAGCCTCCTGCCTGCCTCTCAGGTACAGAAAACCCCTTCAGAGGTCTGGAACTTCTCTGATAGCCCCCCTGGTGACTCCAGGTGACCACCCAGAGATGTCTAATGACAGAGGCTCCCATGGGCAGGGGCCGTGGAGGACACAGGCAGGGAGAAGCAGCTTGTCCAGAGTAGGGAATGCTTGAGGCAGAGCTCAAAGCATACAGTCAGCAGCTGGACTAATTCAGGTGCAGATCAAGGCCATTGCCACTGACCTCGGTCAGACTAAATTTGCAGAACTCTTTCCAGCATCTTTAGCTGCTTCTGTTGGCAATATTTTGGTCTTTAAATTTAATAGATTAAATACAAAATAAATATGTATTTTAACTTATTTTGCTGAGTCAAATTGGAGGATTATGCCAAGGAAAAGTCGAAATCACAGTGAGAATTTTCACAAAGAGGTAAAATTGTGCTGTATGTACGTTACAAAGTGAGAGGGGAGAGTTTAGGCAAGTCCCTGCCTTTGACAGGTTTCTGGCAGTAGACAGCAGTTTTATTGAGGTGACCAGCACCCCAGAATTCACTGTTACTCGCAAATTCTTAATAATGACAGAACAGGCCTACAACAACATGAATCATTTTTTACGGAGACCAAACAAATGGACATAAGATTTTAAACAGACTACTTACTACACAGGATAACACAAAAAGAGCTATTTGCAGATAAAAATACAGTGCATGATAATAAAGGCACCTATTTTACAGCTAGCAAAGAAATAGTACAGATTAAGAGTCAATGTCACTTACCAACACATGATAGTGGTGTGAAGAGAATCTGCTAATTTATCTCCATCCTAGAGAAGCCTCTCAATGTGAATGTCTCCACACTGAGGAAATCTTTTATACACTCTCTGAGGAGAAGGTGCCTGCAACCAAGAGAAGGCTGTTACTGGATTTCTGGTTTTGTTTGTTGTTGCTGCTGTTGTTGTTTGTTTGCCTTGTTATACATACAAACTAGTAAAGAACTGTTATTCCATTCCCCATACCTTTGCCTGAAAGCCCCTTCATTTCAAAGTTATAATAATTTGGAAGGAAGTGGGTTATATTTTCCTTTCCAATGGAGGTTGCCCCTTCCTTGGCAGACACCTGTCTTTCAAACCAAGACAAATATCTAAAAGAGAAGATTCTAAAGGTTAAAGTTTCAGAAATAAGTAATATAAAAGACTACATCTATTACAAATCAAAACTACAGATCAAGAGAACTGTCATTGAATTTACATAGGAGAATTGTAAATGCAGTGCTCCTTTTAGAAGCTTTTAATAATTGATTCCACTGCAACCTCTTGTTAACAAGAACTTAAGTTTCCCTCCTCTGCAAAGGAGATTATTTTATGCAGAATATACAAAGAGTACAGCCTTGTAAGAATAAATTAATATTTATTTAATATGTTCTCATGCACTTAATCATATTTATAGTCTCACCAAATGTTAATAGTTTTGTTGAAGTTTCTTTGATGAATATCTCATTTGCACTGAAATTTCAATTAGAAAATTTTGTAAAATGCAACCAACTCATATTTTACAGTCACACCTTGCTCTGCCATGGAGCTGTGCTGGTTTCCCAGGTTGGTACAGTTCTGGAGCTGTGATCTGGTCCTGCTGAGTCCCACAGCTTTTGTTAACACTGTTGTTCAGTTCTGAGTGAATGTATGTAATTCCAATTATTCACAGCCTCACCAGAACCTTTTAAGAACCCTCTATGCTTTCTGAGCTCAGGAGAGATATTTAAATTGACTTTTACTTCCTTTATGTCTGGCAGGACATAAAGGAAGTAAAAGACTATTTAAATATCTCTATCTGAAGGCTATTTAAATATCTCTATCTGAACGTCTTTGGCTCTCCTGGTGTTTTGTCTCCAGGTTACTGCCTTTGAACCCTGGTGGGGATGATTCATGTGTTGGTCACTCACCAACAATACCTCTCAAGAGCAATACCTCTCAAGCATCACAACACCACATATTCAAAGCACCCCTCTTCCCCATGTCCCCTTTCCACACATTGCCTCTTTGTCCAACCATATGTTCACAGGATGCCCTCTCCTTATCTGAGTAACATGGAGAGGGTTTAACTTCAGGTTTACATTGAGAGGGCTGGTCAGAGAGTGGCTCCTGGGCCTGCTAAGGCATGCAGGCAACTCAGGTATGGTTCCTGAGCTAGAGTCACATCATGTGGCTGGCATCAGTCGTGCTAGTTAGGAGGCTGAACCCCTCTGTGATGGGAAAGGGAGGCCCAAAGGTGCTGTTGAGGCTGGCTCTTAGAGTACTTGTGATCCTGCCAGGTCCTGTGGCTGAGCACTGGAACCTTTAGATCCAAGTAACACATTCTTCTTACTCCTCTCAGCTGCTATGTCAACCATGGGAAGATTTGAAATAGCTTCTACACAGCCTGCTGGTGTCAGTAATGGCAGCAGCAGGCACTTCATGCTGAATCACAAGCTTTTCTTGCTGCATCTGGACAAGCTGGCAGTTTCAATGTTTAGACAGGCTGCAGCAATGTTTTTTCAGCAGGTTTCAGTGTATCTCTTTCCAAACACTATAGTGCAAAGCTCATACCTGTCCCAGATAGACCAAGAATGATGGAGAAAACACCTGCTTCCTGAGTAGATAATTCCAGGACTCAATTATGCTCACTGTGAATAATGTGATCCTATTTTTGTTCTAATTTTATTTGGCTTAGTTTCCAGCTAAAGAATCTTCCTGTCTATTAGACAGGAAAATGCTTTACCTGGAAACTGACTACCAGAAATCTTCTACACAGATATTCAATTGAATCAACTCTGAGCTTCCTCTTCAACAAACTAAGTAATTTGAAGTTCTGTTATTAGGTTACCTGGGCTTTATATAATTCTTTTAAGTCATTCTGGAAGTCCTTTCACATTTTTCAGAGTTCTTCAAAGAAAGCAGAAGTTAATGTTGGGCAGTATTCCAGGTACAGCCATAGAGTCTTCATCTCAGCTGTGTTGCAGGGGTGCACTAGGGTGTATTGTGCATTCTTGATCTTCTAACTATTCATTAAATTAAAGTCATTCTGGCCATGACTTTGTCATTGCATAAACCACCAGGCAACAGAAATTGTATCATCACTGCTTTTTCTGGCTTCAGTGCTTCACAAGCCCCTCCATGTCTCTCTGAAAAGCCACATGCATATTTTCTGTTCTAATTTAAACCATTTAAAGTTCAGCGCATCTCTGAAAAAAAAGTTATTAGAAATCTGACTTTCATAATTTATTTCCAAGCCCAGATGCCTATATGAGCTACAATGTTAATTCTGCTTTTTATTCATTAAGCAATTTCAGCTTGTTTATGAACTGGTTTTGTGGGTCTCGGTCTATGTTGCTGTATTTTAACACACAGCGTTTTCTGGAAGGCTGATGCATTAATCTGGCTAAGAAATCAAAACAGGTATTTCCAGCCTGAGAGGTTTCACTTGTTGAACCCCCAAGGGAATTTAACTCTACTGTGGATTTTTGACTGTTTTAATTTCAATTGAATCAGAATTGTTATGGTGGGGATAAATTTTTACTGGCTTGTTCACTGGCTTATTTGAATGATTACACAATTGTCACACTCTAGGAAATAATTCTGCTATTCAAAGCATAGGGCTAATCAGAATTTTCTCCTTGGAAATAAAAGATTATGGGTAAAAAGCATAGAGGAGAACAAGACTATATTATCTCATGAAAGCAATCAACAAACACTAATCCCTTTAAGTGCTCAGTTTTGAAGTAGACTAACACTGTGCATAGTATAGAATGCAAAAGGATCAGTATGTACTACTAGCTAGAAGGACAAAATAAGTAGAAAAATATTCCAGTTTAGCTTCTGAAAAAAATGCTCTTTCCTTCTGTTATCCACTGGATTGTTATTCACACAGCTCTTTGTGATTTCCAGTTAATACTGCAAGAGAGAGAGTAATTATATTTGTTTTAGAAGTAATGTTATTATGTCAACACTAGTATTTTTGTTACCTAATGATCACTTTGAATTACCCTATGTGAACTTTGCTTGGTTGTTTCCCTTTTTTTCCCTTTTTCTCCCCATTTTCTCTCTCTCTCTCTTTTTTTTTTTTTTTTTTTTGAGTTTGAACCAACGGTTTACCTGATTACAATAGGTATTTGCTTTAGTTAAAAAATGTCCAAGAAAAGACATCAGGCTGTACTTGACCCCACTGGACTGCATTCAAGAACATGAAGGAGACCTGGCTGGGGATATTCAATACCCCATAATTCATACAAAGTTTGCTGATCTTTCTTATAGTTGCCCAGCAACAAAGTATGCAAGTCACTCTCTTTTAATTAATGACAGGGAAGCAGTGGGTTAATAATTAATGCAAAGATATGGGACTTCTGAAATAACGTCTTGACAGCTCATGTCTTTCACACATGCAGCTGGCTTTTAACCTAGGAAAACTATTTTTCTCACAATATTTAAATAAATGTCTCATAAATCTATTGAAATTTAAGCTGTGAATTAAATACCTCTCACTTTCAGATCATAATCAACATCTGGATGATGTATATTCTACCAAGTAAGCTGAAGAAAAATGGTTTTGCCAGATACCTTAAAAATTATAGGTACAAAATACTCTTAATGCATGGACTGCTGTATAAAATGGGATTGCCAAGGCATTAGCACTGTCTTAATTTTGTCACCCCTTCTCTATTCTGGGCTTATTCATCCTAATTGATCCCCAGCCACGTGACATCTCCATAGAATGTTCACAAGTACTCAGGTCTATTATTCAGAGTACAGCTCTTAGTAGAATTGTAAAATAGCTTTGCAGGAAATCCTTGTCTCCTGAAAATAGGCTGTGACAAGGAGGCTGCAACTGCATTTGAAAAATTTTGTCAGAAATGTTTATTGGCCCTGGTACTGCCCTCAGTCAGGACAGGGAGATGTTATCAGCACTTGACTCACAACAGCCATATCATTTAGGTGAAAGCAAAAGTGAAGAGAAATATTTCACAGTGTTACCAAGAGACGAGTTTCCTTGTGAAATTTATTGCCCATGAAAATAATGGATTGTAGAATTAACCTGTCACACAAAGAAACGGATAATGTGGCCTCGCTCTTGCTGTTCAATGGCTGTGGACGGACTGGGGGTTACTGGCAACATGGGTGATGCTGAGGTACTTGCAGTTTCATGCAATAATTGCAGCAGAAATCTCCCACTTAATTCTTTTTACAGTGCAAAGATGCATGAATTAATGTCTTCAAGATGTCTTTTATTACACCAGGGCTGGCACTACTCCCTGAGCGATGGTCAGGCCCTGGAGGTCACAGAACCCTGTGGGTAGGCTGGCCAGCCTTTCCTAAAGAGAGAAGCATCCCAAGAGGAATGTCACTGATGCCACGGGCCCCTGGCACAGCATCAGTGAGCCCGATGCAGATGTACACGGCATGCAGGGATATTTTAGGGGTATTTTAGGTGCTTCCTCTGGAATCAGCGCAGAAATGGGGAACACAAAAGGAAAGCCTTCTCCGAGAGACTACAGGTCACTAGAGGCGTTGTGGGAACTGAAGCCCCTGGCCACTAAAGCGCAATATGTGGTTTATTGCCGCTGCCCGGCCGCCTTGGTCGGCCTCAGGCCGTGCGAGGCCGGGGGCCCGGAGCTGCTCCCGCCGCCTCGCTGAGGCCTCGGGCCGCAGCCCCGCCCGCCGCCAGATGGCGCTCGCCGCCAGCCGGAGGAGCTGCCGCTGTCCTGGTGGCGCCCGTGGGAGAGCGGGGACGGCGCGGCCCGGGCCGGCCTTGGCCGCCCCGTTAAACTCGCCCAGAGAGTCCCTGTTTATTTTCACACAAGTGTTTAGGACTTTGACAAATAAAGGCCAGTGCCCGGAGATTTCCAGGCAGAGCTTTCTCTGCCTGCCCACGCAGGGCTTGCTGCGGGCCTGGCGCCCTTGGCTCCGACCCCTCGGCCTCGCAGCATGTGGTGCCCGGGTGGGCAGGGCACGGTCATGGAACCACCACGTCTAAAAGAAACCCGCAACGTGCGATTGACTTCAACGAACTGGTGGTTTTGTTTTTTGTTTGTTTGTTTTTTTTTTTTTTTCTTTTTTTTTTTTTTAATGGAAAGACAGTACAACAGGGTTTTTTGTGCCACAGCTGCATTACAAAAGGCCAAAAGGCAGCAAATTGCAATAAAAGCATTTTTAACCTACTTTATGCTAAATTTTAGTTGTGTGTGATATCATTCAGAAATCTTGAAATAATTTGGATATATTTTTTTTTAACTGGAAAACACTGTACTTGAACAGTATAATCTTAGTAATGTCTATTTTTTAGTGTGCCGGGAGAGAGAGAAGAGTTTCCTAGGAATGGAGGAAGCTGTTTAGTCTACTGGTTTATGAGAATGTCCACTGGTAATAGTTATGAACTTGCAGCATTTTTGCTGTCTCATCTGGAGGGGAATTCTAGCCAGGGAATTTGGGACGTGTGCACAATTTATTTTAGTGTTTGTAATACTTTTGCAAGCTGGGTGCTGCTCATTACAGAAGAAAAAAACCTGAGAAATAAACCTAAAAGAACAGTATAGAAATGTTCCAGAATGTAGTAGTTTTAATTTTCTTAGCATTAAACTAAGGCTTCAGGGAAATGATGCAGACTTCCAGATAGAAGTGATTTAGTGTCAGAAATCTGAGATAAAACTGAGTTTGTGTGGGTGGGAAATAGATGGAGGTTTAACTGGAGAATATTTCTTAAAAATTAGGACAACTGAGCAGAACAGCAGCAAGAATCTACTTCTGGTTATGGTTCTGCTGAAATACTGAGCATTTTCTCTGTAAAGGCACAGAAAAAACATTCTAATTAATTAGATTTATTTACAACAACTGGGTTTGGGATCGAAATAATTGCCTTGAGACTGTAGTGCAGCTGCAACACACATTCCAGATGTGAAATGTAACACTGTGTTGTGGGTGACTTAATTTTCTGATTTTAAACCCAGAATTGGTTAGAATTAGTAAGTGAATAAGTTACTATTGTCCTCTGAATTAATCCAATGCAGAGATGCTGTCACATTTCTTCAAATAATCAGATATGTTTTGGGAATAGGCAGGGAAATAGCTTCCTACCAGATGAAAGGTTACCCTGAGAAAGATCATTCACTTAGTCTGGGAGGTAGGAAACTCCTACCTCCTGGGGCATGCATGTTCACTGGATTTTAATTTGCATTGCAGTTTGAAGCTTGAATCAGCAACAAGTTACCATCCCACCCCTGACGTGGATCATGCTGTGATCTTCAGATGGGGGAGTTCACCAGGAATGCCCCCCTGCTCCTGGGGAAAGCAGCCAGGTGTGTGCTGTGTCCTGCTACACTTTCCCTGCAGACAGTGCCTGCTTCCTGCTTGTCCTCTTGTTTTATTCTTCCAAAGCTCTGACTGGTTTTGTGGCCACTGAGTGACATCAGAGTCTGTGTGAACAGCTTGGTGAAAACAAAGAAATGATAAAAGAACTTGTGGAAAAGCTAAACTTTGCCTCTTTCAACAGGCAGCTAATGAGACCCAATGGTTGCAAGAACATGGAACAAGTGTTCCCTTCGCTCTTCCAGCTTCTTTTCCAGCCTACCATGATGACAAGTGTCTGTTTTCACAGTAACTTTTGAAGGGTATGCTGTTCCATGCTAAATGCTTATTTCAATGTGAGAAATTATTCTGTCTGATTAGACTGATAGATGTAATTTTTTTCATTCCTTTCTTACTCTTTCCTTAGTATAGCTGGGCAGACACATCACAAGCATGTGATTTATATCTGCAGTCTACTATGATATTTTTACCTGTCAGAAATGGTTTTCTTTAAAACTCCATCTTGCTTAATTTTCCTGGAGTGTCTTTTTACATCTTTTTTAGGTGATGGATTGAGATATGCTGAGTAGGAGAGACTTTTAGAGGCACAACTGTCTCATTTCTAGGGAAAAAGACAGGTTCCTCTGAAAAGTTTTTGTTTCGAAGCAAAATTCAGTTTTCCATAGGAGGCAGCCTGGGCTTATGTTGTCAGAGTGCAAAACTTCCTACAGTTGATTAGGTTAGCAAAAACTGTACAAGGAGCTCCAAAGTTTAAAAAAATGTACTTTATTTCCTCTTAATTTGTCAAACTTATTATAACAGGAAATTATTTCTTTTGGCATAGGTCACTGTACTTTTCACAAAGTAAAAATTTCACTGCTGCCTGAGCATCACTGAGGGCTCGGAGGAGCAGGGGTTGCTATATTTGGGCATGGACTTTCACTTGTGGGTTCTACAGCAGAGAGCCTGAGAGGGGACAGTGTCCATGAGAGTCAAACCAGCCATTTTGAGTACTAACTAGCTAATGCTCCTTCATGGAGAAGAAAAAGAATTCTTAAAGAACTAGTCCAGGTCTCCATGTTACCTACCCCAGCTTATGATTTCTCTAAGTAGAAATCTTAGTAGAAATGTTAAACAAGTTTGAGATGTTCCCTTAGGTGTTTTTAAACATTAGTTTTCTGGCAGCAGCCCAGACTAGGTTGTAAGGTATCATAGAGTGCTAGAGATGGACCAAATTCCATCCCAAGGTAGACAAAGATGTTATGCAAAGGAATGGAAGTGTTTATCCTTGAATAAACAAGCTTCTTAATTTGCTCCTTCATGTTTCAGAAAGGACATATTTGGGACAATGTAGGAAACAGCACAGAAGCAGTGTCACACTTGTAGAAAGTTAAATATCTCCTAGCAGGAGAAAGTGTGAAGTATCATTGTTCTGTGTGAGATATGATACTTGTATTCATTTTTCCACTATAAATACTTTTA
Source organism: Emberiza elegans (assembly GCA_024865655.1). Lineage (NCBI taxonomy): Eukaryota > Metazoa > Chordata > Aves > Passeriformes > Fringillidae > Emberiza > Emberiza elegans. Next base: position 34,679,331 of record JALJVW010000910.1, on the reverse strand, counting down.
TCATGGTAACTTTGGAGATAGAACTCAATTAATGTTCATGTAATGTTTTTGCATCTGTAGATAGAGCTCAAGAGCACGGGTAGTCAAAACATTGGAATTAGAGTTTAACTAACAGTGACATCAGAGAGTTAGGATGGTTCCTGTGTCCTCTGTGTCTCTGTCTAGCCTATGTCTGTGCTCTGAACTGTGTGAGTAACTGATTTTCTCAGCCAAAAAATAACCCAAAATTAATGTCAGACTACAAACCTTCACATCACTGTACAGAAAACAGCCCAGTAGCCTGCATGTCACTATGGCACTGCAGCAGTAATGCTCAGAGAAAGCACAAGAACAGTGAACAAAGAATGTGAACAGTGATCTCTCCTGTCCTGTTTTCTAAGTCAGAGGTTGAATTAAAACTACTGTTTTGTTAAAAAATTTATTGATTTTTACCAGTGGACCAGCCTTCACTGAATTTCTCTGACTTTTTGACTCTATCGACACTTTTGGCCTGTACAGAAGCCTATGACAATATAATTATGCACTGTGTGAAGAAATACCTTCTCTCTCCCTCTCTCCTCCTAATCTGACACCTAATAATTTCAGTGGGTGCCCTGTAGGTTTTTGTGGTGTGACACAGTGAATAGTCATTACCTCGTCACCTCTTCAGCACCATTCATTGTTTGTAGCCTTACTCATTTGTCTTTTTCCTACCTGGAAACTCCTCATCCATTTGGGTTTCTCTTATACAGAAACTGCTGTCTTAGATCATCCTCACTCTTATCATCTCTGCTTTCCAACTTCTACCCTCCCTGAGGTGAAAGGACCAGATTGCATACAGAGACTTACCCATCATGGACAGGGTTTTGTCAAAATAAACCATGAGAATAGATTAGAACCTTGTTTTGATTTGTTTTTTAACAGATCTAATAAAATCAAATCACAGAATGGGATAAATGGTAGTGATGTCCTTCATGTATATATCAGTTGTCACAAAAGGAATGAAATCTGAGTTCAGATCCTTTCTGCCTACCTTTGAGAAGGAAACTGAGCTACAGGCTGAGCAGGGTACTCTCTCTTGGTTTTCCTGCACTGGTTTTGCTCAGAGATCTTTCAAAGCCGCTGGAGTAGGTACTGAACCCCAACCACTTTGCTTCCCAGGTGTGTGCTTTTATCATTGTTTAGGTAAATAGTTCCTTGATCATGCTCTTCTCTGCACGCCTTTGCTATGAACACACTTTATAGCCATCAGTTTATTTTCTTGGGTAAGTTTGAGCTGATGTCCTGCAGGACACATGAGTTCAGAATCCTGATGACTCAGGGCTGTTTTATCAAACAAACAACTGCAATTGCTGAGAGTGCAGTAGTTAATTACTGAGCTGGTATTACACCTACCCAAGCAGTGCAAGAAGTGGTTGCTCAGGAACAGCATATCTTTATGGTGAAACAGCCATGGCCCTCGCCTCGCTTTGACTATTCAGACAAATTTATTTGGAAGTTGAGGAGGCATGGCTGGAGCTTGGCTCATCTGCCCACTCATTCCTACCAGCAGAAGTGCTTTCTATGATCCGAGGAATGACATGTTTTTTTAGACAATACTTAGGCAGCAGTGGGCCTGTCAGCTTAGAACTTAATCTTTAAAACTAAAGATGCAATTTCTTCAGGGTATGGAGTCCAAGGCTTCTGGTTCAGGCAACACACAGCTTCTGTGGTATATCTGGCCTCAGTGCAAAGCCCTACCCATCCTTCTCCCTGATCTCTCTGAGCTTTTAGGCTTGTGGAAACACAGCCAAAGAGGTCCCTTGCAGCAAAGAAAAATGAACACTTTTATACCTATTGCTAAGACATGAGAAAGAAAAAAGGCACATGACCTATTTTGTCTGTACAAGCCTTTTAGGTAGGTGTAATTAGAGATAGCATTGTTTGCCTTCATTAATCTTAATTAGATGTGGATTGAAAGGCACCTTTCACTCTGGTCAGAACCTTTTCCCCATTCTCTTCCTGCTCTGGAAGTATTTGGTAGCAACACTTAGTGCTGCTTTCTGGCCTCTTTTAGGCCTGGAGGTTTTCACAAAATGAAGGTGTTTGATTGCAGTTCATCTCATTAAAAAGGAGCTGTTACTGTATTGGCATGCCTGGATGATCTCTGGTCACTCTAGGCAGCATGGAAGGTGTTAGATCTTCCAATTCCAGTTTTATGTGTCCTCACAGCAGTCTTTACAAACAACAAACACAAGTCACTGTTTGCAGTGTGAAAAACAGGAGAAATAAAACCATTTGTTTGCAGTTTTCTTTCTGCAGTTTCTTTCTGCCTCAGGAAAAGTTTTTTGTTTGTGTGTAAAAATACAACCTTGTCTCCAAGCCCAACCACCAGCGCATTGTCTCAGGTTGTTTGGGGATGCGGCACTTGCCCCATACATGACTCAGGGTTCATCTGCAATGGCAGAGGAACTAGCTGAGGTTTGCACATCACCCTGACACATACCCTCTGGACATAGTGATTTATATCTCTGCATCAGCTCTATCATCCCTAACTTGGTACATTCATCTGTACAATGTTGCAACATGCATGTTACTCTTTTCCTCTCCTAAGAGAATCCTTGGCAAAACAGAAGATTCTAGATGGTGTATAGGTCAGCAGTGTGAGCTGGTCTGACATCAGTAGATCAGCTCTCTCTGTAGAGACACCCACACCTGAGAGCCAGGAGCTGAACTTACAACAGTTGTTTCTTATATCCTCTTCCATTATTAATAAAAGGCCCAGGCTCTGCTGATCTGGACATTTAAAATGTATTCCTTCTCACCAAATCTGTTTCAAATATTTGCTGAGAAACTGAAATGAGCACTTCTGGTATAAGGTTGATAGCCCAAGTATAGTGATGGCAAAATCAGATTGCCAGCTAGTACGTGCTGGTTTTCAACCTCCAGAAGTGTTTCCTCTTGTTGCAGGTACATGGTAAGATTGGTAAATGTCTCATAGGAGTAGAGCTGGTGTGGATTCCTGCTGAGATAAAAGAGGAAGGATTTGCAGGACAGGTCGACAGTCAAATCTCTTTGAATATTCCTGCTTTTCTCCCTCTTGATTGTATTTTTAGCAGAGGAAGCCATGTTCTTGATTTTGCCCCGGTGAAGTTATCACAGTCCTGCTGTTGCAGTGAGCTCTGTGCTGAAGCAGGCACTGAAGTGTGCACTGAAAGCACTCATAGCAAGGTGGCATTTAAACAGAAAGAAAAGGAAATAAAGCAGTAACCATTCTAAGATGACAGATTGATTTGCCTACCTAACAGGCCAGCATTGAATGCTTTGTTACTGATGAAATTCTGATGAAAGTGATACAGTATTGCCCAATGTGGAATAAAATTATTCTTGTGATAGATAATAGCTTACAGTTGATACAGTGACATGAAAACAGGCCATGAAAACCTGACACTCAGATGAACCCCAGAGCTAGAGCACGGGAAGGAGAGAGATTGAGAAGAGGGGAAGGAGCAAACCAGAAAGGAAATAACATGGCAAGTGAAGAGAAAAAAGCTTTTCAGCTTTCAGCATTGTTGTTACTTTGATTCAGGTTGTTCATTTGATGAAACCATCCCCACAAGGATTGCGCCTGAGATGTCTTTACTTTCTGTCTGAGCTCATGATAAACATTTACATGAGATCCCTCCCCCGCAAAGAAAACAGAATAGAGAACAGAATAGTTTTTATAGATCTAGAAAGTCAAACTACAGACAACATTTAAAAACTTTGTAGAAGAAGTTTAAAATCTACACTGAGAGTATCTTATTCTGTTGTTTTGGTTTTTTTTTTCTGGGCAGACATAATAGCTCTTTTCCTGTATTTTGTTATAAATTCTGTCATTCTGAAAATAAAATACAGCAGTTTAGAGAAAAATAGGATATTACAATGCATAGACAAAAGCTTTTCAGATGGAGAAAAAGTGATATCCTAACCCCTTTTGTCCCTAGTATTTCTTGGTCTAAGTTATTTTGTTTTACCGAGGGTATTTTTCCATAGCTGTAATCCCTAAATATATGTTTACCTGTGTGTGTGTGTACAGTAAGTAGTAAAGGAAAGAATTATAAACTCCTGTGAACAAATTACAGAAGAAAACAGGTGGTTGTTTACCTGACAGTAGTGCATCCAAGACTGGAAATGCCACACTAGAGACATGGCAGGATCATTGTTACTGTGAAACTTTAAATTTTTGCACTGGGAGCAGATGTACTTAAGATTAGGAAAGACCTCAGAATATCAGTTTAACTGCCAGTTTAAAATAAAATTTAGATGTGGGGAAGGAAGAATGTTCTTGATCACAAGATCGGGGCAGTTGTGCTCTAGAAAGTGTCTCCATCTCCTCACCCTGGGACTTGTATTAAGACTTAATTAATTTCTGAAGTGACTAAAAATCCTGATGTAAATAAGTCAGTAAAAATGGGAATACAAGAAGACTATTTATATGACAGGAGAAAGCAGTCAGCCTGGGAAGCAATAGCATCTGTATCACATATAGCCTGATAATAACATTACCTTTGGGATAGTTACATGTATGAGTATTCCTTTACACCAGTAATTCAACTACTGCCTTGTAGCAATGTAATTACCCTGCTTTCTCTTTGAAGGCTGGCTGTGGTTTCAATTCATTTCCATTCTAAAGAAATCTAATTTTTTTAATAATAAAACAAGCCTTCTCTAGGTTTTAGCAGGTCATTTTAGCAGATTTCTGCTAAGCCAGTACTTGTCTGGGAATTGTGGACAAATTTGATTCTCCTAAAAAGAGCCAAACAGGTAATTTACATCCCTCATCCAATCCACTGAAGCAGAGCAACCTTCTACAGGCAGCTGTGCAGATACTCACAGTCAGACATAGTTTTGTGAGAGGACAAAACATTCCAAACTGCCTGTATTGAGCTTTCTTTCACAGGTGTTTGTTGTAGTTCTGTGTCTGACTAAGCACTTGGAAGATGGTGGTGGGTGACAGCATCCTGCCATCAGCTGGTAATAAACTGTGATGGCTGCTTAGGTTGGGGACAAAAGCTCTGCCTTCCATTAGCAGGTTGCTGAACACCTAAACATGACTTATGGGCTTCTCCTCTCAAAAATGCCTACAGCTGCAGTCATGAGGATATGAACAATCTAACTCAGTGTGGGTTTGGATGGTGCGCAGCCAATAAGACCTCAGCAAGAAATGTGCTTTCTGCACTGATTAGGAAAATATATTGAATACCTGGGTGCATGTTCAGAGAAGACTGTTCTAGAAGCAGAACAGTCTGTGTAAAAAATGCAAATGTAAAAATATGTGGAATGTGGATGTCCGGAGTGGAAAATAGCTATATGCAAAAGCTGCAAATCTTTTTACATCACTTGAGCCATGCAGAAACTGATGTCAAGTCTAACCTAGTACCTTATCATACCTGGGAATCCCTGTCACCCACCTGGACATGCTCTGTCTTCCCTCCCAGTTGTAGAGGGACATAGGAAGATAAATGCTGTAGAGAAACTTTTAGATAGCTGAAGTTTGGTGATATGAATTAGGACTACATTCCAGGAGTTAAATTACTGCTGTTACAAATAGCTCCTATTCTGATATTTCCCACAAATGCTGTAGCACTTTCAAGAAATTTCTTGGACGCATACAGAAAGAGTCCTTAGATACCCAGATTGCATTAAAATAATTTAGACACTGGCCACACAAAATGCTGAACTCTCTAGAAATTGGAGAAGGGCTAAGATGCTCAGTTTCTTGTAATGCAACATTTCCAGGTGAAAAAATAAGGCATGTCCACTGAGGCTTGATAACCTTAATTGCCCAACAGTTTGAACTCTTCTTACTGCAATATCTCCGTTCCCTTAACAAGGTTTTTCACATTTGTGAAGGTGTCATAAGCATGATGTGGAATGAACTGTAATATATTATTTTGAATGGTTTCTTTCATTGCCTAGGAACCTTTAAAACAGGCCCTCTGTGTGTACTTATGGCTATTGTAGTGAAGCGGACACAATTTTACCTAAGTAAAATAAGAAAGTAAAATCTAGGCAAGAATTCTGTTCCTGAGTCTGAATTACATTTAGTGCTAACTCCTTGCAGACTCTATTTTCACTCTGTCAATAACAGATGTGCTGTTTGCAGTGTATGGCTGAACAAATCTATTTCTGAATGTCTCCTTGACTCCTTCACAATCTGTTGCATTCCATTGGTAGTACAATAAGCTGCTCAGCTGGGAGAAGTATGGAAGATAGGAAAAAACTTGACTTTATTCATTTGGAGAAAAAAAAAAGACTTCGGTTCTTTTTGTTTATTCATGAATAAGTCAAATTAGGAAATCTAGTTTTGTAACTTTTGGCTCCAGGAATGGTGATAGCAACAATAATAAATATTACCTCTTATGAGAACTGTCCTTTGATTTCTTACAGCTACTTATTTGCATGCACTGTTTGTTTAAATTTTGCCCACACCAGAAGTGCCTTTTAAAGCAAACACATATGGTCTTTCTCAAGGTCTCAAGGCATTGCAACATTTAAAATTATATACCAAGAATACATGGATTAATTTTTACTTGGCTTAATTATAACAAATCAAATGTTTGCTCTGAAAATAGAGAGATTTCAAGTTGATAATTAAATAACTCATTGATATTGACAAGAACAACATGCAGTGCTTGGGAAAATGGAAAATAGTTTTTGCTGAAGAACATTAAAATTTAAGAGACAGGGTCAATTCCAAGGAATAACTGCTAAAGATGTTGGTTAATGCCAGGCAAAGATGTGGCTAACTTTATTAACCCTAAAAATGCAAAGACATGTTTGTTCACCTGGACTAAAGCCTGAGGACAGCATGGGTGCATCACTAATTACAAAGTCAGTGTGGGCAGGCTTGGCCTCTGACACTGAGGTTAACTGGTATGGAAGAGTCTATGTCCATGCCATTAAACTCCTTTATCTGCCAAAATGGGGCAGCTCGCACAGATTGCCTCTTGGGAGTGGTATGTGAATCCTGAATTACAGTCTAGAATTATGTGGAGGAGTATTTCTTGGCCCTGGCCAGCTGTTTAGTTTGTGTTTTGACCTAGGCATGTCCTCTCATCTTCATGCTGCAAAAGGGACAGTACACTGCATGTTCTGCTGTGCCTTTCAGGAAAAAACAAGGACACAAAGGATGTGACTTGACCTTGCCATGATACAGAGTTGCTTCTCAGGCTCCCTTCCCATGCTTGATACCACAATGGTCAAAACTCCCAACCAGCTGCTTGGCCCCCACCCTCAGCAAGACATTCATTGGGGAAAACAGGAGTAACAGAGTGAGTAAACTCATGGGTCATGATAAAGACATTTGGTGTTACCTCAGCTATTTCTCACACTTTTTGTTCCCTAATCATCCTTTGTCTGTCTGGCATTTCCTCCCCTTTCTTAAATTAGTTATTGCAGGTAACATAAACCAGAAATGTTTTGTGGCCAGCAGAAGACTGTTTTCCTGTGCCATATTCTGAACTTCTGCCCTAGACCACAAAGGCAACAAGCTCCTTCAGCATTTCATGTCAAAGAAAATACCAGATAATTTTTCCATGCATGAAGTGACTGTAAAGAAAATGAACCATGGAACATGTACTCAGTTCATATGGTTTGATTTTTATTTTTTTTTCTTAACCAGTGATGTGAGTACTTCCAACAACAGTTTGTTGGTGGTATACCTAACAGGACAGGAGAGGTCCTCAGACCATTTGAGGTGGCTTCCCATGTGTCACAGGTGGTTAAGGATACCCTATATTGCAGTGTTAATTGTTTCTTTATGAATATGTATTTTTGTTTTCCACTGAAAGCCATGTTTGAGAAAGCATGTAGACTTAAAAACCCAAATGATGAAGAGTAAACCTTTTAATTTGGCAATTTGTTTCAGTGTTTAACCATCTGCTTTTTAAAACATGGTTCTATGGTTTGCGTACGTGACTGTCTCCCTTCCCTTGTTCCTCCCTTCATCCCTCCTGTTTTTCTTCCTCTTCCCCCTTCTGTTTCCCTTCATTTTCTATCTTTCACCACTGATTCTTGATAGGTTTTTGAGTGCTAGAATTAAAAACTCAGTAGTTTCTTCCTTTTAGATGCTTACCTAGCCACTCTTTGGTCATCATTTTGGTCAGCTAAAAGAGACAAGGCTTCTTATCTTTTCTACTCCAGCTCTCAAATAATTTAGTTGATCTATCTTTTTCTGTTTGTCAACATTCTTTTCTAAAATAGGCTCCATACCCCACAGAGTATTTCAGTCTTCATTCACCAGTACCTATAGCATTTAATCAGTTTATTAATCCTGTTCAAACTTCCCCTATCTGGGTTTTGTTGTTACAGTTTTGGTCTGTTGTAACATCAGTCTTTTCTTGTATCCTTTCCCTTATTCAGTAAGTTTAGACTTCCCTTCATCTTTCTAAAAATGAAGAATATCCTTTGGCTATACCAATTTTTTGAGTGGGTTACTCAGGTTACCAGGCAGTCAGAGGGTTTTGTCTGCTCTGTCCTTTATTACCGTTTGCTGTATTTTCAGTCTCTGTCCCTGGAACTGCAATTTCCTATTTCATCACTTTTGAAAACAAAATCTAAGTAGTGAAACTTTTTTACTGATGCTCCTCTATTGGCAATGATATTTCCCAGAATTTGCTTTCTACCTTATTGCATTTATGTTATATAGCACCAATTTTTAGATTAGTGTAATGTTGTATTAATTTAACAGATCTATATAAGTCAAAGATATTTGTGCAGTTATGACACAATCAAAGTGGTAACATAATTTTAAAAGTAATTCAAGTGTATGACAAGAGCTATTTCCCTAAAACCATGCTGACAAGAATTTCCTACATTCCTGTCCTTTAAATCTTTTTAAGGTTGAATGATGGAAAATTATATTTACTGATTTCAGAATGAAGAGAAGAGATAAGTTCATTGAAGGAGGTAAGTGGATCCTCTTGGTACAGGAATGACTACAAATGGCACTGATAGTTTAGAATAGAGAAATAGAGCAATACTTCTTTAGCAAACTGTATTCTGGTTCTTTTTGCTAACAGCAGGAAAGATTTATAGATGGTGAGGGCACAGTGATGAGAGCTTTTTATTTCAAGACTCCAAAATAGAACAAAAAATCAGAGTCAAGCCATTATCCAAAACTGTTCATACAAGTAAAGTGTTAAAGAAAAAAAGATCAGATTAGCAAGATTCTCATTATTATCCTCCAAATGCCGTGTTTGATAAATAAAACAAATTTGCAATTGGGAATTAATGAACAAAATTTTATGTGCTGCATGCTGGGTCTAATAATGAAAGCACGGGTGGCTGGGCCTATACACATTTGTGGGGCTGTAAATATCAATGACAGGAAAGCAGATGGACTGAAAGGAGCAAGCTTTACTGTGGTGACTGCCACATTCCCACTTTAGGGCTGTGGAACTCACAGTGACAACCCTATACCTTCAGAAGCCCAGAGGTGTCACCTGCTCAGGCAGCCAGAATCTAGCAAGATCACATCCACTGTTTTGTTCCTGAATATCCCTTTTTTCCAACTTCCTTGTCTTCTTTTTTCTCTTTTCTTATCTGCTTGTTTATATCTTTAATGGAAGTCTGGTTCAGATGACTAAGCTTGAATCCTTTCCAATGTTATTCTAACTCTTTGGCCAAAAAGACAAGTAAAAGAGGAACTTTAAACAACCTGATGATTGTATACATCTGTGTCTGATAAGGCTATGCATGCATCTACTATTCTTCAGCAGAGTTGCACCAGAAACAGAGGCAGCATTTGTTATCTCTTGCTTTTGTGTGACTCTCTCTAGTTTGTATTCAGGAAAGCCAGATCCCAACAGAATAAAAAAGGAAGATGCCTCCCAGCTCACCTTTAAGTTTTTCTCCCCTTTCCATATCCCCTTGCTTCCATAGACAGACAGGTACATTCAGTACATTTATACTCTGGACCAGTCAGTACTCAGGAAATGAGCATGGATTATTTTTATTGAGAACTCTCCGGCATGTTACCTGGGAGGTGGAAATACTTTTTCATAATGGTTTGGGTTCCAAGGGACCTTTGAAGATTGTCCAGTCCCACCTCCCCTGCTGTGGGTAGTGATATTTTTTCCTAGATCAGGCACCATCCAACTTGGCCTTGAACCCTCATGATGGTGCATCCACAGCCTCTCTAGGTAGCCTGTTCCAGTGTACACACTGTTCACTTACTGTGAAAAAAATCAGTTTCACTTAGAAGTCTATCAAGTTCTATTTTTGTTCACAATAGACCTGTGTCATGTAGGACTTTTTGGCCTCTAAACTACTCCAGTTACCCCTTCAGCTAAGTACTGTAGAATGCAGCTCTCTCAGATGCTGATCATATTTTCTGTCTCACATGCACTAAGCTGGAGAATTTGGTAGGAGAAGTAAACATCTGTACAAAAAAAAAAAAAAAAAAAACCCATGGAAATGTGATGAAGTGCTTTTCTGAGTGGGATTTTTCTGATGGGCCTCTGGTTCTGTAACATGACAGTCAAGGAAAAGGTGCCTGTCTAAAGGCTTCAAATTCCTCCTCTGATCAATCAGCAAGGCTTGATCTGCTAGGAAGGGCTTTCCTTCTCCACTCCAGTTTGGTCGCATCCCTCTCTAAAAAAGAACAGCAGAGACCACCACTCTAAGAACCAGCTGTTGGAATCAATAAGGATCATCACACAGCTCCCTCATGGGTATCATTATGATTCACTCCTGTCATTACTTGAAAATACAGCAAAAATCTCATTCTCAATCCTCTTGTACTGCCAGGTAATTTTCTTTCTCTTTGACTGTTCTCTAATGCAAAGTATTCAAACCACAACTGCCTGCAAACCTTGAAGGCACCTGAGTCTGGAGACAAACAGTGAAAGTGCTTCTGGGCATATCTACCTTGTACAGCAGCACATGAATCTTGAGCCACACTTCATTTCACAGTCTATTGCCCCAGCAGGCCCAGCAGTGCTGAGAAGGAGGGCAGGGTGGCTTGGGCATAGTGCAGGTTCAAACTAATGCCCCCTAATAATGTCCCCTAATAATTCACCTCTGTAGTGATATTTGGCTGTTCTCAAATGAATAACCTCCCTTCAGATCCTAGATCCCACACGTGCTTATCCTAGAGGTCCTTTGTAACAATTCAGAATAATAGGCAGTTGAAGAACTATTTTACCAGACCTCAGAGAAACATGTCAAAAAGAGCTGCAGTTTAACTTAAAACAATATCAGTTTGTTGAAGAAGACTTAGCATATATTACATGTCTTCAAATTTCTGCTGGAGAGATTTAGAAGCTCTTTAAAGGACATCAGAAATCCACTAGGGCCAAATAACCTTACATTTGCTCTGTGCAGGGCATGAAAATAGGCAGTATGTGGAAACTAACTCACAAGTTCAGGTTCTTGGTAAAGCTCATCTTTTAAATTTAATTGGTGCCCTAGGGGAACATGAAGACCAGAGTCAACTCTGAGGACTGAAGTAACCAGCTTTTGGAGTTGACCTCCCTAACAATGTGCGAAACCACTACTGTGATTTCAAAGTCTCATTAAGTATTAAATATAGGGCAAGCCAGAAGTGATTTTGCAGTAAATAAAAATGTTCATCCATTTAAATAATCAGACTGTAGTCTCATTACAGCTGCATTGAATGCATGAAGCTTTATTTGTAGAGAAGACTTCTTAATCATCCACTTCAGTCAAATTTATAGGGAAACCAGCTTTAGTGAGTTAATTTCAAAGAATAACATGTTTCGTTTTGGATTATTCTTTCACAGCTGAAAAGAAAATCAAAGTGTTTTGAAAATTTCTCTGAAAGAACAGAAAATTATAAGCAACATTGAGTGAATGACTAGTAACTGCCCATTTGCAAAACAGAGGAAAACAAGATTTGCAAAACATAGCCTGCCTCCAAATATGAGAAACTGTTGTATGGATACAGCCCTCTGCCCCTCCTATCCCATAGGAATCAGACACCAAAAACTTTAGGGAACAAATCCTCAGACTTTCAGACCTTCCAGATGGAGTATTTTACTCAAAGAGCCTTTTACCCATGAGACAGTGTTGACATTGCTAATGAGAGATGGCAAATATCCTTTTAACTCTCTCTGTGATCTTATGTATTGCTGTAAACAATATACCTAATAATAGAGAAAATTAAGTCTTTGATGCTCTTACTGACTGGGGGAGGGGTTTGGGTGACTGATGTAGCATGTTAGATATTTTGACATTAATGTGTATAGATCTGTAGTCTTAAAAAGAGATTCTTTTTATTTTCTAAACAGTGCAGGCCAGGGAGTGCCCTCCAAACAAAATGGCATTGTTCTTCTGGCCACAGGCTCATCTGGGAGTTCATGAAATGGGTGTTGGCCTATGCCTGAAGCCTGTTGCCTTTCTGTCATGCCACACCATGAATAGCCTGGCTCTGTGCTTCAAATGATTTCTTGTCTGAAGGCTGGGCAAGCCCATGTCCCTCAGACTCCCCTCTCAGGGTGAGTGCTCCAACACACAGCTGGGACCATGGCCCTGGACTGAATGGGATCTGGTTGATGGATATTTTTCTTGTACTGATTGGGACAAACAGACCAGGCACAGTACTTGAGGTGAGGTCCAACAGCTTCTACACAGAGACAGGTAATGCCTTCCTGCAGTCCTTTCCAATATGAATTTTTACATGACCTAATGAAATGATTGGCTAGTAGGTCCTAAAGGTATGGCTGCAGGAGGTAAATAGTCTTCATGTGAGTGTAGATGGGCTGTGTAGTGTGATTGGGTGGGTGAAGATGAAAAGATGAGGGGTGTTGAGAGAAGCTGTTGTTGAGGCAACAAGGGAGAAGTCAAAATAAAAAATGGTAGAACAACTCACCTCCAGAAATTCAGTTACATGGTCCAAGGTTTTACTAGAAATCATGGAAATCTACAAATGGAGCTGATCCAGTGATTAACTTTGGAAGAAAATTCCTGAAAAAGAACCCGGTGGTTTTAGGGTACAAGTCAGTGTTAGAACTTGCGATCTCTTTTCTGTCATTATTGCTTAATTACTCATTAAAACATTGAGAAGAAGAAATGCATGCAAGAATGCCTGTAGTTTTCTTTGTTTCTGGGCATTCTGTAGTGTGGCAGTACATGGCAAAAGCTTTTCTTCTCTTGGCTGAAAAGGGAACATGAATTTGCAAAGGGGAGAGCAACAAATGAAACCATTCTGCTCCTTTGAGCTGGAGATCAAACTTGTCACATGAGACTGCATCCTGAGGCTCAGGATATTTTGTGTTTTCCTAAAGTCTCCAGTTTCTAGAATCAAGAAGTGAGCCCTTATGGTTTTAGTGAGCACCTAGAAAAAATAGAGGACATTTCAAGGTTTAGGGCCTAGAGAGCAAATACTGCCAAACCTTCTGTTTCGTAGTTTTCTCTTTTTTATTCCTTGCTCCTGGAGTAGTTGTTCAAACTGGCCACCATAACTTGTTTCTACCTTCTGGGACATCAGTGATGGAATACACAGTTCAGACAAACCTGTGGTGAACGTGAGACGTTGTCTCCTGGTTTTACACTCTCTTTTTACCTCGTGACAGCGAGGACCTGTGGTCATACTTTTGTGCATTACTCTTCTAGGGATTTATCCCTGAGGAGAGAAGATGAGGAACATGTCATGTCCCAAGTCTGAAGGGTCGTTAGTGCAGCCACCTCCATGTACTGATTTCAATGATGAATGTGTTTGACCTGAATCATACAAAATCTGCTTTAAAAATTCATATTTCCTTTTTCCTCCTGCTCCCAGAGGCTCAGTGTACTCTTTGAAAAATGACTCACTTCTCTCCAAGACCACTTGATATTCAAACAGCTGAACTACCGCTTTTAACCAATGGTTTACTGAAAGATTTCCCCCTGGCCTTGCTAGCTCTTTTTGGCAAACACCCTTTCTGCCTTGCCTTGCAGATGCATTTATGAGTCCCATCAAAGAGCCCAAGCAAAAAGCTTCAAGATAAGTCTTGTCAAGCAGCAGAGGTGAACTTAAGGTTGACATCAAAGTCAGGCCAGAAGTGTGTCAGGCCAGTCAGGCCAAAGCCCTGGTGCAGAGGGTGACATGTCCTGGGCCAGCCCAAGCATGTGCAGCTGTCTCTTCATGCTGTGTGTGCAGCAAAACCACCCAGCTGAAGGAAAGGCATTCTGATACAGCACAGCTGATGGCACTGGAGGGGGTGGGTATTTCGGCTCCTTTGGGTTATGTTGTTGTTTTAAATAGATGCTTTGGTAATTTTTATATTCTAAACAATGACAGCTGGAGACAAAAAAACTGCTGTGAGTATGTCTGAGAGCTAGTGTGAAAAAGCTGTGATCACACAAAGAAAATTTTATGCCTTGTTACTCCCTAGAACAGTTAGGAGTGGACAAGGTTTATGTTGATCACAAATATTCATCGATTTTGCTGTCTTTCCTGCAATACCACTATCTACATTTGCTTCTGGAAAATATTTGAGATGCATGGCAGGGATGTTAAATTTTAACTAAGCTCTTTCTTTCATGATATAGCTGCTCTCTTTCTCATTTATGTCTTGAGTAAGTGTTGATAAATGTTCACATTTGCAGTAAAATTCAGAGGCAAAGACAGTTTCATCTTGGTTTTGCGGTGACCATATCTGAGCAGAGACTATTAATATTGATCATCACAATCTAATTCAAAGCAGAGAGCAAATGCAGGGATGTTAAAGCCTTGGGCAATTGTCATAATTTAGTGTTAAGGAGAAAACTTTATGGTTAGCTGCCTGGATTAAAAATCCCTAAGAGTTTTCCGCAGGAAAGTTTTATTAAAGGTATGCAGTATAGTTAAATGTAGTTATACAACACTCCCTCCTCACATATATAGTTACACGTACATTTATGTATCTGTAAAATCAAATTTCCTTGCTCCTGTTAAATGACATTTTACATAATTTGAAAAAGAAAAAGAATTTAAAATACCATATAATTCTTTGTATCACTTATGTTGTATTTTTATAATATCTTCTGTTTCCTTCAGCTCAACCAAATGCTTTCTCCTCCAAAAAACTCCCCCAAACCAAATCCAGAAGGACCAGTCAGCTTCATTCCTGTCAACATATCTGCATGGAAACATTTATCCAATCATAGTCAGTTTTGCACCATGGCAATATTTAATGCAGCTTGAGAAAAGCAGTTTGATGGCCTCAAACCCCAGCTTGGTGCTGTGAGCTGGGGTGAGGCTTGCCTTGCTGTCTGGGTATCTCTGTTTGGTGTATTCAGCTGGCCTGTGAGACAGGGACTGTCCCGGGACAGGGGGCACAGGTTTCCCTGCTGCCACGTCCTGGAGCATGGCAGTGCTCAGCCTGGACTCTGATGTGTGGTGATGAGTTTTGTCAGGGCTATGCAAGCTGGAGCTGACACCAGCCCAGAGAGCCTGAGCCCTGTACATGCTCTGGGAGAGGGGCACAGTGCAGTTCTTTGCTCAGCGAGTGTCCCGCAGGCCTTTGCTCAAAGCTGGGGCATGCACAGGACCCCTGTTTGTGAGGATCAGGGGTCTGTTTATGCATCACTGGGTGCCTGGTGAGGTAGAATGAGAGGTGTGACTTCTGCAGTTCAGGCAGGGGTGCCCAGGTTAAACATCAGCTTAGTGAGGAGCACAGCCAGAGCCCTGGGGGCTGCAGTGGGGCAGTGGACACGGCCAGGAGGAGCTGCATTCATCCCTAGGCAGCAGCAAGCTCCGTGCCACAGGTGGTCATGTCCAGCTGGCTGTCCTCTGGGAATACACACTTCACCTACAGGTGTACGTCCACAACACTTTAGGCAACTATAGATGGTGGCAAAGTTACGCTCTTTAACTTGTTAGAGGCTGGCAGAGTTACATTGTACCCACATTTACAGGATGGGTCAGCCTACATGATGCACAACTCTAAAACCCAGGCCTCACATACCCTTTTCATAGATGCTAAATCTCCATAGTTTGCAGACTGCAACTTGGGCAAATGTATTTTCAACAAAAGGCTGTATATATTTAAGCACAGACAGGATTTTTTCTTTGAATAATATATTTTGAACACATATCACCCTTGCTAGGCTTGTTTTTCCTATCTTCACTTTGTGTCTGAATTTTTTTTCTCTACAAAGCCATGGAAAATTGTAGCATGGAGATAACAATTTAGCTGGATAAATTTTAATTTTTCTGTGTGTAGCGCTGCCACCAGGTTAGATTTAGGATCCAAGGATCTGGAATCTCAAATTTTATTCTCAGCCATGCAATTGACTTGTGCTCTAACTTAAGGCAAGTTGGTTTTGCCTTCATTTTTTATTTTTTTGGTTTTTGTTTCATCAACAGGAACAGGATACAACTTCACGGATCTTCCTTAGCATTTGCAAAACATTTCAAGGTTTTTGGATGAAGACGGCAGTCATTCCATATGATAATCCTGATGTCTAGTGGCCAGCTCAGGGACTGCCAATGTTCTGTGTGCAAAGCAGGCACTCAGGTCATGGTATCCACCTGATAAATGTCTGCTTGGTTCCCTTCTCTCCCTACCTCAGCCACCTGCATCAACCTCCAGTTTCCTCTCTTGTGCTGATCATGTTAAAGCACTAGCTGTATTGATTTTAGAGCAAATATAATTGATTTTAGAGTAAATCTCCTAGATATAGCAGGAGAGATTCAGAGTCCATTTAAATGACTAGGGACCCCTGATATGCTTCATTAGATCCAGGGTGAGCAGGGGCAACATCTGCAGCATCATAATAACCAGATCAAAGCTCCTGCTAACACATCAGACCATGTTGAAAAGGGAATGCAGATGGACCTGATCCCATCCATTCATCAGCTTCTTTATTGCTTAGTAATTTGGGTGTATTTATTTTCTCATTACAGGCATGGGTGATATGGCTGATAGCTGTGTTGTGTGATATAGCTGTGTTTGTGTCACATTCTTGAATTTTAGATCCAAGCAAAATATCCAATAGTTCTAATGAGAACAGAATTCAACTCTATTTGGAGAAATAAAATAGTCTGGATTGCAAGGCTAGAATGTTCTTAGTAAAGGAATTTTCTGTAGTAAAAACAAACCAAACCAAAAATTCCCCAGCAAAAACAGTCATGGTGAAGTGGCACAAAAAATTAAACTATCTGGGTTTCTTATCAAGGAATGCAGATGTCTGGGGTTTTTTTTTTTTTTTTTTTTTTCGTGCAGATAGCCCATAACAAAGCCCAACTATACATTGCTGGAATAACAGTGTCTACATCAGCCTCTGTGGAGAAACTTGTGAACAGAGGAGAGTCACTGGGAAGTTTGGAAAAATCTGCTATGACATACAGCTCTTGTGGAGCATAGTGTGACTATGAATATGATACACCTCTGTGGTGCAGCCATTGATCAGTGAAGCTGAAACAGTCTTATACATAGCTTTAGGAAAAAAGGGAAAGGGGGCAGGAAACATATTTCCTTAAAATTTTAACATGTTCCTGTTCATTTCTGCAAGAGCACCACAATGATAAGAGCTTTAGAAATGCAGGCACTTCACAGATGATCTACTTGTGCACCACAGACTTTCTAATATGGCTATTGTCATACAAACTAGTGTTTCCCAGAGCTGTTGGTAACTGCAAAGAGTGGGTGTGAACTCAGTTATTTCAAACAGGATTTTTAGATTAGGTTCTTAGATTTTTAAATTTTTAAATTAGGTTTTTAGATTTGTTTATACCTCTGGAGTTCAGAGCTGATTCTGACCTTTGAGGTTTCTTTATTCCTCTTATCATTGTTCTGCATTGTTTTGACTTTCTGTACTCCAAATTATATTTCAACAAGCTGTTTCATCTGGGTGCTCCTAACAACTGGCCCTGTGAGCCACTCATGTCTCTAGACCCATACCTGGGAGCTGAGAGCACTGTGAGAGGTGTCTGAGCATGGCAGTGGCTCTTGGTGCCAGCTGTACTGCTCAGCACTGGACATAGAGAGCAGGACCATGCTTGACCAAGGTCTCCCTGTTGTGCCATATGCATGACCAGCCATACAGAGGCAGTTTCACAGTGTCAGTGCTGCAGCAAATTCAGTGGAGCAATGCTGCCTGCACCAGGCTGTGGTGCAGCTCCTATCCACCTCAGATCCTTGGTAATCAAAAAAAGAGATGGAGATCTTGGAGGCATCTAATGACTGTCCCACCTGGGAGTCAGTCTGCCTTATGGCTGCCTTGCATGGCAGCAAGGCAGAAAATGGTGCATTTACAGTGATCCCAGCTGAGGAGAGTGTCCTACAGGTTACTCTTGCAGCAGCCAGTGTTCAGAGCAGCTCCTGGTTTTGAGGGCTAAATGCCTGTCAAATCAACTCAAAGCTTGGCAAGGCTCTGATCTGATCCACTCCCTGGCCTTATGACTCAGCCTTCACACTGAACTTTCTTCTCTTTGGGTTTGCCACTTGCTGGCAGGAGGCTAAAATTAGCATTAGGCTAAAATCCTTTCCCAGCAGATGGTCAACAGAAGTGTTTTGGCTGCAGACATACCAGTTGGGTCATCACTAGTGGAGCAAATCTTCTGATGAGACTCTTAAACCACCTGTCTGAGAGCAGTTTGACTTAAATAGGAGCTAACCAAAGCCCAGCCTGTAATTAGTTAGACTCAATCAGCTCCTAGAAAACCACAGGAGCCATTAGCCCTTCTTTCCCCAGCAGGTGGGGAAGCAGCCTTGGCTGGCAGAGCAGTGTAAGGGCTCTGTGTGCAGGGCCGAGCCTCCAGCCCAGCTGACAATCCCCAGCTTACCCCAAGCAGCACATGGGTGCAGCCCACAAAGAGGAATTGGTTAAAAGTTTAAAATGAATAATTCAGTGCTCCTTTGATTTGTTTTAACTACTGCAGAATGTGTGTCCTGCCACATTACTTCAACCTTGGAATGAAGTACAAATAGATGTGATTCAGACTCTAAATATTTAAAGCCAGAATCTAATCTTAGATACATTGTGTGTGCTGTCATCTCAAAAATCTGCTAAAGAGAGACAATGATGGACAGCACAGATTGAAATTAAATTCAAGCTTTGTATTAAAAAACTTGCCCTGCTAGTTGACATGAATGATTAACCACAAAGAAACTTATGTCTGTCAGTGACAGCAGTGCTCAAGTGTTCTTTGTCATCCCTGTCTTCGTTAACTTTAGAAAAGAATAGTCCAGAACCGGGAAAAGTCCAGAACAGGGAAAAGACGTCACCTCCCCTTTCTCCCTATTTTCTTAAAGAGATGCAGCTAAACCATTAACTTTTTCCAGTTAAATGCCAAACAAAACATTTCCAATCTTCTTTTCACTGAAAAGAAAGATAAAATCACAACCGTAACTTAAATCAAAAGCTCTAATAGCACTTGGGCAGTTACAGGCTCTTACTATATCTAGGCAGGTCAAAGCAATCAGCATATGAATCTTCACACACAGCCAGCAAACCCATAACTTGACACAGCTCTCTACCGAATATTATTCTAAGAGGAGTAAGCACACCAGGGCATGACCCTATTAAATACCAAACCTGTAGCTCCAAAATTGCACAAAACCTAGATGGATGATCTCATCTCCACCAGTAATGTGCCAGAATACAAATAGAAGATCATCACTGCTTCAACTGCACAAGGAAACAAAATAAGGCCATGGTAAAATGAAGAGTGGAATATACATTGACAGCTGAGCAGAAAAACCTGCTGCTGCTGAAAATTATGGCAGTCTTTCTGTTCTCTTTGCTGGACATTAAGGCCTCATTATGGGACTTTTGGATGTCATGACCATATAGCAGCCTCCCAAGATAAACTTTAGCCCAATAAAAGAAGCAATGAGGCTAAACACCCACACCAAGCAAGCGAGCTGTGGAAATCTAGCCTTGTCTAAAGGTAAAATGATGTTAATATCTACGTCACTTTCTAGTTTAGGGCTAGCATAGTGCAGCCAGCAGTCCAGGGTAGAGTGTTGCAGAGTTTAGGTGGAGTTCAGACCAGCTAAGAAGGGCCATTCATACGGCAGATGTAAATGTATGCAGATCAGATGTGAATAGTAATGTATGTGTAAGGTACATTTTTAATGAATGTCTTTTACCTTAGACAGATGGAGATGTTTGATGTTTCAGTAAGGTTGTCTGCTCTAGCACAAAAACATCCACTTCTATAATTTTCCAGTGAGCTGAGCCTGGGAGGGTCTGAATGCCCATGGGGTGCTTTGGGGATGAAAAGTGCATAATTAATCCAGGCAGTGATTGTTTCTTTCCTTGGCCTTTCAGAGGAATGTAGGATTGTGGTTCAGAAAGTGCCAGTGAAGCACAAGGTGAAAACTCACATGAAGAAGGATCACATGAAGGAAGATGAGGAAAGCAGCCAGACTCATGATAATAGTATTTCAAATAACATCCTGGAGGCAATTTTACAATTGTGAGCATTGCCACAGACCTAGATGTAGCTGCAGGAAACATGGATTTGGGTTTGTTTTAAATCCCATGGATTGGCGTCCAGGCTCTGCAACTAACAAGTATGATCTCTTACTGAATAGAAGCATAGCCACAGGAGAGAAAAGATTAAGGGTATCAAAGGAATACATTTTTTCATTTCACTCCTTTCTTATTACAGTAGATTAAAAGAAAAAAGTGAGTTTTGTTCAACATTCAATTTTGAAGACAATTAAATAAGCCAAAAACATTGTTCAGAATTAGAGCACTGAATAAAGGATTTCAAAAACTCAGTGTGGGGTTCATGGTGGGATTTTTATTTCCTTTTAAGATGAGCCATGTACATCTGTATGAGATCTATTGTCCTCTGTCCCACTGAAGAAATAGTTTCTTTCTGAAGCGTCCAATCTGTTAAGACACATAGGTTCTTTAAAAGCTTAAAAAAAGAAGGAAAGCACTCAAACTCTCTTCTGGTTCAGATGGCAATTATATGAGAAGCAGCAGAGAAACAGGAATACATGGGTAAATGAAATAGCTTTTGATAGCCTGGCTATGAGTGACAGTAGGATTTGTCCTCTTTGGTAATGACATGCAGCAGCAAGCAGTATGCACCAGCAAGACAGAAGTCAGCCCTGACTGTCTGGTACAACAGCAGTGATCTTTCACAGCATAGATGGTTATTACAAGCCTGCACAGGGGAAACCACTTTATTCTCTAATGGATGGAGAAATGTTCCTTGAAACTGAGGCAAAAGGGGACACCATTTAAAGAAAACAAAACCTTTGAAAACTTCCTTGTATCTGTGGGTCTGGAAAGTCTCTTTTCCTTCTGTTCTGCAGGAACTGTCAAACACCAAAAATTCCACCATCACTTTTGGGCCCCATCAAGAAAAAGGCTAACAAAAGAGGGAGGCTAAAAGACTAACTCTAGTTTACAATTCCAGCTTTCAAACTCATCGTTCATCAACTGAAGGACGGTTTCTCAAAATAAAAAACACAGTCTAGGTATGTAAAGTCTGAGAAAAAAAAATCACTGATCATTATAGCTTGTCCTCTGCTATCATTCACTCTCCAAGGAATCCTGTGCTCCAGGCAGATCTGGCAAAACAGACAACTAAGAGAGGAGCTTTGTGTGATGGAGAACCTGGAATGCTTCAGGCACAGAGTTTGACTGTATTGAGTGGAATGAGGGATGAAAGCAAGTCACAAGGACAACAGAGCTTACATTTCCCTTGCATCAACTCTAGTGAATGGAAGTACTAAATTTCAGATCCTCAGAGTGTAAGGCAGAATAACACAGGACTCAAGTCAATGGTTGGTAGAAAAATGGTAGGTAGACATTCTCCTTTAAACCTCTGAAGCTGACTCTCTCACTGCTCTGAATGGCATTTCTAGACAGAGATAAAAAAAGAAAAAAAAAAGCCCAAACAATTTCCCTCTAAGTTTTTTCTAAGAGAAGACAACAGACTTGGGAAAAGTCTTAAGAAATCTTTGCTCAAGATCAAATTCTTTAGAAAGGAGTCCCTCAGAGAACTGTTATACCTCATGCTGATGTGCATATGGAAACCCTGACTGGAACAATTATCAGGATAAATAGGTGTTTTGGAACCCTAGGAAGCATATCAAAGAGGGGTTTCCCTATCAGATTCAGAGATTGGGTTTTTTTAGGCCATAGGTACCTATCATCAAGGGCTGAAAATGGTTGTTTTACTAATAAGGCTGGAGAACCTGGAATGGTAAAGTACTGGCCACAAAAACTCATCGGTGCTGGTAAGTCCAGGACAGCTGAATTTCAACCTCAGAGCCAATTTAAGTCTTTATGCAACTGGCTAAAAATCCTCCCGTGTTACGACAGTTTGTGAATTTGTGAATTCCAGTTTGAATTTCTGAATTCCCTGTATGACTTTGTTTATACTGATGGCTCTGTTTATTTTCAAAAGGTTACCAGAAAGGCCAGCTTCAGAGAGTGCATGTAAATACAGCTCAGACTCAGCAGGCTGAGAAATGTGTCCAACGCAGCAGGGTGCAGAAGTGGGAGGATCAAGCAGGGTGTAACAGACTGATCAGAGAAGTCATCTTCAGGAGACATTATGAATGCCTCACATATGTGAGCTAGCCGAGGCCCTCTCCACCCATAACCACTTGCTTATAAATCTATAGCATACAGAGAGCAGCAAAAAGATCAAGTTGTCAGAGGGAAACCTGGCACTAAGGAATTGAGAGTGAATTCTTGGCCAGAGACAAAAAAATACCCCATTCCTGTTCAGTTGGGTGAGTTACTACATATCAAACAAGCAGGAGCAGGGACCTTGTCCTATCATAAGAGATCTCTGTTTGCAGGTTTGCTGGTAAGGAGGCAAGCAAAACCTTGGAGAGACTGCTGTCAGAAATGGGATTCAGACCTGCTGGAGGTGCCTGTACCAGCCTCCAGTCTTGGTCTGGGAGATGTCCAAGCAAAGGAACTTCACTCACAGCTGCTGCTGGGGGGTAAAGTGATTTCTGTTTGGCAGCCAGAAGGTTCTTGTGCTTTAAGAAGTGCCACTTAGAGGAGCTGCAGAAGGGGTGAAAAGGAGGGAGACCCCCAGTGAGCTTTTTCCTTTTATCTTGTAGATGAACCAGGTGTCAGGAGCAGCGGAAACCAAATGAGGAGCATGAAGGTTTTAAGAATCAGATTGCTAAAATGTAATCAAAACTGAACTAGGCCTGGACAAAACAGAGCACCAGAGTGGAAAAACAAGCACTGGAGGAGCTTAGCCAAAAGGGGAAATGATAAAATAAACGAGCTCAGTTCTTCAATTCAAATTCAAACTTTGTGCTTTCAGGACAGGGGACTTGAAGAAATTGAAGAGCTGGCATTAAGTTTCTTTGTAGCTGCAGCTGCTCACAGTAATCTGCCTCTGTGTTCCCTGGCAGGCGGCACAGCAGCACTGATAGCCTACAAATTTCCCAGGATGTGAGAAAAGGGCACCAAGAATGACTAATGGATCCAAGATGAACTGGCACATGCCAGCAGGCACACACGCCAGTTGCCTCACAGGTAGGATCCAGCTAGAGCCCTGCTGCATCCCACAGCTGCAGCCTGCAACTGCTCTGTGTCAAGTCACTGCTGATGGGGGACATTTAATGTTCCCTCTGAAAGCCCTGCTTGCTCAAGCAGGGCTTTCTGGTCTCTCTGGAGACATGCTGCTGAGACTGTATTTTAATTGGCTTTCAGGACCCAAGATACATCAGGCAAGAAGACCTCACTCTGGTATGTTGCACTACATCCTTGCTTCTCCAGAGTACTGTCATTTTTCAGAGCAAATGCCAATAAAAAGGGCAGGATGTCAGGCATTCCATCTGCAGGATGTGCGGCACTCCTCCTTTCCCAACCACAGACTGATGGACGCTGCTGCTCCATCACTCCCGGAGGGAGCATTACAAATGCTTTCAACACCCATCCCCCCTGTTTCAGTAAAGATCCACTGACACTTGGTGGAAAAAACAACATTGTATTTGATTTACAATTAACAGGATTTACAAATAATGAAAAAGAAACAGATTAGCCATGAAATTAGGATGCCTTTGTTGATGAAAGAATAACTGGCAAAGCACCTTGCTGTAGAAGTCGTATAGCTCAGTCCTAAACAGTATAAAATAAGTTACAGCCCAGGCAGGTTCAGGAATGATTATAGACAAATGCGAGAAGTCGAGTACAAAGCAAACAAAAAAATGCTCACAGCCTACTGGGCAGAAAACCAGTTCTAGTGAGGCTTTTGAATTTCAGAAACTGAAGGAAAGGCCCACTGACAAATACTAGGAAATTTTCAAAATGGGAGAAAAAAATAATATCAACAGACAGTAAAAGTCAGTGTGTGACAACCTACCAGGCAGGGAGAGCGGGCGGCAGACACTGCATTAGCTTGCTGAGAGTCAGCAGAGTCCGGGGGCTTGGCAGGACAATGAACGAAGGAGTACAGATGGCAGCACTTCATTAAAATGCTACTTTACTGCCAAAAACTTGCAAGACAAAGAGAAGTAAAGTTCTCTGATGTGCAATACAGCAATTTAAGAAGACGTACCTAACTTTTTGATTTGTACGGCGCTTACCTATATTGTAAACACACACTTTCTGACAAGTTATTTCAATTTTCTTTGCTATGGATTATAGTGTGTATTCAATCAAATGCAGCATTCCAAGGCTCAAAACTGACTGAGTGGTTTTCAATAGATGAGTATATGATTTTTTCCAATATCATAGTAGTATTTTACATCACAGATACAATAAAAACAAGTGATGGTATTTCTAGGACAGTTCCAAGATTCAAATAAAAAATCATCAGAACCATTCTAAAATAGGGTATTATACATAATTGAATCATGTTAAACAGCACACTCTCGGCAAGCAGCTAATTACAAGCATTCTGCTGGTCATGTTTTTCACACAAAAGTCATTCAATAGCACATAAATACTTATTTTTCTGATCTGCTTCTTTTTACAAAACCATTCATCAGATTCACAGAATTAGTACAAGTAAGGCACATTAGCATATATCATAAAACTCACAATAATAACAAAGAGTTTTAAAGTTTTAAGGACTGATTCCTTCTTTGCAGTGATTTCTGAACCGAACAAGACTTCGCCAGTAGAACTCTTCTACATTGACACTACTCTTATTTCTCTCACATCCAACTGTGGTGGGTGCATCACCCTTAAGATAAATAATTAAATTAGAACCATGAGTGGTAGCAAATCCCATTTTTAGATCTTGCAGAGAAATCGGACACTGTGTTTGCTATGTTCATTATGAGCACAGACCAAGTTTTAGAGCTCTATGGAAGTCAATTTCCAGTTATCAAAATAAAAGGGGATATTGCATGTGTCTCTGAGTATGTTAATGTTTTCCTAGTACAAATATTGCTTAAGGTAGAAAGGATGCTATGGTATTGAATTTACTTGCATAATGAATTCTAAATGCTGATGTCTTAGATTCTACTAAATCAAATGAAGGATAGGTTTTTCTTCTTCCACCCCCCACCCTGCCCCCAACCAAAGGACTTTCTTTCCCACAGAAGATTCATTTACACACAACACAGCTTTTAATTAGAAGCATAATTTACAGTAAAAATTCTTTACATTACACCTCTGCTATCAAAAAACCATGAAATCTTTCATTTAAAGTTGTAATTATACATTAAAAAATAGAACACTATTTCCTTAACAGGAAGAATGAATTTGAACATCTTCAGATCAGATTTCTTTATTGCGGCTTTTGAGTCAAAGGTCAGTCACTTTATTCTCTAGCGCAGCTGCTATTTGCTGTAAACGGAAGGCAAGCTGCATTTTTTGTGCAGCTGGATCCTCTTCAAGTGCATTTATAATCTGGAAGATATAAACACAGAAAGTTTAGAATAATTTAGCTTAAAATGTATGACATAGTTCCAAGACCAAGTGTTTGATACTACTTTGGTTGTAAAGAGTCTTTTGCATTCACTCTGTACCAAAGTCCATATATTAGGCCCCATGTTCTATTTTTTCACAAAGGCAGTAAAAATGATTGTTACTTTATCTAAGTTGCTGTAATGTTTCCCATTATGTTGGGATACAAGCAAATTAATAGGTAGTACTTTATCTTGTAAAATATTACATTCCAAGATGGAGCAGGCAGGGGAAGAATTTCCTCAGAGCTATTTAAGAAACAGTGCTTTAACATACAGTGCACCCTACACAGCTTGAGGGTCATTTACCATCACTAATTATATCCCATCCCCATGAGCTGTAGTTATGAGAAGCTCCTGGGTGGTCCATGCACAGGCATGTGGTAGGACAACGCAAGCTCTCCTGTGTCTGTAGGCAATATGAGGAATAAAGCCAGCAGCTCCCTTTTGGCTATCACCAAGAAGTGCCAAGACTCTGGCCCAGCACAGCATAGATCAGGAAAGCAAATAGCTCCTCTGAGGAACCCCCAGCATCCCACAGCCTCTGCGGTACAGAATATCTATAAGAGGATATGACTTTTAAGACACAAGGGATTTGAAAACAAGAGCCAGTAAAGGTCAGCTGTTATGAGAAGGCTTTTCTTCAAATAGAGTTTTTAGGGCTTCCCAGATCAAATTCAAAAGGTTTTGAAAGGTTTTCATTTTCACCATCCTTTAGGAAAACTTTCCCACCAGCTATTACATTTCTCCATTAGAAAAATGTGTTACGTGACAAAACCATTCCTTTTCTAGAACTGGCTTTATTAATATAAGTCTGACAGTGTAATCAAGCAGAAACCTTTAGCACTGTTTAAATACTATATAGACTTGCAAGTACAAAGATGGAAAAATGGAGTTTGCCTGTCACTACCCATGGTTCTTATTACTTCTTGAACACCACTGACAATGGAGATTAATGCAGTCAGAATCAATCTAGCCAATAATTTCCCTTTGAAAGGCTGGTATAGTGTTTGCATTTCCAACACTGGAGCAAATTTGTTTAGAAATAATTATTTTAATGAATTTGTTTTTAAAGCGTGAAAATATTTTTACAAGACAGACTTAATAGACATTTATTGCAGTATTTAAACTGGGCCTGATTTAATTTGATATTGTTTCCTTAATTTAAACAATTATATCTAGTTGTAACTCCTCAAATCTGGACTAAATAATTCATGATTATCTCTACTGGTGAATATATCCTTCATATAAATGTGGACAATTAGAATGTACCCACTTAGTCATTGTCAAGCCCTGCAGAGATGCAGAAGGTAGAGCACATGCTGGGAACCACTGTGTCAGTAATAAAGACAAGGGCAGCTGCAAAATGTTCCAATTTATGCAAATTAAAACATTTTCATGGAAAATAAATAAGCTTGATTAATTTTACTGAATGGCTCTTGACAGATTATCTCCACAATTCTGAATTAGCAGCCTTTTCATCAGATGCACCTCATTGTTACACAGTGATGTACATGGAAGGGAAGAGCTGCAGCTACGTACTGGGGTGTGCTGGCCTGCCACTGATGAAGTCCCACAGGCTGGTGGCTCTGCCTGAGGTGTGGGTGAATCAGGGATTTACAGTTCAGCTGCCATTCAGGGTCCCCGAGTGTTTTTGTAAGAGGTCAAACTAGGGACATATTGGGAAGGTGCTGAAAGCCAGCTTAGCACTGGTGGTGAGGGAATGCCATGGGGCTGGCCTTCCTCTGCCTGCTTCTCCCACTGACCAGCATTGCAAGACTTCTCAGGGTGATTTGATTTTCCCTGCTTGCGTCTGTTTAAAAGCTGTGACAGGCTGGCTGCTCCTGTATAAAGCAGCTGCAGTGAAGGATGCGACTCACTGTCTTTAGTGCTGAATGTAAGTGAAAACACAAACTGTGCTGAGGTGCAAGACTAAGCGAATAGACCTCACATGTACTGTGCTCCTTTTTGATTCAGCATCTGTTCTTACTTGCTTTAATTCTGAGAGTTTTCTGGAGGCATTCATTTCCATGGAAACCTTTGAATAAAAGTTTCCTTCTCTCTTTTTGTCTTCAGATTAAGTTTGGAGAGCCATAGCACAGCCCAGATACTCTGGGATATTCTTTGTCCCCCTTTCCACAGGTTGTGAAAAACCAAAGAAACTTTTTAAACTGAAGCTGTGAGCCTGCTTTTGAATCAGGCTACATTCAACAGTTTCTCTACTTTGGTTTACCGTAGGCAGACACTTCAGTTGGCACGGCAAAACAGGGATGGTACCATGCAGGGAAGTTTAAAGAGCATTTTAACTAATAAAAATGTCATGGCTCCAATTCCTACAAGCAAAACAAGTTAAATGCATTTTTCCTAATAAAAAAGCGTGTTGTCTTGAAACCTGATATAGCTCTGATGACTTTTTGCTCAGTGACATTGTTATATATTTATTAGGATGATAGAACTGAAAAGAAATTATTTTTATATCTATTTCTCTTTCAGATCTTGTTAAACTATCCATTGAACTATCCCTACCAAAACCAGATGGCCATAATGAAATTGTTCATTTATAAGGACATTATCTTGACCGGTGTAATTGCCAAGCAGGGTATATAACTGCAAGGTTTTTGTTCAGCATTGCTTTTACCTGATTATTCCGTGAAATCCAGAAGCCACTCCTTTAGACTAATGTTAGCTTTCATAACCTTATACCATTGACATTAAAGCATGAAAACAAAAGGCATAACTTACCTCATCATAGTATTTGTTAGTGTACTGGTAGAGTTGGTGTAGAGCCACAAGCGTGTTTAAGGAATCAGTATGTGCCTGTTAACACAAGCAGGCAGCAAACATGTCAAAATAGGATCACACACAGCTGAAACTTATGCACATGCACAACTGTTGGGTACAACTGACAAGATTTCCAAATGCAAGCTCTGTTTTTAACTTCTGTTAAATGACACATGGGGCAGAGAAAAGGAGTGAGAAAACTTTTGTTTGGTGATTTTTAGATCAAGGCTTTCCCTCTGGTATTTTTCCAGCCTGCCCACAACTCTTAACATCGGAGGGGGAATATATTTTGAATTCTGAACATCAAACCACAGGCTACAGCTCAAACATCTGTTAGCAGCATGGGTGTGAAAAGCTAAAGCATTTACTCAGTACAATCTACATATTGTTGAGATATTAAGCATTGGTTCTGACACGGTCATCATGGGTGTTTGAAATCCTTTCTCCAGCTCTTTTTACATCCTGGAAATTATTCACACTCCACTACAGCAAAGTTGTAACTCATCAATATCATGAGCACATGCACATTTGGAAAAAGCCACCCGAAACATGAAGATAGAAAGGTGGGGGGAGAGGGGGGGGGATGGTGAGAAGGGAGAGGGAGAAAGGACTTAAAATGAAGCAGGAAATAACCCTTCCATTACCTTATCTTCCCCCTGCCCCCACACATATGACTTATTTAGTGAATGTGCTCTACCTGTCTGAACAGATGTTCTTCATTCAGATGTGTGGGATTCAAGTCTCTAGCTATGCCTTTAGTCTTTTAAGTTAGTTAAGAAAATGAAGAATTGCAAAATATTGCTACTGGCATAAATGATTACCCCAGGGATAAAGCAGCAGAGAAACATCCATCTTCCCTTGCTCTATAAAAGTCACTTTTAGAGCTGGTCAAAATTTGCAGTGTTCAATCACTCCTTCCATATTAATTTTGATTATAATTTATAATGAAAATAGAAAGGAATAACATATCCTGCTGATGTTAAAACATTATATTGAATTTACTTTTAATCACCAAACATTCTAATTTTATATACATCTCAATTTATGTCATAAATAAAGTGAACTGTAAAATGAAATGTCACTGCAGATGAGTTTTGTAGTAAATGAATGAAAATAGAAATGCTCTCATGAGGATGTTGATCTGCAAAATGTTAGGTCCTAAGGGCACTGAAATAAACAAACCGCAAAAAATTCCCCAAACATCCTCCTTACACTAGAACTCTTCAACTAAATTAAGCAAATGAGCAAACCAGCCAGTAAATACACTGCCTTCTTGCTCAGGCTAAACAACATCTTTAGGGCTGGTGCGGGACTCCCCGGGTTCTCCAAGTTAAGTAGAGTGCTTCAAAGGCAAGAGCCTGCCCGAGCTGAGCTGAGCTGCAGAGCAGACAGGCTCTTTCAAGGCTGAAGCAGGTTTTGTAATGACTTTGTTCCACCCATCTCCAACCAAAGTCTCAGACAGCAACCACCTCACTCTGCTCTTCTCCTCGTGAGGTAACCCAAATAACCTACAATGCAAAATCTGCCACTGAGCAAGCATGATGGACTTCTTACATGTAGCATAAAGCAGAAGTATTGCCCCTGTATAGACTGTTCTAAAATATGCTATACTTAATGTTCATGCCTCTTCTTTAATTTCTGGAATCTAAATTTTGCTGTGGTAGCACTGTGAATTCAGTCACTACTCGTTGTCAGTATGATCAATGCTAAAAATCCTCTATATGCTGTGGAGAGAAAGCACAGTTCAAGAGTGTGTAATTTTTCCACAATGGCTCTGAAAAATTCAAACACTGTGCTCTATTCCCTGCATAACTCAGATAGATTAGTGACAATGAAGATTCTTGATTCCATTCAATAATCAAAATTTCAAAGGTTGAAATATTGGCATGACTACAATGAACAGGAGCATTTCAGAGATTTATGAAATCATCTGGTATTTGCACATACAAAAGACCCCATTTGTTGAGATAGAAAGAGAAGACAAAAAAACCCAGTAATACACTTGACTCCAATTTCACTACAAGAAAATGGATTTTATTCTTACCCTAGAAATCTCTGCTAGATGGGTATTCATGTCTTGGTCACTCACTGGCACCATTTGACGAATACCTTTGTAGTAACTGCAAGAGATTTAAAAAGTTTTTCAGTTAGGAAAATAAACTGTGTCTTTCTGGTAATTCTGCCATTATTTCAAATATGCTTCCTTACTAACACAGGAAGAAGACACAACAGACCAATGATTCCTTCAGCAATCCTGCCTTCCAATATTAGTACTTTTGCAGTAGAAGTAATTCTTACCTGATTGTACAGGAATGTACCACAGGAAAAAAAATCTATAATTGTTGAGAATGATTATTTTAGGTCTTAAATTGTCAAGAGTTTTTTTGTGTGGCAGATCTTCCATAATATTAACAGAATTTCCAATTAGTAAATTAATAAAGTCAGAGACAGCATAGAAAAAAAAAGTTTCTGAAAATGTTTTCAGGATTTGGTCTCTACTGACTTATGGAAGTGCAGCATTTGTTAGACAGATCATGTGGGTAGCAAACTGCAGAAAACAGCATCATATTTTCTCCTGAATAAATCTATTAATCTGTCTGTACAGACAAGAATATGCACTGGATCCTAATGGAGCTCCACTTCAACTCTGCCAGTGCCACCACCAAGGGGATCTTTAAACCTTTGGGTGTAAATTTTTTAATATTTGACAGTTGACTTTGACTATATCAACATTCCCTTTTCCTCTTTCACAGGCTTAAAATCCTAACAACTGAATAAGCATGAAAAGAGTTGATACTTACTCTTCCACCATTTTCTTATAGTTAGAGATTTCTTTCGCATAAAGTAATTTATTACTTGGAGAATCCTGAAAAAATTAGAATATGGAAAAAAGTAGTTATTTATGAACATTTTTAGGAAGCAAAAGAAAGTCAAGAATGTAAGATCAAGCCTTTATAGTCACATACACTTGAGCTTTACAGATATTAACATTTGGATACTTATTAACAAAGGTGGGATTATTTAATAAAAAGATGGTGCTTACACATAGTATTATTGCTGAGTTTTACAAAGGTCTCAATGCAAGGTGATAATAAATTATTGGTGGACCTGAAATAATCATTTCTTAAACATGCTTTTTATAAAAGCAGTTGCTATTTTCTGCTTTTTCAATAACATCAATTGGCAGACTACACAGAAATACTGACAGTTCACCCACCTGTTAAGTGGTGAAATGTTAACTTCATTATAAAAATAAAAAGAAACCATCAAGGCTGCATCTCCTCAGAGAATGGGTATTGTCTGTGAGGATGCCCTTTGTCTCGTCAGGCATGAGCATAGTCAGGATGTAGAATGCAAATCACTTACTCTGCTTAATTTGTGCTCTGTTCTTGTGCAAGCATCCATGAAAGTCTGTGCAATGACTGACAAGGAAGCATCCACTACTTCATGAACATGAACATCAAAGATGAAATGGGGATTTTTCAGTATGTTTACCCAGAATCTAAGAGGCAGGCTACAAAGCAAAGAAAAAGATAAATAATCCTTTTTAGACAATAAATATTCTACAACAAGAAAATCACATGAAATCAAGTATGGGCTTTGCATTTTCATCTCCTCACAACAGTGATGTTTAATTTTATATTTCAATGTTTATACAAGCTTGTCTGGGTTCCATGCCTGAAAACCAACTTTTTACTCTCAGAAAAACTCATATGAGAAGGATCTTGAGTGCCCCAAAAGAGCAAGGAAGGATGTATGCATGGTCAGAGAAACTATCAAGTAGTATGTATTAGATTTTGTGATTTGACAGGTAAATCTAGTCTCCTTTGCCTCTTGCTTTCCTCTTCTCTGAGGAAAGACAAAAAGTAAAACATGGTAAATCTGCCAGTGACAATCCCATAGGTAAACTGGTTTCATTTTTTGCCGCTTCTAGGCTTACAGGGAATCTTTTTCATCACACAAACATATTATCTCAAAATTCTGAGGATTATAAATGAAATTTACTTTGATTTATGGTAAGAGTGTTAGTATATACCTGGGAATTATACTCTTATTTCTCTGCAATACATGAATGACTCTGTTCATACTGTACCTGTTTGTTTTCCAGATGTGAATGGTATCTTCATCCTTGATGTCATGTTTTTCTGCTTGCTCATCAAGAAAGTCAAAGAAGTACTTCACAGCTGGTGGTACCACATGGTTTGAGTTGAGCACACTATGAAAGAAGTCATCTACAAACTGCTGAAGTGTCCCCTAAAAGCAAATTTTAAAAAATCAGTTTCATTCATGTTACAGGCTGAACTCAGCATCTTTTATTCCTATGGACACAATCCAGTTGCTGTCACTGATGGCCTTTATCCTGAGTGCTAAGAGTGACAAAAAGAAAGCAGTTTCTTAGAGCAGTGACTTTGTAAACTGCCAACACAATAAAGACCTTCTAAAGCACAATTTAATGTTCTAGACTCAAAGGTTGTGACTTCACCAGAGATCCTATGGTTTGCACAGCAAGGTGCGCCTTCTGCTTGACAGAAAAAGCAGAAATTGATTGCTACATTTACCCTTCAGGACCGTTGTGCACATGAAATAATTTTTAGCCACTTTTTAATGGTTTTGCAGCTTCCCACATCCAGTTTTTCTGACAGCAGAGCACTGCAATTTTTAGAAAGAGACTGAGAGGAAGAAGCACCCATGAGCATTTGCCCTTTTTGTTTAAGGGCAAGCACATGGGCCTTATCAGACATCCAGTCTAACTCAGATTCATTGGATCCATGGAGAGTAGGGAATGAAGTGTCCAGAATGGCTGTGTTGTTGGATTCTGGCATCTGCCTGGATCTTAGCAATGGCAACCTCAGAGACTGTCCCCTTGCTTTAGAGAGGACCCTGTTGAGGCCACACAGAGCTCATCCCCGGTCAACCAATTGGCCCTACAGACACCTCTGAAGGGCTGCATCCTCTTCCCAACCATGACTCCAGCTGACAGCCTCCAAACAGGGAAGGGACCCAGATGGCAAGGAGCTCTCAGACATTCTCCTGTCAGCCAGAACACACAAGTCCCAGGGCTGAAAGGGTAGTTGTGATCTCAGCTGTAACACCTCACCAACATTTTATGAGTCAGTAAAGCTCCGACTTGGAATTAACCTATAGAATGGCTTTTGGGAATACAAAGCAGTGGCTTTATTATCAGAAGAAAGGGATGTAAGCATCTTTTTGGTTCTTCATCCTGAGTCTATGTCATCTATTTAAAGACTTTCCTTCATATCCACTTCCATGCTTGGACAAGTGGCCTTAGCTGAGGCCATACTGACTTCATTTTCCCAAAAGGAGCCTGGCTTTGTGGTCATTGAACACATTATTCTAAATTCTAATTTTTTCTTCACAGAGAAATGTTTAAAAATCATTTTGCTCATTATCAATTCTGCAGTAGAGTAAAAATATTCTAAAAGGACTATTATTATTTGGAAATTTTTGGGGGGGGGTTTTACTGGAACATTGATCACATACAAGAACAGGGAAATATAAGAGTTTATAAAGCATTCAGTTCAAAAGAAAACCCAACAAAGTATTATCTAAACAGGTGGCACAGAGCAGAATATCCATCTTTGTCTTGCAAGGAAAATCCTTATTTAACGATCACACAATGATGGTTCTCAGCTTTGAGCAGGAGTTGTACATTATCTCTTTCCCAGTAATGCTCCTCAGGGCATGTTAATCACTTGAAATCTTGAACACCAGCTTGTATGTACATGACACATATTCTAAATTGCAGATGAACACATGACTTATATTTGCATCTATTTCCTCAGTTGCATCTCAAAATCTGTAGAAGTAAAGTGTAACTGCAGCACATCTGAGCCCTACCTTCACAGAAAGAAGTCTGGTCAGGTAGATCTCTGTAATAGCTTTGGTCCTCTCTTTTTCTTTCACACTGCCCCGCTTTGATTTCCCTTCATCCATTTCATCCACTGGTCGGACTAGATGCCAGACCTTGTTTTCATCTTCCAGGAGTGCATGCCCTAGAAACAGTAATTGCAATAATTATAAAAAACACCCAAACCCAAAACAGCAACACAGAAAAAATCATATACACATATACATGTTCCCTATCCTTAACATGCCTGTGCTCTTGGCAAGGGGATTTAGGACTCTGTTCCTGTCCAATATATACAACTCAGGTACTAAATGTTCAGTGGCACAGACCTGAAAAAAACTGGCTTTTGTCAAGACCAAAGGGAGAGGAAAGAATCACAAAATGGGAAAACTTCTATTTGGCCATTGTCTTGGTTCAAGCCAGGATAGAGATAATTTTTGCAGTAGCCAGGAGGACTCATGGCTGGGACACGGAGGTTGTTCTAAATCACCTCATGTCATTGTCACAGGTGGGGAGAAGGGAGTTTCCCAGGAGAGAAGGGGTTCCTTCCAGTGGAGTTAAGTGTGGAGAGAGCAGTGGGGTGATGCCAGTTGCAAGCTGGAGGGAGCAGTGGGAGTAGCATAACAGAGGGAGCAGTCAGGTACTGTCTGTTGTTGGGGCTTTCTATGGTGAGCAATAATGTTTCTTTTCTTATATCCACTGTCATTAGTTTTCTCATCTCTTTGCTGTTTCCAGTAAATTGCTGTCTCAACCCATGATTTTTTCCTTTTGTGTCTCCCATTGTCCTCTCCATCCCACTGCAGGGGAGGGGGAGGTGGAGGGGGAAGTGAGCAAGCAATGCATGGCTTGGAGTGGTAGAAGAGTAAATTGGATAATACCATTCCTAAATCACAACAGTCATGTAAACACAGTTTGTGTATGCTTTGAGGTCCACACAATTAAGTTCCTTTCTTCTTTGTGAATTCTCAAAGACACAATCAAGTTATAGAATCTTAGCTAGGTCTGACCCCATAGCCACCACAGAAATACAAATTGCAGCCTACTCCTGGTACAACATTTTCTCTAGGTAACACCATTACAATTCACATCTTTACTCCACTTGCTGAGGCCAAAATATGGTACCTCAGTTCAAACTTTCCTTTTATCAGCATTTGATGAGCACCACTTGACTTTGTAGTTGAGTGGAGGAAAAATACATCCCTTCACTGAGATTACCTGAACTCCAGCAGCCAAAGATAATGACTGAAGCAAATTCATATACATTTTAATAAGATTTTTAAAAAATTTGTTTGTTGGTATTCATAGTTTAAGCCAGAGGGAGAGACTCACATCAAGTCTGTTACAATAAAGCAGAAACAGGAGCAAGCCCTTGGTTACAGTGCCTCACTGTGCTGCCCGGGGCTTGGCCCTGCACCCAGTGCCAGGGCTTGGACCAACAATCACACAGGGGATAAAAGCAGTTTTGCATTTCAGCATCACACCCTTGCTCAGACAAACTCCATGCCTAAGGAGCTTCTGTTACAGATTGTTCTAAAAGAGATGACAATTGTTTTAACTTGACATTAATATTCCTTGAAAAAGGTTTCTGTGTCACTTTCAAATCTCCTCGTTTTGTTTGTTCTTCCTTTAATTCCTGAACTTTTGCATCTACTTGACATAGTCCCTAAAATCAATGGTGCTTTTCCAGTGGAAGTTATTGAATCAGTATATTTAAAATTATTGACGTCTTAAAAATATGAAAGTTATTTTTCCCATAAAAATTGTGATTCAGCCCCACTGTACAAATTATTTTGCATTTTGCTAAGTTTTATGCCTTAATATACACCTCTAACATAACTGAATCCCAGTTACAGCACAAAATATCAGTTTTTAATTGTATTAACTTTGACCATAATAGTTAATTAACTAAGTTCCTCAACAGCTACATTGAATTTCCCAGTTTGCATGTACATTCAATATTTTACATCACAGGGGAAAATAACATTTAAGAGTAATCTGGCTAAGCCAACACTTTTGCTTGAATCTACTTTATATATTCTCATGAAAAGCATTAGTTATGCAATCTTCTGGGACATTGGCTTCTTTTTAACAAGGTAGGGAAGAAATATAATTCCCACATTAAATCATATTGTCCTTTGAGAGTCCTTAATTCAACTTGGAAGTTCATGTGAATGAAGCCAGAAAAAATAAAAGCTATCACTTTATTTTGAAGCAGTTGTGATTTCACAATAGATGCCATTCATAGCAATCATCTGCCAGTACAGTAAGAACCACTGCTGGGCATGAAGTATGGAATATCTTTTGCAATCCCTATTATTCACTTTTGGAAATTAACAGATCAAATCATGCAGTTAGACCAGAAACTATATTCCAGCCTTATGTCAGTTCTTTAGTACACTCCTGCTTCCTGCTTTGAATCAAAGGAATTCATTCTCTCTTTGCCCTCCTGATGGGATATGGTCCCGTTTAACTTTGGACAGAAGAGGAAACTGCTAAAGTGGTTTCCACTGAGATCACTGGCTCTTACATGCAGCTGAGTTTGCTCTGTTTGTTTAGCAACAGCAGAATTGGCTACTAGTGGAATAGTAGTTATTTCATAGGAGAGTAAGGATCAAGAGACTACAGCTCAAGAAGATGAACTTCTGCAACCCGAAGATCTCACTTCATTGCTATAAATAGCAGGAAGAAAGAGGAAGAGGAATTCAGAACATGGACCAACAAAATATGTTAGCAACATGGTTGCTAAGAGAAAATAACAGTTTTATGAGATAATATTTTCCTCAATGGGAAAGTAGAAAATAAAGAAAATAAAAGACAGGGGGAAATACCTCATTTTATCTCCTTAGTCCCACTAAGCATCAAACTGTAAGGAGGAAGATTGTGTCCAGGGGGTCAAATGCTTCTTCCTGAGCTCTCTGTCTTGGCCCTTGGACATTCTTTGGCCAATATAAAATCATTACTGGAGCGTTGGGGCGTGTGTTAACGGCAAAAATTGACTGTGCTGACTAATTACAGTGGTAGGAACCATGATGTAAACATCAGATAATGCAGCCCCTTTCCCCTTGTGCAACCTGCAGCAAATTATCTTTCTTCCAGTCTCCCCTACCTCATGAATACTGTTCCATGGAGATGGAGGAAGGGCTGCCCTAACAGATCTGCTAA
Source organism: Emberiza elegans (assembly GCA_024865655.1). Taxonomy (NCBI): domain Eukaryota; kingdom Metazoa; phylum Chordata; class Aves; order Passeriformes; family Fringillidae; genus Emberiza; species Emberiza elegans. The sequence continues at coordinate 34,641,735 of JALJVW010000910.1, read as the reverse complement.
TTAGTATTTCTGATATGCAACCCTTGGTCTATTTTTATTCATAATTAAAAAAGGAAAAAAAAAACCCCATCCAACAAAATAAACAAAAAAACTCCCCAAAACATAATATGGGGAAAAACCATCCAAAATAACAGAAAGTGTTGTTTTGGTTTATAGTTCAGTACAGAAATACTAATATGAAATCACTGGAACCATTCTCCTTCTTGATCCAAATTAGTAACTGCATTTATTGTCTCCTGAAGCAAAAGATGCTGCATTTAATTTGTCAGAATCTCCAGCTTCCAGTATCTTCCTGTTAAAAGCTCTGAATAAAAGCAGCACAGATGCAATGCCAGGATTTAGAGCAACATCTCTGAACATGGTTTTACATTTTCGGTCGGTGCAAAGCCTCCTACTTTGGCTGACAGTCAATGGCTTCAGCTGACACTTCTCAATGCAGAAGGTGCAAGTTAATGAGACTGAATAAAAGGAAATCCACTTCGTCACAAGCCTCATTCATAGTCAGGATAGGATTTCTGTTTATTCAAACCCTGTAAATCCCTGTGCCATATAAATGTGTATGTGTGGGAGGGGAAGCCTCTGATCCTCTCCTCTCCCTTTTATACACAGTGTCTCACAAATCATGGTCACAGCAGGCTCTCACTTTGTACCAGCTTTGTAACATTTTATCGCTTTCCAAGAGAACAAGTTGGCACCAGATAGCTCTGAGGACCTTACAATGCTAAAGAAAGCAGGGTAGCTTGGCATGAAACACTGTCATCCCAAATTTGTACACTACCATGGTGCAAGACAGGTGTAGAGAAGAAACACTGTGGAAGCAGTTAGCACTTGATACTTTGGGATCTGAGTTCTCTGCAGACTTTTCTCTAGCATGCAGGAGCCCTTGTGTGACAGCACTGTCCCCAGAAGTACGCTTTTCCTTTGCAATTTAGTATGCCACACAGATAACTAATGAATTCACCTTGGAGTACAGATAGATTATGCTTGTTCAAAGAACTTCATCAGACTGAATCATATTGAATGATATAATTGCAGAGAAGAAGGAAAAGGAAAAAACCTCACCCAAGAAAAAAAGAAAAAACACGTGATCTGGTCCTCTACTGCCTGCCACAGGGGTAGAGAGGTGAGGAGGATGAAGATTGGCAGTGTGGAACAGAAGGCTGACCGCTATTCCATATCAAGAAAGCAAAGCAAGTTAAGGGCACCACCAGGGTCCATTCACAGTCCACTCCACTTATTTAGAGGTGAGGTGACCATAGCCCCAGCCACCAGGGCAGCCAGACTGAACAGGGACTAGGAATCAGCACCTCACCTGGCTGCACTCCACTGCCTTCTGTATTAAACTGGATGGCTTTTTAAGTTAACATGCTGGGTTGGCACCTGCTGTGACAGAACAGCCACTGCTTGGCCAGCTATGCCAGGCACTTGGAGTAAAAGAGTGAGCACAGCAGCAGCAGTGTACACGTGACCATTAGAAGACTCTTCTTTCTAGTGGAAAAAAGTCACAAATGAAAGAATCCAGGAGGATGGAGTAAGAAGTAAACAGTAAGTACTTCTGCCCATCTTAATTTCCTGTCCAACACTCAAAACAAATGAAAGTCTGAACCTTTCTGCTAAATAGCCATATATGTCAGAGCTATCAGCTGAGACCCATCTTTTTGAAAAATGTACATTTCTGGCATATTATTTCCAACCTGTTTAACTGCCCAGCCCTCAAAACGTATTAAATCTAAGATCAGTAAATCTGTTTAAAGGAATGAAACTATTAGGTGAAGTAATGGCCTTTGCAATCAGTGCTAGAGAGAAAAGCATATCAAATGAGTTCATGGGAGGAAGAATGATCTCAACAATTATTGTTCCATAAATCCAACTTCTACATCATGTAAAATGACTGAATATAAGGATAAAAAAAAACCCAGAGAGACTGAATATCTGAAGTCAGTAAAGGAAATACATGTGACAAAGAAAATATATTCACAAGTAAATATTGCCATAAAAATCTGCGTGCATTCAAGGCTGTAATGGATATTGTGTCTAAAGACATTTTGAAATATAGAAAGTTGGTCTAGATGGAATACTAACACACAAAAGTAAAAGCTTTTAAGATGGGTTGCAAGCTAACAGGTTTCTTCTGTGTTGCAAAGTCCAGCATACTATAGCAGACAGCAATACAATAATTATGCAGCAGATGCATTAGTGATACGAAAGAGAAGAAACAATACAAAAAAATTCCTGATGCTCACTTACAGAGGATTGAAAACCTCAAAAAGAGCAAAGGAATTGTGAAAAATGGTGCATCTAATAAAGAGACAAAATGCATAGAATGATCAAAGTCAACTAAAAAGCCCTGGGAAAAAACACGTTAGCATAGCTGGTGAAACATCACTCAAAAGGAAGGGAGACACAAAATCTGGAGGTACAGAGATGAGTTTGCAAGGCAATACAATTGTAAGAAATGCTACAAAAAATTATATCAGATTCATTATGGGAGAGAGGAGCTAGTCTCCACTGTGGTTAATCTAGAACACTGCATTAATTCTCAGTCTAATAAGAAGTGAAAGAAATTTGAAGAGGAAAGTGAGTAAAGGCTTTAGAAAGGAGAAAAAGAGATAAAGCTCTGGGAAGATGAAATGTACAGTTTGTGTATAGATGTAGTGTGATTAAAAAACAAAATATGGAAGGAAATGTTTAATAAGGGTGCTTTCTAATAAGTTGGGGTATGGACTCACAGCAATTATGGTTAAAGTCCTAGGGTTTAAGATTTTTATAATGAGGGCAAAGAAAACCATTGCAAGTGTACACAACAAATAAACCCTATATAGTCTGGTGGGGAATATCTAGCTCCATGGAAGTGCTTAATAAACAAAATCAAAATGGCAGCATCACTATGTGTGTTTTGGCTTCTGGTCATCTTGGGAGGTAGGGAAGCAACAAGACACTTACTTTCCCCTGGGACATCTTGCTGATTATCCTCTGGCTGCTGGGAAATCCCCATTTTTGATAAGATGAGCGTGGCACCATCTCGGACCTTTGGAAATAGAAACACAGAGATATTTTTGAAAAGAACTATGTGCTACTGAACCTCTTTCTTAAACCCTAAGCTGGGGTTTCTGTGATTGGTTGCAGGGAATCTCTGACAAATGCTAACCTTCCTAGGCTCCTTGGACAACTGGCTCTGCAATTCAGAACAGACTCCCTCCCACTCTCTAACAGATCCCATCAACAGCTCCTCTGAGATTACTGAAATATTAGGAGCATCTTTGAGGCTTAAGTGGTTCCTCAACATGGTGTTGGTACCCTCTGGACAAAAATGGGGTTTATCATGGAGAATCAGACCTGTCTGTTTACTTAAGGAAAACTAACCAACTTTTCTCTTTCCCAATCAGGATTAACTGTTGTTAGAAAGCAATAAATAGCATGAAAAGAAAGATAAGTGTGTGGTAGAGTGCACAGTATGAAGCCTAAACCAGACAGTACAACAACATCAACATCTGCTCTCCTGATTGGGCTTTTGAACAAAGCAGACCAACTCAAAATCTATTTAGCAGCACAGCAAGGACAAAGACAATTCTCAGGGTAGGAAGTGGTGGAGAAAAGATGAATATGAGGCCCAGTAAAAAGCTGAATGTTCAAAATGGAATTTGGATTTGGATACTTCAATGTTGAGGAAACCAAGGTCCTGGCATTTAGGTTTTGTGTTTCTATATAAAATGCTTAGACAGAATGTCTAGACCCAGCCTTTCACAGTTTTACTTTTACTGTTTTACCATGGTTTTACTTTCACAGTTTTACCAAACCTTTTACTGACTAGACCTAGACCCATGATTTTCTTTTGATTCTTTGTCATCTTCTCTGGGCAATCTCTATGTATCACTGAAATTTTTCTATAAATAAATAAATATTTTATTTATTACAAGAAAACAGGTAACAGGTGTGAACAACATTTTTGAAACACCTTACATTGTAATGCATTAGTGTGTTGATACGTTTCCATCTGCCATCTCTCTGGGATGTTAAATCCAAGTCTGAGAGGATCTGTGCAGTAGAACCTGGACGCCATTCTAAGGGGCAATTAAAGTGAGAAAAAACAATTAAAAAAAAAAAAAAATACAAAACCCCAAACCAAACGAAAGCAAAACAAAACAAAAAAAAACCCAACAAAATACTCCAAGGAAGTTTTACAGACCCACTGACACATTGTGAAACATCAGAAGAAGTAATGTAGCACATGCCCCAATGAAACATCAGAAGTAATGTAGCACATGCCCCAGTGTGTGTTTTTTATTGCTTAATCATTTGGCCTTTATTACAGAAATATGCATGAATTCCTAACCATGCATACGACTTCTGATTATCTTCCATAAAAACTTTAATTCCTTCTCATAGAATTCAATAAATATATATAGTAAGACCTGCTATTGGTCCCACACAGAGTAGGATTTCATGGATTAGCAAAGACATTTTTAGGGGATTTACTAGGATTTTCTGAAGTGCAAGAATTCCATCTTCTACTTTCAGATTAATGCAGTAATGAAAATATTGAAAAAAAAATCAATTGGAGCTTTAATTCTGAGTCTATCAGGCATTTTAAGGAAAACCATTTCCTTTTTTTTTTTTCAAAGAAGAGAACAGCTATTTTGAAAGCCTTCAAGGAGGATGATTTCAGAGACTAAGTGGTACATCATCTCCTAAAAGTGCAGTTCCTGTAAGTTATAATTCTTTTGAATAACCATCATTAAGGCAACTAAAAATCAGTACCAGTTTCTGAAATTGCATCATTACTTCTCCATCAGTTAATTATCCATGCTGTCATTATCACATTAATTAGTACCTGAGATACTGACTCTGTCAGACATGAATTCATTTGTGCCAATAATCATTAACAGGCTCTTGCAATGCTGATGACAGTACACCAAAACTTTAGCAGTCAGAAAAACCTAACTCATAAGAAAACATTAATTTTTAAAGCATATTCAGATTGCTGCAAAATGCTGTATTTTTGCATTCAGATGAACAAGAATTCAGCTTAAAAAGAAAAAACAACAAAAAAAACCAACAAACCAAACCATAACCAAGCAATAAAAATCCTCTTTATAGGCATTTTTTCAGAAAATACGAAGTCACACAACAGATCTCAGCTGCTCAATATAGTATCACAAGTAACTACATACCAAGAACTACACTGTCAGCTTTTGGCCACTGAGAACACGGCAGGTTTCGATAGACTTGGTCTATTATCTTTTCCTTCACTTGTGATATGGTGTCACAGTTGAGCACTTTCACAGGTATGGAATCATTTCCTCCCTCTTGCACATATACATTAACTGTCTGTGAAGAAAAGAATGTACAGGATTATTAAGGCAAATCAGTGCTGAACTACCTCTGAATCTGTTCCTCTGGGTGATTTCAATGCAAACAGTACCTGAAATTCACCATGCAATGATTATTGCACAGCAACACATATTTGCAATGCGAGTATAGGTTATTGGAAGGATCTTTTGCTGTTATGCAGCCAACCAGCTATCATAAATTCCAGTTAATTTCCTCCCACTAAGACAAGACAGAAAAGATGCAGAGTAGATGTAGTCATGTCTAATATGCTAATATTATTAAGTCTTGGGAGTTTATTAAAGAGAAACACACAAAAACAAAGCAGAAACAACCACTGACTTGTTACATGCTTTCCATTTAACCTGATAATCCTAAACATAAAAAGGCCAAGTATTGCTGTGCCTAAATTTCATGAGTTCCCAATAATAATTTGAACTGTACTTTGTTGAACTCCTCAAATATTATGTGCTTTTGCCTTCCTTTATGCTTTCTTCATGGCAGTGGTTTTGAAGATGAGCAGAGTACTTCTGTACGTATGGTAATTTAACATGGCTCAGTTGATGAGCAGTGAGTAGTTCAGCTCTCCAAACTTCACTTCCTGTTACCAGCTGTTCATTAAACACACACACACATACACATATGTATGTACATATAAATGTAATTTCTATCATCTTGTGTGTTTGAATACCTCATTTTCTGCCTACTGTTGTCCTAATAACTCTAATAGCTGCAGGGAATACACCTAAGTAGCTTATGCTATTTCTAGCATTTTAAATATTACTGTTTCCTGATAGTATTGTCATGATTTTCTTAAAGAGAATTTCTTGAAAGCCTGTAATTTGCTAAATCTAGAGCGATTTTTTTGAAAGAAGCTTTGCTATGTAAGTGTCAGTTTCAATATAGACAAAAACAAATAAGAACACCATGGCCAGAATACCTCCCCAGACAGAAAAAAAAATTCAAACCCCAAATAGATACTATGAAAATCCTCTTTCTTTCACTAGCTGAATCAGTATTACAGCTTAGAGCCCTTGTGGATCTTTTGCCAGTCAGGTAACTTAGGAGGGCAGGCACATGTGAAGCACTGCAGCTCTCAGACACATACAGTCCTGCCAACCACGGTGCCTGAATTTATCACATCAGACCTCAGAAATAAACTTGAATGGCTGCTATTTTGAAAAAGTGAAGAAAAGCTATGCCATACGGCAGTCAAATTAAACATGATTGCACTGTCCCTTGACAGAATGCTCAAACTAATCATGAGATTTCACCTTCCTTTTCCTATTAGCTTTATGGTAATTAGACATGATTTTGCTGCTGGTTCAGTATGCAGCATGTCAGTGTAACCAGTGATGCAAAACAGATTCATCTTTTAAATAAGAACAATTAGAGAGCAGACAACTGCTCCATGCTGTACTTACCCACCTTGTCTCACTTTCAGGCAGAAGTGAAGGAATTAACTCATGCTTTAACCTACACTGGTGCACAAATGCTCCCTAACTGTTCAGAATTACCACATCATCATCATCATGCCAAAGGTCCCAAAAACTAATGGTAATAGTACCACCTCCATAATCTTTTATCATATGTACATACACATATGCATACATCTCATCAACTTCCACTCATGCACATACAAAAAATATTTATTTGATGGGAAATCTCTAAGTCTGGACCAAATACTGCTACTTTACAATGTTATAATTAATATCTAGCTAATATATGTGTGGTACCCACATCTGATTGCATTCATGAATTTTCTGCTTCACACTGAGTCATATAGCTTAATTGCAGGTTCTTTTTTTAAATGAAAAGAAACAGACCAAATAAAGAATCATTGCCATTAAGACTTACATGATGTACAGTGCATATAAATTTTGTTTTCCGTACACAACAGAAATTATAGCCAGCATCGCCAGTCAGCGTGTTTTCTATGGGTGGCACTTATAAAGATGGTACCTAAACTAGTCCCCAAAATATCAGCTGAACTTAAAATTTCTTCTTGCCCAACACATTCTTCATCCAGCTACTCTAGGTCACAGTCTGGTGACCCCATGAGTGCAAGTCCTACAGAACTGTTCTCCTATCAGCCCTCCCATCAGCATCCTTTCAGAATACATAAAATGGTGATTTTTTCCCCCCCCAAAAGAAGGACTTAATAGAACTAATTTATTAATTAATTTATTTAATTATTAAATTTCTTTTCCATGCTGCATATATGTCACTGCATCTTTCTCAGTTGAAGACAACTACAAATGACTCCTAACATGTCAATAAAAAAGAAGTTAGAAAGGGAAAAAAATAATAAATTGGTCTCTGAAGTACAGTCTGTGCATCTTTGATGTTCACTACACTGTAACCCGAAGAAAACCAGCAAGACTGTCAGAAAGAGTAAAACTAGATTTTACACTCCCTGAAGAGCTAAGAAGCGGGCTGCTTGAGTTTTTCCAAAAGGACAGTGAATCTGTGTTCTGGAGTATGTTTGAAAAGTGGTTGAACTTTCTGACAGTGAACAGAATCAAGTTAAAGTAAAATTCATAATAGAAAAGAACTAGACCGTGGCACTGGTGGTTAGATACAGGGGAAAGTTGAGTTCAGAGGGGAGTTCCCTTGCCAGGAATATCCATTTCTTCCCACTTGAAGCAACTAACACAAGTCTCCGAGGCTGGCTGTAGGAGCACTGTAGGGAATTATTTCCCTGAGAGGAAATAAACAACTTTCAATGCCAGTTGGGCTGCCCACGTTCAGGAGATCTTGACTCACACAGAAAAAATTTAGAAAGGGGTTCATAAAGTGTTCTGGAGATTGTGTAGCCATCTCACAGAACTGCAGAGGAGCACAATCTGGTATACTAATAAAATGATCTCTAAAATGCTGTTCAGTATGCTGATCAGCAGCAATCACAAGGGAGAAAACCTGAAGCTCAGGCATAATGGCAGTGCAAGAATTTTGCAAAAATCAATTGCCAATGAATTTAGATGGGAAAAGGGGAGGAGCCAAACATCCTGACCACTTTTCACACAGACTGAAAATTATGAAAGGGATTTAAGGAAATAGATTCTGCACTGGCAGGATTTGAATTTTACTTTAGCAGATACTTTATAATTTTGTTTTCCTGCTTGGAGACTTGTTTTGGTCAAACTACTGACAATCCTGCCCATGACCAGAGTTTTTATGCAGTTCACAGTAGTCTAGAAAACTGTGTACAGACTATAGGAATTAATTTTAAAATAAAAAATTATTTTATAATCTATTAATCATGCTTTGCTTACCAATTGTGTGTACTCTACATCATCTCCCAGTAAGCCTGTGTCATTCAGTGTATACTTTGCTTTCTTCAGCACAGCATCCACTGGACCTTTTTCTACCTGGTGTTTGATAGCCTTGAACAATTTATAAAGAGGCTCCCCAGCATTGTCCTATGTAAAGGAAAAGAAATAAAACACAATCAAAAGACATACTCAAGTGCAGCTTTGTTAAGTAGTACTGATTTAAAAAAAACCCCACAGGCAACAGACTTCAACTCTTACCTTGAGGTACTGATATAAACAAATAGACATCCAGTTAGACAACATTCTCTCAACAACTGTTTCAGATCTGGAAAAAAAAAAGCAACCCTGAATATAGTAAGGGCACTTAATGACAAGGTTTAAAAAAAAAACCACTGCTTTCTTGAAATATAATATTTTTACATGCTTTACTGCATTCAGACTCCTAATGCAATGATTTCCCTATAGAGTCTTGAAAGCGTATACTTGCTTTAGGATAAGTGCTTTGTATTGCTCATCAGTCCTGAGTAGGTGCCTTCATCTCACTGCTGAAAAGCACACATTCTTTATTCAAAATCTTAAATTGGGTCTGTGCTGTGAGAGCTAAAAAATTAACCCAGTTGTGCAGTTACTGGGAAACAACCTACAGATTACAAACCTACAACATACACAGAGCAAGATCTATTGAAATTTATTGGGAGTAACAGCTGGGTTAAAACACTAGAGCAAGCCCTCACTGAATGCACGATGCAGCTGATTATGTGTGGTCATTATGGAGGTGATGTGTGGTACAAATGCTAGATCATTTGGAATAAAGTAAGACTAAAACGTAAATTAAATGTTCAGTGTGGTATTTCAAAGTAAGGTAGGTGTTTCTACACTGCAGTATTTGAATAAGCAATCCTGTCCAACATCCTGCTGGTGCCTTCCACAGCTGCTGCTGGGTGGGTTTGTCTTGCCAATATGCTTGGGCCAAGTTATTTCTGATTTTACAGATAGCCGGCATTTCACCATAGCCACACCGCAAAAGAAGCACATTTACAGAAAGCCAGAGACATACAGAAAATATGACAATCATTCAAACCTTCTTAGCATCAGCTTTGGGTTTTTGGCCACAACATACTGCTCCATCAGTTCTAAGAACAGCGTCCTCATGATGTCAGTGTAGTATTCTAGTTTTCCATGTAAAGCAACAGTCAGTAAAGATGCAAAATACACTTTAGCTCGAGCAGAGAACTCCCTTTGGTTTTCCAGTGTGTGAATAAACTGAAAAAGAAAAAAATGTAAAATGAAGTCAGGTTTCTGAAGAACCTCAACACTTGTCTGCACTAAGACAAGCAATATTATTTTAATATTAAATCTCCTAAGCGCTGAATCAAAAAGTTTTCAGAAGTTTGAAAGAACTTATATGAAAATGTTGCCTAAATTTTGATTTTAGATATCCAATGTACTGGACTGACCTAAGGAATGCTTAAATCCTTCTCTAAAAGCTTATCTAAAAAGGATGCTTTAATTAAATGTAAAATAGTGTTCTGTGACAATTTTAAAAGTGAAAATCAACTCCCCTCTCCCCCAAAATTCCCAGTCGTTTCACATCAAATTACAAAGACACTAATGTAAGTACACCTGTAAATGTGCTCTCATCTGCCATGAGCTCTAATTCTACCATTAACTAGCTCAGCACTAGATTCTCATTAAAAAAAAAAAAAGAGAAAAAGCTAGAAGCCTAAATCTATATTTAGGTGTCTGACAATGAGCTTCAGTTTTTGAGAGTGAGCAATTATAAGTCTCTTCAGAGCAGCTGTGAGCACTCATCAGTCTTGTTGAATAGGCCACTTGAGGAGCCTCTACCTTCACTGGGGCAGAGATTCTGGTAGATGGCTGTCCACAAGTGACTCCTGTGAGGAGCCAGGATGGAATCAGCACTCTCTGATCACATTTCTCAAAAGGCTAAACCAAACTTGTAACACCAGTTTTTATGCCAGATTGGGAAATAGCTGCTTTTTACAGCCACTGCAATGTTCACTAACTCCATATTACATGACCTGGCACAGAAATGTGAAATCCAACATGAAGCTCTGGCTGTGATGCCACATATCTGCAGTGGTTACTGTAAAATCAGAACCATATGAAAATCACTTATTTTTATTAATTTTTGTTCAGTTGTGCTAGCAAACTTGCAAACCTTGTGTCTTGCACACATGCACACAGGTATGCCTAGCTAAGAGACAAGGTGCATCTAGTTCAGTACTCACGTTAATGAGAAATGATTTGCTGTTGAGGAGGTTGGAGAACTGGTACAAAGCCTGCTCCACTGTCTGGCGCCGGGCCTCAGGAATATCCAGCTTTCCTGTAATCATCACATCCTTCTCTCCATCTTTGGAGGGCAAGAAGAACACTCTGTCTGTGTACGTTTTGTAGTCTAGTACTGGAATTCCAGCTTCGTTGATATCATTTGTGTGATCCTCCATCTCTATCATTAGATCTGCAATATGCAATATAGTTTATTGGTTCAGTTTAAAAATTCTGCAGGTCTTTTAGGCAATACAAGCTCTTTGAGTGCCTTGTAATAGTGAAAAAGCAACTCAGCAGCAAAAACTTATTTCATCTCACATTTTCTCTTGCTATTTTTAGCAATCATCCTATTAACCATAACCACAGTTAATCCTATGGTGACATGAGGATAACTGCCTTTAGCACTGATGGTTTCCTTGTTGTTGCCTATCTGTAAAAAGGCCTTTGTGGCATCTGAGTGAGCTCATATAGACGAATGTAGGTTTATAATACAGAGCAAGAAAAAGACATTGATTGCAATATTTTTTGTCTTGCTTTGGTTTTAGTTTTCTTTTTTCCCAATCCATAGTCTATACCCTCTGAGTCTAGTTAGTACAGACAGTTATTTTAAAAACACAGCAATCCAGGAAAGAGAGGTTTAAAGTGTAAAGGAAGCTAATTTAATAAAAAGGAAGGGGATGGCAGAAAGGAAGAAGGTTAAATGGTTCACTGAAATGGATGGAAATATTTCTGTGGGACTCAAAAGCCTAAAGTTTTTAAAAGTGACAAAAATTAGAGAATCATCCTTTGGAGCAGCTATTCTAGCTGAAGGCTTTCCAATTACGCAATATTGCTGATTGATTGGAACACCATGTTAATTAATATGGCGACCTATTGTCTCAGGAGTTTTATTACTCTTATTCATTTGCCTCTTATTTTATAGCATTCATCAAAGATGAGGGACAAAGAATCTTCTTGTTTCCCTCTGTGTGGTATTAGAACTTCCTTCCTGCTGTCCCTTTCCTTGGCTATCTTTTTTCTCCTGTATTTTAAAGAGTTTGCACTTTGTGCTGTTGACATTACAGTTTCAGTATGGAACCAGAATGTGCTTTGACTTCAGTGTTTTATTTAACTGTAAGTCAAGGTGGATGTAATTTTGGAACTGGATTACTCCTTGGATGTGCATTCTGAATGCTTGTATGAGCAGAGAAAACTTTCACCCCAATAGGTAGTAGGAATGTGTAACTCTCACTCTTGCCCCATAAGGCAAGGTACCTTTTCTTTCAGAAATAAAAAAGGCTTGCAGAATCATCCTAAACCATAACCACAGTTAATCCTATGGTGACATGAGGATAACTGCCTTTAGCACTGATGGTTTCCTTGTTGTTGCCTATCTGTAAAAAGGCCTTTGTGGCATCTGAGTGAGCTCATATAGACGAATGTAGGTTTATAATACAGAGCAAGAAAAAGACATTGATTGCAATATTTTTTGTCTTGCTTTGGTTTTAGTTTTCTTTTTTCCCAATCCATAGTCTATACCCTCTGAGTCTAGTTAGTACAGACAGTTATTTTAAAAACACAGCAATCCAGGAAAGAGAGGTTTAAAGTGTAAAGGAAGCTAATTTAATAAAAAGGAAGGGGATGGCAGAAAGGAAGAAGGTTAAATGGTTCACTGAAATGGATGGAAATATTTCTGTGGGACTCAAAAGCCTAAAGTTTTTAAAAGTGACAAAAATTAGAGAATCATCCTTTGGAGCAGCTATTCTAGCTGAAGGCTTTCCAATTACGCAATATTGCTGATTGATTGGAACACCATGTTAATTAATATGGCGACCTATTGTCTCAGGAGTTTTATTACTCTTATTCATTTGCCTCTTATTTTATAGCATTCATCAAAGATGAGGGACAAAGAATCTTCTTGTTTCCCTCTGTGTGGTATTAGAACTTCCTTCCTGCTGTCCCTTTCCTTGGCTATCTTTTTTCTCCTGTATTTTAAAGAGTTTGCACTTTGTGCTGTTGACATTACAGTTTCACAGTATGGAACCAGAATGTGCTTTGACTTCAGTGTTTTATTTAACTGTAAGTCAAGGTGGATGTAGTTTAGGAACTGGATTACTCCTTGGATGTGCATTCTGCTCCCCCAATGCTTGTACTTCGTGGAGCAGAGAGGAAACTTTCACCCCAATAGGTAGTAGGAATGTGTAACTCTCTACTCTTGCCCCAGTAAGAGCAAGGTACCTTCTTCTTTCAGAAATGGGTATGAAGTGCCCAGGGAGAATGAAGAGATGGAGGGAGAACCTTGATAGATCCTCTCACAGTTCAAAATGCGGTTTGAAATGAAGCCCATTTGGGGTTGACTCAAACATTTACTTCTAGTTTGTGTCCAGAACCTGGAAAGAGTTGATTTTCCAGAGAAAGCAAGCTTGTACAAGTAAGGAACATCCTGTCTCAGAAATACCAGAAAAGACAAGAGAGGGAGGCTTCCAGCATGGCCGAAATCTTTGAGATAATCTGAACTTCTTACATTAATGTCAAACTCTAACCTGAAATTGCTGTTTTATTCAATCTTGCTTTTTAGCCACTGTCAATATGAAATAGTGTTTTCTCTGTAGCAATAAAGCATATGGGTATTTTTTTAATAGAGATTATTTCAACACGACCCAACAGCAAGTATAATTCAGATAATGAAGTGACATTTCATGGTAATCATTTAGGCCAATATTTGCAAAGTTTGCACTCAGATGCCTAATTTAAGCTTTGTGATGAGTAGTCCAACATGTAAAATGCTGAGCCTTCACACATCCTGCTGCCTTCCCTGAGATGATGCCTTTACATCTACACAGAACAATTAGCTAGCTCCTCTAATCAAGCTTAAGATTTTCCCATGGTGAACAGGGTAAAATGCTATTTTTTTCCTGTGAGCTTACCAAATTATCCCTTTGCATGCTGATGGCTGCAAATAAATTTTGCAGCTCTGAAAACAGTTTTTAATGTGCATACATTGCACACACAGTCATTGTGCTAAATATTAAGTGCATTGTTAGTCACTATAAAACATTCTTATCTTCGTGTTAATGGCCAATCCTATTAATAACTACAAGTAACCCCAATCTCAGCTAGTTTCTACTCCCAATTTCCAACTCTGTTCTTCATTTAGACTAAAATAATCAATTTATTTTAATAAACTCAGCAACCGATTTTATTTACTTCTCTCATACATAATAGCAAAATACCTGCTCTGTGTCAATGCCAGTAATGAAGACTACTAAGATGTATTGATTATTACTTCCCAGAAGAGAGTTCTAGTGAGCTAGCACCATTCCTCCAGCATGTCTTGATTGCTGAAGAGGACCCACAGTAGTGAAAATATCTGTAATACCTGTGAACTCCTTCTTGCACCGGTCTCTGACACTCTCCTCCAGGCCTTCAAGTTGTGATTTAATTTTTTCATACTCTCGTTCTGCTTGTTGGCTCTTGCGTCTTTATGGAACAGAGGTAAGAATGAAAAAAAGTTACAAAATGCAAAAGTAAATAATTTGCAATAACTCCAAGAGGGAAGCCCAAGGAATGGAAGAAATTTTCATGGCTTTGATTTTTTTAAATACAGCAGAAAGAGAATGGAGGAGAAAAACAGCAACAGTGGCCAAAATCTTCATTCCATGTAAAGCGACTTGGCACTATCACGGGCTGGTTGCTTCAATGCAGACTTGGGCCAGTAATTTAAAATCCAGTAAGAAGTAGCTACAAATGCTTTCAATCATGTATCAAGTACAGGAAGTCAGTTTGAGCAAGGATTGCTTGCAACATGTCCTGTACTGGCTCTATGCCACCCAGGACAGTGTCTGGTTTCAAACTCAGAAGGTTTGATGGAGGCTCACAAGAACTGTACAGCACATGCTTCAGCTGTATTGATATGTACCATAAGAGTGAAATCCACCCCTTCCTGAGGGACAGTAGGAGGCCCTCATGACTAACCTTAAAATTGAACTAAGTAGTGAAATACAGACATATATTCTGGCCCTTTATGAAGCATGAATTCTGACATTAATCATGAAGTTTGTATGTGGGTAATTTAGCTGGAAAAATGAAAATGACCCCTTAGTCAAAACCATCCAGCTCAAACCTACAGTGCTGACTGAGGCAGCATAAATGTTCATGGGTATTTATACAGAATAAGTTATCCATAAGTTATCTCCTCCACAAGTGCCATTTTAGCTGCCACTTCAAAAGGCTATGTGTGCAACTCAGTGTGCAGTTGTTTACTTGGGAAGCCTGGGACCAATTGTGTTTATATATAAAGGGGGGACTGGGCTGACTGACACCAAGGAATTTGGCATGCGTGAGAGGAATAAATTGGTGCTCATACAGATTTCCAGCTGTAACTCCTTTTGTAAACTCTGCAGCTCATAAAAAAATTGAAGAGAGTTTCTGTAGACTGAGCTGAAAAGAATTAGGTAGTACCTTGAAAGCTTTAGGAAAACAAAAGCACCTAATTAGAAGAATTTACCTGTAGCAGATGATAGAAATGCCGATGATTATTATCATAGGAATAAGTACCAGTGGCAAAATTAGATTCAGTGGGATGTCAGTCACACGGTTATCATATTCCACCCTTCCAAGGATCCATTCCCGGAGTCCAAATTTTACCTAATTGGATAAAAACAGACATTTGTCTCGACAAGTGCAAATGTAAGGGGGTCCACTTCTCAGTTGCACTCTAAATTCTTAGTAATTTTCACAAATGAATTTCTAGCTCAAACTTCCAAACAAAGGAAATACTTTGGAGTATTTTAAACTGACTTTGGGTCACTAGCACTTTATTCCATGAAGTAATTTAATTTTGCTCAGCTGAGGAAGAAAAATCCCCAGTCTGTCTGGCTATAGTTCTACATTTCTGTATAATGAAGGTATTTGGCAGCTTTAGGACTGCTCTTTACGTGTGACATCTTTTATGCAGTAGGCAGAAGATGGAGGAAGAAAGAACTGCAAAGAGTTTCTTCACAGTACTACAACAACTTTGGAGAACAAATTACTTCAGCCAAGAGGCACTGTAACAGTGTTATTGATACATGAAACTAAATTCCACAGAAAAGGTAACGTACAATGAATTCGGGAAGGTTATTGATGGTATCTCTCTTCTGCCGTTTCTTTGGCTGAGGCTGTACTTCTGGTGGCTCACAATATAAGTCTGTTTCAGTCAGAGTTTTTATATTGCAAGGCTCATCACCCACAAAAGCCTGGGCCTCATCTATCGTCATGGCTTTGTTCAGGTTACTGCCCTAGACAGAAAATAAAAGGCTGAGTTATCATCACAAAGTCTTGGGGGACAAGAAATACTGAATTGCAACTTCCCAACTTTCCATTTGGATCCCTTTCAGCAGCAGATATGATTTGCCCTGCAGCCTACAGAACAGCAGAGTGATTGGGAACTATGTGATTCCCCTCCCTTCCTTCCTGGTGTGAGATGAGATGTCCCTTCCAGTTCCTGGGAGGTCTATTGGGGAGGGCATTCCAAATGCGAATGCCAGACTCAGCAGGAGGGGGCATCCTCGGCAAACCCAAAGTACAGCTAAAAAAGATAGGAACTCCTTCTGAGAACGGGTGTGGGGAGCAAAAGGGAGCTGCCAATGTTCATCATCTAGCAGAGGTAAGGGAGTCTAGCAAGAATTTGGGGTATGGAACCAAACATTTATTAAGGCTTTGAGAAAGGAAGGAAAAATTCCATACATGCTTCAAGGACAAAATGACCAAGCACCAACTTTTGACAAGTTTACCTTTGCATTGATAAGTTTGTTGACTTGTTTTTTGATGCCATCTGTGAAGTTTTCAAAAGTTGGGTCTGCAACATAGGCAAAGGAGTGGCTCTCATTTTTTACAACCAATTTATAATGATCCATTAGAATAACAGTGGTAATGTTATAGTTTTCTGGGTCTTCCAGTATTGGTGGGGAAGAAAAAACCACTGTGGTTTCATTAAGTCTTGTAACAACCTTTCCATAAAACTGTAAGAAACAAAACAAGAAGAAGAACATAAATATTTTAGAGTCTGATTCCTTTCTGTACATAACTGTTGATAACTTTAGACCACAGAAATAAAACCACTGAATTTATATCCTCTCCATACAGCAGAAATACCACAGTATAAAGTATATTTGAAAAAGAAAAAGAAATAAATTTGTTGACGGTAATAAATAATTGATTCACTATATTCCAGCAGTTGCCTGCAGAAGAAGCTTGGGCTATGGGTCAGTTTCCATTGCCTCCAATTTGTATGGCTCTTTACCACTGGACTGATACCATCAAATTCCTCTCAGATTACGAAGTTAACATGTCACCCTTAATCCTGATCATCTTCTGTACTTTTGAGTAGCTTGGGTCGATTATTTTCTGCTTACACCATATAATACCTCACTGGATTTCAATACAATCATTAAGTGAAATTTTGGAATAAAATTCAACAGTTGTTACTTAACTACTCAAGGTAACAACTCAGTTCACCCATTCTCCATCCCCAGTTCAACAAATGTTTTTACCCTGACACATTCAGTCATTCAGTAACATCGACCACAGGCAACAACACTAACAGGAACCCTCAATATTTATTCTATCACCACCTCTGTTTCTCACTTCATAACTCAATGCAACTAGATAGCTTCTCCCCAACATTTTTGATATTGCCATGTAAGTGAAAGCAAACAAAAAAATTAGAAAAGCTGAGTGGTCTGCAGTCTTAACAAAGAATGTGTGGTATAGGTAATGCTGACTTAAGCTAACAGGGTGAGTATACATAAGAGGAGGTGTAAGAATTGTTGATAAACACTGTCAAGAATGCTAAATAGAATTTTAGATTGTCCTGGGAGTCAAGATTATCAAGATAATTACCTTTTGAAGTTTATGGCCTAAAAAATGTAGTCAGTTTTCCTTTTAAAAATCTTTAGGGATAGGGTTCTAATGTATCCCAATCCAGCTGGCTTTGGCATACTCTGAAAGTTGAGTCATGCATATAATACAAAACATGCTCATTACAAACTCTTTATGGATCACAAGACCATCTTACACTGAAGAGCCAGCCTTAGCAAGAGTCTTATAATGTGCTTACTGGAAGATCACTTTTAGGTCTAAATCAAATAAATTGTGATCTTCACTAGAAGAGGAAGAAATTGATACTATTGGTAATGTCAGTTCCTCTTAACAGAAGATGCAAGAAGGAGTTTTTTTTAATGCTATTTTCCACAACTTTTTGTGACCTGTTGCAGGTGGAATATGCATGAAGCAAAAAAGAAAAGAGAAAAGAAGACTTGGTTCATTGAGATGTCAGGAAAGAAAAGACACTGTGCAAAGCTGAGTAGTCTGCATTGTCTAGATTTAGATCCTGCTTCAGGCAAATTGCTAATGGCTGCATGGGGAGAAGAAGGAGAAAGATAAAGAAAAAACAAACACTTCCAAATTCTGAAATACATATTTTATCCTTATCTATATTGAATTAAATGAATTTTAAAGCAGAATATTGCAAAGTACAAATGAATGTAAGGCAAGATGGTAGGAAAGTCGAGACTTTCCACAGGAACACCCTGACCAGACTCAGAAACATGTTTAAACCTTGTTTCAGTCCAAGCCTAGTGGAGTCCAGTGGGAAAGTTTATATGCAGTTTTTGAACAGATTATATGCTGTACATGCAGTGTTATGCCTTTGGGGGAAAAGAAAGAAAATTACCTTTTTTTGATTCATCCTCCCTGCTTCTGGACGCTCTGCATATATCACCAATGAGAAAGACTGGATGAGCTCAAAACCAGTTCCAGTTACTGTAATATTTCTTCCCCCACTGCAAGGCAGAATTAAAAAAGAAGTCAAGTCATTGGCAGACTACCACAGCTATGCACTGCTTCATCCTGCACTGCTATTGCTTCCACTGAAAAAAACCCTATGTGTGATGCCTATATGACAATTAGATATCCTACAAAAAGGACTTCTGTTAAAGGTATTGATGATGAAAGCATTTAAAAGATCAATGTCAACTTAAAACTCTATTTGAAACAGTAGGATAGAAAAAAGTACAAATTGCTTTGACAGGATTTTTGGCTGTACATTGATGCCAATCTTTGTGTGCTTCTCCAATGTTACTATTAAAATCACTCTGCCTACAATATACACAGAGACAAAGCTGAGAGTATATTTTCCACAGGTCTGTAGGGACCTGGCTTCTCTATTCCCTTTTATTTGCAGCACATTGTTTAAAAAATAATACATTCATATAAGAAGAAGAATGAATGCAAGTTGCCAGTGGGAATTAAAGTCATTGAAGTGACATGGATTTAGAGGGATAGTAAACCTCAAAGCAATACATAAAATTAGGCTTTAGTTGATATAGAACAAAAAAAAGTCATTTGAATTCCATGGGGTAAATCACTATTGATCTACCACAGAAAAATTCCAGGTCCCAAAGTCACCCAACCAAAAATAAAAAGGAAACATTACAACCAAACCCTATTTTACACAAGTGATTACTCAATATTCAAGAAGACATGTACTGATATCTTCAAGAGAAGTCACAGCCAAATTTATTTTTAGGTGTTTGTTAGGTCATGATGTTACACTTTTTACATTGACTTTTGAAAAGGGATAAAAATTTGGAAGTAAACCGAATACTTTCAAACATCAATTGCAGTTAAGACCACAAGCCCTACGTTCCTGAATGTGCGCATTGATAGAGTATAGGAGTGTATTCAAAACAATTCTATATTTAATATTTTTATTACTTATTACACATATTTTAAGCCAGTTATGAAGAAAGTTATGACAAACATTTCATTACCTGCTGAAGCTGTTGACTGGCAGGAATTTGGTGACAGTAGGATTCTCACTGTATGTAAACAGCTGTGGGACAGTAATTCTCGTGCTCCCATAGTTCATTGTGACTGGAACGGGTTCAACCTTGTTGTTACGTCCTGTAATGCAGACGATCTCGTCTCCAAATTCAGTACTAGATTGAAGAAGAAAAAGAAGAGGAAACATCTTCTGTTACTAACGCTATGGAGTTTTGTATTCTTTTACTGTATACTCCAGAACAAAAATACCAGGGCTCTATTTTTGCTGGGTACAGTAGTTATGAAAGGAGATAACACTACCATCGGACCACATAAGCTTTTTAACAACAGGGATATAGGATGTAACAACGAACAGTGTACAAACACAGGAACAATCCAATGTCGGCACACTTAGTGTCCTTCCTTTTTTTTTTGAAAAAAGACAAGGGCAACAATTAATAAAAGGAAAAAGAAGGGAGAAGAACAAACCATGGGGAAGACTAGACAATTAGTATTTTACACAAAACCACTGAGGACATGCTGAGTGAAAGCATGGGTGGGTTTGAAGCAGCCAGGATGGCAGAGAAAGCCAAAAGTGGAGAAATCTTTGGACATCTAAATTCTCCCACTTAAGGTGTTTTTATAGCTGCTCCTTCTGCTGAAGATCTGAGTGACTTTCCGTCTGAATGTTACATGCAGAGCTCCATTGCATGGGAGGAGTCACAAAGATATAGACAAAGGACTTGTTTAATTTATGAAGGGCAGAAAAGGTTGGTGCTTTTTTAGGACACAGCTCTGTATAGTTAGTTACTTGGGCTACGTACACATTGCAAGGCTGGCTACCGACTGTAACTTGAACATCCTTCTTGGAACCAGTGGCCAAATTTATACCAGAGATGGTAAGTCTGGTTCCACCTGCTTGTGGACCACTTTCAGGTCTTATTTGAGAAGGATGAGGTTCCTGCAAAGAGAAGATAGTCAAAGTAAGTGAGAAAATTAAAATAAAATTTATACCAGTATTATTTAGCTTAATAGGTAATATAAGTCTAATATTACTACCTGAAAAAGAATAAAATTAGAGCAATGACAGACAAATCTTCTAAAATAAAACAAAATCTTTTAATATTCATGTTGAAATAAGTAACAGATAATGTGAATGCACTTTTTTTCTTTATTGTATTTTATGAGACTTTATACAAGTTTCAATTCCCTATCACAAAATGTAGAGTTAGCAGCCATTAAGTTTTTGAGAGCTTCCTGTTGGATTTCCTGGTTTCATACTTATTTTAAGATTTCTCTCTTCTTTATGGCTGAGTCCATCTTTCCTTACCGTTTCCTATATTCTGTTTCAGTTACAGGAGACAAAGAACAAGGTTTTCAAAACTTGCACTAAACAGAAAGAATATGAAGATTCCCTTTATCTCATAAGGCTCTCAATAACTGTGGTAAAACTGTATGCCTATTCTTAGGCAATAAACTTGCAAAGAAAGAAAATCAGAAAATGCTCAAATTCTCTTAATGTACCTAGAACCTTGGAGTGGGTTCCTTAAAACCAATTAAATCAAGCAGACACACTTCAAATTGTTATAAAATTTGTTTTTTATGTAAATTTCTCGACAAGTTCCCTCCTTTTGTTCTCAATTCAGTCTTTGTTTCAATGATTGTATTCTGGGAGCTCCAACAAATGCCGTAAATTAACAGTAAGGGCTTTTCATGAGCAGCATGATTTAATTACTTTGTCACTAAGTAGTTTCTGCTTCCAGTTGAGAAAAGCATCCTTATTCAGGACCACACTGAAGCTGCTGAATCAAGAGGATGATGGAAGCCGAGCAGGCCGCGTGATGTGGGCCTCCAGCTGGCTCTGGGTGCCACTGCCTGCTGACCCCAGGGCTCACCACGCCTGCAGACGTGCCACAGCCCTTGTGCCATGGGGCCACAGCTGCTGTGCCTGCAGGCAGCACCACGTCCTGGGCAGGCGGCACCGTGTCCTGGGCAGGCAGCACCGTGTCCTGGGCAGGCAGCACTGTGTCCTGGGCAGGTGGCACCGTGTCCTGGGCAGGCAGCACCGTGTCCTGGGCAGGTGGCACCGTGTCCTGGGCAGGCAGCACCGTGTCCTGGGCAGGTGGCACCGTGTCCAGGGCAGGCAGCACTGTGTCCTGGGCAGGCAGCACCGTGTCCAGGGCAGGTGGCACCGTGTCCAGGGCAGGCAGCACTGTGTCCTGGGCAGGCGGCACCGTGTCCTGGGCAGGCAGCACTGTGTCCTGGGCAGGTGGCACCGTGTCCAGGGCAGGCAGCACTGTGTCCTGGGCAGGCAGCACTGTGTCCAGGGCAGGTGGCACCGTGTCCAGGGCAGGCAGCACTGTGTCCTGGGCAGGCAGCACCGTGTCCTGGACAGGCAGCACCGTGTCCTGGGCAGGTGGCACTGTGTCCAGGGCAGGCGGCACCGTGTCCAGGGCAGGCAGCACTGTGTCCTGGGCAGGTGGCACCGTGTCCAGGGCAGGCAGCACCGTGTTCTGGGCAGGTGGCACCGTGTCCAGGGCAGGCAGCACCGTGTTCTGGACAGGCAGCACCGTGTCCAGGGCAGGCAGCACCGTGTCCAGGGCAGGCAGCACCATGTCCTGGGCTGGCAGCACCATGTCCTGGACAGGCAGCACCATGTCCTGGGCAGGTAGCACTGTGTCCTGGGCAGGTAGCACTGTGTCCTGCGCTGGCAGCACCGTGTCCAGGGCAGGCAGCACCATGCCCTGGGCAGCCACCACTGTGTCTAGGGCAGGCAGCACCGTGTCCTGGGCAGGCAGCACCGTGTCCAGGGCAGGCAGCACCGTGCCCTGGGCAGGCAGCACCATGTCCAGGGCAGGCAGCACCGTGTCCTGGGCAGGCAGCACCGTGTCCTGGGCAGGCAGCACTGTGTCCAGGGCAGGCAGCACCGTGTCCAGGGCAGGCAGCACTGTGTCCAGGGCAGGCAGCACCGTGTCCAGGGCAGGCAGCACTGTGTCCAGGGCAGGCAGCACCGTGTCCTGGGCAGGCAGCACCGTGTCCTGGGCAGGCAGCACCGTGTCCTGGGCAGGCAGCACTGTGTCCAGGGCAGGCAGCACCGTGTCCTGGGCAGGCGGCACCGTGTCCTGGGCAGGTGGCACCGTGTCCAG
The DNA here is from genome assembly GCA_024865655.1 of Emberiza elegans. NCBI lineage: Eukaryota > Metazoa > Chordata > Aves > Passeriformes > Fringillidae > Emberiza > Emberiza elegans. Next base: position 34,618,910 of record JALJVW010000910.1, on the reverse strand, counting down.
GGCAGGCAGCACCATGTCCTGGGCTGGCAGCACCGTGTCCTGGGCAGGCAGCACCGTGTCCAGGGCAGGCAGCACCATGTCCTGGGCTGGCAGCACCGTGTCCTGGGCAGGCGGCACCGTGCCCTGGGCAGGCAGCACTGTGTCCAGGGCAGGCAGCACCGTGTCCTGGGCAGGCGGCACCAGGCCCTGGGCAGATGGAACCATGTCCTGGGCAGGCAGCACCGTGTCCTGGGCAGGCAGCACCGTGCCCTGGGCAGGCAGCACCATGTCCTGGGCAGGCAGCACCGTGCCCTGGGTGTTGCACACAGAGACAGGATGTCAGGTCTAAGCGTGTGGCTGGTGCATTAGGCTGGGGCATTGCTATGAGGGACCCTGATCCTGTGTTTGCTGAAGCATACTAGATCAGGGCCTTAAGGGAGGCTGTGAATAGGTGATGCCTTTTCTGATGTACAGCTGTACTGCTTCACCATGCTAAAACAGGCTTTTCTTAAATGAGTCAAAAAAATTAATGAGCTTATTTCCCAGACTCATGTATATTTGTAAATGACAGCTGTTCTCCTCCTCTTGCATAATCTTGCAAAAATGGTTGACTGATAATAAAGTACAGGCTTGGGGCTATTTCATATGAAGGACATGCAAATAAAGAAAGAGGAATGAAGCTTGAAAATATCCCTTGCTGATGAGGGTTTCCTTGATCGCTATCACACAGCACTGATCTTCCACTTGAAGGAGGAAAAGCCCTTCTCAGAGACAGAGAGCAACACGCCCTCCTCTTCCTAGTCATGCAGCAAACCCCCTTCTCTCAGGTAGCTTTGCTCAGGCACAGACCATCTCTGTGACAGCTTACAGCTACAAAGCTAAGGGCCCACCAATTGCAGGGAGGAAGGGACTGATATACTGCATCTCAGTTCAAAGCTCGGTGAGTCATCAACAGGTTTTTAACAAGCAGCAGGAATCCATAAAAATGCATCCAGCTGACTTCATGGTTACTTTACAAATTTGTTTTATTGAAGCTCAGATATTATAGAAGCACGGGGAACTCTTACGTGCTCTGCTTTTTTTTATACTTTCATGTCTAAGCAAGTTCCCTCTGAAGGAATGCATCATGGTTCAGCACACTTCACAAATCCACAATGACAACCGTAATTTGCTCTCGAGTCATTGAGCTTTAGGAATATGCTTTAACTAATTGGGTGTCAATTGCTTTTCTTCCCCGAGAGAAATCTGTTTGTAAACCCTTCACTCCTCAAGAGTGAGCATATGACTGCTCTCATGCACTACCCTTTGATTTAGCTTCAATTTAATACATCACTCAGGTTACAAGATTTTATATAGGGAAGTCACTCAAAGTAATTTTAAAGCATTTTAAAAGCTCATTTAGGTCTATATAACCCTGTGTGTGCATCCTCATATTTGGATTTAATTGCTTGCTGATTGAAGTGAGATTGAAACAAGACACACCAGGGTAAATAAAAAGTTTTAGAGGGTCAGTTTTAAAAATAACATTTGAAGTTTAAATTAGAATAAGTCTAGATATGCACTTTATAGGAAAAACTCATTTGTGCTTCTTTATAACAGAATTTTGTTGCTAAAAAGATTACACTTAGAACTGTATATGAAATACACAGTTAATAAATGCACAGTTTATAAAAATGGGTCAAAATACTTTAAGCATAACCTTACCACATGGACAGAAAACCATACCTTTTATTAAGTTCAAATTAAATCCTAATTGCTATAAATTGTCAACCATGCTGGACTTCTGTGTTTTCCACAGGAATTATTATCTGCATAGCATGCTTAGGATAGCTTTCAGATTAATGTTTTCCTCAAGAACCACTAAAGAAGCAGTATAGGCAAATTCTTTCTCTATGAACCTCTAAAAAAATCTGTTTAAAATTTGTAGCCTTTTCCCTAAATACTACCTCCACTGGAAGGTTAGGCTCCAAGGACAGGCTGAAAAAGAAAATGAACAAGAAACCACTAAAAGCAAGCCTTTAAACATAGACTAAGGAAACAAAGAAAGAAAAAAAAAGGGTTTCTGAATCATCACACACACTATTCTCTGTAACCTCAGCATAACAAATGAAAGGAAGGTTGCTAGGAACTTCAGTGGACAGCCATATTCCTTTCTCTTAGCAAAAGTGGGAGTTACAGCTCTGTTGGGTTATCTGATGGGTTCCTTGGGCAGGGCTCAGCTGTCCCTGCTGCCAACAATCAGTAAATGCAGAGTGAGCCACAAACCTGAAGTCAAACCACTCAGCATCATTGTCTTTGAAGGACCTGTTAGTGGTTGTCTGCATTTATCTCCCTAGGCATAGGGATGTAGAGGTAACCTAGCAAAGTTATCTCTGAAAAACACAGCTCTAAGGGGGAAATGAAAGAAGTATCTGTTCTGTTTTCCACAGAAACTGTTTTTTTTTTCTTTTTTCTTAGAAAGGCATCAACTCCACCTCTTGGAATTGAAAGCTCAGCTACACCAGACAGGAGAACTCACCACCCTCCCCTCACGCATCCATTGTGCACACACATCTCAGTTACACTTCAGGCTGAATGGAAAACTGGGGCCAAGAACCACTCTGGGAACTAACACAGAGAGCAGCCAAAGAGGAAGTGGAATGGTTATGGCTAACCCTTATTTCATCTTTAATTGCTGATCTTGCAGCTGTCCCTCAAAGGACTATTTTAAAAGCGCTTAATTCAAAATATTCATATTTAACACATTTAAAGTAATTCTGCAAATACATGGAGCTCTCAAGAGAACAAATAATGTGGACGCTTCATAAAGATGATCTAATATGGAGAAGCTGAACGATGGTTTGTGTGCAGAGAAATTCTTCAGCATGACTGCTAACACTTTGTTACTATAAACTTGGAAGGAATACTATTTGATTAATTTTAACTTGCTATTTTCTGTTTCATATTTCCCCTCTTTCCCTTCCTCTCAAGGACCTGCCAGAAATAATAAACAGCTGAAATAAATTATCAAGAATTTTAACAATTTTAATAATCATTTTATTGCAAAACCAATGTGCTATGAATAAGTTTTATTGCTCCTCTAAAATATTCATGGATGGCTCAAAGAACAAAGCTCCATCGGCCCACCTGGCAGCCTTCTTAAGAGTACCAATAAAGGAAAAGGTAGGGTCATGCAAATGCTCAACCAGAAAGCATTTTTCAAAAATGCAATTAGGTAGATAGGATCAGGAGGAGAATGATACTTTACCGAATGCCAAGTTAATCTGAACAAGTGCCATCAGTGGTGATCCAAGACTTCAACAAGAACTGTGTCACCTAAGGAGAAGGCAGCCCCTTCCCATGGTTCAGCAGTCAGACAGACACATACGGGCCCTTGGAAGGTGCCAGGTCTAATCTCATCTTACAGAGCCTTATCTTATGCATCCTGGCAAAGCTGCACCTGACCCACAGCTCTATGCTGCCTACCAAAATCCTACATGAAATTCCTTCTCCTTGTAGAGGAAGACAAGGGGCAGACAGTAAATCTGTCTGTGCAAGCCTTCTTTGAGGGATAATAAAAATGCTGCTTTTACCAAGAGCCCTTTAAACTGAACTCAACCCGAATGTTCAACTGTTACAAATGGGACTGATAAGCCTTCAACCTCAAGTGCTGCAGTATCAGTGATGCTATTTTTTTCCAAATCCCCTCAAGGATTTCTTCTCTCCTTCTTTCTGCCCTTTTGTCATTTCAGTCTCTGATTCAGAAGTACACCTGCTGTCATGATAAATACCTTCTTTCTTTTTCAGCCCTCTGCACCTTGAGATCTTTGTTAGCTCCATCAGAAGACACCCGGGGGAACTCAGACTTTCTATAACATCACTGTAACATCACACTGCAGAGCTCAGTGCAATTATGATGTTAAACAGAACATTTGATAATGTGTCCTGTATGGAATTTGTAGCAGTCCTGTAATAATTCTTCTGGAAAACATCAGCCCTTGTGAGGACTTGGCAATACTTCATTTCTCATGGACACAGTAAAATTTAAACAATCCTGCAGATGATTATTTTACCCTTGTTTTATAATTCCTCTAAGCGTAGAAAATAATTCAAACATATTTCAGTTTTTCTCTTATTTTTCTTGAAATGGAAGAATGTTTTTCGGGTCTATACATCTTTGGGCATGAGGAAAATATTATTCATGTCTTCCAGGTAGTTTAATGTTTGAGCATAAACATTTTCTGGGATAACAGGCTACCTTGTTATGATGGCTTTTTGATAGTCTAGTTTGAAAAAGCCTGTTCCAATGTCTGTCAGCTGTTCAGTGGCCTGGTTTTTGAAGAGTCTGGTAAGCCATTTCCCAGCAGAGGGACTTTGTGCCACCAGGACTCCCCACTGCCTTTCGTTCTCACGATCATGCCCTGTGTTTGCAGAAAGTGGATTTGCAGTTTTGATAAAGCCTGTGCAAATCCACAGCTATGCTGCTCAGAATAAAATTCAATACAATAGTTCAGTTGGGAGTGATCTTCAATCACCAGGTGTAACTTAGTCCCTACTGCCTGATTTATCCTGAAAAAAATATTTGATCTAAACAGGATTTCTTGTTTGTAGGTCCAACCAGAATGTAGCCTCTTTGCAATGGGATATTTGAGTACTTTACACATAAATCTTCCTTAAATCATACCTAGATGTAATAATGCTGTGTTAAAGATCTCAAAGTCCACCTGCAACCCAACTTTTCCATCTTGTATCAGACTGTTGGGTAAGTATTCCTGAACTGATAAGTAGTTTTCCTGATGCTTTGATAACTGCAAGGCTATTATCCTTATTGGATGGACAATAATGCTATAAATAGGTTATCTCCTGTGCTTTTACACCTGTGGTTAGTACCCATCCTGTTGCTATGGTTTACCTGAAAGCAGTGGTTATCTGCTCCAAGCAGTGAGACAACACTTGTACATTGCTTTTGGTACCTAATGTTCAAATAATGAGAGCATATTTAGCAGTAAATTCATATTTCCTCTTTGTAATACCAATGCAAATGTGGCATTTACATTCCTGTGTGCCGCTGTCTTATCTTTACTTCATCAGCACAGAAGTACTGGAAAAAAATCCAAAGAAAAATATTGACAAAAAAGCTCCAGCTGGCCCAAGAATATCTGTGGCTTCACGTTCAGGACATTTTCCAGTGTCCTGTATTTTTCATCACAGCCAGAAATCTCTTCATTGCTTGCCTTCTTTTTATCTTTTGCCCCTTACTTAAAAATCTGTTCACAGAAATGCTGTGTATTTTTCATTGTAGTTTCATGCTTTCTGTATGCTAGAGGGTAAATTATCTCCACGTCTGTTCCACTTATAATCACATTTAGACATGAACTTGCTTATTAGCAGTGTACATGGCTGCTGCTCTTACACATCTACTGTAGATGCTCTGAGCATTCACATTTAGCTTTTACATTTTTTATCCTGTTTATGAATCTACAATGAACTTTTAAATCTTTAATATTTCATGAGTAGCAATTAGTCTTTTTGCAGAGTTAGAAAGGTGATATCTTATTTCTTCAAATTTTTTTAATTCTATTTTAGTAAAAAATACCATTTGTAGTCTGAAAATTCTCTGAGATAGCTCCTAGCACTTTAGATGTGTGTGGTCTGCTGGTGTCAAGTTAAAGCCCATCTTTTACCTGGCTAGCAATGGGTTTATTCCTTTTTTCTTTTCTTTTTGTTTTTGGGTTTTGTGGTTTTTTTTGGGTTTTTTTTGGTTTTCTGTTTTTTCCACAATTTTCTTTGCAATTAAAGATATAGAGGTGTAAAAGAGAACCATTCCCCCAGCCTCTTTTTCACTCACCCATCTTGCATCTGGGATTGGATTTTCCAGACAGATTCATGTTCTTTTTCACTTGTTTTATTTGCTCTGCAGCTTTCCTGGTTTGCACTTTCATGTCCAGCCAACTCACTTCTGGTCCCTTACAAACCATCCAAGAACAAGAGGAGTGCACATCCACGGAGCATCACCAAAGTTCTGCGTGTCTTCTTTATCTATTTCTCTGCTTTTCCATTTGTCTGTCATCAAGCACAACCTCATCTATACAAAGTTTCCTTTCCCAGAAGAATTCCTGGACATGACTCTGTAAATAAGGGATACTGTCTACTATGGTATCCATCAGTGGTAAGCAGTTTCTAGCCCATGAACTGCACCACTGAGATAAAAAACTGGTTGCCCTTTATCCTTCACTAAGGTAGAAAATCAAAGAGAGAAACACAAACCACCAAGGAGGTTACTGGTGGATCACAAGAGGGGCCAGAAATTCAAGAACAGTTGGACAGCAACAGAGGAGAGGAACCTAACAGAGATGCACAGAAACCTTGGCATTAAGTCTGTGCTTCAGAGGGGGATGCTGGAAAAAATGCAACTGTGCCAGATCACAAGCAGAGACACAACTGGGAGGGGAAGAGAGGATGGTGTCAGAGTATGGCCCTGTGATGCTGAGAGATGCCAGCTGCAGCACAAGGGGAAGCCAGCAACAGATGGAGGTGTTCAAATGGACATGATGGGCAGCAAATGGCAAAGCCACCTAAGCTCCCTTCTGTTGGCTCCTGCAGGCGCTGACCTCCATTTGGGGGTCTGCCTTTGATGCAAGTGCACTTCTTCACAAGTAGGAATGGGCTCCTGTGCTTCCACACAAGCAGAGAACAGGGATGCTGTTTCCTTGACCTCATGACAGTGCACATAGATGTGGATAAGATTTTCACAAATGTACAGGCCATGTTGTTGCTGTGTCTTTATCACAACCGTCTTTCTTTCACAAGTCCTTCCCTCTCCTCATCCTGGTTCCAGCTGCAGTAAGTTCTGGCTCTTGAAAAAGTAATTTTTTACCAAAATTATCTGCCTCACACTGAAAGCCAAATTGTTCTGCCAACTCTTGCATGTTATGCACACAAAAATAAAAGGCATAGCCCGTGAAGTGCTGTAGACACCAGCCAGCTTCTTGGAGGTCAAAATGTCATTTCATGGACTATAAAGGTAACCACAGGAGCTAAATTAAACTTCTGAGTGGGGAACTCAAGCTATTAGGATCTGTTCTTTCCCCCTCAACTTCCCTCCTTTCTCAGACTCAAGGGAGCCTGTTTCTTGTTTTTTCAGACAAGCCACCCACTCACAGGATATTCAAGCAGAGAATTTCCACTGTGCATTCTTGGCAGTCTGGTGCTCACCACAGTGGCTGACCTGACCCCCTAGCTCTCCTCATCACAGCAACCATAACACAAGTCAGTTCCTGCAACAGCAGAGAGATGGGGAGCTGAGTCCTGCCTTTCTGGGGCTGTTTTGTCCAAACCTTACACCATGTAAGCTGACCAAACACTTCCAGGCACTCCAGGTGCCCAGGCAGAGCATTTGCCTGGCAATGTGCATTGTGTGTTGGTTGCTGTGGATGGGACACTTAAGCAAAGGGCTGGTATGCTAAACAACTTATTCTTTGGACTGAAAGCAGCATCTTTTTATCATGAGGCAGACACCACATGACTTTCTGAAAACACCACAGAGCTCTTCTGACAGGTTTGATGTAGAAATGGGAGCACGCATGACTGGAAAGTCTGCACTGTCACACATCCAGTGTTTACTGGCAGCTGTCGAGCAGAATCATGAGTACTGGATGGTGGGACATCTATTTAAATGCATGGCTCAGAGGATAGAGAGTTAAGACTAATAATAGCCACATGAATAAGGGCCAACTTCATTAAAACTCTCAGCTACCCCAGAGTTCTCTTGTCCCCCATGCGGACTGACACACAAACAAGATGTACTGCAAGACTTAAGAATAAAATAAGAACCTCTGGAAGCAATTCCAGACTTCTGTGGATGTGTGGTTTATCAGCATCAATCATAAAGGCAACAAGCATGTAATTTTCCCCACAAAAAACCCCACCCAAAGCCCCCAGCTACAGTGTAAAAGGAATGTACTGAGGCAACGACTCAGGGTGTAAAATCAAGGAGTGAGCTGAAACCCTCCACAAAAGCCTTGAGGCACTGATCTGTTGAGAGCTTCCAGTGCAATTGCTTCAAACATCACAAAGCAAAGCAGAGGATGGATGCACGTAAGAGGAAGCTGCCACATTTGGGGGTAGATTAAGGTGGAAGAGTGCACCTTGTTAGATGGAACTGTGCTGTTCATTTCACATGCAAACTTCCAGTATGGTAAATGTTCATGTTTGTTTTCAGGTCAGGCTCTAATTTATCCTCCCTTCTTCCTCTTTTTGGTTATTCATCTCATTTAGGTAAACAGACATCCTGGTTTACAAGAAGTCATTTTTTCCAAGCCAGTTCCTAAACTACCTCCAGCACCTCAGAAATGTGTTAAACTTTTGCCAGTTCTACCTCTAATTTCACCATCTTAGCTTTATTTGAGCTTTCTGAAAAGTCATTCTAACCTGCATAGCCTAAACCTCACAAAATTGTTCACACAAATGCTGGAGGTGCCAGGACCAGCCACAAGCTCTTGTCCTGGTGCCTTGAGTCTAAAGAAGAGGTGTTCTGAGAAAAGAATCAGCACTTGTATGGGATCAGCAAATCTGGGCCATACACATTGGAAAAGCTTAACTCCTTCCTTTGAGACTGCTTCTCACTGCCATAGCAACAAGCAAATCAGATAAAGTTAACAACAAATGAAAAAGCAGGACTGGCCTTTAGCCATGTTACTGCTCCACCTGCTCAGAGACCAGCCAAGCTGTCAGTGCTCCAGATGTACTGCATAGCTGGATATTAAAATTTAGCAGAAGTTCATTTCTATTTCACTAAACAGGAGAATGGTTATTGCCTGAACCTGCTTATAGTGAAACAATAGAAATGTCAGCAGAGGATGACTGGGTTATCAGAATTTAATTTCATTGGGACTGTACTTGAACTGAACTCAGGCTGGATAGAGAAATTGTGATGGGTAGGGAGACATAAAGCTTTCTTCTCCTGTTGTGCAGCAAATAGAGTATTTACTGTACAGCACACACACTTCTGGACCAAGGCATTTTTGTTCAGAAATAATTTTAAATTGAAACCATGGCTTCCCTTTTAACTGGATTTTTGACTCATTTCATGAAGGTCTTGCACATTTGTCAGTTCTGAAATGCTCTGTGCTGGCAGACAAGAAAGAAGCATGAGTCTGAGCCCTATGTTGTTCTGACTATTGATTCTCATCAATCCACCTTTAAAAATAAATCACACTCTTCAGACTGGGTATCACAAGAGCTGAACAGTACTACTTATAAAATCATGGAATGGTTCAGGATGGAAGGGAGCTTCAATGCTCACCTAGTCCCACACCCCTGCCATGCACAGGGACACCTTTCCCTAGATCAGGTTGCTTGAAGTCCCATCCAGCCTGGCTTGAACAGTTCCATTAATGGGGCAGATACAGCTTTTCTAGGCAACTCTTTTAGTGACTCACCACTCACATCATATAGAAAATCCCTTCTTACACCCAATCTACTTGGTAAGTGCTTTTGGTGGTAGATACTAATGACATGCACGAGGCTGAGGCAGTGGGGCATATGGTGATACCTCTGGTACACACAGGCACAGCAGGATGAGCATCTCCAGTGTCTCCTTGTGCACTTCTGCCCTGTCATGCGACACACTGCATTTAGAACAGTCACTGTTAAAGATGAAACTATTCTCCTTCAAGTGGTCAGAGCTCACAGTAAAAACAGTAGTAGTGACCAGCAGAACGGTATCCATCCCATGTGCCAAAGAAACAGGGAAATACATGAGAGAAAATTTATTTTAGCAGGGTTCTTCGAAAGAAGATAATTTTCTTTCCTTTGTATATACTGAGTAGAAGAGGTTTTACACAAAGCATAGATTTTGCATGTCTGCTGAAAGAGGTCTGAAAAAAGCACTGAAACAAGCGTCCAGCTTTTAAGCCAACATTAGCTGATGCAACTGTCTGCTCTGTTTGTCTGTTCTCATGCCAAAGCATTCGTGCCACACTTGTAGAGGTGCACATCAGTGTGACACCCCATATTGACTTCAATCCTACAATCCAAAGCTGGCTTCATTTTCTTGTGGAATTAAGAGAAATGAAACTAGAAATCAATATCATCAATTTTAAGGTGTGAATTGTATTATTTGTCAATGCTTTCCATATTGTAAATAGGGTCCACATGGAAAGAGTCTTGCAGTAAATAAAAATGCTCGTTATCAGCAGTTGGCTTAGGCGTCTGATTTTTCAGTGATCTCAATGCAGGCAGAGACTGACACACAGACAGTCTTGGACTTGCAGGAAGACATCCACCTAGTTAATGCTCCTGTACAGCCATTTCTCCCAGCGCCTCATTGATAGGAAATTAAGAAACTTTCCCTGAAATGGGCAAAAGCAGTGGCTCCTTATGTCCCTCTCAGATGGACTGAGCAGGGAATCACACCAAAACAAGTCCAAAGACAGGCTCCAAAGCCTACATGGTTCAGGTTTAAATGCAGTACATAACACCTTCACATGTTTTCCATGAAAATCATGGGAAGATCTTTATACACAGAAGGATAGGAGAACTGGTGCAGAACACACCCAACAGACTCATGTCAAAATCTCATGTAGGTCTTATTGTCATAGTCTCTGTCCTAGAGACCACAAACATACACATGGGAGATAATATCATTGTTCTCTGGTTAAGATCATACCCTACACTTCCACAAAGGAACACATGACATATTCAAGAACAGGGGTAGTTGTTTTTTGCAGCAATGTCACCAGAGAGAGGAGGTATTTGCTTGGAAATTTCAGAAACCCAACTTCTAGCCTGTTTTGTGAAAACAAGAATATCCTCTTCTCAGTTAAATGTCATTCTCAACTTATTCCACTGCTGACTCCTTTCTTTACTTCTCACAAGACATCAAGAATTAATGAGACAGAAGTTTAAGTAAGGGAGAAGATAAAAGCCTAGCACACTAGTTATGTTTTATAGTTTTATAAGTGCAATTTTAAGTATCATTATGGGGACTGATATTATTTAAACCTCTCAACTATCACATGATCGTATAAAATTCGAAGACCTCATAGATACAGATAAAGCTACTTGCTGTGAAAACCACAGGCTAGACCAGCTATAAGCTGGGCCACGTTTAGAGCACAGCAATTAACACAGAAATGAAATTCTCTTTCATAGTCACACTGAAAACAAAGCACATAAGTAATATGAACACACATCATGCTGTCTGTGGTCTGCATGCCATACTTTTGAACGAAATAAATTATTAAAGAAATTAATGTACCTTCATTACTTATTCTTCAGCTGCTCTGCATCCATTCTTCTAATTAAGAAAATTGCCTAGACTAAATACCATGATTAAAATAGTGCACCATGTATCCAGAGAATACCTAATTTTTTGCAGTGCTGACTTTTTTATTTAATAGTGATACTTCAGAGATATTATGTCACTAGTGAATAAGTTTATTCCAGTTGCTTTTTTACGACATCTTTTTAACTTAGATGGCAAACAACATCATCCTATTTTGAGACTCTTAAGCTATTGATCAGAATTTATTTTTGGTACACCTTTTGTATATAGAAATGCTGGAATTAAGTGTTTTCTAATATTTTCAATGGCAGTACTATTGATGAAACAGTACATCAAACACAAACTATTCTGTGCTTAACTTTAACTTATGTCATACACAAAGTATAAAACAGGTCTCTGAAAAAAATGCACTTACCTGGTATGTAAACAACACTTCACTTGGTGATCTACCTAATTTTCCATTGATGTTAACTTCAATTTGACCTTGCTGTGGTTCATTCATGGGTCCAACTTGACACACAATCCTAAAAAGAAAGAATGTAAGCTTATCTGTTAGAAGTGACAGCTGCAATAGCAGGGCAATGTATGTGAGCTACCACACACACTTTGCTTTATCCTATACTATGTAATCCAGTGCTGCTCAGATTCCCAGCAAAACCACCCAAGAATAATTTGCTTGTCTATCCAAGGGCTGGTAAACCCGAAACCTGAGCACTGTACACAGCCACTTCAGCAGTCTGTTAGTAGAAGTGCCTTTTCTCAGAAGACTCAAATTCAGCCCCATAAGTCAGTCGAACCTCTGCAACCTGACACAAGATTTACTGTGGACTTTGTGATGTTAAAAAAACCCAAACCCACAAAGAAGCCCCCACCTCCTTCATGCAAACTCAGACCATCAGCTAGCTTATAATTTTGTGTGTTTTAATTGTGGATAATTTTGTTGTGCATCTTGCTACCTTTCCGCTTCAAACCTTTTCACATCTATGATCAAAATCCCTTCAGAATTACTGTTCTCTGAAAATAAATTCACAGATAACACATGCAAAATCAGAGGTCAAGGAGCACTGGCCAGGAAAATGCTGCCTTAGAACTAACACTGCTGCTGAGTGATAGCTAGGATGTTTAAATTATTATTTCAAACAGGTAAACCACAGAATGATAGCATGAAAAGGCAATAAGGATTCGACACACTTGAAAACTGGGACAAATGCTTAATGGAGAGCTGATAATACAGTTAGATAAGGCGGTATATAGTGCTCATAGCCCGCTCAGTTAGTTTCATATAGGCCACACCCTATGATCACTGCTCATTTCTGTCACTCTCCCTCCAGGATTATTGCTATTCTTCTTTAAGCAGGGCATGACTTCTTAAAAAAACCCAAAGTAGAAAAAAACCCCTCAACGACTCCAAATTACTGGGTATAATGCACTTAAATTGGGACTTATAATAAAAGGATTGTCAAGTCCCTCTGCAGATCACTCCAGACTTTTTTTCCTGGGTACTGGCAAATGGACAAAATTCTCGGAATTCTTGCATGTCCTGGCATGTGTACGGCTGCCTGAGCCTGTTCCTCATCATCTCTCTACTGTATTCTTGGAAGTTGTATCTTCATGTCAGGCAGAAACAGGAAATGGTGCTTTTGGAGGAATTTTTACCATATGTCAAGCTAGGGAAAGCAGTCGGGGGCCGGGGCCGGGGGCTGCGGGGGAAACATCGTAGCAGGGATTTTAATTGGAAAAGTTCCCTCCCTTCCCAGCGCTGGCATTGCCTCCCTTCCCCCACATTACTAATGGAAAACTACAAAGAATGACTTCTCCAAGGCCAACAATTAAATCACCACAGAGCCAGAAAGCACCCTTAAGTGCCTTAAATCTTGCTGTGCATGGGAGCCACTGTCTCCTAAAAAGACTAGCTTTTAAGTGAAGAAGGATAGGGGAGCAAGACAAGGCACTTTAAATTATTTTTTTAAATTTAATTTTATAAAAAGAAGGTAATACTAATAAAAAAGAACAGAAGGAGATAAATACAGAAAATTAAAGATATCTATTTGAAGATTTTGACAACTTCTTTTTTTAAGCTTCCCTAGCCAGGAACATCCTTCAAAACCCACTAATTTGTTGATAAATGACATGATGCAAGTTGCATTTGTTCTCACCCATTACTACATTGCCAGAACTTAGGAAACCAGTAATGTTGCTATGATACAAGGAACCAGTCATCTCAGTTCTGGCTCCTTTCCATGTATTTAAAAATATCAAAAAGCTTTAGAAAAAGCCAAGAGGATGGGGAAATTCTTGTAAGGCTATGTCGCAATTCAGCGTAGCTTTTGCAAACACTGAAAATAGGGAATGGGGAAAGATGACTGGTGGGAAGTACATGTAAATGCAGGAGTGATGGCAATAAAATTGGGAAGCAGTAAGAAAGAAACAGCTATTCTTTACTTTCTTCAGTCCTAGAGGCCTGGGAAGCCTCTAAATGCCTGATCCATACATTGACTAAAGCTAAATATTTTTCAAAAGGTAAAAAGAAAAGTCACTTAGGTATCTTCAAAGTCACTTTCAAAACATGCCACAGAAATAGCAAAAAGTTACTGTGTTACAATTCAAATTCTAGGAAGGAAAAGGAAGCCAAGGTTTCAATCGCAGCTTTCAAAAGTGAATGAAAGAAAAATCCATCATTACTCCTAATATTACTACTGAACCTTCCTGCAATGCTTTTCATCAGCTAATATCAAAAGGGTATTTCCCTCTTGGAATTAGAAGCTTGATATAATCTGTAGTAAACACCTAGATACCTACCTGAAAGAATTTAAGCATTCTCTTTTAATTTTTGGCACCGCTTAAGAGTGTGACAAGTAATCCACAAAACATCTACCAACCTGCTTAGGCAATTCAACATCCATGGACTTGTTGGCTTTGAGATGAAATTTAGTCATCTACAGCTAAACCTAAGCTCTGGGCTCCCTCCCTGTCCCCAGGCAAGAAACTCTGTGGCTGGACTAAGCAGATTTGAGCTTCCTCTTGTTTTCCCTACTTTCCCACAAATCTTGTATGCTTGCCTTCACTGTGGTTCAGATTTAGCAACGTTTTAATGACTAGATGCACATGTAGAATGCCTTTAATTTAAAAACAAATAGTCTCGATATATGTGCAGTAATAGTTTATGAAAGCTTTTCAATCAAGTAAGGAAAAAACTTCAATCAGGAGCAGGATGGTAGTACACCATTGTAAATTTGTTGCTGTATTACAATCTATAACAATTTTAAATAGAGAGACAGACATTTTACTATGAAATATTGCATGTATATCATAGCAATAGTTATTTTTTCAAATGGTAACCTTTTGTAACCACTAGAAGATCATCTTTTCTTGAAAATGCACAGAGGTTCCTTTTTTCTTCTAAAATCTTGTGAAAAGCATCCATCAATTACCTTGTGGAAACAGAGTAGAACTCCTCTTTAAAAAGACATGCCTTCTCTGCCACTGTTATATTTTTTACATCTTCTGCCTTTATTCCCAAATTAGATCCCATTATGGTCAAAAGAATTCCACCACTTAGTGGTCCAGTTTTTGGCTCAATCTGTGTTTGCATAAGGGACAGGGAAAAAAAAAAGCAAAATTAAATACTGCAGTGACTATGTTGCTCTTCTATATTATTTAAAGCTACTTTGACTTACCAACATTTGAAATGCAGAGGTTTCTTGTAAGACAAACAAAAAACAAGCTATGCAACTTTTTAATGTTAATTAATCATCTGTTAGCTCAGAACTAGTATTCAACAGCTGAAGATTTCATGTCTTCTGTGGCAGACTGTTATGTACAAAACCCTTGCCTGGTGTTTATTCTATTTTAAGTTTGCTTCCTCCACTGAAGTACTGCGATTATGAAAAGCAAATGCATTGCACTCTTCTCACAATCCTTCCACAGAGCTTGTCCAGCATTTTGTTGTGATTTTATCCCTTTAGGTTCACAGCAGAGCAGTGCACTTTCCTAACACACAGTGTTGCCCCATATAGTATATTCAAAAGTTCCTCCAGTCCCTTGATTTCCCTTAGTGCATCTCATGGTAGGGTGCTGCAGCATGGGCTGATGCTAACCAAGTAATTTGCAAATGAAATGAGGACAGAGAAGATAATGCAGTTGCAGTGGACTGCTCAGACTGGAATATGGCCCTGACAGGCACTTCAGGTCAGAATATTTGCTGGGAGGCTAACTTGCTTTCCTACAGAATGCTTGGAGCACCTTCAGCAAGACCTTTTCAGGTCTTCAGCTTTGGAGGGCTGCAAGTTTGCCATCAAGAAGAGTGAGGTTGCACTTCAATGCCTGCTCCATCAAAATCAGTCTCTCAGGTCTAAGCAAGCCTGAGCACAGGGAGATGTGGCTGCCTCTGCTGTCTGCCTAGCCACTGGCTGTCCATCTGCACTCAACCCATACACAAACTAGCTGAAGCATTACTCAGCTGTTTGTCCAGCTCTTTCCAAATGTTATGTATGAACATAACATAACTAAATCTAAAGCTAATGTAAGGTCTGAAAATCTAAAATATTTTAGTATCTTTTTTTATCCACAATAATGTAGAAACAGTATCCCAGGTGAAAACACTTTTTTTAGATTTTCCTTTGCCTTTTTTCTCAAATCATGGGCACAGATACTACACAAGTATTCTTCTCCACACATTCTGTCAAGCTTCTAGGGTATTTACCTTCTTTGCAGACTTCAGCTGTTTAACAGCTGTTTCTTCTTAGATATCCTCATGGCCAAACTTCCTCAGTGTTCTGCGGGTCTGCCAGTAGGCACATTGCACATCTAACTGCACAGTCTCCAGGGATGCAGTGTCTCTACCACTTTGAGCCACAGGTTTCAGACACAGTTCCTACAGAGTGAAACATCCCTGCTACAACTCTCAACCTGTGTCCTACAGTTACCACATTTTGTGATGGCTTGGGATGTGTTCTCATCAAACAGCGTGTCTAAGTACTGCTGCAGCAATTTAGATTTGCCCAGTGGAAGCATTTATCACTCTTTCCTCAACAATTAGATCCATAAAAGTGGCATTTGGCTTATTTCTGGAAAGGACATGGATTTATGACTTTCTTTGCCTCCTGACCCACCAAAGTGGACAACAACCTTCCCTGACCCTGAGTGAATGCTCCAACTGCGGAGTAAGTCAGGTGCACATTTGGCCTCTCTGACTTCTTACATTCAGTTCCTACAGCCTTGGATTTGATGCTGGTGTGGACTGAAAAATATCACTGACACCTGGAAAACACTTTGTGACACAGAAAAAATCTGCTCCCTTATTAAACACTATTTAAAAATCTAGCTTGAAGCCTGTAAAAGAACCTGTTATGTACTTGTAGTTCCAGGAACAGTAAACCTCTCTTACAGACTAATTTCAGGTAGAAAGGACCTTATGAGAGAAAAATTCCATGCTAAGAATGCAAGAATCAAATGCCATGTTTTAATCATGCACTGCTACCCTGGCTTCTGATGCAGCGAGGACAAGGCTTGAGAAACAAGGAGGCTCAAAGAATCCATTCAGTCTCTTATTTTGAGTCTTTACAAATCTCTCACACACATCACTACTGACATTATTTCCTTTCAGCTTTTTCAGAGGCTTACTTAAGGAAAAAAACTGCCTTTCAGTATGAGCTTGCTCGGCTGCTTTCTCATGAAAAATATTACGCTGGTAGGGAGAGAAAAAAGCAATCTTACACCAGTGATTTCTGGAGGAGGACACGTGTCGGTGGGGGCAGCGCGACAGAGCTTCTCATAAACGCACTTGCTGGGCTTGCCATCCTCCTCACACCACACACACCTGTACTCAGGTGGGGCAGCAAGGCACAGGCTGCAGTCGCTTCGTCCATAGGAGCAGTTGTACAGAGTCACTGAAAGATGAACAGCAAACATATTTAGATGTTTCCCTCTGTTTCAAAGATATTTCGTGTCATTTAGGAAGGAAAACTAGCCCTCTGTATAAAGTTCAGTGGAGTCACGTGAGTAATATGTACAGTCTGTTCTTAACCTCTGAATGACGCCGAGAGAAAATTTTATTTTTTCTCTATGGAAAAACCTGACATTTATCCATGTGCAGAGTATGACTAGTCTGCAAATATATTTTTGTCACTCAGGCACTGTCAAAACATTCAAGTACAAAGTCCTTACTTTGACTAACCTCAATAACACATACAATTGTTTAAAGATTAATTCAAAAATCAGGTCCTTGGAGCATCCCAAGTCAGATATGGAAGGGATAGACTCTGCATGGATGTCAGTAGGGGTTGACATCAGTGGGCATGGGACCTCTGCCAGCTGCAGGATTAAAGGAAGAGAGCTGCCTTTGTAGGCTGTTTCCAGGACATTTGGGGCTTTCCATAATCATCACTCATGCCTGAACCAAATAGAAAGTTAACACTTAATAAAATGTTAACCTTTGTTCAAGTTAATACATCTGTGTTTCTTCATTCTTCTCTATTTTCTTGCTTTTGTTTTCCCTTTTGTCTTGAACTGTCATCCTGATGTATACCTTGTTCCTTTTGCAGTGGGGTTTAGTTCTAGCTTTTCTGAGCCAAGAAATCAAATCTGATAGTCGTATCTCTCTTACTGATGAAGCAGAGGCCAACTGTCCCAGACACTAAGCTTGTTTTGGCCCCCATCAATCTCTAGCATGATGCACATTCACCGAATCCAACTAATTTTCCCAAATAGATGCAAAGCCTTGAGACATATCTCGGTGGTTCACCACCATAAGGAGAGGCTGAGCTTACAAAAAAACATAAGGAGATGCACTTGAGAACTAGCCCAGAAGAAAAGAGACTGAAAAGATACAACATGTTTCTCTAGGGAAAGTGAGCAAGTTGCCCAGACTACCCAGCATGGGAGTGCTGTGCCTCCCTGGGCAGGTGGGACGATTATGGTAAAGAGGAAAACATCTTGCTGCCACCTGCTTTTCTGCTCCTTTTCCCCCTGCTTCTCTCCACTCTTTGCTGCTCTGTATTTCTGGCCACACAACCTCTCACCCTCTGCCACTGAGGCTCTGCCACTTTTTGAGTCTTGTAAATCAACTTAACTTACCAGAACAGCAGAAAGCTTTTTAGGCTTCCCCCTGTGCTCTTTCAAGAGTTAAATGTGCTTGCAGATGGGAATGGGGTATACAAGACAGAGTCTCAACATCTTCCCCTTCCCTTTATTAAGTCCCAAGAAACAGCAGCCTTAGTGACACTGGATTCTTTTCAAAAGGTTCATACTTAAAGATGCAGGAAATAAAGGAAAGTAAACAGATGTGGACAAAAGTAAATCCTTTTGAGATGTATACAGTTAAGGCCATTAAAAACATCTATTTAAAACGAGCTTATACTCTCAGAGGAGCAGAGCTTTACAAAGGACACTGGCAAAACCACCCTCCAGTCAGTAGCATTTCAATACACTTGCTATCTTCCTAGATAACAGCAGCAGCAGTAGCTCTTGAAATCTAATTCCAAGAGACTACCATGTCAGATTTCTAGTGAAATGAAAAGTAAAATGAGAATGCTAGTTTTCCATTATTTTTTCAGCAGTGGCCTTATTCTCCTGCTAGGCATGAATAATATTGCAGATGCCCAAATCTTGGCTAGCCTCTGTCACTTGCAGGAGAACATGTAATCCCATACAGGCAGTTTTTCTCTAAATGCTGTATGTTTAAACCCCTCAGCATTCAGTTTCACAGCTAGTCTTTAAAATAATAACAGGTTTTTTTCTTTCCCTTACAATGAAGAGTTAATGCAATGATGCAGCCTGATTTTAACCCTTTTTTACCTATAGCATATCCACTTGATTTCAAGTATTTTTACAAGCACAAAATCAGCTGAAGAAACATTAGAGGTGCATGCAAAACTGAGGGACTTTGGCATTTGTAAAAATGAATCAATGGAAAAGAGCATCCATTTGATTCAATCTCTATCTTGAACTTCCAAGGAATTGATGAGCACAAAGCAGGATTAGCATCATTTGCTTCATAAACTGAGCACATCAATATGGAAGGCACTGAACAACAAACATAAACCAAGTAATATTTCCTGCAGTTTCTGGGTCAGTTATCCACTCTGTATGTTGTTTTGTGGGTATAGTGCTGGGAAAAGGCACCAGACTGACAGCCCATGTATGCTGCTGTTTGCTTTGCGGACAGTGGCAAGGACAAGTTTCCTCGCTGGGAATCGCTTTTATAGGAACCAGATTGATTTCTTATTCCAGCACTCTGAAAGACTGCTACTGCACAGACACTTGAACAGGAAATATTGTTGAGCAAATCTTCCCCTTGGCTTCCCAAACCTTGCATTTCCCACCCAGACAACCACATGGCCACCAGGTACAGCATGGGAATTTGTTTACTGAATTACTTTATTATCCTTCATTGGCTGGACAGGGATTCTTATTCCACCCCTCAGCAAACAATGTCAGCCCTGCAAAGTCTTGATGTCCCTCACATCCAGTTGCTTAAATGCAATGAAGAAAGCCACGGCCTCAAAGCATTAACTGCTCCCCTTGTTCACTGATCAGCTCATTATTTGTACCAGCAGCAAGCTACTCATTAGATTCAGACTCTTATCCATCACCTTGAGATACCAGCTGTGATATCATCGATAAAAGGACAAAGGATAAAAGGGATATATTGGATTTCACAGTGTTCAGAACCCCTGATGGCTCGAGATGTAAAAATGCTATCATAACTTAGTATTCACTAAGTGTCATACAAAGAAAGGGATCTTTCACTGGCAGGTTCAAAGGTGCTTCTCAGCAGCAGCCGTATACCCAAAGCCAATTCTTTTCAAGATACATAAAAACACATTGCACTCTGGATTTCATATGGCAAGGGAGTCTGAAAGTCAGAAAGAATTTGGATTTTAAAAAATCCCTTTTATACTGAAAAGAGACATCTGTTGATAATTTTTCAAGTCCCCTCTTGGAAGTGTTCTATATTTCAATTTGAATTATAACATTTCCTTAATAATTTAGCAACTTTTTTGTTTTGTTTTTAATGTTTTTTCCTGACTTGGAAAAAAGATGTTGGGAATATTTGGTCAGAATTCTGCAGTTTTAAACATGACAGCCTCTGGAATGGAAATTAAGACAGTCTGAGATTGTAATATGACCTTCCTATAAAATTCATGCCAGGTCCTCTTTTAAGTCTTTTAACACTGCACACAGAACCATAAGGAAAATCTTCTAAAAACATAGTTCATGCTGCCAATATGAAAGAGAATAAATTTAAATATTGTACAGTTGGAAAATGGTCTGAAGATTTATTCTGCAGAAGAAATTACTTGGGGTACTAGGATTTTCCTGATGCTGTCCCATCATGCAAGTAACAAGAGGCTTGCCCCATGGGTTTTGCAATATTCCGCCTTAAATGTCAGTCCAAAGACATGTCAGCTGGGTCCTAGATACTGCTCCATTGATTTTCAAGGAGTTTTCTTACCTCAGGACTAGGCTTCATTGCTTCATTATTGTATGTTGAAAAGAAATGAAATTTATATTCATAAAGAGATTTTTTATCAGAGATCAAGTCTTTGTGTTATAATTTTTAATTTATTTTAAATAGAAATAAATTAATAGAGTAATGAGCTGAAAACACACTGAATGTTTCTGTGTTTTCTTGATTGCCAGCTAACATAGGGACTGCAGAACCTCTCTGAACTGAGACAAGCTAAGAGATGAGATTTCAGGTAAAGTCCATATGAATGGCTGTGACAAGGATCCTCTTTCTGCTGTTTAACAAGGAAAGTTCATTGAGGAAAGGAAAAGATCATTGAAAGAAAAAAATCAAATTGCTTAAGTGTTTGATTTTTATACTTAAGTATGAACTGGGAAGCTTTGCTATTGGGATTGCACTTCAGAGCAAAAGCAATCTTGAAAATTATAGAATCATAAAATCAGAATACTTTGGGTTGGAAGAGACATTTAAAGGTCACCTAGTCCAAATCTCTGCAATGAGCAGGGACATCTTCAGCTAGATCAAGTGATTTTTGAGATTGTCCTGTGTACAGCCAGCAGTTGCACTTGATGATCCTTGTGGGTCCCTTCCAACTCAGGATATTCTGTAATTCTGTAATTCTGTGATTCTACACAGAGGCCCTTCCAGCCTGAACATCAGTGTTTCCAGGTATGGGGCATCTACCATCTCTCTGGTATCCACAACATAGCCCTGTACTAGACACTGTGAAGAAAACTAACTCTACCCCAGCTGAAATGAGCACAGCAACCTGTGCCAGCCTCCCTTTAAAGAAGCTTCTTCCTTATATCTAGTCTCACTCTACCCTCTTTCAGTGTAAAACCATTATCCCTTCTTCTATTGCAACAGTGCCTGCAAAAAAGTTTGTCCTTATCCTTTATATAAGTGACCTTTAAGTACTGAAAAATTGCAATAAGGTCTCCCTGCAGCCTTCCCTTCTCCAGGCTGAACAACCCCAACTCTGCCCACCTTTCCTCACAGGAGAGGTGTTGCAGCCCTCTGATCATCTCTGTGGCCCTTCCTGCTCTGTACTCATTCCAACAGGTCCATGATGTCCTTCTAACGTGGCAGGCCCAGAGCTGGGTGCAGCACTGCAGGTGGGGTGTCTGAGAGCGGAGCAGAGGGAGCGAATCCCCTCCCTCACCCTGCTGGCCATGCTGCTTCTGATCCAGCCCAGGACAAGACTGGGCTTTCTGGGCTGCACCCACACATTGCTGGGTCCAGCTCGTCACGCCCTGTAGGACTGCTCTCAATCCCTTCGTATTCCAGCTTGCACTTGTGTTTGGGATTTCCCCAGCCCATGTGCAGGACCCTGCACTTGGCCTTGTTGGCCCCCACAAGGTTTGCACAGGCCCAGCTCTCGTGCCCATCAAAGTCCCTCTGGATGCCATCCCTTCTCTCCCGCATGTCACTGCACCACACTGCTTGGCTGCTGTCCCTGGCAAACTTGCTGACAACACAGATGTTTAATGCATTGGTTTAACATTAATAACTTTTGATCTGCCAGATTTAATTGTTTCACCCAAACCAGTAAAACATACAAACATTCTTATTAACAAGACTCCAAATTATGAAGGAATTGATTTCTGCTTACTGTAATTAATCTCCCTTTAATCCCATATTTCATACTTACCCATCAGTTTGCTGTCAATCTTGACCTTATCTGTTTTTATGGATAAATTAAGTTGTAGGGTCTCATTTGCGCTATAGGAAAACTAGAAAAGATGACATAATAGAGATATTTATACCTTCATTTGACAAGGTTAGTTTCATGCATTTTCTATGATTCTCAATAATCAGACCTGTGAAGGTTTTTAGAAACTCTCCCAAGCCTTATGGCCTTTTTTCATCTTGGGCAGATACATTTATAGAAAAATGTTTTAATGAACCTAATCCTTCACAATCAGAATTTTCAAGTACCAAGGGACAGCAATATCTGAATACTCGCTTTTCATTAATTTAATTTACATTTGGTTAGAAGTATCTAAGCAGCAAAAGTGCTGTTCAGAGGCAGTAAGTATAGCTGCTGACCCTGCTGAGTTCTCCCTTCCCACACCATCTGGCCCCATTACTTCTGTGGGCACAGCAGACTCGCACCACATGGAGGGGAAATCTCTTGCATCTTTTACAGTGCAGCCTCCTCATTTTACAGCCAAATCACAAGGTTCACATGCTCCAAGACATGAGCTTCTGCTCATGCTGAAAGAGCAGCAATGACAATTGTTGGGAAACAAGAAGAACAAATAAAAATACAGACGCTTGATAAAGCAAATGCTTTGTGCTAGGCACAGATGATGCATAAATGCTCATTAATTCTCCAAACTAGTTAGTGAGCTTGTAAGATATAAAGCCAGCATAACATTTGTGAGTCAAACTTGGAGCTTAGAAAATAGACAATTTTTAAAATATTATTTCCTTTCGCAATCAAAAAAAGCGAGAGTGAAAGAAGCATAACTACTAGGTAGCCAAGCAACAGCATATTGTTACCATTCTTACCATTCCCATTTTTATAGATGCAAAATGGGAAAAATAATGAAGTGGAATGTGGAGAGGGAGAGCACTGAAATTCTTGCATTTATCATCAATGGTTTCACTAGATTGCATATAAAGTGAAGAATAAAAGAGTAGTGGTCTTAAATTCCTCCAGAGACATTTCAATAATTCCATGGGTTACAGAGGTAGAGAAATCAGGGAGAAAGACTGAGGGCTTTGAGGGGAGACTTCAGGAGCTCTGAGCCAAAATGGTAGCCTTTGACAAAGGAGAATCTCCACCAGAGGTGACTTTCTTTTCTGAGGGAAACACATATTACCTGTGTAATTCTGGACACATGTGGCTACTGGAACAGTTTAGAAGAACTGAGCATATTTGGTAGGTTGAAGTAAATAATATTTTCACATTTACCTCTTTACTCATGAATGAAAATTTTCCTTCATCTGACTCATCAACAGAAGCTTCAAATTCAAATTGGCTGTTTCCAACCACAAATTTTTTACCCTAAGGATGAGAAAATTTCAGTTTAGAGTTTTCATAGAATCACCAAGCATAGTAAAATATCACCAGGCGATATCCTGTTCAGCACTGGAAGTAATCAAATCCAAATGGAGAAGGCTAACTGGTTGCAGTCATCTTCTAAAGCAATGCTAGAGAGAAGCTGAGCCAGAGCAATCTGTGACTTTGCTGCACTCTCCAACATTCATTCATGGTAGGCACACCAAGAAGTTCAAGGAAAGCAAGATCATATATAGCATTCTGTTTCAGGGAGCAATAAGAAAAAGCTGAGAGATGTGAATACTGGATGGCTTCACACATCAGATGTGTTATTAACAGAGCTGTGTGAGTTCTGCCCTTAAAGGTTTTCTCTGTAGGGATTCTGGGCAGAGCATAAATGCAGGAGTTACATGGGAAACTGGAATGAACATGTCTCAGCTCCTGCTGCCTTTCTCCTGCCTTACCGTGACTCCAGCTGTATTTTCACAGGACAGTCTTCAATGGCAGCACTAATTTAAGGGTGTTACTACCTCCTAGACATCTTCCCCTCTCTTCTCCCTAGATCCTAAATCTATTGATTCCTGTCTTAAGTCTGTAGCACATATTGACTTCTTCCACTGCTCTGACAAAACTCAGCTTGGCTGCTCTGTGATTCAGTCAAAGAACTTGGCTGGCTAAAAACCTCCTCCCATGACATTGTTTCTGTGCTGGTCATTCTCCGGCCCATAGGACAGACATGCAAACAGATTTGCCAGAAGAATATTAGAAAGAAGTAAGTAGCAAGGATATTTTCATACACTAATGTTAGTAAAGACTTACAAAATCACAACTCACTAGGGACAAGACAACCTTCACCTTTACAGAATCACAAAATGGTTTGGGTTGGAAGGGACCTTCAAAGACCATCTAGTTCAACAGTCCTGACATAGGCAGGGGCACCTTTCCCTAAACCAGGTTGTTCTAAAGCCCCATACAACCTGGCTTTGAACATTTCTAGGGATGGGGTACACAAGTTTCTTGGGTAACCTGTTCCAGTCTCTCACCATCCTCACTGCAAAAGATTTCTTCCTTATTTCTCTAAAACTATCCTTTCTCACTTTAAAAACATTGCCCCTTTCACTGACCCTACAAGCCCTGGAAAAATGTCTCTCTCCATCTTTCTTATAAACCTTCTTTATATATTGAAAGTCCATGAAAATGTCTCTCAGGAGCCTCCTCCAGGCTGGACCACCTCAACTCTGTCAGCTTTTCTTCATAGGAGATGAACTCCAGCTCTCACCTTCTCTCTGATCATTTCTTTATGTCTTCTCTGGACCCATTCCAACAGGTCCACATCTTTCTTGCACTGGGAACCCCAGAGCTGAATGCAATACTCCAGCTGAAGTTTCAGGAGAGTGGACTGGATAGATCACCTCCCTTGACCTGTTGGCCACAATTCTTTTGATGCAGCCCAGGACACTATTGGTTTTTTGGGCTGCAAGTGCACATTGCCAGCTCACATCTAATGTTTCATTCTCAAGTCCTTCTCCACAAGGCTGCCCTCAATCCATTCAACCCCCACTGCATTGATCCAGGCGCAGGACCTTATCTGTGGCCTTGCTGAACTTGAGAACTTCACTGTGGATGTAAAGAACTAGTCCCTGGTTTTGACCACAGCCATCTGAGTCTGGAGTGCACCTGGCAAAAACATAATGGTTACTTGATTCCTCTTTTCTGCTCCAAAGGTTAAGTATACTGTCTCCTGCTGTCATCTAAGTCTTGTGTATGAGCATCTTATCCTTTTATTCGTAGCAACTTCTTCAGTGTTGGAAACACAGGTACCTTCTGGTACCTAGGTTTTATGTAATTAATTGGGTCACTAGGTTTATCTAATTAATGCAGTGGAAAGCTTTCCTACTGCACCTTCACTGTGACAGGTTGGGCAGTGAACATGAGCCCACCAAGGTTTGGGGCTGAGGAGGACAATGTCTATCTGGACAACTAACCAGATAAAGGTTAAAACAGACTTGAGGCTCTGGGTGGTTATTTTATAGAAGAAAACAAACCTTTTACTTCTTCCTTCTAGGAAGCTAGAAATAGAAAATAAGCTACTGACTGAGCTCTGAAAAGCCTTGTCTGAAAAATTACAGCCCATTCTGCCTTACAGAGAACATATACATAGTCCAAGTTTTAAACCATCTCTTCACAATTTTTTTTTTTTTTTAGGAATGCTGCCTTATTTTCCTTGCCCCACCTATTTTAATATAATGCGTTTTTCAAAAATGTTCAAATTCTGCTGTTCCTGTGTAAGGCTTTCCCACATGCTTAACAGCAGGCTCTGGGAGAGGAGGAGAGCTGTGGTGTGTGTGACAGCTGATACCTGGAGTGCATTGAAATCAGGAGCTGCTTACCAGGCTCTTGAGCAGAAGGCAGCAGAGCTCACAGTCAGTAGTTTGGGGGCAAGAGATGTGTAGCAAGCACTAGGAAGCAGGTTACACATCAGACACACATGACAAAGACAAATCCAAATGGGAAATTACTTTTAACGAAAATCTTTGGCGGGCTAATAAGGTTATCTTGATGCTGGTACATCTGTCTCTCCTACTGTGCCAATCTTTCAAGGACTCAGCTGGAGAATGCCTCTCAGAAATTGCATGCAATATGACTGATCAGTACTAGACTTCCCTCCCTCTGCCTGTCTGGGATGGCGCTACTCCCACAAGAATGACAACAGCTTGGATTTCTCTCTCCTTCCTACTAAAATTCTTTCAGAGGAAGGGAAGACAGAACAGTCAACAGCTCCTCCTCTTCTAGGCTATTTCCCTCCAGTGGAAGCTGTCATGAGGAGACTTATTCTTTGTATTTTAAGCATTTACAAGTTTACAGGAGCATACAAAATGTGTGAGTTTATACTTCCACCCTCAGTGGAAGCATAGCAGTTTCTATATTTCCAGTATAGAAATAATTCTTGATATAGTCCAGCAACAGCAGTTTTTAAAGCCATTTACCTCTCCTACTCACCAAGTAAGCCCTTTCAGGTTCATCTCCACCTAGAGATGAAGATTCTTATATGTACAATGTTGGACAGTGCACTTAGTCACGCATGGCAAGGCTGGGTGTGCAACACCCCTTTAAGTAAAGCACAGATTAAAGCAAGATAATAGAACTGGTAGTTCAAAGTGACATCACAACATTAATTTTCTGCTTTTTCTAAGCAAAAATTTAGGCAAGTAAAATAGGAGGAAAATGGATATACCAACGTCCTAACCAATAAAGACCTTAAATGTACTCATAGCTGCATGACTGCTAGCTTCAAAGATGCTGTAATGCCCAGCATATCCTGTGGCAAAATTGTTCCACACAAGAAGCCAAATGCTATTTAGCATTTGGGCTGTGGGCCAATCCCTACAAAATATCCATCCACAGCTTCTCCTGAGCCACCCTGTTTTCCTTGAAATGTTTACCAAAGGCTAAGTGTAGGTTATGCCTTTCATTCAAATGAACTTTCAATCATCAAAGTTTCTTCTTCAGATAGAATAATCCCACAGGCATGAGTGCCTGTGTGATTACCACTATTTCATGCCTTATTTGTCTGTTATCACATGTATTAAAGGGCTGTGTATATAGCTGTAGTCACTGTGTGTGTTTGTTGAAGTCCTGTCACTAAAGGCATTCTTGTTTTGACTTAAAAACACACCTCTGTACCAGGATATATGGAGCTGACCCCATGACAGAGATGACATTTTCACATTGCTCCCACCCAAGAAAAATTACTCTGACATCATTTGACAGTCATTGCTCTCCAGCATCTTTCCAGTTTTGGGACTATGCATTCACCTTGGCTTCCTACAGAGACTTGAATTCCTCGTAAGATTTCCCAGTTCCAAGTTAAATAAATACATTCTGTAGGCAAACTGTTAAACATTGCTACCCATGACAAAGCATCCAATCAATTTGTTAAATGCAATTGATAACTCACAGAATTAAAAAACCCCAGCAGCCTTTTCTCCATTCCCTTTTTGTTACTTGTAGTTCAGAAAGATTAAAGTGCTTACTTATAGAATAATAAACTAGATGAAGTAGTTTTTGCATTCCTGCTGCTGTTTCTCCTTGGAGGACAAGGGTCCACTAGAAGTCAAATTCAGCACATCTAGATTATGCATCTGCCCTGAATTTCTCTAGAGAGAGAAAGGGCTCTTCCAATTATAACAAGGGAGCAGGAAACAATTTTCCTCTTGGGCAGAAAAACAGCTCTTGCCAATGTTAAGCAAAAGAAATTAAACTACAATCTCCAGAATAATTTTCAATTAGCTGTGGGTGTAGGAGAGGTGTTGTATGCCACATGTTGCACACAGCCACATGTCCTACCAGGGACCAGTTCTGGCATCTTGGAGAAGAAACCAAATTCACCAAATTTGCATTTCACTGTCTGCATATATTTTAAGGTCTTCAAACAAAAATGTTTATTTTTGAACATATGATTTAATAGCACAGTTTTCACATATGTCTATAGTAGTGACACACATCATGGTCTTTACATGGTGCTTACAGGTTGCTTTTTGCACTTCTCTGAATACCCTTTTTATATTGCTACTCTTCAGGCCTGTTGACCCTTTTCCATCCCTTGGCAGGAGCAGCAAAGGGAACAGAAGGAATTTAGAAGCTATACAGCATTCCAATTTGAAAAAGGAAAAAAAAAACCTCAAAAAGAAGAGCCTTCTTTCCCATGATAGATGGCCAGGAGTAAAAGAAATCAATGCACTCCCCAGTGCATCTATCATCAATTCCCATTTACACAAAGACAACACAGAAACAAAGAATAGAAACCGATAACAATACTTGAGCTATCACCTAAAAATGGTTTTAAAGCTTCATTTTCATCCCACTAACAAATAACATTTTATGCATTGTCTAGACTATAATGCAATTAAAACCCTGGGGTCTAACTGACTTAGAGACTTTGTAATTTATTTTCTGGAACCAAGTACTAAGAAAGAGAAGCCTTTGCTATGGGTGAGAAAATACCTGATCTTCTGGTTTGATGGTCACACGCACACACACACACACACACACAAAAAAAAGTAAAAGATGATGTTATCCAAACTAAGAAACATTTAATGTCTGAGTGCTTTTTTGTGTTTGGAAGGTGAAAACTTAAAAAAAAATTAAGCACAGAAAGTGATGTCATTCTAGAACAATAGCAACAAAACCCACCAAGTATTTAAACATTCACAATTCCTACAGCTCCTCTCATTTCATTACATGAAAAATAATTGTCCAGTGTTTTAATAGGTCCAGTCTACATTCTTTAAAATGCCCCCTCCATTTTAATAGTTAAGGTATTTTCTCCAGCTGATTCTCTCTTGGTGATGACTCTACCACAGTAACCAATATTTTATCAAACTTGAATGCAGTCCTTTTCTTTCTTTAAATTACAAGCAGGATATCCAAGGCACACGAACCAATGCTTTAGTTTAGGGGTGTGGATGCAGTTTAAGAGGCATTTAAATGACAGATAGCATTGAATTAATCTGCTTACCTGATAATAATCTAGATGTTTTCCCTCAAAATACACAGTTGTTTGGTACTCCATAGGTATTATTGAAGGATCAGGGTTGAGAAACTGTGGGCATTCTCCTTCCTGGGGAGAGATACATTTTATAAGTTATTACAAATAAAAAATCTCATCACAACAAGCTCCAATGGCCTTTGGACAATAGAATAATTGTTCTGAAGAACTTCATGCTTAAAATACAGTGACAGATTTGATTACACCCTTTCAAATTAGACATGCTAAAAATGACTGCAGCATATGTCAAAGCTGTGGGTGATTATCTTTCCCTGCCTTGAAATCTCGTTCCTCCCATTGAAGCAAAATAGTAAAAGGCACAGAAATATCCTTTCAGGAGTTATTCAGTCTCACTGCCCCGCCTCAATCACACCCTTAAATTCCCACCCCCGCACTGTCACTAAAAAAAACACCTTACACTTTTGGAGTTAACTTTAGAATCATTTTCAAATCTCTAATTCAACCATCTGATATGAGAGATCCAGCAAACAAAATATTGAAGTGTTCTAATAAAAAATCTAATAACCTTATTTTTAAACATTACCATATTTTGTTTAATCACATCTTGTACTGAAGAGGACTCTTCACAGATATGTCTCTTCCAGTCCCACTGGCAATTCCATCTATTGCTTGCACAGGAATAGCATCTACAAATATAACATGGTAGTCATGACAAATTGTCAGGCTTTTTCCCCCACTGACAAGAAAAGTAAATTAAATTCTATATATATTCACAGAGGGTAAATCAGACTGTTACAGAGTCCTTACTATATTAAGATCAAAACTTCACAAGAACAGTTCAAGAACCCCAAAAAGCTATTTTATCCCTTAAATAAATATTTGAGCAGGGATCAGAAAATCATAGCATTTGCAAAAACTTTGAGATCAAGCCTGAGAGGACTGGAAGTGATTTTGATCAACCTTCATACACAAGGATGAACAAAGGGTTTTGGCTGGCTGCACCTGCCCTGTCTGAAGGCACTGCAACCCAAAGCACCATTACAGGGAACAAGTAGGCACACAAATGTCCACATTGCTCACCTGCAGACACATTAGCAGCTACAGAAATGGCAGCACAATGAACTGGCCTTAATTATATGTGCCATAAATATTGCCATTCCATGCTTTATGTTGCTGGCTCACCAGGTGCCCTTCAACCATTTTTAAACTCCGTTAAAATGTAAGAAAAAGGATTTGGACACTGGCAAATTCTGAGTGCCAAAGGTTTAATTATGAAATGATTGAGTAATTCAGGTGCCAGTTACCTAACACACCAAGCTACAGGATCTAAACATTTAAGAAGCTGAAATACTCACGGCTGATTTTCAATAAGATTCATTGCTTCTTCACAGTCATAAAAAGGGTAAGTATGTGATGCAAAAAAAATCTTGTTCTTTTCAAAGGTTAACTGAAGTGGAACTGAAACATGATCTATCACAAAAGAAAAAAAATTATCCAAATGGTTGTTGAATTCTTCAGCTCTTGAGCTGAATGATACAATAACAACAGTTTTATTAATTTACAGGACATAAGCAAAAATTTAAATATACTGTTAACACTGGATCTCATGACTTAAAGTCTGTAAGTTCTGTTTTGTCTTTTTAAGCTTTACAAAATTTTTCAGTGCACGATTCTCAGAAGAAAAACAGAAAGAGAAAAAAGGGAAGAAGCATAATTAAAGAATAGCTTTGTTTTATGGAAGTGTTTTTCAGTGGTGTTATCATCATGCTAGACTTTTAAAGAGTCTAGAAGAACAAGGAAAACTGATTAAAGACATAATTGAACACAGACGAAAACAAGAACAGTAATTTTAAATAAAACATTTTCTTAAATGTGAATATGTCTGCATGTAAAATTACTCCTTTCATTTGTGAATTAAAAATGTTACGTGAATTGAAGCAAGTGATCTTTGTGGTTAATGCCCAACTGTGTCTGCAACAGTTACCACAGGCATTTGTGAGCTTCAGTTTGCCATACACGATTTCTCCACAAATGTACTTCTTGTCTGGATTATTACTAAAGAGTGAAACTGTTTGAAATACCTTTTGCAGAAACCATTAAGCCCTTATGACAAGCTATTTCACAAGCTATTGAGCAACTTCAAACTCTGCTTTCCTTGAACAGGTTCTTGGAAGACCATCAGCTGCTTGGCTGGAAGTTACCTCTGCCTGCACTGGGTCCCCTCGAATATTTCAGACTCATGGCAGTGACAGGGGATCTCCTAACAACAGGGCTGGGAAAAGGCATCCTTCCTAGAAATTCCTTTTGGAACCAACCAACCACAACCCAGACTTTTCCAACATCAATCGGGCTTCTTAACAGTGACTGGATGTCTCAGGACTGCCAGGAATATACAAATACCATGCATACAAATATATTAAGGGCAGGTGTCAAAAGAATGGGGCCAGAATGTTCAGACAGAGCAAGGAACAACAAATTGAGACACAGGAGGTCCATCTGAGTAGGAAGACAAAGATCTTTACTTTGAGGGTGACAAAGCACTGGAAAAGGCTGTCTCTTTCTCTGGAGACTTTCAAAACCCATCTGGAGGAGATGCTGTGCAATCTGCTTTAGGTAAACCTGCTATAGCAGGGGGGTTACACTAAGTAACCTCTCCAGGTCCCTTCTGCCCCTAAAGATTCTGTGGTTCTGTGAATGCTTGTAGCTGCC
Source organism: Emberiza elegans (assembly GCA_024865655.1). NCBI lineage: Eukaryota > Metazoa > Chordata > Aves > Passeriformes > Fringillidae > Emberiza > Emberiza elegans. The sequence continues at coordinate 34,586,971 of JALJVW010000910.1, read as the reverse complement.
TGCCTTCTCTGGTGTCTGCTGAGTTTCTGAGCATCCTAATATTGCTTTGAACATCCTTTCCGATATGCAACCAACTCAGAGAGTCATATTATTTCTAGATTACTTGTTTATTCTAATGCCTTCTCTGACAGGCTTCTAGTCTTACATTTAGTGCTGGATGACATCCAGATATCACATTTTTCAACCCCATTGCTTTGTGTTCTGCTTTACAAAATATTTAGGGAATGTGAATTGGCCTTAAATAACAGTGTGCTGCTTTAACACTTAGCAGAATCTGATATACCGCAATATACTCCAGCTAGTGCAAAATTCAATAATGAGATTTTAATGTAATTACTCTCCCTGAAACTAAAATTAGATTTTTACCCGTTTCAGCCTTAAGAGAATTGAAACTTATCTTAAAAAGTGCTTCCAAGTACCACTTTGACAGTTCATGACTGTTAAAATGCATATAAAAGACTTATCCTCAGGGGTATGTCTGCAAACTGTAAGAGCACATGTTTTTTGCTTGTAATTTCTCTTCAGATTTTTAAACTTGATACATAGTAAACAGTGTTGTGTAATGAGTTTCATTCCATGTGTTTATGCATCAAGATGTATGAACTATGGCATGAACAAAGCACTGTCTAGGAAATTGCACAGAATTATGGCTGGCAACAGACCTCAGGCTTATAATCAGTGCTTCAGAACAATGGTGCAGTCTTTAATTATATGGTGAAGTGTTTTTCCATCAGGCTTACTGCTGCAGAACTTGGAGGACACACAGAAGAAGAGGTAGAGAGCTGGATGCTAGGAAGGATAGCCTTGTAACATGAACCAGAAAAAAGGCGACTGAAGTATTGACTGGAGCAAAACTAAGAAATCAGACATGAGTTCCTTCATAGCTGCAGCAGGTAGAAATCTCTTCTGTCCCCACAAGTCAGAGTGCTTAGGCTTAGATTAGGGTAACTGGGTTTTGTTTGTTTGGGACACAGAATAGCACCTCTCTGACTCCATGTCTGTGTCTCTCCCAGGCTACTGTTTCAGGTTCCCAGCAGAAACACTGGGAATGCTACAGTTTGTAAATATATCAACAGAAAAAGTTTGAGCAAACTGACAGTTCAGCAACAGACTATTTGGGGAAAAGGACTGGAAGAAGAAAAAAACCAATTTTGTAGGCACCTCATATAAAAGCATAACATTGGAAACAGCAGTCTATGTTCTTTTCTCTTATTATCCATGTAGGGTAGCAATATTTCTTTACCTTGATGTTTTGGTGTTGGAGGAATTATATCAGGGGGATCACAGATAATAACCCCGTCTTTCAACTGAGCAGAATGCACTGTTTCACCAAAGGTACAGCAAACCTTGTCACTCTCAGTCAAAGTTGGCATGGGACTTACAGTCAGTTCCACCTGGAAATAAAATTTTAAAAGGGTAAAATATTTGGAAGAAATGAGCTAAGACCCAGTAAGACTTGGAAAATTTCAATTTCAAAGGTGATATTTTAGCTAGCATCACAGAACATGGCTCTCCTTTTCATTTTTTACTTCTTCCCATCTGTTAATCTTTTCTCCTTAAACTTCTACCAGTCTTTCCAGGCTGGGTCTTTGTGGAATCAGACTGATACAAAAACCTCTTGTCCTGTCAATGCATTAGATCAGAACAAAATTGTCTGTACAGACACACCCAAAACCTTTTACTCTTGTCCTCAGCATCCAGTTTAGCAACAGTAAACAGAGTGGTTAACACTTAAACCCTGACAAAATTAATTAATATTACATTAACCTTAGGTGTTCTTAGTGAATAATGAAAGCAGAGCTGGATAGACTGGAAATGGTGGAGTTTGAAAGGGATGAAAGAAAAGTGGCTTCCTCAAAACTCCATGTGAATGCAAAAAATCCAATACTGAGAAAGGATTTCTGAGTGGTGATGAGATCTTATCTTCCTCAGAGAAAGAAAGTATTTGAGAAACTAAAAATACTCAAATAAGATGGGAAAACTTAACAAGGAAAGAGAAAACAATTCAGCTGAAATTTGGGATCCTGTTCTTGACTTAATGTTTCAATGGTGTTAATTATACAGTCTAACTTTTTCCATTTGGTATTGCCAGTAGAAAAGGCAATTATCCCTTTCTCACTGAAAGCAGTTATACTCTACAAATATTTTTATTCAGCATAGAAATGGCCTTAACACAATGCTGTTTACATAATTTAGTAGTGGAATTGAAGTGACTTGAAAGAAAGTTTCTTTATTTCTGATTAAGAGGAATTAAAAGCCATTTTATTGATTTTACTTCCTGAACACCCCCAGGTAGCACTCAGTCTGCATTGGTATGCTCAATTTGGAATTAGAGCTAGCTATGACACCCTGATCACACTCCAAAAACTCAGTTTTGTAGTTTTGTTGCCACAGAATCATTTTGCATGCTGAATTTACCTTCTCCATGTATCCGCTATGCAGGCAAATGCACTGCTGATTTTAAAGCAACAGCTTATGGCTTCACTGCTTACTTAAGTTCATGCTCAAGTAAGCTGAAAGGGCAACATGAAATCTCCCCTATCAATTACTTTTTATGGGTTATACAACACTGTGTAACACTTTCATAATATTCAGGTAAGTGTAAGTGCTTTATCATCCATACTAGTGCATCACTTTGGTTTACACAGCTCAGAAACGTGAACTCAACCTGCAAGAGCAGCAGGCAAGAAAGAACACTGTGAGAAATGACAGGGACTGAGACACCAAAACAGCCTCCTACTCCTAGTCTCCACTGTGCATAAAGGAATCAGATGTTCATCTTTCTGGTAGTCACATCAATGTGCTTAAAGAATATTTAGGGAAATCACCATCCTGTTATACCTTAGCAGGAGCTCTGCGACTCATATTTAGGGGATCTGCACTAATGATAGTCACACATGTGCCACTTGGACTCCACAGCCAGTGGTTCTCCTTATCAGCTGTACCACAGTCTGCCTTCTTTGTGCACCTGAAAAAAAAGGAACAAAACCCAAAGCAATATTATAGCTGGACTTCGCTTTCTCCGAATTATGTAACAATTTCATTATTAGAGACTGAAATTACAACACAAGATGACTACGAATTTGCTTTAATATTGACTAGTGGGGTTGCTATTAGAGAATTTTTAACAGAATTAGTGGTGCAATTACAATTGATGGTTTGACATGCCAAGAGCAAGTGCCTATGCTGTTTTGGACAGCACCCTGAATCAGACAACCCAAATCCAGGCAGCGGCAGCATAGGAACCATGGTGCAGTGGAGCCATCTGAAATCAAGCTGATAATCTTCATTGCAATTTGCAATAACATCCTGAATTAGAGAGCACAGACTGTTTTTTCCTGCAGGTCAAATGGCAGACACCTGTGTGTTGCCACTGATAAGATACATCACTCAAGAGAGCAAGATGCAACAGAGAAGTACTGCTGGGGGCATACAAGCTTGTGGCTAACTTCTGGGTAACCCCAGTTCTGCAAATGTTATTTTGTAGGGAATGTTTTCATTAACAACTGCTACTATTTAAGATCTCTTTCTGCCAAGGCAGTGTTACAATTGTGGAAGACAAGACCAGCTGTGCAGCCTCACCAAAAACACCAGAAGATTTTCCCAGTTCAAGTACAGGAAGAAATGCTGCAATACAGAAGCTGCATGGGGCTAAAAAAGCTTGTTGAGGTGGGGACAGTCTCATGTGTATTCTTTCCATTCTGTGCAAATTTTAAAAGAAAATGCTGTAGGATCTCTGTCTGCTGTAGCAGAAAGTTGACTATTAACTCATCAGGGGCTTTAATGCAGTGCAGCTGTTGCACAGCACTGTCAAACCTCCTTTAAACAAATCATTTACATACAGAGTAAACATTCACATCACATATCCCTAAACACACTACTAAGTGCTGTGTGTAATCATGAGACAGAACTGAAACTTAGAATGAAGCATTTTTTTTCTCCCCTTTGGAAATAATATTAGCAAATGTGAAAATTCATGTTTGCCTGTTCTCAGAAACCATTAATATTTTGAGATATTGAGGTCAGTGGTCATATCAGAAACCTGAAGGGAAATCTAAGGAAAATTGCCTTTTTTATGATATATGCCAAAGCCTTCAACTCCCAGCAGCCCAGGAGGAGTTTGAGGTTACATTCCAAATTCTCAGGTTTCATCCACAGCAACTGAAACCCCAGGCTGGAGGAGTTACAGTATATTACATAAACCTGCACACACCACATAAGTTTCTCTGCAGTGCTCCATATTATGCTACATCAGGCTGATAGGTAACCTAATGCGATAGTTCACATTTTCAGGCAGGAAACTAGAAGCCTGAAATTCATCTGCATATTATAATTAAACAGCCCCTTTGTTCCAACAGCAAGAAGTTAGAATCACGAATTCCCAACCACTCATGCCAAGGGGTTAATTAACTTGGTAGTCAAAAAGAGAACTGCAGGACTGCTCTTCCCTCTCGGCACTCTAATCAATGCAGAGTGTAAAGAAGAGACATTCCAGGGCTGTTCAGTGCTGTCCTAGTTTACATGTGCTTGAATATTCATTCAGTGAACCTCTGCAGATAGTCAGCAAAATGTCACTTTCTGCTCTCCTACAGGCAGGTGAGGGTTCCCTGTAGCAGCTACACGTCTTGATAGATGATTATGTAAAACCAGCATTTGAACTATACACTCTGTTTTAGACATGGAACATTTTTTCTTTTATGTTCTTTTTTACACTTTACTGATGTACTTAAAATATGCACTGTAGTTTCTGAATCTGAAATAGGGAGCATTTTTTTTTTTTTCAGGGAGACCATGTGACTGTACAATTGAAAGTGATAAAACATACAGTTAGAAGATGTATAATCATTCTCAGTACCAGCAGAAAAGTATATATTTTCCCAAACGAATCAAATCTGAAAAAGTCAGCGGGGACTTTTCTGTGCACACAGAATATTGATATCAATGTCTGCGTGATAAAATGAAATGACTGTCAGGAGCACAAGGCTGAGTACCAAGGGCTGGGATCAGCATGCCCAGCAGCCCCCCAGAGCACAGGTCAGAGCTGCAGCAGCTGCAGCTGAGCACCCCTGGCAGCACTCACCTGCCCTCCTGCACGCACCAGCCGCAGTACGGATCCCTCGCCTGGGCACACTTCTCACAGTCCGAGTACTTGTGGCAATCCTGCACGGGCAATCGGTACACCTGGAAAAACAAGAGCAAGGCAAACCTAACAACTGAAGGTGGCATAAGGAGGTGGAAACATTTGTGGACTCAGCTGTACAGCCTCATTGCCTGTGGCAGCTGTATTATTATATTTAGAGGTCAGCCTGAGTATATTAAGTATATGATACATATTTTCTTTCCCCCCTTAACGAAATCTAAATTCACATACTTTTTTCTGCTTTTTTTCCCCACTCCAGGATTATCTAATCTGTCTTCAAAGTAATGTAGGACATTGTTATAATCAAGAATTACGAGCAACCTTTACAAAAATTGAGCTTTTCAGTTCCTCCAGTTATATTACTTGTGGAAATCTGCACCTCAGGATAGAAACGGCATCAGCGATGCTGGGGATTCAAGAATCAGCCACTGTAGGGTGGATACTTTCAAAAGACTAACTTGGTACTGACTAGATCATTTTTTGAAGAGAATATTCTCCTCTCCCCATCACTACCATGGAGGTGAAATTGTTTGGAAATGCACTTCCAGCCAGAAGGCATTTCAGAAAGTCTGCAAGCGTGAGAGAGCCAGGGTGTTTTGGGTTACTGCACTTCTCCGTGCATAACCTTCCACCATGGAATACATTCACTAAATAAAATGGAAATAATTATGACAGAGAGCAGCAGGGGAAAGAACATCATCAGTTCTCACGTCTCATTCCCCCAGTAAATATACAGCTTCTAGTTTGGATTTCCTTTGGTGCAGAGAATAAAAAACATTTTCTTTGGCTCACAGAAAGAAGAGCCATTCCTTTTAGCTGTGCTGCTGCAATGATGCAAGAGGAAAACAGGACATACATCTTCCAGTTTATGACTACATTTTGCTTTTAAACAGCACAAAAAGTGTAGAAACAGAAACTCTGAGATGTAGCTTTATAGTCTCATTTTAATATAATGCCAGTCTCATCTCACTGGCAATTACAAAGTTATTTTGATGTCTGAATTTGGCCTTTTCTTCATATTTGGAGAGTTAAAGAAAATGACTCAGTTAAGGAAAATGTCCATATTGTGCAATTTTCTTGCATTTATTAATACAGGGTTTACCTTTTCACCATTCTCTTCTTTTTTAGCTAACTGGAGCTGCATCACTGGCACTCATTCACTAACTGGTACCCATAAGTAATTTAATATCCAGTCAATTATTTCTTTTTTATTTGACAAAACATTTGTTTCACAGTTCTGGCAGGCATAAACAAGCCCCAGAGATTGCTGTCTCTGCAAGTTTTGTGTGACCTTACTGACATAAAAACCCCACCAAACCAAAACCAAACCCAAAAAACCAGCTCCTTTAACAGCCAATTACAAAATGCAAGTAAATTAATTTTAGAACTTTGCAAGTTGGCCCTCTAAATCAAAAAGTGCTAAAAACTAAAACAAGCAAACAAGCTTGATCATGGTGACTGACTACCACAGTGACTGCTTTCCTCCAAATACCTTAAGTACCTTAAGGAATCTGGGATCCTACCAGTGATGTACACTTGGAATGAACCAGCATGAGCAGCACAGAGGTGCTAAGCTCCTTTCCAAGTCCCCCAAGAGGGTGCAAGGGTTTTCTCCTGCACTCTGTTTAAACTTTAGGAGCAGAGGGGACTGACTGCTGAAAGCATTTGTTCAAAACCCCCCACTGCTCTTGGCACCACAACAGAAGCTGGGAGAAAAGAGGGGAGAAAGGTGAAACAGGAAAGGAAGAACTTGATTCTCACTATGGATCTTACCTCTCTATTGTTTTTCCCTGTGTTTCTCTGATTTCTTTTTTAAAGAAGTTGTCACCTACCACATCACCACTTCCACTTTGTTCAAGTGCTCACGGAGCCCAAGCAATTAATTTCTAAATGCTGGGGCAGTCTGCATCTGCCAGGTAGCTCAGCAGCATGCATGCCTGTCAGTGCAGCCAGTTGTTCTTTATTGTTTTCCTTTAACCATTAAAACACACAAATCAGGGTTCTGATATCTCTATTCCCACAACCCACAGCCATGCCTGACTCAGAAGTACATATTTAATCTCTTGTTCTTCCCCTCTTGCTTGTGTCACCTTATTTCTCCCAGCTCCAAAGGCCTCCATTCTCCTCCTGTCTTTCTGCTTCTAAAAGTGGGTGGGACTGCTCACTGTAATTAACTCCTGGAGATGACAGTAATGCAATGCCATTACAGAGCTCACAACTTTAGCTATTCATATTTAAGCTAAACAGGTTTTGTAAAAGAAAACTATTATTCACATTATTCAGAAACTGCAGTGTCTACGAGAGCTACTTGGAAAAGATTTAAGTAAAATCCTTTCTTCAGCAGAAATTTGCTGCATTCTAAATTTAAATGTTTTGTAGTAATTGTAGTAATTTTTTTTTGCCAGTTTTCTCTGAAAAAAAGTTGTCTACTGTCTTTCTAAATTCTACCATTTTAAGCTGACTGTCATCAGAAAGCTTGTCTTCCTTCAGTGCTGCTGCTGTCCCTTACATTGCTCAGCACACACACAGTAGCCTGGTGCAGACCTCGGGGCTTTTACATAATGTGCCAGCTTGTCAAATGGGGGGCCAGGCCACCCAGAGTTTTGTGGACAATGTTGAAGCTTGGAGCTGTGTTCCAAAGTCGAACAGAAGCCAAATGAGAAGAAACAACAACTCGAAAAAAAGAAAAAAGTAACTTCTTTCTCACACCATCATATTATTAAATGCTTTTTCAGTTGTTTTTCTGGCATTTTTTCCAATGTTGTTTCTATCCTAAAAACCTTCAGCTAGGCTATAACATTCCCACAGCAGGAATTTATATTAATCCCTTTATAAAACAGCCAGAAAATATTTTTCTTGCACTGTCTTCCCAAATACTCTCCTTTCACAGTCCCCTCATTCTCCCTGTGTTAGTGGTGCGAAGCATTTCCATGTCGCATTCCGTGTCACTGGCAGGGATGCGGATGGTCACAGCCTGTCACCCACCTTGTCCTGGAAAGCTGCTGAACAAAGTGTTTGAGGCTGGCAGCTCCAGCCTCCACAAAGAAAAGTGTCAGAAGAGGATTACCCCTGGGGGTGGAGGAGAATCTGGCAACCCTCTCATTTCCTACTTGCTTTTTTTCCTCCCGTTTTTTACAGACCTCCATTGTGCCTTCACCTTAACAGCAAACAGAAGGGGCCTAGGAGAGATTGCCCATGCCTTTCCTAGTGAACTTGAACTTTTCCTATTGTACCCATTTCTAGCAGAAGCTTGAAAGAAAATGTTTCCCAAATATATAATTCTTTCCATTGCTTCCTGGTTTTTGACACTAAGACTCACAAAGAACAATGGTGGCTTTACAGACGTGTCAGCAAGGGCACATCAGGAGAGCATCCTGAGTCCTGAAGTGCCCTTGAAAGGATCTGATGGCACCACATCCCACACTGAGCTCTGGGGCTGCCTGACCCTGAGGCGTGCTGGTGCCAAACATCTCCACTCCATCCCTCCCACAGAGGGGGCAGCTGTGTGACAGCTCCAGAGGGGATCTCACTTCCCATTATTCCCTGTCGCTAAGCATCACGGACATTACAGTTCTCTCAGTCACAACTCCATCATCAGCTTAGACTTGAGAAAGGTCTTCATACACACAGAGTAGGGGGAGTCCCACCAAATAGGGCAATTTCCAGGAACAACTGGAAAATGTATAAATCTCAGGTTAAGTTGCAGAGAAAGTGAAAGAGGGCCGGGTCCTTAATGCAAGCAGGACACGTTACCTTGTCTGTGGTCATCACATACAGATTTTCCTGGGTTTGATCAAGCACCAGGTCCTTCTTTATAGGCTTGTTTAGTTCAATAGTAAGAGAGCTGTACTCAGTTGCAGTGGATGACAGGTATACCTATTTTGTGGAAGAAAAAAAAAGGTGGTTAATGTTGCCTTTTCTCCATAATTATCATTATATCTGGGTAGTGCTGTAAAAGACAATAAAAATGTTTCTAAAAATACATTAAGAACAAAAGGAGGACTAAGGTGAACCTTCAAGAAAGATATTGAGATGCTGGAGAGTATTCAGAGAAGGGCAACAGAGCTGGTGAAGGATCTGGAGGACATGTCTGATGAGGAGCAGCTGAGGGTGTTCAGTCTGGTGAAGTAGAGGCTCAAAGTTGACCTATACACTCTCTACAACTACCAAAAAGGAGGCTATAGTGAGGTGGGGGTGGTCTCTTCTCACAACTAGCAGGCATGAGGGGGAGAGGGAAAGGCCTCAATTTGTGCCAGGGAAGGTTCAGATTAGATACTGGGAAATACTTCTTCACAGGAAGATTTGCTGACCATTGGAACAGGCTGCCCAGGCAAATTGGTTAATCACCATCCCTGAAGATATTTAAAAGAGACAGAGGTGTGTCACTTAGGGACATAGACTCACAGAATCACTAAGGTTGGAAAATACCTCCAAGATCAGAGTCCAACCACTAAACTAGCATCACCATGTCCACCACTAAATCATGTCTCTAAGCACCACATCCACATGACCTTCCATATGGCTTGGCGGGACTTGTCAGTGCTAGGTTTAAGGTTGGACAAGGCCATCACTCTCCTTTCAAGCAAAAGAAGGAGTTTGGTGTTGCAGTCTTGATATTTTAACACCACAAACATGTGAAGCCTTGGGCATCACACAACCAGAATTTATCAGAGCTTCAGCCTGGGCTTTGTATTGCCACCTCTATTCACTGAATGGCCAGAATGACTACAAAATGAAAAGTTGCTCTTAAACCAGTGTGAGCTTGAATAGAGATAAGGCTAAAGCTGTTAGATTACCTAAGGCTGTTTATATAAAGCTCTCAGTAGGTATGTAATCCTTCAGGAAGAATGTCATTCAGGCAATGCTAATTCAATCTGTGTATCACATAGCAAAGGTACATCAGAAATAATGCGTCTTTCCTTTGAGATGAAAAAAACCAAGCTCCATGAGAATTTGCTCCTAGTATGAGATCTTATAAATCCCATTTTGACTTTCACAACTTTTATATAGACACCTTCCGGTCCTCCAATCCAGTTGGTTACCTTAAGGATTTTCCCATCCGATGTTCCCAGAAAGGCCACGGTGTGCCCGTTCTCCACGGCCATGGTGACGGCCGTGAGGTTCATCCCTTCCTTCTGCAGCACCGGCTTCTCCACAACGCCATTCCTGCTGCCCAAAAGGTACGGCAGGTGTTCGGAGCCACAGGGGAAGTTTTTGCTTGCGTTCTAATAAAGAATAGCAGTACAGAGTGATGTTAAACATTCAGATCACTAATTCCTAGCTAAGAATGCAAGTGCAGCCCTATTACTAGACAATATAATACCCCTCAGACACTGAAGAGTATGAAGAGAGAAATGGATTGTCTGGGCATTTGCCCCCAGCCAAAAGGCAGTAATCAGACAGCAGCCTGCTAATTGAGAGCTGCTTCCATGCTTTCCCTTTCCAGGAGACACAGGGAGAGAATTTTTTTTTCTGTTTCATAATAGCAGCAGCTTAAAAATTAACCAGTTGGTTTAATTAAAATGAACATGTCATAGAGACTGGTTTAACCAACTTTGCCTTGAAGACTGCTATTTTAATTGCTGTTTTGTTTCTTACTTTGCTGCAATCCATAAAATAGCAACTCCCTGGCAACTGTCTCATGAACTTCAAAACACTCCCTCTTCACTACGCTTTAATCCTGAGCGGCAGCAAGAGCTACCAGAAGGAAGTTCATTCACACCTTGCCTTTCCTTCTATATTTGGTAACAAAACCATGTTTCTGATCTGAAATCCACACCTTATTTTTATCAGGAGCCATGGCCACTCGTCACATTCAGGATTTCTGTGTTTGATGCTCACCCCATATGCAGGGTACACTGGCGGTTTGAAGCAAAATGTGTAATTTTGACTCATCAGTGCTAGTGACTTACTGTGTGGGAGATGGCTTCAGTCCCACAAGATGAAGAATTATGGGTAAATACCAAAAAAAGGTATTCCCATGCCCCATCTCTTCAGCTGTTCTCTCCTCTCCCCGGACTATAGCACACCACTTCTCAAGTTGTGGTGAAACAGCTGCTTATGCAAGTGTGTACCTTACTCAGGCTGAGAAATTAAGACATCCTCTTAAAAGCTGGCTGAGTTATTTTTAAGATGATTCTATTTCTCAACCCATTTTAGGGTTGGCTGCAGTAATGAATGAGGAACATGCACAAGTGGGGCTTGGTAATAGAGTGATGTGGGCAAAACAATCATAAAGACAACAGAAATGCTCAAAACTGCCTCTTAGATACAGCCATAGATTGAAGAACAGTAACTGAATGGGTGTAACAGTACTCTTCAAAAACCTTATAGTCAAGGTAATGACAGGCCATAAAAAGATGGCTGTCATGCTATACAAGTATTTTGAGCCACACCAAAATATGAACACCACCCGAATACCGTAAATCTGGGTATTTCAGTTGTCTAACAATACAAATACAAGTGAGAAAAAATGCTGAATTATAGATACCATCTAAAAGAGTCTTAATACCATTTAAGAGTATTGTAAATACACTGACTGAAACTACAATTGTCTACAGTGATTACCCCGAAGCTGATCATGGATGTAAAAAATCCCTGCATTTGACTCAGTAACTCCTATACCAGAAGGAGCCCTTTAAAAGAAATGCATTTAGAAAAGCAATGCTTATCTTTGAGAAAACATCAAATCCTTTTTAAGACACTCAAAATTTTGTCACTTCTTACTTAACCTGATCCACAACCCCCCCCATTTCATTTCTATAGTGAATCCATCTATTGAGTTTTCAATCATCTTAATACAGTTTAGCTCAAAGCAACCCTAAAACATGTAGTTGTATATTTTCCACAAACTTTAACACAGATTCTAAAACTAATATTTATAGTATTCATATTACCAGTCCATGTAATGCACACGGGTTTTCTGCTGAAAAAAGTTTGTAAAATGAGCTGGTATTCTTTTTAGTGTAGCAATCATTCCGGTTTTTTTCCATCTTTTCATTGATCTGCCGCAAGGAAAACACACACATGGCAGATTTTAGAGAGCCGTCATCTTTGTTTACTTTGCTGAAGAGTGCAAGAAGAACTTTGTCATCTGAGGGAATATCCGCAGGTTGTCCCTGCTGAGCCATGCTCTCAGCCAGTTCTTTTCCAGGGGTAGTGACGTAAGCAGAATGACAGTGGTCATAGGCACCATCATCATCATCTTTGCAACCCAAGTCCATTTCAAAGTAGGAATAATAATGGGCATCGTCCTTGCACAGACGTGCAATCAGTGTGCGGTTGTTGACAGGTTGTTTCTCTTGTTGATTAAAAATGAAATAAACATATTTTTTATCCTCAAAAACTGCCACAAATTGTTGTGTGCCTGATGAGTGATAAGCTGACTTAACAGCTGCCGAGTCTGTATACATTTCAAAAATGTCTTTCCCATCCCTGGCATAAAGCTGCCGAGTGCTGATTATGATCCCATTGTCATTTGGTCCATTCCCTTTCCCAACAAACAGCACCTGGTCGTTATTCAAGGAAGTGATCAGTCCCACAGTTGATACATTCTCATCGTTGCTTGCTACAAAGGACTTTTCTCCACTGCTGTCTACGTAGTACTTCTCATCGCTAATGTTTTGTAGATCTCTGATGGCACAGATTCCCTTGAAAAGGCTTCCACATACCACAGTTGTATTATCCACCTTGTTCAGCAACAGCAATTTGTTATAATTGTCAGTCAGTACGGCCTCTTTACATTGATTTTCATCAATGGGAGGTGTGCATTTTTTGTTGTCCTTTCTTGGACCTGTTTCTACAGATCTGATTACTTCCAGGTTTTCTGTAAGCTGATACAGCGCATTTACCACTCCCAAATAGATTATCCCAGTGTCATTATCCACTGTTAGATGATTTAGCTCTGTAGCACTCTGAAAAAATTTCAGTTCCTCATTTCTGGATAAGGTGATGCAAAAACAGCTCAAGATTGTCAGTGGCCAGATCCATAAAGCCATTTCTATGTAGTACCTAAAAAGGGAAAGAAAATAATAACATGAAAAATATAGAAAAATACAATTTACACAAAACTGAGAAATGTGGAAGTTTTTCATTACTTAAATTCACTTATCCTTGTGCACGTGTAGACAGCATGAAGATTATGGAAAGCCTCAAACCTTGTTAATTGCCCAGCAATTTAATCTGTTGGGGAAGGATTTAACAAGGTCATATGTCTAAATAGTGATCGTATAACCAATTAGATTGATTATATGGTTGTGCTAAAGCACAGTGAGAGCAGTCAATTTGAAACAACATGGAGTGACAAAATGTGGTAGTGCTTGTCCAGACAGCATCATACTGTGTCAATTATTTACTGCTGAGGTTTTAAAAATAATTTGGAGAATCCCAGTTTCAGGTAGCTCCTCCTTTAGAGGTGTGGGGGGAATTTACATAAAAGTGTTGGAAACATTTTGTATTGTGGGATTTCCCTAGAAAGAAAAAAAAATCTTCCACTGCAAGCAAGTCTGGATCTGGATGCTTTTTGAGAAGGCATTACACTAATCCTTCATCAATGTGAAGCCAGAAGATGGTAGATCCTTTAATATGCAACATTGCATTTTACTGTTGGTATGCATTAAGCTCCAACACTTTCATTCACTAGAGCACTGCAACTTAATAGTTTCAAATCTGTCTTAAGAACATCACTTAATAATTTTTTTGGCATTATGATTCTGTTACCTTTTTTTAAAAAAATCCCTTTCAGAATTGTTAGTTCCCATGCAGATTGCCTTGCTGCTGGAATCAGAAAAAGACCTTCTGAAACTTGTAAGAAGGGTTCTGGTTCTAATCTGAAGAGTTAAATGAGGAGTCTCATCTGACTTCCTGAGGCCTGAACATTTTGTTAATGTTTTCTCAAAATGTTTAGTTCTGAGAGCAGAAAACAAAAGGTGGCATGCTTGGATACATTGATGTTAGGGGGAAAAGATGAATGCTGTTTGGAGGAAAATCAAATATAATCCACCACATTTTCATTTTCAAAGTCAGCCATGGGATTTTTTAATCTGATGAGGAAAGAACCTGTAAATTTACAGGGAATCTCAAGCTAAATCTGAAAATATCTGGAGTCTAAATAGAAAGGAAACTATTAAAAACACAGAAAGGACAAGAGAAACATTTAACAAAACAATCTAACAGGCAACAGTCTCATAGGATGAAGAAAAGAACATGAAGTGCCAAAACCAGAAACTGAAAAAATATAACTTTAAAAACTAACAATAAAGGAACCATCCTCCTTTGTAATTTAGTCTGTTTTGGCAAGAGCAATAGAGTCCGGTGGGATGTGAAAGAGAATGGCTGAATCATTAATTATACTGGATAACTAACACTAAATGTTAACAACCCGGATCTCAAAGTTTGAACAGGGAAGGAAGGACTTTTGTTGTGAACATAAGTCATCTGTGAGCTTCCCAAACCACCACAGCACTGCCAGCAATGCATAAAGACAATGCCTGTCCTCCAGCATTTGAGTGTGTTTTGCTCCTCTATGGAGAAAATGCATGTGCAATGGTGAGAACAACTGCCCTAAAATCAAAGTGAACTAAACCCTAAATCCCAAAAACCTACTATGTGTAACTCTGGATAAACAAAACACTAACTTCAAGCTTGTTTTGCTGAAGCTCCTACCATGTACCAAACTGAGTAGCTAGCTATAAAATGATGCCAAAGACAAGAGAGTACATCACCAGCAGCACAAGCTGGACTTTCTAATGATAGATTGAGTTCCTATGACAGTGACCAAGAAAAGGCTAAGACTTATAGCCTGTTGTCCAGACACACAAACTTTAGCACATGCTTTGCAATGTAATGACGTGCTGGATCTCTTTACAACAGTTGACCTGCTCTAAGGAGCCCAGAGTTCTTCTGAATTCTTCTCTTTTCTTACTGTTCCCAAGGACTTCAATTTCCAGCTTTGATCCTATCTTACTTCTCCATTGCTAAATGATATGTGATAATGCTTGTCATCTAGTTTCAAATATTATCCCTTACAGTTATCTGCAATGGAATAAAAAAAGCAGCTTGACACACTACAGCAGTGTTTTTTCACACCAGTTTTATCACTCTATTACCTATTGTACAAGGATCAAATGCAGAATTGAGATTAATTTGTTCCTGCTTTTCTCACAAGGTAATTATTTTTAGATTATTATATTCTCTGCTCTCAGTCAAAGAAACCCCCATAAATAGCTCTACTTACAAAATGTGCCTTACATTAATGGAAAATAATTCATTGTACCTTAATTTCAGTACTCAGTTCCCCTCCACATTCCTGTATTTCAGAGGATTGAAAAAACCCATTTTGTCCATTGGTGGCACCCAAGACACAAAGGCTGCATTTGCAATTCTCCTGCCTTTGTCCCAGGAGAATGAAGAGTCTTGCTGGTCCATGCTAGAACCAGAACTTAATAAAAAAGTACATTTTGCATGTCTAGACCAGTCTCTTAGAGGAGTAATCAATTCTCTGTATAAAACTGGGTAACGCTTCCTCCCTACTATTTTCTGCCTTGTTTACTTAGAAAATTTTTGACTTAAATTATTCAGAACTACATGCACTCTCCATTCATAATGCCTTATCTTTGTTTATTTGTTTGTTTTTGCTATTTACTCCCTGGCACTCCTGTCTCATACCAACCCCCATCAGATTAGCTCAGATCTCTATGCAAGGTAACAGCTCAGTTCATCATTCTCTATACTTATTAGTTTCAGTTTCCATAATCTCTCCAAAGCAAATAGTAAACAAAAATTAAATACACTATGAAGAGATTCAGAATTAAACTCTCCTTCACTTACCAAATAGCAGGCTTAAGAAAATTAAAAAAGCAAATAGAATGAAATGAGATGAACTACAACCACAGGCCACTTTCACCTATTTTTAACTTAATTGGGAAGAAGCAGCTGGAAGAATCCTTCTATGACCAGCTGGTGTGATAAGAGTGTCAGAGCTGCTATTAACACAGGTGCTGTACTGAATTAGATGCTCTGGGAATGTATCAAGAAGCAGTCTCCTGCTGTGAAAAACTTCCGTTCTAAATGAACAAGTTGCAGAAACACAAGAGAAAAGGTGCAAGAAGCACAGGCTGGAGCACAGAATCCATGATGCTCTGCACAGGAAATGTATTTCCAATGGCTTAACCACACACTATATTTACACACAGGCCTGGGGGGCTTACTCTAAGTCATCCCTTGGTCCTGAGAGCTGCCTCCACCCTCAATTTGCACTTAGTTTTAAGCCCTTAGCAGACTCAGGATAAAAGAAAACCAACAGAGAATTTGCCCACATAATTTTTTTTCTCTCTCATAGTCTTGTCTCCATCCAGCCTCTTGTCCCCTCTACTGCTTCCTACAAGAAATATGAAATTCTAGAATTTATGTGCAGGAAACACAGGGCACCCAGGAGAACACTTCATACAGGGGAACTGCCATAAAGTGACACTGTGTTGGTAATCACACAACTACCAGGGCTCTGCCTCACAGACATCAATTTTAAAGCAAGTACCCATAACTTTGTATCTTTCTACTCATGCAAGACCAATAACCTTAAATAACACCCACTTCTTCAAAAGGTATGCAGAAAAAGGAGCATCTGTAATCTACAAGCACAAAGAAAGCTTCAAATTGACTTCACATTATTATAAACAACCCTAAGAACTAGCACTAGCACCATGCTGACGTGGACTTGGCAGGTGTTCTCCGTCAGTGTAAAATCATCTGCTGTGCCTGAACACAGGAACCTTCAACTTTCCAGCCATTCCCCATCACCTTAGCCTTTGATATATCTTTAGCTTTATGCTAATTAATTTATTACATTTATTTCAGCTGAAGTGAAAGAATACGAAATTTTGTCTGAAACTGGAATAACTGAAAACTAAAACAAGTGTTATTCCCAAAAAACAACAGACAAGAAAATCTTCACTGCAGGAATAATCTCACCATTTTAGCTTCTGTGGTTTTTTTGCAGAGTATTTCTTCATTAATCACATATATCCTTAATTAAGCCCTGCTGTGTCCTCTCATCCAGACAAAATTTTTTTACTTGAAATTCTGGTCAAGAGACAAGCACTTTTGCCAAGCAAGGCAGGTACTAATATGCTTTAATGGCAAGAGATGCAGAAAACTGTGGTTCTCCCAGCAAACTTTCCCTTAATCAGAGGGACTCCAAAGGATGTACAAGAAACTTAAATTGGAAAAAAATTGATAAAAAAGACTCAAAAATTGCAACATAAAAAGGGTAATAGCCAAAGAATGCACTCCAACAGCATGGTTATTTGGGGAAAGATGAATGAAGATTCTCTTCTCTCTCATTTTGAGTAACTTTTTAACTTTTATTAAGTGTGCCAAAGGTTGAAAAGAATTCAGCTTTCAGTTGTGGGCTCAAAAGAAGTCAAAAAAGAGACTGTAAAATGTATAAGAAGCAAGGGATGAGCAGATTTTCAGTCTGGATTTCAAAGCTTCTACTTCTGCAAGAGCTGTAGGTAAAAGTAAACTTTTCCTCAGTTACAACTTTTATTATTATTTCCTAAAACAAATGAGCAATGGAGCTCACTGGTTCAGAGAATGAATCACCTGAAACAACACTGCAGGATTCAAACCCTTTTCACAAGAGCATGGCAACATACTAGAAAGGTTTTGGACAGAGAGGAACAACTCTGTTGGTATACTGTGCCACACATCCCAAATTGGTAGAACCAGTGAGAACAGTGATGACTGTGATGGTGTCCATCCCTGTAGCTGGGACAGTTTGCTGTTAGCAGATGGCACCTGTGGGTCAGAAAACCATGGGAGGTCATGCTGTGGAGAATGAGAAACCAATATCCACTTCAATAGATGTTGTGATAGACCGTACTGCACAAAAGGAGCAATTTTCCTTCCCTTTCACTTCTCAAAACACAATTTGCTAAGATGAATCTTCATATGGAACAAAAAAATCCCATCAGGTCAAACTGCCTGTAAACTGGTAACATATGGACAAATACTTTAATACTCTTTCTGTTCCTGGTGTGGAAGACAAAAGTTTTGCTTGTTTTCACAAGGCAAATTTTAATTTTTTGGAGTAATTTTCAATAATATAAGATTTCTTTTTTTTTTTAATACATGTAATAGTTATATTGACATAGGTCTTCTGTTACAAGGACTAGTTGAAAATTATGGATTTGCCAAGGAAATAATGAATGTTATACCCTCAGTCCCTGTGCATTCTGTTGCTGTTTCCTGCAGTCCCAGGGAAAACAAATGGAAGACACATGGAAACACAAATTCAGGTTACTGAAAACCTGGGTTTCTTATATCAAGAATAAGCTGTGGTGCCCACTAAATCACTCTGTCACTCCATTCCTTGGGTAAACAGGCTGAGAAAAATATGATGAAAGGAGCAGGGGTTGAGATAAGGACAGGGAGATATCACTCATCAATTACTGTCACAGGTAAAACAGCTGCAACTTAGGGAAATTATTTTAATTTGTTGCCAATTAAAATCAGGGAAGGATAATGAGAACTGAAACCAAACTTAAAAAAAACCTTTTCCCCACACCCTCCCTTTTTCCTGGGCTCAATTTTATTCCCAAGTTCTCTACCTTCTCACTGCAAGCAGTGCAAAGAGGTGGGGAATGGGAGCTGCAGTCAGTTCATCACATCTCTGCCACTCCCTCCTCATCACACTCTTCCCCTGCTCCAGCATGTGTTCTGTCCCACATGAGACAGTGCTTCACAGTCTTCTCCAAAGTGATTCCTACCCATGGGCTGAAGTTCTTTATGAGCTTTTCCAGAGTGGATCCCTCCCACAAGGTGCAGTCCTTCAGGATCAGACTGCTCCAGTGCAGGTCCCCACAGGGTGACAGATCCTGCCAGTAAACCTGCTGCAGTGGGGCTCTTCTCTCCACAGGGCACTGGTCCTGCCAGGAGCCTGCTCCAGTATGAGCTTCCCACAGGGTCACATTCCTCTCTGCTCTGGGCTCCCCCAGGGGCTGCAGGTGGGTCTCTGCTCCCGCTGTTCCTCCCTGGGCTGCAGGGGCACAGCTGCCTCCCCATGGGCTGCACCAGGGGCTGCAGGGGAATCCCAGCTCTGGTGCCTGGAGCCCCTCCTGCCTCCCCATTGTCCTTCACTGACCTCGGTGTCTAAAGAGTTGTTTGTCTCATATTTTTTACTACTCTCTCCTTGCTTCTGTTGCACAGCAGTTTTTTCCCCTTAAACCTGTTATCCCTGAGCAGCTTGGCCCTGACCAGTCCAGGTCTGTTTGGAACTGGCTGGCATTGGCTGCAATTGGCTCCATTGGCATTGACATGGATGGGGGAAGCTTCTGGCAGCTTCTCACAGAAAAGACCCTTGTAGTCCCCATTACCAAATTCTTGCTATGCAAACCCAATATACCTATACCATGGTTTCATCTGTCAAGAATGAGCTGTCCTTTGGTCCAAAGGGGGGTGAATCTATGTCTTGTGCCTACATCATCAGCAGAGGCCAGCAGTGTCTGGGAGTGGAGGGAATGCACTGCAGGCTTCCCCTGAGAAAGGGACACGAGGAAGAAGATGTTTCCATCACTCTGGAAACTCTCATCTTTCAGAAGATCTGAAATATCAGCAACAAAAAGATCTAGATAACACAGTCTGAGATAACCCATTAACCCAAGTGGACACTGTGGCATCCTTCAGCTGGGTGAGCTGGGAGCTCAAGGGCAAAGGGATGTATTTGAAAGGATGAGGAAATGTTGTATGAGCAAGATGATCCAAAGGGAATTTTTAAGGACCTTTTTTTTTTAAATTTTGCTTACATCCTTATCCACCTTCACACAAGTTTAAAAAAATGAGTTCTGGGAACCTGAACCACCAATTATTTACCAAAGATCACCAAATCTTTCTCACAGGCTTCAAAGGGGTAGGAAGGGGATTAAACAGGGTATCTCATCCAGCTCTAGTATTCCTGGCAACTACAGTAAAACACTATTGCTGCATACCACCATGCCAAACAGAAATGTTTTCTTGCCCCACCTTAGAAAAGTTTTCTCCAGGCATTGCAATTGTATTAACAGCTGAGGAACACAACTGCCTTTTACAGTAGGTTATACATCAGCATCCCAGCATACCTATGACAAGGATTGTCTTGAACTTTGTGCAAAATTGACAGGATTGTGTTAAAAGTTTAAGAGAGGCAAACAGCTAGAAAATTCAGAATTCATGTCAATAATTATGTTATTAGCTTCAAGCTAAATTAATAACACTATTAGTGGTTGGAATCAAAACCTTTCATCCATGTACACCTGAACTTTAAAGTATTTAATATTCTGATCCAGATCCAAATTCAGAGCAAGAGGGAGCCATGTGAGCCGTAATTTTTCAACTAGGAGTCACTCAAAAGAGCATTAACAACAGGTAATGAGACTCAGAAAATGCATACTTAAAAATTTTTGCTATTGCTCTCCAGAACTTCCAATAATATCCTGTTTCTGCAACATCAGCAGGTAAACAAAAGGAAGAGTAGCACTTGGCAGATTTATATGCACTCTTTGAAGCGGAGACTCGAATGAATTCCCTGGTTCATTTCAGCCAGACCTGGAAATGTTTTGATTTTGAAAGTCTTTTACAGCATAGATTCTGCCATAGTCCAAGGACAGGTTTTTTGGCTGGTCTTAGAAATCAAAATAAAATTTCTTTTAATGAAAATACTTTCAAGATTTTACAGTGCCAAGCAGCTTAAAAAAAAAGTCAATAAAAACAGCTGCTGTGGAGAGACCTCATTTGACAGCATTCACTACCAGCAATTACAGGTTATAAACCACTCTGAGACAAGGTTAGCTTAAGCCAGAAAGGTCTCTCCAAATCCTATTTTTTATTATCAAGACAAGTGTTCATATCATCATCCCAAATCAGAGGGTTGCACATTCACATTCCAGCCCCACTAATGCAGGCAGGAGCACACACAAAGAAGAGAAATGCTGCAGAAGCAGACCTGCTTTCATGCCTTCCTGGACCACACCTCCCATTCAGTCTGGGCCTCTACATTCATCCCTCCATCTTTTCTGCATTCTCTCAGTAGCAATGAAGCACTCATTTCAATGAGGCCTCACTTTCTCAAGTGTTACAAAGATGTAGTTGATCAGTAAGAAAAGCAGCTGAGTGACGCGTTTCATAGCAAGCAGCTGACTTGTCAGGAATCTGAACCCACAGAATCTCCTCTTTGACCTGCTTTGTGATTTTGTTGAAGCCATGAAATCTCCTAATGAGCAAAACTGACAATTTTATTTTTACCTACAATCTCATTGAGCACTAATCCCTACGACACCCTATGGACTAACACCCAGCTGAATGAGCCTGCAGCCAGCACAAGGCCACGGCCACTCCAGGCACTCCCAAAGCCACTTTACCCTACCTGATCCTGCAAATGGCCAAACCTGATTTGGCTGCAGGGGTGAACACCTGCTGCAGCTGCCTGAGCTTCAAGGGGGGATGAGTTCCTGCAGCAACCACCACACCAGGCAGCCACAGAAGCCCAGCAGAAAGCAGGGATACCTCATGCACACTCACCAGCTCCATGTAAGCCCCAGGGTATTTTACCCCTTCTGCAACCCAGGAAAAAATATTCTTTTCTTTTAGCTGGTGAACGTGCAGAAAACAAGAGTCTGGAGCATGGGAGGGAAAGCCCAGGGAGTTAGGATAGTGCTGATTTGCAGGCTTTCCTTGTACCAATAAGGGTATTACAGCACAAGGAAAAAAAATGCATTTATACTGATAGTAAAAGGAGACTCTGTGTCACCAGCTCCATGCTACAACAAGGAACTGCTTGTTTTCAGTGCTATAAGGTCATCTTCAAGGACTGGTTTTGGACTTCCCCTGGAAGAAGCCAGAAAGGAGGCGGATTTTCTTCCAGCGTGGGGGAATCTGAGCATGACCATGTGGAAACAAACACAAAGTATTCTGGCTCCTTCCTTGCCAGAACCAGTTCTTCTGTGTAATTAACCTTGTAATTAACCATTTATCACATGCACAAAGAAATACCCAAGTCAAAAGGACACTTCCAGCATGTATGAATTCAAACAGGGAGTTCACAGGCAGGCACTCAGTCTCGCAGTCCCCCTCAAAGCAGAAGCCCCAAACCACGCTCTGATGTCCAGGGCAGCTGCAGCCTCTGCAGCAGCCCCAGCCCCTGTGTCAGCAGCCTGAACCTGCCTGTACCCCCTTACTGACTTGAGCACAGCCAGAGGAGAGCTGCAAAGAGCCAGGATTTCCTTGCTAAGATACGACTGTACAGAACAGCACACAGACATTTAAAGCTCTGCAGAATTTTGGCATGAGGCAGAGCCAACATTTTTGTCTTCCTGTTATATTACAGTGTCATAGGGCTTAATAGAAGCATCATGTATAAACTGCAAACATAATGCCATATGAAATTGATCCCATAAATCAGTGGGGTAAATAAATTTTAACCCATAAATTAATGAGATGCAAATATGGTGAGTAATGCAAAAAAATTTTTTCCTTCCAATTCTACCTCTCACTTGGTAGCGTGTCTGCTGGGTGATTCTCTGTCTCATCACCATGCTGTCTTCCTACTCTTCTGTTTCTCTTTCTTTTGTTTTTGTATTTGGGTTTAACAGATCCCTGCATTCTTAATTTTCATGTACCTATCTGTCTGTGCCAGTGATTTATCGAGGACTACTGAGACATGGGACAAAAGCTCTATGAAAATGGGAAGCTATTGACCATGCTCAATAGAGTACCACAATATACATTGTACTCAGGCAGCTGATAATGCAAGCCACAAAGAGAGGGGGTAGATGGGGAAAACTCTTGAAACAGAAAATTTATTGATTGTGAGGAGCTAAGAAACACATAGAGGAGGAATAGAGAATTTTCCTGGCTTCTGCTACTGGAGATAAATCACAGGTGTTTATCTGGCTTGTCTTTCTTGAAATCTTTTAAACTTTCATTTGGACCATTTGTATAATCACGTTGGTGTTGCTGATTTTGATCACTCTGAGATTAAAGTGAAGTTTTTTTCTCTCTATCCTTCAAATTAATGTTCATGACAGCTTTTAAAAAGCCCTTTTATTTTTCTTGCCTTACACATCTTTTCTCATCTTCTTACATCTCCTCCTCCCACCATCTTATTTTCTTTTTTCTTAGGCACAGCTTCCAAGTTTTCCTCTCTTACAGTTGCTGCTACAACAGCCTGAGTACTCATGTGTAAAGTCTCAGATTACAAAGTAGGAGGTAGAAAAAAAAGGGGGGGCGGGGGGAATAAAGGAACAGGAACCTCAAGTGATTTTCAGATCTCAATGGGGATCTCAGACATACTCACTGCCTTATTGACTTCCTATCTCTTTTCAAACCTCACCTGGAAACACCTCTTTTGTTTCTTGACTGCCTTTTCCTTCTCTTTTGTTTCCTACTGCTCTCTCAGAATCAAGAAAAACGCAGTGAGACATGCTTAACTTGGTGGCACCTGCTGATACCCTCCATACTCAGAGCTGACTCCAGCTTGGGGAGTGGGAGGAAAGAATGTGGAGAAGAGATGGTGCTGATGAACTGGAGTCCTGCCTCAGGGAGCCATGAAGATGAGCTGATGCAGATGGAGCCACCCAGCAGAAACAACAAACTGTGGGGGGCTGCTTGTGCTCACAGACAGATAACTCCTGCAGCTGAGAATGGAGCTGGGACAGGATGGGGAGACACACGACAGCAGGGCAGAAAGAGCTTGGAGAAGTAGAGGCATAGCAAGAAAGGGCACATGGTAAATATTTGGTAAGGCTTTTAAGGGGATATGAGTAGAATAGAATCCATAAGAAAGGTGCCTGGAGGAAATTGAACATGCTAAAATAAGCATCATACACAGTATAAAGGGTTAAGGACAAATATGGAGCAGGCTGCATGTTCCAAGTCACATTTGATTGCACTCATTTACCTATTGCGGGTTTTGGCTGCCACAAGTGAAAAAAGATAATTGCAGCATTTTCACTTGTGTTTAGCTTTTCCTGGTGTTTTGTTGTTGTTTTGTTTTTATTTTTATAAACACACAAGGCTCATCTGAATGAATGAAAGAATGGAGTGGCCCTGGCTCTAACAGCACAGTGCTGACTTGTGTTGATCCAACCTGTCTGGACAGACACTCTGTGCACTTCTATGTACTTCCATTGTATTTCCCTCCAAACTTAGCTAGTTAACCAGTAATTTGCATGAACGTGACAGCAGCACCCACCTGTGTCTATCTATTTAAGGGCCTGTCAGTGAAAAGTTGTAAAATCCCCTTTTATGGATGCATAACACAGTCATAAAATGTGTTTGCCTTGTTTCAGAGGTGTCCAACACAGGAACACTTATTTCAAAAAAGGAGCATGATACAGGGCATGATTAAAATGTACTGCTGCCTATTTCACACCAGTCTCTGCCTAACCCCTCCAAAACAGAGGTCCTTCCTTGAAAATTACAAGTCATCAGTCATGCTGAGCACAAGACTGCAATCTCCACAGAACAGCTCTCACACGTGTGACAGACACAAATAAAAACAGTCAATTGTCACAGGTGGGCTCTGAACCCACTCCAGCTGAACTTGCCAGCTGGGCCAGGACCTGCCATGGCCTGCCTTGGGGGCTCTAGGAGGATGTAGGTGATGTACAAACTTACTGAGAATTTTAGAATGGTTTGAGATGGAAGGCCCTTTCAAAGATCATCCAGTCCAACTTCCCTGCTCTGAGCAGGGACACCTTGCAATATACAGGCTGCTCAAAACCTGGCCTTGAATACTTCCATGGATGGGACATCCACAACCTCTCTGGGTAACCTATTCCTATTTCTCATCAGTCTCATAATGAAGAATTAAATTCTTATGTCTAATCTAAATCGACCCTCTTTCAGTTTAAAACCACTGTCCTTATCCTGTCACTAGAGGTCCTGGTAAAAAGCCACTCCATTTTTCTTATGAGTCCCCATTAAGCACTGAACTCCCTACTCCTACAGAGTGCAATATTTGCTTGGAAATGCTGCTGCCCAGTAAGAACATATACATGTAGAGATCCTTTCCACCCCAAAAATATCATAGATCTAAGTCTCACAATTTGTCTGTATAATTACTGGTCCCAGATTTACAATTTTCTCCTGTTTCCTCAATGGCTTTTGAGAACCAAAAGTCGTGCTTCTAAAGAGGATGCAATTTGAGAGGATGCAATTTGAGATGCAATTTGAAGACATAAATAGTAACAGACAAGCAGACTGGTCCTTCCACTCCTTCCATTAACAACCCACTGGTTGGAGGATTTATTTATCTGCTTGCTGATTGTATGATCAAACCATTCTCAAATAGTATTTTAACCTAGAACAACTGCAAGATTCAGAAATGTATCTTTAAAAAGAAAAAGGAAAGAAAAAAATCCCTCTTGTTTCTGCTGTGCATAGAGCATCTGGTTTCAGTTTTCTAACACTCCGAGCTGACTCTTCCTAAGAACTGCTAACTCTAAACCCTTTGCCTTTGACTGAGGAGCTGGGCTAACCATGCTCAAACAAAGGAGCAGCAATTTCCAAACTTCTGGCAGCACAGTGCATCTTTAACCTATTGTTTAAATAGAGGCTGCCAAGGCATCCCTGTGAAAAAACCCATGACAAAAGATGCAAACCCATGAGTAAAGCCATGCAAACTCTTGCTACTTTCTTAGCAGAGGAGCTGCAGGACAAGTTGGGCACAGCATCTGCTTCACACAAAGGCCTGCCTATGATGATCCCACTTCCAGACCCTGTTGTGTTTTGATGTTTCAATAAATGCAAAAGTATGCCTTGTGAAACAGCCAATGCTAACAAGTGGAAAAGAGGTCTCAACCAAAACTGCTGCTGCTGAGCACAGTGGAATTCTGAAAGAAGATGAGTTTCTTCCATGTGTTTGTACTAGGATGGAGAGGTCACTGCAAGGCTGCTCAGCAGCTGGTGCGAGTATTTTTCTTCTCACTGCTAAGTGCATTTGGATACATGAGTTAGCAGAGCCAATAAGGGCCAGCTACACTATATGAGGGAAATAGAGAGCAGTGTAAATCCTTCTCCTTGCATGACCAGTTTCATCCCACAAGACTAATTATCAGGCAACCTCCAAAGAATTCTGTTGGGCAGCTTTCATCATGCATCTTCTGAGCTCTTAGGCTAAATGTTTCTTTTACAGCACCCAGTGATGTGGTTAAAAGGTCTAAGCCAAATATATTTTATGATTGCTTTGTACATTAGGTACTTTGGTATATATATTTCAAATTTGAATTTACAGTAGCTGCTCCATGTATTTAGAAATTTTGTACAGTAGATAAACTCTAAATTCAAACATAGCCTACACTTTCTATTGGAGAATATATGTCTAAGAAAGTCTTCAAACACAATCACTGTATATAAACACAATCACCATATATAAACACTTTCAACTGTTTAAAAGCAAATAAGATGAAAATTTATAGGGGTATATTAAGACAAAGTTTATTGTGCTGACGTGTAAAGATAATAGGAAATATGCCTGAGAGCATGATGTCATTGAAAACATAAGCTGCATTCCTGCCCAAACAACTGAAAGGCAATCAGAATTCCAGTATTTCATATATATGTTCTAAAACAATTATTTGGCTAGTCTTATTTCCAAGGAACCAGAATGCATAGCTCAGTTGTTCCAGGAGCACTTCCAAATTATGCATGGTGTGTCAGGAAAGAACAAACTATTATTGCAATAGCTGAAAACTGCAAGTTTTTGTTCAGGCTGCATATTTTACAAGAGAAGTCCATCTACAGACTCAAGTAAAAAGGAACAATTTTATGGGCTAGTTTATCCTGTAAAATATTTTCCCTAATCCTTGTAAAAATACACTTCATGCTAATCCTTCTGCCTGAAAGCATTTTTGCAGACAACTTAGAACATTTTCATCACATTTTGTTAGCTTTAAGCTGATCTAATTTACCTGGTTTTCATGAGCTTTATTAGGGTCTGTCTAGATATCAGATTTTTATAGTTGATCTGGTCTTATATAAAATGCTCAAACTGGTATATTTTAATTTCCCAAGTGGATATCTGTCTTCATTTGCGTCTTGTAAAGTGCTAACTACCTTCCTGGCCCTTAATTAATTAGGAGCAATGACCTATGTATCAGGTAGTAATAGCATCCAATTAATGGAAATGTACACTGTAAAGCATTATCAGTCCCATCCCTGCAGAGGGCATTTGCCTGTTTGTGCTGCATGCCCTGGACAGGTACAGGGATCTGGAGCCACCACAGAGGGCTAGCACAAGATTAATTCCCCTCAGCCCAGGCTTTTCAATGTGAAATTCTAAAGACACTTGTAAGCTAGCACTCTGTGCATTTC
This sequence comes from Emberiza elegans, assembly GCA_024865655.1. Taxonomy (NCBI): domain Eukaryota; kingdom Metazoa; phylum Chordata; class Aves; order Passeriformes; family Fringillidae; genus Emberiza; species Emberiza elegans. Next base: position 34,559,487 of record JALJVW010000910.1, on the reverse strand, counting down.
TGACTGCCATTGGAGCATTGTATCTCCAAGCTTTAAACACGTCTGCCATCGAGCTCATGGCTGTAGGGCAGCCGTGGAGGCTCTCTGAAGGTGAGGTTCTGTGAGGTTCTGTGAGGCTAGAACCTGCTGGGCATAGGAGACTTTTGAAGCACTGGAGACTTCCCTGTTGCATACTTTGCCCTTCCGAAACAAAGCAGGAAACCAGTCTGAGAGGACAGAAATCCCTTTTCAACAGTTTTCACTGCACATTTTACAGAGCCTGTGGAGTCACACCAGAGGAAGCTTCTCTCCAAGGCATAAATGACTTGTATATGCTACTGTGTGCTTTGCAGATGATTTTTTAATACAATCTACCATCAAATAATTATGCAACATATGCCACAGGAAACAGCAGAAGTAGCACATGTGCATCTGAACACAGATTTCTCACTAGCTTTCTGCAGTACTTGAATGATGACATAAAGAAAAGCCAGTAGGAAACTCAACCCCTACTATTCTCCATTTGTTTGATGAGCAGGCATGAACTGTAACTGGCAGAGAGATTAAGAAATTAGTTATAAAGTACTGAAATATAAGGATATCTGAGCCTATGAGGATAATTCTTTGAGTATCTTTGAAATAAGTGTTCACTTGCTCTAAGAGGTCAAGTAACAGCAACTCACCAAGAGTTAGAGCAAGGAGGCTACTGCACCATGAAGCTGAGCTACAGTCTCCAGGCAGAGTACTGGAGTACAGTGATTTTATTCCTTTGCAAAGGATGTGAGACACACGGGTTAAAAAACATTACATAAAATGAGAACTCATCTCACGGCAAGAACCAAAACACCAAAACAAGCACCTAGAGAACTCCATTTGCTAAAATCCGCTGCAGTATTACACTTTCCCTAAAGTTTTGGGTAAATATCTTCAGGCAGAAAAATCACAAGCATTTCAGACAGAAATGTGTCTTTCCACTTAACTTTCAAACTGGAGTCTCTATTAAGGGCAACCAATCCCCTTTGGCTGGTTCCTGCTCACAGCAATGAAGAGAAGGTCTGAAGTCCACCACCACCTCCAGCTCTCCTGCCTTACGGGGAGGAAGATGGAGCCAGGACTCTGCCTCTCCTTCTGGTCTCCATCACCACAAGGGTTTACAACAGCAGCCTCTTGGCTTCAGGTCTAACCATGCAAGGCCATTACAAAGGGCATGCAAGAGCACTATTTCCACGCTTCTAGAAAGAACTATGGCTGTGCAGTAGGGAAAATTAGACCACACTGCTCAGCATATGGCCAGCCATCCTACCCTTCCTGCTAACTTGATGTTTGAAAGCACACTCTGTCAACAAAATTACAAGAAATTCTTATATAGTTTCACCCACTGATTTTATGAAAGCACTGATCTACCACCTCTAGAAAAAAAAAATCCCTAACATTTTTTTTGCCCCAATGTTCATAGATTTGCAGTGCTTTTCCTGTGGTGTGATGTGTAGCAGTCTGTAGAAGTATAATTAGATGAGCATACTTGCCAAAGTCTCAACTTTACCTATACTTATTTGACTCATCTGGTTTTTAAACAAGATTTTGCAATAAGGCACTTAAATACTTTAAAGCCAATACTTAACATTTAGATTTGTTTAAACTGAATATAAATATTTATTTAGACACAGTTAAAGTGAAATCAAGCGAGTATTCAGTTAAATTGATACAACCACTCAGTAACATTAAACCAACTTGGGAATTCGGACAAGTCTTTGAAAAGTAAAAGCACTAAAAGTGCACAAAGATTTGCACAAAAACATGAAATGAGAACATGGTAAGTGTAAGCAATTTACTTTTTCGCTCTCTAGAGAAACTGTCCCAACCTCTGGGACATCCCACAACCCAGTACAACCACCCAGAAGACAGAGCCATAGGGAAATTGTCTACAGAGTTGAATGGGGACAAGAATTGCCTGTGTTGGGTGCATCTGTTACTTTGAAATAATTGACCCCTGATGCTAAAGATAGTAACACTGGTGGGATTTCAATACTCCAGACATTTATGAAGTCCCTCTCACTTTCTGGCAAAAAATTAAACTGTCCCTACTTGCACTGTACAGTGCCTTCAGCAAGAGAGGCGGTGGTTTAATAATGAAGGACTGTAAGTGTTCAAACTGAGGAGGCTGTAATTCAAAGAGCAAAGGAAGGTCACTGTGCTCATCCTCACTACTGTGTACAGCGTGCTCACTGCCAAAGGGAGAGCTAGGGGAGGGGCACGGATCCCTACTTCCATACACTCAAGAAAAGAAAAAAAACTCAGCAAGCCAGCTACAGCACTGATTTCAGAGACCACTGCTCCATCTGAATACACCTGGAAAAAACAGATCAGTCTCCATTAGGTGGTTAAACAAACAGATGTTTGTTTAACCCGCTTAGAAATAGCTGCTCAGCAAGACTGGTGTTTGCTTTTTTGACAAAGCTCCTGAACTTGTAATGTCTTTCTCATTTCCTTCCTGTCTAGGCCACTGACAAAGCAGCCTATCACACTTTGTGCTACTGATTTCACTGTACCAGGCACCAGAAACACAGAGGACCCAACATCTGCAGCCCTGGTTCCTTCTGCACAGCAAGCACAGTTCACAGAGCTTGAGGAAATGCACCAGGTGTCTTATGGATGACACAAAAGTAACATTTTATTAAGGTTTGTATTAGCCTCTAAGCAGAAGTGTGAGAGAAAAAAACTCTTGAAAGAGCCAACCACCTTTGTCTAGATGAATCAATGGTCCTTTACCCCTCCATCACTGCATCCCTATGGGATGGCCATGAACCTGTTGTAGATGCATGTGGAGAGACTTAATTTCTAGTATAAGTCAGGACTCTCTTATACATTGTGAAGTCCTACATCAATATTAATATAAAATTCCCACAGGGATCTAGGTAGCCTGACAGGGATCAGCCCTTTTATTAATAATGCTTTATTTCAACTAACTGGAACTGCTATTTGATTTATGAAGTCCTTTTGCAAGCTTCAGAGTGATTTGCACAAAATCCCTATGATCTGTGCTGAATGAATTGGGTGACATAATACCTATTGTCCTAGCATCACCAACCCTATCCAACACATCTTTTGACATATGACCTTGTCCAATTAAATAAACAGAGCAATTTAGATAGGCAGAAGGCAATTATTAGGGTTGGATGCTGGCCAGCTAACTGGAGCAGGAGTAACATTTGTTGAGAAAAGCTTTATGTCGTTTAGCAAATTTAATGACTGGAAGCTTTCAAGAATAGTTTTGGACTGTACTACACCCAGCTATGAAACGAGCAAATGTATGGTGCTCCCTTCATACCACAGCAGGTGACATTTGTGAGGTCTTGTGCAAGGCTGCTTCTTTCAAAAGGATGCCTGGAAATAAACAGCTTTCTAACCTGCTCCCTTCTATCCCTAATTGTCTATATCTTAGCTGCACCCTATTTATTTGAACAACAAATAGGTAAATAAGGAATCAGGACTGAGCTACTTTCACAGCTTCTTTTTCATACTGGGGAATTGTCAAATATAATTTCTTATGGAGGGATTTCAGATGTTTTTCATTACCCCTAAGTTATTTGTCAGGGCTTCTAGTTTTTTAACAGAAGACAGAGTAAGAAGAAAGAGGACAGTGAATAACAGCATGATAACATAGAAACAAGTCACTTCTTAATTGGGACTTGATCATTACTTGCAAAATGATATTCCTGCATGGTGAAGCCTTGATAACAGAGCCCAGTGAACAGCAGAGGGAAAAAAGGGTCTTAGCTCTTTTGTGCAATGCTGGATGCATTTCTTTTTGTGTATATTAACTAACCTTTTTTCTGTATAAACACGAGATCTATCACATGGTCATTTCCCACTGAGGTTTTCAAGCAGGCCTGTGCCAGTGCTTCCCTGTCCCAGCCACCCAAAGGACTTCACTGCAAAAACCCCTGACCTCTTCCAGAGGGAACAGGATGCAGCAAGAATGAAAGAAATGTTTGTAAGGCCCCCATCCTATCTGAGCACCCTTTCAAATCCCAGCCACCAGTTGGCCCTACACTGAGCTTTTTGTTCCTGGCATGTCTGAAAGGGTCTGAGTATTAGTTTAGCCTACTCTGGTAAGTCATTCTTCAAAAGCCTTTTTAAGCCTGCCTAATTGCATTGAAACTTTTATACTAAACCTGCCAGTGCTAAAAATCTCTTCTAATGCTTTTTATTTTGGGCAGGATGCCAGCTTTATGAAATCACAGAATGGTCTGAATTGGAAGGAAGCTTCAAAGACCACCTAGTCCATTCCTCCTACCACGGGTAGAGACATCATCCAATAGACCATGCTGCTCAAAGCCTCATTCAGCATGGTCTAGAACTCTTCCAGAGATGGAGGATCCACAGCTCCTCTGGGCAACCTGTTCCAGTCTCACCACTCCCACAAAAATATTTCTTTTTCATATACCAAATCAAAACCTACCTTCTTTCACTTTAAAACTGTTTCCCCTTATCCTGTCACTTTCTCTGTCTTATGACCCCTCTTGATATATTGGAAGGCTGCTATAAAGTGGCCCTGGAGCCTTCTCTCCTTCAGGCTGTACAATTCCAACTTTATCAGCCTGTCTTTCCAGTCCTCTGACCATTTCTGTGGCCCTCCTCTGGACCTGTTCTAAAGGGTCCATGTCTTTCTGTACTGGAGACCCCAGAGCTGGACACAGAACTCCAGGTAAGCTGCATTTTGGATGCTGTTTCCTTGTTTCCAATAACCTCCCTGACCCAGAGCGCAGATGCTCCACCTGTCTTTCCCACCCCTGGCTATCCAAAAAACCACTCACTGACCCTATGCTTCCATTGCCTCCAAGGGCAAGCCCACTCTAATGACCTTCTTCCTTGTACACTGAGCACAAATATGTAAGAGTTTTCATTTTTATACCCCATGCTGTGGGGAAAAAAAAAAAGGAAAATAAAAGCTGGAAGCCGTTGCAGCCCTGGCTTCAGCTCTGTGCTGAAGGGCACTGGCCTTCACTCTGTCCCTGGGCTAGGCACCTTCAGAAAACCACTATTTTTATCTTGTGATAAGACCCAAGGGCCCAAGTGGGATCCAGAACACAGACAGACACAGCCCAAGGTCAATATGCAGGCAAACCCAGCTTGCTCATGACTGACTGGTAAATGCCATGTCCCTTGTACCTCTTGAAACACCCCTCAGCACAAGCCTTCCCCAAACACACACGCCATTTACGTGCCATTTAATAACACCCCAGTATAAATGAACAGCTACTACAAGCAAGTATCCAGTTCTAGTTCTGAAATGATTTTGGTAAAGTTCTTTTTCCCCCACTCAGCAATGATCTGGACTAATTAAAGAGAATCTAGCTTCCTGTTCAAAGGAATGGCCCTCCCACCTCCACTGGCACACCTCAATGCTAATGGTATTTAAGCCATGCAAGAACCATTAAGATTTGAGATTCCACACAATTAAACATTGATACAAGAGGAAAACTATCCTTTTAGCAGATTACTAACAGCACACTGGCTTCTGTTGTCCACATAGGACCTTGAAAATTGACTGCCTGCATGGAGCTCAACATTTTATACTGTTGCAGAAATGGAGCAGAATTAGAAAACAATTATTGGTAAGTATGAAACTGTGGAACCTTAAGAGCCCCATGTGTAAGACCAATCTAAGGAGAAAGAAGTTTTTAAAACTACCAGCTTTCATTTTTCCTTTTTTTTTTTCTTGTTTGCACAGCTGGAAATTAATTCCCTGCTGTTTCATATTTCCTCTACTGATTAAAAGTGTTGCCTACTGCATCATTCTCTTCAAGACCTGGATTTTCTAGGTTAAAGAAACATTAGAAACAACAGGGCTGAGGTAGTGAAATAGGGTTGAATTGAAGAATTTTTATACAATATGAGCAGTAAAATGTATTTTTCTTAATATCACTTTATGCATGGCAGAAATTGCTTTTCCACATCAAAGTCAAGACACATTCAAATAATGAGTTAGTGCAAGAACCTCAAGGATAAGACATTTACATTTTTAGGAACAAACAGGCTTGCAACAGGCAATACTGGGTATTAATCTTGGTTAGCACCAAAACATGCTTTTCTGGGAAAGGCTCTGCAGACCTTTTTGACCTCCTTTCTCTGCCCTCAGGAACTGACAGAATCACGGATTGCACATGTCGAGAGAGCTGTACAAATCAGCACAGGAAAGGAATCAGAAGCCTCTCTGAGCTAAACATCTCACTTTCTCATCTATGAGAAACTTGAAAGTATCCACAGTCCCACCATTATTCTAAGAATTGTGTTTTAGACCTGAAATGAGCCCTCTGGTTTTCTACTAGCTTTTTTTCTGCCTAGTAGAGGTAAGCAGTAAATAACTGTGCCATTAACTTGTGCAAAAATGTATGCAATCTAATTTTAGAGAGAAGGGCAAAGGAAGATAAGTACACAGGGTTCAATTAATGCTGATGCTAGAAGTTGAAGTAGGAAGTCAGCATTTCTTAAAACTTTGTTCATACGGAGATTCCGTGAGCTCCCAGTTGTTTTATCCTGTTTACACTAAATATTCTGGCAGAGTGGTGACCCACATAACCTCCACATTTTCCTCTTAGAATTGCAGTTAAAGACAGGATGCAGGTACAAGTTTTTTTTACTTATAGCATCCCTGTCAACTGCATTTGGTGTTCAGGGGTTGCTTATAACCACATCATCCCCAGTAAGTGCTTTTTTTAAACACTAAGTTTAAAAAAGTTTTATCTTGATGAAATCTTGGGAATGTGACTCTTCCAAAATGCACAAATATGCTTTTCAGTCCTGTTTTTTAAATATTGCATTTAAATAGACAAACAGGAAATTAAAATAACCCTTGAGCTATTTCTTTAGTCAGTCTTAAAGACTGCTGGACTCTGTCACCATTTACAGGAATGTTTCAACACCTCTTGATCTGCTGAAGCTCTACTCTCTAAAAATGGATTAAAATATATGGCATCACTTAAAATATAACTTTTTCTTTCAGAGTTAATGTAATTAATTTCCCTTAGAAAGTAATTGGCTAATTTAATGTTAGCAGTTACATGTTGAAAAAAGCCATTCTGAGCCCTATAATAACAAAAAATTAGCACTCCTAAGGTGCATTTATGATTACCAAAGTGCCATTCTTGTAGCTTCTAACTATGTATGCTATTAGTTTTGTCTTTTGTTTCCCTCCAAATTCCCCAAAAATCTGGATTTCACAGAATATGATTTACTTTGACCTTGTCAGCATTCAGCAGCTTTGCTCTTTTTCTCAAGCTCAAGCCTGTCTGGGGAGCACAGACTAAACATTATTATACTTATCTCCAGCAGAAACACAATCCAGATTTCAAGCACTTGAACACAGCAGTGGAGAACTCTGCACTTAGATGCCAGGGCCACCTACACTCAAAAAGAAACACATGCCCTTGGCTGTGGGAGCAGAGCACAGGAGCATGTGGGTGATGCTGTGGTGTTTGCACTGTAGCTCTGTAGAGGGAACATTTTTTTTTGGAATTGGGAAATTTCAATTAAGGGTGTTAAAAGCACTTGCACCCCGCTCTGATGCTTTGCTATCTGATGCCTTAGCCTGAAGTGGAGCTCTTTGATTCAGAGCTTTAAAAGAAACACTTCTACATTTATAGGAACAGATTGAAGGAAACCTGACTTCTAGGGCACTGAGTTGTGTGGGTGATCTGGCTCCTGGTGCAGGACCACCTTGTACATTTTTCCCAGTGATGAACAGAAAATGTGTAACTCATTTTCAGAGTGGGTATATGAGCTCCCCTCAGTTTAACATGGGTATTGACCTCTATTCATCCACAAATGGGACTGGAAAACCCTTATAAATGAAAGATTTAAATACATTTTTCTCCTAAACATTCCTTGCCAATCGGTTTGGGCATCCCTGCTCTGCATCCTGCTTGTTCATGAATTTTTGTTTTCATGGGCTTAGCGCTCCCCATGCAATAACTTGAAGTGTAGTAACATCCAGGTACTGGGATGCAGTGCACTTCCTACTTCAGTAATGCAAAACATAACTCCAATGCCACACTTACACTGTCAGAATACAACCTACAGCCTCTAATTCTTGTCTTGGAAGGCAATACACTTTTATCCAGTTATTTCCCACTGCTGGAGAGAAGCCATCCTCATGAAACACTCATCTATAAAATAATGAAACACTCATCTATAAAATAATTCTTCCTTGAATGTTTGTTTTTTTCCTTACCTTTCATTTTAGAAACAGCAGGGATATGAGCTCTCTCCTCTTTCAAACACTGCATTATAATCTTTATGACATGTTTATCAAAACAACCATCTTTTATCAAGATAATAACTTTGCCTTTGCAATGGGTCCCACATTAGTCCTGACTGAAAATGTGGAGAGCTAAGACCTAAGAGCCTAATATGAGAATTAAGTGGAATAAAAAAGGGAGGTTTTACAGTCTGCTAAGGGAAATCTCAGCAGTAGGCTATGAAAATGCTGGATGTTAGTGCTGTGCATCAGCAAACAATATCCAGAATTCCTCAATTTACATAGGAAACATTTTTAATAGGCACTGTACAAGCAGCTCTCAGACACTGACTCCTTCCCTCTTACTCCTGAGTAAGTCTGCAAGTCCACAGATCAGCAGAGCTCTCTCAGGGATACAGCAGCAAATCCTGGCGCCTGCAGTGTGCATTTTTCAGTGTTGCCATGGTGATCTCCAGTACGCTTATCCCCCGAGAACTCTGCTCAAAATTCAGGGGGAACCAAAGCAGGACAAAGAAATGACACCCAAGAAAAAGCAACAGGGATATTATGTGTAATTAGCACATGAACATCCTTTCATAGGGAAGATTTCAGAAAAAGAAATATTCTTAGAACTGAGCGGTCTTTAGGAAAGAAGTGCAGTTTTCATAGTCCCAATTCTAAACCAATAACCATGGAATAAACCCAAGAATTTCTAACTCTGTCTCTGTGGATGGATCACTATGTGGCACAGGATAAATCCTCAACCTTGGTACTGCAAAAATCCAGATTCTTACAGTTGGGACAGAGGAAAAGGGATAATTAAGCAGATAAAAAGAGACAGATTACTTCAATAATTAAGCACTGTAGATCAGCAACAGATCACTACATAACCAGAATGCAAAATTTACTTCTTAGAGCATTGTACTTCCCTATTTTATTAAAAGAGTTAACACAAAAATTCCTAAGTATTGGAGTAATTTTTTTTTTGCCAATTACTTTACATCATCTGTCAGTCCTTATGGCAGTTCTACTCTCTTACAGCACTTCCAACAAAAGGAAACTACATTTGTGCAAACATGAAAGCAACACTCATGTCAAGTATTGTATGATCCCAATATATACCTGAAAAACCTGTTGGATGGTCTTTCACTCCTGCCTGATAAAACTCCTATGTTATAAGGGCCATACACATAAAAATGAACCATCAAGACGAGACACCAAAATTAAAAATCTGGGCCATGTCTGATATGTCACAGTCCAGAAAAAATACTAAATAAGAATCAATCAATGTTTTGCCATTAAGGCAGCATGTTTCAGTCAGAGCTCATTATCAGATTTTACCAGACTCTTTTGTGCCTAAATGAGCTTGGAGATCAGTTAATCCCACATAGTTTGATGCTCAGTTACTTGTGTAGGGCAGTTTCTTTCCCCTATTCTCATTAAAGTTATATTCTTTTTGTTCTTATTTGGCTTTCTTACTCCTGTTACAATGGACTTTGTTTGTCCTCCCTACATCATCATCTATTAGATCATGGAATACTTGCTCACATTATGAAAAGCTCCCTCCTCCTGAATAAGCATGGAGTTTTTCAGTCAGATCTGCTTTACTTTCCACAACACCTTTCTGGGTTGGTACAGCACTAATCACTTCAGAGGTTTACTCCACCGCCTCTCACAAAATCTGGTGTGCAGCCTGTTGCTTATGCCTGTGGGCAGCACTTGGCCTGCTGCCTTTGTACCAATGCCTGATGCCCATCACTGTGGAAGGTGACCTGGTGACAGGACATTCCTGGAGGTTTGGCTTCTTCAGCACATTCAGGTTCTCACAGTCACATTGATAATGGACATAGAAAAGGCTGTGCAGTGTAAACTGCAAGTATCCATTTGTGTGATGCACAAGTATTTCCTCAATACACGTTTCTCTCCTCCCTTAGAGAGTTTGGGTTCCTAATTTTTCTTTTCTATCCAGTGACTGAGTGAATTCTCTGTGCTTTCCCAGGCTATAAACTCCCTGGTTTTCAAATAACTACAGGTCCAACAACTGTTGACTGGAGGAAGGGCTAAGGGAAAGACCCAGGTACAATCTTTGATATTTATCATTTTATCTTTAGCTCCTCTTCCAAAGGGTGCTGACACTTGCCTTGAGCAGCTTCCCTGTATTTTTAAGCTTTCTTGATCCCTTTTAACAGTGGAGCAAGGATTTTTCTGGCATACATTGGTATTTCTCCTCAATTGCAGGGAAAGAACTTGAACTTTAACAAGATCCCTACAAAATCACTGATTACAATAGACATAATACTATGGCTCTTACCTTGATCCCTTCAGGGAAGAGGTTTTATTTATTATGAATAAAGATGAAGACTGACAAGCAGACTTCAAATTAAAGCAAAAGCTAGAAAATCTTGGATTACTTGTGGAACCAGCATTTAACAGCTTAACAGACTCTTTTTATAGGTATTATACTGTGTATTTTACCCCTTAATGAAAGCAAACTTGTCGTGAGCAAAATCATCAAGACCACTCACTGACAGACAAGAATTTAAATAAAATTTGCTCTTATGAGATCAATTTGTACTAATTTCCATCTCTTAGATGCTTATGCCTTTTCCAGGGCTGGTGAATGGAATCCCAGCCACTCCAGAAAACATAGTTGTATGCTGTAATGTGCATACACTTAGGGAATTTACTTAAAACGCTCACTTTACTTACTGTAACAGCATGAACTCTACCACCCACTATTTGTATGACAATATTTTACAAGGATACTGGAAATCTTAAAAGCATGGGGACAAATTAAGCATACAGGAGCTGTCAAATATTTACCTTGCCCAAGAATGTTAGATTTATTAGATTAATGCCAAAGATGATAAAAGCAGTTCAACTTCAGTGAAGGAATTGGCAGAACAAGACAAGAAGCATCACTGCAGAGATTCTTGCTTCAAAATCATGTGTTGCAAAACATTGGATGTGCTCCCTCCTTCCCCCACCACTTGCCTTTCCTCTCCCCTGCTAGTCAGCACCTGGGCCAAAAGGCAGTCCTGTCAGCTGCTTAACACATGCATAAGGAAGATCATAGCATCCAAACACCTCACTTAGGAAACCTTCTTTATTCTCCCATAAGGTCAGTTTCAGTTTATCTAGTGAATACGAAAATAAGCAGCTTGCCCCCTCTCCACACGTTGTCTTGCCATTCATTTCAAAGAAAAATCTTGGGTGAATGTTATACTTTCCCTAACATCTGGGCTGGTAGTGGCATGCAGAAGGTGGTGAGAAGACAGTCATGGAGCTGTTCTAGCAGGAACAACCCATATTTCAACTTCTGGCCAGCTTAGTTTTCAGCTCTTGCTTAGGCTTGAGGTTTGGTTCCAGCCATACTCATAGCACTGATGGAAGTATTAGGGTGCACTGGTACCTAAGAGAGTGGGTGTGTGTATAAACACCTCCTGACACCACTGAAATAGAAATCTTCAGTAGGTTTACTGCAACTGAAGAAAAAAATCTCTCCCTGTCACCTAGTCAAAGACAACAGACAGACTTGCTGGGCAAAAATGTAATTTCTCTTCATTTTTCTTTCATGAAAATAAACACCTGCTTTTGTACAAGATTACTATTTTCAGAGTACCTAATTTATTTGCAATAATGTTAGCACATTCAATTTTGCTCAGGTTGTGCAAAATAGATATATTTGGAACATTTTCCTTTACATATATTTTTTTTCTTGTTTCCGTTCCCCATCTACATCATTTATTAGTTCTTTTCCTTCTGGTCCTATATATACTTCAAAGACATATTTTCAAAGAGCAATTTCTCTCAGCATAGCTTGTCCCCGAGCTGTAAAAGTTTTGCTCACACATCCTTCCCTCAGGAGAGACAACTTCTTTGCATAATGCTCCTTTAGGCAAAATCTATAATCATGCAAACAGGTAGAACATTCCCATGTGGGGCAGCTCAAGCAGGAAGCATGCACATCTGGCAAAGCAGAGTCAGGGTAGCACCACAAATATTTACAACCCAGATAAAATCTATATCCTGCAGATTGGACCATGGTAAACAAGTGCTATCCAATACATCTTTCAAGGCAATCAGCTAAAGAATTCACATGTGGATGGATGGCCTGATTCACACAAGGGTATGGAAAGCCTGGCAAATGTAATGAAACAGCTCAATTGACCACATTTCTTTCCTAGAACCATCCCAGCCTCAGGATCTTCCTGGGTTTGCAGCCAAGAAGAGCTTTCTACAATCATTCCGTTTCTGGATATTTCTGATGATGCACTGGCAACCAATGTCACTGCAGAACCAGGACCAAACTTTCCCAGAGTCTTCTGTTAAGAATAATACAGCTTATGTTTTACAAAGATGTTGGCTGTAAGAAGTGCAGGAGGACTTCAGGAATCTGCTCACCACCCCTGATACCAGCTGTTTTCCATGTTTTTGTGTTTCTGCTCATTACAATGGAAATGGTATTGTGACCCTTTTCTCTTCTCCAAGTACCCTGAAGAGACAAATGGCCAGTAGCCAATGATTTTTGGGTGTAAACTGATGCAGAGGATGCCAAGGCCAAAGTTGTGACCTGGCAACTTCAAGGTTGAAAAACAAAACAAAACAAACCAAACCAAAAACCAAACCAAAACAAAACAAAAAAATAATCCCAAACCTCAAGCACTAAAAGCCATGTTTTTTAAAAACCATGGCAGGTCAATTCATTGTCTGGAAATTTCCAGATCCATTTTTAAGGGAACACTGTCTGTGTACAAACAAGAATTGCAATGTTTCGCAAAGTGGTAAGTTCCCAGCAACTGAAATTTGATATGATTCAGTTAACTAGTAACAAATTTAAGTCATGCAATTTTAAGGAAAACCAGCAAAGATAAACAAGACTTTTGTTTACAAAGTCATTGGCTTATTGACTGGCAATGAGAAATTTCCTGCCTAAATGTAGATATTCTTGCATCTTGATATTATTTCATGACATTGTCATGTCAGCTTGATCAAATTGAGTGCTGCAGTAACAGTACACCAGAATATTGCCTAGCTGTCCAAAGGAGTGGTTATTTTTAAATACAATGTCAATTTCACTACATTAATTGAATCAAATATAGTTGGGGCTTGCCTTGAATTTAGCCCTAAAAAATTATTAGGCAAGCAAGTTGTCTCAGTATTTAATTTTTACTTTTATCCTTGTTAAATCCCTTAATTAAATATAATATTAAATACAACATCAATTAAGGATTATTATGAAGGTTCAAGTAATATGTTTAAATGCTTTAAAGGAGGGAGAAAAACAAAACAAGAACACAAGTTAGGCTTATAAATAGATTTCATATGAATTAAAAATTTAGCACTAAAAAAGAATCATCCTGAATGCACTGGGCATTTTTTCATGTTTGCTAGCACAAAAGTAACAGCAAAGGTTAAGAGCAGTGGAGATGGTGTATTCTATACAAAACATTGCATTAACCAAATAATTTTAATTTAGCAAAGTGACCAGTTTACCTAAGAAAGCTGATTAAACATCATTGCTATGACAAAAGCAGGAGGATGCACTGCAGGAATGGAGCAAAGTCCCATACTAGGAAGAGACCCCTAACTCACCTGCAGCCAGGCTGCCCTGGCACCACACCCAGGGGATCAGCAGCATGAAGATTTCAAATGCACTTTTGCAGAAGCCTGGTGGGAGAGTGCAAGGCCCTGTGCAGGGAGCTGGGAGCAGCAGGGGCTGCGGCTGCTGCAGGGGCAAGGCAGGAGGCAGCCAAGGTGAAGGAGTGGCGCTCTCCTGCCTCCCCCAAGGAGCTCTGATCAAAGCCCTGCTCCCTAGTTCTGTAGGCTCAGAGTGCATCTCAAAAATTAATTAGACATGAAATGAATGGGGCCTCCTAAAAACTGTTTGTTCATTAGTAATTGCACAGTTCCTACAGGCAGAGCATTCAGAGGCTTCCCCTGTACAGACAAGCAAACAGCAGCAAGATCATCAGCAGGAAGAGCAGCAGGACAGTGCCCTTATCTGTCCCTTGTTCACACCAGTATTGTTCATACTGGTATCGGTCCACTCACCTGCAATTAAGAAGTGAGGTGAGGAAGCTGATTTCACATACTAAAATTCAACAGTCCCATAAAAAGGCTTACTTTGTCCAGGAATCAAAGGTTTATGGAGACAGAGCCAATGTAGCATCTGAGAATGACACTAAAAATTATACTCAAGCTGCACAATCAATGCTAAAGTCAATGCTGAAAACTGATTTGCAACAGTTCCCTCTAAGTCTGTAATGCATTTGCTTTTCTAAGCAGGGACAATTCTCAATTTTTGTTGCCAGACACAACAAGAAACTTGATGCCAATATCCTCACTTCTTTGAGAGTATAGAATAATATCCCAAATGGGCAACTCAACCTGCTTATTCTGTAAAATACCATAGACTGACACATTGATTTGAGAGAGTTATGTTACCGTTCCCATTGCATGCTAGGAGAAGGAAGAAACTTGTTACAGTGTGGGTAACAACAATGCAGTTGTATTCACCAACCTTTACAGTAAGAAAAGGACAACAGTTTAGGCTGGTACCTTTGACAGAAATTTGTCAATTAATCTCTTTGCATCCCCCCCAAAACTTCAGATTCAGCTTTAATATGACAAAGAACTGATGTGAAGGCCTATTTGACTGCACCCAGCTTTTCTACTTGGCTTTGCTAGACTTGGGTAAACTGCTTTTTGCCTTCTCTTGATCTCTCCAGGATGCAGCAGCCTTTGCCAAAAATAATTTTCCTTCACAATTCCCTTGCAGAGGTTTGCACTGTTTTAATGCTGTAGCATCACATATCCTTTTAATCCCTGCCTACACATTTTAACATTTCAAACACATGATTATTTATAAGCAAAATGCCACCAGGGGTTTGGCGAGGTAAAGTGGTTTAGTGTGGACTGAAACTGGGGAAGGGGGAGAGGGGAGGGTGAGTCATCATTTGGTGGTTTTAATCCTTCACTCCTCCTCTATTGGGCTTTGTCATTAGCAGTAGCATTTACTCACTTTGAGCAGGGCCAAGACAGCAAACAAGTTCTCTGAATTTGAAAGCCAAACAATTCCAACTCCTAATTCAGCCATGCACGCCTGCTCCAGGCTGTTCAATCCCTTGAGACCCCTTTTTGTAGCGTAGCCTTTTCCCTCCTTTAAGTGCCAACTCATGGACAGCCTTTGGCTAGGGTTTTGTGCATTCCCACCTGCTCCTGCAAGAGGGAGAACAGACTGGCATGGAGTGACGCCATCCTTAAGTTTTGTGTTGCATTCAGGGCTGGGCATTGCCACACCAAATGGAGCAAACAGGTTACAAAAACTGTTTGCACAGACAAAGCAAGGCACTTGACAATCACCACCACTCCAACTAAAACACCATTTGGAAACAAGTTGCACTGCACACTGAAGGGGAGACAGCACTTGTTCAAAATCTCCTCTCCCTTTCAGTCGTTGCTCAATAGAGCAGCAAAAAATTTGTCCTCCAGCCCAATTATACCACTCTGCTGATGCTGGAACAAAAGGAGAGAGAGCCATGA
The DNA here is from genome assembly GCA_024865655.1 of Emberiza elegans. Taxonomy (NCBI): domain Eukaryota; kingdom Metazoa; phylum Chordata; class Aves; order Passeriformes; family Fringillidae; genus Emberiza; species Emberiza elegans. Next base: position 34,543,724 of record JALJVW010000910.1, on the reverse strand, counting down.
CAGAAATAACAAGATAACCTGCATCTCTAATGGAAGCAACAGCAGGAGGTAGAAGAATTAATTTCTGTCACACACCATTTTTCTTTCCACTTCAAGCACCCTCTCCCTTTCTAAAAACTCCTTCTATACATGTCCCCTGCAAAAAAGAAAAAACATCTTTGAAGAATGATCCTCCCAAGACTACCTATAGCTCACACTTTTTTCAGTTCCACTGAGAAACAGCTCTGCCTTAAGGTATGAGAGCTGGGCAGTGCAGGGACCTGAGCCCAGCCTGGGAATTGACAACTTGTAGGTTCCAGCTCTAGGCTTTTTAGGGCTGCTTAAGTTTTGAAAAACTCTTTTAAGTGTGGATGCCTCAGGTTCAGCTTCCATACATACCCATGTTTCTGCACCAAACTACTTGCCCTCAGTTTCAAAAGAGTGAGTACTCTTGAGTTCTAATTTAGGACAAGTAAGAATATGAAGAACCTTTGAGAATTAGACTACTTATTTCAGTAAATTAACTAGGTAGCAACTGTGAAAATGCTGATGTTAGACAGTATTTAGCTTCCTGGGCTATAAATGGATATAATTTTTACTTACCTGACAGGTGTGTCATGAGAATTAGCTAATATTGACACTTTGATCTTTAAAATGCTTTGCCAAGTATTAATTAAAGAAGGAACATTTTGCATTTAAAATACCAAGTATTTTGAAGTTGAATTTGTCTCCATCCCTCTCCTAAAATGGAAAAGAATCTACTGTTTGTTTTTCTACATATTCCCCAGGAGATAATTTCAGAGAAACATGAGAAAGAAGACTGACGTGTGGGTCTGTGTTTCAAGGAGGAAGAATGAACGCCTCTAAATAAATAGCTGTGTTTTGTTGCAGGAATCTTCTCTCCTGTGGGTCTTCTAGCCAAACCTGTAGACTTAATCAAGTGTTACTGCATTAGGGAGAATGGTCACTCATACCCTCCAATAAACCACATTTTTATAACTAACCTACAATGGTTTTTTACAAGACAAGTCTCACAGTGAAGTATGAGAAGTACATAACATGTTTCAGATATTCAAGTCTGCAACTACTGGTAAAGTGTGGCCTCATTTCTCTATAGAGGGAAAGGTGCCAACATATGGGCAAAACTCTATTACAGTTTATCAGCAGCTAGAGCTATGAAATATGTACAAAGCTGTGCAATGCTTTTGTTAGATGGGTCACCCTGTAGGCTTCTGCTAGAGAAAAATGGAGAGCCAAGGCTTGCCTGTGGAGCCAGCTCTCTCCTTGTGACTCCATGCTTGATAAGGGCAGGACTTTCACCATGGGCACTCTCATTGCAAAGATCTAGCAGCAAAGGTATGACATTTGGCCTTTACATGACCCAGTGAATATAAACTCAGACTAGAGGGAAATAAAAGATTGTATTTGATAGCATGTGAGAAAACAACAACATAAATAAGTGTGCTCTACACACCCTGGAGAGATCATTATGCAGGGCTTTCCTGTGGTTGTTACTGCCGGTGGTTACAGCCTGACCTGGTGTCACAGGCTACTCATGCTGGTAGTGCAGAGATGTAATTTCTCCTAGAGCTGAAGTATTCTCCTTAAAATTAGCCAGGCAACACAGGGAGACCGAGATGGAGGGAAAGAAAAAAGACAGGACGTAGGTACTGGGAGATGACAGAAACCACATGCATGAAGACAGATGCAACCCATGTGTAGTGCCCTTGCATGCCCTTTAGGGCTTTAGTGTGACAGGGCAGAAATTCTGTGGGAACATTTTGCAATGTCACGTTCTTGCCCACTGTCCAGAGCATGCAGAAAATATGGAACAATTTTTACCTGTTTGGTGACTTAAATTTTATGGATCTAAAGAAGTGTCTTAGAGGTGATTCTTAGAGGTACTTAAGTCTGATTGATTGTCATGCATAGAATTAAATTTCCTCATGTGACTCCTTCATGATAGTCTCTATAATGGGAGACTTCTTCCCCCGTTTCCCTGCCTCATTTCATGCATAGCATAGACATTACTTAATGAACTAGTAACTCCTAAATATTTATTTTTCTCCTTATTATCAAGAATGTCTCTATGCTTTATATACCTAATCCAAATGTTGCTGAGAATTATTTATAGCATTCACAATGCCAAGCTCTTAGAAACAGTAATTAATTTTACAATAGCCAGCTGGATCCTGAAACTAAGATGGACATTTTTGAGAGGGACACTGGTTTTGAGAAAATATTTTATAATTCTAGAAGTCTAAAAAGCATCTCTGTAGACTTTCCAGGAAGAACCTGCCTACCAGCTAGCAGAGCTTAGTGACAGCACATGACATGATGGGGTGCTCACCCTCCATAAGGGTGTTTGAATCAGGCTATTTAAGATGCCAGTGCACACATTTTACATAAGGAATACTGCTGAGAACAGTGAAAAAACACTCAGTGCTACATTAAGAACTCGTTCCTGGGATCGCAGATTACAAAATGTGCAGCGAGAACCTAATTTTGGTATCTAATCAGGGCTGAGTGTTCTTCCCCTCATCCTGTGCACTCTCTTGCCTGTGCTCTACTTGATGGTGCCTGATCCTGATTCCCCAAGGTACACACTCTCCTTCCTCCTCCTTGCAGTCACTGCCTCAAGATTATTTTGATGTATCATCAGCATAATTCAACACAATTGGCTTTTCATCATCTCCACCAGCCCTTTTTATGTTTTTCCTAGCCTTTCTGTATTTTTGAGTGGAACAAAACCCTCACTCTCTTTCTTTTTGCCCCTTTGTGAGGTAAAGAATCACAGCAAGCCAACAATTCACTGGGTTTATCCAGCACTCCAGCTTGGTGTTTTCTCCATTTGAAAGGTCAGTCCAAAATTTCATTGGATGAGAATGAGGAAGAACAAGTTTGCTCCACCTTCTGGCTTAATAGGTAACCAAAGCCAAAATTCTACCAGTTATTCTGACAAACCATTACAACGTATTCAAGCTCAAGCTTCAAATTTAATTTTCAATTTTGACTAAACCAAAACTTTTAATAAATAATTCTAGATGTGCTACACATCAAAATGGATGATTATAAGAGGAGGTGCTGGATTTCACAGGTTCAGGGCTCTACCTCCAGTTTGTGAGTGGCTGCAGGTAAAGCCACTGCTCCTCTTGGTTCCCATGATGTCCTCTGATCCCTCCCTTCAGCTCTGCTGTCTTTGCATATGAGAATATCTCCATAGCCACTTTTGAGATACAAAACTAAAAGTGTACATGAAAAAGTATTTTCTGCTCTCTACAAAAACTTGTTGATTTGGTATTACTGCAAAAAGGCCAGCCAATGTGAGGCCAATTAATTTTTGAAAATGACTGATGTTTAGAAGGATAAATCTCCAATTTTAATGTCAGATAACTGTAATAGCCAGATCAAAAAGAAGGTTTACATTTAGGAGCTCAGACTACATTTGCACAAAATCAAAATATCAGAAAAATAACATATACTAGAGATGATATTTATTTTTACATGAAGGACAAAATGCTAGCATCCATCTCTGCAGGATGTGTTTAGTCCTCTGCCAGTTTCAGGATCAGCTAATAATCACATTGCCAATATTATACTCCTCAGCTTCCTGAAATACAGCTCTACTTCATGTCTTTTAGTTGTTTCCATATACGTACATGAAATGACATTTTAACAGGGCAGATATCTTTTATAGCTCAACTGACACTCACATCGCGCTCTCCTGCTAAACAGGCCCTTAAAAACTACAAAGAAGAAACCAACAATATTCTGCTTATTTCACAAAAAATGGTAACTAAAGATAACCCTTCCTGAGTTTCCCAGAAGTTACAGTTGAAGATTGAGTGGTGAGAAAAATGTGAAAGCAACTGGCAAAAAACTTCTGCTTGTACAAACTTGTCACACACATGGGATATTCAGGAAGTGTCACTGGCCTGAACAGGGTCATTTGAAATGTATTTTTAGGATCTTGAGGCAACTAAAGTTGTCTCAGTAAATTACTTCAAACTGCATTGTTTTTCTCCATACACATTGGAAGGTTTTAAAGGACTTGATTTTATCCTTTATAAGCCTACATAGATTTCAAACTGGGCTAGATATGAGTAATGGAAAGAATTGAGGCTCTGCCTAATCTGTAAATCTTCAATTTAGGTACAATGTTGTCAAATCTGACAATCTTAATTTCAAGCAATCTTATATCAGTAGACAACTCTACATAAACCAGACAGCACTTTGCAATGCTATATGCAGCTCCTGCTGCTTTCAGTACTGCTGGTCAGCCAGTAATTATTGAAGACAAGTTAGTAAAACCTGAAAGGCTAGAATTACAACTGTCCCAGCTTGTTAGACATTTAAGTAATAATCACCATCCTCTTTAACATCTAAGTAATTAATTCTATACTTTATTCAGCATTTGGAAAGGCTTAGTTGCCTGCTTCCAAGCTCATCAGTCAGGCTCTGGGAAAAGGAAGGTGAGATCGTGGGAAAAATGTAATATGAAAAAACCACTGGAACGGATCTGTGGTAGCTGGAAGTTCATGACTATTGCTGCCCTGCACATCAGAGCCACTCAGAGTCTCCTGGGGAAAGACTTGCAGAGACACAGATTTGCTCATACACAAATATATACATACAAATACACACGTGCAGGCACACTGTTAGGGGGTTCACATTATTATGAAATACAGCTAAGGAAGACAATTATTTTAAGAAAAATAATGGTGTATTCCCCAGCAAAGTAACAGTTTCAAGAGGTTCTAGAAAATGAACCAAAGCTCTTATTGTTAGAGAACTATTGACTCCAGGTTTGAAAAAGAGACCTCAAGTGAGCAATGATGCACTTAGCCTGGAACTTGCAGCTGCTGTATTTCACTCTAAATTGAATTGCCAATCCACAGTGCAATCTTTTTCTACTATAATCTCACATCTTCGGGGCAAGTATACCAAAAATTACTATATATGGGGTGCATTATTCCAAGTTAGACTGAATTCCTCTGGAAATGGAAAATATGTCTGCATTATTGAATTTAAGAATCCCTGTGGGTATTATATGGGAGCAGTGTTTTTTTATCTTTTTAAGGGCGCTTAGTGACAACTTCATGTCATTTTTGCTGCAAATAGTTCTTAAGCATGCAAGTGACTACCAGCACATGGCCCCATTAAAATAATTTAGGTATATATTAGCCTATAGACCCATGTAATAGATATTCTATACCACACACACACATATATGCACAGTGATCAGATCCTGCATTCTCACCATAATAAAAGTGGCTGCCAATTTATCACAATTTATCACCAATGTCAATGGTTTGCAAACATAAATAATTGACACATGCTCTGAAATACTTACATTCACTTTTCCACTAAGTCTTCTTCACTATAATCAAGTTATTTTCCAGGACAGTTTAATCTTCTTACTAAATAAAAGAAGACAACAATTAAAAATATATTCATATGCATTAAGCTATGTTCAATCACATTACATTTATGAACTTTAAAATATGATTTAAGATCATCTATAGTGTAATATAAATTTGTAATTTGTTTATATACAGTCAGTTTTATTACATTTTAAACACAACTTTATCACACTATAACTTTCCATCCTGAAGCTAAATGGGGAAATGTTCCCTATTTCAATAGCTGCTAGGATAGTAAATCAAATGGACAATTGCTCACAGATGTACAACTAATTACTGAAGAACTGAGAGCTAAACTGATGTATTACTCAAAAGAATGCCTAGCATTACAGATGGGTTGTTGTATGACTTGGTACTCCTCCAGCCAGAGCTTGAACATGCTCTGACCAGTGGCAGTACTTGGCACCTCCCCTGACCAAACATTTAAGAATGGAAGAGAAGCAATGTCTGTCCCTTTAGGGAAAGATAAAATACCATCAAATATTTTTAACATCAATGTATATGCCAAAAAGTGGTAACAAGGGTTCATGTAGATTGTTCAACATAAATGTGAAGATGACAACTGTCCTCAAAAAAATATCGCAAGCAACAGACATAGTGAGTGATGGATGCCTCTGTTCCTCACACAGAGTTATTTCTCAGTTGCTTTTAGCAAAGCAAGCAATGCACAATCAGTTTGCAGCACAAGCCAACACATGTACTAAAAGACCACCACATGGCAGTTCCCAGGTAAGAGCGCCCAAACATGTGGCAAAATCCAACACCTTCTCTCCAAAGACATCTCATCTCAACTGAACATGACTTTTAGACTCACATAACACTGGCTTTCAGGGAAGTAAGACACAAACATCAGCAGAACTTTTATTTTCCCTTCATGTTTCTCGAGGCTGTCCAGTCCTAAACCAAACTTATTTTGCTAATGCTCCATGGAATTTAATTTTCTGTGTTCATACCCTATATGCAGTTGCTTTGGGAAGATGTTCTTTAAGACTATGTACATTCATCTCTTTGCAGGGAAAAGCTGTATGAGGGAACAAACCTCACTGGGTACAGGATGAACACGTATGCTCAGCAAAATTGTGAGATGGGAGACGAACTGGATGAGGTATTTAGAGCACAGCTGCATGATGCAGCCTAACTGGAGAGTCTAAGATTGGACTGAGGAAGGTCATAGGAGGGAAGTGTAAAGTAAAGCAGCCAAGCCAAGAGACAGACAAAAAAATTAGACTGTACGACCAAGGTAAATGGGGGATTTCTTTCTATGTTTTCCCAACAACAGGAAAAACAGATCTGGTGCAACTTAAACATGTAAAGGAAAAGAAAATTCAGAAGTCAAAAGGAAGTACAAATGTGAACCATTATCATCCTGTTGACAGCCAAGAAGGAAGGAGGTGGAGGTAGTCAGCAAGGAAACAAGACTTGATCCTGCTGAGAAGTTTGCTTTATATATCCATGTTTGCTTTTTCCTTACGAGCATTTTTGCAAGCACTGCTGAACAGTAATTTAGGCACGTCTTGCACAGTTGGTTCCTCATCCAGCCTTGCAGATGCCAGAACTGAGGTGCATGGAAATTAGTATTTGGCTGAGCCTGGAAAAGCAATCAAATGCTATCAACCCTAACTGTTATGGCCAGCCAGCTATATCCCCAATAATAAAGGTATTATTTAAGGTATATCCTTTGCTAAAAATATCAGAAATGTATTTATTGAGAAAATTGGTACAGCCATAACCCAGGACTTGGCACAGAGTCATCTAACTACTTATGTGGCAATTCTCACATGGATACACCAGGCATTTCAGTCTGTAGTTCAACTGTGCCAGAGAATGATGCTACCAAATTGTATTCAATTTTCTGTGTTATAAAATTGGAAGCCTTTTTCATAAGAGGCTTGGGACACAAGCCAGAAATCTCGCTCACTGTCTCCCTATGTATTCAGACTGAGTCATCAGATTTTCCAGGTTTCTCCACTCAAATGGCACACTGCTTTGGATGGACACAGGTGGTACCATCTGCCACAAGGCTTCTTTGGTTTGTTTGGTTTTGTTTCTTCCTTCTACCTCCTGCTCGTAGCACAGCAGCTCTTTTTCAGTATCTTACACTGCATCTGGTTTTCATGGTATGGATTTGACCAGTCAAAATGGACTGCTTGAACTAAAGGAACTTCAATACACATTGTTAGCACAGGTCCTCTAACAGCTGAAGGCACTTGCAAAGTGGCCTGAAGCAAAAAGTACTTCAGTGACATAGAGAAATTATTGTTTAAAGATGACAGAAACCATGAGCACAACAGAGCAAGTGGGTAGAGGGACGGTCACATAATCTAACTTCAGTCTAACAAGGCTAATCTTCCTGTTTCTTCTCTCTCCACTAGCTTGACAGAAAGAGTCCTGCCATGGATTGCCTTGTGGATTAGGAATTAATCTTCCCTGAACTGCTTTTTGGAGAGGACTCCCTCTCCCCTCCACAACCCACAGAGGACAGCAAGAGATTAGACTACTTTTAGCTCTTATCCTGTCTCAATCTGAACTAGCTTAATTGCTCCCACCTTTCACATGACAAAATTTCTGCCTTTCAAATCAAAATACTACACTTTAGGGGGAAAGGATGAAGACCACCTTGTATGGTCAATGACCCAGCAGAAACAGGACAACCGTGAACAACCTCCCCATCCTGCAAATGCCCTCTCCCTCATGAGGCAACTGCACCTCTGTGGTCAGGGTCAAGGTTTCAAATGCCATTATTTCAAATAGATGAGAAAATCAGGCTGACTGGTCGTATCCAAGTACAAAATTTTGTAAGCAGGTAACATGCTGCCCTGGCACTGCAACTGCCAGGGAGATAATGGCTTCTGAAAGCAGCAAGGAACCAAGTGTGACACTTGTTCTGCAGTGCCTAAAGCTGATGCTGCTGTAAGTACGGGTAAGAACATATTGAGTTCTTTTTTTTCTTTTTAATGTTTGCTTCTAGAGCTAAAAACAGATCATAAACCACTTTTCTTTGAGGAAGGATCTTGTTTGTTTGCTAAAAAGGGCAAGCACTGGGTCAGGGATGGAAAGCTGTGCTATCCGGTTCCCAGACACAAACCTAATTCCCCTGAGCCTTCAGCTATATGTAACATATGGAGCAGATACTTTTCATATAGACTTTTACATGCCCATGGAACTTTTATCTGGCTATTGAACTAACAAGCACAGCACCCTTGATAGGATGGAGCACATAGGATAAAACTACACACTGCTTTTTGAGCTTGATTTTGAGAATGGATCTTCCCATTTCAATTTTAGGAATGTGACATTACAACACTGAAACCATGTCCACATGGAAACAGAATACAGAATTTAATATTAAAAACTTTAGGATGATATCAGATGCCAACCTAATACTCTAAACATTGCAGTGTATTTAGATCTCTAATTAACTCAGAATCACACAATATCTGGCCAATGCATTATCTTCCCTCACCTCTGGGTCATCTCTATTCTGGCCTCTCCACCTCCTTGACCACAGACACCAGATTTCACTTCTAGCACATGAGCTCTTGAGTATTATTACTGATTTTCTTTCTCCTCTGCTTGGCTCACTGCTATTCTCTTGGCTGGCTCTAGACAGCCTTACTTCATCAGAATGTAAGGACACTGACTTTTTTTTCTGAAACCTCCCCCTTCCTTTTGGGAGCAAATGGAGCCAAGACCAGCCAGCATGACTCACCCCCTCCATGCAAGGGATCAATTTGTACAACCTGGTGGTCTCCCAGCACTGCAAGATGCTCCCCACGCCATGAGCATCACTCATCACAGGGCACAGGAGACAGACCAGCATTACACAGCGGAACAATGTTTACTTTAGTTTTCCAGGAATTCAACATAATCCTGGCATAGCCAAATTTTTAAATTACCCTGGTTTCATCCAAGAGAGTTAATTTTTTTTGCAGTAGCTGTGAGGGGACAGAGCTTGGAGCTGTGTGGGTATATCTAGGTTGTTATTCTATATCTTCCACATAATCACTGGTGGGGGCAGGGAGGGGCGTGGAAATAAAGCACTCTTATTCTAGGAAGAAAAGTGTGGCTTTGGGTCACACAAGAGTGGCAGGTTGGCCATTGTTAATTCTCTCAGGGTTGCACCCCCTCAGGTTGGCTGGTGAGCATTTATTTCCATGTAAATCACCCTCTTTTTGTATACTTTTGCTATTAATATTGCTGCTCTAACTGTTCATTTTTGTATCTCATTGCTGTTTCCAGTAAATTGTTTCTTATCTCAACCTGTAATTTCCCCCTTTTTATGTCTCAAATTCTCAACTCCACCCTTGGAGTGGGAAGGGGAAAGAAAGCAGGGTGAGCAAGTGAGTGGTTGGTTTGGGAAGAGTCTTGGGGATATGTAGGAGCACTTATCTGAGGAATGCCATTCCATTTATTAACCATGACATCCAGAATTAAAAATTAACCAAAGATCACAAGTTCAGTTTTCCTTTTACTTTCCTATTCCTTTGAAGTCCTAAAACACCATTTCTGTTTCCCTCTGTTCTCAATTCTCATATAGTCCTCTTTTTCTTTAATCCTTTGGCCTCTGTGGGACAGGGAAAAGAAGAGGCAAAGAAACATATGGGAAAATGAAGCAGACTGCCATCTGTGTTTGTGCTGACCCCAAAAACCAATATAAACACAGACCAGTTAGACTAGCTCACATTCGCCAGCAATTTTCAAAGTACTGAAGTAGCCCAATCATTTCAAAATACCTGTAAGCACTTCACTGACAAGAATGATTAGGAATCCTGTGCTATTCTGGTGCTATGCAGACTTACAGGTGGCTCTATGCTTGCCATGAAATATTCTACAGCTGCTGCTTTGGTTTAAAACAACCCCAGCAACACCAGCCATCCCCTCTTCACTGCACAGTTGTTAACTACTAACTGAAGAACACAAAAATTCACCAAAATTGTTCTACAACCATTACTGTTCAATCAAGGTAAATGGTGCAACATCCAAGAACACTGCTCCAGAGCCTCACACCTCAAAAAAGAAAATCAGAATCTGTTATATTACATTCTCCCCTCCATTTTTGTGCCACTGAAGGCATTCCACAGGCAGTTTTGCTTCTGACAGCACGATTTTCAATCAGCCTGCTCTTGCCTGGATTTGAAATAGGATACTACATGAAATTGGATCCTGGTAGCCTCAAACATGCCCAGGCTTGCAGAGGAGGTAAAACAAAAAGAAAAAGAAGGGCTTTTTTTAAACAGAGGGTGCTAGTAAAACTGATTTTAAAGTGCCACTTCATTTCTCTCAACTGGAAGTAATATATTGCCTCTATAAAGTATTTTATACTAAGTTCTTTAAATTCTTTATTTACACAATGCCATTGGTGCTCACCTCACCTTAGAAATACACATTTTAATAGTCAACCAAAGTGATACAAACCACCAAAGTAAATAAGACTATTTTAAAATTGGCTTCACTACCTTTTCCCATATATCTGCCAAGCTAGGGCTGAGTCCTGCAGTCTCTTTCATCAAGTACTCAGTACTCACACAAGAATTTGAAGGTTTACTCCTTAAATTACAGAATGCAGCCTGCCTTATTGGGGAAAGGAGCAGGCATGACAGTGTGAGTGTGAAAAAGGAGAGAAAAATGCCAAGTGTAGAAAGGTAAAAATGAAGCAAAGATTGTTAAATGGGGAATGAGGCATGGATAAGAGAGAAACATAAGGAGGGAGCAGCAAATAATGGTGTGGAAAACAAGAGAAAAGACATAACAGAATGAATAGTTTACCTGAGGACTGTAGGGCTTTAAATGCATTTGTAGGACACTGAACAGAGAAGAAAGTACAGGAAGAAGCAGAGAGATGTGAATTTTATTTTTAATTTTATTTACAAAGCAAAAATCACCCAAAGTTCACTCCTTTGTCATCCTGAACTGAGATGTCCATTCCCCTGAAGTGGGGTATGAAAGGAGTCAGGACTACTGGTATGATGAGCCAGGCAAGCCTCACCTGAGACCAGCTGGATGGATCAGTGAAGTTTCCAGTGTCTTCTTTTATAGTGACTGATTTCTCCCATGATACCCCATTGCACTGCAAATTTCATTCCTTTGTTTGTTTCTAAAAGTGGAAAAAGGAGCCACTACAAAGCCTGGTTGGAAGCTTGAGTGAAATTTCATCTTCCCCACTGAGAAATGTATAAAAATCACAACCTTCTCATTAATGCAATGGTGGCCTGGCTGTGCCTTTTGCTGAACAGATCAGAAAGCATCACAGCAATCCAAAGTTATAACAGCAGGAATGTCTCATTTGTCCATCAAATCCAATGAACAAGGTGAATCCCAGCCTAATTGCAAGCAATATAAGAACACTTTCCTCCTTTAAATCAGGCAGAAGGGCTCTTCTCATCTTCAGCACCTCTCAGAGAATCAGCCTGATTCCCTCCACACTCTCCCTTGCTTTCTCTGTGACCTGTCTTCCTAATCTGGAATCCTTCAGAGCTGGGAACTGGACCCCCTGCCTTGTTTCCCATCATCTGCACTGATTTATGTCAGCAAGCCAGGCCAGCTGGCTGCCCGCACACCCAGAGAGCCCATACACCCTGACACTGCTCACTGAAGAGAAAAACCAAAAAAAAACCCATACACCCCTCCCACCCGCCCAAGAAAGCCCAACAGCCTAGCGTGGCTTTGCCTGCCAGGTTAAACCTTGGTCTCTCCTTGCGAGTCCCATCTACCTGCGGCTGCTGGGCAGGACACTGCCCTGGCTGGGCTGCTCTTGCGGGGCTGAGCCCTCTTCTGAAAACACTTCAAAGTATTTCTAGGCTAGCAAAGGGTACAGGCTACTGTTTCTAGTTCACTAGGAAAGATACACATGTTGACACTTTTTTTAAAAAAGAAACCATTCAGAACAGCGATAGGAGCTGGCTGGGGCAGATACTGTCCTGTCTGGCACAGCAAGTCACAGCAGGTTCTGTAATCGCCGGCTCTGCAAACACTGATTTCCCCCCACCCCTCCACAGGACCTTAACGTGCCCCGTGCTCACGGATGAACAGATCTGACCACATCTGAAAGTAGTGACAGGGAATGGCTGGGCAAAAACAGTTTTTTAAATTTTCTTTTATTTTCTTTTTTTTAATTTTATTTGTGTTTGGTTTTTTGTTTCTTTTTTTTTAGGTGTGGTTTTTGTTGGCATCCCCCCCCCAATAAAACTTCTGTCTTTCACGCTTACATGGGGCATGAGCTACAGGAATAAGAGCTTGTTCAGTTCAAGCATTTTTTTTCCGCCAGCAGAGCAAACCGCGTTTGGATGCACACGAAGGGAAAGGCAATATTTATAAAGGAAGTTCCCACACTTCCTCTTCAAACAAATCACTTCTGGCTGGTTTTGCAATTACAGACCTACCGTGAAAAGAGGGTGGAGGAATAAAAAAACATTAGGTATACTATTTCCTTTTAAAGTCACTTGCTCCTGAAAATCAAGCTTCCAGAGAGGAAGGAGTTAAGCACTCAGGACAAACTGTCAAGTTTTCAGTAACTAATTTACTCTTCCTGCAGGCCTGGAGGAAATCCACAGCTGCCACAAATATTCCTTGCTCATTTCAATACTACTCGTTGTGAAATGGATTTTAATGGCCAAGCAAAGCCATCCAAACCGCAGATGTAATTACAGCCACTGAAACCGGCTCCTCAGAAGGCTGGGAAGTGCCCCGTGCCCCACCTGGGGGCAGAGGCCGTGGCACAGGCTGGCAGGGTGGCAGTGGCACCAGGACACCTCACCCCTGGCACAGAACACGGTGCTGCTGCTGGCAGGGTGGATCCTGCTCGCCGGGAGGGTATCAGGGCTCACAGCAAAGCTGCAGCAGGCGATGGACAGGGAGCCAGGGGCGCCCTGCAGCTGGGACTGGCTGTGCCTGTGCTGCCAGTGATCAGTGCCTCTGCAGGGCACTGCTGCATCCAGCTGGAAGCATTTGCTCTCACCCAGTTTTCATCCCATGCCCTGCTCCCTGGGTTACAAATCTCTGCCACCCCAAACCCATTTGTTTGCAGTGCTAAAAACCTCTTCATCCATGGGCAAACTGTATTTGACAAGCTAATTTCCCTCCACACAGAGTGGCTAAAGTCCGCAATACTAGCATAGGAAGTAGAGATTTTTCTGACAATTCGCAATAAATCAGCTTCCGATTTGAATTGACATACCTTAATTTCTTCTGCAGTCAGTCAAACTACTGGTTTACCCAAAAGGTTGGTAGTCCCCTGGTACTGCAATCTGTATTAGATCCATACCCAGCAAAGGAAAAAATAAAAGTTTTCCCGAAACTCTTATCCAAAGCGTGGGAGGATGGAAAATAAGATCAGCATACCTTGCTGAAAATAGTTCTTGAGATAAAAGATATGATTGCTCTGGCACTAACCTGCTTCCTCCTTCCCTCCCCTCCTCAGTCACAGTGAGGTGCAAATAAATGCCTTAGGAAACTCCCTGCCCCTACTACACACTTTTTTCATGTTTAATCTTAGGTTAGAACACAATTGGATTTGGGCTTGATTAACCTCTCATGCAAAAAAATTCCCACACCTTTCAGTTACTAATTTCATTTGATAACAGCTGCAGAAAACTTGCTCCATATTTGTGAAGTTAAATCACTGCCAAATTCTGTTTTCTGGTGCCAGCTGCTCAGAATAAAGCTAAAAAGCTTTCCAAAACAATTATATTTAAATTATTAATTAACACCATTTGGAATATTATGACTAAAATCAATTAGTTTATGCAAAGGTATCTACAATCCTGAAGCATAGTAACAGTGAAAGAGATTCTTTAGTTGGTGAATAATTAATACAGCCTTTCATTTGTTTCACCTCATATGCCAAGTAAGACAAAAGGAAAGCCATTAACGCAAGTGGATCACAAAGGTAACAACAGTGATCATTATACATTTATAACCACTAAACTGTTTAAGTGAAAAATTTGCAGGACCAAAAATACTTCTGCAATATCAGATCCAGAACAAACTAAAATACAGTTTTGACCCTCTGGATGAAACAACAAAGATAAGAAAAGCAGAGCTGTCTCCTCAGCTTGCTTGCTGCAGGAAGCAGGAAGATCTGTCATCAGCTGTAAAAAGTTAGGTCCTCTGAAACCTCTGTCTTCAGGCCCACAAGATTCATCAAAGTGGCTTCCCACTTCTGGAAGCAAAACACCATTGTTTGGCCAATTACCTCCACATTTTTTACCATGAAGGCATGTGACTTCATACCCACATACATACTGCTTCCTCTCAGGCACCAAAAGAAGCATTTTTCTAGTCTGACATGCTTCAGGTTTCTTGGCAAAGCGCAACTCTTTTAAAAAAGTGGGTTTTGGTAAACAGTGTGCAGATTTCCTGGGGATTACCAGAACTACATACCTCTTTTTAAAACATGCTTCCATGACATGATGTGATGTAAACGGAAGAACAGCATAAATCATTATTTGCTGCAAAACTAAAAGCTTAGCATGTGTTAATTTACAGCATTCCTTAACTTGATTATGTGGCTGGAATCAGCAAGCAGCTGCCATTATGCCAGTGGTCTGACACTACCCCACTTTCATCCTATTTAACCATTAAATTTTTACACCATTAAAAAAAAAACCAAAAACTTGGATTTGTAAATGTTTGTTTTTATTTTCAAAATTACTCAGAGTATCTCTCCAGAGAAATGTTAGAGATTAAAAACGTATCTCAGTGGGAGAACATTCGTTGCCATTTAAATGTTGAATTACAGCAGAGCACTAAGAAATGACGTAGGTGTTTGATCAAAGAGTTTCCTGTGTGCCCTGTTAACAGCTCCTCTGTGTGAGGCAACAATAGGGATATTTTCACACTGTGCAAACATTAACTTTGCAACATTTCTGCTCCAAACTGGAGGCTCACCTGCTTCCCTCAATACACACCATACCTTCTCCTTCCTTGTTACATTACTCCTGCTGCCCTTTTTTGGTGCTTTTCCCCATAGCCTCCTTTATATCCCATCAGCTGAAAACAGAGCCAGCAACATTAGACTTGAAGTTCCTACCTCCTGACATAAGCAGACTCCAAAATCTAGACAAAACAAGCTGTCCCATTTCTGCATTATCTGTGCACTGATTTCAGAGTCTAAAACCCTTTTGCTCACCAATGAGAAATGATGTGGCTTCCTTCATGATAAACTTTCTCCAAACAAAGCTTACCCAACTTTGCGACACAAAGCCTGCCTTGCCTTGCCTGGGACTGTCTTGTACATGGAAAAAAATTCCATGAGGTTCATCTTCACCTGCCTCTTAGGACACTGGAAATGAAAGATTTTCCATTCTATGAGTGACCTGCTTTCCTTGCAGCAGCCCTCCTTACTGGGTCAAAACTTTTACACTCCTCCTAATTCCATGCCTGCAACCAATATGCACTGCCACCAACCCGTTAGCACATACTTTTCATATCTTTCAAACAGATGGTAGTTTGGGGGTGAATTACACTTGGTTTCACAGCTAGCCCAATCCCAGGCACCGTGTCATCACCACAGACAAGAGCCCACAGACCTGCTTCATTTGGCTATAAAGGTTTGCTCCATCTTTGCATTGATAAAGTACTTAATAGACAAGACTGTGCTTAAATATTCCCCAGACCAGGAAGAGTTTTTAAGAAGCAGCACAAGCTAATTCCACTTAAAGGGAAAAATGGTCTTTTGGCTGAGAGATGCCTTCTATTCTGCTGTGTTTGGGTCCCTGTGGCTACAGAACTGCATGGAAGATGTGTGAACTGAAAGTGATGTTAGAAAGGCAATGCTGTGGTCTTTCTGGCATGAAACCTATTTTGCACCCTGTGCTGAAAGAGCTCTTGACATATTATGGTCTGGAACATACCTGTGCTATGCCTATGGCCATAAACTGGCCAGTTTTGATTTCTGGGTCTCAGAAACAGCCAAAGAACTAGAAACAAATTGTTTTGCCTCTACTTACAGTGTTATAGTGAAATGAAATCCTGGGTCAATGTGATGGTTTTCCCCTCTCTGTAAAGAAGTTGCAGTTTTTCTCAGTATTTCCTCTCTATAGAAATACTGTGCTAAGGAACCACTTGCACTGTAGGACCCCAAGCACCCCATGGCAAAGCTGTCTCTAATTGGCATGCCTATCTGCCCATCTCACCCAACAAAAGAAAGCATTAATCCACATCTCCAAGAATTCAATAGTCATTTAAGCAGAAGGTCAGGTACCTAATGGGCTGTCAAGTTCAGGCTGTCTATCCCTCTGTCTTCCTAAGCCTTGACTGAAGGTCCTCAAGAGCTGGGCACTTTATTTTCCTGCCAGAGCACTAGGAAGGCAAGAGCACAAGTGACTGCTTTGCGAATTTAAATTGGGATTACATATTCTGGCTTCATTGAAAGGGAGAGGGGAAAAAAAGCAGCCAGGTACAGAGCAAGGCCTGATAAGTATACTAAGGATGCTGCTTGTCCTGTATTACTGGCATACTTCAATAGAATGTGAATATACATTCAGTAGTCTGCATTGTGCTTTTTGACCCAAACCTTTTTATGACTGCTGCACTTTTAGGCTACCTCACAGCAAGGAAAACTGTGTGTAAACACTGTGTGGCATTGAGTGGTATTAAATATTATATAGAATATATATAAAAATATGAATATACATAATACACACTAATCTTTTAGTAGCACTAAAGGTGGAAAGCATGATTGTACACATTTCCCAGGTCTTTTTCAGTGCCATGAGTTACGGAGTGAGCTTGAAGCCTACAGTCTGGAATGCAGAAACATTGCTACAGCTCCCAGCAATTTCCAGGAGGTACACAAAGAGCAGGGAGCCCCTTCCAGATTCGCTGGGACACAGCCCACTGCACATACTTGCTTTTGAACAGCCTCGTAAAACCAAAACATTTTTTTCCAAACAGATCACAGGTCACGTAAGCTTCCCAAGGGATATATTGGTTACAGATGTTTTCATGTAATAAAATATTCCACTGAACTGCAATATTTCTAACTGATAATGCTAAAACTAAATTACCCTTGTCTAATGGTTATGTCCCCAATGTACTTCTTACCATGGTAAACACTGGCTCATTTGTCACCATTTAGCCACATAAAATAATTTTTTTTAATATGAGCACGCCACAAAGATAATGTATTTCAAGTTTGCAAAAACTACTGAACTTTTCAATAATATATACTTAAAATTCACTATTTTTGCATATTTCCAGAATAAATTATACCTCTAAGTTTCAGCATTATCATACAAATTTGCATTTAAAAGTTATCTCATTCTTTAAACATGAGTGAGTCTAATAATTTTCCAATATTTATTCTTGAACTTGGAATATTTAAGAAAAATCACTCAATTGTCTGAATGGTATAATACTAATAATAAAACATTCAATTTGATGTCCTCCTGGCAGAGTTGTTAGGAAAGGTCATTGTGATGGTATGTCTAAAATGATAAAGCTGTTAAAAAATTTAAAAAGGAAAAGGGGAAAAGGGGAGAAGGAGATAATTGTCTCTATTCAAAATACACTTAACAATATAGCACTAACAAGGATGGCTGTGAAGAATGAAGAAGAAAAATTTGAAAAGGAAACTTAAGTAGTGTTTGACCATAATGAGGAGCCTCCCTCAAACAAGCTCATGCAGTTGGATGGGACTACATCTCTGTGAAAACTACCACCTCAGCATTTTTATGTAAAAGATTAAATTCATTAGGCTTGAGATAGCTATTCATCATTGCTCTCCTTTTTGGATCATCAAGATACTTATGCTTGGATTTCAAATACAGACATTGAGAGCAAAGGAACAAAGTGACTCTTGATGTCCTATAACTGTTCTATGTTGCCACTTGACAGACAAAGTCAACCTGGTCTAATTACATTTCAGTAAGACTGGAAACAGCAGGTGCAGAGTACCCTCCGTGGAGGGAGACATAAGCCACTTAGCACTACTGCTGTTGTATCAAAAGTAGAACCTGTCTATTTTTAAGAAAATGTGTGAGTTAGTAAAAATTGGAAGTAGGCTGTCTACACTTGATTAAAGAAAAGGAATTTCTTCAAACTTCACAATGCCACAATCCAGTTATTCACTGCTTTAATGCTAATGTTCCTTTCTGAGCTAAATGTATTGTCACCAAGCTTGATAAGCAATTTTTGCAGTTATCCAATTCAAATGCATGCTTGTGCTTGGCAAAGAAAAGAATCACTTTGTATTATTGCAGTGGTCAGAAGCATTCTTCAGTGATGTGCTATAGGGGGAAAATGTGGGAGCATTTCCCTCCACTCCCCCATCCCAATTGAAAGGATAATTCAATCTGCAGGAAATCACTTGAGAAAAATTTAATTCAGATTGATGGAGATGCTTTCTAAACAAAACATAGCTGAACCTGACCTGAATACAGTGTTTGGAAGAGGAGGACTTTGTTTTGGTTCCAAGCAACACGCCAAGAAAACTTTACTCAGCTGACATTTTCACCATAGTCCTGTTTATCTGCCTATCACTCTCCTTCTCATCATCATATTTGATTAACTGTGAATTTATTCTGAGGCGGATGCAGTAATTAAGATTGCTCCCATGTACAGGAGACAACAGTGGTTCTCTGATAGCTCCAGCATTTGGGAAGGATGTTATGCAGCACATGAAATGCAAAGCAACAGCCCTGTTCTGTGGCTCAAGATAACATCCAGGATAGGAACAAAGCAGTGCTTTGTGACAAGTCATTTGATTTCTGAAAAAAAGTACAATCCAGTTTTTCTAAGCAGATTCTCTCACACAGAGAACAGAAGCCTGATCTGATGATATTTGAATTTTTAAACCCATTTAACAGTTTTTAGGGTGGAATGACTAAACAGCAGTAAGAGCAGTGATTTTTGTGCAGCAGTGACTTCAAACACATGAGTCTTGGAAACTCAAGTACTCCTTTCCTCTTCCCTTAAAGAGCCTTTGGCATGGTAATCTGGCCTAATGGGAAAAGGACTAACTTTCTGGAATCAGAATCACCTGGATGCAGAAGAGGACCTGATCTCCCAGCACAGCCTCCAGGAGCTGTGTTCCCGTTGAGCAGCAGAATGCTGCCCATCGAGCACTGCCTGTCACAGTACCTTCCATGAGCTCCCCTTTTCCCTTATTGTTTTTGCTGGCTGCCACAAAAAACCTCAGCTAGTTGGCATTACACCCTGGGTAGAAAATCTCTATGTATTTGTAGTGCATGAATAATGTGAGTAGCAGGAAAGAGCACAAATAAAACAACCTAGAAGCTCATCTATGGGATGGGATGCGAGCAAAGCAAAACTCTTGAGAAGTTCTGCAATTCCTGACTCACTTTTGAACATAGAGCTTTCAGGGTGAAAAGTTATTATTTTAAATCCATTTTTTGGTATGTTTTGTGATATCTTTTTCTTGCCACAGTTGTTAAGGACAGCACCCAGAATGCATAGCTAAGATGACCAATAGTGTCATTTGTCTGTTTCTCATCTTTCTCCCTTCGCCAGCCCCTTTACCTATGCAGTCAATACCATATTCAAAAGCACACACTAGCTCCCGTGAACTAAATTTTTTCATTTTCAAATAAATGCCAATTAACTCACCCTTTACTTTAAACTATTGTATGCAGCAAAATGCTCCAATTAAAAATGGAATGTCTATTAATTGAAGCCCAAAGATTCTGTTAAGGCAAGTTTCATGAATTCTAAAAATAGAAATGCATTCATAATTTTTTCCTCACTTTAATTAGGCTTTTTTTTTCCCTGGCTTGAATTTAAATATCCCTCTGCAGTATCTTCAACTGCATTGCAGTAGTAGGAACCCTGCACACAGCACAAGAGCCACAAGATGAAAGATTACTTGCCTTTTCCATTCTTTCTCTGAAAGAGGAGTGTGAAATGGAGGAATGCATCCCACAGAACAGAAGTGTTGCAGTTAAATAGAAGAAACTTCAGAAAATGAGACTCCCAGAACCAAATGAAACTTGTGGTTGATTTGAGTGTAGACAGATACACAGTCCTTGTCTTATCTATAGTCTTAGGTGATGTGGAAGCAAACAGCACTGTGGTGGTCAAGGTGAAGGTGATGTAACTGATGGTACAGCAGCCAGACTAAGGGCAGGTCAGTTCAAAGTAAGCTGAAAAATATTCTGTGTGTGGCTCTTTGAATGATATTACTTATAGCAGGCACAGAATGCAAGGTCATGCTTCTTAAAACACAGGTTAAACTTGCAGTGTGGTGAACTAATCTGGAAAGCAGTGACTTGAAGGATGACTTCAGGGCCACGGTGAGCCACAGCTAAAACTCTGGCAGGGATGCAGTGGCTAAAATGATGAATGAGATCTTTCAATACCTGAGCTAGGGGAAGACACAAAGCAGAAAACATCACTGTAGCACTTCAGAGGAGCATTGCTAGGAACAGACAAAGTTGAGGTTATCCAGGCCAACTGGGCAGTAAGCAAAACAATGCTAAGCAGCAGTCACAGACCTCTGCCTGCTTTGCCTGTGCTGGAGCCAAGCTTCCTCCTGCTACTGCTGGCAGGATTTTTCCATTGAATAATGGAGCTTTGAGATAAAATTCCGGCAAAAAAAAAAAGAGGGAGAAGTGTTAGAAATGAATGCAATTAAGTCACTGGAACCTTTCACATTTGCATGAAGTACACTTGCCATCACCTAAAGTCATTAAAAATGAAAAAAAGAGAAGGATGACTTTTTAAATTGGTATTATCTAGCTCAGGCAGAACTTTCAGGCTAAGTGGTGAATCTGTACAGGAGTATAATATTACTAGAGGAACACTATGTTATAAAACTAGAGGAATGCTATGTTATAAAACCTATGAGCATATATTTATTTCTTGAGTGGGCCTATGAAATCCAGGTTTTTTCTTTATTTGCTTTAAATGGATGCACCAGTTCTGCTGAACCCAATCTGAACTTCTAGCTTGAGCATTCTGCTGTAGATGTGATACACAGCCAGTTTCTTTCTCTTCAGATACTGTGAAGAAGCAACTCAAATACCCAAGACTGAGTGCAAGTGAGTGCAGTGAATCTGAAGGCAAGATGCACCTGTAAGCTCTCAGGCAGCTCCTCTAATCCTACAGTCTGAAAGCACTGGCATACTTTCCAGGGGCATTTGCAAGCCACCTTGGATTGTTCCAGCATGTGGGATTAGATGGAGAGCAGGGACTTACCAACTGGAGCTCCTTAACCCTGGCCAACCCAGTTATGCTAAGCAGGACAGTATTGGGAGGTATCTTACTATTTAAGTACTTTTTGGCCACAAGGCAAATAGTTTCACCAGGACTGTGACACAGAAGAATTGGGCAAAGCAGGATAGCCTAGATATGTCCAGGTTTAATATAGCTAAATTTTATACCTTAGAAATCCACTGTAAGAGTACTATACACTTTAGTTTAATAAAGGAATTACCATCCAAGAAGTGATATTGTGCAACGGCAGCATTTCCTAGCAATCAGTGAGCTTTAGGAATGATGCAATTGTATGGTCAGGAGACAGACTTAAAAAAGACACATTCCCTCCTCCATTTCAGCTCCTCTGATCAATTGTTTACAAATCCATAGTCCTTTTTTCTCTCTACCACCATGAGAGGTATTTACTGTTTTTATGATCTCAGAATGGAAAAATATTAATCTGAAACAGCAGCAGCTATTGCTTTTTCTTCTCAAATCTGTGCGGCATTAAGTATAATTACATAAATAACTGGAATGGCAGAAACAGACAATTACTGGCTTTGTATTGGTATTGGCAAAGATTATACTGTTTTTATAATGTCTTTCAAATAATGGGTATCTTCCAAGTCTACTGTCAAGAATACTGCTTGCTGCTTTAATGCTGATATGAAAATAATATTGTAAAAATAGTGAGAGGGTCTTTCCACATACTTTCCCTCAAGAAAGATTACTTAAAGATTTAACCTGCTATTGACCTAAAACCTAGCTGCATAAACGTTTTAAAAATTATTATCTGTCCTGAGTAGATAAAAGTAATCTAGCAAAGTCAAGGATAACATAGGAAGTCCCTTAATGACAGCTGCATTCTCTGCAGCCTCTATTAGCATATGATTTTTCTATTGGCAAAGCAGATTTAAATGAACTATAAGAACACATTTATGTGATAGCTCTTCCTCTTTGTAAAAGACTGGAAAGAGACAGATACATATAAAGGAAGAGTGAAAACCTGCAAAGAGCTCTTACAAGAAGAGCCTCAACTACTTTTGCCCTGTTTTTTCATTATAAACATCTCTACACCTTCTTTTTAAAACCAGTAATAAAAATTAGAGACACCACCAGAAAGTTAAACATCGAGGTTGTGTCTACCCAGACCTGAGCTACCATCATCCCAAAGTCAATAAGGATGAGTGCATACAACATTTGCTCCAGTTTGCTGAACAAATGCTCAGAACCAGCTAAGATAGTTAATTGGGTATAGTTAATCCAGTATGCACTGGAGATACAAAGCACTACAGGCACTCCAGCGTGAGCAAAGAGGACAGTGTGCTTATCGAGCTTAAAAAAGGCTATCTCAGGAAGGCAGACAGTGGCTGCACCTACTGAGAAGTCCCCTATTTTTAATATCCTGTGCTAGCTGGCATTGTAAGAGACTGCTCCACTCCGTGGTGTGTAATGAGAAGTCTCTCGAGCATCTCAACTTTCCTCCCCTGCAATCAAGGCAGTGATGCCAGATGCAAGTTTGGAAGTCTTCAGCATTTTGTCTGACAGCATAAATGTTATGTTTTTTCATGAACAGCAGTCATCTGGTCTGCTGCAGGCTTTCACCACCTGCTCATATCAGGCACATAGGAAGGGATGCTTGTGCTTCAGTGACCAAGCTGGCAAGTATCTAAAGCTTCAGCTGCTACAGGATCACCCAAACCTTTGGGTTTCTGGTTGTTTTTTATAAACAGATCACAATTCTAGCCTTCCCTTTCCTCACTTTAAGGAAACATCACCTTTTCTATGGACTCAAACACCAGCCATGTGGTCCACAGCAGCATGCTGGAAATGGTTAAGATGCTGCTAACATTGTCCATGCAACTTCAAAGGGATGCAGCTGCCCCAGGAGGTGTTTCCTGGCCATATACCTGACCATATGCCTCAGCACTAAAGACCATATTTTCCATACATGCAGATCTTTATCCGTTCTACTTCCTTTGGGACAGGTCTGTTTGTTTTTTTCTGAAATCATTACTAAATTAATAATCTCACAGCCACACATATTTCCACTTCCTGAAGTGTTGAAAGAAAAAAAACAAACGAGCTCTTGATATTTCTGTCAATAAAGACAGACTCAGGATCAAAGAAATGAAAATGCTAATTATGGTGCACTCTGTAACACCTCTCTCCCAAGCCAAGTGCTCTGATTAAGTTAACCATCGTGCTAATTATAACACTGTTTAGCACAGCTGGGGCCAAAGAAAAGCCATCTTCTACCAGAGCATGGTTGCTGGCCTCAGAATGAGATCAAGCATTTGTATACTGTAATAGAAACTTGCCTACGACCCACCAAATAGTAAATTTTAAATATTCAAAATCATATTCAGTTTATTTTATCATTAAAAATGTGGATATTTTAAAAAAATTGATGTGGTTTGTTTATTTTTTGACATGAAAAAATGATGGAGTCAGAATATTATTGCACAGGAATTGAGTCACTGTCTCCTAAGGGAACACACAGCAAGATAGCACATCTTTGCAATTTAAAGGGAAGCCCACTCGTCTGCGTTTTCTAAGTCAATACCATAAGGCTGTGAAGCATGCCAGTGATGAGAGAGGAAGGCCAGTGTACTCTGTACTTTCATTTAAAGGGGAATGAAGTAGCATGCAATTACTGGCAAAGCCACCTGCCACATTTCAGCAGCACATTTGGATGGAGAATGGGGATGATAGTACCAGTGAAAAATGTCATCAGAGTGTAAGTGAAAGTTAATCCTTCCCACCAATTCCATGGAGGAGAGAAAAATATAATAAATCAATAAATCCCTGCAGCTCAGAAAATTGTATCTTCAGTGGATGCTCACAATGCTTGTTCCACACAGCATAATTGGAAGACATTTTTTAATGGTTATGTAGTTATAACCGTATCTTTCATTCATCACTTCCCTCCTCGAAGAACTCTTCAGCATTTACTGGCAGCACCTTCCGGTGCACCTGCTTGAAGGATAAGCACTACTTACCATGGAGCTAAAAGGTAAGAAAATTGCCTTAGATTCAGTATCACGCCTCAAAATGGCTGTTTTGTACTTGCTCAGTCTCCCTGAGACTTTGAGTAGCAGCAGATGAGCAGACGGTTTTTCAACATGAATTCAATCATTAACTCTGAATTATACAAGTCATCTAAACACAATGAGGCAACTAATGCTCCTGAGTGGATATGTACTTTCCCAATTCCAGGCATGTTCACAGTACTCCTGTTTCCCTGCACAGATACAGCAATCACTGACACCCTTATTATGGGCCCTTATTATGGGCCTTCCCATTAATTTCTCATGCATTGCATTGGCTCACTTAATTATATACACACACATATATATTTTAATAAATACAGCACTGTTTTATGCAAATTGAAATCTGAGTTCCTAACTGCTTTAGTAGGGTGGTAAAGGCTTAAGTGAGTTTAATCTACTCTCTGGGGAGAAAGGATAATTATTGCTCTGGTTTGGAAGGTAGAGAGGAGAGGTTCCTCAGAGGGAAAACCCAACAAATTGGCTGAGACGTTAGAAGGTCAAAACATGGGAACAGCACCCTTGACAGGATGAAGGCTGTGGCACAATGGAGCATTATTAAACCTCTTGGGCAGGAGTCAGTGCTATTTCAGGGGTTTGTGGACCCTCTAAGATGATTCATGATGAATTTCAGTCTGTCACACACATTAAAGAAATAGAGCAATACAGTGAAAATCAGGGGCATTTTAATCCTCTTCTTTTTTACTGACATCTTTGGATCATGACCCTGTGATTGAGTATAACCCCATCCACCCTCCTGCCTTCCTGGGAGTCACAGATCCTTCTACTGTGACTGCTTCACCCAGCACCCTGCTCTGCCTTCCCTTGTGTGAGTGAGGGAGATGGGAAAGGCAGAGAAAACAGGGAGGGAAAAGTGATCTTTCATTATCTCCCAGTCCCTCCCTCTCTCAGCTGCTAATTAGCAATGGCCAAGCCCTGTGCAAACTACTACAGGGTGTAAGCACAGACTACAACTGGCTGGTGAAGAGTAATGTACAAGACTGGTTATTTGGCACTTAGGATACTGCTCACTGCTGCACAGTTAGGGTGACAATGGTACTTTATTTTGTATCTATCTTCCAGCGCTTAGGTAAGCTCAAATATTAATTCTTACTTACAGTCTGAATTTTACAGCAAATTAATTTCCACTCTATGGATGCATACATCTAGGACAGGTGGAGATTATGCAGTAGATACTCACACACCATGGTGATGTGCACAATAGGAAAAAATAGTGGAATAATAGAGGAAGCAGAAGACTAAATTGCATACTATAAAATATTAAGACAGATAGTTTCCTGGGAGGGCTTTATGTGGGTGTTTGCATTGCCTGCACCCAAAATGCTCAGGAATTACAGGTAACATTCTGCCATTGCTTCTCCTATAACCCATTCAAGCACTAAGAACCTGCCAATAAAAAATGCAAAGCAAAAGAAACTGATCTGCTTAAGTTCTTTTTGCTGAGTTTTATTACAACAGTGCTTGATTGAGAAAAAAGATTGCTGTAAAAATCAACACTATTCTCTACTATTTAGTTATCTCTTCATAATAAAGTAATCAGAGGAACTATTAAAGCATGGTCACCATAATATTTGGATTTGGCTGAGACTTAGAATATTAGTTACACAAACTAACTCTTGAAATAATGATCAGCTAATGATACGTGCTTCACTTGGGAGTCAAACACTTAAAGTAAAAGCTGCTGTCTGACAAATTGAAAGTAATTTCACACTGAAGCAAATTAAATGAATTTCCCAGATGTTGCTATAAGAAGAGACTCGAGGAGGTGAAATGAAAGTCACAGCAGATGCATTCAAACACTTACCATAAAGCTCCCAAAAAGGAAATATTTTAAAATGAAACTGAAAAAAGGAGAAATAAGAGGTAGGAAGTTTATAATCCCATATACAATCTTCATCACAGCAACTTGTGTCTCTGTGTCATTTCACAGGGAGTGGTCCACATTTGTGTATGGGAAACCCTAGGCAAACACTAGAGTGAAATCTGTCTTGTTCAAAGGGTGTTGGGTAGTCAGAGCAGGCTGCCCCTCCCTTCTGAGTAAAGAGAAAGAAGATAAAAACCAGGGCCTATCTTTAATACTATATTGTTTTCAGTACCTTGCTGTGGCAAACCTCAAAGTCCACCTGGGATTTGGAAATCCCACCTTTTCCATTTAAAATAGGTTTTCCAGTACAAAGAAATATACATAATTGACTTAGGCAAATGTCAAAAGCTATCAGCATCCTTGCATGGAAACCCTCTGGAATATCTTTCCTTCCCTTACCCAATTACTGCCACTCCACTTGAATTACATCTTCTTCTACCATGTCCCAAATTGAGTAAAGAGCCCATAGGTCCAGGAGGACAAGGAGAAAAGGAATTTTACAGTTTTGGTGGATTGTCTAACCAGATCCCAGAGAAGTCTATATGCTCCCTCTCTCCACTGTCAGTTGCAGAGACCCATGCACTGGGTGCACAGACACAGCACTGCCCATGCACCAGCCATGAGAGCTCTTCCTCCCATGCAATCCTATTTTTCAAATTCTCTGCACCTTTATGTCTCAGCAGTTTCCTCATCCAGCCCTTCCTCTGGATTCCTAGCAGTGCTTGGGTTGCTATTCCCTCCTGGCAATGGCTAGGTGAAAAAAAAATTCTCTCTCCAAATTTGACTCCAGTATTCCACACAGATCAGGCTGTTACAATATGGGTTTGCAAGGCTTGTTCATATTGAAATTACTGGCTATGCTCACCTATTTCATTAATGTAATATTTTCCTTAGCAATTTTTTTTTTTAATTTTTGCACATTCCACTAAATTATCATCAAATAAATTAGAAAAAAATTTTTGAGAGTAGTGATTATGTCAAGCTTATCTTCTCAGAATTACTGGTTTTCCACAATTTACTTAGAAATCTGCTTTAAAGGCCAACTTTTCATGCTAGACCAAGAAGAGCATCTATTCCATTTTCATCTGGTGACCAAGGCAGCATAACAGAGAGGAAAGATCAAAAAAATACTTGAAAAGTGCAAGGGGGAGCAATTTTCCAGGGGAAAAACTCCACCTGAAAGCCTAAAATGGAATAGCACTGAAGAAGAAGTTATAAAATCCCACACCAACAACAATCTTTGACAGTTGTGTAAAACACTCCATGTTTTGGTGGGGCTGTTACTGCTGCAACATTGACTTGAGATTCTTGGGACATAGTGATTTTGCTCTCTTAACATTTGAAAGATTGAGAACTTTCTAGATTTAGTAGCTACAAATGGAGCATTATAAAACAGATTGTGAACTTCAGATGTATATTTAAAAAAATGTTTTGGTAGAAAAATTGAGACACTGCTCTATAAATACCTTTCCTGTTTCACATTATCTTTCTTTGGGTACATCCAGTGGTGCAGCAGTAACAGCTAAATCACAATGCCAGAATATTACACTAGCCCCTCCCTTTAACTATAAAATAAAAATAATTCTGACCAATGCCCCTATTTTTAAATATATAAAGCAATAAGAAAAAACTGTTCCAGATGAAGCCTTCACCAGCATCTCCAACTCCACAAATACCAGCAATCCTCACTGGTAGTGCAGATTCCTCCTGTGAGACCAAACTCCTGGCCAATACTCATTTGTTTCACATTGCTCAAGCATAAATGTGAATTACTGGAGTTGAAACAAATTGTATCATGCAGAAGTGGCTCACTTCAATGTTCCACAAAGGGATGGAGGGAAACAGCCAAAACCCTCCATTTTGCTACCCCTCTCTTTTTTTAAGACTTCCAGAACATAGCTCAGACCAACAGATCCAGAATTTGTCCAAATTGAAATAACTGATTTGATCCATTAAAGAAGAAAAGCTAACCAAGTAACAGTGGGTACACCATCTTCTTCTTGGGGATTCTCTCTTAACATGTTTTGTCAATAAAAGAAACCACAGTGTTTCCAAATATCTCATTCTTGTGCAGCAGTTCAGCAGAACAGGCACAAACCATTTTCTCTAATGCCACCTGAAGCTGAAAAAGCAGTTTTGAATTGGAGGAACACACATGGGCATGCAGAAAAGAAGACAACAAGACCCCTAAAACATTTCACAATACTACATGAATTGTTCTGATATCTTCAAAGTATGGAACACTGGTTATAAGTCTGATTGACTCTTAGTGATGTTTTGAAATGCCACCAATGAACTCAGTGAAGTTAACTCAGTGGAGTTAAACCATATATCAAAATACTCACTTTTGCCATTCTAAAGTGCCTAAAAATAGGAGACCCCCCTCCACGTACTCATTTAGGATAATAATGTTTTTGCACTGTCTCCTCCTCACTAACATAGTTTAGAAGGGATGAAAATAAATCCCAGAGGAGGATGTCACTGAGAAAAAAACTGAAATTCACAAATATATTTTCTTTTAATAGTGGCTTTTTGGGGGGGTGGTGGTGTGGGGGGGGGTGTGGATGCTTGGGTATGGATGCATTCCCTTTCATATGGAATAAGGGGGTCCTCTGAAAGTTGCTATGAGCACACCACTGTACACTGGATGACAAGGTGACCTTTCCTTGATAAAGGAAAAAAAAAAATTTTATTCTCTGGTACCAAGACCTATCAATGCATTTCCTTGCTTTTCCTAGGCTACACAAAGTTCATACACGTAAAGGAAGAACATTACTCTCCGATAAGAGAAAGAAGGAAAGCAAGAAAAAAAATTGAAAACTTCAGTCTGGACAAACAAGGAACTCATTTTTACCTCCAAAAAGGTTAAGGTCACCAGACTAGTGCTCACAGTTTCTCTCTATGGGGACAAAAGAATACACCACAAAGCCAGTAGCGCATGTATCACAATTGGCAGCTGGCTTGAAAATGGTCGAGTTCAATTGACTATGAAGAATGAATTACCCTTATGTTTGAACAAAAAAACCCTCAACCTGATCTCACCAGGCCAGAAGCACAACCACATTCCAGCCTCAATGTGTGACAGCGCACAGAAAGCGAATTTCAATTTATTCTGCACATTTGAGCACACACAAAAGCCTATATGGTTCTCATTAAAATAAAAGATATCTTCAGTCATCTGAAGGAGCACAGAGAGATTTAGATTCTTACTTTCAATCAGAAGAAATAACTTACCCTCCTGTTTGTGCTTCCTCCTGATCTGCGACTTAAGTCCCTTATACCACTTTTCATCTTTATAAACAACCACCAGTAGATTAAAGATCTTCTCATATTCATTCCACACTCTTTTTTTAAATGGAAATTTCTTTGACAAAGTGCAACAAAGCATTCTCTCTGAAAGAAAGCCACTGCAGATACACACCACTTTCAGAGAGGACATTCAGATGCAACTCCTCAAAGTTTAGTAGATTAGCTTAACAATGTTGTCAAAAAGGAGCTATAAACCTTGCGTGAAGGGTAGCTTTAGCGGTGGCAGAGGTTTAACAAGCTCATTCATTAATGACCGGTGTCTTTGGGGTGCTTTGGTGGACCTTCAAGGAGCAGGTGTTTCTGTTTTCTCCCTGCCTTTCTCCCAGTTTTTCCTGGTGTCTGGCACATTCTCCTTGTGTGCCAGGCTGCCCAGTGAGCCGGGCTCATCCACCAGACCCTGCTGAAAGGACAATTACAAACTACGAGACAGGAAACATTCCAGAATATATGGAATATGTGACAAAAAATAATTCACAGGATTATCTTTTTTTTGGGATTCACAAGCTTCCTCTTATGTATTTCTGTGTGAAAAAGTGATTCCAATGTAAGTACATGCAAGGCAAATGTGGTGTGAGATGTTTCATCTGGACCTTGTGTAGGGCACACAGAGCCTGAACAAAAAGCTTCATTGGCAAATGAGGAGAATAGGTATCTATTTAATACCAATTAAGAAAAGACACAGAGGAATTAGAAAAGGGCTACAGTTAAGAAGTTCTAATGCAATCACTTTATTTTGGTGTTTAGGCCCTACCTATGCAAGGTTTTCCTTGCTGGAACATCAGCATGCCTTGCAGAGGCTACTGCTTGTGTTTGAGACTATCAAACACTTTTCAAAATATTATGCAAATGAGTCAGAAGGGGCTGAGAGACAGCAAGATTCTAAGAATACAATGAATTAAACATAACTGAAGTGCACGCAACAGAAATCAAGAAACAGTCCATTTGCATCAGCTGTAGGTGTTTATGAAAGAAAATTATGTTGGTGTTTGTCATGTTACAGGAAGCATTCTGGCTTGATTTGTAATTAAAAGGGAAGCTTAATGCATATAGCTACTTTAAAATTATGTACTTAAAACTTAGGCAAACTACTGTTTTAATTTAATTAAAAGCCAGTGATTTGATTACTTTGCACAGAATCTGAATCTTGAAAAAACCCTATAAAATCAAATGAAAATTTGAAATTCTACTTCCCTCCAGCAAGCTTAATTCAAACACTATTACTAGGTTTTTGCTGACATATCATCTAAAGCCAGGACAAAAAAGCTGAAAAAGAGTGCTCGACAAGAAGATAATTAGTCTTAGTTAAGTCAGAAGCTACCAAGAATTGCACTCCTAAATATTAAAGAGAACATTAACTTAGTAGGAAATTTCAACAGGAAGTATTTTAGTGTTTACAGCCTGCAACAAAATAATTAAGAACAAAACATGCTATAATAATATCAATTCTCACTGGAACTACTTTAATGGGTACTTTTTTTTGTCTCTCTGATAAAAGGATAAATATCTTAAATCTCTAATAGCACTTATGTGATGTTTAAGATTCTGACAAAAAGAAACCTTAAATAAAGTGAAAGGAAATGCCTAGATAGAATTTGTCTCACCACTTTAAGCATCCATTTTTCATTAGGAGAGGCAATAATGGTGCCAGTGGCCACCCATTAAATTCAGAAAATTATTTTGCAAAATTAGAATGCCCCTGTGAGTGATGAAGATGCATTAGGCCTCTCCTCAGGAGTTGGATATGAGCTGCATATTCCAGTGATATTATAGGAAATCCATACTCTAGAAGACAGGCCACCATAGCCAAAGGCATGCCTTGCAGCAAAACAAAACACAAAAAACCAGAACAAAATCAAAACTAGAAAATAAGATCAGTGAGCGCTAACTAGCAATCAAACCACCTTAAAAGATGTAGGGGAAATACTAAGATACTGTCCTGACCACAGTTATTCCATTCTGGAGGCTGAGCCCTGGCTCTGTCATCTTTACAGCCTTCACCTCCATGTGGATTACTACAAAAGGGAAGTTGCATTCCAAAAGGTGGGGTGTTTTTGGGATTTTTTTCCTTTCTTTTTCCTTTTTTTCTTTTTAATGGAAGACATTGCATTGCTTTCTCTTCCCCTAGCAAATAGCTCAGAGCTGGAATGCAGAATAGATGTCTCAAAGACTCCTCTGTGCTGGAGGGCTTAGCAGAAACCCAGCAGTCTCAATATAAACCAGATGTGTCACAACAAGTTTTGGGGGAGAGAGATGTGTTTGCTCAGGGTCTGAGAGGGCTCAGGAGGGACTCTCTCTTACAATACAGGCACAGGAACAATTAAGGAAGGTGGGAGTAGGCTCAGGAAATATTTCCCAGCAGGACTGATGCCTTTCTTTAAAGCACCCCCATCATTCATTCTTCAATATTTTAACAGGGCCCTGATGAGATATACACAGCATTTAGTTTGTATTAAATAAAACTTTCAGAACAGAGAAGGGCCAAGAACCCCAAAGACCTTGGAGCTTTTCCACAAGGGCAAGCAGGGTATGTGATGATTTTGCTGTGAAAATCTGGAGTATTCTCAGGTTGACTATGATCTTCAAGCTGTTTTGGCCTCCCCAAACCAAGAACACAGAAGCCAAATTTAATCCTGGGTAAGTACATCTCACTAGCTCCACATAATTCTGAATTATTCTCCTATGAAGTAGCCATGTAAGGCACTTAAAGAATATGTGCCTACTCCAAGCAATCCAAGAATCTCATCTAGAAGCAATTAGGAGTATGCAAGTACTTAGGGAAGTTAGTCATTAGTTTGCAAATCCAGATTCAGAGAGTCTCTCAGTTACAAGACTCACTTGGGTTTAGTTCACTCTGGTTTTTAGGGGTTTTTTCCCGCATTTTTTTTCTGAAAGAGCATAGGGATAATGCTGTACAGTAGTAGAAATTTGGAAGTACTTGCATAGATCATCCCACAACAATTAATTTTGTTAAATGGTGTAGAAGGAAGAAAATGCTTGTGAAAAAAAAATTCTAAATGAAACAGAACAAAAGAAATGCAAAATAGCAGGAACATTCAAACCCCAAAAAGGTGGAAATCCAGGGTGTAGACAGATGTCAGGAAAGAGAATGGAATGCAGCAGGGAAAAAGAAATAAATTTCTTATCTCCCCCTCTGCTTACAGTTCCAATTTTCAAAATAACATCCAAAGGAGCTCTCTTCCAGACAATGTAACAAGCACAAAGACCCACCTGTAGTAGGCAATCTCTGCCTCCAAAAACTCTGCACACGTTTCAGGTCTAAAGCATGGAGAGTAGGCAATTAGCAAATGAGAAGCCCTGTCTGTAGGCAGGCACATTCCAAATCCTGCAGTCATATGATGCAAATACACAAGTGCAGTAATGCCAATGAAAACCACCTGTGCTGCAGGCTGAACTCGACTTTCTTGCCCCACATGTGTCTATGGACTCAGCATTACCACACCATCCTACTTCTTTTTTTGCATAGAGGGGAAGTTTGTAAATATGCTAGAGTAAAGCTGGATGTATCTAGGGGAGACCTGTGGTTTCCCACGGGATCCTGAGCCTGTCCATGGGGTTCCTATGTGTTGTGGTAATGGCAGCTACAGCATAAACTTGAGCAGTACTCTGCTACTGCCCAGGATCCCTCAGCTGACTCAGCCTGCAGCAGGTTATAAAATTTGGAATAGTCCATGTGGTGGCACAGTTGGAGCTTAAAAAAGTCAGGTATGGCTGTGCTGGGTAACTGGTGGCCAAATGGGCATGAGAGCCTGTCTGCCAGGAGGAAAAACTTATATACTTTTAATATTCCTTCTCTATTACTTCACCTAGGAGCTGAGACCAAGTGTGATCCAGGCTGTAAATGGGCCAAGGGATACGTGGATGTGGTGGAGGAAGGAAAAATTCTAGGTCTGGGAACAGCAGCCAGGAGCTCAGACTGGGGCACCAACGGTGGTGCCACCACTATCCAAGGTAGGTGTAGGTTTTGGAATCAGTCAGGCATCAGCTGATGTGCCCCACTGGTGCCAAACATGGATGGGCACATATACTTTGGCTCCAAGTCAGGCTTCAAGCTAACTTAATTGTTTTTTTGTGTCAAGCAAACTATTTGTTTGGAATTGATGTGGAGGGAAAACAGCAAAGGAGACTGAAGTGTTTGGCACTGTCAAGCACACACAGATATTATATGCATTTCTTAAAGGGCGTGCTCGTGCCTTGGCATGCCAGGCAGCTCACAGTGCTCACTCTGCAGAGCTGATCCTGAGACACACTGAAGGATGAGTGAACAAAAGCACACTCAGAGCATGTGGGCTGAGGGAGCAGGAGCACACAGAACGATTTTGGACAGGTCCTGGCATTAGGAGATGTAAAGGTCTCTA
The DNA here is from genome assembly GCA_024865655.1 of Emberiza elegans. Classification (NCBI taxonomy): domain Eukaryota; kingdom Metazoa; phylum Chordata; class Aves; order Passeriformes; family Fringillidae; genus Emberiza; species Emberiza elegans. The sequence continues at coordinate 34,509,550 of JALJVW010000910.1, read as the reverse complement.
GCAAGCAGGTCACTCACCACAACTGGGGCATCCACACTCACTCCTCATGCTGAGGACATGATGGTGAAGGGAGTAGGTGGAGGGTCCTGGGTGGTCCCAAGAATTGGGAGCAGGATGGGGGGGAACTCCTTTTCAGGTCACCAGTGTGATCCAAACAGCAGGGAGTGGGGGTGTGTGAAAGCACCTCTCTGCTCTCACTCCCCCACATATGACACATTTTGAGCCACTCAAAAGACACTTATGGATGACCTGTCTGCTCAGACAAATACATTGTAGATGCCCTGCCAGCAGCCCAAGAAGACTGCCTGCTTTTATTGCTGTCTGTGGGCAGATAACAATGACATTGTTTGGGACACCCATTTTTGGCACCATGGCTGGGAAATGTATTCCTAAAGAATCAGTTCAGCCAGGCAAGACACCCTCTTAGCTGCCCTCTATTCAGGAGGATAACAAACTTCCTAACTAACTTACAAGTGCACATATTCAAAATTTCTTATCAGCGAGGCTTGATGTAAAACTAAAGCTCAAACAACATGAATGAATATGAATAATACTGAATATGAATAATAAATGAAAATGACTTGTACTCCTACACTCAGCAGGGCCCAGGGCTTTGACTTAAAAACTCCCTTTCTTCTCAAGACTCTGTTTCTGTCCCTTTTGCTCTGTATCCCAGTATGGGTTATATGGTTTTGCTATGCCAAAGTAGAAAACCTGTCCTTACAGCTTGTGCTGCAGTACAGAAGAGAAGTGACTGTTTCGCAGAGTTTGGAAAGACGAGTGCCAAAGGACTGCATTCAAGAAATACTGCAGCAAGCCTAAAGAAATACTAGCAATTATATAGCAACTAATGCCACAGCAGCCATAGCATCCTGGTGCTGGAAACCTGAAATACATGCATGTACACACGGATGGACAGACACACACACTCTCCCAAAAGTTCATTTTAAGACATGCATCTTGGTGACTTGAACACCTCCAGCCCTAGGGTCTGAAAAACCAACAACAGGAAGAAATATAAACAAGTGACACAACTGTCAAGAATGCCAATCTGAGTATCCTGCAGTCACAGTTTTCCAGCTGATCTCAACTATTTTGGTAACAGAGTGTGGTTGACCAGTAATATTTTGTCTGTATTTTTAAGTCTAAACAGAGCCTGAAGTGGGTGGACTACCAGAGGAGAAGGATCCGCAGCAAAGTTCAGGACATTTGCTAAATTTGTGCTAAAAAAAACAACTACAGACTACGTGCAGTAGTTTTTGTGTTGTTTGGGTGTTTCTTTGCTAAGAGGATGTATTTGCTTATGTGCTACCACGTTCTGGGTGAGAGTAAAGCATGAAAAGCAGATTACAAGTAAAAGAAAAGTGAATTAGGAAGTTGAAAAACAGGTAAAACTGGATCTGAACAGTTTCACTTCATTACAATGGAATTCAGCCCATGGCTGGAGGATAAATGTAGGTAACTCACTTCTTTTCTAAAGAAGAAAAATACCTAAACCTGTCTTGCTTAAGGAATTAACTTGTTGACTTTTCATTCAGTCATGGGAGTACTCAACATTTTCTCAGTCAGACAAATGAGTTACTACATGGTGTTTGGAAAACTGACAGAGTCACATCTTTTTCTCTGTGCTTAAATGGAATTATTATTATTATCACAGACATCCAGAAGAACTAAAAAATCCCTGTAATTTTTAAAAATTTAAAAAATTTTAAAATATAATACAGTTTGGGTGACAAGGTAGCAGAGGAAAGGAGTTTGAGGGAAGGATGTGCTTTGTAATATTACATAAGGCCACAAAGAACCATTAAAAGCAATTAAACTGTCATAACAGGAGTACCAGTTCTGCCCTGCTATACCACGGCTCACAGAGCTCCAAAATTCTGCTCTGCAGGAACAGCGCCCGCACCTCACACCAGCACAGCCTGCCAAGCCACGGGGCTGCCCCTGATGAGGATGCTCTTTTCAGGTTTATTTCACCCATAAAGGTCTCTGAAATCATGTCAGAGCAATGCCATGTAGCTGGTGGAAGTCACTATTAGATTATCCTCCTGTGACAGCTACACTGCAGCTTTCTGAGCGTCACCTAGCAGACCTTATTCCAACCCAAGCCTCTTTCAAATGGGAAACTATGAGGTTTCTCAGACTGAATTTTTATCCACAGAATGAATCAAATCAAACAAGTTTCTGACCAAGTAAGATCTGAACCTTTATTGCCTGAGTTGAAAATGATAGCAGATTTATTTTTTCTGTAGTGACCACAGCAAATTCTTTAAAAAAATAACCCCCTGCAAAAATCCTTGTATTAAAAAAACTCATTTCCATTTTGTGTTTCATGTAAGTGATAAACAATATTACTCAAGTTCTTAACAGCTTAAGTGGAAGGGTTTTCAAAAGAAGCTGTTTTTATGGTTATTACTTGCCAGAGTATTTTTAGAGAGGGAAAAGCCCAAAATGAAAACAATGACCTTCCAAATAAAGCTGCATCAGAAAGACAACAGGAGAAGTCAGAAAAGACCAATCAATCAAAAATATCTTCCAAAACAGGATTGTCTACAAAACTGCAGTCAAATTATTGAAGTTCAAATTATGTGTCTCTATGCCAGCCACTATTAGGCAAGAAATTCAAAACTTGCATTTTAAGATACCTTCTTTTTGTTTTTCTCAACCTTGTCTCTCCTACTCTCTAACCAAGTGAACAAACCATGAAATTATCTAGCTCCAAATCAACCCATCCATGCAATTACCTCACATTCCCCTGCCAAGTTTTATTGCCTAGCAGAAGTAAAATTAAAAGCTTTACTTAAAAATTGAAAGTTACCAAAAGCCTATTTTACAGACTGAGACAAAATAGCATTGTTCAAGTGTATAGATTTCATCACTGATTGAAGTCTCTCAGTATTGAGAAGGAATAAATCAAAGGTTGAGAAGGAATAAATCAAATCCACAAAGTTATTCTGTGAGCAGGAATGCTTGAACTTAACCAAGATTAAGGATCTACTTCTCCTAAAATAAGGCTCCTTTTCTACTATTGTGCATGATAGAAGCAAAACTCTTGCAGATTATATTGGACCATCAGCAGATACAATTTACAAATGAAGAAAAAACCCACAACCACAAAAAAACCCCAAACAAATAAAACCAACCAAACAAAAAACCCCCAAAACTTTCCAAGGGAGAATTAGGGACCTAGAAAGTATGTGAGATACAGCATCCTTCATCCTTCAGCCTTTTCCTTTCTTTTCAATAAAACCACAGCACTAACTAAAGACACACAGCTGGACAGCTGGACGAGAGGACTGCGTGTTGGTAACAAGAGTGCCTTCCCTGGGCAATCTGGTGTGACCCAGCAGGGGACAGCAAGGACAGCCCTTTGCTCCAGTGGGACTTTGCAGGCTGTAGGCACAGAGAGTGGGTGAGTAGCAGCTCTACAGAGGCAAGGTCACAAGTTGATTCAAGAGGTGGAATGAGGAAACGCAGGATGCAGCCTGAGGTTTTGCAATTTCATGGGTGGCTGAGATTTCCCACTGGATTCCATTCTCTCCGTGCACTGAGGAGGAGACATGGATCCCCCACCCATGCATTGCATAGCTGCTCTGATTAGAGGGTAGCTTTTTACTTCATGATCTTCATTTTCCATGGTTCTCTGGCACAAAATCTGTTTAACTGGACATTTGTAGAAACAGAATATTGCTCCCATGAGAGAGAAGGAAAAAAACCCAGCAAACCTCAAAAAAGCCACACAACCAGTAAGATCTAAAACATACAAGACACTCATTTATCAGGAGACATACTTGATTGACTTCACCTTTTTAAAAACACAAACCTAACTTTTGTCCTCAAGCAAAACTAACCTCCTATGAGATACAGACACTATGTTACACAGGCTTTTGCTTTTAAAAACTGCCTGGGAAAGTACTTTTCAGTAGCTACATAAGCTCTCAACAAAAATACAGATCAGCTTGCGTTCTGGACTTGGTGAATGATTAATGCAATTTGAAATCTAATCATAAACCCATTGCCATCTAAATATTTTAATGGAACTGACAAGTTGGACATATACTTTCAGCTAAAGACCTTCAATGCAGCACCTTTCTGCTGAGAAAATCTGAGTTTTAAAACAGAAAAGGTAATACATACAAAGAAGAGTAGTCTGGAGGAAAATAAAACCTTTTAAGATGAATGTCTGCAATGTTTCATACTGCTGTTTCAAAAAGAGATTGTTCAGTTAACCAAAAGAAGATGTAGTTTAAATACCACAACATATTTTGTTTTTCAACCTGTAAGTAGAATGTATTCTATGTTCTCTTCTACTATTAATCATGATTAGATTAAATGGTTTCTTCCAGCAGTGGTTACCATCCACCACATTCTTTGAGGAATTAGTGGCAGAACCAGTTATGGGAGGGTAGGGGAGTGGGGATTCTGTTGTTAAATGGTAGGAAATACACCAATAAGGTGCTTATCTACTGGCTTTATGCCTGAGAGATGTTAAAATTTCTCTTGAAGCTTCAGTTTTTGTGTGCTCAGCGGGCAGAGGGGTGAAAGCCACAGCACCATGGCACGAGGACATGGAGCAGGATAAGGAGAATGCAGCTGGTCATGCACTTTTCCAGTTGCAGATGTAGAAATGTGGAGGAATTCCTGCTAACTACAAAATAAAGACAGAAGAGTGTGAAGCTCACCTTCACACCGTGTGCTCCAGTGAAAACAGAGGTTTAAAAGCCACCAACAAGTGAAAGCAGCTTCTAAAGCCACAAACAAATTTGAGATACAGTTAGCAGTTAGATATCCACATATCAGGATATCTGCTGTGGAGATGACTTGTGATCAGAACTAAAACCATGGGCAGGTATTGTGTGTTTTACACCCATGTGGACTGTCCTCCCTTCCCTTCTGCCCCACAAGTTCCTCATTCCAGAAACCAGGGACTTCTGAATGCAGCCCTGCCAGAGGCTGGCCAGGGTCCTGGATACCCCACAGCATCTGACCATGTAATGATCTATAGCATCATTTACATGGTAGCATGTTCAGCACAATTCAGAGAGCAGCACTGCCTTGTATAGAAAAGGAGTTCAGCACTTTTTTGCTGGTAAGGCATTTTACAACCTTTGGTATTAAGCATTAAAGGTGCTTAACTTGACTTGGAGCATACCCATTTGAACATTATCAATTCATAATGCTGTGTTGACTGAGAAAGTATGGTCATTCTCCAGCAAGAGCAGCTGCCAAATGAAATGGGGCATCAATTAAAGTGATGCAGGGCTCCTCCCAGGCGACTCAAGAGCACTGAGGGGCCACGTGTTTCACCCAGTGTTTGAAGAGATGTGAACAAGCACAGCTGGTACTGTTGTTTTGACCTGGTGCCTCCATGTCCTTGCCCTTGCGCCAACCTGCATCTGCAGGAGTTGTAATTTCCCGCTACAGGAAAATAAAAGAGAGCATCCCTGACTGGAAAATTTCAATATCCCCTCTCTGAGAAGAATGAGGACAATGTGGCTGGTTTATAACAACATGCTATCTGGCAGGATATGTGATTTCAAAGACAAGAGCATAAAGACAGAAAACAGGCAGAAGGGGAGTGAAGAAGATTTTGAACAAGAGGCACTTGAATAGTAAAATGATGAGATGCATATGAACATCAACTTACATGGGGATGAAAAAAAAATATATGGAAGATAATTTCAGTCAGAAAGGATAGACTTAACTTGATTAATTAAATTAATGCCTACACTTCCCACTCCCTTTCCTTCCCAGTCACACGTGCTATGCTGTATCTACATTACATGCCAACAAAACAAGATTATCTATTTAGAGGAGTGTTTACCTATCAGTTTATTTCCAGCTTCCACAAAATATGAGGGATCTTGCTAATAAATTCAGAAGGAACCAGGATAGAAGACATGTGGCTTGGCATTCTACAAAATTTGCTTCAGTCTTCTGGCAGTCTCTCTTCTGACACTCACCCACCCCACTTCCTGTATATTTTACTGGAAAGGGCTCTTCTAAAGAGTTGGCATCTACAAACCTAGCCATTAGACATTACCCCAAGGAAGCGAGGCTCATTTCTCTTGCAGGCAAAACATTTCTATTTTTTCCCTGGCATGTTGTATGCAGGCAGAAAGGTGGAAGATAAAATACTTTTCCTTGTTTCCCAGCTCTCAGCTCTCACAGATGGACTGCTCCACAAATAATATGCATGGAGTTTGTGGGCATAAGCTTTTGGTTGCACCCAAAATTGGCAAGGGTCATTCTAATCTGGATAAAACAATTTACAGCTCTTCAGCCTGTGAGATAGTGAGGACTATAGGTATAAAATTATTTAACTGGAATATTTACTCCTGACCAACCTATGTGCCTTGGCAGGAAAATATTTTCTTTGTCATCCGTAAAATTAAAGAAAAAAAAATCATACCTTGATGAAGAAAGTATACTTTGATAAAGGCTGTTCATCTAGGCAAGAATATTCTATCTTACAATGTTACCATATTTTGATAATACATACTCATAAAAAACATCTACATATTTCTGGACTTTGATCTAGTACAATAGACTCTTCTAATTCCTCAAAGGTGAATCTGAAAGATCAACAAGATTTTTCTGCTTACTTTAATGAATGTCTATAAATAATGAAGGCAGCTTACCCCTCTGTGCACTGGAGGGACTGTCATCCATCAAGCCATTAATATCTGGTCAAGAAACTTTCAGACATTAAATTAAATTCTCTTCAGAAAGGACTCATCAGATTTTGTATCTCCTCTTTTGTAAGAAACACAGCATCTCCCCCACTGATCAGCAATGGAGTTGACAGGAAAATATTCTCTCAGCCATTCAGTATTGTTAGTAGAGCAGCAGAGAGGAGAATCACGGGTTTGCATAGGCAAAAACTAGCCACAAATCCCCTGGTAGAACTGAGATGCAAAGCAACTGTGAAAAACAGAGAAGATTGATACTGAGAGCTCACAGTTAGTGAGTTTTAGGGACAAAGCTCCCCATTCCCCAAGGGCATTAATAAGGCACTCAAATGGCATAAGCAATGCATTGAGAGGCTGCATAAAATCATAATATTTTTGAAAAGTGAAAAGGTGTTTTCTCTCAAGGGATACTCAAAGATATTATGCATTTAATTTAAAAAATATGCAATATGCAGGTACTTTTCAAATAAATAGCTGACTAACAAAAACCTAGCTTATTAACCTTGGACAAAAGATTTTTTTTTACCTTCTCTTTTTCAAATCTTTGCTTTTCCAAATTCCTAAAAACCAAAACTAAACCCAGGAAATACCCTCCCCCAACTCCTCCACACACTTTCTTAGTCTTTCAAGTTGTCTTGTGAAGAAGCAATATAAGGCTTTCTTTTCCAGTTACCCCTTTCAGAGTCAGAAGTTTAATACCAGGGTAATCTCCCTTTAAATTAAAGTGAATTTGCACACAGGGCTGCACATACTAGAAAAGACTGACAGGTATTTTGGTGTATTTCTTTAAAAACAGTAAGAAATAATTTACACCCACCATTTTTTTTATTAGTGTTTATAAAGTCAAATGGCAGCACTTATGTTTTAATAATATGCAATAAAGAGAACATCGTTTTCCAATGACTAGTCTAAATTAGCAACACTGCTGAACGCTAAATGCATAAATATTTTATTCCAAAACACTTACATAGCCTGTGGTTTATAGCTCAAGTAAGCTGCACATTTATAGTCGACCTGTGATGATCAAACCACAGTACGTTAATTCTGAAATATATTTAATACTATTTCTACTTTCAGAAATATGATACCATTTTACAAAACAAAAAATAAGAAGATGTCATGAGGCTGGCTTTGAAGTCTATCATTACACATTTCTCTTTCAAGTACTGTTAGAAATAATTTGTTCTTACTTTTCGCATCAGCAATTGCAAGAAGTTTCTATCAATCCTTGGATGACAAACTACAGCTTAGAATTAGGACACCTGAGAGCAGGTTTAGGATACTGAATTGCAGCACCATGTTTTAGAGGATTCTATTTCCCAGCAAAGCCCAAATAATTATTAAAAAGAGCTAAGTTTCATTATATGCATTCAATATGAGTTGGACATGAATTCAGATTACTGTTTTAAATCCAAATAAATTTGGAACAATCATTTGACTTTCAGGTTTACACCAACATCAAATTCTCAGCCCCAGGATTAATGGGATCATGAGAACATCAAGGACTTTTTGATTCTTTAAAACCTTCCTCCTTCTCTACTGGAGGAATTCTGTGGTTTTCAGAGGAGATGGGAAATGATTCACAAAGTCCTCAAAACAGAAACAAATACATTAACACTGATTCAGGACGTTTTCTTTTCAGGAAGGTGGCTCTTTTTTGCTACTCAGGGCTCAGTCTTATGAATGCTTAACAAAGTCCTGGCTCTCCTCCCTCTCACACAGTGTGATAGCTTCAGTACTGAAATGCTAAGAGATATCCACCTTTCTCATATGGAAATATATATTCAAAGATGTCATTTTCTCTTCTGAGTAGTTTTGAGTACTCCTTTTGATCCATAAACATTTGGACTCACCAAGTAAATTTTAGTAATATTATAGAAGATATGAAAATATATAAATACTTGCACATATTTAATGACTGCTCACAGTGTTTTTACAGTCAAGGTTTCTTTCCTATCCAAAAATGTATTTTAAAGTATAATGCTTAATCTCTAATGTGGAAGGATAGGGTGGCAGGAGGAACCTCACTTTGTGGCTTAAAATTTAACCTCAGAATGCAGTTAAAAATATATGGAAGCTTGGAAGCTGATAATTTATCAGAACACTTGTCTGCATTCCAAGGCTGCCTTCCAAAGCATCATTTCATTAGTGTGTTATTCTGGGGGAAGAAATCACTGTAAGTCTTAAAAGAAAGCTTCAGGTTTTTTTGACATTAGCTTGCTCAGCTAATGAGCTAACATTCCCTTTCAATTAATTCTCTAATTTGCCCAGGCAGTTAGCAGATATATACATCTTAATATTACCTGAGACACCTTTCAAATTATTCCTGAGTATATACTCTTTTAATCCTTTTTGAGCCAGTGACTAAAAGTTGTTTTTAACCACGTCTTGCCCTTTCATCTAGTGTAAATATAACCAGCTTCAAAATAAACCTACACAACAGACCCAGCCTCCCACTTCCATTGATGCAGTTCTGAAGCCAACAAGGGCCACAGCAAATGATTGACACTAGGCTGATCACTGCATTTAAAAACTGATGTAAGGCTGTGTTTATATCCTCCCAGGTGTGGTTACTTAACGGGAGAGAAGGGGACTGAAGAACAAGAAGAGCAAACATTACACGAGGGCAGCAAACGCCTTAAGCCCTGGGGTGGGGGAGAGTTAGGCCATGATCAGAGAGAGGAAAATAAAAAAGAGAGAAGAGCTTGGAGGGAGGAGGGCTGGGATGCAGAAAGCAGCCAGAGTAACAAGATCCTGCAGGAGGAGGTTGCAAGGAGGAGTCCAGCAGCCCAGAAAACCATAAAGTCCCATCCCAGCTGGAGGTGGCCCCTGACACTAGATGGTGTCCACCTGGGCTGCTCCTCTGCTCCCAGTCACAGCTGGGCTCCTTTCCCCATCTCTCCCTCCATGTTCTCTGACAGTGGAGAGGAGCCAAGGGCAGCCAGGACTGTCCCTGATCTGAGGCTTGGTCTGGGGACTGGCTCACACGGAGACCCCACTGACCCTCCTTGTCCCTGCCCACACAGCACTGGCTGCAGTGCCCCTTTCTGACCAGCCAACTGCCTCCTGTATGCATAGATTTTTTTTTTTTTTTTTTTTACATCTATGCAGTTGATCCAAAATATATTAATTTGGCACTGAAGTAGTTTCATTTCCCCAGCAAGGGCTGTCCTGCTCAGGGCTTGAGAGTCATCTTCACTCCAATGCTCCAGAGAGATTATTGACTCTTCAACCAACATTATATCATACCTAGCAAGTTTAAAACAAACCCAGATGTCCCTGACAGGCTACATGATTTATGTGCATTAACAGCCTTAGAAATACATTTTAAAAGCAGGCAGGATCCCACAGATGCCTAGAAGTCCTCCTGCCTCTCAGCTATGCTCCAATTTTGGAGCTATGGAGCAAATGTTCAGAGTTGCAGCCACCCACAGGAAGCTTCACCCACACATTCCCCCTGACAGACAGAACTGCATTCAAAATCAACACCCCAGAAGCACAACCAGCAGGTTATGCCAGTTGTATTTATCATCCACAACTGTGCTGCCACAGCCTAAACTAATCATGCAGAAAAGCCCTTACTCTTGTAGCTTCAAAAGTCAGCTCAGGCTCCAAATTTTAAAGAAAGCATTTTGGTCTTCCTAACTTCCTTCCTTCTCCACCTGAGACATCCTGAATGCACTGTGAACTCACAAACATATTTAGCCCAGATTCCTTTGTACCTAATACATGTAACCCACAAAGAGACAAGTCCCCAGTCTGTGCCCTAACTTTTCCAGCTGCTCTGGATGCTCAGAGGGAAGCAGCATGTTTAAGGAGGTAGGAGGCAAGAGCACACCATTCTGAGCAATTGTATTGCACAACCTTATCAACTCATATCTTCTAGGGATGGCTACATTACATGCTGCAGTTTTGGTTTTACTACTGGCAAACCAATGCACCTCAATCTGAAAACAGTGTCTCTTGTTTGTACAGTAAGTTTACCTCATTACATCCATTAAAATAATCCTGACCTGCCAAGAATCTCAAGGTGCTCATAAGCACGCAACCCCCAAAATTTTGTTACCATGTTTGAATGCCATTGTTAAGCTGCTGATTGCTAACAGATGCAACAAAGTATCTGTGTTGTTAGTGTTAAAGGAGCAGTAGAAACATGTCATCTTAAAGGAAAGCTTAAAATATTAAACACATTACTTAAAACATGAAATATATTGAGACTATCTGTTGGGTTCCTAAGATTTACTGGGGTTTTAAGAACCTTTCCTTGAGTAATCAGCCCTCTCTCGGGCTGGCAAAAAAAGAGTTCTCTCACAAGGCAAGTAACTTCTCTCATTCACATGTAAAAAAGAAAGATATATGATGTGAAATGCTGAGCACCACCAGAAAGAAAGAACAAGCTCAGAAAGAATTGTATCCACTTATCCTTAGAGGCCTAAAGATTTTCAGTAGCTTCACACTAACTCAAGAAATTTTTATCCTTCTGCCTTTTGTTTGCTTCCCTGATTTCCATTTTTTCTTTTCTCCTCCTGCACCATATTCCATCCTTTTATAACTCTGCACAAGGCCGGTATCCTGTCTCTTTCTGCCTCTATTCCTTACTGGATGAAACAAACTGAGCAGCTGCCTCTGGGTGACAGCAAAAAGTAGCCCCAGCCTGTCCTACCACCAATCCACATTTTCTTTTCCTGTACATGGAAACCCATCCATCAGATCATCATAATGTGCTTTGACTTCTGGTAGTGTGCAGTTGCTTCAGGATTTGGGGTACAATCCCTCAGGGGAGTTTTTATAGCAATATTTCACACAAGCCTTGCTACCATTCTTTTTTTTATTATTCTTTTTCTTTTCATAACCTTCCTTACCTTTTGCTCTGTAAGTAAACAAATAAACACATCAAAGATAAACAGACACTGCAGATACAAGAGAATACTATTCTTAGATGACTACTTTGATAAAACTGAATTGGACTGCCCAATACAAGAATACATATTTTGAATTACAAATTAAAAGACACAGTAAATGATTGATTTCTTGATATATGGAGAAGAAATAAACAAGGTGGTCTGCAGCTCTATAATGAATTGCTTTTCATGTAATTCTATATATTCTCCTTTGCTCTCACTTTCCATATCCAAGCGAACAAAACAACGACAGCTGAACTGAATTAGTGAGCATCCAAAAATATCCAACCCATCTTTCTTAAAAACACAGAGGGATGTTTCTAGTTTGCCAAAAAAGAAGCAGTATTTTTAATACTGCGGTCCTCAAATAAACTGCCTCTTGACTGTCTGAATTACAAACTACTGTCTTAGGGAGATAAAACAAAGAATATGTGAAAACACAGCCGTGTGTAGAATGAGCAGCATGGGAATCAGTTAGCAGCCATGTCTATACTGTCCCCCATCATATTTTTACTAATTTTTATTAAACCAATGGCTGGTAAAGTCAAGAGGATTTTGCCAGAGTAAAACCTCAGCATTTAGCATGGGATTTGTTAGGTTGTTTTGTTTTGTTTTACATAAAACTTCCTCCTTGTTGCCAATTTGGAGTAATCTGCAGGTATTTTTACCTTTCAAGACCAAGCTGAAATTTTTCCACGGGATTAAGGGCAGAGGAGACAGCAATGGCAAACTTCATGTTGAGGAATTCAGGAGAAACAAAAAATTTGGAAGCACTAGTCATGCTGGAATCCATATATTAATATCAGAAGACATGATCTCGTGTGGTGTCAGGGTCCAGAGGACACATATTTGAAATACTGAACGTAGTCATTTATTTACAACAGAAACATAGCCAAAGCCAAGTTTCAAAAAGCTGCAGGAATCTTAACTGTTGCAAACTTATCTGTGAGCCAGCACAATGAGTGCTTAGGCCATATAATGAGTATTTACAAGAGCAAAAATCTTTTCCATCATCTTCAAAGGGAGTTAGACACCACGTATGCATGGTTTAAACTGGAAGAAGTCCATGCATAAAGAAGAGAGAACTTTATGGTTGGCCACGATCATGGAACTTCCTTCTAGCAGGAGAGGATTAAAATAGAACCGCCTAGACAAGCAACTACAACGTGCAGCATTTGGAGATACCTCCTCACGGATAATACATGCAAATGAACTAAGCAAGACACTTTGTTGTTTCTATACTGTGATCATTTCTGGTTTTAAATGCCTGGGTGGTGTTTGGAAACTATGGGCAAAAGGTAACTTGGTAGAATGACAAAACAGAATTGGATTTTGAGGTAGGGCAGGGCAAGGCATTAAAATAAAGTGGTATCTTCCTACCATATAAATGTAGATATGTTTCGAGAAAGAAAAAAACAATTACATTGTTGTAGGCTGAACAACAGAAGCATTTGCCTCTCTCTCTCTCTCTCTCTTTTTTTAACAAACAAAACACCTCCAACCATTGCATCTTGTTCTGTTTTGTTTTGCTGCTTGCCCAAACACATTTAAAAAAGACAAGAAAGCCATTGAAGGGCCATACAAGGCTCACTGGGTAGCAAGGCAGGAAAGGTGAAACAATGGCCAATGCTCAGAGGCCTCCCTTCCAACAAATTAGTCGGATTTATAGCTTTGAAGGACACCTCACACTGATCCTCCACCGGTGGCAGGGCTGTTTGCCAAGCCTGGGGAAAGAAGATCAAAGGACAGCAGCATTTCAAGAGTAGGAAGCACTGAGCAAGTTCAGAATCACTGCCCTGTGCCTCCAGGAAAACAAGCCGGCTGGCTTGGAGCACCAGCATAGGAAAAGCTGCACCATCTGATAAAGAAGCATGAGCAAGTCAGATTGATCTGAAATACAGGAATATAGATCCCTTTTTGCTCTGCTGAAGTGCAAAATACAATTTTGCAAGTGAATAAGTGAGAGTTTTTGGGAGGACTTTTCCGCTCGCTCCAGCCAGCTGCTAAATGAGACTCTCAAGGAGAAGGCTGGACAGGCACCCACCCATCGGCCCTGCCAGACCCGGGCAGAGCCAGGAGCCTGCCTGCCCCCACCAGCTGCTGCACTGGAGGATGCACTTGGGCAGAGAGGACAAACGCCCCACTTTGTCCTGTATCCAGCAGGAGCCTCAGAGAAGGAAGGTGTACAAATGGTCCAGGAAACTGTTTCCTTTCAGAAGTGAAAAGCCACAGATCAAAGCTTACTTTTTCTGCTATTACCCTGTATCAAAAAATATGCCTGCAATCATGAGTCAGAGACCTTTAAATAATGTATTATCGGCCCATCTATTTCGAAAAGTGCATTTTGGTACTAAATACATAAAGATATTAGCTTTTTATATATGTGTGTGTGTGTATATATATATGTATTTTAGATATATAAATCACATGATGTATAATGAATTAAAATAAAACACATGCAATGCATCTTTGGAAAGCTTCCATCTGAAATACTGAAAAGGCTAAGAATATTTAGTTAGGAGAGAAAATGAATAAAATTAAATCATAACAATATAGACCCAAGCACATCAATTTACCTTGTGAAAATTCACAAGCTAATAAAAGAAAATACATTTTGAAAAGAAAATACAGTGCACGAGTGACTGACACTGTCATCAAGACCATTAAATCAACACAACAAAGACCAGACGATGCTGGCAGGAATTAAATCAAAAGCACCAGCCTGATTAGAGGATTGAAATTCAGATATAAGTGGGGCTTTAGACAAGTTCTTTCTTCAAGGGGTAGCTGGAGTGGTTGCCACGCTGGCCCAGCACAGCCCACAGAGGAAGCCCACTACAGTCCTGTGCCTTTTTCCACGAGATCATTTCTTTGCTCTATCAAAGGAAGGATCTCCTGTTACTGTAATTCTCCTTGGGCACAGGAGTTGATTGGAGTTATCCAGTGGAGCTGACATCACCTTGGATGGGAGCAGACCTTTCACAGGAGGACAGCCATGGCTCAGCTGTCCTGCCTGGCCAGCTCTGCCTGCCCACACCAATGTCATCCAGCAGCTCAGCTGTTCATGGAGTGGACACAGAGCTTTAGCCTAATGCACACTTCTCCCTACTGCCTGCTGCAGAACTCATCTATTTAAATATAAAAATAGTATGCAGTGCTGCGTAAGACTAAACATAGGTGGAAAACTGCACTGATATTGGAGGGAAAAATCCTTTCTAACATATTACAGGTGCAGAAATTGTTACTGTCCTAAGCATTTTTCCATCCTTGCCTTCTGTGCAAAGCTTGAGACCATCTTGAGGATAAACAATTTTTCCCTAAATACAATTCATGGAAGGCAGAAGACAAAATTATTTTGATCTTAAATATTGCATCCCATTTTCTCCTTTATTGTGAGTATAAAAAATACATTAAATATAAGATAGTCTCAAAATGTCAGTTTGGACTGAGTTCCCCAAGCATAGCAGGGAAAAGGCTAATGTTAGAGAAGGATAATCTGCTTACTACATGTATTGGTAAAGCTTTCCTGGCACTACTGTGCAAGAGTTCTAAGGCAAGGGATATGATCAGCTTATTTTTGAAGTACTTCACTAAAATCAGCTACCCTTTGAATATTCAAACTTTAAAGCAATCTTTTTAAAGCCAAGCTTGCCTCCAAGAAGAAAAAAACAAACAGGGTAGGGGAGGAGAAAGGACCTCACAGATGAACTTTGCCATGTGAACTGGAGGCACAAGCTAAATAGTTTTTGGTAGCTATTTATTTGTAAATAGAAACATGGGAGAAGAGACAGCTCCTTGCTCAGCCGTTTCATTGCTGAAACCAAAATGCTGGACCACATCTTTCCTAATATTCCACAGCAACAGCATTGCAAATAGCTCTCACAGGGAGCCAACCAACCTCTCTTTAACAGCTGAGAAAACCAGGCACTTGGAAAATACAGTTACTTTTCTCCAAGGTGAAGAGCTCAAGGGCTGCAGTGGATAATACTCTGAAGTGATCATTTTTCCTCTGCTGATTATGAAGAAAGCCTGGATTCTTCAGTTTCTACTGTACTTGTATTTTCACCAAGAAGCATTTCATTCCATTCATGAAGAAAAACAAGCAAAGCTCTCAGCTCCCAAACTGGAACATTCTTGTCAAAGAATTTAACACATTAGACTGTCAAGATTCAGGAGACTTGATGTGAAAGAACACAGCTAGGCAGTGATGACAAAAGGGTAGCTTGACAGCTTATTGACTGAGAATGGCTTTCACACCAGAAGGAAAAGAATAAACATATTTTTTTTGCGTGCCAGATATATAACATGCACTAATATAAGTAACCATACAGATGGCTGACTCTATGGCAGACCTTATAGATAACTGCAGGGTAAAATATAAGTTTTAAGCCACAAAATACCTTTTAAGCATTCAGCCATCATCTAAACATCATGAGGCAGATGGAAAAGTTGGAAATCAAGGATAAGATTTTGAATGCAGAGTCCAGAGAGTCAAGTCCCTCTGAAAAGGCTTGGAGCCCTACTGCTTCTTACTTCCCTAATGATGCAATTTGGCTTAACAAAACCAATTCTGTCTCTTCAGAAGCCCTGCTTCTGTTATGGCATGATACATGCCATGACATAATCAATTCTCTGTTCTGTTTTAAACTCAAAAAATAGTTTTGTGTTAGCCTATACAGTTTCCAGAAAGTTACACTAGGTCAAGCTCTACAAAGCAGAAATGTCCCTGTTCTGAAGTGCTCTGCTAAATTTTTATCCATCCTCTTCCTGGCTTCTTACTGTTCCTGCCTTTCTGTTATGAATTGTTGTTTTCTGATGTGCCAGACTAATCGAATATATGTCATGCAGAAAGGCAGATTGCTTTTATTTGCTCTCCTGTCCAGCTGTAACCAATCCCTCTGTCACTCTTCTAAATATTCTCCTTCCATTTTAAAGCTTGCTACAGCATTTGTGCTGCTCTTAGTGATGTGTGAAATTCTCTCACTCCCTTCTCCTTACCATCCCCTGGCTACATGCATTCATGCAAAGTAGAAACGCTGACATAAGGTAGAGGATGGAGAGGAGTGTGATCAGAGTCTGAGAATGCCACCTCCACCCTGTTAGTTCATGAGGAACTTAAATGACAAGATTTACAAGGGGTGCACTGATTGATCTGAGAACCTGGATGCCGCTTCAAAAAAACCCCAAATTACTGTTTTTTAAGGTGTTACCAAGGGATGCATAGTCCATTTATAGGAGCACATAACACATTGGTGGCCTATGACCCACACTAAAAGTAAACTAAACTAAACTAGGAAGTGAATTAATACAAACCATTTTGCATCAAGACTCAAGGGTCTACAATTAAAAATAAGGGTTTTTTTTCTCAATAGTGTGCTGATACTTTTTGGCAGTTATGAACAAAGAGCCACCTTTAAACAGATGCTTAGAGAGCATCTTTAAGCAGGCTCTTTCATTCCTTTTCTGGAACTGGAACAACAGCAACCATGATAAAAGCAACTTCAAGTCACAATAAATACATTGTTCTCGTTTAATTAATGTTTTCTCAATACAATTGATGTGTAAGAGGTCAGAGGAAAAGAAATTTGTATACTAGAGATGCTGTCAGGTAGCACATTAAAAATATTTTCTATGACTGTTCTACAACAATTAAAAAAATGTTTCCCTAAATACATGAGAGACAAAAGAAGGGCTAAGGAGAATCTCCGTCCTTTATTGGAAGTGGGGGAAATATAGGGACAAAGGATGAGGAAAAGGCTGAGGTTCCTAATGCCATCTTTGCCTCAGTCTTTAATAGTAAGACCAGCTGCTCTTTGGGTACCCAAAGAGCTCAGAGGCAGGGCTGGGAGTAGAATGAAGCCTCTGTAATCCAGGAGGATTGGGCAGTGACCTGCTACACCACTTACACACACAGGTCTATGGGGCTGGATGGGATCCACCCAAGGGATCCACTGAGGGAGATGGCAGAGCTCACTGAGCCACTTTCCATCATTTACCAGCTAACCAGGAAGGTCCCAGTTGCCTGGAAAGTGCAGATGGGCTGAGATGGGATTGGCAGAATGGCATGTGCACCAATCAATTAAAATGAATACAATCTTTTTAGCTTTACCTAAGCTTAGTTGCAACATTTCAGTTTGCAAACACAACCTGGAAAGTCTTATCAAAGATCCTTGTGTAGTACACTATTTTCCTTATAACCAAACCTCTCTTTCTCTCTCTCATTCCTTCACCTGTAAATACAGTATAAAACTCTAAGAAGTGGAAGCAATTGAGGAAACTCACTGGTGAAAGAAATCTCCCTGAAACACACTGTAATGCTACCATTCAGAGCACAGCAACCACAGCTTAACATGTGTTTTTGTTCAAGATTAGCAAAACTCCAATGAATGTTTCTTTTCTTTATCAGCACTAAAAATATTCCAACATTCTCATGTCAGCAGTTAAACATTTTCAAAATCAGAGATCTCCTATTAGGCTTGTTTATGATCAGCAAAAAGTAATTTTGCAATATTTTGCTTTCCACTTCCCCTCCCCCAAACAGCAACTACCAAGCACTGTTGATACCTTTAATTTTTTTGAAAAGTTTTACTTTGTTCAAACAAACATGGAAATCAGTTTTTATTCAAATGTTCAATGAACCCAAGAGTTAGAGTTACAAGGTGTTTCTTCGTGAAGTTGTTTTTTTTTTTTCTTTTCAGGTTAAACATATTCCTTTGTATTTAAATTGGATAGTAGTCATGGTTTGGTTTGGTTTTCAAAGCATGGTTCTAATCCAACCACTAAATAAAAAAACAAATCCAGAACTGAGCTGTAGCTAAAACTGAGCACACTGAGACCATGCAGGGCACTGTTGATCTTGGACACTCAAAGGAATTTTATTGAAAGTTCAGTGATCTTCAGCAGTGACTCCCTCAAACTCTTAATTTTCTGTTATCTCAGGACACTTAATGTACAGTAAAATGGAAAAAAAAAAACAACAAAAAAACCCTGGGTCTCAACTCATCTTGTTCAATAGCTCCTGGATAAGTTTTTCCATTTCTTCTCTTAAACTGACAAAATCTAGTGAACTGGGGAAAAGAGAGGGACTACAGGGGAGGAATAGCTTTCTTCAGGGAGTATTCCAAGCTCATCTACACTGTAACGTAGTCCTTTCTTGGGACAGAAAATCCATTCAGAATGTAAATCTATCAAATATGGGAGCATATAAAAGCCAATGAGAGCACTGTGGGGTAAAAGAAAGGAAAGAAGTAAGACAGTAAATGCTGCCAGCAGTCCCTATTTGCACCAGTGTCCTCGCTAAGGGGCTGCCACTGAACAGGTAAGTTAGGCACCATAGACAACCCATCACCAATATACAGCAACATCTGTGTGGCATCTACTTCGGGCCAAAATCAAGCCTAAGATTGGTGGAGGCTCTCCACTGCAGCACCATCCTCCACAGTCCTTCCTGTTTCAAAACCAAGTTTAAGCAGTATGAACAGAGGTGCTGCCAGCCAGCTAGACACGTTAGCAAACGGTATGGTAATCACCCACATATTGAAGGGGGAAGTTAAAGCCAAGATTTTATAGTATGATTAATGGTTTCTGGATGTACAGTTCAAGGTACTGTGAAGAAGTGCTGAGTTCAGCTTCAAAAAAAAAAAAAAAAAAGGCTCCTTTAACATCCCTTAAGCTAAACCAGCTTTGGGTTCCCCAAGCACTGTTTTGGGATCCTTGCCATGAGGACCTTGAGAGAACAGCCTCCTACCTTGGGAAATTAATTAAGCTGCAATACATCACATTTAAAAGCTGGTGTCCTTGCTTCAGATAGCACTTCAGTCTTTGCTCAGCCAGCCTCCAGGGTGGGGTGAACGTGCATGCAGAGATGGGGAAAATAAAAGGTCTTTCCTGAGGCCCTGGGCAGGTGAGTGAGTTTCCATGAGGTAAGCAAGGGTGTGAGCCCATGGGCGTGCTGCAACGGCCCCACTGCCTGCTCCTCCCCAGGGACACCCACCCAGCTGCCATGGCCCCAGTGCCTGCTCCTCCCCAGGGGCACACAGGGCTCCTGCTGCAATGCCCCAGTGCCTGCTCCTCCCCAGGGGCACACGGGGCACCCAGCTGCAACGGCCCCAGTGCCTGCTCCTCCCCAGGGGCACACGGGGCACCCAGCTGCAATGCCCCCAGTGCCTGCTCCTCCCCAGGGGCACACAGGGCTCCTGCTGCAATGGCCCCAGTGCCTGCTCCTCCCCAGGGGCCCCAGGGCACCCAGCCAATGCCCCAGTGCCTGCCCTCCCCAGGGGCACACAAGGCACCCAGCTGCAATGGCCCCAGTGCCTGCTCCTCCCCAGGGGCACCCAGGGCACCCAGCTGCAATGCCCCCAGTGCCTGCTCCTCCCCAGGGGCACACAGGGCACCCAGCTGCAATGGCCCCAGTGCCTGCTCCTCCCCAGGGGCACACAGGGCACCCAGCTGCAATGGCCCCAGTGCCTGCTCCTCCCCAGGGGCACACGGGGCACCCAGCTGCAATGGCCCCAGTGCCTGCTCCTCCCCAGGGGCACACGGGGCACCCAGCTGCAATGGCCCCAGTGCCTGCTCCTCCCCCCAGGGGCACACGGGGCACCCAGCTGCAATGGCCCCAGTGCCTGCTCCTCCCCAGGGGCACACAGGGCTCCTGCTGCAATGCCCCCAGTGCCTGCTCCTCCCCAGGGGCACACAGGACACCCAGCTGCAATGGCCCCAGTGCCTGCTCCTCCTCAGGGGCACAGGGGCACCCAGCTGCAATGGCCCCAGTGCCTGCTCCTCCCCAGGGGCACACAGGGCACACAGTGGGACCATCCCTGCCCACCCTGCAGCTCCAGCCCACGCTGCCTCAGCACCCACACAGCCACTGCCACAGCTCAGCAGGGACAGGCTGGCTGCCCACCCATCCCTGGCAGTGCTGTGGGGAGCCACTTCACCCAAGAGGAGTGAGCACCACTGGGGAGAGCAGTGGGCTCGTCTGGAGCAGGGTGGGCTTGGCCTGCCAGTGCTGTGTGACACCAGGCAGACATGGGTAGTGTAGGTCAGCTGATCTGCTGACTGTGAACTGATTTGGTGACTGTGAGGAATGGGGTCCAAAACCACCTGAGAGCATTTGGCTTTGGGCTAGGTCACTGTATGCCTCTCACATAGCAATGATCACTCAAATATCAAACAAATATTGTCCACTTTGTGACACAACAGCTACAGCCTGGTCTTCACAGAAATCTCTCTACTCTTCATCTCTGCTTCCCAAACCTGAGACAGTCCTTTGCTCACCTTCAGAGCAGTTTTTCTCTCCAAGTATCCAGTAGGGGTGGCCACCAGGGCCTTTTGGCTGAACACCCAACAGAGCAGCTGCCCTCCAGCAACAATCCAGGGGTACCAAGTGCCCACCCGGCACTGCACTGACCTCCACTACCTTTGCTTCCTTGATGGGCTGGGACTCTGAAAGAGCTGAGGAACACCTTGGCTGTGCTTGAGGAAAGGGCAGAGATAAGACCAGGTCTGTTTTCATACAAGGCTAAAGATAAATCAGCAGAAAGGGTAAAGGGACAATCTGGACACTGTGATGAGTCTCTATGCAAATCCCTGCTGTAAGGGGATTTCAGGGAGCATATGACAGCAAGGAATAGTTGGCTCAATCCACTGAGCTTCAAGTCTCCCCCTCTCCTGACATCTAATATGCCCTTCAAAATTGATCTCTGTGTGTGTAGGGGCTATATCAGATAACCACACTATTTAGCTGCTCCTGGGGATACTTCTGCACCAAAAAGATTCTAACAGCAAGAAATTCAGATCACCTCTGTTCTGCCATTGCCTGAACATCAGAAGGCAGATGGAGAAGATGCTTCCTTTGTCTTAATATTTAACTGCTTGTAGATCTTGGATGTGGTTATGGCTCAACCTGAAACACCTGAAAATGTCTGTACTGGGCACACTGGACTCATTCAGCAGAGCCCAGTTTTGTGAGTGAGATGAAGCTCAGCCTTCTTTCTTCACAGAAGACACACATTCAGGCTTAAAAAAAAAAAAAGCAATCCTTCTTTTGCTAACCAAAGACACAAATCAAATGGCACTGGCAGACTGTTCTCTTTTCTTGGTTCTACATAATTTTCCATGCAGAAAATATTTTATATACCTGCTGAATTTTTTTTTCCATGATACTCTGTTAAACTTTTGATTAGGGGACAAAAAAATTACTCTTGCAATAGCTGTTTCCATGTACGGGTGGGGCAAGAATTTTCTTCATAGCCACAATACCTATATAGTGCAACTATCCACCAAAGAGAAACACAAATTCCATGGAATTACTGCAGCTGCATTGAAGTGCATAAACTGCCAAACCATACAGAAAGCTAATAGATTTGTTTATGGACTAGACAAGGTTTAATTAAACCAGGCAGCTCTGAAGAACAGTAAATCCTCTCTCTTTTTGTCTTCCCCTCCCCCCAACCCCTTTCTTTTCTAGAGTATCTTTCTCCTAGTGGCTTTCTTCTTCCTAATAATCCCATCACAAATGACAGATATGTTATCAGCCATCACTGGGATTTGACACATTCTTAATACCTGTCATGACAGCTCTGAAGTCTGCATGCTACTCCATTGTATTCCAAAGCATTTGCAGGAGGTAATGGACACATCAAATACAAGTCAATGGCTCTGCTTTATTGAACTGCTGAAGGCTTGCAATATAGAAGGAGATGCTTAAAAAAGCCTAATTGTGATTATTCAAAATTACAGACATAGTAATTAAATATAAAAGAGTATATAATGTGGCAGTGGATTGCTGTCCCCAAATAGAGTCTCTCCTGGTACCTTGGGTCTCTAGTTTACTTCAATAGGGAACCTAATGCAGGTCTAAGTCATGGCTAGAACCAGAGTCAACATCAAAGGTGGACACCTGAATTGATATGAGGACAGTGGGATTGTGAACTGTGTCACTCACAGCAGCTGTCAATACGGCCAAGGAGTAAATGTGAGTGCAGTAGAACATGAGTTTGAGAAGTGTCTCCCTGATGGGTACACAAGGAAAAGACAGTTTCTTACCACTGAGCAATAAGGACAAGAAACACTGACTATCAGGCCTTGTATGAGTCCATTGCTAATGCCTGTTGATTTCTGTGGACCTCTTAATACAGGTAGTTTTGTTTTCTTTTGTTCAAGCCCTCAAAAGAGCTGCAACAGATACAGCACCCCACAGAAAAAAATCAATACAGAGCTCTCCAAGCAGATAAATTTTCTTTTGATCAAATTCTAGTATTATTTCAGGTGACTCAGGTCATCTGTGTGTAATACTTTTCAGGCACAAAAAAAAAAAAACCAAAACAAAAAGCTGTAACATTTCTTCCAAGCCTTAAACTTGCAAAAGCTTTCTCTCAGTTGAGCCCAGCTGCTGCAAAGCATCATATAGCTACAGTCTCTGCCAACAGCATATGAGCTGCATGACAGCAGTGTGCTCTGCCATTAGTAAATGCAATGGCTTGTTCTCAATGCATTTACAATTTTGCACAAAAGCAGAAAAAAACCCACCCCCAACAAAAACAAAAACCCCACACAGATTAGAGACAAAGCAGTGCTGTGTAGCTCAAGGTCCTTTCAGCGAAGCGAATAAAGCCAAGGCAGAATTGTGAGCTGGAGTCAAAAGGAAGTGTCTCATTGACATAATGAGCTTTGGAGCAAGTCTGCAGGGAAGAAGACAAGCAAAACACATTCAGCCACCTAAGTGATTTCATGTCCTCTGGACAAAATTAGTTAACGAGTATGTTGTGGTTTAAGAGTCTTGAGGCATTGTTTGCATCTACAAGAAATGGGTGAGCAAACTGGGACTCCTCACAATGCAATTTTATTTAGGAGAGATGCAAGATTAAGTTTTGCACCTATCAAGCACTTGGAAACAAAGTGATGGTATTTAGAGGGGTGGGAATATTGTTCTGAGGATGCAGCAAATCCTATTCCAGGGATCTAAACCATGGCAATAACAGCACTGGTCGAGTGTAAACTCCTCTTTCCAGCTGAAGCACTTTCAAAAAAGCTGAAAGGTGAAGTTTACTTTAGTAGGCTTCTCACCAGATCAGATACTGCCCGTTCTTGAGTGTAAAAACATACCACAAATAAACATGGTATCACATTTTCTGATTATGAGCTTATACCAGGGCCAATTACAGATCAAATTTGCACTGTGAGTGGAGCTTAGGTTGCATGGAGGCAAAATCATGGCAGCACAGCCCCAGTGAGAAGCCTCCCAGCAAATATTCCCTTCTGGCTTCGGTCCAAGGAGCATTACTGCTGCTCCTGCTGCCTACACTCCCCAGTTATTCCTTTCATATACCCTCTCAGCTGTAAGCAAATCAACATGCCAATCCCTTGGGACACATGGCTTAGCTTATACTTAAGACTTGCCATTCTGCTTTGTGCTTTGGACATTGATTTCCATTGTCTCAGCTATCACGCAACAAAAGGGCATTTAATTGCTGTCTCATTTCGTCTGGGGGAGAAGAGGAGAACAACTTTTTCCAGCCCTGATTGATGGCAGCCATTAGCACCTCCTAGCACAATACTGACTTACTAGAAGCATGATTTACATGTGAAGTTCAGAGCCACACAAGTGAATCAGATTTGCAGCTATGCTTACTTGAACAACTTCAGAGACAAAATCTTCACATGAAATGAATTTGCAGAAATGCTTACACTGGCCACCTTTTTAAAGAGAACACATCAAAGATTGAGGAGGTTTGTTGAGACCTCCTAGAAACAAAAGAAAGCTCAGCAGAGATCTCACAGCTTTTGTTTCACTTGTCCAGTGCTCTACCATGTAGGTGCCATAGTGGTTGCAAAAAGGGGAAAAAACCCCTAAAAACACCCAACCAACATGATTTATACTTATTTACATACATTTAACATCAGTAAACACTTCATATCCACTGGGCATCAAAATTCCCAATTGCATGCTATGAAAGGCAATGCTGAAGAATCCCATAAACTGTTTTCCCTTTTTTGTGTGAGCATTTCTATTTTCTTTGTGATGGAGGAAAGAAGAAAATTAATATCCCCATTTAATATCCTCCATGTTCTGGAGAGCAATAAGCCACATGCCTTGGTGTTCAAGCCAAACTGCTGATAGTGGATTTTTAGTACTCGTCTCATTTTATTAAAAAGCAAAAGGATGCAAATCTCCCTTTCAAAAGAACAGAGCTCAAGAAACAGCTAGATTAGTGAAGGCTTCTTGAAATAGCACCTTTAATCAGTCCTGTTATGTGAAACTTGCAGTAATTTCAGTAAAATTTGATGTAGTTTGATGCAGCTTATCAAAACATTTAATATTTGCAAAATATAAGATCAAGCATCTTTTGAACACCAGACTTTCCAGTCAGACATAGAAACAAGCTGAGGCACTAGGTATTATCAGACACACCTTTTTACATTTTTTGAAAGATTTACCACAGGAGAGGCAGATTGAGAAAAGCTGACTTTCAGCAAGGCAATGATGTACAGCCAAACACGCAAGCACTCATGTTGTCTCAGCTGTGGGAGCACTAACCCTGGCCAGGCAGAGGCTTTCTGAAACCATTCTAGCTATACCCACAAAAAACCACTTCTGACTACTTTCAGAACATATGCTCTGCTGTTCACATAATTGGTTTAAAATTCCACAGCAAAATTACTCTGCAATTACTCGCTTTCAGTGAGTCCACTTCTTACATTGGCATCCCCCACAGGACCCACCTTTGTTCCTCAGTGATACTTATCTTGCCTGATGTGCATTTCTAAATAAGCTTAAATAGTGGCTATTTCTGTGTTATTTCATGCTTTTCCCTACATTTTGAAAAATCATGATTTTAGGTGCATAAATGAGTGTGTAGTGGCAGAATGCACATTTTTGGTTTAGAACAGCTGTTTTCAGCTGTTTTCACTTTTTTTCATTCTGCAGCACATATGCACGGAAAACTGTATTTTGATTCTTCTTTTCCCCATTTGTTTTTAAGGGAAAATAAAACTTAAAACACAGAAGCATCCAAACCAAGCAAACAACACCCCCCAAAAAAACCAAACCAAAACAAAAAACTACTAAAAAACCTAAACAAAACCCCTCCCAAACTGGCATGAGGTCAGATATTCAACACTAGAACACACTTGTTTCCTTAACTTGGCTCTTCCTAAATTTTGTTTTCCCCTCCCACCATTTCCTTTTGCTTTGCTGCCGGGCAGGAGACACGTGTTTCTCTTGCTGGAAAAGCTGAGTGTTATATTCCAAAAAGTTCAGTCTATGGACAATCATTACTGGTAACTGTGAGAAAGCTGGCACACAGGATCCCAGAGTCTCTCCTTCCCCTCCTGGCTTGTGCCAGAATGGAACCAGAGCTCTCAGTGGCAGCGCCTCCAGGAGCATCACAAGCACCAAGAAAGCTGCCAAAATGGATTTAAACCATTTTGCAGCTGAAGAACAGCCCGAGAACCATGTTTGTGCAACCCCTTTATCAATCTTGCTTCAGATCTCTTTGGCCATTTGAGAATAAAGAAGAAGGTTTTACATGCTGGTTTCTGAGAAACCTGCCAAGCCAGCACACGCTAATCAATGTGAACAGGTCCTGGAAAAGAAGTTGATCAAATCTCTCCGATCATCCTCAGGGTCACAGTCAAACCCACACACCTTGGAGATTCAGGTCAGCCACACAGCTGCTCAGCATCCCCTGGGAGACTCAGAATGTAAGTGCAAAATTAGGGCAAGCACAGCAGTAGGCTGCAGCGTGTTGCTGGCAGAGGCACAAACCTGCTCCTCTACCCAGCACACCATCTATAAATAGGTTTATGAATACAGAACCTCTGCCAAGCTATTCTTGCCATTTTTTTTCCTTTGCTAATTTTTAATGCCTCTTGCAAGACTGACTCCTAGAAGTTTTATCTCCATTAGTATTAATAAACACTTATCCTTGGTGTTCAAGCCAAACTGCTGATAGTGGATTTTTAGTACTGCCTCATTTTATTAAAAAGCAAAAGGATGCAAATCTCCCTTTCAAAAGAACAGAGCTCAAGAAACAGCTAGATTAGTGAAGGCTTCTTGAAATAGCACCTTTAATCAGTCCTGTTATGTGAAACTTGCAGTAATTTCAGTAAAATTTGATGTAGTTTGATGCAGCTTATCAAAACATTTAATATTTGCAAAATATAAGATCAAGCATCTTTTGGAACACCAGACTTTCCAGTCAGACATAGAAACAAGCTGAGGCACTAGGTATTATCAGACACACCTTTTTACATTTTTTGAAAGATTTACCACAGGAGAGGCAGATTGAGAAAAGCTGACTTTCAGCAAGGCAATGATGTACAGCCAAACACGCAAGCACTCATGTTGTCTCAGCTGTGGGAGCACTAACCCTGGCCAGGCAGAGGCTTTCTGAAACCATGCTAGCTATACCCACAAAAACCACTTCTGACTACTTTCAGAACATATGCTCTGCTGTTCACATAATTGGTTTAAAATTCCACAGCAAAATTACTCTGCAATTACTAAAAACTTTCAGTGAGTCCACTTCTTACATTGGCATCCCCCACAGGACCCACCTTTGTTCCTCAGTGATACTTATCTTGCCTGATGTGCATTTCTAAATAAGCTTAAATAGTGGCTATTTCTGTGTTATTTCATGCTTTTCCCTACATTTTGAAAAATCATGATTTTAGGTGCATAAATGAGTGTGTAGTGGCAGAATGCACATTTTTGGTTTAGAACAGCTGTTTTCAGCTGTTTTCACTTTTTTTCATTCTGCAGCACATATGCACGGAAAACTGTATTTTGATTCTTCTTTTCCCCATTTGTTTTTAAGGGAAAATAAAACTTAAAACACAGAAGCATCCAAACCAAGCAAACAACACCCCCCAAAAAAACCAAACCAAAACAAAAAACTACTAAAAAACCTAAACAAAACCCCTCCCAAAGTGGCATGAGGTCAGATATTCAACACTAGAACACACTTGTTTCCTTAACTTGGCTCTTCCTAAATTTTGTTTTCCCCTCCCACCATTTCCTTTTGCTTTGCTGCCGGGCAGGAGACACGTGTTTCTCTTGCTGGAAAAGCTGAGTGTTATATTCCAAAAAGTTCAGTCTATGGACAATCATTACTGGTAACTGTGAGAAAGCTGGCACACAGGATCCCAGAGTCTCTCCTTCCCCTCCTGGCTTGTGCCAGACTGGAACCAGAGCTCTCAGTGGCAGCTCCTTCAGGAGCATCACAAGCACCAAAAAAGCTGCCAAAATGGATTTAAACCATTTTGCAGCTGAAGAACAGCCCGAGAACCATGTTTGTGCAACCCCTTTATCAATCTTGCTTCAGATCTCTTTGGCCATTTGAGAATAAAGAAGAAGGTTTTACATGCTGGTTTCTGAGAAACCTGCCAAGCCAGCACACGCTAATCAATGTGAACAGGTCCTGGAAAAGAAGTTGATCAAATCTCTCCGATCATCCTCAGGGTCACAGTCAAACCCACACACCTTGGAGATTCAGGTCAGCCACACAGCTGCTCAGCATCCCCTGGGAGACTCAGAATGTAAGTGCAAAATTAGGGCAAGCACAGCAGTAGGCTGCAGCGTGTTGCTGGCAGAGGCACAAACCTGCTTCTCTACCCAGCACACCATCTATAAATAGGTTTATGAATACAGAACCTCTGCCAAGCTATTCTTGCCATTTTTTTTCTTTGCTAATTTTTAATGCCTCTTGCAAGACTGACTCCTAGAAGTTTTATCTCCATTAGTATTAATAAACACTTATTAAATGCTCCAGCAATGTCTGAAAGTCTTGATAAATAGCAACAAATTTGTCTAGAATATGATTTTGCATTTAGAAAACTCAATTGTATTAAAAAGGAAGAAAAAAATGAGCTTACCTGAAAACAGAAAATTCACATGAAAAATCTGTGTGCACTCCACAGCTTGGAAAACAAGAACCCACTTCTTCTGGGACTTCAAGAGGACACAGGGCGGTGTCAGTGCTTGCTCTTGTTCAGCTGTGCTCCTGGGGGTACCAGCTGAGCCCCAGAGCTGAGCCCTGGGCTGTTCCCCTCACTCTTGGCACCTGGAACAAGAAGAGAGGCACTCAGCTCCCTCTGCACAGGAGCAGCACAGCGTTCCTCAGCCCAGGCACAGCGAGGGATGCCTCCACTGCCTGACTGCTGCATGCTCAACACAGCCCCAGAGCAGGGAAACTCAGCACAGAGCCATTAGTGACAAGCATGGCTCCCTGCTCCTCTGCACCAAAGGTGCCCACTCAAGGTACCCTGGGGACAAGCAAAGCACTGGAAAGCTATTTACAAAGCTCCCTACCTCTCCCTCACAGGGACCACTTTTCTAGATAACACTAGCCCCATAACAAACCTGCTAAAGCCCAGACTATAGCAAGAATACTTTATGGTAAGAATTTTGTTTTGAGCTGCCAGTTTTTGGGTGACCAAACCAGCCAGGACTAATTTCTAACAGGGACATTAACCAAGGACTTAAATTGCCTTGTACTATCATCTGGTATCATTCTCCTGCAACTCTGTTTTTTCCCTTTCCCTCTCAACCCTTACATATTTCACCATCCATTTTCAAGGATGGATGACTAAATGAAGCCCTTTATTAAGGCTCAATTTTCAAAAGCAATGTCACCTTCCAGTTTCCCTTTGCTTCAGAAATTAGCTTCTAGGGGCATTTTCTTGAAAAGCCTACATCTATACTTATTTAAACTTTCTGGGGAATAATTGAGTATGGAAAGTAAGGTTTAGCCTGATTAAATTTTTATTTCCATCTAAAAATAGAAGGAAATGCATAGTAAAGAACTAGGAAAGCTTGAGCCTCTCTATTTTTTTGAAACTTCTGAAAGATGAAGACAAAGGAGACATATTATAATAAACTTTTTCCTTTCAGAATTCCTGAGAAACTTATGAACATATTCTTAATTTTTGAGCTATGTAGAGTTGACTACTAAATACTTGATGTGTTCTGAGCCAGCTGATCTTACTGGCCCCAATTTGACCTCTGGGGGTCCCTTCCAAACCAAGCTATCCTATGATTTTTCCAAAGGGAACGAATACTAGTCTGTGCTTTTCAGAAACACAGCCAACCTTTTTTTTCATGTTGGCCTCAACTGTTGCATCTTCAACAAGGAACCATTCAACAGCTGAAATCTATACTCATTTTATATATGAAAACTCTTCAAGTACCAAAATTATCAGAAATACCTTGTCACACAAATGGAAAGAATTTAATGCATTTAGGTTAAACTAGCCCAGTAAGAAAACTAAGAGAATGCATCCTAAGTCCTTCAGTAGATAACACTAAAGAAGGAACTGGGGGTAAAAAACAGGTGGTGTTTCCTGTAGAAGAAACTCCATCTTTACAGTAATACATTTTCTAGCTGTGATTCTGAAGGCTGGACACTATTTTTTAAACCAGCTCTCATGTCCCATGGCTGTCAGCCCTGTCTGCAGGAAAGCAGTGGAATCCCTTGCACAGCCCACGCCTCTCCCTGCCAGCACCACCCTGCAGTCCCAGCTCCCTGTGCCAAGGCCCAAGGTCACACACAAGCCCCATCTCCTGTGGATCCTCCCATGGCCACCTCCCAGCCCTCCA
Source organism: Emberiza elegans (assembly GCA_024865655.1). NCBI lineage: Eukaryota > Metazoa > Chordata > Aves > Passeriformes > Fringillidae > Emberiza > Emberiza elegans. Next base: position 34,479,359 of record JALJVW010000910.1, on the reverse strand, counting down.
GCTGCCTCCATCGTGGCCCTGTGTCAAACCTTTTAGTGGCCAACAGTAAAAAGCTGACTTTTCAAACAGTCTCTTGGAAGAGAAACATTCTGAGGCTTTCCCCCCCAAAAATTCTTAAGCATGTGTGTTTCTTGATTAATACTAAACAAAATGACCCCTTGTGCAATGCAGCAAGATCTTTTCTGTTTTTCTGTGTACCTGCTCTTGGCAGAGAGGAATGGAGTCATTATTTAGTAGATAAGATGTTCAGGGAATGAAGTACAGGAATTCCAGTTCTAAAATATCAGAAAGACAAGATATTAAAATAAAAAAAACTTTTTCCATCATTAAGCTGAAGGAATGCCATACAAGACTGGAAATTTCTCCTCAAATCTAAGTGAGCCTTTTTCCTGTTGGTCTGACACTTCTATCATGGCTGTTTTCTCCCTTCCCCTTCTCCAAGGGGGAAATGCCTTCTCTCTTAACGCCAGCAACACACTAACCATCAGACTCTATCACTGCTTCTGCTGCAAGGGAGCACTGAGGCAAGAAAGGGGTAATCCCCTCAGAAAACCACTCATTATGGGTCTACCCAGAAAGTGGATACATATTTTTTCTTTCATTTTTCAAGAACCACAGGTACTTCTCTATTCTGATAAAATTATTTCAAATAAATAATTTGAACAGCACACTACAACCACTTTTAAAGTTGAGCCTTAGACTCAAACAGATTCTAAAAGAGACTGCTGTTAGATATGGAGATCTTTTTCTTCAGCATGCCCATAGTTTGCTTCAAAGCTCATTGTTTAAATAGGAACAGTTGACATGCAAAGTCAAATTTAAGGATCCTGGGAATAGCTGTGCATGACGGGCAGCTGGCAGGCAGGTCTACTGAAAGGATGCACTTCTGCACATGAAGTCACAAGAGTAAGATTCCTAATTATATGCAGTAACCAAGGCATGGAAGAAAAAACAGTTCATCAGTTAGCATCCAGCAGCACAGTGAGAAAGCTTTGTTCTCTTCTCTGGAAAGAGGACAGTTGATACTGCTCATATCAAAGACTGGATCCACAGCCCTCCAGGCTTAATTAGAAAATCATGAACAGTACAAAATGGCATTGGATACAAAATGATCATTTTTCAAGTAAATTTAGTGGAGTGAGCACTCTCACATTTACGATCCACACTCCCTTATCCACCCTTTTTCCCTCGTTAATGATACAGAGTTGGCTGCAGATGCAACAAAACCTGTCAGCAACTGCAGGGTGTCCTAAAGCAAGTCTTGCCTATTATTCCAGCTGTATAGATGAAGGTCACTGACACTGCTAACACCTCTGACATTTTATAATCAATTGCCAACATTTACAGAGGAAAAAATACCACTAGCTTTGAACACACTCAGAAAGAAAGAAATTCTTCTCAATTAATTTAAAGCTTGCTCTCTCTGAGCCAAAACATGAAACATGAGGCAACCTAACAAGTCAAATATTAGTGAGATTGTTTTCTGGCAGCCAATGCCAGATTCTGTTTGTATATAAACAATTGTAGTTTATCCATCTCTTCAAAACAACTGCAGTATGAATCATTATAAGGACAACGTCAGAGAAAGCTGCCAAATACTATTAGCTGAAGAAAAATAATAATTTAACTTTAAAAGCAACTATGAATATTAGACTATCAGCATGTTGCTAACACCAAAAACCTATTGGTGAAACCTAGTATTTTGTGGATTAGACTTTTGGAAGATGAAAAGGGATGACCTTTACCTATACCTTCACTGCTGGTAAAGAATGATGAAGCTCTTGCCATACAGTGCACATTCACCTTGTGCCTGATTTTCAGAACAGGAACAGAGATTGCTGCCTTTTAAACTAGTCTTACATTGATTTTTAGCCAGCTACAATATTCCACTGCTATAGCTAAGGATGGAGGGCTAGGGAAGAGATTTTAAAACAATACTTTGCAAAGGGTCCACAAGTCCTGTCTGATTTATAAACTGTCAATGTGCTTGATGAGTTCAGCAGCTGAGAAGCCCTGGATCTGACATTATTGCCCTTACTCAATAGTTCAAAGCAATCATTTTGAGTTAATACCGGGCCTCAGAGAACATGGGCATCTCTAACTTAAGACCTTCTAAAGATCTATATTTGGTCAAATTTGTTGCTCCTGACAGTCCTTCTCACCCTCTGGCTCCTAATTCAAACAATCAGTCCACCCTTGCTTTTCACAGAGCTCCTTGCTGTACGTTGTAATATTTGCATCAAATACAATTGCCAAAGGCACTCCAATTTTCACTAATAGTTATCATTAGGAGGGAAAAAAAAAGTATTTTTGTCCAAAAAGAGCCATTTCCTGATGTTTAGCATAGGCAGGATAACGGTCACAGGCAGCATCTTGGCTCAGCAGGCAACAGTAGTAGGTGGTAAATGAGAGTGCTGGGGAGGGACAGATCTTTTTCCAGGGGGGAGCGGGGGCAGTGTCTGCTAAAGGAGGCACCCTGATGGCAGCAGATTTATGCATCCACTCTTGTCAGTCTAAGAGGAAGGAATCATTATGCAGGGCCAGCTGCAGGGGTGTGCACTGCTGTCGGGAAAAATTAGAAGTCTAGCAATGAACTATAAAGAAGGGAGAAACGACAGAGTGAATGAAAACTCCATGATAAACCCATTTAGGCTCTCCTCACCCTGGGATGAAATATGAAGCATAATCTCTTTGGCATATATGCTGGCAGAGAGTCAAACAAATATGCCTAGGTGCTCTCAGGCACACAGCCCAGAATGTGCAATGACAGCCTCCACCCAGAGGACCGTGACTGCCCAGGGTATGGGGCAAGAATCCTCCCTCAGCAGGTCAGCTCAGCCCTGGGGAAGGGTCACAGCACTCAGATGCTTTTGGGAGAAATCTCCTCTGCTGCCCAATGCCTTCTTTGTGCAAATACCTTGGAAAGAAAGCTTTTCCATTTGAATACCTTGAGGGAGTGGGGGGTCGGGGTGGGCAGAGAGAAGAGATGACCGGACTATAAAAGAGTGGAAAGCACCCAAACGAAGGCCCTGGTATTTCACCCTTATTTGAGAAAATGATAACTTCCCCATTTCATGTGGCATTCCTTCCCCTGGGAGAATTTCTGAGGTGGGGAGGTCTGCATAACTTCTTGCCCTGTTTAAAGCAGAAGTGCGTTTTTTCTCCTGTGTTAAGACATTCAGAGATAAGAAATATTCCAAATATTTTTTCATTGCATTTCGTTATAAAAAATATGGATATTTGGTCATACTGGTATCAGAAAACAAGGGAATAGGGAAAGAGCAGGCAAGGAAAGCAGTGCTCTTCAATACACTCAAAAAGCCCCTGGTTAAATTCAAGCCCCAAGCCTAAGAGGGAAAGTGTTTGGTAGCTTTTCCTTCTGCCTGTCCTGCCCACTGTTCAAACCTAGGGGCTGGTGAAACTCTTTCTGGAATGCTAATGCCTTGCTGAAAGACAGAAGGTACAAAATGGAAGCTGTTTAGAGAATGCTTTCCTGGGGGAAAAAAGGAAGTGATGTACTTCAATACCTTATTTAAAGTTACACATAGGGACCCATAGTGTTAGGCATATTTTTACCAGGAACAGAAGAAATACATTTTGCTCAGCATGCTATCATTGTAAATTCTGCCACTGTATGTCCTTCAGTGTAGACTCTTTGAGATACAGTTTGATGAGAAAGGTTTGTTCAATAAAGTGTGTGAGAATCAGGGAAAACAAAACCAAACCACAAGCAGCTCTACTGTAAAAGCCCTTCTTTCTACTACACAGCACATTCCGAAACATGGGTAATGATTTAATTCTCTGTAAAATACTTTGACTCCATCTGCCTTTTTTAAAGGCAGCTCTTCTATAATTGTTCCTGGTGACATCATCTATCAAGTGTAAAAAGTATTTATGCTACCAGGTGTCAGATTAAGACACCACTGACCACACTGTAACTACCTGGTATGTTTTACAAGCACTTATACCCCATATAGGTCTAACAGCTAAAAAAACCTGCAAAAGTTCAAAAGTACATTAAAAAATCACTCCAAAACAATGTTGATACATTGTTTCATTAACACTGTGAAGGTGTAAATGGGGTACTGAAGTGAAGAATGGGGTCTTCTGATGAAGTAAATGGAAGATATCTACATGCATGACAGCTCAAAGAACATAATTCTGAAGGCCACTGCTTGATCAAAGTCTTGTGAGAAAACACAGAAATAAACCACGAGCTGTTACAGTGAGCAACAGAAATAAAACTGACAAATTCCTAAACTACAAAACTATATAACTGTCAAAGCGCAAAAAATGCTTCTTACAGCTACATGTTATGTTTCACTTTTTTTTCCTAAGGAAAGTAAGGACAGGCAAATGTATAATTTTAACATCAATTCAGGAAAAGCTTTAATAGTAAGATATCAAATATATTAAGGAAAAAGGAAAAGGAACACAGTTATTTATCAGACTTGAAAACATCACAGTGTCAAGTTAATTTAAAATTCAATTTCAGTTTAAAGCATTACAAGGAAGAAAGAATCCTATGTATCATAGGCTGTAAATTGAAATCCTAGCAAGGTTTTTGTCTGCCAACTAGCTGTGTATCAGCTATAAAGCCAGATTGCAGGTGCTTCTTTTAGGAGATTGGGCTGCAAGGCTCATATTCCAAGAAGTTTGTAATTTACTATTTCCAAAGGCATTTTATTTAAATTTTTTTATAGTCAGTTAGTTAATGGAAAGCTGGCAGTACAATAACCCAGAGGTAATTTCAGCAAGGTACAGTACGTGATGCAAAAGCACAGAGGGTCCTACCCTGTGGAAGTCACCAAGAAGGTGCACATTCATATAAACACATCTCTTATAAAAGCAAACATGCAAATGCAGTTTGTCTGCAAAAACAACTTTTAAGATGACAGGAATTTAATAAATAAATCTTAGAGCTTTTTCCCCTTTCTAGAAAATATATTCGCACAAAGGTGTTTCATTTAAACTCTACACAAAACCTTGAACACAATGGTTTGAGGGAAGAGGCAGGATAATCCTCTGAGTTTTCTGAGCTGAGGGATAAACAAATCTGATAGAAAGGACATTTAATTCACCCCTGAACTCCAAACTGAATGAAAGCCTACTCAGATTTGGTACATATTATTAAAAAAGTGACTCAAGGACAAGTGCTAGACTTCCAGCTTCAGAAGGTTCCTGCAAAGTGCAGCAACCAGTCTGATCAGAAAGGCAAATTCTGCTCAGAAAGGCAGATTCTGCTCCTCAGTAACCAGCCACTAACTACCCAGCTGGCCAGCAGACAGGAGGACGGCTGGAAGGGCATGGAAAAGCTGCACCAACAAGGAAAATAAATGTATATGCCTGACCTCCGCTCCTCCAAAAGAAAGGCAAAGAAACGCTGCCATTTATGGCAGCTGGGCTACTTTTATTTAGTCACATAGGCCTTGAACCTCCTTGTACAAACACTGTGAAACCTCAAAACCTTGCTGAGGGAGCAGATGAGCACCTTGTAAAGCTTTAGTTTTGTCAAAGTGGAATTTAAGGTGTGTGCAAATTGGTACCTAGAAAAGGGTAATCTTTGAGGACATGAATTTATCTCCACTGACATATCCACAGCTGGGAATCAGTGTGAACAGCTTCCTCACGCTGATACATTCCACTTCTTTTTCAAATGGAAAGATGTGGAAAACATTATTAGAGGTGATAGAAAACTGTTTTCTTACTGCAGTAATGGCTTTTATCCTATCTTTGAAAATGATACAACTTGGTGTAAATTTATCGTATATACCCACTATACAGAGTTACATTTTCCATAAAATAATAATTTCTAAAAATGCTGGAAGATTTACAAAAATTAAGGAGAGAGAATTTAATACAGCTTGAGATTGGAAAAAAACCCTTTTGGCCTTAAATATTTTTTTTAAAATAGATCTGGGCCCCTTCCTGCTCCCACAGCAATACATGAGGCTGTGGTTATGCCCCTTCCCACTCCCCTTCAATTCCCCACTTAAACTCTCACCATTTAAATGGCTTATTCACCTTTTTGCCTTACCGTGCATTTTTGGACTTACAGCTCTAAGGTAAATTTTGAATAACTTTTGCTGGCACCTAATACTATGGAAACCACCACCACTGCACCAATATTTATACACATGAATTTACAAAAATATACCATTTACTCTAATGTGCTGCTATTTCCCTGCTTCCTACTCTACCAGAAAACAGAAACAGGTTTAGCAGCGATAAGGAATTGACTTAGGATATCTTCACTATGCAATGCCCCAGTGAAAAAGGTTTACATCAGAATTATGCAGTGTCCCTTGCAGAATGGCCAAAAAAAGCCTCAGTTTGCCTAAATTTCTGTGAAAACTAAGAATCGCTGTTAAAAAAAAAAAAACAAACACCAAAATAATCCAAATTTAAAACCATGCTTCATCTTTTACTAGGAAAACCAGGCCACAGCACAGGGATGTTGCACACAAGAGGACACAATACTTGCTTTCTTTCCAAGATGTCCCTGACACAGCATGTGACTCTATTCTAATACTACTTTTTAGTAAAACATTTTTTGGTTGCCAGATGTTGCACAACCCAAAGAAGGAGGACTGGGAGCTGGGAATGCCAGCTGCTCCAAGATAACTTGCCTTGGACTAAAGCAGTCTGAGACTGGAATGTTCCTCACATGGTGGAGAGAGCCTTCTGTGCAGGACTTGAGGCTTCAGATTTTTACCAGTTTGATGGAGTTTGGGAATTGAAGTTCTACCAAATTCTGCAGTGCTGTCTGATACCATTTGATTGTGATGTGGGCCAAACCAACTAGCAAAGGTGATCAGAGATGATCGTACACAGACACAACAACAGGGTCTTCATAGGAAGGCTCACAATGTACCATGGAGTGGGTAAAAGGATTAAATTCTGCATCAAACTCCATCCCACTGCACGTGTAAGAACAAACAGTGGTGCAGCAGAAGACCAAGAGCAGCCTAAGACTTTACATTTAATTGTCAATCATTTCATCTTGAAAAACTAAAAAGAGATAGTTTTAAAATAATTTTACATGTTTTAGTTTTTTCCCTTACATTTGGTTTGCACACCAAAGTGATAAAAAAAGCTTCAAATATTCCAGTATTATGCAAAAAAATTTTAAAGTATTGGTAGCACTTCAGAAAAAAAAAATCTCAGAAAATTCCAAAATATAATCAAATTCTGTGAAGGCATTTTCTGTTCCTCTAAGACTTTTATACGAATTGGTGAGCCTTCATTTAATTTCGTATCATTACTGATCATTTCTAAATGACTGAGATTTAGGATACACTATTTTAATACTAATGGTGTACCTAATGAGATCAGATTTTTAATAAGATTCTAGGCATTTATATTAGAGAATGGCTTTGACAAAAAAATAGGAAGGTAGCTGTATATCATTAAGAGTGAGCCTGTTCAGATCATTATAATCACATTTGCTATTCTTATTTTATATACCATTACATGGTATAGGTGAAAATGACACAAATATATAAATCCTTGATACTAACACAAAATGCCTGCAGGTCCATTTATATCTCATTCTCAGTATATACACAAAAGTTTCAGTAAAGAGATGTTATGGAGGATAAACACACGCCACTTGTGATTAACTTAACCAGATCCAATGGCCAGCAAAAACGTTAGCTATTTCCTAACTTGTTTATTGACCACTATCAGAAAAACAATTCAACATCCATGTCAGTACTGATATTCTAATTTTAGTATTATCACTTTTTATTCCTCATCTTGCCTGTGAAATACATAATTATGAAAAGTAATTATCATATATATATATACACACATATATACACACACACACATATAGGTGTCAATAACTACTAATAAAATTCTGCTGCTTCATTTTTGTGCAGAAATATATCTAGAGCTACTGCAGGTTGCCAATAAGACTGCAGTGTGTCCATATGTTAGATTATACACAGCCTAAGCGAATGCTGAGGCACATCATCTTTCAGTATTATAGCAATTTCAGGCTTGGGCTGATTTTCCTTCAGAAATACAACCAATTAGTATTCAATTTTGAGCCATACCAGAAACACTTTTCAATAGATTCAAGTGCCTTGATCATTTGCAGCAGCTCTTTTGATGTGACTAACCTGAAAAAAATTGAACGGACAAGTATGCTTTATTTCTGTTCATTCCTGAGTTTATTGGCACTCCTGTTTCTGTGCACTTCCCTCCTTCACTTGGGTCCAGTCCAAGCCATCCAGGCCTCCCAGGACAGGGAGGAATCCTTGACCCACATTTAGAGGTTAAACTCGTGGTGGGCTTCTGGGGTTTAGTGCAGGCAGCACGAGATCACCTGCACTGCTGCTCTTTCCAGGCTGATGACACTGAGGTCTCTGTATAAAGTACTGTTTGTTCAGAAAAACAACAATGTGAAGAGAGGCCTGGCCATATCAGGGAGTTAACAGATCTGCATGCTCACAAGGAGTCATGTGCCTTCTGCATGAAAGCCCTGGAAGAGCTTCCCTGGCTGCTCAGCCAAGCTTTGAGACTGTGCCTGGGAGATGTCATTTGCTGCAGTTTGAAGTCCCTTTGCCACAGTCTACATAAAGGCAGGAAAATATCTATAGTTCCTCTACAGGAAAAACTGTCTTTAGAACCTACAGTGGTATTTTATCTCTTCACCTATTGAGGCTGGAGCACAAAGCCCAAGAGAGCCAAGACAAAGAGATGCACATGCAGTCAGTCATCACCACAATCCCTGATGATGCTATGTATCTCCAAATCACTTGCTGATGTCCATATTGATTGCCTGCTGAGGGAACCCCTATTCTTTACCTATAACCCAATTGTTCCTGCAGAGACCATTGAAAGGTAAATGTAGACAGATTTCTGTATGTTCCCAGCAGTCTTCCAAGAATTGTCCACAGATTTAGTCAATTGGGTACCTATTAAACTTGCCATCTCCATCTTAAAATTCTTATTTATAAGACATGAAGGATAAGGAGTTTTTATGCAGCCAGAAAACATAATTTGTGCTGAAAGCTTGTGTTAGTGCTAGTTAAACCTCACAACTACACTGCAAGTCAGCCTGAAGAGAAAGTGTCCTTCTATTGCCAGGTATTAGTCAGTTCACAATTGTGGTGTGCATAGGAAAAAGAAAGTTAAGGTACAGGATCACTGCCAGGATACAAACATATTATGCCTACACATTGTTATTCCAGTTCAAATACTCTCACCTACTCTAGTTCTGAAATGTATTAGCTTCATTTACGAGCAAATACAACTGTAATGAATACTAATAAATAGACTACAAATAAATAAAGATGAGATATTTTTTGTCTTTAATGGGGAACTATTACAAGAGACTTGGATGCAGACAGAATGGCCATTTCCTAACACAGAATCCATCACTGTCACTTAACATATGACTCTCTTGTAATGCTGTGTTATGAGACAGAAAGTCAAATAATCTCTTTTGCTTTGATGAAAGCATGAGGAAGTTGACTCAGATAAAAGCAGAGAGTAATCTGTTTAAACAGCTTGGGTCCAAAGTTGAAAATTAAACAAAATCAATAACAAATACAGCCTGTTGTATTTGAAATATGGAGAATCTGCCTTGAGCATGAAATAAAAAAAAAAAGGATGAAATGTGCAAAAATATTTCATGCCAGAATATTCTATATGTGAGGTTTTTGAAGACCCTCATTTGTTTGAATTTACATGTGTTTATTCATGTATAAATTAATGTAATACACACTATTTGCTAGTAATTATGTTGTTTAAGAAGGTTTTGGCTAATCTAGAGGTAATGAAGAACATCAGGGTAAATTGATGTTTATTAGAAAAGCAAAGAAAGAAAAAAGTGAAAGCCCTCAATGGTTTCCAATTATTTAGGCTCCAATATTTAGTGATACATTTCTGGCACATATCTATTCAGGTCAGGTATTTATCTGAGCTAGTGATGTGTTCAAAGGCAGCACAAAAATGCCTGCATCTTGGGTCACGAAACGATTTTTAAGAAACTGGCTATTCAAATCTTTGGAGAGAGGTATTCAACAAGTCCTCTCTGCCTTTTTAGAGAAAAAGCAAAAATGTGCAAGTTATGTCTGCAAAGTAGAAAAGATAATTCCTTCCCACTCCATCCATAGAAGATTTGGCATGAGTACTCACACAGTAGTATTAGTAAGAAAACTCACATACAAGACAACAGAACAGCTTAAAATCGGATTTGAACTTGGATCACTACAACACATCCTTCCTACACCTTAATAGCCAAAGGTGTGAAGAGTTGAAAAAAGAGTAAATGTGCTGTCTTTAGTTGATAAATTCAAGTATTCATGAAAGAAATCAAAACCTAAAATCATCACTGCAGGCTTCTGAGAAAAGATATAAAATGTGCATGAACCTTTTCTACACAGACAACCTGCAAAAACCTCCCCATTAACCTGTCTGAGATCTTCTGAAGTAAAAGCAAACTCAAAACCCCCAAAGCACCTTTGAATTCTCAAAATTATTTTTCCATAATAGTCAGAAAGACCAGTAACAGCTCATGCCACCTTAGTGAAAGCAGGCAAGTGTTTTAAGTTTATAACATCCAAAGTGTGCCTGTGAACATAGTTTATTAAATTCTCTTAAAATGCAGAATTACTGTAATCATAACAAGAAGAAGCATGTAGCACAAATCATCAAATTTATAACTGACTTCTTTTCACCATCTGGGAGAAAATAGCTTTTCAGATTTTTGCTCTTCTTCTCAGCAGTCCAAAATAATGTCCCTCAAGGAATTGAACTAGTGAAAAGGCCAAAATTTTCCAGAAGGAAGATGGAGGATAACAATATATTAAGTTGGCCAAAATAAATAGTTTCAGATTCTGATTCATCAAGTAGAGTACTGTGAATGGTATTTTTATCATTCTGTAGCAAAAAAACCCCTCAACCCAAAATCACATTCCTTGAAAAATGTTTGGTCTTCCTAAATATTTAGAGAGGCACATGTTGATCTGTGGCAGAGTAACTCTAGGCCTTGTGATTCCATTTGTCTCAGAACTTGAAGTGTTTGAACAAAACCCATGACACCCACCTGGCCAAGGGTTAAAGCAACCTTTCACAAGGAAGAAATCAGCCTTTGTGGTTCTTGGGATGGCTTCAGGCCCATAAAGAAACAATTGCATTACGCCCTAATTACTCCAGCTGACTCAGTGCACAAACTGGGATCCCTCTGAAAGCATTTCAGAACATTTTGTAATACAGAAAATTAAGGTGTTGCATTATACTTCCCAGACCTGACAGCAAGTTTTTTTGCAGAGCTCATTTAAAGTAGAACCAATATAAAAAGGGAGGATCAACAGGCATGACAAAATTATGCATAGGACAGAACATATGGAGAACAACTTTCAGCTATAGCAATGGACTGCCATGTGTGACTCTCAGAAATGGCAGCACTATGCTCCTACTTCTCTATTTCCCCCTGCAAATTAATCTAAGTAAATATCAGTGAAAAAAATGTTGGTTTTTTTACCCTCACTAGGTAGCACCACTGTTATCCTTGCCTCCTGGTAGAATGGAGCAACACCTGCAGCAGATGACCTATAAAGTTTCCCAACATTCCTGTGAGCAACAGTATTTTATTGTTCAATTTGGTTTATCCATAATATATATCTCCATCTTCCATAGTGATGGGTAAGGAGTTTTGATCAAGCAATTTAATACTGGGGAAAAGGAACTAGTATTTTATAGTTTAGACATACATATAAGGACAGAAACATACAATACAGAATTATAAGGAAAATCTGCAGTTTCCTAGATTCATATGTATCTCTTTATATGTATTTTTCCTCTGTGTGTACATGTACATTACAGATATGCTAGGTGTAGCAACAATAACTCTACAGGGTTGTATCTCTTTCTCACAGTGTATATATTCCTGGAATTCAATCAGTTATAAGGACAAGCAAATATCTACACTGGTAGGTAGCTGCTCATCTTTGAGGCAAGAAATATATATTGCTGGCTAATGCCAAAATAAAATCATAAGGTCAGTATATTAATTCAATTTAAATAAGGTTGGGAAGCACTTGCAATAAAGAGACACACTGTAACATAAGCCACTATTTCAATTTCCACACCAGCCTGCAAAGTGAAGCAGCCAAGGAGCAGGGATGTGCTTTTAGCAGCCCTGGCTGGTGGGCTCCATTTCCCTGACAGGAGCAAAGCTGCTGCCAGGGAGGGCAAATGCTGCAGCTCACCCCCTGGCATGTGCTCGAGTCTGGGAGTCGGAGCCTTACACAGGAGATCTGAGTCAGGACTTTAGTAGAAACAAAGGCAAAAAAGCACTGATGCACATTTCCAACCTCAACTGCTGGCTCTGCATCTGCAACAACATAATCCCTTCTCCCATTTCCAGACCATGATCTGGGAGCCTTGTGTATGTTTTGGCATTCATTGGAAAGTTTTCAATCCAGTTCTGTACAAAAGACTTCCCATGATCTTTTCAAACCACCTTCTCCTCATCTACAATCCAATTCCACAGCAAGCTCTGGACAAGCCCACTGTGCTTATGCCTTACAGATGTTCCTCCTGGGCAAGCATGCTTATTTATGGATTGCAATGCAACCCTGTAGCATGGAAGTAAACAAATTAACAACCCACTCCTTCCTGCAAAGACACATGAAAATCTAAATTTAGTTCCTTGTCATGAGAACCCATCAGCAGTTAAACTATCCATCTTCATCACCATAATTCAACAGCAGGCTTCTTTTTGTACAACAACATGAAAATAAAGCTGCTAGTAATGATTATTTTGATGTATCTGGCAGATAGAGCACAGCATATCCATTCAGCCAGTGCACTGAACTCGGTATTCCTGTGGTCAGAAGCCCTTTGACTCGTCTCAACCTCTACCTCGGTTAAATTTCTCTTTTGGTTTCTCCGTCATGACTGTGGGGCAGACAGCAAATGCATTTGCCTCCCCAGGGAGGTACAGAGCACAGCTGCTCCGTGGTGACGTGCAGGGGAAAACTTGCTCTTTTATATTTTTCCTCTGCTCAATCTCAGGCCAGACACACAGGTCATCCTATGTACACAGGATTTTAAGTGGAGGCCACCAGCTTGTCAGATGCACGTAATTAAATTTGTTTTACAAGCTTGTAAGTAATTAAATATCACTTCTCAAACTGAGATGTTAATTGTCTTGAGTTGCCTGACAATAGCATTTTTCTCAATCTAGTTTGTTAGCAAGTAAATGTGAAATTTTAAAGGAGCTACTGCTGATAATTCTACAAGAACTAAAAAGCAACAAAAAATGCTCAACTACCCATAGCTTTAAGACAATAATTATAACGTATTCCTAATAAAAGTTTCAAAAGTGTATCCCGATTTTCATCAGCTTCTTGGTAATGGAAATGTTAAAAGACAAACACAGGACATTCTGCCTCTGTTTTCATGATGCTCACAATAAATCCTGAGGCAGATCTGAACCATGGTTTTAAATACAAATCCATGTTTTTCAAGTCAGAACTACATCTAAATCACTATAAGAGTATCTGTAGATACTTTCTTAATTTGGAAAACTCATTTGGTTACGTAGAATAATGAAGCCTTAATTTCAAGTATTATCGTAAATTATTTTATTTCACAATATACTAAGCATCATCTTAAATTTTCCAAAACCTACAAATCCCTGGAGGAGCCACTACCACACAAACTTGTCAGATGTGGGACAGAACTCCTTTCAGGATCTAAAATGCAGCATAGAAAGTAGCTGGGTACGTACCTGCCTCCATCTGCAATGGCACTTAAGCAGTCACACCCTTGCAAAATCCATTTAAAGGACATAACCACATTTTCAAAACTTAAAAATGCAGTCTTTTTCTCTGCAGCTGTCTGTGTTTGACCCTAAATAACAGACAATCCACATTAGGTTTTGGAGAAAAGAGCTTGCTTTTGTGCAGTCAGATACAGGAGAAGCTTCCTACTGTTATACAGGGTCAGGACTGTACTCCAAGCAGGCAGATTCTCCTACTCACTTGTACCACTGCCCCAAATTTCTGTCAAGCCGTGGGAACTGTTCCCAAACTCTGTAAGGCAAAAGAGGAGAGGGGGAAACTGCTCCCTGTGCAGTTACCCCATGTTATATGGGTGGAGACAAACAGGTAACTCAGAGTCCATTGGGGGAGCATTAGAGTCATCCCTTCACAATGCTTTGAGAAGATCAATTCTTGCCTTTGACCTGGAATGCTGTGAGAAGTAGGATTAGGATACAATGACAGGGAGTGGTTCTCACAGATCTACACCAGAACAACCAGGCCAGTGCAAATTTGCCGAAGACAAAGGCAGAATTACAGGGGCACTTTAGGATCTACCAGCAAGACAGAAACTTAACTAGAAGCTACATAATTACCTTGCTCCTTCTCAAAATATTGAAAGACTTTAAATATCCACATGTCCTGAAAAAGGCCACAGAATTAAAGCATGCACATGGGCTTTAAAAGCCCATGAGGTTTGGTAAGATTTGTATCAACAAACCCTTAGACATGAGACTAAAGAGTTTAGAAGTTGAACATGCAAAAAAGATGCAGAAGGATATAATGAAGGCCAAATACCATCTTGCAATAATAAAAACTCCAAGGTCATCTGAAGTCAGTTGTGCAGATAGCAGCTCTCCATGAAGCTAAAATCTGTGTCACAAGTTGAAAGTTAAAAAGAGCTCATCAGAATACTAGACTGGTTTTGGTTGGAAGGGGACCTTGAAGACCATCTAGTTCCAACCCACCTGCCATGGGCAGGGACACCTTCTAGTAGACCAGGTTGCTTAGAGCTCCATCTAGCCTGGCCTTGAACACTGCCAGAGATGGGGCATCCACAACTTCCCAGTTCCTGTGCCTTTCCACCCTCACAGTAAAGAATTTTCCTCCTAATATCTAATCTAAACCTACTTTCCATCAATTTGAACATACTCCCCCTTGTCCTGTCACTGCATGCCCTTGTAAATAGTCTTGTCCCATTTTGCCATAAGCTCATTTTGGGTGAAGTGAATACTCACTTCCTTCTGACAGGAAGGACACTAACCCTGAAGCCTTCCCTTTTCCATGCTGAACAATCCTAATTCTCTCAGAATTTCCTCATAGGAGATGTGCTTCATCCCTCTGATCAACTGAATCACAAACTGAATTTTCAAAGAAAAAGGGATACTAAAATACAGAAAAAGCATGTGGAATGTTCAATTTAGATGTTTGTTTTGGGGGGAATTTGATTAATTGATTTATTTCAATTTTTTTTAAAACCCATCACTGAGTATGAGTCTATTCTTCAAAACTATAGTATTCTCACAATTCTCTCAAATATTTTGTATTTCCCTTGTGAGATTAAATGATGATATATGATTTAACTCCCACATGATGTGATGAAAGGAGATGCTACGTGTTTCCTTTTCCTTATTTTCTGTCTAGTTTTTGCATGTTTGACCACTTGTGTGCTGTCTTGCTCTTAGTCTCAGCATTTATGGCATCCTGACCTGGAGGCAATATTCACAGAAGGGAACTGCTAAGAGCCAATGGCTTTAAAACTACACAGGGGAGGAAAAAACCCTACCTTAAATACACTATTAAAACCCTACTACAAACTCCTGGACCAGCAGCACCAATATCTCTTAGGCACCTGCTAGCTATTTAACAGAGACAGTTAACCCAGTACTAATTACTCAAACTACCTTCTGTTCTACAGTGGAGCTCAGCAATTGTGAGAGGTAGTAGACTTAAAAACCCAACACTTAAATTACTATAATACTTCAGAAAGAAGTGACATATCTTCCTGAACACTGTTAAACTGCAACAAGTGATTGCAATAATGAGTGTATGTTTACTATGTAATTACTGTCTTTCTAAATCCCAAGGGAACAGTATGTGAAGTACAGTATTACGTAAAGTATTAACTCAATTTTTAAAAATTATCTGAATGCATACTGAGTTATAAGCCCCTAAAAACTCTTACTTACATTTCAAATATGTGTGTTTGACTTAACCAGCTTATAACACAATAAAGCAAATCATTATGAACTGCTGACTATAAAAAAAATCCAGTCTGTTAAATTATTTTTATTATGACAATTACAATAATTTCTTTCATGGGGCATGCTACCAGTTGTGCAGGCCATGATCTGAATAAGAAACAGTGTCAGTTGAAATACTGATGCAACAACATTCATCTGCAATTCCACACACGTGCACTCTGGGCTTCAAGTATTGTACAAGATATGCTTGAAGCTGAAACCCTGACGATGGTTTAAGCTCACCATCAGCTTAAGTGATTTATTGATGATTATGAAGTATTTACTGTGATAAACACAAAACCCCCAGCAAGGTTTTCTACTTGGCCAAATCAAAGACATGATTTCTGCAGTTTCATATTTATAACTGCTTCTCTTTGAAGAATCTCTGAAATAGCCTGAGTTTTCAGGTAAAACTTCTGGAAACTTGTGAGAACCTACTCCTACTCATCCTTCTGGTGCTTTTCTGGACTTATAATGATAATTAAGCCATTTCAAAGCACTCTCAAAAGGAGAACAGCCATGGCAGCTGTTCTCTCTTGCCCAATCGTTGGGGAGAAAAATGTATGGAATGTGTTTAACTAATGCAGTTGAGCAAAACCCACTTCATCATCTTGAATTACTTATTTGTAATGAGTTACTTGTTCAACACTGGCCAAAATAAAGTTTATCCACTTACAAAGAACTGATCAAGTCAGAACTCTTAGAATTCTGTCGCCATAGTGTTAATCTCTTATTGTTAATTCAGAAAGTTAAGAGAAAGGAAGCTGATTTTAATTCATTTAACAGAACCCCAAAGACAAGATTGTTCTGTTATTAACAAATGCTTCAAAGATTTTCTGCCATTCCTGTTTCCTCTCCAGCTGGGAATAAAGTTTTCTTCCCTATTAATACAAGTCAATCATTTTCTGCCTCAGATTCATCTTTGAAGTTTCCAGTGATCTCAATGTTCCTTTAATGAACACAGATTTCTTTTTAGTACATAAGAATTCCTTCTTATTACAGGATATTTTAATTCATATTTGTTGGTTAAGGTTAAAAAAGTTGAACAGTAAGTTTCATATGAAAAGTACTAAAAATACTGGGAATGATGGATGATACCTACGCACACAAGATGGTCAAAGGATGTTGTCCTGGCACTTTCAAGAAGACAGCCATGTTCTGCAGTTACAAAATACCTATTTTTCTTGGAATTTGGATACTGTACAGTGTGTGGTGAGGTGATGTGTCATATTTTCACCAAAATCCCCTGAAAGGTGGTGGCTGCAAGAAAAGTTGTCTGACACTAGACAACTAACAGAGAACAAGAGCCAGATAGCTATTCCACACAACAATCATTTAACGTCACAAATTAGAGCAACAAAGTAATTAATTTCCATAAAGCTAAGCACTGAAGGCCTAGCAGTAATCTTGTCTCTGGAATTCAATTTCAACATGAGAACATACTAGCACATGGAAGAGTGCCAGTATTTTGGTTTATACTACAAAGGTGGTTACAGAGATACCTCTTGTCATAAACAACCAGTTTGATTAGCAGTTTAATGGGCAGACTGTCCTCACTGTGTCTAGCCTCATCACCCTGAGCCTTCACACACTCTCTCCAGACTCTCCTCCGGAAAGAGCAAGTCTGCCATATTTTAATCTGATATTAGTCTTCAAGTATAAATAATACATGGAGATGAGCTAAAATGTCTCATTGATTAAAATTCTACACTGTGAGCTTGTCACATTTCAATGTGCAAATTGCTTCTGTCTGGCCTGCATTCAGAAGTCAGTCATCTAAATATACATACACACTTGCTTGATTTTAAGTTTAGTATCACAGCTGAACCACAGATTAGAATCAGAAGAGATTTTTCCCTACAATGAATTTTTAAGTAATGATGTATCTGGTCAACTGATTACCTAATGAGATGACTGTATTACATGTTGTGGCTGCCTTCACACAGCTGTGAAGAGCTCAGCCAAGCCTTGGGTTGAAAGCTAAGCTTTAGGTTTCTACCATGGTTTGCAGCACTTGAACTATAGCTATAGTCCTCAGAGAGGCCAAGAAATCAGCAAAATGCAAAGGCCATGGATATCAAATTTGCATAGTAATAGCTTTTTACATGTTTACAAGCAATTCTTAAACATCCAATGTATCTAGGTAGTTTCCTTGCGAAGCAAACACAAAAGTCAGCTCTAGTAAGAGCAAGGATTAATTATTTGTCCTCACGTATTTATGATTAGTACTGCAGAGTCTGTACTTAAAGTGCAAAGGTGGTCAGAGAATTATGATGTTATCCTGCCACATGCTCAAAATTTTTGGATTTCCAAGTCATATACACAATATTCAAAGACTGAAATGTCTCCCTTGAAAGCAGTGGTCAGACTTGCACAGGCACCTTTAGAGAAAAGGGATGTTAGAGAATCTATACATTTGTTATCCACATGTTTCTTAAAACCACCTCAGAATGAAAAGTTATTTCAAAGTGACTTCTGCTATTTGAAAGCAGTATGTCCATAAAAGCTCTTCTTTTAGGAGTTTGCTTTTATTTGCAGGTCAGATAACCAAATTATTTTCTAGATTAAGAAAGTATCCAATAAACTCAATAATTCAACAAATTGAGCCATAAACTCAACAGAAAAAAACACAGCCCTGCCTTGACCAAAATAATATTTAAATATAATGCTGTGTGAAGAACCTTCTCTCAGGAAGGCACACTGATTGAAACATGATAATGGAAGTAATGGCATTAATGACCACCAGCAAAAGAAATGGCAGGAAAAAAAAGCATGTAAACCACTGTCATGCATTCTGCCAAGAGCAGAAGGAAAGGATTGCAGAAACATTCAGTTCTCACCAGTGTTGTTCAGTTTACTAGTGCTAGGACCAAGTCTTTTATTCCTTAATCTATTATAAATTTGGAACAACTGATATTTTCTTCAACTGGTGAACATAAGGCAAAGATTGGTAAGGTCTCCATGCTTACCTCAAAAAAAATAAAAAACCACCATACAATCACACAGCAATAGCAAAGAACTACAAGATGCAATTCTTCTAAGAATGAAGGTTATTAAAATGAAATCATTTTTTAAGTATTATTTTCTATGGCTTAATCTTTAAAAAATTGCTTATTTTTGCTTTTTCAATTTTATTTTATGCTGCCAAACTGGCAGTTTTAAAGAAAATATGGCACCTGCAGAGACATCTTTCCAAATGAGAACTTTAAAAACATTTATTTAACTTGTTAGAAAATTTGTTATTTAGTTATCATTACATGATTATGTAATGAAAGGAGTAGAAGCTACTGAAAACAGAAGTAATATGTTGCAGTACATCTGTTTATGAAAAAATCTAACTATATAATACCTGTAGCCCAAAACCACATATGCACAGAAATCCATAAACAAACAAACAAACAGAAAAAGGGCAGATAAATGTCTGCTGGTAATTTCAGATTATACATGACACATTCTGGCATGTGCATCATATTGATATGCACAACAATTTCATGTTTATCCATTTAGCTGTATGCAGTGGGTGACAGTGCAGAAAGCAAGAACCATTTCAGAAAGGCAAATTGCATGGAAATAAAGTCTTTTCAATTGCCCAGCATTTTCTGAGGGCCAAGGCCATGCACTCTGACAGACAGCTATAAGGATGGAAGGACTGATCTGTAGCAGCGCACACATGCTGCATTGACCCAGGTTATTAAGATAATGATAGAGTAGCTATTTCAACATTTTGGATGAACGAATAACCTGAATTTTCCACAGTAGTAGAAAATACTAAGAAGAAAATGGTAAGTAACCTCACAGTAAACTGACAAACCACATAGCTGTAAAGGAGTTTTGGCAGGCAGTTGTCACCTCCATAACTTTGTCTTCATTGCCAGTCATCAAGACACAAATCAAAGATACCTAAAAAGCATTAAAGTAACTTGTAGAAGATGAGTGTATGCCTTTGTTGGAGTTCATAGGAATGACTTGAATCCATCACATTTTACAGGAAATGGCAAATCTTGAAAAAAGGTAGTAATTTGATTTTTATTTGTAAATCCTTCTTGCATGTTGCACAATTCTGCTAAGATTAAACAAGACTTTGTTTCATGAAAGCTATATACTCTTCAAAACACCAAATGGTATCTAGCCTGCAAAATTATCACAGTTTATTCCCAGGAATTGGATCCCACAGAAGGAAAAAAACCTTAGTAACTGACAGCAGTCCATGCAGGATTCCTGTGAAACTAGTCCTTTAACAGCAACACATTCCTCTAGTTTTCTAGAAGCTTCAAAACCTGTCTGACCTAAATTTATTTTATGGACCTGACAGGAAAGCTTTCCTCTCCCTGCACTTCTGTTGAATAAGCAGAAGAATACCTTCAATAATACAAGTGTTTTAAACCCTGCTTTACATGTGATGAAGCCCAGTTTTGAAACAGGGCTTGAAACAGGCAACACAGCATGCTGTAACAAAAAGAAAGAAAAACAAAATCTTGGATGTTTTCCTTCAAAATAAAAGAAAGTACTGCAAAGGCTCTTTCAAGAGGTGAGCTAAAACATGCCCTTGCCCTTCCTAAAGTTGTGAGGGAAGTCTGTGACAGTGTGGCCAGACATGGACATGTGCATTTGCCTCCAGAGGCTATTGCATCTGCTATAGGTTACAAATTCCCATAAGCAACATGCTCTCTGTTGATGTGAGTATATAATCTGTATAATTTTGGTGAAGTTGTTAGTGAGATAACCACAAACACCAGACTCCTAGCCCCACCATAACGTAGTGTGGGAATATGAGTCCAAGTAGTTAATGCCTGGTGGCAGAAGCCACGCTACACTGTCAATCCCACCCATCTGCTGGAGGTTGCAATCTCTGGAAAAGGATGGCCAGCATATTTCAGCACAAGTTAGCATACCAGGCTGTGAACTGCGATGAGGGGGAAGTCGACTTT
Source organism: Emberiza elegans (assembly GCA_024865655.1). Lineage (NCBI taxonomy): Eukaryota > Metazoa > Chordata > Aves > Passeriformes > Fringillidae > Emberiza > Emberiza elegans. The sequence goes on along the minus strand of JALJVW010000910.1, from coordinate 34,458,407 downwards.
CATTTCCTTCAGCCATCCCTGCTAAAGAAACATCGCTGACAGCTGGAACAGTAACTCCTTAAATCAATTCAGCGTGAAATTCCAGAGCACTTCTCTTGGTGCCCTCTAAAACTGGATGGCTTTAATTAGCAGCTGGCTGAGTTACTGTAAGTAGATAGGCAAGGTGGCATGCTTGGTGTTCCCTCCTGTTATCTCTTTATGCAGCAGTGTCTGCAGGAGACCAAGTATTCATTAACTCCTGCCACAGTTAGCCAACAAATGCTTCCTGCCGCTTGCAAGGGGCTGGCTAGCTCTTTAATCTTTCTTCTAGAAAAGAAAGATGATTAACAAAACACCCTGTAAATATGCACAATTCAAGCCCTTTTTTCACTGCCAGGTGAAGACTAGAACTCCAGTCTAATTGCTCAGCAGCACATGGTTAACACTGCTGCAGAATTTAGCATCTTTCCCATAAAATATCCGGAAAGGTTTTCAAGCATTCAGACTGAGCTGCTGCACAACGTTAGAATAACATGCAACCCTACTGGAGTCTGAAGCACTGTCTCTGTGAAATATTTTTCAGCACAGGAGGTTCTACAAAAGAAACAAACTGTCACATCCCCAAAGTGATACACTTCCATTTTTTCTTCTCCCGCAGTGATAGAGCAGACTTACATTTTCCCTGCAATAATTTTTCAAAGTTTTGTTGAGTTTAATTAACCAGATGAGGTAAAAGAATGTTCTTTAAAATCCGTTTTACTGCGAGACACGGGCATTTACAGCAGTCAGTGACTTGTGGAACCTGTTACTGTGAGATACAGAATTACTGAGCTGAGGAATAATACTTGCCACAGACTCAGCTTTAATACTTGAGGGTGAGGGATCACCTGTGCTGACAATGTCTGCACTCAGCATGACTAGGAAATAGGAATAGCTTCTCTAGCATCCATCCATTTTTACAGATTATAAGACAAATGCTTTTATGAGCACTGGGATAAATGCAATTTGTTTTCTAAACCAATTTGTCCTCTTCTGCTTGACTGTCTCTTTCAACAGAGTTGCTTAAAAGTAAAGCATATTCCTCAAAGAACCCACATTGAAAAACACATGAGAGAGACACAAAGAGATTAATGTGGTTTCTCTACAGGACAGGTTTCACTGAGTTTGCATCTTGGTGGATACCCAAGAAGGAATGCTTTGGGCACAGCTCTGAGTCAGCTGACGCAGATGATCCACACCACCAGGCAGGGGGACCTTCTCCATTCCTCAGCCTGCACTGTGCAGCCTCACATCCTCCTTGTAGCTGGCCCTCAGAAGTGAACTGAATTGACTCCCTAATCTAGCAAAAACCTCATTTTCTTTGGATTGGTGCAGTTTGGCTGCACAATAGCTGAGCTGGCTCACTGTGCAGACAGGCAGCCTGCAGAGGGGAAAAAGGGAAGAATGGGGACAGCACCACTGCTTTGGGCAGTGGTGGGAGGGGGAAGGTGGCTGAGAGGATGCCAGAACTAACATGGAAATCACCAAGCTTTCCTGACCAAGCTAAAAAAGGTCTAATCAAACATGTATTACAGTACCCAAGGCAAACCTGTAATGTCCTTTCTAACTGTACACCCAAATCAGGAAAACTTCAATGGTTCAGTGGAGATTGACAATTCTCCTTTCAATTCTCTCCCATCTTCATCTTCCCAGCACAGCCAAAGAGGGGGTTGAGCACACACTGCTCTGTGCACTGCAAAATGGCCTCCCCAGCCCTCAGCACTGACAAACAAGCAGAAAGTTGCAGGGATGGGCTCTCCAGACACCTTCCAGGAATGTTTTCCTCTCAGACAGGCCAGTCTCAGGGCCAACAAACCCCTGGCAAACATGAAGCATTTTGACTGGATCCTGCTGAATAATCTGTCTAAGGAGAATGTGCAGGGCCTTGCTGCGGGAGCGGCTTGGGGGCGGGAGCCCTACGACAGCCCAGATGTGGCGAACAGCTGCAGGATCCAGCTCACTTAGAGCTTACAATTTTGTTTCCAACTTAAGCTGGATCAAAACCAAGTCATTTGTCAGCAAAATGTAAACCACTGTCTCGCCACATTTGTGGGCACACAAATAGCCACGCTGTTCCTGTGCCTTCCTCCAAAGTGTTGCACAGGGCTTTTTAACCTATGCAGGGCCAAAGAAGTGCTCCCCCCTCTCCCCACCAGCTTCACAAGGGCGAATGTGGGAGGACTGGGACTGCACTTCCCCTGTGCAGCTGGACTGCGTGATTTTGGGTAATGCTATCTCCTGTACTAAAAGGATCACATCAACCCACCATGCTGAGGGACCACTGGCTTTTCAAATGCTTCCCAAAATCTTCTCCAAGGGCTTTTTGGAAGTCAAAAAGACCTGAAGAATCATCCTACACGTTGTTCTAGATTATTACTTCCTTTTGTGATCTGAATTAGACCCAAAGGTTATTTATTTATTTTCAATTTGTTATGGGGATAGAAGCCTTCTGTCATCCAGACTCTTTAATTTATCCATGGTGCCTCTAATTTTAACAGGTATGAAGGTATGATTTTAAAAGCAATTTTTTTTTAAATAAACAGGTATTGATACATTAAAACTTAATAGCTCTTTTCAAGACATTGCATTTCATAATCAAAACCTCCTTAGAATTTTCATTAAAAAATGAAATTGCTGATCCAACAAACCATAACAGCTGCAAATTGGGTCTGAAAATAAATACTTATGCATAAAAACCTACTTATTAATATTCTGATGAGGCTGAGACATGTATTTGAATGAAGAAAAGGCACTCCACAAATTAAAAAAACCACCCAATACCAACAGAAAAAACTATTGATTTCAATGCAAGAATACTCAAGTGGCTTAAAAACTTATCTCAAAGGTGGCCATTAATGGTGAAAGACACTTATCAAATTGGTAACTTGTTTCTTTTTGGCACTGAGGTTGGGAAAAAAAAACTAGGAAAAAAGATTCCAAGAAAGGTATCACTATACCCTGTAGGAAAAACACACACAAAACAAAAAAAATCCACTACCGTTTTCTATACTCATGAAATTGAGATCTTGACTGCACCAAACCTGTTAATAGGATGCCTGGAGACAAGAAAGCAAGAAATATTTTCTCACTCTTGTCAGGACCAGCCTTTTAAAACACTATTTATGAAAAGTCAAGCTTGACTACCCAGTAGGGTTCTCCTCCCAGGATCTCTCCAGCCCAGCACAGCCCCCTTTGCTGGAGAGCTACACCACATCCTCCTGACCCAATGAGACTGTGGTAAAACACTGTGCCGCAGGGAATCCTCAGGAATTAATTTCCTCTCCATCTTCTACAAGATATCCAGAGCTGTTATGCACTCCAGCCTTCCCCCCTGAATTAGCAGGTTCTGGGAGTGCAGCAGTGGCTGGAAACAGCACTGCAGCAAACCAGCAGCCACAGCCCAGAGGGAGGTGCTTGCCCCCGCCTCCTTCCATGGTCTCTCCCAGAGAAGCGCAGCACCAAGGGACACCGGGCACCCACCTAAGGGGGCTGTGGGAGGAAGAGAGTGGAGGACAAACGAGATAAGCAGGGTCCTCATGGTCTTGCAAGAGCAAGAGCCCAAGCTACACAATGCGAGGGAGGAGGGAAGTTGTGTGGTGGATGCAGACTCCCAAGCAGCTTGGGACTTGTGGGGCACGACAGAGACTCTTTCTGTGTGCTCAGCTCTGAAGGGACAGGACTGGTTCTGTGATACAATGGCCTGGGATGAGGAGCAAACTCCATGAAGTGGGGTTTTAAGGCCCACAAGCCTTAAGGAAGTATGACCACCATAAAGAGGAGCTCGATAACAGTGGTTGGAGATTCCCTTCTCTAGGGCTCAAATGCACCCATGAGCAAGATGCTGTTATGGGAGATAGTTTATTTGTGGGGTGCTAAATTTAGCATGATGAAAAACTGAAGCTCGCTATCTTATAGCTACAACTACCACCCCTTGCTGCTCACCATGTAGGCAGTGGTGATATTGCCATGCTAGGCCTGGAATTGAAGAATCACTACAGAGCTCTGTGGGTAAAGGCTGGAGTCCAGGCAATGCTCTCCTTGATCCTAAATGCAAAAGGGAAAAGTGCAGGTAGGAGCGCACAATTCCTGCCAATCCATGTCTGGCTGTGTGATGACTGGGATCTCAGGCAGAGATGTGGCTTTTATGACCATGGAACTCTCTTGAGCAACAGAAACTACGAGAGAGATCCACCTAAGAAAACAGAACAACGCAGAATTGCTGCCCTTTACAGAAAAGGAACACTCAAATGTGTGGAGCTCATTTATGGGATGGACAATAGCATGGGTGAGCTTGTGGGCTGGCATAAAGGAGAGACCAATGAGGTGGCACTGTGATGGGAGGTTATTGCAGACCACACAGTGAATAAGTTGATGAAGTCTTCTGTAAACAACTCTAGGAAGTCTCTAGACCACAGACCCTAGCTCTCAAGGGAGACTTCAACCTCTCTGACCTCGAAGAGGGAAAGGCAGCCCAAACCAGATTTCTGGAAGGTGGCAGGGACAACTTCTTAACACTAATGCTAGATGAGCCACAAGGGATAACACTCTCATGGTGATTCTTAAGGTTATTGTGGTATGTCTTAGTGAGATGAATTAGTATCCAGTAATGTGCATATATATAAGAAATATCAAATATATATATACAGACATGGTTAGATCAACACTACATTTTCCATACACATGACTCGCTTCTTGCCTTCAAATAACTTCCATATGCATTCTAGAAATGTGGTTCACATCATATGCATGGGTACACACAGGGAGTAAGAGATTCTTAAACTGGGCACAAAATCCAGGCACATTCTTTTTTAAAAACTGCCATCTTATCTTCCAATTATCTGTTTCAAGACCAACAAATTAGACCACGTCACACAGCAAAAGGAAAATCTCTATTCAATATTTAGTCATGTAACTTCAGTATGGAATACAAATAGCAAAACTATCCCCTTTTCAAAGACTTCAAACCAGTCATTAGTGCAAGCATTGCTTTAAAATTAGAGAAGGTCACAAACAGCAAACAAACTACATCTTCTGTAACATATTGAGCCCTCATTGTTAGAAAACACAGCTGTTAAGCATTACCTGAAGTAATTTAGCTATAGAACTCAAGTAGTTTAAATTAGCCAAATCCTCAAATAGACTTGCACACCCTCTAATCATGACACGGAGTATCAGAGGGTTCTCAGGGTTGGTAATCTACATAATTTCCCACTTGTAGTCAAGATACTCAGACCTTATTTGAAGTAGTTTTTATTATTATTGGCATTTCTTTAAAAGAACACCTTTCTGCCAACAGGCATAAGAAAACCCTAGCTAATGTTTTCATATGTAAAGCCAAATAACACATGTTCATTGGACAGCAACTGCCTCTCTTTTGAGGTATCTCCACAAGCTAGAGTGACTTGCCTCTGGAGAGTAAGGCATGAAACAGAGCCAAAACACACAACCATGTGCAGTGTCAGCAGTTACCTGGTGGGAACAGTGCAGACCCTGCAAAGGGAGCCCTGCACACTGGCTGTTCAGGCAATGCACCTGCAACAGCTGGGGCACACTGCCAGAAACCATCCACTACACTCCCTGCAGGCCTGCTACCTCCTGCTTTTAAGCAGCTCCTAAGAAAAGCCAGCATGTTATTAGGAGGTTTAATTCCACTGTAGGGGTGTCCAGGTTTGCATTAGAAACTTTGATGGGGTCAAAAGGCAACAAGAGATTGCATGATCAGACAGACAATGCTGGGACAGACAAGGATGTGTTTCCCACTCTGCATTCCCAACACAAATTTCAAATACTGGAATTCCATGGATATTATTAAATACACATCAGAGTGAACTACATGAGTTCCACTACCTAAAACTCCATCCAAAAGCCAGCCACTGGATGACAGCAGGTCTCATTTAAAATCATTTTTATGGAGACCAAATCTATGATTTGATCTCAACTTCAAAGACTGATTTGATCTCAACTTCAAAGATTATACATTACTTTGACAGAAAATGAAGGTCCAGAGAAAATACCAAAATGCAACCTTCTGAATTTTTTCTCCAAAATTAAGGGATTTATTGGCTGACTACAATGCAAGAGGTGAAGAAGATTTGAGAACAGCCAGAAGAACATACCAGAACTGAACTTATTATGGATTTACTTGCGAGAGAAAGAAAAATACTTGAAGAGGGAATTTTCACTTGAGCTACTTGGGAGATATGTGTATTGCAGTGGGTTCCATTTTTCTCCTCTTGGGAGAGCATCAGTCAGAGACCCACCACATTCTTGGAAAATACCACCCTGAATCAGGGAAGGAACAAGCCTGCAGTTTCACTTGTTCAATGGTTTTTTGTTATTGTTGCTGAGTCTGAAGGCAGGCTTCAAGGAAAATTAAAGACTTAAATGAAATTTTTTTTAAAATAGAGAGACACCTTTGAAAGCAAGAGAGGCAAATCACAGCTAGGGCCCACAGGGAAACAGCTCAGCTCCTTCAGCACTAAAGGGAACAATGCATCTTTGTGCAATGGAAACAGATTTCATCAGTCTGCTTTGGAGGAGAGCACAGCTATCTCTTACACCATGGCACTGAGAGGACAGGCAGCGGAGCTTTACAGCCTTTCTCCATGGAAGGGATCCTCTGAGCACAGTGCTGACTGGAGCCATTTTCAGTCCTTCCTCCTCTTCCACAGGGATTAGTTCCTACACCTTCCACACCTCTGCTAGAAGTGACCCCTCTTGCCATGGCAGTTCAGAGATGCTGGAACAAAGGCATGCAAACAGCTCAACAGACAGACGAGGCTGAAGGCTCCCAGCAAGGTCCTGGCAGCACTCTCTGCTTGCACTGCTGATGTACACTGATTGCTCCACAGCCCATCATCAGCTGTGCTGCATGGAAGCAACTCAACTCATGAAAAGGCTGCCAAAAGTGAGCAAAAAAAGCCCAGGCTGGATCAGTTCAGTGAAATACTATTAAAAGAGTAAAGAGGAAGGATATGTGTCTGTATGGTTTTGTCTCACACACACAGACACAGGACAAGAATTTTGTCCCTCAAAAAAGTAGTTTGAGTTGGTGGTGAACTTCACTGGGGACAGAGAAGAAGTCCAAAAAGCTGAAAATTCTCCCTCTGGGTTTGCTGATGAAGGATACAGAAAGTTGTCAAATTCCTCATTCTGCAAGTACCATCACATAGTGGCCTTCCAGCTCACAATGCTTCATGAATCACAGAATCTTTAAGGCTGGGGGAAAAACCTCTACAATCACCAAGTGTAACCATTAACCCAGCACCACTACATCCACCACTAAACTGTATTGCCAGGTGCAACATCTACATGCCTTTTGAATACTTCCAGGGATGGTGATTTCCCTGGGCAGTTGCAACACCTGATCACACTTTCAGTGAATAATTTATTCCCAATATCCAATCTAAACCTTCTCTGGTACAATTTGAGGTAATTTCCTCTCATTCTGGCACTAGTTACCTGACAGAAGAGACTGACAATCCAATGAATTACCTCCTTTTCTAAGTCCATATTCATGTATGCTTGTACCATGCCAGAAGAGCACTCTAGTCTAAGTACACTGTAAGAAGATCAACAGACCCTTTTGCACATTTACCCTGACTTAATTCTCTGTTGATGACTGCATTTGTTGTTATCTTGAGGTTCTCCAGAGAGCATCAATTGGAGGTTTGGTGGATCAGCTTCTCATAGTACCAAGTTTTGTGTTCAGGCACAGCCACATGCTTGCTGTACTCCACCCACTGAGGTCTATACTGAGGTGAGCTCAGTGCTCATCTTCTCTAAAATAATGTGTTCTCTGAACATTCAGAGAGCAAATTACGGCCACCAGCTGTGACAAATCCTCCTGGATCCCATAACCACATACCACAGCTAAGAACGCACATGACAACACAACCCTCAGTTTGAAGTCCACACTTCCTTGACTATGTTCTTACCCAACTTATTCAAGCACAGACCAGGAGAAAAGAGTTGCCATAATGCAAGTCACAAGCACTAGTCACAACTTGTAGCCAGACACCATCTCCCAGCTTCAGTTCCACCAGCTAGAGCAGTGACTGTTTTCAGCAGAGTGCAGAGTAATATCCAGGCTCCTGTGGTTATTACCAACCTTCAGAGCTTCCATCACAGCCATTTGGATAATGCTCCCTCTCTTGCCTGTATCTGCCAAAACCTGCCAGGAATGTGGAGACCTATTATTCAAACTATCCTTGCTAATTCTGACCAGCTGACAGAGTTGTCAGAAGAGGGCCTGTCAGAAGATGATCTGCCCAACAGCTCTTGATGTCAACTCTTGTGTCTCTGGAGGATGAGAGAAGAATAAAAGCAAAACTAGATATTCACCTCCCTGACCAAAGGGGAGCACCTCTCACCGTCAGCTAAGGAATGCTGGCAGCACAAGATGTGTTGTATCTTCAAGCAGTAATGGAAGGGAACCACTGCAAAATCAATGAAGTGCAGGAAAGACCTGAACTGACTGTGTGTTCTGGCAGAGCAACTGAGGCATGACACCTTCCCTAGCGCAGCATGAGGCGGCTGTGGAACAACTTAACCTTATACCAGCTTCCTCAGGCAGACCACAAATATATGGGTGGCTGTGGAAGATAACCTTTCTAATTGGAAGAGTTGTGGGGGGAAAGCAGTGTGGAGAAGGCACAGGGCAGAGAAAAAATAGAATTTATTTTTTACTAAAGCTGAGTAGTCCTGTATACTAGTAGTCCTGTCATAAACAACTTTCCCCCAAAATCTCTCCAAACTGCTTCTAGACCAATCCTGTTAACTCTCCAAATAGTTCTATTTCTTAAAGCAATGCCCCTAGCCCCCTGTAAGAGGAAAAATTGCTGGTGCCACAAAACACACAAGTAGTGGAGTGGTGAGGAAGTGATTAAAACCAGAACAAGTGCATCCACTTGGGGAGAAAGTGTTCACTGCTTACAGCTCAGAGAAGGTCATAAGGGACAGTGGCACATAACCAAGGAAATGATAAATGGATTTGGCATGTGCATTAATGTCGTCTTGGTAAAATCCCATGAAGACTTTTTTTGGCTTTTATTACTATGTGTGCACAAATCCAAAACACACATGCTGTGTTGACTTAATCCACAACCACAGTGCTTTTATGTCTCCATTTTTGCTCAGTTCTGAGGTCTCATTGCTTCCTCTTCTTTTTCCTGCAGAAGTAAAAAACCTTCTCCCTTTCTTGCAAGCAAACTCTTCCTGAAAAATAATTCCATTAACCCAGAAATGGTTCCCAGCCTTTACACTTGGTGAGCAGAAAGCAGCAAGCTCTGTGAAGGATTTAGACTGAGACAGTTTTGGGGAGAGAGCACTGCAGTGCTTAGGCTTGTTTCTTACACCACCACAATGGTTGGTCCACACAGCATCATGAGTATGTGCAGGGCTCCTCTGCTTCCCTACTCTGTGGTTTCAGTTTCTAAATGGATTACTCTAACTATAAATGCATAATGGGTTTGAAAAACAACCTTATCCAAGGCAAATGGAAAACCAAAACCATCAACTTTGGAAAATGAAGGGTTCTACTAAAAATAACCGTGGTATTTCTGGTTTTGCCAAAACCAGTATTTTCAAATAAGCTGGGGACTAATGTATCTCAGTGGCCACTTCCTGAGCTTGAAGACAGATAGCAACAGTCTCCTTTTCCTTCCAATCAAAAACCAGCCGAATGCAATTACTAAGTGCAGACAATTTAACTCCTCCATGATAAGCTCACCAATGGCACTAACAAGACAGGCAAGAATCACACCAAATATAGACCACTGTTCTTTGGAAGACCCATAAAACCAGCTGAGAAATGGGAGAGGCAGAAGGACTGCAAAAGCCTGAAGAGAGGACCAAGTAGCAAAGACTCTTTTCTGAAGCCTTATGGGGAAGTGCTAGAAGGATGGGGAACTTAAAACTCCTTAAATATTAGGAGATTATAGCAACAGAAGAAGCAATAGCTTTCCCCTCTGAGCACTTGGAATATGAGGAATAATAAAGCTTTTAGGCACCTACTGGTGAATAGGCAGTATTTGGTCCTCAGACATGGGTCAGGAATGACAGCACAGCATTACCTCCCCAGACATCTGCCTCCTGGGAGAGTCAGTGGTGTGCCACCCAGCTTCCTCAGAGGCGGGAAAATTGCTGCTTTCCTCCTTCTTGTCTGTTTTTTATTTCACTCCATAGTTTTGTCATACTCAGAAGCCGCCAAAATCCCAAGAACTTTCAAAATGGAACTCAGAAGCTTAAGAAAAACAAAGGAAATCTTCAGTCTCCATGGCTCAACTGTTACGCCAAAGTGCATTTTAGGTAATTTTTATAAATTACTAGCTCCAGAAGGGTGTCAAAAATGAAACGTCATAGCTTGATAGGTGAAATATGACAGTTTGACTATTAATGCAACAGGAAAAATTAAGGCTCTTCAAAGCATTTGTTCCATGGGTCACATGAAAAGAAAGGGCAAAGACTTTTTTATAAGCAGTATTTAAAGAAGTTAAAAGAAGTCAAATACCTAATTATCTTATTTGAAGAGAGGAACAGCTAGTATGTTTCAGTGAAGATAAACATCCAGAGTCTATCCTTGCTGTGTGAGACTTGATCTTTTTTCTTCACAGGCTTTTCTGAAATTAGCCATTGCCTTACTTGGCAGCAGAACAGGAAGCTACTGCTAAGCATCAAGTAATTAATTCTTAAGTTCCAAGAAAGGTAATATTAAATATGCTTATCCATATATTTTTTCTGAATTATGTATGCATGGGAAGATAGGAATTGTGATGAAGAAGGGATGGGAAGGGAAGGGTGCAAGATTCCTCTGTTTTAGAGGGTTTTTTCAGAAAAAATGTTAAATAACACAAAATTTAAAAAAAAAAGCTGTGCTAGTAAGATGAGCTGTCACACTTTCTGGAGAAGAGTATAAATGAGCATTTTAAAGCAGAAGACTTTGTAGACACAGATTGTGTTTTCCACATCAACTGCAACTTTTCCTTTTGTAATTTATACTGTAATTTGAAAATGCCAATTGAAGGGTTATGCAAGCTTCTGCTGTGAAACAAAAACTGGAAGGTGCTTCCACATTTCTCACTAAATTAAGATGAAGCAAAGAGATGAAAAATATTCTAATTAATGGAATTTCTAAAAAGTTTTCTTTTCAATGAAATTGTACAGTGGCTTCCTTCTGTGATCAGCTTTATATTCTTGATTGAATATCTCAGCTTGGTTTTTCCTACTGATCAAAAGCATCCCCACCCAGGTCCTCCATGTTCATGCATTAATCTTTCAGATGCCAATCCTCAGTGCCCATATCCAAGTTGTTAGCAGGAGCAGCTCCTATGCACTACATGGCTCGTGGCTTTTGAAGATGGCTGAGTGAATCTCCCTCATTCCCAGTGCTCCTCTTGGAGGTTACACATGCCTCTCTTACAGGAATGTTGGAGTACACTCTGTGCTTTCCTGTAATGTCCATTCAAGGAGCCAGCACTAGGGACCCCAGTGGTAAAGGTCCCCCCTTACCTCCCCATGCCACAAGCCAGGATTTTGCACATCTGCACTCTGAGAGCCAAGCAGAGGTCCCTGCCTGCCTTGTCTCCCTTGTTCTTCACACCATCTCTCCTTCTTTCTGCAGAAGGCTGTCACAGTTTGGTTCCATCCGAGCCTCGTGGCTCCTGCTGGAAGCACAGGGCCCAGTGAAGAGTGTAATGCAAGCAGTGGCGTGAGCAGCTGCTTCCTACCACAGGCCTGCCAGCAGATAGAGGTGAGCAAGCCAAGAATGCGTGTGTATAGAGGCACATATGTTACCACTCTCCTCCCTATTGTCCTCCCTGGCCAGCTAGGTCAGAAGTCAGCAGCAGGGGTGCCAGCAGGGTTTGAATGGGGCACAGCAGGATCGAGGGCTCAGGGCCAAGGGATCTGCAAGAGGCAGCATTTCCTGGCTCCCATGGGCTTCCCCTAGACACAAGGCATGATGGCCCCCAACAGCATGATGTCTCTTCAAGGGACAAGATTTCTCAACTCCTGAGTTTACAGGCATAGCCTTTATGGGTCAGCCTCTCATTTGAGAAAGCAAAACCTGGCATAGCCCTCTGAAGAGACTGCCAACCTACAGCTGCTAATTTATGAATTACTAATTCATAAATGTAGAGCTTTGGGGAGGTCTCTTTGTCAGAAAAGCAGCACAGACTGTCTCTTTCTGACAAGCAGAAGCAGTACAGCAGGGAGTTAGAGGAGTTATGAGACACGCCCCACTCCCTGGTCTCCAGCACTCATATGTGTGGGTTTTAAGTCTTTTTCTTTTTTTTCTCTACAATGATTCAGAGGCACCACTCAGCTGCCTGACCTGGTAGACTTAGGACTACTGCAGCACCTCATGAATATCAATCCTCTCCCACCCTATTCACCTTCATCAAATGAACATCAAAGACTCTCCCAAAGTGCTTGGGAGGGAAAGTTAACATTTACTGTATATTAAACGTGAACTGGATACACTTCAGTTCACCTTTGCTTTTACATACAAGTCAGAAGGTTGAATCATACTGGGACAGGACTGACCTACTCAGGTTTTGCTCGAGTCATTGAGGCTGCCTAGTTATTTCTTTTAAGCCAGACTCTTAAAGAGTCTGGCAGACAAGGCTGCAGGGGAGCTTCAATGTTTCTGAAAATCTCATTAGGCATCTAGCTGTAACCTGAACCCACAGCCTTAGCATACAAGTATTTGACCTTTCATTACTACACCCATGTTCTGCAGAGGAGATGCTATTGTGAGAGCTCAGCCCTGTCTCCTGTGAACATTCTCAAACAGCTACATTACACATCCTGAGGTACTGAGAAACTCCTGCATTGCAAGGAAGAGAGGACAACATCGAAGATTTAAAGAGGGTTCCTTTCAGCTTCTAGTACATGGGATTAGATATACAATCATTCTGGCTTCAGAAAGAAATTGGACACTTTCTTATGCTTAGACCCATTTATTCAGAATTAACGGCATGTCTTTGTACTCAGCTGAGACATCTCCTGCACAGCCAGTCCCTCTGCCAGCAGCTAACTAAGCCCCAAGGATGGAGGGAAAGAACAGAGGAAAAAAGCAAGCTGCATTTTTGCCTTGTCTGCCAGACTTTTCCCTAGGACTGAAAACCTAACTTGCAAAGAATAAGTTTCCTTACATGAACATTTTTAAGGCAGAGTAGAGCAAATGCTAGTCCCCAGCCCTGCAGCAGCAGCTCCTGCTAGGGCAGATGTAGGGATCATAAAACCAAGGGAGGGGAAAAAAGTAAATAAAAATCTTGATTCCTTACATTCCTGATTCCTACAAGGCAGTGTAAGAACACAACAGGATTCTGAACTGCATATTTGTATTTTCCATGCTAGAGGCAAACAAACCACCCTAGACACTGACTCTTTTAACACTCAGGAGAGATAATAAGCACAACTCGCCCATCACTGGCACAACCCCCCAACTTTTAACAGTCAGTTTATTTAAAACCTGCAAGCTCGATTTGTGCCTTCTGCACAGAGAGGTCTAGTATGCCAAGTTGCAATCCAAAGTGACTCTTACTACCAGACTATAAACCCCAGAAAATAGGGCTAAGAGTTCATTATGAAGCTGGTGACAGACTCCTAATTATAGTGGTGCTATCAAGCATGATAAAGGCTGGTTGGTTTTATTATAGTCTCATCCAAAGACTTGTTGGATGCTGGATTAGCTCATCTTTTCATTCCTGTTGAACTGCCATATGTTTCTTTTTCTCCTTTATGTGGCATTTGGCAGGAGTTATTTGTCAGCATTTAGAAAAAGAAAACATGTCTCCAGAAACATCATGTCTAGTTCTTTCCCTGCGAAGTTTCTTGTTTTACCTGCATTTTCATGTTTAAAGCCAAACTGGATGAGAAAAAGTTACCATTAAAACATGAAATATAGACAATCTTAAGCTATCCTGATCACAATACTGCAGTGTAACATCTCAGTATACTTTAAAGAAACAGATACCTCCATAAAAAGCTATCTCTCTCTCCCTCCCCTTGCACATCAATTCTGCCCGATTTCATATCCACTTCAAATATCTGCAAGTAAATCAGAGCAAAATGCAGTATTTTACAAACAGATTTGATTATTTATTCATAACTACCGCCTACCAGCATTGTTGCAAAGATCTGAGTTACACAGAACAAGTCACAGGAATAAAATAATATTAATTCAGGCTTTTTTAAAAAGCCTCTTGTTTGCACCTGTAAACCCACTGAATGCCACAAGCTTAGCTAATATACCATAGGAGAAAGGATTTAATTGCTTCTAATGCCAGATATCAGAGATTTGGGAAGAACTAAGCAGCACCTGTATGGAGACAAACCTGGAAACCAGAACAATATTGTGGCTGGACAGAAAAGAGAGCTCCAACAGTCATTCCTTGTCTTCCCAGACTCTGGAGAAAAACTGAAGCAATGGCAGAGTTTCACAGAGGTAGTCAGAGGAGAGGCAGCTTATTTCATCTGTGCATCAAAACATGTCAGAAGAGGTGGAGTTGGTGACACCATCAGCTTTAAATATGGAGCAGAACTCAGTAACAGATAAGGATTTTACTGACCCATGTCCTTTGAATCACACACACTTAAGGCATCACTTCCCACTGCCCTTCCTCCCCTCCCTCAGCTTCCTCTTCAGTAAGAGCACCTCTGCTATGGTAAACAAGGTATTCTTCTGAAGGCATCTCCTGTGAGCGACATACCCCCCAAACAAATGTCATGGACATCTCCAGACAGAAGAAACACAGTTTATTTCAGAGGGAAAAAAAAGAAACGGCCTTGAAAAGCCACAAAAAGTGACCTAGGGGCAAGATGATGAGAACTAATAGAGCACTTGTGAGAAAAGGAAGGTCACCTGTCACAGTTGCTATTCAGCTCTGCTAAGTGGTTTTATTGATGGGTCATTAAAGGATTCTCATCCACCTTCAGCCTCAAATTGGTTTTATAAAACAGACAATCAGAAAAAAAAAAGAAAACAAACAAAATTGCCTTAGGTTTAAAGTGTCTTAGCCTGATATCATTATGCACTGAAAAGTGCATAATGAAGGTATGAATTTTAATTACATTTTATTTTTAAATTTAAAGTGCAGTCTTCCTGCAGCCATGCCTCATCACTAAATGAAAGCTCATGTCGTTGGATAGTTGAACCCCACAATAATCCAGTTTGCCTGAAAATAAGTAGTATAATTGATTTCATGCTTCTCTGAGCCCTTTGGTGTAGGCTTTCAGCTGCCCCACCACTTGCAGGTGTAGATATGTAGTAGATAAAGATTAATGCTTGTGTGCCAACCCAGAGATGCTGAGCCTGCCAATTTTAGTAGCTCTGCAAAACAAGCTGTGAGATGCTCCCACAATTTCGATGTAAGTAGGCCAATAGAAAACTGAATGAATAAGACCATTTTGATGGCTAGGCCACTGCTACTGTAAGCAGTGGACTGGCAGCATAGTTAAAAGCAGACAGACTTCCTTGCTTTCCTTTTTTTTTTCCCTTCAGACACTGGAAGTGAATGCTGTAGGGAGGGACTGAAATTTCACCAGCACCTGCAGTAACATGCAGGCATGAGTAGCACCCATCTTCAACAGTGTCTATATAGAATACCAAAGAATAACTAAAGAGCCACATGTTACTGGTGAAAATCCTACACTGAGCAAGAGTAAAAGTAATTTCATTGCTGATTGCCTGATAAAATAATGTGATTTTTGCCATTATATCCAGAAACAAACCCAAAAAACTATTGACAAGCACTATCAATAAATTTGGTTTTTGGCTTGCATTTTGCAGCTTAACAGATGACAGTTACAAGGAATGTATTAACTGCTACTGTGAACAGCATATAGGTGCATACACCTCTATTACCTATAGGGACCTCTACATAACTTATACACACCTTAAAGCTCCCAAAGCACTCAAAAACTGTGTTGCAAACACTAATGCATTATGCCCCATTTAAATCTGTCATCCCCCTCCTTTGTGTGGCCCAGGCCCAGTCAAGAGCCATAGGGATTTGGGCACCTCCTGTCCCCAGTGTCGGTGCACAGAGCCAGGCTCCTGGGGCTAGGTAGGAACCAGTCTCCCCTCTCTGCAGACCAGACTCGCACAGCCTGCAGGCATCACCTCTATGGGCAAATTATCTGCCATGAATTAAAGAGCTGCAGGCTGGTGTTAACTGAAATGTTTTCAGAACTTGCACGTCAACCTGTTTTGGTCAATATTCAGAGAAAAGGCAAAAGCATCTGTGACAGCAGCTCCCCTCTGTTGCCAAATCCTGCCTCTGAGCTGTTGAAAGAAAAGGTCACTTAAATTTAACAGGACTAACAAGGTATTTTCTCAGTCCTCTTTCTCAGAAACAGCTGAGTCGCTCTGGCTAAATGCTGTTTTTCCTTTTAAAACAACAATAACAGAATATTCAGCAAAAGGCAGACACCAAGTTAAAGAAATCTCAATGCAAGCTTTTAAAAACTGGCAAACTTGTAAGTGGCAGAAAATAGTCTTATAATGGGAAGTGTCAAACAACCTTGATAATAGGCAGCATTACCAGTCTGCTCTGTAATTCAAAATTATGTTTTATTATAGTGTTAAATATGCCTAAGCTCCGTTTACCAGTTCCACCATTGCCAGCCCAAGAGCAGCTGCTGGCCGATGGCAAATTTAACAAGTTGTAGCTTTCCTGGTGTAGACAAGAGGACAGTTGTTTCTGGCTTTCAGCAGTTGGAGCAGGTTCATCTCAGCAGTTTTTATAGAGCTAAGCATGTTGGCATAAGGCCATTAACACATTTCTCAGGTGGCTCTCTGCAGTAATAAGGTGGCCTGAACATATGAGAAGTAAGATCAAGCCATGTTTTTCCAGAAGCTGGAGTAAATGCAGTCAGCAGGTGATCTTGAGGAAAGTACTACAAAGTACACACATTCCAGAGTTTTTGCTATTTTGGAAAACAAATTATAACTCCAGTTGACACTCAGGAAGCCCAGGGCCTTTACTGTATCGAAGGACGAGATTTATATGGTCAAGTTCAGAAAGGGGTCTGGGGACATTTTTTGGGACAAAGTAAGAAGTGGTCTGCTTCTGTATTTCCTTCAGGAGAATGAATGGCCATTACAGAGCCAAACCATGAAGACCATCAACCTTTTCCTGCAAAAGATGAGCCACATGAGTTCCCAGCCTAAAAGACTCTCACTTTTCAAAAATTCAGAAGTTTTTAATGGCCTCCAAGAAGCTCTTCAGGTAAATCATGCAAAAGGGCCTTTTCCAAGGTGCCAGAATCACATGACACCAACCAACCTTTCACCACCCAGGGCCAGTCTGTAAGAAAGGCTGCCAATTCTAAGTCCAAAATTGAAACTCCAGCTCACATTGTTCCTATGGAATAAAAAAAGGAGGGGATGGACACGACACCCTTCCTAGGCTGCATGCCCTGGGGAAGCCAGATTTTGGCCATCACAACAATCCTGGAAGCAATCCACTACCTCGGGTGTGCCAGAGAGCAGCTGCCCAGCGCCAGCGGTACAGAGGATAACACTTCACATGAGGATAGACAGGAGAGCATGAAAGATGAGTAGCTGCTGTCAGCACTGGGCTGGGCACCCACTGGCATCTCTCCCAGACAAGTCTCAGCAGGGAGCTGAGGCAGTTGCTGGCACAGCATCACAGTCACACAAACATGACCATATCCCCTTTTTCTCATCTCCCAGTTAACTCCCTCAGACACTTTCACACTTTATTCTTCCCTCCACAAATCAAATGGCCCCTCTTGGGAGTCAAGGTTGAGGCATGGTGATGATTTGGGGCTGTGACACATAAGATCCCAGAGGAACCAGGGCTGGGCCACATCGTTCAACCTTCCATTTTATGTCTCCAGAGTGAGACTAGCGGTGCTCACTGGCACAGAGTTACAACAATACATTTTTGAAACTTCAAAACATCCACATGTAACAGTAAGGCATCCAGAGAAAGATTCTGCTAGCAGTATATAAAAGCAAAAAGAATGGATTCAAATCAACCATGCTGCTCAGCACAGCAGTTCAGTCAACTGCGCCTTTCACCCTGGGGATGTCAGGAGGTGCATCCCTGGGTAGTGAGAGAGAAACCACTGCAAACACAGGCAGGTGCTGCCCCAAAGGTGGTGAGCACTGGTTTCATCACATGGGCACACAGGGCCAGGGGCCAGTTTCCAACTACTGGTAGTGCTGGCTCCTTTTTTACCTGGTACATGCACAAGTTGAAATGCAAAGTGGGCACTGGATGTTTTTCAGAGAGATTAAATAATCTTTTGATCTTGAGAACAGAGGGCAGCATCTTCAGAGGCTGCATGTGCATCTTTTTCTGATTATCAAATCCCTTTGAGGTATCTTAGAGAGGACATGCTCAAAACACCTCAAGTCTCAGGCTGTTTGGTTTATCTAGATTCCAGAAGTCTTGTCTGTATTCAGCAGAAGTATGATTTGTTTCTTCAACAAATGTAGCCTCTCAGCTACATTTCCCCCATCTCAGGAGTAAGAATCAGAGAAGTAGAATTTTCTCCATGTCTTCCAAAAGCAGAATCTTTTACTAACCAATTCTTGTACCACTGGTCCCAAAGGATCAGCTCAACATCTCTGTGGCTTCAGAGCCACTTGTTGCAGGACTCCTGTATACTCTGAAAAGCATCCAGAACAGCTGAGTTTTTAATTCTGAGACCACCAGGGCCAAGGTGAGAAGCTGCTGAACTCTCAAATGATTCAATATGGAAGAGTGAGGAGAAGGGAGAAACAAGATGTTTTATCATAGGAGGTAATGGGGATCTACAGATCAGTAGATCTTGGACTAAAAACCAAGACTCTCCTACAAGAAGGAAGCAGTAGGAAAAAATTTTTACAAATTGTACCACTACAATTGTTGTCATCTTATTTCAAAGCTCCCATAGCTTCTCTGTGATTTCTGATGTGCAGCTCTTCACAGCACTGACTCCTCCACAGCACAGCCAACAAACTCCATCTCTCCCCTCCACCAGCTAACCCACTCTTTTGTAGCACTCATCTTCTTATTGGACAGAGCTGTGGCCTGTTAAGGGCAGGCCTGTTCCTTATCTTTGGTGATTAGTGCAGCTTCAACTCCTCAGGGGTGAGACTGCCTTCTGCACTATTCTCTTACATTCTATTCCTCCACACATGATAATAGGACAGAGGGTCACTAGACTATTCTCAGGGACAGAGATGCAGCAGGCTGGATTTCTCTTTTAGATTCCAGGTAATTCTTCCATGTACACTGACTGATGGCTACCATTTAGTTCTGAACTTGTCACTTCTACTTTTCAGAAAACAATCTCATTAGAAAAATAGCCTTATGAGGCAGAGAAGCAAAAATTGCAATCCTTCAAAATAGAGGCTCTAACAAGTATCAAGTGCTGTGACTGAAGGAACAGCCATACACTAAATCTGTTTAAGCAGCAAACATGGCTTAAGGAATTGCCACATATGCCTCTGTATGCTTCAGCATCTGCTGTGCCCATTCTTGTACCATACATTGTTAATTGGCACCCACGGCAGAATGGATTTTAAAAAATAGACAAAACTATAAAGTTGCTTATATTTTAAAGAAAAATAATAAATCAACTTATTTCAGTTGTCTCTGGCCATGCAAGCACTGAGACCAACAGAAGAAGAAATCCTCCTTAGCATGACCAGTAGAAAGGCACTTAGGGGAAAGCTTAAGATATTTCAACACCACAAAGAGATGTGAAGTTTGGAACACGACTGGAGCTTGTGTCCTAGTTCTGCCTATAGCACTGGTGTGGATATGGCAGAGCAGTCATTTACAGAAACATCTTGCAGTGCTTCAATATGGAAATATTCCTGGTAACTATGCCAGTCCAAACTAAAAATAAAATATAAGTGTTAGTCATTTGATCTCTGTCCAAAATCCTGGACAATTCATTGCAGGAAGTTTCTCTGTGAAGCAAGGACAACAGTAATAATACCCAACAGCTCTTGAGGCTATGACCACTGAGATGGTATTTTTTCTCATATAACTTTCTCTCCTATAATAGGATTTGTTTTTTATATATATATATATATATATATATATATATATATATACACACACACCCCTCACCCTCATGGTATTGATAAGGATTTTTCTTTGCAAACTACTGTTTACTTCAAAGGAGCAGTGTCATCAGTGGAGAAGCAACTTGTTCAGTCAGGAAAGTGTAAGAGAAAATGACTGTTCAGCATTCAAGGAGGAAAAATAAGTACTCTGCCCCAGTTCTCTCACTAAAGAAATACACTGCAGATTGAGAGAGCTCTTACTTATAAGATAAAAATATGTGTGTTGCCACAGAGTGCGTTCTATTTGAAATGCAGGAGGACTTGGGGGTCAAATGGGAGAGAGAGGGACATACTCCAGTCCTTTGGAGTTTTAGGGAAGGGCCCAGGTATTTCTGTTAAGAAACTGAAGTTACTGAACAAGGGAGTGAAATAAAGTGCTGCAGCAAAATTTTGATGGAGCATATCAGGAAATTTGGGCTGTTTTTCTGCATGAGAAGAGAAATGAGCAGAGGTAGCACAAGCAGCACCTCACAAGTTTCCTCCAGGCTGGGGAGAGCACGGCCACCTCCCAGCTTCCTCCTCCCTCCCCAAACCACAAACTCCTTTCCCAGCCTGCAATCTCTCTTCCCACTGCTCTGGCAAGTCTTTCCTTTCTTTGTCTTAGCTCCAAGTGGCCAAGAAGGTTAAAAAAAAAAAAAAAAAAAAAAAAAAAAAAACCCCCAGAAAAGAGCTGAACATATCTGCAGAAGGATGTGGGGGTTAGGGAGATCCAGTGTCATGTTAACAGACCACAAGTGTTTTGTGCAAGAATCACCTTTCTGATACTGTTGGGAAAATGATTAAGTTGTTTTAAAAATATGGATGGATGGATGGATACATAGATGGATGGATGAATACCTAATTTCCTCAGATAACAGTCCACTGTGTTATTTTCTCTCCAGAATACACATCATTACATATAACAATTTCCCATTAGCAGTGCAAGAACATTAAGATTCAAATAAAATGGGAAGCAGAACAGCAAAGTAAATATGCAAGGGCAAAATACCACAGAGCCAACTGAATTAGCACAACTACTCAGCTTTTTTCATGTCTAACTGAAATCTGTTTCAAGATTGAAAGCATTCAACAAGACTAAGTGATGCTAAGAGCAGGAGGAAAGAGTTTAAAAGAGCTCATTTCAAAGAGCTCATAAATATCCCTTAATATTGTAGGATATTACCTTAAATTAAGTTGAAGCAAGCCATATGTGTAAGATTAGACTATAGCTGAATTGCAGGTACTAATAGCAATAGAAAGCAAATCTGACTGTGAACAGATCAGTGTTACATCCTCATCAGACACCTTTCAGAAAAATGGAGAAGCAAATGTGTCCCTAAAGCTGCCATTAGCACAGCATGGGCTGCTGGGTGTATCTGGCTCAGGTGCCCCAGCTTTAGCAGTGGCTTTCCACTCACCAGCCTTTTGCTGGGAAACCTGAAGCTTTCAGGCACACCAAAATGTAGACTCAGGCACCCGCCCAACCTGCCACAGCAGTATGTCACTGGAGTTTTGGAAGTCAGCAGGTACCATTTTCTGAGAAAGTCACAGAAGACATTATACATTTTTTTAAGTTAAAATGTTGAGCTGTCAGCCCAAATCCTTTGCTCCCACAAGTTTATAAGTGTGAGTTGAGAAGCTGCTGAGGTTGAAGACTTGTTAAATACCACATTATAAGAATGTTTCAGACAACAAAACCTTAAGTGTTTTAGCAATATTTAGGGACTGAAAATAAGTTCACTGTGGAAACTGCAGACCATTTAAGACATTGATCTTGAACACTTAAATGTTCAAAGAAAATGAAGAACATACAAAATTAAGATAGTGAATCAGGAAAATAGTCAATATAGTCTAGGAAAACCAGACCTATAATCCTACACAGAAAATGTCCCCAACCTGACAAATTTAGTTAAAGAAGGCACAGGATGTCTTTCAGCACGCTAAGCATCTTATAACTAAGCTCTTATAACTAAACTGTTCTATTTAAAAACAGATGTCACACAAGTTAACAAAGCAGATTAAATAGCTCATCATTCTCAATGATTATCATTCAATCCTTGGTATAACAGTTCTCCTCATCTTCATAAGAAACAAACCCTGAAGCAAAAATCTTCCAGGAATGTGGAAGTCCTAGTTAAGAAAGATAGTGCTGGTACAAATCCATCATTCCATCAATTTTCCTGTGACCTGAACAAAAGCACAAGTCAAATTCAAAGATATGATGACGTGGATCATGAGGTACAATAAACTCAATTGAACAGCAGCACTGCTACTGTAACCAAACAAGACCACACAGATAGCAGACCCAAAATTTAGTTCACAGTGTCAGGGTATTATTTGGAAAAGAGTAACGTACAAGATCATTAGGGTCACAGCTGTTTACCTGCTAGCACAGTCACTCCAGAGAAGTGGAGAGAGAGAGCAAACATGATACTCCAATACACACAGCATCAAAGCACCATGTTGAAATTGTGAGATGTAATTACATCACTTAACATTGGACTTCCTAAAATGCATCTGTTTCTGACACTGCCTGCTTGAATCTAATGTCATTACATTGGTAAGAGCTCAGATGGGAGATATACGCCCTATTTAGAACCAGACTTAAAGACAGACACTATAGCCAATCCATTTCATTTAGTAGAGAGGAGGTAAAGAGAGGATGATAAAGAGGTAATAAGCATTGCCTGTGTCAGCTCATAGATGTTAGGGGTTTTTTTAGAGGTGATTTGGTCAGAGAATGCCAATGCACTGGATCAAGCTGATCTTAGGAATTTGGCAGATTTTATAAGCATTGCCACTTCTCATTGATTAAAGAAATCCTTGAGGAAAGACCACTGGCTACTCCCTAGTCAATTTTCTTCACAGAAAAACCAAGGCAAACCAACATTATGGGTACACCTGCATCTGAACTGAAGAAAGAATATAAAGTGTCTTTTCAACTCAAAATTAACCATTGCAGACTACTTGATTTTTCCTGGTTTTTTCCAGTCAGCCTCTCATCTGTCAGACAGGGATCATCAACTGCTTCCATGGGTCCCCTCTGAAGCAACAAGTGCAGGAGCTCATTTCCATCAAGATCTGACCCCAACCTCTTCCAGGGCCAAACCAAAATACCCCTTTTTGGATAGATGAGCTTTGCTGCTCTGACATTGCTTCCTTCACAACATTTACCCACATTCAACACACACCAGGAAAAACAAAAATGTGACCTTAGCACAGAAATAATTGAGGACCATTCAGAAACCATTCAACAGACGTGGTAGAGTAATATAATGCAACTGACTTCTCTAAAGCCGTGTCTGTAGCTTCCAAGCTTCATCCTTACTGGAACATGGCACCGAATTTTTAATTATACTGCTATTATGAAGTGGTAATGAGCATTAGCCGATGACTCAGAATAATAATTACTAGGTGGTGCTATCATGAAGGTACAATTTTAGAAGCCAAGCAGGTGTTACTTTCCTGAATGATTCAAAAATCACAAGCAGCCAATCCTCCAGCTAATTGCACACGGAAGCTATGCACATCTGAAATGCCTTTTTTCACATGTCCAAAACAGGTGGAGAAGGAAGTTTTTCCTTAATGCTGCTAAGCTGATTGGTTGTCAGTGTTCAGAAATAATTCCCCAAGTACAAGGTTTGGCTTTTTCGTGATGTGTCAAGCATCTCTCTATTAAAAAGGTTAGGTTGCCTTGTCTTGTAGAAAGAAATATTTCAGGCTTGCTTCCACCTAAACCTCCCACAGCCCCCGATTCTGAATGTCAGTCATTTTGTATCAGTGGCAACAGCAGCAATAAATGCCTACTTGTAATTATAGCATATTAGTTTTGACATTACAGGGTTGTAATAAATGAATAAATATATTTTAAAAACTAATTTTAAAAAAACATTAAAAAGGGGCTATTTTTTAAGTAGCAGAATACATATTTAAAACAGTAAGTAACCCTGAAAAATTGTGTAGAGCAGTCTTATAGCTCTGAATTCTGGTAACTTGTTGGAAAAGACCTATTATTAAAAGGCTTCCCTTTTCTTCCAAATTGTTCTCCAGGTTATCCCACTGCACCATAAATTGAATCATGAGAAGATTTCAATGTCTCCATTTCTAATAAAAAGCCAGCTGACTAGGGATATATCTATGACATTTGTACTACCAAGTATTTCAACACGAGATTGTTTGTGACAGCAATCCAAAAGTACTCAATCTCACAACTCCCTTCTCTCCTGGGTGCTTCAGTAGCTCTTTTTTCAATCACTTGAAATAGCAATATGATGGAGTTACACGGGACTTGTTATGGGAATGATAGATAGCTGATTAAGTGTGGGTTTTTTTTTTAAACACAGCTTTTCCTTTTGCATATCTTAAATCCTCTTCCACAGCACTGCTACTTAAAACAATTCAATTAAAATTTTGGATGATAGCACGCTCTTAATTTCTTTATCAAATTAACTGGTGTGCAAAAAAAAGATGATTGGAAAGTCTTCCCCCATGATATGGTGATTTTTCTTTTTTGTAAGGGGTTTGCAGGGAGTCAGTGACAGAGGCAAGAAACAACAAAACCCTGGGCATGTTGGGCCATCAGTTGTGACGTGGGCTGGTGGAAGAATCCTGTCTTCCACCACAAGCATGCCCACGGTGACTAATGCCTTCACACCCTGCAGCATGGGATCACACTCACCCCATGGTTATGTCATTTTTAAAGCATCTGGTGGTAATTTAGAAATACAAAACTAAAAACCAGACAGGCACGTACTTGGTAGGTCTACTATTCACAAAAGCAGTGATGCAGTCACAGGTAAAACAAATAAATATTGAGGTTCACCCTTCTTTAAATCTGAGCTGGGAGTTTACCTGTTTACTACCTTGCTTTGAACACCAAGAAAAGAAGAATTATTCACCTGTTAAAACTGGCAGCTGAGCAACACAGAAGAGATGTTTGCAGTGGTAGATAGATGAGCTTCATTACTTTGAAACTAGCCTCTTGTACGGAAATACTGTACCCATTTTAGGCCCTTAGTAAAGCAGATTACTTTTATCTATTATCACTGCAAGCAATCTCCACTATATTTAAGTTATCACATTAGGCAAACTGCCCTCATGGATGGTATACAGCCAATTAAAACACCACAAGAACAAGGAATCTGACCACCTCCAGATCCCTCCTGTGCACACACTGCCTCAGAGCTCCTCAGTGGGCTCCTCCACCAGCTCATGCCACCAAACCCACATGTTGGAGCTCAGCTCTAGAACCCCCAGCACAGAACTGAAGAGCTATTTATTACTGCATGTAGTTTAAAGATAGCAACCTTTTATGAAATTAATGACATTTGTTCTCTTGGGCACCACTGGAATGTACTGAAGTGAACTCAATGTAGGATGTAATTCAGGAAATGTAACTACATTCATTGAAGTAATTTAAATGTTAATCTTTAAGTATGTTTGTTCCTTATTCCATCAGGATTTGTTTCCATTTCTTTGAGTGCTTGAGCCCCTCATCAGACAACACCATCTCCCTTAGAAGGCTGGAAGAAAAAGAAGATGCCACTGCTGAACCTGGCCATTTCTGCTGGAGCCCACCTTCACACACACAATCATCCAGAGCCATCCCTCGCCACTCATTGCTGAATGAGCTCAAGACCCTTTTGAAAAACAGCCCAACACACCCACTGTGATTGTGCTAAGCCTTTTTAATTAAGGCCCCTGGTACCATCTACTCTGATGCACAGCTTTGTGTTGTTTAGAAACCTGAGAGCTGCCCTGATAAGACAGGAAACATCCTCTAGTCCAGCTCACTCTCCCGAGAACAGACTCCATCTCACTTTCTGCAGAGCAGCCCAAACTAGTCATTAGGTTATTTCTGTTTTCAAGGAGACTGAGCCCTCCCAGGGGCAATTCAGCTTCCCTGGTTTAGGTGCTTATCTCAGGCTTGCATGAATCACCTCAGCCTCCCCTCTTCCCATCCCCTGATGATTGTTTGCTGTAAATAAATGTACAGAGCGAGAAATTAGGTGTCTTGCTGAAGACAGTCAGGGAAAATGAACCACATTTTAACAGTAGCCAGCAGCAGCCACTGAAGACCATTCATTTTTCATGCCAGATATCTTCCCAGATTTCTAAGAAAAATTAGAGTTTCAGGACTTCTTAAACTGAAAGTTGCATCAAGGCTTTAAAGTTACCAAAGGTCTTATTTTTTATGTATGTGCCTAAATCTTTTTCCATATCACTGGCATCTAAAAGCTTCCTGCAGCAATTCTGTGATTTAGCTTTCCCTTGAAAAGGAGAAGGGGCAGAAGAGGGAACTGGATTTTAGGCCTGCAGTCTGGTAATTGTATTGTTCCTAGTCTGTATTTTAAATTACATGATAGTTTTTCTCTCGTGCTTTTTTTTTCACATCAACTGAAGAGGTTTTTTTTCTAAAAAAAGGTTCTGAAATGATCAGAACTCTCCAGGGTATCTAAGATTCAAAAGTGTATGGATCTATAAAATCACAGGGATAATTATAATTTTGCTCTCCACTCCTCTCCTAGTATTTCTTATTTTCTATTTACTTTACTGACCACCACTGTACACTGAACTGACATTTAAAAAGTATTATCCACTGTGCACCTCCCATAGTTGAGGCTTTTTAGCTCCTCAGAAAGAAGAGGATTATTTCCTTTCCCCCTTCATGCATTATTTTGCATTCCTTGAAACTGAATTTCATTTCCCCATATTTCCAGCTCTGTGTTGAAAGAGTCTCTGCAAGTAATTTTAGGCAGCTTCAGGTCAGATTACTGTAAATAACCTTCGTATTCTCTTCAAGTTCTGTCATCTACTTAAAATCAGATCATTGATGAATATGTTGAACAGCTCCAACAACAGATCTTTGACGGACTCATCCCAGTAATAGCTGCTACAGAACAAGGATGCTAATCAGATATTCCATTTCTTTGTTTCCTATTTTTAATCACTTAGCACTTTTTCCTTCACTCCCTGATAACTGTGGTTCTAAAATATTTCTGTGAAATATAGCTTGCATTTTAATTTTCAAAGAAGCTTTTTACAAAGTAGCAGCTAGATCTGCTATATCCATATAGTAGCTTCCCTCCAAAACTTGCACAGAATCACAAGAAGAAAATTTCCTTTACAGAAGACATGCTGTCTCCTCTCTGGTTCATTATATTTCTCTTATCTACTGCTTCTATTCCTATTCTGATTTCTACAAAACTACGTAATACAGGAGCAAGATTTACTGATAATCTCCTTACATGACCCCCCAGAAGCCCTCACTAGACTGGTATATTATTGGTTTATTTCAGCAGACAACAAACTAGGAGCAATTTCTTACTTTTATTCCTCTAGAGCTCTGCATGAAAAGCATCCAGCTCCAGTGCCTTGTTACCAGAAATGGTTTGGGTTTTTTTAGTGTGAAAAGCCTTTTAGAACTGACATTTCAAAAAGCGCCAGGCGACTATCAAAGAGACATGTCTGGTCCAGTGAAGGCAAGTCCCTGCAATCTGGCTGCCTTGAAGATACCAACAGCAGTTTTAGCAAAGCTAAGGATCTGTAGCCCAAGAGCAGCAAAGGCATGAGAAACGACAGAGTACAAAGGTAAAAGGATAAGGGATGAGTCATGCTATTTAAAATAACTGACATCTAAGCTTCCCTTGATGTTGGCACCTAATAACACACGTGTCCTCAGCCCACTCAGACTGGAGACAGGGGTGCAGGCAGGAGCTCTGCTATGAACCTGCCACACACAGGTGCCACCCTCAGCCCCCTGGGCTGGGACACCTTCACGCACACTGAGTCAGACTGCAGTAACACCTCTGGCACAATGCGGGTGCACCATTTCCCATGCACAGCAGGGATTTCCAGTGCTGAGGATCCCACACCACCCCAACAAGGAGAGGAGGAAAGATGAGCTCTCCCCTTAACTTCAGTAAACCTGGATCTGTCCTCCATTTAGGGTGGTGACAGCTGTAGCTTAGGTCCATGATGAAGGAAGGGATCAGAGTGGAATCTGAGCACATTACCACTATTTGCTTTGGTGAATGGTACTGTAGTTTGCAGAGGTTGTGCCAATCCCCAGTATTTCCAGAGCAATGACTCAGATGATTTTCTTCCCATGGAAAAAAAAAAACAACCATAAAGCCAAACACATGGGGCATCCCCATTCCTGTCCATATGTCTTTATTCTCATTGTGTGATTTTTGAGCAGCAATGCACTTCCATTGTTTTTGTCTTTCACTACATTTTTTGAAATATAGGAATTCAATTGAAAGCTGGAATTATTTATAGTGTGACTTCAGGGAACTGTGCTTAAAGAAAAAAATACCCCATGAAATATTGCAAGATTCATGGAAGAAGTTGTACTTCAGAGCATACTTAAGTGATGCAGCAACAGTGGAAATTTAGCATGTGTATCTGCCAGTAGATAATTAAATAGGTTTGCATCTTTCAATCACGCCATTTCATAAATGCATTTCATAAATGCACTTGCCCAAGCAATCTTCAACATCACATTGACCATTCTGGCAAAGGGGCCAGGACTTCCAAGGCTGAATGGTTTTACTGTCCCCCTCAGAAAACATGTAATTCAGAAAAGCCCAAGTGCTTAGAATTTATTTTTTTGGAACAAAAGATCTAGGCAGAATACAGCTTTGTGGTTGCCTTCAATAATTTAAACACTATCAACATAAAATATAAGTATTGCAGTTATATTTGTTATATTATTACTCCTATTTAGGATAAATATGATTCCAAAAGCTAGGAAAATTGTTATTACACTCAGATGATTGTTAATTCTTCCATCTTGAAGGAAAAAAAAAACAAATTTAGGAAGCTAAATTAGTAGCACATAACACAAATAAACAGATTTTTAAAGAAGCTGTTTGAATTCTTCAAATTAATTTTTTCCAAGAGCCCATCTGGGACTGACTTCCATCACTACACTATGAGAGCTTCATTAGAAAGACGTTATAACAATATTCCAGAAACAGCAGCAGAACATAGGTTTTCTTTTCTCCCTTTAACACAGCTTGCAAATTTTCACAGAGAGATGAGCAGGAAAGACTCTGCCTCCCCTGTCTTCCTACAAAAAGCCTACCTGCACTTTTCTTCTTTAGCTTCATATAGACATAGATAACAAAACAGATCGCTCCATGAATGAACAAGCAAACTAGCTGTCAGTAAGACCAGACAATCTTGGTACAAATAAAGGAAGATTACTGGAAAATACATGGTTTGATAGGGTGACAGAAATCACTCTTGTCAAGTTGTATTAATACACAGTGACTTGCAGGCTACTTTGGGTGCCTTACTTCTCCAAACTTCTTTTTTTCTCATGACTGTAAATGCTGAACTACATATTTCTTATGACCCCAGTACAGGGTGGTTGGATTGGTTTTGTTATGATTCATAATCAACTGCTTTAAAATCTTATTTTTTCCCCCATGATTTAAGTGAATGTGTCATTGTCACTTGGGAACAAGCAACAAAAAGCATGAACAGGAACATGTTCAGCACAGTGAGCAAGGCCAAATATTTTTGGATCTCTGTCTTCCAGCACAACTAGAATAATTTCAAAGTTTCTCCTGTAGACCTTGCTGAAAACTCCTACCACTCACTGAGAATTCAGAAGAGGCTGTGCCAATGCAGCCTTTCATTTCAATTAAATCTAAAAATCAGGACTTATTTAACATTATTTTATACTGCTTAGAGCAGTAATTGGACTCTATGTGCCTTTTTTTTTTTTTTTTTTTTTTTTTTGCAGCCAAGGGCATAATTCTGGCAGGTTCACACAGCTTTTGCTCACAAGCCCTGAGTACACAGATCCTTCAAGCCAATTGGGACACAGCTAACAGATGCTCAGGGATGATGTTATGGGTGGTTTTTATGAGGGCTCGGCTCTCTTTGGCTGCTAGACAGGATTCCTCACAGAGGTGAGCCAGGAAAAACTAATACCTAAGTAAAAGTTCCTTAGCAAGGCAATTACAACGCAGCTAATGCCCGTGTCTTTTCCAGGGCTATGATAAACCCAGCTCCAATGCAGGAAAAAATGAGGTTACCGGAGAGGAACCCAGGCACAGGTACTGAAAATCTCATTCAGAGTACAAGGACCTTCAGCTTCAGCCCCTCTCCAGCTCCATTATGGCACAACCATTTCCACTGATCTTGTGACTCATCCTGCATGAGAAGACTCGTTGTGCTCATAGATACAGCCCAAGCTTGATCACTTTGGTTTGGACTAGAACAAAATCAGAGTATTTAGCTATAGGAGTGTGTACAAGATGGACAAGGCACACCTAGCTCAGCACTGCTGTCACTCTGGGGGAAAATGTCCCCAGCTCCCCTCCAGCCCAGTCGGGCTGTCTGTACTTAGGGCAGATGAGGCTATGCCTTCAGTTCTGTCACCAAGGAACTGAAGTAAAAGTTTCTCCAGCTCTCAAGGAGTTCCTTGGACTCTGTTATACCAGGTTTTAGCAAGTGAGCAGCAACTCTGGGGAGGGGTGGAAAGTGCAGAAGCACCTGGGGAAGGATGCCGCTGCACCTTGCCAATCCTCTGGCAGCGGCAAAGCTGGTTTGGGGAGCTGCCTCCTTCCCACTGCTGCCACCCCTTTGCCTCCCTGCCTGCACAGGAGAGCTACCACACCTTTCCCCTGTGCTAATTCAGCTGCTTACCTAACCACAGGCAGGCTGGGTACATGTTCGCACATAGAGTTTAAAAATAAAACCTCCAAAAGAGCACTGTGTTCTTTAAAAAAACCCAAACAAATCACCCCCAAATCAAAACATCTCCCAGGTCTGGCACAAAGCACAGCCCTTCCAGAAGCTGAATCAGCTGGGGAGGAAGCAGTTCCCACCAGCTGCAGAGAAAGAGGCACAAGGAACAGGGGGCAGGATGGAAACCACCGAACTCCACCCTTGCCCATAAAGAAAGGGGAACAACACTCAGCCTGAAAGCTACTTTTGCAGACAAAGGATGACTACAAGCATATTAAAGGAGGTAGCCCAAGCAGCACGACACATGTCTCAACATAATGCATATGCACTCCAGCAGCAAGCCCTTATCGTGGGGTGCCTGCAGTCCTGCAGGGCCTGAGCCACTCAGACACCTGGGTGTGCAGGCTGCAAAGCCATCTGGGCCCTGGCCATATTGATGATCTCAGGTCCACTGGTGGCAAATAAGGCATGCTTTTATTTACCTTTCATTTTTAAGCATTCAGATTTAAATTGCTCTTCCTTCTGAAGTTAATACCAGGAACAAGGAGATTAATATTTTGTTAAGAAAATGCTTACATTCCCTCAGTCATTTGACTCCAGAAGCTGGGGACTTAAGCTGGTGATAAACTATTTTCAAGATTAGTGATAAAATTGTACAAATTGGCATTAACCTACAAGACAAACACGTATCTCCCTCTGAAAGCTCTCCTCCTCACCTCTCAAGCAAAATCTCTTGCAAATACTGCCCCAACTCACACAAGAGCAAGATGCAGAGACACAGCTTCCATCAGCTTCCAGCAAGAGCCAGTCAAGGGACTTAATCCCACGTCCCTGCTGCTCAGAGCCTGGCAATAGAAAACTCATACCCATCATCAGTGCAAAGTTCAAGCCAGTGACCAGAAGTGCTCTCCAGAGGCCAGTTCTGGGTCCAGTACTGTTCACCATCATCATCAGTCATCCGGATGATGGGGCAACGTACCCACAGCAAGCTTGCAGATGGCACACAACCAAGAGGAGTGGCTGATACACCATAGTCGTGCTGCCATACAGAGGGACCTTGACTGACTCAAGGAATGGACCAACAGGTCCATTGTCCAACATCATGAACAATGAGAAGGGCAAAGTCCTGCACCAGTGGGGAACAGCCCCAGACATCAGAATATGCTGAAGGCCACCCAGCTGGAAAGCAGTCTGGCAGAAAATGAGCTCGGGGTCCTGCTGTATACTGAGTTCAGCATGAGTGAGAGACATGCAAAGAAAGCCTATGGTGTCTTGGGCTGCATCAGATGGAGTGTTACCAGTGGGTTGAGGAGGTGAGGCCACACCTTGAGTACTATGAGTACTATGTCCAGTTCTGGGCGGAGTACAAGAGAGACATCAACATACTGGAGAGAGTTCAACCAGGAGCCACAAATACATTTGAGGGACTGGAGCACCTCTCTGTGAAGAAAACTTGACAGAGCAGTAACTGTTCAGTCTGGAGGAGAGAAGGCTTGTGGGGGATCTTGTCAATATATTTAAATAGCTGAAGGGAGAGTGCAAAGAGCGTGGAGCCTGCTGCTTTACCGTAGTGCCAGTGACAGGACCAGAGGCAAGGGGCACAAAAAGAAACACAGGAGATTCCTTCTGAACATCAGGAGACACTTTTTCACTGCGACGATGACCAAACACTGGCACAGGTTGCCCAGATGTAGAGTGTCAGTTCTTGGGGATATTCAAAATGCCTGACTTTAGGAGGAGCTACTTGAGCAAGAATGTTGGACCAGATGACCTCCAGAGGTCCCTTCCAATTCTCAACTATTTTGTGATAATGTGATCTCAGGAAATAAAGGCCACACCAATCTGTCCCCAAAAGTGAGTGGTGGTTAGTATGAGCCAATGTCTAAACTAGGATACCCACACACAGTTGGACCTCTTCTGGAAGGTGGAAAATCAGCAGTGCCCTTTGGTAGCTGTGTAGGAGTAAGCAAGCCCAGCAGGACGAGGACAGTGGCTCTCAGACTACGGTCAGGTACTGGGTGCCATGGGAAATGACACCCAGTTCATGGCAAAACAATGAGCAGCCTGCCACAGCCATGCCAGAGAGCATCACCTGTCAACTGCTCATCTATGCAGCAGCACAGCAGAGAAGTGAGAGAGATTAAGAGATAACAGTATGTGCTGGTTCAGAAAGCTTGGAGGCTGATGGGATGGGAAGGTGAAATGAGAAAGAAGAGTCTGGCTCTTCCTCAGTAGCAAATGTCCAGGGTTACAAAAACTATCAGCACAACACACCTATTACCCATACTTCAGTTTTTTTTCCTGAAACTCAACCTTTTTGGCACCTCTGAGGAGCTATTCTATCTAGAGGAGTTTTAAAGGCCATAAATGTCTTTAAGTTCCATAATATTGGAAAGGTGAACAACAGAGAAGTCCTCACTCAGCATTCACCCCTGTGTATCCATTCCTGTGAAAGAAAAGGTTAAGTGTAGTATTCAAAGATGCCCTTTAACCAAATCTGCAGAAAAGCACCACTGCTTTGCTAGTTTGGCTAAAGCCTATATGCAGTCTGAATTGGCAAATGGCTTAAATAGTCCTATGGACATTCCCAGGTAGGAAGGCTGGGGACAACTGGAACATATGAAAATATCTCTTATAAACTACTGAATCAGCTTCCAAACACGTCCCAAAACCACTCAGTGCCTGCCAGAGCATCTCAGAACTAATCATTGCTGGAGGTCCTAGGAGATCTATCCTTGTCAGAAACTGAGCTGCTGAGCCCTGGCCTCCAGCCAGCTCTACCCTGTGACCACCTTCCTGGGGCCAAGGGCATCAGCACTGAGCACGGTCCACCAGAACAAAGAGCTTTGCCTGTGCTGAAGAAAAATCTGTTCAGTCAGATCCATCACACACCTCCCATCATGCCACTGCTCCCCATTTTTCTCCACCATCTTCTCATTTGCAGCTTGTCTGTGCCTAAAGGCAGAACAATCACCCGCCCTGAGCAGAAAAGAAAGATGTGAAAGCTATAAACTTCCTAAACATCCCTCCTGCCAACACCTGTCATTCGTTTCTACATTTCCTATTTGCTCTGTTTTCATTTAAGGTATTATATGACTCAGATGAGGCCTCAACAACTTCAAAAGAATTCCTGTGTCTGACTGCCTCAGCTTTATTAAAAGTAACTGAGCCATTGATCATCATCAGAAGATGTAGTCTCAGGAGAAACGATATCATTTGTAAACAAATAATCCTGTGAACACAAACACTCCACCAGCTGTGAATAATAGGGAAACAAATACGTGGCTGGGGAGGCGAGAAGCCCTCCTAGCACACCAACAG
Source organism: Emberiza elegans (assembly GCA_024865655.1). Classification (NCBI taxonomy): domain Eukaryota; kingdom Metazoa; phylum Chordata; class Aves; order Passeriformes; family Fringillidae; genus Emberiza; species Emberiza elegans. Next base: position 34,424,290 of record JALJVW010000910.1, on the reverse strand, counting down.
ACCATCTCAGGGATAACGAAGAGAGTCCCACCTTTGCAAGCAGCCCAGCTAACAAGAACATGCTCTTCCAAAGGCCGGGTGAGGGGGAGAAGCAATTTTCTTTTGCCGTTTTCAAGTATCTAAAAGCAATTTCATGCTGCTGGCTTAGGGTGCGAGCAAGCAAGACTGCTCATCCCTAATACAACCAATTCCCTACATCCAGAGGGTGTTTCTTTAACTGACAGTTTCCATACACACCCTCACATTCTGCATTTCATGGCTGACCAAAGAGTGAAATCTGGGGAAGGGAATGCATGACTGCATGGCAACACCTGTGAAAAATCAAACTATTTTCCTTCCCTTACCTCCAGCTAGCTACAAACAGGATCACCCTGTCTGAGATATGAAACTGGCATTTACAGAAACAAATTAATGAAGATCTGCACCATGGATTAGAGCACATAAAGTGTGAAAGATGCTATAGAAGTCCACTGACACATCTGCCAGTCACTCATTCTTCAAGAGTAGTGGACCAAATACCCATAAAAATGGACTTTTTAAAATAAATGCCTTCATATAAAATAAATGCCTTTCATGTGAAAGGTCAATCTTTCATATTACAAAATGTAATGGACAACCTCTGGCAAACATTTAACTTCAATACAGTCCAGGTTCAAAAGCTGCTGCTGCTAGAATGGAGCAGCTATTGTACAATTCTGTTTTTTGGAAGGAAAAGGAAGCCAAAATCTGCACCAGATGCCCTGCATTCCCCAACAAGCAGTATGTTTAGCATATTCAGTTTAATACCACACCATTCACATGGAAGCCATCAAGAATCTGCACAGGTTTGTCAGACAGAAAGTAGGCATCTAACCAAGAATAGCCACAACAGGGCAGACACAGACAAGGTCCTTTTGGTCTGCAGCCAGAATCTTAAATACCTAGAAATAATGGATTGGTAAGACAAGTGTCCCTGAATCAGCTGGGGGGAGTTCTCACCTTTCCACAAAACTACCTGGTAAAATCTTCTTTGAAGAAATCATTGTGCATGGAGGGGGAAAAAGAAACAACCTCATATTATCTTCACTGCTGGGCAAATACATCATGAAATCTAAAGCATGTCAACTAGCCACCAAAAAGCCCAGCTGAGCAGATGCCTTGAAGTGAAATTCAGCTTGCTTCTGTTCATACAGAGGACACCTATCAGCAGCTCACTTGCTTTGGGGGCTAAGGGTGTTCATCAGTGTGTAAAGGTGCTGAAGGAAAGAAACAGCAGCACTGCCATGTGGTTCTTCAAAAGAAATGCTGCAGCAGTCGGCAAATTCAGGCCTCGTCTAAACTCAAGCAGCTTCTCTAGGCAGTCTAGAATTTCCTTTGAAGTATATCTCTACGAGCACATATGGTCCTGGAGCACATCCACACACATTCACCAGAAGGGAATGAGAGTGGGTGGAATACATAAGACTATCCCTAGGAAAGGGAGAAGGAAGAGAGAGAATAAAAATTCTGGCATAAACAAACAGCTGCTATTTCTAGTCCTCCTGGTACCCCCTCCTCCAGCCCAATGCCACTCTGCAAGATGACTTGTTCAACTTAAGAGACAAACAGAATTAAAAGCATGAAACCACGTACTTTTACAGCCCAGTTATGGCCACTTACAAACACACTGTAAATCTATTCACTGCTTGACACACCAGGTACATCCCAGCAAATGCATTTGCTCAGTGTGTACTCCATGTTGCTTGATATTCTCCATATATCTTGAGTGTGCGCATTCAAGCAAGAAAAAAATTAAATAAACCAAGTCTGGATTAGAGTCAGTCCACAATAGCAGGGAAAAAAGCATAATTATTGACAGTGGCTTGGTTGAGCTTACAAAAGCTTAATGGAAAAAGATTTTTCCATAATTGCCATCTCTAACCTTTTATCCAAGCTCAGTGGGTACATTACCTAAGTCAGCAGGAAGTTTAGCCACTCCATATGAAATTAATAACATTTACGGGCTGACCCATAGCCCATAGCTTTTAAAACAAGAGCTATGAAGTTTCTGTCCTTCCATCAAGGAACAGTGCATACCACACTGAGTTGCTTAAAACAAAACAAAACAACCCCCCCACTCCTCCAGGCAGCTTTAGTCCCTGAAGACTGACTGAGCCTTCCTCTTTCGCATACTCAAGAGGAAATTAACCTTACATACTAATTAGAGGAACAAAAACAAGCATCTCAAGAGCAGTGCATTCCATCTGCTGACCTGCCATTACCTTTGGGGCAGCAGCTTCCACATCTTCAGGGTACCCCTCTTCTATCACCCAAATGCCCTGAGGAGTGCTCCATGACCTGAAACAGGAGCTTCCCTGCTGGCCCTGGCACACCTTCCCCTGTGCTTGCAGGCCCATTTCTCTGGCCCATCCATTCACCCACCCAAAGAACAGATCTTGCTGATGTTGAAAGCATGTGTTCCAAGTCTGGATGCCTATAAAATGGACCTGCATGCCAAATAAGAACTTTCAGCCTGACTTCATATTTATGTATACAGAGAACAAGATAAACTAGTTTAACTAATGCTAACCCAGTTCTTTCCACTTTACAGTGGAAAGAACCAAAACAGATATGAGAAGCTAAAATATATTCCTAAAGAGATACTGTTCATCTGTTTTGAAGTGGCAAGCATGAAATATTTGAGTATCTGTGCTAAAATTCTAGCTGATGACCGAACAGAAAAAAACAGTTCAGCAATCTGACTTAACAAAATTGTGTTGAAAACCATTAACAGGAATAGAGCACACATGCTTTATAAGATGGTACTTTCCAGCGTCATAGACTAAGAAGAGAACAAGAAAAGTCAAGGGGAGGATAAACAAGGCTGGCTGGGAATTGATTGCCACCTCTGAAATTTTAGTGGAACAGTTGGAGCAAGAAGCTGACTGCAGCTGAACTGAAAAATCACTATCTGTAGCTAGATTACTCATCTACTGTTAAACCAAATTAAAGTGTTCTTCCCACAGGCAAGGCTGAAGATTTCAGAAAAGCCATAATTTATAACTCAGCAAAAGTTTAGAGGAAAGCTCTGCTAAACCAAAATGAATTTTGTACTTAATGGGCAGGAAAACAAAGGACAGATGGAACTTCATGTTTCTTGGTACAACAGTAAATACTACACAGCACACAGGATGCGACTGAGCCAAGAAGCTGATGAGCTGCCTTAAAGAAGAGTTCACCTTACTCAGGTCCCAGCCTTCCTCGCTCTGCAAATCACCCTTTCAAAATGTTACATGGTAGCAGAAGCAGAATAAAAAATAGATTTTGAGCAAACCAAGCCTCTATTGCAACCTTAGGAAACACTGTCAATACAGTTTGAATAGGTGATCCTCCTTAACCTGTTCCATAATTAGGTAGCAAACTCATTTACAGGAAGTGCAAAGAGCGAGCATGCAAGGCACAGAAAAGCACCACAGTATTTCTGTCCAATTTGTTTTGCAGCAGTGATCATGCCTTGGATGGAAGCCTATTTCTAACAATTTATTTTTCATGTCTGGACAAGGCAATATAACTTCTTCACAATTTAATCTCTTTGCTAATAGACTTAGCTGCTATAGCTGAAATACTCAAGCTTAACAATAAGGCTAAAATACCCAGAATACTTAAATCCAAGAAATGTGTTTGCTGGCTTCAGTTCAGGACAAGTAGAAGCAATCAGCTAAGGCACAGCAGACTGAAGAACCACAGCAACACCTGCCAAGAGGTTACACTGGATTCTGCACGACTGACTACAGAACTGCTCTGAGCAAAGCACAAAAACCATCTACAAAAAGTCTTTAATTGCCAGTGAAGCTCCTCCAAAGGACCAGCAAACACCTGGGCACCCCGACAGCTCGCCTGGGCTCCTTGGGTCAGCACTACCCTAAAATTACAGGGACGCTGAGCCAAGCCTTCCTCCCCCCCAGTCATTTGCCTGTCACGTTTCCCCTGCGTTTGGTTCTGCTTTCAAGCTGCAGTTCAGTGAACAGGCTGCAATTTACCTCTTCACCCTCACCCTCAAATTTGTTTGGATAAACAGGCTCTCCTTTGTTCCAGACTGCTACTACATTTACACATTGTATTGTAAATCAGCCGGTACAAAGCAAAGCAGGCCCTTGAATGAAGACACTAGCTGTTCTGTTCACAGCAAAATAAAACATGAGGCGCGGAACCCCATTTATAACCCCAGTCTGGAAACAACTGGATTTTAAAAGGTGAGAGGTTTTAAAAAGTTTACTAAACAAACCTATCCAGTTACAGAGTCTATAGTCAGCTCACAAACAAGTTCAAGGCTGTATAACTTGCCAAAATAGTGTTATTTCTTAAGAGAACACTAACCAGTTTAAAAGCTTGTTTTTTTGCTGTTTCAAGGAACCAAGAATTATTGGCAAGTGATTTAGCTTTTACTGAGTATTCAACTAGGGAGAAATTAGTCACAGAAGAAGGGAATGAACTGTTCACCATGTCTATTAAAGACAAGAGACCTAAACAGCATCCAGGAGTTGCAGGATAAACATCAGGAAAAACTTCACAGTAGTAAGAGTTGAGCAGAGCAATGACAGCTACCAAGTCTTTTCCTTTAGAGGAGGAGGTTCAATGAATGGCTTAACTACAGCTGATTCTCTGCCTTATGACAGAGCATGGACTCCATCTGCATATGGCTTCTTCAAATCCCTCCTTAAATCTATTTTCCATTATTTTAAATGTTCTTTTAAATAAACTGAGTTTGCTGAGACATCTCCCATGGGCTGATATTACAGAAGAGTCCACAAGAAAAGAGATCAAAATTAACCATTATTTGATAGTTGCCCAAGTTTCCTAGGAAGCTATCAGCTCAGTCCCAAAACTGAGTAAGTATTCAGAACAATAAAAAAAAAAAAAAAAAAAGTTAAAAAAAACCCCAAAAAATGTGACTGATCCAAGGGCCAAGAATAAATTGCATGAGATGTTTTCTGCAGTCCAGAATTGAGGCCCTCTGATGGGATCCTGTGGAGAAACTTCAGCTGGACCTAAGTAGGATGTCATTCACTGCTGCGAGAGCCCTGCATCCTTCATAAACATCAAGCTTAAAAAAACAAATCCCAAGTCTGAAACATAAGCCTGAGTGCCAACAATATTTTTATTCCTCTGGTTACTTTAAGGGACAGAGGGAGAGAAACATGATAGGTTTGGGTTTAAAAATTTTTTTGCCCTGATTACAAGAAGTATGTTACAATAAGAAGTGTTCTACAACTCCTTTTGGTACATCTATCATTAGTAGTACAATGAACCATCACCTTCCAGCAGTTTCAGATCTAAACCAAAACAAATTCAGGAGACAGAGGGCATACCCCCATTTGATATTTCAGAATCCAGGGCATCACTGTCCATGTTGTAATTCTGACATGATCTCATGGCCAAAAAGTACTTGCCAAGCAAGATCAAGGGAAGCTCAACCTCTTCTTTGTCACCAGCCCCAGAAACACTACCCAAGCAGAAGAGCCAAGTGAGAGGTCACTGCACAAGCTGCTGCTCTTGGCCACAAAAAATAAAAACATCTGATACAGTTGTGACCATGGCAACTTCCCTTTGAGACTCTTGTGCTGCTGGTTCCCATTGGAGTGAGGCCTGCCCTGCCCTCTGTCAGGGAAGGAAGCAATGTGGCACCACTGCAGCTGCTGGGAGCACACCACAGCCAAACTCTTCTCCCAGGCAGTGCAAGGCTGCCAGAGGAGCGCACTGGGTTGACACAATGCCTCCCACAAACTGAATTCACCCTCTGTGCCCTGCCCCATGCTTCCAGCCCTGCTACATGGTCCACCTTTTATTCACTTCTCTCCATGCTAGCACAATAACCATCACTGGAGTGTTTCAGCTGCCTCCAAGCTTCACTTGAAGCATGACCTGAGCTTTGCCCACTCTCCTCCCTCTCCTAAGCTGCCCTCCCTCTAGGATCAGTGTTTCACAAAGAACTCACCAGTTTCACCCCTTTCACCTGGAAAATGACACAAATCACAGAGGGAGCACCTCATGAGACAAGCCTGAAGCCTGTCACCTGAAGCTGGACCCCTTTCTGTCCTGAATCAACAGAGGTGTATGGAAATGGTGTTCCAAGAGTGAAGAGAAGCAAACAATCCACAGCATGCAAAGGTCTGCAAACCCTGTAATTTGTGTCCTAAAAAGAGATTATAGCCCATCTGTCCCAGCTGGAGTACAACAGAACTCAGAGTGATTTATGCTCCACCTCCTCAACTCCCCTGGCCCGCTGTTTGGCCAAATAACTAAAGCAAATACATATAGCCATGTCCATAACTCATTAAAGTAATCTTCTCCTTTGTCACTGCAGCAGCCCTTGTGAGGGCATAGATACTGCACTTGGGAAATCACAAAATCATCTCCTGGAAGCTGGCATGGCACATGCTTTCCCTGAGGTTTGGTCTGAAACTGCCCTGATGAGCTCCAAGTGCTCCATCAACAAGATTTACTTTCCTGCTTGGAGATAATGCCATTGAAACATCTGTAAAAACAAATACATTCACTTTAATGTTAAGCCCTTGCATTAAGAATTGAAGTGACACTGCCAGATTAAAGGGACTGTAATATATTTTTTTAATACCCCATTTAAAAGTCAGATTATTACCCATGAAATAATGACTGAGGTGTGTGACACCTGTCCGTCCTCCACTTCTGCCTCATTTTTGCCCAGATACACAACACTTACCAAGGCCCACCTGGCACTTTAGTAAGCTCTGCTCCAGAGAAAGCAGTGAGAGAGGCTGGGGGAACCTACACATCACCTGCTGGAACACCCCAAACACCTGGTGAAGGAACACCGTGAGGCAGATGTTGGGAACATGCTGCCCATCCTGATGGCAGCACCTCAGCCTTCCACAGCCCTTGATCACAGACACCAGCTGCTCTTCTGGCAGGCACCTGGGAATGGCTGCTCACTGCCAGCACAGGATGGAAACAGGTATTTAAATTTTATAACAATAAGCAACTCACCCTGTCACTTCTCATTTTAATAATTTCTTACCGTGACAAGCAGGGGCAAGTTTGACCATAAAACTACTAACAGGAATCAGAGAATCACAGAATTGTTAGGGCTGGAAGGGACCTCTGGAGATCATCTGGTCCAATCCCTGCCAAGGCAGGGCCACCAGAAGCAGGTTACACATAAACGCATCCAGGTGGGTTTCAATGTCTCCTGAGAAGGAGACTCCACAGCCTCCCTGGGCAGCCTGTTCCAGTGCTCTGCCACCCTCAGTGTAAAGTCCTTTACATTCTTCTTTCTCATATTGAGAAGAATCTTGCATTTTGAGAAAACCATACTGAGTCCTGAGCAAAGAACAAAGTGCTCCAAAGCTCTCCATGTTCACAGACAATAAGAAGACATAAGAAGGTTTTTGTCCTATCTGTCTTTGACCACAGGGGCAAGTAAAAACAAAAGCAAAATAATTTAGCAGAAGACCCTCAAAATCAAAACAAACAATCATCCCCCAACAATATCCCTCCAGAGACACAAAAAAATAAATCCATTCCTTTTTTGTTCCTAAAGGCAGGCAAGAAGAAATTGCAGCTGCCCCTGGAAGAGGGAACTGCCAGAAGACAGGACAATAGAAACATGGCACCCTCAATGTCACTGCCTCAGCCCTCTGCCCAACAAGTTCCTTCAACTACTCTGGGTCTTGGTTTCCACATCTGCAGACTGGGGATAATAACAGGTCTTTACATCACAGGGGTGTTACAAAGATCAATTAGTTAATGTCTGAAAAGCGCTTTGAAGATATAGCAGGTGGTGAGTATTATTATGCAAATAACATGATTTAAGAAAATCACAAGTGCTGGATTAATACTAATCCCTTTGATATTTAAAAGACACCGTTTTTTTTCATATTTTAAAGCAGTGAACGTTTATTCTATAGCTTTTCACGGCTGCTGCAACCACAATTTTTAACCTTTTCTGTTCATACAGCCCCATACATAAAACTCCTCTGCAGACGTCTTCACAAAATCCAATCTTGACTCAAAGCTAGGAGTAGTGGAAGAAATTATGCATGTTGATGAACTGGATAACGAGATTCTATGCAGGAATATTTCTCAGAGGATAGAATGTCACAGGCCTAACTTACTGTAACAAACACTGCAGTGTCTTTCAGTTTTCGGGCTTTTTTGGGAAGCACACTAATTTCACGCACAGAGGCATTTGTAAAACAATATAGCTGCTATTTAATTATGCCATTTTATGTGGTAGAAAAAGGTGGAGGAAAAAAGGAAGCTATGGTTCATTCATTTCTTCCAAGGCTGCATGTCTGAATTGTTAAAAAAAATAAATTAATGTCTAATGACCTCATTTAGTGGTTTCACAGGAGATCAAGCATTGCGATGTTTCCTCCAACTTCCAGCAAGTGGTTGTACAACCACTTCTGCTTTGGGTGGGATGCAGGGAGTGGAGTGGACAGCCACAAACCAGCCCAGAAACACAGCTTTCCTGAAAGCTTGTCCCTCACCATGAGAGAGAAACACAAGTAAAAAATAGAGCCAAGGTGGGATCAGAGCAAAGAGCCTGAGGTGAGCAGCAACATTGGAAACCAAGGTAAGAGCCCAGCCAAGACTAGGTGTCCCTCTGGTTTTCAGTGTTGCCCTTGCCAGACCGCACTGTGAAAGCAAGACATCCTGCCCAGTGCTTGAAACTCCCCATTCTCCCAGGACTTACACTGCTGTGTTCCCTTTCTGTGAGGAAGTCTGTTCCTTGTCTCCTGCACTGTAAAATTTAGTGCAAACCAGCTGGTGTATTTTGTCTAGGAATCTGGAAAATATTGCTGTGATTAAAACCAGCTTAATATTAACCCTCTCTGGAATGCAGGCCTGAAATTGATATTAATGAAATAAGATCAGATATTAATATTCTGTACAGCTGGTTCCTCAAGCTGTGCTGTAGTGTCAAATCAAATCTTTCCCCAAATCAACATACCAAATACAAACATAGGATGGCAGGTAGCACGCATGTGTGAGGAGGCAGAAGGAGCATTTTAAAACTTTAGAAACTGTTATGTTTGCAGCTCCAGGCAGCCATGCTTCCCTTCCTGCCCCATCTCCCACAGCTGCCATATTAATAGCTATTCAATACAGTAATAGAATGCTAGCTGTACACTTTGTTGTTGGAGTTTTTTAATCTCCAGGTCAATATTAAAAGCATTTGGATGCTCTTTAGGAGGGAGGAATGATTTTGCACTCCAGGAACAGTGAAGCATTTGCAGCATTCCCTAGGAATGCTAGCAAAGGATTTCCTTCATATGTCTCTGCTATGACTGATGTGGTAATACTTTATTTTAAGTGAACCCAGTAGTACAGATTCACAATTCAATTTAGTTGCACAAAAATGCACTCTGTATAACATCTGTGTGATCTTGTTAGTTTAATTTATATAATTTACGTACAAAATAGATCCCAAACACCACCTGAGGGTCACTCTGCAGAAGGAGACCCTGGAGGGTCTCTGAACAAAGTTGTTTGGACACATGATTTTTACTCCTGGATATGCAGTTCTGATCCTGGGCAAGCAAGTAACAGACCCATCTTTCACCTTCCTCTCCTGTTAAATGGCAGCCACCTCATTTCCTGAAAAAGATCTAATGATAAACCTCTCCACTGAAGAACAACTCCCAAGTGGGAAGATGAGTCAGCATGATGCTTCCTCCATCTTCACAGAGTAGAAAGTCAATTTCTCTCTCCAGAGTACCCCTTTCTCTCTCAAGAGTGCCCTGCAGGTAGCTTGAGGTTTTGTGTACTCCATCTCCACACCTTCAGTTAATTCACTTTCTCTGAATGTCTTGAGTTTCCCAACAGCTTACTTGAAGAAAGCAATCTGATTTTCTTGTAATCTGCTATTCATTTTGAAGTACACAGGTTAATATTAAGCAGGCCATAGATGTTTATAGCTAAACTTAGAAACAAGAAAAATATTCCAGCATTCTCAAACTTTCACATGTGCAGCCTCACATCACAAAGATAAAACCTAACTTAGACGACACCAAGTTTTTTATCTCCTCTTCAAACAGCCAAATAATATAAAGCTACTGCAAGGACTGCTCCCATTAGTTAACCTTCCCATCACTCAGCAGTCTGTTGCCAGGTTTCTCCAAATGAGATGAAAACTATACTATCCCCACTGGACTTAACAAGCCCAGCCTGAAGAAAAAGCAAGGCTATTGTAACTGTGACAGAAAAGTAGATAAGACAATACCTTCTGTCTGCCCACAGAGCAAGAGGAAAGCCATTCAAACAGCCACACAATGACAAAACATAAAACATCTGGACTCCTATGTGGTTTGTTAACCTTTGCACCAAGTAGAGCCAGGAAGTTACAATCTCTCCCATTGGTTATTGCTGCCTTTTCTTTCCCAGGAGATGGACAGAAAATGGGAATGGGTATGTACTGAAGAGAAGGTTACTCTGATGATTTGCAGCTCATGTACAAAGTTTCTGGGCTGACAATCTCCTGGCTTTGCATTACAATTTGCATCGCATTTGTAATTGTATTACCTGGACAGCTTTAACTTCACTAAGGATTCACAGGTAAAAAGCAGATGCTGAATCAAATCTTATAAAGCAATGTCTTCTTTAAAGGGGCTACACTAAGCAGAAGCTAATTCAACACCTTCTCTTTTTGGTTTGTAAAGAGGAAATTCATAATTTCACTCAGGAAAATAAATATATATGTGAACTGAGGTAAGGTTTATTTGAACTAAAGAGCAAAAAAAATTGTGTGGTTTGGGATGTTTGAGTTCATGCTGCATTAAAGTGCAGCTATTTAAAAAGAAATTATTCCAGGAAGATATTATCCTTTCCTTGTGGCTAATATATATATAAATTACTTTTTAAAAATTTACTCAAATTGTAATATTTCCTCTCTCTCCAGTAAATATAAGAGCTTAGCATTAAATCTATATTTATAAAAATCTTCTTATATATTTTAGGGACTACAAGTTCAGCCAAACTAGGCCCTTGCAGCTGAGTTTGCTGCTCTGCTTTTGGCACAAGTACAAATGAAATACTCCAGAAGACAGATATGTTACATTCTTTCAGGTGTTTTGAGTTAACATTCACGGAACTCAAGGAATTTCTATGGAAAAAAGCCCCATCTTCAGAGAATTTCATAACCTTCAGTTGGGAAACATCAAGGGAAAGTTTCCATAAGACAGAGCATATTTTCCTTTAAAAACCCTTGATAGCAGCTATAAAATATATTATACATATTGTATATAATACATACAATTTTATATAATATTTTTAAACAGAGATCCTGTTTCTAAAAAGGAGTAGAGCACCCTCCATGCATAGAGCTATGTTTATGAAGTGGACAGAAATGCGTGAAGGAGTACCACTATGGGTTATTATCATACTGTCCTTTGAGTCATGCCAAGGGAATAAAATTGATAATGAAGGACCTTCTTTTGGGACCAGGAGAACTCCAGCTTCCCACTTGTGCTGCCACACGCATGAGCATAAAATGGAAGTTGTGTTTGTGCTCATGGCCTCAGATTATAACTCGACTGTTTGTTTGAATTCCTGCAGGCCTTGTACTCTTGGGACCTGCCCTATCTCATTTGGAGGAGATCACATAATGTTTTTTCCCCTTTACAGCCTCACCATCACCTTGTAGCTAAGCCTCTCAGTTGATAACCTTACGTCTAATTTCCACATTTAACAAATTTTCCTATAAGTCAATTAGTAAAGACTGTTCAATACCTAGGATGGAGCTAAATATATTAAGCATTAACCATTTATTTGTCAACTTTTTCAAAGTCACATTTTTTTAATAGTTGCCTAGACTTGTCTCCTTTTAATAAATACACCAAAATGGCATCTGCATATCCTGTTACAGGTGTTGTACCCTGAAACTGCTGTATACCCACCATTACAGCATTCAGATTCACAGTTTCCAAATCAAACTTATATAAATATCATAGTGGCACTGAAAAATCTTTCTAAGCTCCCCCCAAAAGCCTGCCAGAGGTAAGAATCTTCCTTGTATTTAGGTGAAGTCTGTTCAAAGCTATTTTTTTACATGTGAAGAAAATTCTCTGTATTTCTTTTAGCCCATCCTAGGTATTTCGGTTTTCTTTCTCTGCTGCAAGCAATAAAACACTTTTATGTTCAATATATGAATAGTAGAGATTTTTTAAAGCCTAACATTTTACAAGGTTTTCCTAAAGCTTGTAAAATATGAATGATCTGTGAAATGGCTCCATACATTAAAATGCAACTTGGGCATGCCAGTTCTCCATCTCTCCCTTTATTCATCACTTAGAGGGCTAGGAACCATCCTGGGATGCCTTGCACTAGGAGGGAAAGCACATAACTAATTTCCTAACTGCTCTGTTTATTTTGCATACCTTGTGGGCAAAAGTTGGCAAGAAAGGACTGGAAGCTGTTTGCTTTGAAATTATCACCCCATTTACAAGATTCAAGAGCAAAGTCTTTTAAACTGAGGTAAGAGGGAAAAGGAAGTGACTCTGTGCATGGTTAATGCTTCAGGAGAGTGTTAGCAGTGCACTGGAGGTCATCAGCTGAGAAAGAAAACCGACACCAAAAAAGTTTCCTCACCAAGTGCACAGGGACACAATATTTAGAGCACCCAGAGAGAATAAGGGCACCAGCCAGATGTATGTAAAAGGGTTGTATTTAGTTTAAAGCCACCTCATATTATTTGAAATGAAAGAACAGCTACACAGGAGCATGGCTGCTATTGAAAGTACAAACTCAACACCCTCACTGAGTTTGCAAAAGCCTCTTCTTCCCTGACTAATAGGGCCACCCAGGATGGGACCGGCAGGAAGGGAAGAGAGCTACAGACACAGGCGGGGCTTGATAACACAAAGAACTTGGCAATGAAATTACTTTAAGCAAGTCTTGAATCCTCTTCTTTTTTTTTTTTTAATGGGGTGGGGTGTGGGGATTGCTTTCCAGCTTCTCAGTCCAACATTGCAAATTATCATGTGTTGGCACAGCCATGCTGTGAAATACAGCAGAGATGAAGGGAAATGTCTAAATACTTTTTTTCAAAGCCATATACAACTACATGAACTAGTATACAGTCTAATGCTAGATCAGCTCTCCTGTCCAGCCCACAGCACAGCTCCACAAAACAGCACAACCAAGCAGGTACTGGCCAGTGATGGCAGCAACTACTTACAGCAGAGCTGCCACTGAAGATTTCATATCAATGAATGATGGTCTGTGCCCGCTGCTAACCCACTTGGAACAAAAATGCTCCCTCCTGCCAAGCCACCTCATGGATACAGAGAGCACGATGTCCAAGTGCTTTGGAGGAGGCATTTGCTCAAGCCAGGAAATCTGGGGGTGCAAGGATACTTTTGCATAGGGGCTTTTGGGAAAGCAACATGGGATAATTTAAGAGAATTAGCAGGTCCCCATGCTTTCTGGTCAAGAAGGAATGCTGCAGCATCTACTTGCCCTAGTTACACTTGACAAAAATACCACCAAATTGTACTTTTCTCTACAGATTTCCCAAAATTCCCCAAAGCGGAGCAATGAAAAAAAACAAAAAACCAACAACAAAACCAACACCCACCCATACCCCTAGCCCCCCACCCAACAAAACAAAACACAGCACAAAATCACAGAGAAATTAAATTGCTTGCTTGCTAAAGACAGCAGCAAAAACACCATGCTGAAGTCCCCAGTCAAGAAACCTACAGCACCCCACTGCATACAGTGGCTTGCATAGATGGTAGTCTGGGCACCAAACCTACTCACAAAGCAGCCCAGACTTCTGGTATTCCAGTAAGTATGCCAGTTTCATCTGACTGATGCCACTGAATTATTGGCATGGTGTTGGAGCATCTCAGTTTGGGACAGAGACCTGTCTGTCCATGCCACGTTATTACACGTGAAAGGCCTGAGAAAACAGAAAAGTCTCGAAGAGGGAGGGAAAGGAAGCAAGTATGCAGCCACTTCTGGCCACGAGTTTACAAACACCTTCTTTTGCCAACAAGCAAAGTAATAACATAAAGTAACTCTTCAGCACTGCCTCATTCATGAGCTCCTAACTTCCAAGGTTGCTAAACCCTCTTCTGGTATCAGAGTTCCTGTTCAAGTATAATTCAAGCAGATAAATTAAGCCACAGACAACAGAAAACACAGTCTGCCTCTTCAAATTATCAGTAGGAGAAAATAGCATGAAGAGTTCAGTTTCAAGAATGCTGTTTACATTTACTCATTTTACAGGCATCAGGATCAAAATTAAAAGAGAGTAACTAATTGCTACAACTGGGAAAAGTAAATAGGCATTTAAATTTGAACAGTGGCAACAAGCAAAACATTGCAAAAGTGAAGTGGAAAGTGTTACTCTGAGCAATTGAGATACTATGTTTTGATAACTAAGTTAACTTCGAGATGATTCACACCCACAAGCTGCTTAATATCCTTTTACGCTACAGGTCCAGGAGATACAAAACTATGCATAAAAATTACTATTGAATCAGACAGAATCCAGGACAATGACAAAGTAAGTGCATTTTCATGCCAGATTATTACAGTAAATTTGAGGCTGTAATATTTCAACCTAAACCCTAAAGCACATCTATCCCACACAGACATCTCTCATCCTGGTGCACCAAGCCAACTGCACTGCAGTGCTCTACACAAGAAATTCCTCCTTCTCAAGCAAGCAGCACAACACTTTGGAAGAAGAAATGGAGGTAAAACCAAAACCCTCAGTCCAAAAGAGTTCTTAGCCCACCTGAGCAGCACAAGCGTTGCTGGTCAAAGGGACTTGGGGCTCAGGCTTCTGTGCAAATAGGGTCCGGGGTGAAACGCCTTTTGATGTGTACTTGCTCCTGCTGGAAGAGACACAGAACAGATGCCTCAGAGAACACATGGGACAAGGGACTAGGTAATATGGACAATCAAACATAAAGTGCTCGCTCAGGGGGTCTATGGGCATCCTAAGTGAGGAATCATTTTGCAGCTGGCATCTCAAGACGTTGCAGAAAAGTTCCTCATTTTTATCTTTACAAGAGTAAAATATGGTGAAATCTATTGATTGTGTATCACACTGAAGGCTTTTTCAACAACTGAAGGCTTAAAGATGTGACATAATCAACAGATATCAAATCATTGGGATTTTTAAACAGGATGTCAAAACATATAGGACAAATATGTAAAAACCAGTTAACTTCAAGATCTCAGAAAAGCTGTCATTAGTGAGTAACATCACAATGCAACTGTAACGCTTCTTTTGCAGTTCAAAATTACTGGAATTATGCTCTACATTACCTAAGTGTTTTATTAGCTACCTGGAAATAAGCAAGTTCTTTATGGTGAAATTAAGAGATTACATGGTTTAGTAACATGAGAAATAAAAACAGAAAGCAAATCACAGAGTTAACACAATTACTTGTCAAGCTGTGCTCATTCCAACCAAAACAATCTTAAGATACCTAAATGCAGATATATATCTAGTAACAAGGAATGCAGGTAAGGTTTGCAGATCAGAGAACTCTGAACTCTGAAGCAAGGAAAGCAAAAGAGATGAGGTCAATACAGTCTCACAGCTAAACATCACATTCAGAGCTTCTGCTGTTATTAGAAGAGCTAAGGTGGCTCCTGGGTTCAAAGATATGACAGTGAATGGAAATAATGATTGGGGTAGCATGGGGCAAGAGTGACACTGAAATACTCTGCCCAGTTCCATGGCTGATGCTCAAAAAGAGATGTTGAAAATTATAGAACATGCAAAGTAGAGCTACAAAAGCAATTAGCATCTGGGGGGAGGTAAAAAGCATTATGTGTAATCAGATTTAAAGATTCAGTCCTTTTGATAAGCCACCCTGA
Source organism: Emberiza elegans (assembly GCA_024865655.1). Taxonomy (NCBI): domain Eukaryota; kingdom Metazoa; phylum Chordata; class Aves; order Passeriformes; family Fringillidae; genus Emberiza; species Emberiza elegans. The sequence continues at coordinate 34,408,453 of JALJVW010000910.1, read as the reverse complement.
CAACTGACAGTTTACTTGATCATCTTTAAGGAAAAAAAATTATTAGCAACAAAAAGTCTTTAATACAGCCACAAGAAAACTTAAAAGGCATGAACAGATGCAATTCAAAACAATAAAAGGCTCTTGTTAGAAACAAGATGAAATTCTGAAAAGGCAAAATCAAATGGGAACAAATTCTTAAAGATGGATTCTTTTTTTCTCCAAATTTTCAAGGTAAGATATGCTTTAGTCCCAGAATTTGTTTGGACTCTGAGCAATAGCTAAGTGAGATGTTCAAACAGTTGTGGGACTTGACAGTTCTACTGACCCTAAACCATAGATGACAATCTCAAAAAACCCCAAACAAAACCCAAAATCAAAGAAAAACCCCTCAATCAAATAATTAAAAAAGAGCCCACAAAGATATTGCCCTGAATTTTCATCAATGCTACTGAATAACAAATTAAATGCACAATGGACTGTGAAATGCTTGCAGATCTTCCCCCAGTTAAATGTCAAACCAAGAAGTCATCTGTTAATAAACAGAGACGTCACCTCTCCGGAGTTTTACCCAACCTACTAATACATAAACTCATACCACCACTTTGGACTCAGGATTGCCAAGGCAAATAATGTCTTTTGGTTTTCATCTCAACAGCTTGGGTAGGTAGAAGGTGACAACACCTGGACCACACAGCAGATGCATAATCCGAGCCATGAAACCAGCTTTGTGGTTGCAGAGTTACTGACTCTTGAAAAACTTCTTAAAAGTACTCGCAAAGACACTTTCTGCCTGTGCAGAAGCTTTTCAGACAAAACCATTGCCATTTGACATATGTGGGGGAAAAGAAAACCTCAAAGTCACCCACATATACCCATATGGGAGATGTGCACACATTATAACCACAACTGCACTTTACATGAGCTGTTAGTTCATGAGGGAAAAGTTCCTGTTGCTGATGATGCGTGTCAAAACTGCACAGAAAAAATTTTCACAGCTTTTAAACTACTTAATCACACAAGACTGGAAATAGAAGAGGTCAAATTACTGCTTTTATTGCCCTACAATTCAACAGGCCCAACATTAAGTTTATACCAATTTGTCCCAAACTGATTAAATGAAGATAGCATGTAAGTTCAACACACACTGTGACAACACACTAAGGAAGGCCAGATGAGTGTTCTACTGATATATTTAAGAGAGATGCTGCATATTTTGGACTTCCAGCTGCAATGAGCATAATCAGATCTATTAAAGGGAAACTAACTAACTAATTAATACAAGCTGAAGGAAATCATACCCTTCCACTATTAACCATTCTAAGTGCCCTGTATCTTCAGGAAAGAAGAAGCTCTTATTTGCTTTGCAGACCTAGTTTAAACACCAGCAAAAGATTACTAACTTGTCCTGATTCAGGATGGTAAACTTCACCTTGTATTTCAGTTGCACCCTTTTTACCAGATCAATTTGGTTTATATTTTCTGCCCTCTGCCTTCTCCCTGTGGCTGAATACATTTGACCAATAACAATTTTCCTACAGGGCAAACATTGGTTACAAAACTGGTCCTTCATAAATTCTAAACAGTGATGCCCATAGGAATGTAAGAGCTAGATCTTCTTTATATACAACTTTTAGACATCAGAAAGAGATACTATCTCTTCTTAAACTATCTAGAAGATAAACAAGAGGCCTGGGGAGAAAGATGTGAGGAGTTCACTCCTCAAATTTTTACATATTTAAAACACAGTCAGTAAGTATGGAGAGAACATTAAGCTTTCTGCATTCCTTCTCTAAGACACAGAGCTATCACATTAATAATTCCTCTAGATACAGCAAGATTAGCATCAGGTTTATGAGAGCATCCTTCAATCCAAGTCAACATGCAGACCTAATCCAGTTTAACTAGAAATATGCTAGTCAAGTCTGTTCAGCAATCAGCATGAACATACCTTGTTATAAAAAATTAAGTTCTGGAACAATTCAGTTTAAGTGCTAAACATCTAATGGATTTTTATTTAAAATCATGCTGTTTACAGGCAGTTTCCATGTACCTAATCTGGGATAGGAGTTCTTATGGGTCTGCTTGAAGGTCCAGCACATAATTAGGATATTTTAGGGGCAAAGTTTTTCTACAGCTTCCTGTATTATTGTAGGATTGAGAAGGCAGAAAGAATGACATCAGCAACATAAAGATAACTGTGATTGTCAACTAATACCAAAGCAATTCACTGCAAATTATGTAAATCATAGAATCACAGAAAGGTTTGGGTTGTAAGGGACCTCAAAGATCATCTCATTCCAGCACCCCTGGATACCTTGCACTAGACTAGGCTGCTCAAAGTCCCATCCAACCTCACCTTGAGCATGTCCAGTAATGGGGCGTTCACTCACAGCTTTCCTGCACAACCTGTTCCAGTGCCTCACCACCTTCACACTATAGATTTTTTCCTAATAGCTAACCTAAGCTACTCTCTTTCAAATTGAACCCATCCCTCCTTGTCCTGTCACTACATGCTTTTGTAAATAGTCTTGCTCTATCTTTACTGTTAGTTCCCTTCAGGTACTGGAAAGGCAGTTAGATCATCCCAAAGCCTTCTCTTTTCCAGGCAGAACAGCCCTAACCCTCTCACCCTGTCTTCATAGGAGAGGTGCTTCATCCTTCTCATCATCTTCATTGACCTCCTCTGGACTACTCCAACAGTGCCACAGCCATTTTATGTTGTTGTCAAGCTGCTGGCCAGGCTTCTCTGATAGAGCCCAGAACAGGTTTGGCTTTCTGGGCTGCAAGTCTGCATTGCTGGGTCACGTTGACTTTCTTGTTAACCAACAGCCCCCAAGTTCTCCTCCTTGGGGCTGCTCTCACTTCATTCTCCATGCAGCCTGTACTTGTGTTTGGGATTTCCCCAACCCAGGGGCAGGACCCTGAACTTGGCCTTGCTGAAATTCATGTGGTTTGCACAGGCTCACCTCTCAAGCCTGTCCAGGTTCCTCAGGATGGCACTGCTTCCCTCCAGCGTGTCTGCACCCCACAGCTTGCTGTCACTGGGAAACAGCTTGTCACCAACAAAAATAACTCTGGAGAGGTGCCATCCTTCATCATCTTCATTGACCTCCTCTGACTTTGCCACAGCCATTTTATGTTGTTGTCAAGGCTGGCCCATTTGGTTTCTGGGCTGGTTTGCACTGCTGGGTCACGCTGACTTTCTTGTTAACCAACAGCCCCAAGTTCTCCTCCTTGGGCTGCTCTGAATTCATTCTCCATGCAGCCTGTACTTGTGTTTGGGATTTCCCCAACCCAGGGGCAGGACCCTGAACTTGGCCTTGCTGAAATTCATGTGGTTTGCACAGGCCTCACCTCTCAAGCCTGTCCAGGTTCCTCAGGATGGCACTGCTTCCCTCCAGCGTGTCTGCACCCCACAGCTTGCTGTCACTGGGAAACTTGCTGAGGGTGCACTCAATCCCCCTATCCATGTCACCAACAAAAATGTTTAAAAGTGCTGATCCCTGAGGAATACCACTGGTCTCCACTTGGATATCATTCCATTCACTGCAAATCTTTGAGTACAACCATCCAGCCAATCCCTTATCTGCTGAGCGGTCCATCTATCAAATCCATGTCTCTCCAGTTTAGAAAACTATACCATGTGGGACAATGTCAAAATTTGCACAAGTCCAGGCAGATGATATTGGTTTCTTTTCCTTTATCCACCAACACTGTAACCTGAGTCATAGAATGCTATCAGATTTGTCAGGCACAGTTTGCCCATGTTGAAGCCATTTTGCCTGCCACAAACCACCTCCTTCTTTTCCACATGCATTCACGTAGCTCCCAGGAGGATCTGTGCCATGATCTTGCTGGGCCCAGAGGTAAGTCAGGAAGACTGACTGCCTTCACTTTTTACTTGTGGCCTTAAACTAGTGATGCCAGTTAACAAGAAAAAACAAGTGAAACACTAGGAATAAGGTTTTAGTTGGATAACTAACTTCTTGAAGACACACTTTGATTGAATAAATCAACTACTAAATCCACTTGTTTGCAGGACTGCAAAGCTTTTTGACCAGAGGCATGTCAAAAGTGAAACTATAAAGACAGAAACTTGGAAGCTAACTACAAAGGTGGACAAGGTCAGAAGTGTTTCAGAAGGTGCCAGGTAGACTCTGTCCCCTGATGATCATGAAGGCTGACAAGCCTGGGGAACTCAGCATGGTGCTAATCATCAATCCATGCTGGCGCCAGCTCCCAGAAGCTGAATTCCAAAGAGAAACCAAGTGTCCCTACAAGCACGTGGCTGGTGACCACAGCTCTGCTGACACATTCCTGAGGGCAAATTCTGTCCTGCATTATGGTGGTGTAAAGCTGAGCAGTGGGGCAGGGGCTGACCATCACATTGAGGCTGAGATTTTTTTTTTTAATTACTAGTAACATTTATTAAGCACAGATACTTCTGGTTGTAATGTCTAAAACTAAGTCTTCCCTCAACCACCTGAGATGGAAACTCAGAGAGTTCCAAAAGTTATATATTTCCAGAGATACAACTGCAGAGACAGAAACAGAAATGCTCGATTTTAACAGATAACTAAATTACTATCTGCCTAAAGAAAGTAAGCCCCAGGTGCACAAGATCCCCTGAACAGCTTTCCAGTCTGTCTGGTTGCACCAGGGCTGGGCAAACATGTGTCCTCTCCCTCTTCCATCCATCCTCTGCTGCCTCCAGAGCAGCAGAGGGCAAGGACTCCAGGCCTCTTTTTGTAGCCAGATTTGATCAGTTTTATAGACAGAGAGCTTTTTGTACCATTAACAACTGATGGTTAAATAAAATGTTTTCAACTGCTTATTTCTAAATGTGTTTGATCATTTAAAAAATAAGAGGCTAAACCACTTACTTTGCAAATACTGTTTTTTCTTACAGCAGACACCCCCTCAATCACTTAGGCTATATGATTTTATTTTATTTTATTTTCAACAAGGATTAACTGACCAATGTCAAATCCAAGTTAGACTCATACTTAAACAAAACTCTTTAAGTAATACTCCACTAATCCTAGTTACCTCTGGCCTTATTACAGCTAATAATACTCTTTTGCTTGATTGTTTGGGGTTTCTTTCTCTAGTAGAAGCCATTTAAATAGACTCTCCACTATAAGCTGAGCTTTACAATTTCCTATGGTGCATAAGAAAACCTGTAAGAAAAGCCAAAATAAATATCCACTGCTGAGTTGAACAAAAAGGTAAAAGTGAAGGAGTAGGAGGAATACCACATTGAGGTTGTTTGTTTACTTAATTTCATCATAATTATTTAGACTCTCATCTCACTAATAGCTGTGCAGGTGCTAACTTTACTTCAAGAAGGACCTAGAGTTTTTGTTTGCATAAATCAAGTACATTTAATCAAGTGCACATTAGCTCATCAACACATTGGATCTGATGAGAAATTGCATAAGTGACAATGCCAAGATATTTCGGTGAATATTCATGATATCTCTGTGGAACAGGCTGACTGGAGGGGAGTGAGAACAAAATGACAGTAAAAGAACGGTAGCAATTACTTTTCTAGCAGTTAATGTTGCCATTAACTGCTTGCTGGCAAGAGCTTAAAGTTGCAAACCCCAATTTAGGCTTGTTACCTTAATTTTACAATTGTAATTCAATATTCTGAATGTGACACCAGTGTAACAAACATCTTCATTCAGTGCTTCATACAATAAATAATTTAAAAGTATATGAAAATTTCCAAATTCTAGCCATTACACAAATATAAACGCTTAGTGTTTAATCTTCATAAAAATAAATAAATAATGTGCAAATCTTTTTCTCAAAACTGAGCCAGAATCCAAACCCATTTGCAACAATAAAGTGGGACTTTTTTGTTCTTATAGGCATTCACGAAGAGGTCTCCCTTCAAAATGTAATTTGTCCTTAGCGATCTTCTGCATGCAAGGCAAACAACTCCCAGTTTTATAAAGCTATACAAGGCCTTTATCCAGCTTCCAATATCATCTGTAGAAAATTCAGGCAGAGTAATGCTGTGCCCTTAGTGAGAATATTTTACATAACAAATCCTCAAGTCAGATGAACAAAGAAAGGCTTAGATAAAAGAACAAAAAAACTTGGATCACTTTCAGATTGCTAGAATGGAGGAAGGAGGAGAGAAAAGAGAGGGCTGATCAGGTGCACCATCTACTGCATCCTTCTGGAACCCAGACCCTTGTGTGCTGCTGACCAACCTATGCAGAAGGTCACACAGCCTCTCCTCATGCAGAGCTGCCTCCCCACCACCTCTGCCCACCAAGTTCTGGTACAAGGTAGGTCACTGGACTCACACCTGCCATTTCAGAAGAATTCAGATGCTTATGTACCATGGGTCACAAATGCAGCTCAGTTCAGCCGACCCCAACTGTTTGCTTGCTTTGTCCCTCTGTCACAACAGAGAGATATACAGGAGACTCATGCTATCAGACTTCACAATACCAATGAACAGCCACAAAATACAGTTTACATTCATATGCCTACCTGTAAACTCTGGCAGATTCAAAGTTCAATAGAAAATAACCCTGAATGGTAGAGTAATCCCTGGCAAAAGGGCAGGATGAACAGCTAAATGCAACAGCTTCCGGAGCAAAAGTCAGAGTCACAAGTGTATTTATTGTGCTGTCCTTTCTGTCGTTGACAATCCAGGAGTATCAAAGAAGCCTGGTTATCAACACTGTTGTAACAGACTACCACAAGCATCCAAAGCTTCAGTTGCACATTTTAGGTGTTCATGTTACTACAAAATACAGTATTACATTTTGATGGGTTGACCCTAGCTTCTTACAATAATCTCAGATGATTTAAACAGTTTTTGGTACCAGAAGCCACCATTCAAACTCCTTTCCCGAACACTGACACCATTTAGTTTCTGTATTTAAGTCATATATTTTAAGAAAGACTGTTTTCCACTTCACAAGCAATCAGACTGGATTTTAGATCCACAAGTGTTCTTAGTAAGGAGGACAAACCATGCTAGACTTGGAAGTAGACTTCCTTCCTTCCTCCCTTTTGTTTTGGCTGGAAGCATGTTCTATTCTGGCATATCAATTGGAGGCAGCAGCCCCCGTACCCAGGTGTGCTGGATCTGTCTCACAACCTGACAGGCAGGCAGGGCATTAAACATCAGCCCGACATGCATGTATAATCTCTCTCCCTAGCAAATAGGGAACAGGTCTCCCAGCTGATTTGCCTATAGCATGGTACATAGCTGTTGCAAGACCAGTTGCACAGTTCGAGCTTTGGAGGGGGAAAAAAAAAGGAAGAAAAAAAAAATTTTCAGCCCAAATTTAGAATTGATGTCTTCTGAAAAAAACTGGTAAGAAAACTGAAGTACATACCAGCAGCCTATTACTTACCAACCTTTGCTTCCTCCTAGATTCCATTGTAATGAGAACATAAACAGTAAAATAAGCATGTATCTCCCTTGAATGAATTACCTATTCAGAGTTCCCTCTGGTGTTCAATAAGCTCATCATCACATTCAAGGTAACAGCCTTCGTTACAAAAGCATAAGTTCTCTCATGAGCAAGTTATCACTTGATGACGAGCTCAGCAATAAGGACAGGACCATGGTGCTGTAACTCGTGGACAAAAGCAATGCAACTTTCCATCAGATTTCAGAGGGGCGATAAACTTACAGTTCCTCCTTTGTATATTCAACCGAGTGTCTGATTAACCTCGAAAGGACCCAAAGTGTTAAAGATCCCTTCTGCCTCCCGATGTCACCAAACCGAAGGAGTCTCGGAGAAGGCGAAGTCACAAATTACAGGTACAGCCCATGTGAACGCGGCACGCAAAGATGAACGCACCTCCCGAATAACTATGCTTTGAGTCACAAGCCTTTCCAGCCTCGCACTCCCATTCGCCTCCACGGAACATGAGCAAAGTACAGTGTATCTAATTAACAGTTTGGAAAGAAAGTTTAAAGCTGCCTCTGCAAAGAGACAAAACGCGTTTGCAGGAAAATCCCAAACGAGTTCCCCAGTCGGCGGTGCGCAGGCGGAGCGCGGGGAGGGCGCCGGGCCAGTGCCAGCCGCGACACCGGGGCTGCTGACCCCGGCCGCTTCGGGGTTGCGAAACTCCCGGCAAGGGCGGCCAGCCTCCAGCGAGCGGGGCGGAGGGAGCCCGCCGGACACCGGCGCAGCCCGGCCGCCGCTCGGGAGGAGCCGATTCCCCGCGCCTCCCCCACCTCCCCGCCCTGCACGGCGGCTGCGAAAGGCGCTCCGAGTCCAGAGCCGCCGCCCGGGAGCCCCTTAACCAAAACCATCTGGCCACGGGCAGCGCGGCAGAAAGCCCCATCCGCCCCGGCCCTCGCCGCTTAGCCCCGGCCCCGGCCCCGCAGCCGAGGAGGAGAGAAGCTGCTCTATCCACAACTCAGCAGCTCCCGAGCTGGGGGAGACAGAGGGAAGTCGCCGAGGAATCCGCCTTCCTCCCTCCCCTCCGCGCCCATCCCGCGGCGGCAGCGCCGGGGCTGCGTTACCTTCAACAGGTGCAGGCGCCGGCGGGAGGGAGCCCGCGGGCACGGACCGTCCGAGTTGCCCGAGCGGGAGCGGCGGCCCCGGCAGCCCGGGGTGGGTGGCGGTGGGCTGGACAGAGGCGCTACGGCAGCCCCCGGCGGCCGCCCATGCTCCCGGCGGGCCCCGCCGCCGCCGCCACCGCAGCCGGAGTCAGCGCGAAGGCGGCAGCGGCTGCGGCCACCTCCGAGAGGAAGGACGGGAGCGGCGGGGAGCGAGGGAGGGGGAGGCAGAGAGCGAGAGGAGAGAGAAAGCGCCCCAAGAGAAATAATCATCACATGGCGGTCACGATCCGCCGCCGCCCCCCGACAGCCAGAGCCTACGCTTGGGAGCCGGGGAAAAGCTGCGAGGAGGGGACACACCTGTAGGCGCAGCACATATCCGCTGTGAGCACAATGCGAGACAGGAAACTGAAAAAAACAGCCCAGGGAAGGAGAGAGGCTCCCGTTCGTCCCTCCTTCCCTCCCTCCCTTTCTCCCTCCCTCCCTCTGTCCGTCCTCCTCCTTCTCCTCTCTCCACCCCCTGCCCCCGGTCAGGATCCGCTTGCAGCGCTGTCTCATGCAGGGAGATGCAGGCAGAAGGCTGGGAGGCGGCGGGAGCCGTACTTTCTCCCCGTTTTCCTTTCCCTGTCTCCGCTTTGTTTTGCCCGCCAGCCAGGCAGAGGCCAGCCCGGCGAAGCGGGGCCGCCCGCGGGGCCGAGAGCTCCCGGAGAACCGGGGGCGCTCCGAGCCCCGCCGGGGGACCGGGGCCGGGCCGGAGGCTGCAGCTCCAGCGCTGGGGGCACCGAGCCCCAGCAGCCCGGGGGCCCTCGGGGTGAAGAGCGGGCAGCGGCGGGGCTGCCGGGAGCTGCCTCCGAGCCGCCTCTGCCCGCGGCCGGGGTCGGCGCTTGGCCTCCGCGGCGCTCTCCAGCGGGGCGGCGGTACCGCTGGGAAAGGGTCGGGTCGGTACCTAACGGCCTTGGGGTACCTGTCGTGTCCCGGCGGTGTTCTGAGGACGCTCCTGAACATGAAGGCACATTGCAATTGCCACCCCTTATCCCCTGAGCAGAGTCTCTGAGCACCCAGACGTTTCCTCCCTTCTTGTTACACCCTTATGGATGAGGGGCCCTGAATATGTCACCGGCATCACTTTTACTGAACTTGAGGTACTCTAGGGTTTATCCCTGTTAAGTAAATCCTCTGCAATCACAATTTCTGCAGGTTGTCTCTCTGCTGAAGCACTCTACTAAAAAGCCTGTGTGCAAATTTTTCATGCCTTCCCCTATAAACAGATCAACAGAGTTATTGCAGAGCTCACTTCCCACCTGTTGTGAACACAGCGTCACTGTGCTATAGCATCGTCATCTCCACGTTCAGATGTTACGTTTGTCTCAACTATAGCTAATGTAGGGATAATCTATTTAAAGGAGGGATGCCTTAGGATAAAGGCTCAGGTAAGCTTTGGTCAGGATGTTTATACTTTGTAACTTTCCATCGGTGAAATGTGCACCAGCCATGTTTCAAGGAGTAATTAATTAACTTCTCCCGGCACTTTGAGTGCAGCTTCATTAAATGCTGTGTGTTGTGCTCCTTACTAAAACACCAGGAGACAGCTGGTCTAAAGGCTGTGCTTCCCAAACAGGAAGTTGCTGAAAAGTTACCTTAGCATCTCAAAACAGAAACAAATAAAAAATAAATAAAAATCAGCCCTGAAAACCTGGGAAATAATAAAGTTATACTTTTGGAAGAGATATTATAAGTGGCTTTCAGACCCTGTCTGTGCAAAGTGCCACTGCAGAATTAACAGTGGGTTAAAACATAATATAGAGTTTTGTGGCATTTTCCCCTCGGGATTGCCCTGGGGAGGCAGACTGTGCTGGCCGAATCTTGCCAGTCTGGCCCATTTATTGTGCTAACCTCCATCAGAAGGCCCTTGTCCTTGTTCATTGGCTTCCTTCCTGCCCTTCACCTGACTGGGCTTAGTCACTGCAAGATAAGAAAGAACAGCTCTGGCATAACTCTAGTGTTTCAGAAGGTCTGGATTCCCCTTCTGTACCTCTCCACTTACTGGAAAGGAGAAAGGGAATCTGAAGAGAGAGATGGGACTTCCCTAGGAAAACTGAGTTAGTCACGTCCTGCAATGCTTGTGAGGAATCCAGTAAGGAGAAACTCACAGGCTGCTAATGGGCTTGGTAACACCTGACTTTCCAGGCTGCTTTCTCAACATCTGGGCTTCTGGCCAGGTTGTACCCTAAGTTTTGGCAGAATGCCCTGGAATTACCAGCCTGGCAGCTCTCTTTGTGCCCTGGGCTGTGAATCTCTGCCTTCCATCATACTCTGCCCCAGGGCTTTCTGCTGGGGTCTCTGTCACTCACCCCCCTACCCTGCCTGCTCCAAACATTATGATTTGCTCTCTCTACTCTGGGGAAAAGCCCACATCTGCTCCATCTGATGATCACTGACCAGGACTGTACTTGCCACACTTCTGCTGTCTAAAGGTGGCTGTACCCAGGTTAAATCTAAGCCTTACCTCCCTCCCAACTCACAACAGAGCTTCCTTTGGCTGATATAGTTTCTTCCAACTCCTGTTCAGCTCCTGTGGCTCTGGCCTCATGAGATTTTTTATTTTTTTCAGAAGCCTGGAAGCCTGCCTGTGAACATATACAGAGCCAGAACAATGGCAACAGTTTATTTAATTCAAAAGAAGAGCTGGTGAAGTGGAGTTGGGCTGAATCCTCATCCAGTCCATAATAATCCCTTGCTGTGCACCTGGCCTTGCCAAGTGTGACTGGGATTATGAAGCTGATCTGATCTTGAGGTGGCAACACAGCATCCCACCCCAGGATAGCTGTATTCCTGCTAACCCTCCATAAGCTGCTGTTCTGCCAGGCACATTTGGATGTGCTAAAGCAGCAGTGTGGCATATTGGCCTATGCTTCTGCCAGCTGGGACACAAATGTTCACCACAGCACTCTGGTTACTCAGTTCCATGCTGAATTTGGCACTTGGCCTACTTGCAAAGGTGAAAAGTATTCACAAGATGGCCTTCTGCACTTCCTTGTCTTGGAACCAGCACACCATCCTTCTGACTCATGGAGAAGTGGTACAGGGAGATATCCTCCAGTGAACCCAGATAAACAACTGCTCGTCAAAACCTGCTATTTGTGACTGAATGAGAAATTCCTCCCTTGGCATCATCCACCAAACAAGACAAAGAAGAAAAGAGGTCACATCATATCCTAAATGCAGAGATGCTTAGAGAAGAGCAACAAGTACAGGACTGAATGATTAACAGCTTCCCAGACTCCTGGGGATCTTCACTGCAGTCATGCACATGCACAGGGTGTGGCTCGGGGCAGAAAGCTTTGTTCCCTCCCCCTCCAGTATCAGCACACAGACGACAGGGCTGTGTTTGAATAGAACTCTAGTCGAGATTTCAATTTCCTCTTTATTTCCTTCCTCTGCATTCCGTCTGTCTCTCTTTTCTTTGTTATCACCCATTTGTTCTTACGTGTATCCTCCTGAATTTTTTTTCTCTGCCTGTTATTTTTTTTTTCATGTTATTTTCTTTCACACCGAAGGTGACACCTGAGCCTCTTCCCTGCCTGCTTCTCTTCCCAGTGCCGTCGGTTCTGAATTTTGTCCAAGATGCAGCCATACACGGTACCGTTCCTACTGCTGACCCCTTCGAGGCCTGTTGAAAAGAGCCGAGTTTTCAGCTGTTATTATTAAAACCGCCTTGCTCCGTGATCAACAGAACTAATGAAGCCAGGTTTCCTGCGGTTTCGGCTCTGGCTCACTGGCTGCGACGGGCTCGCCTCCCGCTCCTGTTCGGTGTCCGCTGTGCCATCTCCTCCCGGCATGAGCGGGGCGGGCGTGCCCGGCGCAGCCCGTACAGCCCTGACAGCTCCTCTGCATCTCTGCTGGAGCACTCCTTCGTCTGAGCCTCAGTCGCTGATGCTCACAAATCCCTAGGAACTTAATTATCTTCGAGGCTTCTACCTCTTTTATTCATTTGTTTGCGACTAGCCAATGTGTTCTGACATTTTTATGAGGGGCTGATGGGCAGATAAACAGTCGGATGATTGATTACCAGTCTTTAGGAAGGAAGGTTGTTGCCCCGTGGTCATGGAGATAACCTGGGAGCAACCCAAACAGCTTAAAAAGAACATAAAATCCTTTATAAAGTTTTGAAAATTGCACTTTCTGTGTGCAGAGAGTTTTGATTGTCTGCATGCCCACATGTCCGATCAACGTCTTTGCATCCTGCCTGGGGATGTCCCACTCTCTTCTGAAGGGTGGGGAGGGGAAAGAAAGGGAAAAAAAAGTATTCTTCATTAAGCAGCAATTCATCAGCTGTACTGAGCAACCACTGAGATTCAGCCTGCCCTAGCAGGCTGCCACCATCCTTTATAAGAAATTTTTATCAATAATGGGAAAGCAAAAAGCACAAGAGGTAGGATACTACCTGAATAGGTTTAGTCTCACAGCAAAGATATAAACAAAGCATCTATAAGGATTTTTCACTCTCCATGTGATGTCTCTGGTTTGGATAGGGCACTGCATCATCTTCTGCTAGTGACTGAAATGACCCAAATATACATATTTATATTTTTACAGTCCATAAATCACTCTGAGATCTACTTTTTCTGTATAAAAATGCCAGATAAATCTAAGGTGTTATTATTAGATTTGTGAAATGTCACTGTGCACATCCTGATTTTCATGCCCTTTGCACCAAGCTCATATGGCAGGTCAATTTGTAAACATCTGGGGTTGTTCTTTACTTGATGGATTTCTCAGTGTCCATTTTCCAACAATCCAGAAAAAAAAATGCTTAGGGATGAAATAATCTAAGGTTAACTTGCAATTCCCTTCATTTTTTTTCTTTGATGCTAGAAAATCTTTGATCCACCCAGAGCAAGTGGGTTTTGGTATTTCCTAATCAACCTTCACTTGATACATTTGTTTACCCCTGTGTAAAATGCTACCCAGCCAAATTTTTTCTTTTGTTTAGTTTTACATATACTTTTCACAGATATAAATTGCTGCACAAAGGTATGAGATAAAAAAGCAGCAGGCACTGGATACAATTTCCATGTGGAATCCAGAAAAGGCCTTATATGGATGTGTGCAATAGCTATATGCATATGCATAACTATTAAAAGTAGCAGCCCTCGCAGTCAAGACTTGATGTTCTGACACTGCCCTGGTTGCACCCAGCTGTGTGTGAGCCTGCTCAAGAGATCCTTGGTTAATGAAGAGGTTCATATAGGCAATGCTTGCATTTTTTAAAGCTATCTTGAATTTTTGAGAAATTTAATTTTAAAAAAATTATAAGAATGAAATTTCTAGAAATTTTCATCAGGAAGTTTAGTGGTGTTTCAAAATGTGGGTAAAGTGAAAAGTTATATAAAATATTGACAACAAATGTTTGGCCCTGCCCTTTCTTCCCTTCTTCTTTTGTTGTTTAAATAAGTCCTTCACTAACACATGTACACACACATCTGCATATATAAAACCAGACAAACCAGCATGTCCAACTTTGATTAAGGCAGCTGGCCAGCAAAACACTGAAACCATTGCTCTGCCATTCATTTTAACTACAGCCAATATACTTACACTTGGTGGTATTGGCAATTCTTCAACTGGTTGAAGAGTTGGGATCAGCTAGCTGCCATGCATGCTTCTATAAATATATTTATGTTGTAGAAAAAATAATATCATTATTTTTATAAAACTAATATAATTATCTGCTAATATTTGAGCTCATTTAATTATGGCGATGTAGGCTTTGGGAAGACAATTACAAATAAGAGTTCATTCTGTTCAAAAGTGGAAAATCAGATTTACCTCTTCTGTGCTGGAAATAATGCATCTTTTTACATCAGTAACCTCAAATACTGCGTGATTAGTATTTTCCAAATATATATTGCAGAAAATTTATGTTTATACTGCTGAAGTGTGTCTGATCTATAGTAGTTTAGAATGCAGCTTAAATAATTGGAGTTTAAGATGATACAACAGCATTAAAGAAGCATTTGTAATTTTAAAACATTTAGACCTTTCAGAATTCATCAAATGACACTCCAGTTAAGAAGAAAAATTAAACTATTGACTACTACGACAGAAGCTGTATTTTATCTTTTTATTCAAAGGAAGATTTCCAAGATAATATGTGTGTTTTAAATGACTAGTCGAGCTTCCCTCATGTAATGGCAACTAATCAATAAATCATGTGCCATTGTTGTAGCTCAGCATGTCAAATAGCAGCATTTCAGTGTCCACACTTAAAGGTGTTGAGCAATTTTTTTGTTCTTGTACATTTCTAGCTCATTAGCCCGGATTCTAGGAGTGGTTATTTTCATGTCAATGAAATTGGTAGAAAAATCACATCTTACCTGCTTCTGCCAAAGGGAGGAGATGGAATGGGGTAATGAACGGGAAACTTCTGTTCCTTAACACTGCTTGCTACCCCATGTAGGTTTGCTAAAGCAGCTTTTCATTGTGAGCAACATGGAAAATAAATACATGGCATCCTTCTAGACATAGGGGATGTTTTGATGCTCATGGGAGATGGTAAAAGGATGAATGTATTTGAAAGCAGCTTTTGGCATACATAAATCATGAGGTTTGCTGAGGCCTGGGATATCCAACTCAATGGATTTTGGTTAGATAACAGCACGAAGATGGACTAATAAACTTTCAATTATCCTGCACATCTCAGTTATATTTGCCTACCAGAACTCCAGTGCAATCTTCATCTGCCATATGAAAACTGCCCTGCATGAGTAGGTGAAATAGGTGGCCAGTCTGCATCCAAATCTCTCGTTTGAGAACAGTGCCAAACAGCTGAAAAAGCATTAACCTTTGGTGTGATCTCCCATTGTCATTAATAATATTTGGAGTGCCTTTGCCACTCTGTCAGAGTATCTAAAAATGTTCTTAATGATGGTTGGTTCACTTGGACTCAGGCCAGAATAAAGTGGTGTTTGTCCTCAGAGAGATGCAACGAAGAACTAGCCAAAGTGCACTTGCTGTCTTTTGTCTGCAGTAAACAGCTCTAGTTCATCAGGATATTGCAAAATCTCAGTGTCCTCTTTTCATCAGTCTTAAAAATGCCTGGGTTTTTTCATGTTTTAATTTATTAGAAGATTAAGTTATTTTCTTGTGGACAATAACTCAGGATGTAATAGACCCCATGTTTATCACAGGCACATCACATAACTGGAACTAATGCAATCTGAAGTGAATTGTGAGGGTTTGTATCGGTTTCTGCAAATACAAAACACAGATGCTCTGTTTTCCAATGGATCTGTTTTATGTGTGTTTGTGTATATATATATACATGTATATGCATCAAGTCTGTGCTTGTACTCCTTTCCTGTATGCAGTGCAAGGAAGCCTGGGGTTTCATTTCCAAAGTGATTAATAGTTGAGGCTGCAGCTATATTTCATCCTAGTAATTCTTGCATAAACTGTGCTCCTCTGAGAAAGCAGATCGCAAAGCAAATTCAGTCACATCACATCAACTAAGGAACTGTCCTGCACAGTGACACAGGCAAATCAGGATTTTGGTCACCTTTTTGATAGTTCTGAATGCTTCTTTCCTTCAAGAAAGCTCCTCACCCAGAGTGGTGCCTCCTCCCAAGACTTGTCACACAAAGAGTGACCACTGCATGCAGAAGGCCCTCTGCAACTTGTGGTGTTTCTCCTGGGACCGTGTCTGCTCTGTGACCTCACATGTGGAGGTTCACAGACCCAGGGAAGGACCTCGGAGGTATTTAGAGCATAGCCCTGACTTGGAGCAGTATCACATACACCTACAGGTAAATTTTAACTTGTTTGCCCAGAGGAGGAGCACGGCATTGATCAGAGGGCTGGAGACCCTTTCCCATGAGGAAAGGCTGAGAGAGTTGGGACTGTTCAGCCTGAAGAAGATATGGCTCCAGGGTGACCTTATTGCAGCCTTTCAGTACCTGAAGGAGGCCTGTAAGAAAGATGGGAAGAAACATTTTAACTGGGCTTGTTACTGTAGGACAAGAGGAAAGGATTTTAACTAAAAGAGTAGATAAAAGGGAATTTCTTACAATGAGGGATGTGGTACACCGGTACAGGCTACCCAGAGAGGTAGCCAACGCCCCATCATTGGAAATACTCAAAATCAGGCTGGACAGGGTTCTCAGCAACCTGATCTAGTTGTATATGTCCCTGCTTTTTAAAGGGAATTAGACTAGATGAGTTTTACAATGTGCCTTCCAACCCAAAGTATTCCATAATTCTATGATTCTGTGTTTTCCTAAAAATCTCCATTGATGGAGGTCTGAGCATTTTGCAGGCCATCTGTCTACCTCTTAACTGTTATTGCAATCCTAATATCCCATCTGAATATTCCCTACTGCAGATGAAACCCTTTCCCCTTAGGTTAACAAGGATGTTAAAGCAGGTAGGTTGTTCTTGTCTCTTCACAAAACCCCTTTATGTATTTGAAAACTGTGATTATGCCTTCTCTAAGCCTTCATTCTTTACACTTGTCCTCTACCATTCATTCAAACTTTTCATGTATTTTCTGAATTTTCTAGGTCTCTGATTATTTTCTGGGCTTGTGTAACTGGGCAGCTTCATCTCTGAAATGCAATTCTTAACAGTGGCCCTGATTCTTCAGCTGAGCCCTTGCCAGTGGTGAATACAGTGAAAAGATTGCCTCAGTTGCTCTGCAAGCTGTACTGCTATTGTATGAAACTTGGAATTCTGAGCTAAAAGGGCCTTGGGAGAATGATGCACTGAAATGGAGAAGAATTGAACCATGCTGGTAAGGGGAATGTGGATCCTGTCAGTCGATGGGTTTGCTTATTAAGTATGCAATGCTTCTAGTGAAGGTAAAGTCTACAAGGATTAGATGACCTATGCCAATGTTATAGTACCTCGAAGATGTTATTTAGTCTTGCTGATTTGTTCTGGTTTGCATTTAGCTTCCTTTCTTAGCTGACTGAGAAAGAAAATTATATAAAAGTAATAAAATATAACAACTAGTGAAATAAGTGTCTAGGAGGATAAACTTCACCATCATTAGAGAAAAGAGCCAAACATGGAGATCTAACTAGACAAAAAGATATACCCCTTTTGCATGCTGGAATTAAGCCAAGTCCTGCATAGCTGCCCACTCCCCAAACTAAAATACCCTCAATGCAACCCTTACCCAATGATGTGATTCCTGCAGCAGCCATCTCTCACCTAACAGCTCAGAGCCTGAAGCAGGGATATTGAATCTTGAGACTGTTCATCCAGAGGCATACTAAAGCAGCAACTGGAGCTTGTATCTGTATCTCCTGTCTCCCAAATATTCACTCTAACTATATTTCTGCTGCCTTCGGCACCTCTCCCAAGCAGTTCTCTCAGTGTGGTGATACATGGGAGTAAGGAAATGAATGCTGAAAGTAGCAAATGATGATTAATGAACACCTAGTCCCTCTGTTTTAGTGTCCTTCCCCTTGTAACACGTCCTTGACAATTAATTTCTTCAAGAGGGGTTTCACATTATAACTAAGCTGGTTTAAGGTTCTCTTCAATGATTGATGATTCCCATCCCCTTCCCTGATTCTGGCCAAATAATTCCCCAGCCTTTTGGTCCGGTTTGGTACATATCTGACCCCATAAAATAAGCCTCTTTTGGGAGCCAACAATCAGAAAACAAGGCAAAGAGATCTATATATTCTGCTTCCAGAATGCCTGATGATATTTCTCCCTGAGCTGGTTTACCACCTTGCCAGGATGTTCCTTACAGTGGCATATTGGAATGAGATTGCAATGGGATGAGAGAATGGAACATGCGGGCAGCAGACCACTAGATCAACCACTGGGTAAGCCTCAACATCCCTTTTTGCTGTTAGAGGGGAAAAAAGTAATGGGAAGCAATCACTAGGTTCTTCATTTGTGTTTTCTCTTCTGAAATCTGTGGTTTTAACAATATTGGACTTTCAGCTTCTACATCCCACTGAAGTTGCAGCTGTCTGTAATTGAAGTAGGTGGGAGGGTTAAGAATTAGATTGTCACAAAGAGGTAATGCAGTTTCCTTCTCTGATCATCTGGTTTTCTGTTTTTCTGTAAGATTCCACTCCCTGGCCCAAGCTCAGAGCAGAAGTCAATAAGGCAGTAGGGACATTCCCATATTAAACTTTCTGCACACCAGTAAGCATGGGGCATGAGAGTGCTGTGAGTGTGAACTCCTGCTGCCACCCTCCTCTCCTGCCTCCATCACTTACAAATGGACGGAGGCAGCAGGAGGGGCAGCACAAGCCAGAAATCAAGCAACATGAGAAATGGCTGGACAATTGCAACTGACAAGCAAGAGACTTGTAAGAGGTGAAATTTAAAGCCTCATTTCAGTTTTCCTTGTTAGGATGCTGTTAGGCCTCCTACAACAATGACAAGTCAGATATAATCTAAGCAATATTGTATAGCTGAGAGCTGAATGGGGCTCTATCAGACATTAGAATCTCTCTCTAATGTTTTGCTTCTGATACCCAGGAAATTTTGTTCTGCACTTGGAACAGAAGAGAAATCATCATTTGAATAAAACAAAGAAAAACAACCAAACATTTGGCAAATACATTATTTTAATTGTAAATGTGGTAACTATTTGGAAATGTTGATGTTTTTTGGCAAGTGCAGTGCACACATGTATGTTATTAGTCATCCAACACGTTAGATTTGTGATAAATATACTTCTTAAAATAGATTTGCTCAGCATTTAGAATTTTTGTCTTCTTTATTCAATGAATCTCCAAAACTGGAGCAGATGGATAGGGAAAAACATTTTTGACCTCAGAATGGAATAGTTTGATGGAATTGCAACAGACAGATGACTTCTGTGTGTTAATAGCATCCTATTCAAAATGGTTACTGCCATGGATCACAGTGCTGTATTACAGGTTTATCATAAGTATTTCTGTAGAACACATTTAAATCTAATTTGACAAAGAAAGGTAGAAAAAAAACCCTTACTATGTCCGCTCCTTGATCATTTAGCAGTTTTTGTAGTTTGACAACCATTCTTATTTTTGCCATGTTTTCCTAAGAAAATAAGGCTTATTAACTGATGGTGGTAGATTTTTATCTCTTCCCCCATAACAAATTTGGAACCGTGTCCTAGTTTGTATTTTTTTTTAAATATTGATTTCCTGAAAAATTTATTTTAAAAATGTATAGAGATAGAAGTAGCCAAATTGGTATCATAAAGGAAAAATGTGATGCCAGTGAGGTTGGTAAGTATGAAGGGATTGAAACAGAAGAGAGATTTAGGTATGCTTCAGGTATGCGAAAAGGTTCATATGGTTGCTGTCATGCTGTTAGGCAGTGAAAAAGAGCCATAGGATTAGCTGTAGAGATGACTGATTTTGATAATTTTGTTTCAAAATACTGGTGTGTGCATCACATGAAGTGAAGGAGATGTTTTGCTTGTGTTTTAGTTGCTTTGAGTATTCACAACAGCAACAGCCTACAACCAAAATCTTGTTTGTCTCTGAATGTTTGAGATATGTGACCCACAACAACAACAGCCTACAACCAAAATCTTGTTTCTTTTCAAATGTTTGAGATATGTGTCCCACTGAAAGCTTCTGCAGCCTTGGTCCCGCGGGGTGGCCAGTGGAGGAGTCCTGCTCACAGGTCTTGCTCTCATGACCACGTTTGCAGCCTGTTGTTTGCTCCCTGTGTATTGGTAGCCCAAATGGGAGTGTTTCCATGGGTTTAAAATGAAGCTCATGCAGAATCGTTGTCAGGGTCAGTTCCCACGAGCTCTGTGTTTCCATCACCTAATGGAGCAGCTCTCTTAACCCAGGTGAGGTTGGCACTGGTGCCCTACAAAAGGTTTAATTCTCACCGACAGCGAGCCTTGGCAGCTAAGTGTTCACATTGCTTCTTTGTTTAGCTGTGGTGCTTTGCCTGATTCTTAATTCCTTTAAAGTCGTGCACGCCTGCAATTTCATGTGAAAGCAATATTCATTGTCTTTTCAAAACATGTGCTGCAGGAGTCCAAGAGAGAAAACGAAATAAAAGGTCTTTTTAGGTGTGAAAAACATATCAATCTGTGTTAACAGCTGATTTCAGCAGCCTCTTCTGTCACGCTCCTGTGGCTGGGAAAAGTTGTTTCTTTTCTCAAAGAAAAATGCCTCCCTAGCATTGCTCTGAGGCAGGGTGAGGAGAGTGAAGAGGAAATTAGTGTTTCCTCTCGTTAGGTAATTTTGTTCGACTCAAAGACTCTTACCAGCTAGTGAAAGCAGTTGTGCTCCTGTTGTCTGCTTTCTTTGTGTATTAGGCAGAGGGAAGTGGCAGCCTGCTGCAAAAGAAGGGCCCTTTTCACCAGGAATCATGGAAATTCCCTTATCCTGCCCCCGAAGCAAGCAAGCAAGCACACAGCAAGAGGAGCTAGCACGGTGTGTTGGCAATGGAGGGGAACAGCCACAGAACAATTGATGTGAAAGCCTTCAGCTGAAATCAGCATGTGGCCCATGCAGCTGGCCAGCCTGCCTGCCTGTAGTTGCAGTAAGGTATTTACACCTTGGACAGAGTAAGAAGAGTGCTAAAAAAACCAGGAGAGAATCATTAGACCGTGTTTATTAACAACACAGTGCTTTATCTTCAAAGTGTTGTGCACAATTAATCAATATATTCAGCAAGTGCAGTAAGTGGATAGCATTCATTATCACCCAGTCACTATCTTACAAACAGATTTAAAGTGATGAGAAGAAGCGCTTGAAACCTTGTGAAGGAACATTCTTAACCTACTGTTTGAACTGGTGCAACCCTTTTTTGAACCTCTTTGTCCCACCTTGTCCTTTCAATCCCAGTTTCATCAGGCAAGCATTGCCCACAGGGCTGAGAGGGCATTTCAGTGTCCTCTCTTATCACTTTGGTATTTGCCTGTTAGGAGCTAGAATGAAATCTGTTCACTTCATAGAAAGATGTGATTACTCTCAGAGGATAGTCATCACTTTCGGTGATTTTAGCAGCAGTAGTCCTGAGCCAATATTTTAAGTGAGCATCCTCATCAAGTGTGTACCTTCCCTCTGGATACAGGAAAGCTGGACTGGATTTGTGCTTAGTTTGAACCTAAAACATGTTGCCTTCTCCAGGTTCTGTGAGAGTGGGTATTCAATGGCATTTGTTTCAGTCTCTAAGTCCTGGGCTGAATTCAAGCTACTGACAGCAGCAAAATAAAATTACAACTAGCCCCCCTAGGCAGACAGATTCCAGTTAATATCTGTCTAACTACAGAAGTTACATATGAAGTCAGACATTCTTACATGCTTTCACACAGTAATACATAGGTTGTAGAGCATAAGTCTTGTGAAGAGCACCTGGGGGAGCTTAGGTTGTGTAACTTGGAGAAAAGAAGGCATGAGGGAGACATTACTGTGCTCTGCAGCTACCTGAGAAGAGGTTGTACTGAAGTGGGAGTTGGTCTCTTCTGGTAAGTAACAAGGATAGGATGAGGGGAAATGGCCTCAAGTTACACCAGGGGAGATTTAAGTTGGATATTAGAGAAAACTTCTTCACAGAAAGGTTTGTCAAGCATTGGAACAGGTTGCCCAGGGAAGTGGTTGAATCACCATTAAGGTCTTCATAAGAAACGTAGATGTGGAGCTTAGGGACATGGTTTAGTGGTGGACTTGGAAATGCTGGTTTAAGGGTTGGATCTTAGTGGTATTTTCCAGCCTAAAGGATTCCCTGATTCTATAGACTAGGAGATGAAAATCAAGCCCAGAAAGAGAATTCAGATCCATGGAGAGCTCTTGTAACATGAAGCAATACAGCAATGATGATAATTTTCTGACTATTGTAATTTATTGAATAACAAACTTTTTCGAAGTTATCTTGTCATTCATAGAAAACTCACTTCAATGTGGATGCACAAGTAGTGGTTCCAAGAAGTACTGTCAATCTTTTCATTGAAGTTTGACCCTGCCTTTCTCTCTCTCTCACACCATCACTCTTTTTTCCCCCAAAGAAAGCATTGCACAATGATAGCAAGAGGAAAAATCTGTGAAACTCCAGGCCAACAAGAAGGTCTAATTTCTATTAGATTTGTTTGGAACCTTTAGTATTTTGGGATTTTTTTGAAAAGTAGATTCTAATGCTGCTTGCTTCTGTAGAGTCTTTGCAATTTTAGACCTCTTGAAATTAGTCTGAGCAATTCTTCAGATGTTTTTTAGTGCTTTTAAAAGAAAATCTACTCATTATAAACATCACTAGCTTCAGTAAAAATTGAGCTTGTGCAGTAGTTCCAAAGTATTTCCTTCTATTTCTATTCTGTTTAGGTTAATGTTTGAGAGATTATTTGTTCAGATAGGTTTTTATTTGTTTCAGATAGGATAGCCTGATAGAAAAACTCAGTGATTAATTTATGTTGTTATTAAACTATCAGGGCTTCAGGTATTACAATGCAAATATTGTGAATCAAAATGCAAAGAACTGAGGAAATTAATTATTAAAAATAAAAATAAATAATATCTTTGATGGTGCACACTTTATTCCAATTTGTACTGAACAGTAATCTGCCCATGCAGAGAACTCAACAGGCTAAATTTCAGGTCCAAGCTGTGCCACAGATTCCTGTGCTGCCTTAGATCACCATTAGCAACTGCATTTTTTAAACAGTTGCTCATGTGCAACGTTTCTGTGTTTGTGTGCCCTAATGAGAAAGCAGCAGTCAGTCCAGGACTGCTCCAGAGGCCTTGTTGGTGCTTCAGCTGCTTGGTGCCACACCAGGCACCCAGCCTGCTGGAAATGAGATCAAGTCTCTCTTTTTTTGCACCCATTCATGATTACAGGAGTCATATGTGTACCGTGTGGCTAAGTTAACATGATTGTGGTAGCTGTTATATTTTACATTTCTTTCCAAATGCTGTTAAGTATCCCAAAGCCTATTATGTTCTAATGCCAAAACATTACTTTAGAAGTTAAAAACATGGATAGGTTACAATACTTTGTTTTTCATTTAAGAGCTGTGATTTTCACAAAAAATCCACTGTAGGTTTAGAAAGAAATGGTAACCTACAATATTTCATGTACCCAGAGTCATCATCCCTTCACAGACCAGGAGAAAAAGTCCAAATAGTTTGATTTGCAGCTATTGATTCTAAAGATCATGACAGGATAATCACAGCATTTCTGTTAATAAATTGTGCTGCAGCCCAAACATATATTTTGCTGTGTCTAAAACATGCAAAACTCTTGAACTATCAGCATTCAGCCTTACTTGTCAGTTTGGGTACAAAAGATCTTGGCAAAACAGAACAGATGCAGGGCACTCTCTGTCTTCTCTGCTCTTGCATAGTCTCATATGGCTGGAGGGGCCAACTCAGGTGGCTCTAAAGAGGGAGATATCTACTGCAGCCTGCTCAGAGACACCCTGGCAGGCAAAGTGGTGCAGGCTGCCCAGCTGGGGTCTGGAGGAGAATGGCTGTTAATATGAAACAGCCCTTTAGGCAAAGTGTTTAAGACCCAACACAGATTAAAAAAAAAGGCGTAAAGGACACATGGTGAGAACTTCTTAGCAGGAATGTTGCCAGATTACTTTGGCTCTTGCTTGTGGAATCATCTTAGATGTGTTGCTGAAATGTAAAGGTGTTGAACTGAAATGCCACTTCATCTGTGTGGGCACATGCTCTCCTGTGGTGCACAGCAATTCTCCTGGACACCCCTTCTTCCCTGCTGGTGGCAAACTGCATTTTCATGACAGGGAAGCCAAAATGCTCTGCAAGCAACATGTGCAGTACTATCAAAACTATAGAAACTATAATTAGCTTTTGTCCTGCTACAATTCAGTCAAGGCTGTCCCAGCAAGGAGGCTGGAACTGCTCTTGGCTCACTTGTCTTTACTTGTCGCTTTTCTCGGCTCCACATGTGCTCACCAACATGGGTTGCTGAACTTCCTGTGACCACAGTGAATTCTTGCAATTGTGCATTATCATAATTTCTTCTTCCCTAGAAATCTGGAAGATCCAATACTCCTCCTGACTTCAAACTGGACTGTGATGGGCAGAAGCTGTATGCAAGTAGCAACATCACAGCTGCTAGCAAGAAAAAACCTGTGGCTGTGGCTAATGAAGTTAATGGAGCTGGGTTTCCCCATCAGGTGCCAGACTTTACAGCAAAATCAAAATTTGCAGGTGTGACATGGTGCATATCTAAGATGAATGTTCCAGTTCTAGTAAATATCTAAGATGACAAGAGACTGATCCTGAATTTGCATTTAAATTAAACAATAAGCAAATGGGGAAAATGGCCTTTTGGTGAAGTGAGAAGGAAGGCACAGAAAAAATGGGTAAAATGTTTATGGGCAGCAGTGGGAAAACCAGAGACTGCAGCATGAAAAGATAATATCTGGCTTACAGTATCTACTGCTACAAAGCCACTGTTTTTTCCAAGTTGATTTGAGCTGCCTGCTGAATAACTTTACTCTGATCCAGACATTTGCATTCTGTGGCTTCAGTGTTTTTGACCTAGCACTTAGGATACCAGAAAATGGGCTTATGAGTGAACAAGGCTCCCAAACAGGCAGTTAAACAGCACATGATTGCAGCCCCAATTGTTTTGTAGTGTGACTTGGAGTTGCTTTTTCACTTAATATTCCTTCAGGCAAATAGGCTTTTTAATTCCTGTACATTTCACAGGAAGATTTGCAGTTCTGCCTTTAATGTTTTGCTTCATCTGATTGTTGTTGAGAAATACCAGGGACTTGAACTTGAATTCTCTGCCTGGAGACATTTTTGTTTGCTTAACAGATGAATAGCCCATACAGTGAAATTTAGAGCAAAACTTTCTGCAACTCCACATGGTACTTCCTATGTCCCTTTAAAGTAAATTTTGTAGTGTTCAATTATATGTGCATTCTGCAGTAAGTGATTTATTCTTCCAGTGTTCTTCATTAGTGTGGATTTCTTGGACTAAGACTCTTTTAGGGTTAAATTTTAGACTTGGTTTTTAGAAAGCCACATCAGTCATGATCTAATTGCACAATTTCAGCAGAGCTGACATTTAAAGTATGTGATAATTCTACCACTTCAGACAACCACTATTTCAAGGACTATCTCCTAGAAACGAAATTAAGGATCATCTAGATTGAAGTAAGAAGTGCTGAAGCATTGTTTGATTAAAAAAATTAAATACATTATTCTACATGGAAAATAATTATGGTTTGTTTTTGCAGATATTTGAGATACACTGGCACTGAAAATATACAGGTGGCCAGTCCACCAGAAAGTTTTCACTTACCAGAATTTCAAGTCCTTTTTGTTCTGTTGACATAAATTTGTAAGAAGACAGCCACACTTGGTTTTGATGCTTAAAAGTGCATATTGGGAAAAATGGCCCATGGATTAATCTTAATAAATGTCACTCTCAAGAGATAGCTTCAAAATCAATCTGTCAATCCCACCCATGTAGTTGTGGCTAATACCGTCTTTGTATTAAAAATATCTTTTCCCACTAAAATGTTGGAAACAGATGTGCTGTGGGGTCTCTGCATGGAAAATATCCTGCAAGGATATTGTGTGGAATGACTGGGCAAACAAAGGGGAGCAGGCAGCAACTGTTCCCTTGCTCCTCCAAAGATTATCATTGATAACAATGAAGTGAAATAAAATAACATAATTGAAA
The DNA here is from genome assembly GCA_024865655.1 of Emberiza elegans. Classification (NCBI taxonomy): domain Eukaryota; kingdom Metazoa; phylum Chordata; class Aves; order Passeriformes; family Fringillidae; genus Emberiza; species Emberiza elegans. The sequence goes on along the minus strand of JALJVW010000910.1, from coordinate 34,382,289 downwards.
ACAGCACATCTCTTGTCTTGGTTTTCAGCCACGTCATATGTCAGTTATTGCAGATCTCTGCCTCCCGAAGGCATTGCCCTCACTCTGCCTCTGAGAAAAGCAGTTCCCATGTCTGCTTACTGCCTGCTTATCTGGGAGAAGGAAAAAATTGAACCAGTTAGGTGCTGGAACAGGTCTTGCCATAAATATATTTGTTTCTTTTTTATAGGAAACAGTAAAGAACATGTGTTTATTTTGATTATAAAACCAACCTTTTTATATTCCTATTTCTTACATGGCTTCATGCAATTATGATACATTTTACACATCCCGGCATTGTCCTTGCTTGTGGAGCTTGAAATGTAAAAAGAAAGTAAGTCAAAGCAAATAAACACAAGGTAAAGTAGAGGACAGAAGCACAAAAAAGAGAAGAAAAAGAATTATTTTTTTGTCAGGGTGAAATTCAGAGTGATTTTGAAGACAACCCACAGGATGAAGACAGGATAATTATTCAATTGCAGGGACCCATATAGACTGGAAAATAATAAAGCAAAATTATTAGGAAGAGTAGAGAAATCAGGAGAAATAGAAAATGAAAACAACTGTAGGCAGTTTCAAATGTATTTAGTTTAAAGGCCCTTTTCATACAATAGAACTTGGTATTTGAGGGTATGGACAAAACATGTAAATACTGATCCGATGGAGTTAAGGGGCTGGTCATGGCACAAGTAACCTTCCAAACTTAACCACTGGGCACAAATAGAGAATGCAGCAAGTACTGAAACTATGTGGGCCTTTTGGGGAAGTGCTGGCTGACTGCACTATGAGACCAGACTGCAGTGCCTGCCCAGCTGGCCTCAGCCAGTGTGGCTGTGGACATACTGCATGCTTCCCTCGTGCCTCAGTTTCCCAGCTGCTTCCTTAATCCAGTGTCATTGTGGAAAACATTACAGTAGAGGAGTACAAATACCACAGAATCATCATGGGATCACCAAGGCTGTGAGAGACCTTGAGAACATTCTGTTCAAGCATCCCCCCAGCACTACCACTGTAACCCCTAAACCACCAAACCATCACGCAGTGCCAGATCCAGAGAAACACTGTCAGGGATGGTGGCTCCACCACCTCCCTGAGCAACCTGTTCCAATGCACGACCATCCTAAGAGTGAAACATTTTTTCTGTAATCCCTTCTGAATCTCCCCTGTCTCAGCTTAAAGCCATTTTCTCTGGCCCTCTCACTGAAGGCCTGGTAGAATGGACGGGTCCCCACCTCACCACAGCCTCCTTTCAGAGAGGTGTAGAGAGCAATGAGCTTCTCCCTGAGACTAAAGAAACCCAGCTCCTTTGGCTGCTCCTCTGAAGAAACGTTTCTAGACCTTTCATGAGCTTTGTTGCCCTTTGCTGGACACACTCCTCAAAGACTGTTATAAAGTGAGGGGCCCAGAACTGGGCCCAGTACTCAAGGAGAGTGCAGTGTGCCCGAGTACAGGGGCACAATCACTTCTTTAATCCTGCTAGCTATGCTACTCTTGATGTAGGCCAAAATGTCATTGGCCTTCTTGGCTACCTAGGCACATGCTGACTCATACTGAGCTGGCTGTCAGCCAGCACCCCCGAGTCCCTTTCTACTGAACAGCTCTCAAGTCCCTCCCCCCCAGCCCATAGCACTGCATGCTGTTGCTGCTACTCAAGTGTAGTATCCAGCACTTCACCTTTTCAACCTCATGTGTTTGTCCTTAGCCCATTGACTGAGTCTGTCCAGGTCTCCCTGTAGAGTCATCCTACCCTTGAGCAGACCAACACTTCCACCCAACTTAGCATCATCAAATTTACTGAAGATATCCCCATCTAGATCATCAGTGAAGATGTTTAACAGGACTGGCCCCAAATATCCATGTGAACAGATACATTCATGCCTGAGACTCATGTAATCAGACACTGCACAAGAGCATATTCTGATGTGTAAGCCCATATTCTGTGATGCTGGATCTGCACAGCAGAGCTGCTGGCAGGTAGGTTTATTGGCAGTCACAAGGTTGCAGCCTAGCTTTGATGCACCTCTCTCTAATAGTCTCTGTTTAATTTGATGGGAGTTTCTTACCACTAATTACATCCAGATTTAAAAACAGGATTATGTTTTCATAAACACTAAGGAAAGCAAAGGCTCTGAGCACCTGTATTGCATGTTTGGTAAGAGGTGGAAGCTATGGGGAGCACTGTCATGTAAGGGTCCTCATAGGTCTGGTTGGGATCACTTTAAAAACTCTATCTCTTTTTTGAGCCTTTAGTTTTATTAGTGCACCAGCAATTAAACACTGTAGATTTTCATTGTGGAGGATAGAAAAAGTTTCTTTAAAGAAGGAGCTGTACATAGCTTGATTTTATTGTAGCTTTTTATACAACCTCACACAACATTCTCATAAGCAAACTCAAGAAACGTGGTAAGTTCAGCTGAACTACAAGATGAATACAAAATGGCTGAAAAATTCTGCTTAGAGCAATTTAAAATTTTATAGAATGCTGGGAAATGCAGAACATTTATCACCCTGGAAAGACTGTTATGCAGCCACAGCTTTATTAATCAATAACCTTATGTTAGAAGTAAGGGAATGATTAGAGAAGATACAGTTCCATTATTAATGGGGAGCTAAGCAACTAATGAACAAAACAGGGAGAAGACTGAAATATTCAGTGCTTTTCTTTATCCCCAGTTGAAAAAAATCTAGCTCTGACCACAAGCTATTAACTATGAAAAAAAAAAAGCTAGGGTGAAGAGAGAAAGAAAGGATCAAAATATATTTGTAAGACTAAAGATATCAAATCAAATTATTAATTATTTCAGGCCCCTAAGTCTGTGAGAAAAAACTGACAAGCATTTATTTACACTTACATAATGTCAAATCAATCAGACTTCCTTTCTTGACAGGTTAACCAGCTTAGAGGATAAGAGGAAAGAGTAGAATCAGTATTTATGTCTTGATTTTAGGATAAGTTTTGAGAGAGAATCATGGGACTGACAATCCAGGGAAAGAGGATTCAGATGGACTTACACAGAAGGTTAGAAAGCTTCATTCAGAGAATTTGCCAGTGGTTTTTTCTCAAACCAGGAGGCAAGAAGGGTTCTATTCCTCTGCTGGTTTCAACAGCAGTGAATGGTAAGGTAGAGAGAAAATCAACATAGATGCAAACATTACATAGGCTGTGAAAGGCAAGATCAAAATTCAGGATGACTTTGGTAAGCAGTAGAAGTGGTTTAAAATGATAAAAGCAAGTTCAGTAATGAGTAGGACAGACTGGTATACTTAGGGAGCAAAAATTAGTTAACAAATGCATGGCAGCAAGAGGCACCAGAATTGACAAGGGGACAATTACAAGAAGATATTGATGCTGTTGTGTCCAATTCTTGGACACTGGGAGACCTTGTCTAAGGGAACATGTTCATCTTGTGTCCTACATTTTAAATGAAAATAGCTGAAGAAAGTTCAGAGAGGAGCTAAAAAAATTGCTTAGTTTAGAAAAAATTGTTAAGACTATAACTCTGAAAGAGCTGCTTTCTGGTACAGACAAAAGATTTTAAGTGTTAAGATGTAATTGTATGCTAAGAGCCTAATGAGATATTGATACCAGGAGATCATTACACAAACAAAAGAGCAATAAGAACCTTTAGATTTTTGTTGAGCACAAGACAAGTACTAGTTAATTTCATTTTTGTCAGAAAGACACATATAGCAAGGATTGTTTTTTTATTTGCAGTCTTATTTTTTGTTACAGAAGTTACAGAATATCTGGTGTTGGAAGGGACCCAAAAGGATCATTAAGTCCAATCTATAGCAAATGGCCAGTATGAGGATTGAGTCTACAGCCCTGGCCTTATTAGCATCATGCTCTCAATAGACCAGAACTGGCTATGGGGAGGCTGTAGAATTGGTGTCAGGGGAATTAAAGAGTCATCTGTCAAACATGTTCAAGTTACTGCTGGTCCTGCATAAGTGTAAGGGAATAGACTGGAAGCAGGCGTGCCTGGGGTGTGATGAACACCTGAATCAACTGGATGTGTCTCTTCACAGAAAGTAGGGAGGCAGTATTATGCAGTGCAAGATTCCAATTTAGCTCCTCCAGAGTAAAGTGGGAAGACATTTTTAGGCATTTGACTCTAGCTTATCATCAAGATCTTTGCATTTCTATTGCTCTCTTATGCCCAGTTTATCATATTCCTTATTTCACATTTGTGAGGATCATTTGGCACAGCCCCATCAGCCTTTGTGCAGATCTGCTATGGGCATGGTGCTGACTGCCTTTTTCTCTAAAGCAAAGGCAGCTGCAGCAGGGCTTGCTTTCATTCCACTCTGCCCTTATCTGGAATATCTTGCTCTCAGATGTATCACCAGGGAAACTATCCCAGGTCAAAAGTAAGAGGATTTTATTATTGGCATTATTTAGGAATTCTTGCTATTTACCTGTCTTTTGTATGCAACCCTCATTTTTGGGCAGCATAGAGAAGGATCCTTGTATGTGTGAGTTTCTGACATAAACACACTGTGAAGAGTGTAACACAAAATCCTTCTCTTTGCTTGTCAGCTTGGGTCACTAAAGCTGCTACAAGAGCTTTTCCTCACCAAAGACTTCATCAGACTGTGTAGGAAGATATCCATACATTTCCAGCATCTAGTAGGATGTCATAATGTTCTGTCCTTGTTGGTGTCCAGTGCAGCCTTGGGTTAATACTGTGTTTGAGCATGTGAGAAAGAAAGCAGTGTAACAAAATGCAGTGAAGGATCCTCTGGTCAGTCACTCTCCAGTTTGCTGGACAGATATGGATGCCCCAGGTGCTTTGAATCCTCCTTTCTGTGCTCCCTTGTGTTAAAAATGAGAGCAGGCTCCCGGTACTAAAGTGATTTCAGCATTTATTACAAGAAAAAGAAAGGCCTAAAGCAAGGGGGCCCGCGGGCTGGGCAGGAGCGCTCCCGCCGAGGATGCTGCAACGCCGGGTGCTGGGTCTTTTCAGCAGCGATGTCCCCGATGTCCCCGATGGAGTGGCACGAATTCAGTGGGTCAGAAGCCCCTTTTTATCCTGTTTTTTGTCCCTTTGGATTGGTTTCTTTTCGGATCCTTCATTTGCCTGAAGGTTTAAAGCTCTTGATTGGCCCATTACAGTTCTGTCCAGCCTGGCTCCTTTTGCTGGGGGGTGGTGCACTTAGGTATATTATGGCATGTTGAGTTCCGTATTTCTTATAACTACCCTTTTAACCCCTTTTACAATATAATAACCAAACTAACAGTATATGCTTAACGATTTATCAACTATTTTACAACAGTTTCTAACCTATTTTTAACACTTGAGAGCCACTCTGAGAGCTGCAGTGCCCCGGGGAGTCCCGACTTCCATTTCTGATGCGAACATTCCTACAGGCTCGGGAGACCCGCAGGACGCCTGAGCAAACCAGTTTTGCACGAGATTTCTAGGCCTGTTTTTACTCGGGGGGTCCAGGAGACATCTCAGCCCACCTCCACCACGCCAGGAGCCTCCCGCAGCCGGGAGCCGGGAGGGCTCATTCACGCCTAGGCACCAGAGGGCAAATGTGGCACCTCCTCGGTCCTCTCCGGTGTGGAGAACCCCTGCCAGGTGACTTCCGACCAAAATCAACTTCTCTTTGCTCTCTGAAGCAGGAGCTGGTTTATTTCAGATGGTGATTACATTTCAGTGGGAGAGCACTTAAGCTAATTGCTCGGCATTGTTAGTTCTGTGCCAACATTCCTCTGAAGCTTTAGTTCAAAGGCTTGCGTTGCAATCAAAATACTTTGCTGTTTGACATAGATACACCCGGAGTTCATCAGCTGAAAGAGAATGACTGCATTGTGTGGACAGTGTGAACAGATATTGTCAAGGGAGCAGGTAACCAAGAGTGAAATCTGAGGGTGAGATTTCCTGTCTGGGTTCCTGAGGATGAGCAACTGAGAAGCCCTTTTCCTTCAGCTGGTGCTGTATGAAATCTACCTTCTCATCAGCAAGACTTACTTTATTGCTCAATTTCACCTCTTGATAAAAGCAGTGGAGATACTTATATCCAGTTCACTTGTTCAGCTTGATAAGACATACAGAAGCAGTGAGGCTGTTTCATTTGATAGAATTCCCACTGTACTATAAAAAGCAAAATTTCTGCAAAACTGGGTCATTTTGCTATTTACAACACATGCTGTGGCTTTTTTCGGCAAAATATTTTGACACCTATCAACAAAGGTTAGCGCAGACAATTTCTTGGGAAAATGTGTGAGGAGTATGAAATTCACAGAGCACATGCAGAGGGAGTATGGGTGGAATAGTGGCTTTCTAGAGAGACCATAGTCCATGAATCTTTGTAGAGAAAACAATGAGAAAATGGTTAAAAGTGTGTGTTTTTCTGATTCTCCCTCCTCTATTAAAATACAATTTACTTATTGTGGTGGACTTTTTTTTTTCCTAAAACATAGCTTTCCTGTGGACCATGGCTTGTAAGTGTATTTGGTAAGTTCTGTACGTGTGTATTTAAACACAGATGTTCCAGCATATAGCACATCTTTGGTTGGTGACTTCCTTTTCCACTCAGGTAAAATCTGAAGTGCTTTCCAAACTTTAAAATGGGTTGGGGAGCCTTTTTGCTGGCATGTGAAATTGCTTTGCCCATTTTTACAGGGAAATTGTTAGCATACAGCTATACTGTGCAGGAGTTTAGAACACTAGAGCCAAATGAAATTATGGTGGGAGTTTTTAGCAGACAGGCTGTAATTATTCAGTTTGTAATTTGACCAGAGTGAAATAGAAGCTTGCCTACCAATAAACATACTTGAAGTACCATGTTTTCAAAGCTTTTAAACAAAGAAACTTGAATGGTGTAAGTGCAAGATGGGAGTCAGAAAATCTGTGCTGCTGTGGCATACATTTAGGACATATACTGGGAATTATTTAAGCTCTCCCCCTTTTTTTTTTTCCCAACAGAAAGCAACAACAGAATGGCACCTTACCACCACTTGTTCTCTTCATTTTTACCCTGCATTACCTTGGAAATGATGATGAGGTTGGCAGGAGTATCTTTTAGCTTTTTTTGTTTGGTGCTTACTGGATTTTCACTGGTGACTCCAGAGTGGCCTTGCCTCTATTAATTCTTTACTGCGGCAAGGACAATTGTGTGAGTGTTTGCCTGGAGTGGCTCCACCCTGTGCAATTGTCTATAATTTCAGCAATTATTTCACTTTCAAACAGGACTGACATTACTTTTTTATTTCAACAGAGTATTTTCCCATGGCAGGTTAGTCTATGGTGGCTCTGAGCTGCTCTGTGCAGACAACCTCCTTGCTTAGAATTTTCCCATTGTTCTGCAGATCTGCTTGTAAACCTCTAGGAGGAAAAAAACTATGTAAGCAGCTAACTGTGGAACAGCAATCCAAACCAATGTTTCCACTTTGAAAAAAAAATATGTGAGAGTGAGGTTTTTTGTTTTCCTGTTGAAGTTTTGCCCATAATTTTCGCATGAGTACGCTTCATGTGATTTTTGAAGTATTCAAATTTTGTTGTCCATTAGTTTTGGCTCATGCAAGAGAGGGACAGAGCTTTAGCAATGCACAGAATGAACCAATGTACATGCACATACTTGTAGTGAGGCAGGGCAGAAGTGACAAAAGATTGATTTGCTCAGAGCTGAGCTCAATTATTGGTCTGCTGCAATGCATATTGTAGGGCTAATTTTGCCATAAGTGTCATGGCATGTGAAAATGGCAATACAGGATGGTTGAAGTGACATCATGATATGCAGATATGGATAACTAATGGGAAGATATGAAAGAGAGAAGACTGTGTAGAAGCAAACCCTGTAGCCACTCAGGCTCAGCTTCTGGATACACTTTAAGAAACCTCAGGAACTCAGTAAAGGTGAAGCACTTGAAACTATACTCAGCATAATTAAAGTTTTGTGAAAAAATCAAATGCTTTTCTAAATTAATGATATTTATTGCAAATCTTACCAAGTTAGAAGGATTGGATCTTCACTGGTATTTCTTCAGTCACGACTCTCCCAGGAGACAGGCTCAGGAGGTCTCAGGACACAGGCAACAGCTCTCTCTCCATGCATTGTGCTGCAGTCAGGCTTAGCACAGGACCTCCCTCTGATGCTATCTTCAATGTAACAGGAGTCTTTTGAATTATCTAGTGAAAAGTATAAATTCTAGCCATGGACTTTATGTAAATGAGTCAAAAACAGACCTGACAAGATGGAGCATATTTATAACTTTGTGAAGTGGAACAAGCTTGTGATGTTGGAGCCACACAGCTAAAAACACCCTTGAATTCTTGTAGTCACCCTGAGAACATACCATACATACTTTCACAAAACAAAAACCTAGACATATAACCTTTTCCCCTTGAATTTCTTCATTTTTTCCTACTATTTCACAAACTAGCTCTGTTTTCATTAAAGACAAAGTATGTTATGAATTTATCACTCAGCTCAGCACACTGTCATTCTTGTGTTGCTTTCAACTTAGTAGTTCTGTTTTTTATTTTAATAGGACATTATGTAAGGTTGGATTCTGGTCTTGGTAACTGGTAATCCCAAAGGCTTGCCAGTGGCTGCAACTTGCCTTCACAGATAATTAGGCAGCATTGTGCTTCTAAATTTTAAATCTGACCACCCAAATTCAGATGTCTGATTCTATCATCAGAGAAACTAGTTCACATTTGCTCTCGAAGTGGTAACAAAAGTAGCTCCCCAAAGTATTGGCTGAGGGAAGACTGCGCTTCACACACCTGAGCAGTAATTTACGTTGCCACATATCCTACTCTCCTCTTGGACTGCATAACAGTGGCTAGCCACCCTGTCTGGTTTTAAAGCTTTTCTGGATCTGTGTTGCTGGTATTAATTCTGTTTATATTTACAGCACAACTGAGTCTTCTATTTGCTTAAAGCAGAAAGAAAGAAATAGTCTATCTGTTAAAAAGGAACACACAGTACAAAGAGCTCAGCTGCTGCTCGAAACATTCCAGTCATCAGAAGTGCTGCTAATTTAGGTAGGCAATAAATACATTCATTGAGAATATTTATGAAGACTTGTTTGTGCAGATGGACAAAGACAATAAGAGAATGGTATTTCCTTACTACATGAGGAGCTGGTGTTTATCACATGCTAGTTTGACAGGTATTTACAATGTTTCCTGCATCTACATTTAGATCTCTAAGTTAGGGGCCTAGACCTGGTTTCATCTCATCCGACTTAAGCATTTAACTAAGGTAGGTTAATTAAATCAGAGCTGTCCTTGTTCAATTAAGCAATCAAAGTGAGAGTGGGGAATGGGAGGGTGAGTGGAGGAGAGGGGAAGGGAAAGAGGAGAGGAGAGAAGAGGTTGCAGGAGAGGAAGAGAAACACTTCTGAGAAAAAGCTCTTGAAACCTTGCAATCCAAGTTGCCTTCTGGAGAACAGATGCTTAATTCTCCACTGATCAAGGTGATTTAGTTAAGTAATTGCCTGAAGTAATGTGGAGCATATTTACATCAGCTGTTAGAGTAGCCCTCTCTGTCTACTTACTACACATGTAAAATGCCTCCTTAGTCATTTAGAATCTGATGATTAAAGGAAGTTGCATGAATAGTCCTATCCAGACCAGAACTGGTAGGAGAGAAATGGTTTTGTGGGTTATCCTTACCTCTAGGCTGTTTGGCCCAGGGGAAGGAAAATGTGGTAGATTTTGGACTACCTGGTCTCAATCCTGTTCTTTCATTAAAAGGACTTTCATATGACTTAGGAGAGGTATTTATACTTAAACCACATGTGTGTGATTCAGGTTCATCTTCTTAGAGAGGCTTTCCCACTGTAACCCAGTACGGCTAGAGGAATGTGCAGAGAGGTAGAAAACACATTTTCTGCTGCTTCATAGTTACCTGCATGGGATGTCTTCAGGGACAAGAAGTTTAAGGAAGTTTTGTGCGTCTGCCATTAACTTATTTCCAAAATGCTATGTCTCATTGCAAAATATCATTGGGCACAATAAAAGCTGAATCAGGCCACAGGACCCTCAGCACTATGTTATTCCTAATATATCAAATGCTCTTTTCTAGGGGTAAGATGGCAAGGGGACCTTCAGTGCTTCAGGGTTTAAAATCCAACCATGTTTAGATAATTGTGCGATTTCATTATGGCCTTTTGTAGATACACTGGAAGTGACTAAAATGGTTCTATCCTTCCGTCACCATATAATTTTGGACAAATCATCCATATTCTGCCTGTGATTTTTATTTTTCCAGGCAAATCTGATGTTGTCCAGCATTCCCATTCTTTATCAACCATTCCCATTCTTCATCAACCCCCATTCTTCATCAACCACCAATAGCTGTATTAACCAGCTGTCCAACATGATATATCTCCCACTCTGACCACTGTTCTGGAAGGCTGCAGGTACTCAGAGCATGTACACACACTATATACACTCTGTTCTGCCATTAAACACAATCTTATTCTTTCTTTCTCACATGGGTTTTCTAAATAAAAGATCACTTTCACTTAACCTGGAGAAAGGTCATGAAGAGATTATTTATCATTTAATTTACAAGTGTTTATTAAGTTCTGCTTTTAGTAGTCAGGGGAAGGGTACACCTAATTTACTGCACTCTAGCTGATAGTCTGCAGTCCACATTTGGTCTGTGGTGTACTTCAATCTGAGCAGAGAAGATGGAGATTAACTGTTCTTTTTTCTTTAAGGCCAAATTGAATGTTTTTAGTCCTCTACCCTTTTTTTCTCAAATTTGGGAAAAAACCTACCTATAATGCACAGGTTTCACTCAAGTTATTAATAATATTTGTCCTGAGGATAAAATAAACTACAAGCCCCTGAACCTTAAAAAGTCTGGCAAATGATTTTTCTCTCTTCCTCATTACTCATGTGATGGGCTGAAACTGAAGTTGAAGGAAATGGAAGTTGAAGGAAATGAAAGTCAGGATTATGCAAAAATTGAGTGCATTGAGTGATTCAAAAGGAAAATTAGGCTCAGGTTTTGTTTTGACAGTATTTTATGTAAAATTTTGGTTTGATGGGGATTGTAAGAAGGTTGACTTTCTGTTCTTGTGCTGTTTTAAGACAGTATCAAAGAAAGCAATCACATACAAAGTTACCTCCTGAACAAAGGCTGATATAAAATGCAGAAGTCATCATTTGTTCAAGTGAAAGTTAACTCAGAAACTATTTCTGGCCTTTTTACTTCTCTCTTGGGCAGTGGTTAGCAACATGTCAGAAATGGAGGAGAAGTCACTGTTCAACTACGCTTGAAAAAAAGAGACAACAACCAGTGCAGTTCAAGGCAAACCACATTCAGTGCCGTGCAGGCTGATGCATCTTTAACCTCCCTTATTGTTCCTGACATTATTTACAATCATATTAAAACATGATAGCATCAAGAATTCACACATATCTGCAACCTGATTTCTGTAAATCACTTTACAAATCTGTTATTACTAGATTTTTTTTCCTCCAGTAGTGATTTTCTGCATATCATTTCAATGCATTCTTTGTCCCAGTAAATAAAAGCCTTGTAAGGGTATGTCAATCTCTATTTGTTGATGCTTAGTGAAAGATACAGGTCTGGTTGTTCTAAAAATTAAGTATTTTTTTTTATCTCTGAGAAAGAATAGTGGAAAATTAGAGTGTTTTGATGTACCAAACTACACAAACCCTGACCTAAAAGGAAGTTCAGTCTCATTCCTCCATGAGACTTTTGACTGATTTCCAGCTGGCAAATATGAGTGTTTTTTTTAATGTGGACCCCTGTCAAGAGTAAATGGCTTGAGACTATTGAGACTACTCCTTTACTTCACTAAGCTGCTACTCAGAATCTCCTCAAATTCATACATTAAATAACAAACACATGAGTTATTTGGAACAGAGTAGATGCCCTAGCATGCACTGCAAAACCACATCAGAGATAAAAATGAGGTATCAACAGCAATCAACTATCAGGTACGCATCAATTCCACAAAAAGAAAAAAGTTAAAGAGAAAGCATCATACACTGAAATGTAGAATAATAGAATCATTAAATGGAAGGGACTTTAAAGATCATTTAGCTCCCTGTCCTAGCTCCCTCTGCTATAGGACACCTTCCTCTAGAACAGGTTGTCTAAAGCTCCATCCAGCCTGGTCTTGAATGTGGTGTTAAATCACACCACCTTTTACACTGTGACTTCTTTTTGAATAATAGCAATAATGTTTTTGTTCTTTGGCTTTCCTTGCACTAAATGGAAACAGGGAATCAAAAGCACATCTACTAGACAAGTAGTTGAGGGAATGTATCAGATCTGAACAACATAGAGATTCTATCTTTTTTTCCACTCAAGATCTCATAGAATTCCAGACCTTTATTAAGACTCTGCTTATATACTCCTAGGAATAGTGATCTGAAACTGGAATAATGCTTAAGCCAAAACACCAGTGTGAGAATTGTCATTAAAATTACTTGTCATCATTGGTATTATTTGCTAGGTGAACACTACAGTGCCAATCCAGTCCTCAGACAAAGAGTGCTGCTTATTACAGAAAGACAGTAGGCTAATTGTGCTTTATGACTTTTTCTGTTGAGCATGTAATGTTTGATGTACTCACTGGTTACTTATTGTTTGTGTTACCTAGATTGGATGCTACACACAGTTCATGCAGCCACCATGCTCTAGGCAGCACTCTGTACAAACACTGAGTTGTCATAACCAAATCATGCTCAGCCTTCTCTTCAATGCCAGAGTGAGGTGTTCTCCTTGGTGGCACATTCTTTGACAAAGAACTCCCTGTGCCAATCACCAGCAACAGTGGGAGGGAAACTTTGTAAGCAAGGGCTGTGGGACCAAGCCAACAGCACTCATAGGTTGGTAATCTGGAGAGGTGTGTGGGTACCTTGAACCAGCTGGAAATGTGCTGCCTTTCACTGGTTAGCATGGCTGCCTGCTCAATTCTTCCGTCTCTTTGAGTCTCACCTTCCCACAGACCACTCTTCTTTCCCTGTTGCTTGGCCATCCTGGTCTGTCCTTCCTTTCCCATTTTTAGCTGTGGGATCATATGTATATTTTTGATTTCTTTCCTGGCTCCCAGTTTTGTCTGTTACTGACTGCTCTGCCCAGCCTTTCCCAGGATTGTACAATTTCAGATGTTTCTTGCAGGTCTCTGATTTGCCATTATGCTTTGTCTAGTTTACACTTTCTTAGTTTTTTTCAAACTGAAAAAACCAAACCATAGATATGCAAAGAAATCAACAATTACAGCTTCTTATTATTTATTTCTCTTTGTGTTTCTGTAATATTTATTTATCTGTTCTATTTTTTAGCACAAGGGAAGAACTACATTGAAGATACATAAAATATTTTAACATTAAATGACTCAGAAAAATTATTTATTGCTCTGTATAGTCTTCTGACATTCACAGAATCTTAAACAAAATTTCCCAGTCCTTTCCATCTTATATTACATCTGCTTACTCCCCAAGCAAACACATCATACTTCCAGTGGATGAAGGTCCTAAGTGAACAACATTTTGTCAAGAACAAGGGGCAACTAAAAAGGTAAAAAATTACAGTAGATGAGACTATAAGAAGAGGTAATAATTCAAGGAAATAAGGAGAAGTAGAAAAAGATGCATAAACAAGGTGGTTGCATACTGTGTTAGAACAAGCTCCTCTAAACGTACAAGTCTTTAAAAGTCTCAGTTTCTAGAGATAAGATTTTTGCTTGGTTTTCCTAACCCTCCAAAACCCCATCCCAAAATATTGGGTATTTTAGAAAAGTTACTTTTTGAATAGACTAAAAAGAAAAGAACATTTTCACTGAAATTCAGTGAAATTCAGTAAATTTTTCACTGTATTATTTTCCCCTTATACTTGCTGGAGGCTGTTATAGGAAAAGAGAAAAATTGAAATCTTTTATTCATCCCAGGAAGAATTAATGGTTTAAACTAAAGAGGAAGATTATTTCTTACAAATCTTTATCTTATGAAATGCTCAACTTTAATAAGGGCAACTTTTCACAAAAGCCAGAGCTTCCCTTAAGCTGACATGTCCTTACATGTATTTGAAGATGAAATTGTAGTAGATGAATGGAAAAAAGAAAGCAGTAAAATATGGCATATTTGCTTTCCAGACTGGTGTCATATTGCTGAGACCTCTGACTTTCAGAGCTGCCTCTTCTCACCTTAGCTGTGAGCCTGAGTCTGTTTTTAACTCAAGCAAAACCTTCACAGATGCCAAGAAAGGCAATGAATTTTCAACTTGACGATTTTTCAAGATTTTCTAGTTTGTGTGTTTATAGTAAGCTTTTCCCCCTCTGTAACAAGCTGGTAATTTCTACAGGAAATAAGAAAAAAAAAAAAAGCATAAACCCCCTAATGCGTTTAAGGGTACAGAGAACCAAGTCTACTGATATGTTGAGAAACGTCATCTCACACTGTACAATTTTCTTTTTAGTAAACTTAGATGATTAGGAAGGATTTGACAAAAAATGAAATTAGATTATCAAACTGATTTCATAAACAGGAAATAAAAGTACAAATATGTTAAGTGAGGTTATTTTTGCCTGCTTTCAGCAATCCATAAAAAAGCAATGTGTTATCGGTGATTTGATTTACTGACCTACTTTGCAAGACTTAATAGGAAGCTGTCTGTAGATGCTGATCATATTCTTTCAGATGAAATGTTGCTTTTTTGCTGTGTGCATAAATATCAAAGTATTGTAATCATGTACACACACAAAGGCTGAATCAACCCCAATTTATGGCATAACTTAGTAATGCAAGATCTGGGCTTTGGCTATTGGTAGAAATGTCTGCAGTGAAGATATTATAAGCAAAAGGCAGGAAAAGCTTTGGCAGTGTCTAATATAATAGCTGTTCTTATTCTTCTCCTTCTAAAGCTTACATGGACTTCTATCCTGGGATGGAAACTGCTGCTCCTTACCTTACACCTGCCTAAAATCTGATAATTCTAACCTTCATGCCTAACCATCCTTTAGCTTTAGTGATATGATTTTCCATCAGATTACTACTGAGGGAGAAGGACTTGTTATTTTACTGAAGAAAAGAGAACTACAGAGAATTTCAGTAGCTTCTTCATGGGCCCACAGGGAGTTTATTTTACGGCAGGTGTTTGAAGCTAGGCTTGTGCTTTAAATATTAGGTCACTGCTGGACTTCTGCTTGCCACGTATCCACAGCTGTGTGGGTTGAAGAAATCACTGTATTTTTCCCCTGAAGCAGTGTACCACAGTATTATGCAGACTTACACATGAGGCAGGAAGCAAAATAAAAATTTACAAAAGCCATAGCATACCAGGCAAAATGCATAATTTAAAAAAGGGAACATCTCTTAAATTTTTGTCTATTATAGTAATGTAAGGTACTGCTTAGGGCAAGAATTAACACTGGATATGACAGGAAGGAAAGATAGCATTGGAAATGCAATTTGCAAGTAGACTGTGTACCCTTCATCATGCCAGTACTCTTCCACCTTTCCAATGATCCCTTCTAGGAAGCATCTATATAAACCAGTGTAGTCACTCAGCACTCTGTTCAGAGAAAACTTCATAGGCTGTCCTTGCTTTTCATCAAACACCTCAACAGCTCCAATATGAGTACCTGAGTACCTCGTAATCTATTTTTAATTTCAAAAGAACAAAAGATAAATAAAGCCTTCTTTCACACCACTAAGCTCTTCAGAGTCAAGTCCTTGTGCTTCTTGGCAAAGCCAGAAGTTATCTGTCTCCCTTTTTACTGATGCAGAAGTCTAGAATTCAAAGCTTGAACTTGGTTGTCTGGGCTGTGTCCTGATCCCTGTCTGTAGTTTCTTTAAGAAGGACCCTGTGCTCCTCTAGACCTTACCCATAGTAAGGTTGATGGACTCTGATACGTCACCTGGGTTATCATATAAACTCTTCTGCAAACACATTCTTCTTTGTTCCATTTGGAAGGCTCCATAGGATATTTGTCTAATCCATCACCACAAAATGTGTACCAGTGCACTACAACAAATTTGGAAAAAAAACCCCAAAAATTAAAGCAAATTATTCAAGTGCTGCAACAAGGGATCAGATACAGAGCATGAAGCTTTTGCTAAACTGGAAAGATAAGCTGTGTGTTTTCATTACTTGACAGTTGACTCTGCCATATTTTTCTTGGGTTTTTTTTGTTCTGTAAATAGAAGTATGCTACTAACATATAACTCATTCTGGTTTATGACCTAGCAGGGAAAGTCAGCTCTAACACTTTATAGCTCCAAAGCAGAATATTTTTTGTGTGTGGTTCTGTTGTGTTGGCTACAGTGTAAGAACCATAAATCTATATCTAGTAAAGCTTAAAATATTTTAATTTTAAAATTAAACATTATTTCCCTCTTCAAGAAACCAAAATATGTCAGAAATTCCTCTGCATCTGATCTGCAAGGCATTCAAGTTCAACATCAATAAACATAAAGGAATGTCCTCAATTAAGGCATTCTGATTTATATTGCTTTGTGTATATGCATGCATATGTGTTTGCATATATATATATATTCAAAAATGAAATACAGTCTCATTTTGCTTTACTGGCATCTATAAAGGAAGATAATTGCCAGGAAAAAAGGATAAGGTAACAGTGTGGAACAAATGTGAAGGCTATAAGCTTTGAAAATATATAATTTCTGGTAAGGTCATTTTAGATTAGAAGAGACAGTCTACGTTCCCAAATTCTCCTGAGGCTCAATGTAAAACAAATAATTTCCATGAATCAACCAGGCAATTAACACTTCCACAATGTCATCTCTCCAACATGGTAATGTGTGTGAAGTCTGAATGAATTTACAGTGCAGTCATGAAGATGAGACCACTTTGGCTGCTGGTGTGATAGGAGCAAAGACAGCTACCACTTCATGTCCTAGGCTACTGAAGCAAGCTCACAGAGCAGGTCAGATGTTAGGCATATCTTGCAGTGTCTTCCAGGACATCACTTTTTGTTTTGCTTGCCCCAGAGGGCAAAGAGCTTGACATAACATGTAAATGATAGGTTACATATTATTTAAGCATGTACCTAGGTGAGCGTGTGAAATAAAAAATCCACTTGGCAATTGATTTTATGTTTCAAAATATGTTTAGCTTTTATAAGTAGAAATAAGGTTTCTTGGAAGACAAGCAAATGTTTTATTTTTGTAATAAATTCTACATTCTTTACCCAGAAAGAATTCAGAGCCTTGCAGAACTGGTCATAGGTCAGCAATGGCTCTTAATGGACAAGAAGTTTGAAATAGTATGCTTATGAGGAGGATGGCTGCCACTTCCATCTATTTACCTCTTTGCTAGCCTGGAAAATAACATTTTTCTTTTTCAGGCTTTCTTGGCTTTTACAAATGCTCTAGTAAGCACTGAATGACAACTTCAAGCTGTTTACCAAGAATAGCCAAATGGTTGGCATAATGGTAGCTGTCACAACAGTGGGAAATACTGTATTCCCTTATTAAGTTATAATTTCTGTTAATAAACTCATGTCCTCTTAACAGAAAACAGCAGTACGATAAGAGAAATCAGCAGAAAAATATTGAAAATAATACATGCTATTACCTAAAAAAGGCTAACACCAAACTGTGAAAACCGTGCAGTTAATTAGGTGATTGAATGCGAGCAAAGTTATAAAATATAAGAACAAACAAACAAAAAACCCAAATGAATTAAATCAACATCAGCATTTTGTGAAAACATTTCTGATGACCTGAAGAAATATTGTCTCTGTGCAGTGAGTTGCTACAGACTAGGAAGGAAAAAATGCTGTGTTGGTATTATGGAAATACTCCCATGTTACTTGTGTACCCACTAGTCTGGAAAAATAAAGAAATTGATATTATCTGTAGGATATTCTACAAAAAAAGAGTGCTCCTTTTCAATGTTTGTGTGAGCCATTACCAAAGCTTTATAAGACAAATAATAGGTATTGATAGAAAGTTGGACCTTGATCACAGGCATGAACTTAATGAAGAAACACATGAAAACATTCCAGTTTTGTGGAGAACTAAGCATGAAAACTTGTTAGGACTACCCAGTTTTGCTGCTGAGGCCAGCTAACAAGCCATGTACAGCAGCCATGGCAATGTTTTCTCCATAAGAGACAGAGAACTTTAGGTTTAGTTCTTGATCAGTTTGGAGAGCCAGCATATGAAATTGAGGAGAGAGAATAGAGTGCATAGCACTACAGCCTCAGATATTCAAGTAACAGCAGGAGATTTTGTAAGTCTGCTAATATTAGAAGAGAAATGATATAAATTATAAGGAAGCTGAAATCCTGTAGTGATGGTGTATATTTTTTTCACTACAAAGCTGAGATATGCTCTAATACATTACCACATTTCAGATTCTAATAAAAGGTTTCTGTGGTTTCAAATCTCTTGGTTCCACTTCCCCTTTTCAAATTCATTTTGAACATATTCCGGATTTCCTGAAAAGTAGGAGGTGCCTACCACACTAAAGCTTGCAAAGAGGTATGAAGAAGAGAGGAAGGTATGCTTGTTTTAAGCAGCACTAACAACACTTGAGGGATTGAGGAGAAAACTAGCATTCATTGTCTGGAAACAGGTGAAGAGGAAGGTCTCAGCATTATTCAGTGCAGGGAGAAACAAGTTGGGTAAAATTCCTTGGTAAAGGGAATTCTTACAGATTTGGGAACTCTTGGCTCCCCAGGCCTGAGCCACATCCCTGCCTCATGTTGGGGCAATGATGTTGCTGTTAGCCATCGGTGGCTGACAGAGAACTGCAGGGAACTCCTCACCCAGTCCCTGATCTGGACAGCTGGAGGAGCATTACTCAAAAAGACAGGAGTGTGTCCCAGCTGGTCATCTAGACACAGTTTGAAATGCCAGGCAACAGTTACAACAGAATGAGCTTTCTGTCTGGCAATATCAGGAGTGCTCTGCTGATATACCAAAAATATTTCAATCATCCTTCTTGGAAGAGAGATTTTCACCATTAAAAAATTACATTAAAATACAGTTTGACTGACAAATGTCAGCATTCAGCTCAGTAGATGCAAACTTCAAAAATTGACTATGTCACCAAAAAAAAAAAAGTCCTTGTATCCCAAGTCACTGTTTTTGCAGATGGAGATCAAGAGAGACTGCATATATATGTGTATGTCTCACCTACACATTTACAGGCATTTCAATATTTTACTGAAACCTCATGTGTAAGAGCAACAAAGAGGGGAAATCCATATGAGAAACAGCAACAGATGTATGGCAGGATTTATCTCACCTATCTTTAGACATCCAGAGTGTAGGCGTCTCCATCTGAGCCAGCCAGCCTGTGCTCCTTTTATAGGCAGTGGAGAGAAATAGGCACTTTCAGGGTCTGATTTGTCTGCTTTATTTTAGATCACATCTACATTACAGCAAGATGAGATGAGACGCATCCTGGAAATGCCATTTTCTTTCTATAGATTATGAAAGGACTTTGAGGTATCTAATTTAAGCATAAATTTGAATGCTGGCTAAACTAAGAACTAAAAAACTCTTCCTTCTTTTTTTTTTTTTTTTTTTTTTTTTTCTAGGGATTTTTTTAATGCTAGCCTTGTTTCCTGTTCAGTTATCACATGGTGCCATAAAAAAAATGTTGTCCATAAGCAAGTGATGAGGCCAATGAGGCCAGAACTGTCTTAAACCCCATTGCAACAGAATTTTTCTGCTCCTGAAACTGAGCATTGTTAATTCCACACAGGGAATTTAAACCTTTAGAAATTGAAGTTTGACTAGATAAGCAAATCAAACAAGCAGAGGTTCATTTAGCTCAATATGCTCAGATCTGGTCTATCTGCACCCCAGTTAGCTGTGGTATGGAGTGGTTATCCAACTGACCAGCAGATCCCAAGGGCCCAATATCTGGCATGGTTGTTGGGTTTGCGTGGCCAGGCTTTGGCAGCAGGGGGGCTACAGCAGTGCCTTCTGTGAAGAGCTGTCAGATGCTTCCTTCGTGTCTGGCAGAGCCAATCTCCCAAAGATGGACATGCCACTGGCCAAGGCTGAGCCAACCAGAAGTGGTGGCAATGCGCCTGTGGTAACATATTTAAGAAGAGTTAAAAAAAATGTTATTGCACAGTTGTAATTGCAGCCAGTGAAGAGTGGAATGAGAACACGTGAGATGAACAGCCATGCACACACAAAGATCAGGGAAGAAGGGAGTGGAGGTGCTCCAGGCACCAGAGCTGAGATTCCTCTGCAGGCCGTGGTGAGGACCACAGTGAAGCAGCAGTGCCCATGCAGCCCATGGAAGACCATGGGCATACAGGGATCCACCTGCAGCCCATGGAGGAACACCTGGGAGACCCATGGAGAGAGGACCCCATGCTAGAGCCCCCTGTTCTTGGAGGACTGCACCTGTGGGAGAGTGACCCACACCGTGGCAGTCTGAGGGGTGCTGCTGCCCCTGGGATGAACTCATGTAGCAGCAGTTTGCAGGGAGCTGCTGCTCTGAGATGGAGCCACATCAGAGGAGTTCATGGAGAGCTCTGTCCTGTGGGAGGGACCCCAGAGTGCAGGAGAGGGATGATTCTTCTCCCTGAGCACCAGGAGAAACAGAGTGATGAACTGACTTCAAACCCTGTTCCCATCTCCCTGTGCTGCTGGGGTAGACAGTAGAGCTGGGAAGGAGGGAGGGGTGGGGGGAAGGTTTTTTTAGATGTCATTTTACTTCTCCTTATCCTGCTGTGATTTTGTTAGTAGTACATTCAATTAACATCTCTATCTCAAGCCATGAGCCCTTTATTATACTTTCTCTCCCTTGTCCAGCTGCAGAGGGGAGTGAGAGAGAGGCTTTAGTGGGTGTCTGGCATCCAGCCAGTGTCAGCTCACTACACCTGGTTTGGAATGGGTATATAGCTGGCTGATATATACATTGGCTCTTAATGACCAAACCTCTAATAGTGATAGCTATGGGTGTAAAACATCTGAAAAAAAACAAACATGAAAAAAATCTTATCCCTAATAACTCTGATTTTTAAGACAGAACAATGTGACTCTTCCCACGTCCATGTATTATAAGAGATGACTATGAGAAATTTCCTGTAAATTTCAATGCGTCGTTAGAAAAATTTTGTTTTAGGAGGATTAAAGGGTCCATTTAATCACCTTCAGCTTTCTTTTTGGTATGTTTTTCTTTGTCCTCTCTCAGGAAGAGTTTTGATATACTTTCTTCTTCAGACAGGAAAGGTACACTTGCCCACTGAATGCCCTTCCTGCCCTGCTCATGCAGCCCCATCCATCAGCTGATCTGAGACACCTGGAGCAGTACAAAGTTGGTATGCTGCAGTATGAGCTTCCTGGTTCTTCATTTACAATCTGTATTGTGAGGCAGATACAGGAGCTCATTTCCTTTAGCTTCTTTAGCTGATTTACTAATCTGATTTCTAAATTAAATATATGACAAGGTGCATGCTGTAGCAATCTAATTGCAGAACTAGAGAAACACCAGAAAATTCTCATTATTCCATACTTTGTTTCACATTCTCACACATTAAAATCTACTTTTCCATTAATACTTTTTCTGCCTTTCATTATCAGTAATTCAATGCCCAAGACAGTTATTTATAGAATTATGGAATGTTTTGGGTTCGAAGGAGCCTTTAAAGATCATCAGGTTTCAATCCCCATGAGAAAAAGACCAGGGTCTGAGCCTAAAACAGAAAGAACAAATTTTGGACTGAGACTATGTATTATCTGTTGATGGCAAGTAATTCTAAGAAGACTATTTTTTGTTTTCTCTCAGTTTTGTCTCCTCTTTCTTGTAGTAGGAGTTGATGCCCCAGCAGTTGGGCACATTTTTTAACATGACTTCTCTGTAACACAGGTTTCTGAAATGATTAATCTTGAAAGCTTAATTTACCCTGCTCTCCGTCTAACCTTACCCTGGAACTGCTGCAATAATACTATGTAAGTCCAGCCTGATTTTCAGCCAGGTCCATGATTAGCAAGGCCAAAGTCCTTCTAGTAAACCCAGCCAGCCACCATTTTACCTATAAACTGAACACAGAACTGAATACAGAGAAATAAATGATGGACAGTAACTGCAGGTTCCTACAATGTTGTTTTGCAAAATCATTTTGCTGTCTACCAAATCTGAAATAGTTTTTGTTTTAACAGCCTAATTTAAAACTTGCTTGAGATGCATCAAATAAATAATAGTCCGGCAGGCAAAATATGCCAAAGGTATTAAAATTTACATTAAACAGAGATTTGCAGGAAGCTCTGGACTATAAAATCTTTCTGATTAAAGTGAGATTCTGGCTGAAAAGTGTGTATGAGAAAATGAAATATAGCACCCGTTTGATGTTTACTCTAGAGATTTAGAATTTTCATTGTAGCCTTATTCTTGTTTCTGCTGCAAAGCTTTCTCAGGTATAGATAAGTTATTTGGTTTTCTTTGCATTCCTTTAACATATCATTAATTCAGTGTAAGATGTAGGTATCATTCTGTCATCTGAATTTTTGTTGATGTTTGTGTGTACTATTTACAAGTACTATATACTTATTAGCACCTTGGTTAGGTGCTAATAATCAAGGATCAGGATTAATTGTTCCAGTCTCTGCCTGGGAGACCTCAGATTTAAACAGACAATATAGACATGGTGAAATCAGAAGCATAAGAAAATGAAATAATTTTCCTAATGTCTGGCAAAAGGGCAAAGGGCCAGCGCAGGAATAACAATCAGGACATCTGACTCCAGCTCCAAGACTCATTCAGTGAAAAATATTCTCTTCTGAGGATATTTAACAAGAAATAGTCCCTGACCAAAACAGTTACAATCTAAGCACATTGTGAAAAAAAAATTGTAGGCTGGATGGAAAAAATAAGGCTGCAGTGTTATGCATTGATCAGAGATTTGCTCAGGGTGGTCTTTCTTGCTGTATCCTATAAGCTCTTGTTCTATTCCTTTCCCCTTCCTCTTCCCACCTCCTGTCCACCTGTCTCCTCCCTCCCCTCCCAGAAGCTCAGAGCTCTGTTTTCCATGGACACCTTGCAGGCAGGAGGGTGAAGGAGCTGCCTCACTGAGGGGCAGAGATGGTGCCAGAGATTTGGGTAAAATGCACCTTCAGCTGAAGAGCCTAGAAAGACTGGCAGCTGGAAGCTGTTAGAGCAACTCTGTCTTCCCTGTCAAACAGATGACATGATGACATTAATTTTTTTTACTTCTCCAGTATTACTGTTATTAATGAAGATTGCTCTTGCCACTGCTCAGGAGAGCAATGAGAACGCCCAGAAGTCCTTTCCAACATCTATCATCAGTCTTGCAGAAATCCCCTTCTTGCTAAGAATTGTCACTGCTAGTGATGTTGTGAGCAAGAAAAATACCAGACTTCACTTTCCAGTCCCAGGTGAGCTCTGTAGAGATGCAAGATCATTAAATCACCCTGTGAATGGAGCCTGTTGATTCAAAGTCATTCATATAAGCTGTCATTAAACCATAAAGTATGATTGGCATAATTTTTCAAAGTTTAGTATTTCTATAGATATCTGCATCTATTATGAAGGATTCTGTTCAGAGGGAAACTCATGCTCAAAACAATGGATATTTGCTCTTTTGGGTAATTATCAATGTTGCTCTCGTGCTCATATTTAACTTGTTGCTTAAGAAAGTAAGAGTAAAAATTGTCCTGCTTAGAAGGCAACTGAGTAACTTTATTGAAGTGACAAACTGTGACAGCTAAGGAAATGGGCTTTTATGCACAGAGAAACAAGTGTTAAAGTCAAAACCACACAAGGCTTATTAAAACCACGTTGAGTGTTGGCAGTGAATAAGTGCAGATGGCTTTCTGAAAGCAGCTTCCTGATGGTTAAAAGAATAGGATATAAAAACAAAACAAAAAAACAATTAACAAATTGCCCTCATTGTTGAGGTAGAGATGGATGTAGATGGACAAAAGAAATTACTGATTGTCAGGGCAAATTCGCTAGTTGGCAATGATGTTGCTTAAAAATTAAGTAGGTGAATGCACATGTACAAGTTCTCAGCTGTCAGCTGCCAGGAATGAAAGTCTCACATCTGGGTAATAAATTGGATTTGCTTTTGATTGCTCATTTTCCAGTGGTGTTAGCTAAAGATGCAAAATTCTAGAAGAAAGAAAAAAGAAGGTCTTATCCCTAAGGACTCTTTTCTGAAACCCAGAAAAACATGAATCTTCCTATGTCTATCCCTTGGTATTTCCCAGTGCATTTCATTGTGGCCATAGGAGGATTAGAGTACCTCCTTAGAAGCCTTCAGTTTTCTTGTGTTTTGGTTCTTGTCCCTATCCTCCAGGGAGATCTTTGATACACTCTATTGCCCCAGCCAGTGAGGAACACGCTGTTCACACACCTGCTGAAGGTCCTCGCTGCCCTGCCCCCCTGGCACCTTCCATCAGCTGATCTGTGACGCCTGGAACAGGAGAAACCTGACATGCTCTGGTTACCACGTGGCTTCCAGATAAAGGGCTGGGGCAGGACAGGCCTGGCAGGATAAGGAGCACAGGGTTGAGAAGGTGGGTAAAGGGTGGAAAGAGAAGGACAAAAGGGCTGAGATTCTGATAAAGTGCAGGAAAGTATGAGAGATCAAGATTGTAACACTGGGGTAAAGGTTCTGGATTAAAACTGAAGGATGTGTGGTAAAGAAATATAGATAGATGACATTGTCTATCAGAGGTTTTGATAATCCCTATTTCAATTTACGATTCCCAGTGATCTAACATTTAAAAGCTTATGACAGGTCATGCGATTCTTCTTTCATTTACATGAAATAGCCCCCCCACCCCCCTAGTCCTGGCATATTCTTTATTCTTTTGTGCCCAAACAGTTCACTCTGACAGCCTATTTATCACTACTCAGACTCTGAAGTCAGGGTATTGCAAGTCCCAGAGTTGTCAATAAACTCACTCATGTATCTATGAACTACTTTTTGTTTCTTCTCACAGGCTCAGGCATTCACTATTGACTTAATACCATTTTGACAGTACTTTTTAGTGAGGTTAGAAGTTGAATAGTTTTACTGCTGTTGGGCTGCAGCCAATGATGCTTCCATCTCAGCTGGGAGGAAAAAAACCCCAGAAAGTATAATTAATGTGTTTTTACTTCATTTTCTATGTCAATCACAGCTGCTACATTTACAGAATAGCACAAGGCCTCACAGCCTTCTGGGCCACATGTGACTCACAAAGAGCTCCAGTATGACTCCCAGGCTGGGGATGCATGTCACAACCAAAGGCTATACTCATGTAATCTCTGTCTCAGGCAGGAAGAGAGTTCAGGGAACCACTGAAAGTGAGAAAGAAGGTTGTCCTGGGATTTACTTCAGTGTCCAACCCAGGTGAATCTTGGAGTGGAAAAGTGGGAACTGTGACTACTCCATGTATGTGATGCATTTTATGTGGCTGTTGGTATGTAATTTGATAAAGTTCAGTATGAAACTCTAGTGAAGTTTTACTGTGTAGCTCACAAGTTCAGGGATCTTTGTAGTTGCACCTTGGATGGGTGCAGCAGCTGTGATGCAAACTTGCTTTATGGGGAGTCCAGGACAGCAGTGTAGAGTTTATCCTAATTTGGGCCAGGATTCATCCTTCTTAGCTTAGAACTTTGTAAGTAATAAAGATTTCTCTGTACCTCACCTACTTGCTGGAGAAAGGTAGGGCCATTTAGGGGCATGTGGAGTCCATTTATGTACTGAATTGCCATCTGAACTATTGCTTAATAAGGTGACTATAGATACAAGCCCTAGGCCTGAGCAGATAAGAAGCATGACAGCATTAAGGGGACACTTTTACCTTTAATTATTAGACATCTTTAGTTATGAAGAATACTGTGATAAAACCCAGTGAAAGTAAAGAAATGTCAAGGAAACATTGAGCATACCACGGTCTCTCACAATATAACACAAATAACAGATGGATTTTTTTGTAACATGTTGACCATCAAAGGTGTAATTAGTAAGCATTACCAGCCTCAGGCTGACCTTTCACAGTCCCACTTCTGAGCTACAAATTGTGGATGTGACAATCAGCCACTTCAGTAAAGCTGGACAAGCCATCGAGGCTGTAAGGATCAGTGTGCATGTAGAAAGAGGAAAGAAATAAGACCCTCACAGTCTATTAGGTCTTCATTCTTTTCTCCACATTACAGTACTCTTACACCCAGTTGGTTCAGTCACACAAAATTAATTTCTGAACACAATCCAGAAGGTCAGTGATTTGATGTTCTTGAAAAATAAGGGATATGCAGTTAGCAGCTGCAGGTGGATGGGGAAAAGGCTGGCCTGAGAATCTCCGAAGAGTCCTGATGGAAGGAGGATATCCTTCTGCAAGATGGTGGAAGCTAAAGAAACTGAAGGGCAAAACTCTGTCAGTGTCCAACCGTGTCAGAGTGTCCAACCGTGTCAGGACACCCCTTGCACAGAAGCCTGCACTGAGTACAGGAAATTTGTGAATGAACCTCAGCATGCTCACTGTCCAAGTCAAGGTAGTGACAACACTTGGCACTACCCAGAAAATGCCAGGAAGAGTGAAAGCAGGAGGAATGGCAAAAAATTGAGGCCACACAACAGCAGCCTAAAGCAGTCCACACAACTATGTATCCTTGTTTTCCACATAGACCCTCTAGTCTCATTGAGTCTTGATTTATTACCCATTGTTCTCACACTAGTGTTTATTACATTTTTCCTTTTCCTTGTGATAACACTGTGGTTTAACACTTTGGATCAAGTATGTCAGAGATGTCAGATATAGTTCAAGAGTCCTTAGACCACAATGCTGTTTTCTAGATTTGTGTGTAAGAATTGAAGCTAGTTTTGCCTAAGCTTTGAGAAGCCCTTACTCTCAATAGGTAATCCTCTTCCCTGCTTAGCTGTTTCTTGCAGAATTATATAAACATGCCTTGAGAATCTGCCAGGTGTAATGTCTCTTTTGTTGTGCTTCTTGAGATAACAGAATTAAGCAGAAATATCACAAACTTCTTTCTTAATATTCTATTACACCTCATAAAACCAATACCATCTTGGGCATAACAGGAACAGCAACTTTCAAATTTTATTAAGTTGTTTGGCAGCTGAGGAGCCAACAACTCTCCCTAGATTTTAGATGCAGAGTTGGAAGAGAATCTAGTTGAGTATCCTTTATGATTTGCCAGAAGGGGCAGAATGGGTGCTATGCAGCAATGATGAAAATGCTACTAGCTTAATCATTAGCTGCTACAATTCACATCTGGTTTAGGTACATAACCTAAAGTCAATGGCAGTTTAAGTTGATTCACTGGCTGTAAACTGCAGCAGTTAAAACTTGTGACTCATGATCTCTGGTGGATTATGCTGTGACAGCTACTGCTCCAGCTGTGGGAGGAGGTCACCTCTCTAGCCTACTGAAGTAAATGTGACAAAGAAAATGAATCAAAGCTGTAAGGCATTTTCCTCTGATTATTTGGGGAAAGCTTTTTCATAACACTTTCTATTATACAGTAAACTTTGTGCATACCTTGCAGCAGTTTGCTAGGCTCCATTCAGTATCAGCCACTCATTATTCAGTGTTTCTTCTGCATCCTGCTGATCCAATTTGAGTGTTACAAAAGTTTCATGCAACTCCACATAGGTGTATATGGCTTGTGTTCCTAGGGAATGAAAGCTTCTGTGGCTTTCATGCATGCCTGTCTACCTTGTTGAGTTCCATTATTGCTCAAAACATGTGACTTACTTCTGAACACACAGTTTATTCAAAGAAAATTGGCAGAGCTAGTTGAAGTATACTTGCTGTGGTTTTTGGTCTTGGTATGCATGTTGTATTTTCCACCACTGATATCTGTATTAATTAACATACATTCAAATAGCCAAGACAACAAGCTCTAAGGTGAGTGTATCTCTTGATATCAAGCATGCATCTGTGCTGACTGAATAACAAGAATACAATGTTTTCCTCCCAAACACAGCTTCCCTTTCTCTTCCTTCTTTGCAGCATTCTAATTCAGTCTTACCAGTTTTAATGACTGACTTGCTTTTACCACATACAATTTCCATTTCTAGATAAATCTTACAAATGTCACTGGTATCTGTGATCTGAAAGTCTGCTTTTTAGTACACATTGGGTCCCTCCATTACATCCACATTTCTCAAAGACTGATAGTGTATATTCTCTGGCCCAGCTGGAAAAAAGAAAAAAAGAGCATAAAAAAACCCCTTGGCATTTGTTAATTTTTATTGCATAATTTGCTCTGAGACTTTTTTGCTGAAACTGAAATACATATGGCTGTTTAGGTTTTCCTGTGTTTTTGTAATGTGCAAGCACCTGACAGGTTGCTCTTATTCATTGCTTCAGGCCAGAGTGCCTGGGAGGGCAGTACAGTTCATCTGACCTAATCCTTGGAGCAATTCATCCAGGTTCTCTTAAAGTCAGTTTTAAGAAAAACACTTCCAATGTATGATTCATTTCATCCTAATATAGATATCCAAAATAGGTCAAGTGTATGCATTCTAGAAATGCCTGAAGTTAGAAAAGCTGAATCTCTTCCCAAGTGTCCCAAGAACTGCAATCAACCTCAATTCTGCCAGAGAGACTTCTATTTATTTCCCTGGTGTTGCTGATCATAACACTTGGTGTCATTGCTATCTGTTGCAAATTCCTCAAAGCTGTCTCCACATTAATACATTGGAATCCTATGCATCCATTTGGATTTCCTCGAATTTTAACAGTCCCTATTGCTGGCTAAACTGATATTCTTCCTTTGTAAATTGATTCCTAGTCATGCTCCCAAGCATCTATAACTACTCAATGCTATGCAGTATTAAGCAATGTACCCATTCACTTCTGCAATTCTTGGCTTTGGACACAATAGTACAGAGCAGGCAGGTCATGTTTAATTTAGCTGAAAGCACATGAGAACAATCCTTAAGTATATGTAAATAGGCAGTGTAACTAAGTGGAGTTTAGCCAAGTTTGGCAGTAATGCCTCCTTTTCCTACTCACTTCACTATTTCTATATATTTTTCCTCACAACAGAATGACAGGTATGAGACAACAGTGTGGTTGGTTAATTGTTTTTAAGTATTTCCAAGCAAATTACATTCAGGAGATATCCTAGCCTTCATATGGAACTTGCTCCAAGAGTGCTGCAGCATATTGCCAGGATTTATTTTCTGTTTATTTATGTATCTAATATATAAATTACTTGTTCCCCATATAGTTTAAATGTGATAATAATTAATATATTTCTGTGGGAATTTCTGTATCTGTAATATTAAGCATTCTTCTCCTTGGGACTCTGTCTCCCTGCTGTAGGCTGTTTTAAATCAGTGTAGCCATGGCCTGTGATGGTCCAACAGGAAATTCCTATTGGAGCTGCATGAGAGAACTGCCAGTTTCCCCTTCCCTGAACTATTCTGGTGAATGTTCATCCACGCTCAGGTAATCTGTGGAAGATATTTATACCTCTATGAAAAAGCACTGACTCACCTTACTTACACTGTAATGACTCTTAGGCTATAACCCAATTTATTACCAACCTAATGCTACACCCTTTCTCAGGGAGGAGCACAAGAAATGCTCCATGTTTTCCCAGAGCCCATTGAATGGCTCAAGAACCTTGGACTGAATATAAAATTCTGCTTACAATTTGCAATATCCAAGTAGTGGTGCATATAATTTTAATTAGCCTTTGCTGTTTGCTGTTCCATTTTGAAATCTGTAATGCTGTGGAAGTCTTTGTAACCTGCTGGCGTATTCACTGATACCCCATTGCCTATTCATTATTTAGTTTTTGGTTTGCTCAGTGCTTCTGCCTTGTCTTTGCATTTCTGATAGAGCATTCAGGCATTATTTTTTTTCCTCCACTGATAGTGTGCTCTCTCATCAAACCTTTCCCAGAAGTATTTTTCCTATATTTAATCACGCAGCAGCTGCCATCCTCTCCTTTTTGTGTATTTGTAATGTAGACAGCAATACCAAAACAATGCTTACTATTCATGATGCAGTGGTGTGTGGCATTGAGCAAGAGCTGCTTCATGTTTTGTAGGTATATGGTCACAGCTTGATAACTCTGGGCAAACATTTAGATTCCTTGTGTAGCTCTGACAGGGGAAGATGGGGGTTTTTAACTTCTCCTTTGTAAAAGAAAACTCTTATTTACAGTATATTCAAATTCTTTCCCTTATTAAGGTAATATATATATATTTTCCTTCCTCTTTTCTTTTTATGTTTATATATTAAAAAAATCTTAATCAGAAGATAAAGGCTGGATTTCTCCATTTAAATGAACATTTTGGTTTGCAGTGGTACAATAGTTCTGAAGTCAAATGTTTGATCACCATCACTTGCTGCACTGGTTTAGTTTGCAAAGCCATGCTGGTGTGTGTCAGCTAGAGCACTTTCAGAGAAAACCAACCAAGAAAGTCTACTTGGGATCTGTATCTAATGGACTCAGCATAGTAATGGGAACCCAAAGATCAAAACTGATTAATAGGTCTTAGGACAGCCTTAACTCATGTTGGTGTTTGGAGTATTTGATTATGAATGTAGTCATCTCTACCCAAAACCTTGTAACATGTAGATGCAATTGTCACTGCACTAACTGCTTTGATCTACTAATCTTCTTCTATTGTGATAAATTATATGGTAATGCAGATAAATCTTGGGCTGTTTAGAAAGATAATAAAATAAATATGATCAACATGGCCTCAAATTCATTTGTACTATGTTAGTATTGGTACTTAGTAGCAAACAACTTTAAAAAATCCATTAGAAACATCCTCCTCCAGCTGTGGTCTGAGAATATTGATTTTGAAACTAGGAAGTTCTAAATCAGATGGTTGCATGTGGACTTCCCACAAATATGTTCTAACTTTTAGGACTGATGTGATCAATTTCACTCGAAATGCTCTTGGTTATTACAGCTAGCAGCACATATCCTAGCAAAGCTAATCAATAAGCACTAGCATGCAGATTGATACCATCCTCTGTCAGGCAGTTAGGAATTTAATGTATTTGCAGAACAGGACTCTGGGAGTGAAAAATAAAAGAAAAAATACTAGTTTATTGATTGTGTTCCTGTGACCCATTTCCTATACTTTTTTACTCCATTTGTCACAATGCAGCTGGGATAACCATATATATGCCTGCACACCATTCCATAGCAAACTAACAGCTCTGACTTAATAAATTTGACTTAATAAAATATTAACACCAGAAGCTTGTAACCTAATCAGATATAATACCAATATTTAGAGAGATACTCAAGGATACTTTGTCAACAAGGGCTAGCCACAGGCCAGATTGGAATGCTCTGCCATCAGTGGTTGCAATGGCAAATGTGTTTCATTACAGAATTTTTGGAATGGAAAAATAATTTGTTTTCTTTACTGTTCTCATGGTTCAAGGAGATAAAACCATTTTTAGTGAATATGAAAACAAATGGACCTCTGACAGGCTATTTTTATTACCATTGAAAGGTGTCTGGAAAAATGAGAGAGTTTCACCTTAGCTTCTGTCTTCATCCACATGAAATGAATTCTGGTTGTATGGGAAAAATGCAAATAGAAAGTAGTCTTTTTTTTCTGACAGTAGAAGCCTTTAATGCACTTTATGTCCTTGATGACTCTTATTTAACTCAAGCAAAGGAGATTGATTCTGACCCTTTACAGAAATACAGACAATACTATCCTCCATATGAAACTGAAACACAAGAAATGTCTTTTCAAAGCAATGGTACAAGAATTAAATTAAATTAGAGAAGAATGTGAATACTGACATCTTAAGTGGATCTCTAAAAAACTAACAGAATTCCTGAGGAATTTAGGAATGCCTGTCATCTACAGCAAACACATAAACTAGGCCAATCTAAAGAACTCTCTTGACAGCACATTAAAAATGACCTCTCAGGAGAAACTGATTTGTTTGTGTTGTCCAAGGAAGAATTCTGCTCATTCTAAATCACACATACTCCTTCTAAACTGCTATTATAATTGTGCAAGTGTAGCTTTGCACTAGAAGATACAAAAATTGGATAAGGAGTTGTGCTTATTAATGCTCTTTCTCCCAGACATAATAGATTTGACGTATTAAAGACTGTAAATAGGAATGGCTTTTGGACTTCAACCTGTAACCCCTAATCTCTGTTATTTTCAGCATGGCTAACACAATACAGATTCATAACCCATGAACAACAGTTTGCCTACTGCAGATATTGTGTTTAATATAAAGATAAGATTTAGAATTCTTGCAGCTTTTGAAGATTACATAAGAAGTGTTTGGAATTCACCAAAGAAAGAGCAGACAGCAAAAGTTGAAGAAATGTACTATCTCCTGTCACTAAGATCAGCTGTCACAATACTAGGAATATGTTGCATGCACATTTCTGATAGCAGCCCATGGCTGAAGGCAGCCATGTGAGGTTTCTCTGAGGCCATAAAGGACTACCTCTGAAATGAAGTCCATACCTTCTCCACCTTCCACAACAGGGGAGATAAGGTGCCTAACATTGCTTGTTTGCACCAGAAAGCTTGTTAACTGGCCACAACTGGAACAAATAAAGCTGTGCCCCAAAATGTAACAGGTCAAATAGACCAGAACACAGCCAGGTCAGACATTCATGACTTGTGGGACACCTGGGACAGAGCCAACTGGCAAAAATTAGGGATATGATGCTGTGTGTGTGTGTCCTCCCCTGCCTACAGTGGAGGTCTCCTTTTAGACCTGTCATGCTGTCAGTATGAAAGAATAAAATTGAATAGAACAGAACAGAATAGAATCATTTCCGTTGGAAGGGCCTACAATGTTCATCTGGTTCACTGACACATCTTGGTTGCCTTAGGGAATCTCAGATGGCATGATGTGAGTCTGCTTAAGCAACAGATTCCTAAGCCTAGTAGCCAAACAACACAAGGCACTCCTGAAGTTAAGTAATTAGTTTTAGTATGTTAAGACAGTAAGGTGCCTACAGTTCCAACCCCAAAATGGTGCTTTGGTTTGTTCAGTGTAAATTATGTCTGGGAGTAAAGATGTGATATTTGGAACTTTCACATGCA
Source organism: Emberiza elegans (assembly GCA_024865655.1). Classification (NCBI taxonomy): domain Eukaryota; kingdom Metazoa; phylum Chordata; class Aves; order Passeriformes; family Fringillidae; genus Emberiza; species Emberiza elegans. The sequence continues at coordinate 34,349,288 of JALJVW010000910.1, read as the reverse complement.
ACAGCTTAACTTTGAAGACAGAAGGATGGATTGAAGAACTTGATGTTCTCTTACATGCTTATAACTAATGTCTGAATAAAAGCTATATTTTCTCAGACAGTTGGGTCTACTTGCAATTTTTATACTAACTAAACTAAATCAAAAAGAAATGGCAGCACTTCACAAAATAATGAGATGGAGAAGAAAAAAAATATGAGTGAAGATCCTCAGGAAGACTGAAGAACAAGGAATGATCATGACTGGCCTTTGTTAAGAAGAACTTCATTAGTTGGTAATAGAAAACTGGAAACTCATTTTTAAGGCTTTACTTGGGCTAACTGCTTTCCTGTCTTGAACCAATAGAGTTATATACAAACATTCCTCAGATCCAAGGAAAGTATTGACAGAAAGCACAAACATAGAGGGTCCTGTGAATAAGGAGGAAATATGTGATGAATACTGGAATAATGAAACCAGATTTTAAAATGATGTCACCATTACCCCATTAAACCTTAGACTATGTGAGTTCTTAGAACAGACTCTTACTTTTCATGTTGACATATTTGTCTGCAAAACTATTCCTGGCATTATAGAATTATAGAAACATTTAGGATGGAAAAGACTTTTAAGATCACTGAGCTGACCTGTAGAACTAATACTGCCAAGTCCACCATGAGATGTGTCCCTAAATGCCACCTCTACATGGCTTTTAATTGTTTCCAGGGATGATAACACAACCACTTCACTATGCAGCCTGTTCCTATGCCCAGTAACTATTTGGTGCAGAAATTTTTTGTAATATTCAGTCTAAACTTCTCCTGGTGCAACCTGAGGCCATTTAATTTTTTCTATTGCTTGTTACTTGGGGAAAAAAAACTGACCCCAACCTGGCTACCTCTTTTTGGGTAGTTGTGGAGAGTGAATAAGGTCTTCCCTGGACCTCATTTTCACCAGGCTGAACAACCCCTGCTCCCTCAGCTCCTTATAGTACTTGTGCTCCAGACCGTTCTCCAGCTTTGCTGCTCTTTTTTGGATGCATTATAATCTAAATAGCAATGTTATAAAATGTAATATCTGAGTGATATCAAGGCTACTGCAGGATGTTCTCTAGTGGAAAAGAGATATGGATAGATTTCATCTGGTATCTATACTCCTGCTCCTCTCAAGAGGAATTAATTTTACTCAGTTTGGTTTCTTTGCCAGTAGATGTATTTATCTAGCCACTTATCTGATATTAAAAACTGTGATGTCCATCGCTGTGCAAACATGACTCATGGTATGGATTTTTAATTTTGACTTGATGTTGCTATTTAATTTTTTTCTTATGCATCTTTTGAAGTCTGACTTGCACCATTAAAGTGCTTCACATGACAGAAGTGCTGAATCAACAGACATTCCTCCCCATCTCAATCCTGTTAGAAACTGGCAGTTTCTAGTAATAGGTTGTTAGAAGTATAGTAATACTTTCCATTTTCCCATTTAAATCCTCACTTTCCTAGATAAAAGATTTCCCATCATACTCCATAAAATTTTTACAGCTTGCTGTTTTTTATTCAATTTACATTATTTCTTCTCTGTTTGCTATTTTTATACTAGAATAAGCAAATGTGTTCTACTTACTTTAAAAGAAACTAGGAAGTGCAAAATGAGAGCCACATCAGCAAGTATAAAATAAGCTCATGCTGGCATGGCTGGCTTGTTTTTGACTTGTCTGCAGGTCAATATGCTGAGGACACAGGGAAAACAATGCCCTTAAAAACTATCTGCATAAAACACAGGTGACTAATTTCTCAAGCAGACACCAGATCTGTTGAAATCAGTGGGAGGCTGGGTCCTGAAATATCCTCGTGCATCTGGTACTTAAGGATATATTTAGACAGCATAAGTTCTACCTATATCCAAATGTCTTGTCAGCAGAGGAATGTTTCAAATTCACTCACATGGTATTACGAGAGCTAGGCAAGGTACCAATTGATATGGAACTTTAGACTCAAGAACTTAGAATTTAGGCTCATGAGCTGTGGAGACCCTGCTACTTCCATGGCAGAGATACCTATAGGGTATTCATTATCAGAAACTCAACTACCTATCTTCTCATAAAGCAGCAGCCTTTGGACAGAAATTATCAGCTGAAGGAGATCTATATTAAAACTCTGTTAGATGGAAGTGTGTTTTAGGGTAGAGCTGAGCTGAATCTGCAATCCCAGTAAGAAGGCTCCAGGAATTAAAAACCTGTAGAGAGATTTCAGATGCTAGTGCTGGGAGATCTGGTAAGGGGAGCTATGAAATCCCTGAAACTCAAACCACACTAAATCACTCAATGCAAGTCGAGTCAATTGAGATAAGGCTTGAGAAAGAAGCTGAAACCAGTGGCCCTAAGACTGCTCCAGATACCCCTTGGGGGCTCCTATCCTCAAAAGGGTAAAATGTGCATATTGAACCTCTACAGCTTGAGCACAGAAACTAATGCTAAGTATTTTCCAGGTTTAGCCAGCCACCCAAACCCTCGTGATGTATTTGTCCTCTTGCTCAGTATATTTTGAGGCAAGGTTCTTAACAGCATGGGCTCAAACACAATACTACAGTACATGGGGATTCTCCCTAAATCAGATGTTTAATTAGCTGGTTTATAGGCAAAAAAGGGGTATTTATAGACAAAATTGTATAGATGTGTAAAAAAAATGGAGAATCTTCCTATTTTCTCTGTGAGAGATGAACATTCTGTTTTCAGCTTTGTATGCACAGTATGTGGGAAATAAATGATGTGTCAGTACTCAAATGTGCCAAGAGAATGCTGATATATTGTGTACTTCACTCTTAATTACCCATGGACTCTTTATCCATGTTGCTAATTCACCATGTCATGGATGTAAGAAAATGGAGCTGGATCTCTGCACAGCTGGATGGTTTTGGCGTGGATTACTCAGGTGCAGTTGAAGCATTTAATCAGTTTTCATGTGGTATAGACCCGATACCAGTAACTCACATAAACCTGAAATTGGCTACCTGCAGGCTTGGTGTGGGTGTCTCTCTTTTTCCTATCATCTGTGAAGTGCCAATTCTCATCTGGATGGCTTTGGTCAAATTTGAATTCTTAGCTCCTGTTCAGAGCTGATACTGCTGGACCTAAGGGTGGTATTGCAAAATCTTACAGCCTCAGATTTTGAGAGGGCTTGTCAGAGTGAACTCAGAAGCATGACAGTGCTAGGGCAAATCTGATGTTGTGCTGTGTCTGAGTTGAGAAGCCTCCATGAGTCAGTAGCACTGGAGAGTGGGGTTCACACATACAGGTGAATAGTCTGAGTAGGTCTGGTCCTGCCTGGGTAGAGGCACCAGAACACCTCTGCTTAATGCTCCCCAGGCTGCGCGATCCGGGCTGACCCCAGACCCTGCTTCTCTAACAGAAAACTTGTACAAGCTTAATTGGTAACAGAGCCAGCAAACAAAGTCCTTATTTAATGGAAAACATTAGAGCCACAGTACAAATTAACATGAGTCATTTCAGCTGGTCTTGAGATACTCATTTTTCATTGCTCTCTGTTTGTTGTTTGTATAAGACAAATAAGTTCAATTTTGCTATATCAGCAAAACTGTCAATTCTGTCTGTGTTCTAGTAACCCAGTCAGCTAAAATAAGCTTCTTACTTCTCAGCCTTCTGTCCTCTCTTCAGCTGGGGAATATGGGACAGATTTATTTCTGGGGCCGTGGACTGCCCATTGGCACTGTATGTGAGGCATACACTCAGCAGCATAGTTGCTACTATATCATGGGTGATGAGTATATTTTCTCTCTCTCTCTCTCCCCCTAGCAGGTGGCTGTTTCAGGCTGTCCATTCTCATGCCTACACAGTAGTGCTTTCTCCCTCATTTGAAATCAAAGACTCAGTGACAGCAGGGCTGAGTCTTGAAGTTTATGTTCATTAGAATGGACCCTTTCAGTCCTTCCTCTGTGCTGTAACAGGCTGGTGCCACAGTGTGCTATGAGCAGAGCTGCTGAGGTGAATGCACGGAATATATTATATGAAGGGAAGAATGAGACAACTTCAAGTTTCTGTAGAGATGGAGCAATTGCATAGCTCCTTTTTTTGGTTTTCAGTCAGCTTAATTTGAAGAAAATTCCATAGAAATAGGTACTAAATATAAGCTCAGGAAATGATCCCACACTCTTTTTCTATTTTGTAGAGAAAATGGAAGCTCCAGTCCTCCATTTTATAAAACAAGATAAAGTTCCCATGAATATTTCTTTCAGAGACTGACTAGAGTCCTACCAGCTGTTGGATAACTACCAAGAGGGTAGCTTGGTTGGAGGCTAGCTCTTCCTCACTGATTCCTTCCTTCCTCTGTCCTCTCCCTCGGCAAGGGGAAGCATGCCCACAGGAAAATTGATCAGGTCTAGTCTGCCTCGATCTGGACTCTTCAGGGAATTTTTATGGCAGCAATCAACTTCTTCTCTACAATCAGTCAAATGTTTTCTGTCCAGAGCTGGAAGACATTACTTTTGATTGCAGAGTCATTTAGCCAATTTATATGACTGAAATTATTGATGACTGACAAAGGAAAAAAAGAATGAGTATGACCACATAGGAAATTTCACAACCATAATGATTCTACAGAGAATGTGGGCCAAGACATCACACATTTGTACTTAAACTATTCAGCTCAAATCTCCAAAAATTTGTCTCTTGACACATATTTCCTGCATAGAAGGAGAACTGACTAATGCATAAAAGTTTAGGACTCAGGCTTCCAGACAAAATACTGTGTTTCAATAGCTTACAGTGCTGCAGTGAGCTGTGGTGACTGTGGGAATGCAGCTGATGCTGCAGGACTTCTTGTAACACTTTGGCAATGACAGTCTCTGTATGCCAGCTGAGCAGAAGCTGTTAGGCCACAGAAACTTGATCAGCAGTAACTTGGTGCAATTATTACTAAGTTTTCAGTTGTCATTATGGCTCAGATTCCTTCTATTTTTTGAAGTGAAAATGTGAAATTGTCTTTGTACACAACATCTGACATGAGGAAGAGAAGGCAGAAAGGACAGATTGTCTTCTCTGAACTGAGCTGGTCTAAAGTTCAAGCTTGAGGAACTATTTGTGTGGCACAGATGCTTTCAGGACTGACTGTTTTTCATCAAAAACTGTTGGAGATTTGGAGAGTTATAAATAGCACCTACTTCATTAGCTGAGACCTCAAAGACTTCAAGCACAGGTGCAGGGATTTCTACAGGAATGAGAGAGGAAAGATGACTCTCAGTGGAACTGCTGTGTCCTTGATAGTGAAAAATCACAGGTCTTTCCTTTTTTTGCTGCTGTATAGAATATAACACATAAACTGTCATAGGACACAGACAAAGAATTAAAATAGATCAAATGTTGATTCTAGTATTACAACCTTGGATTACACTTAATTTTGAAATTATTTGAATAGGAGCTACTGTTAAATTGATAACATCTTGTGAAAAATGTGTGATTGCTGACTCCCACAAACAGTGAGAAAAATGGATTAATGGAAAGCAAGGTAATTGATCAGAATGTTAATAATCTCCATGCCTTGTACGTTAGACCACAAGACAGTTAAAAAAAATTATCTCTTTCATGAACATCTGTTAGCAGTCAAGCAAATGCTAACAGCAGCAAGCAGCCTGTCTCTCATCCTGTGCACAGGTTCATCATTGCACATCTCCAAGTTCAAAATGAAGGTCAGACTGGAAAGGTGAGAAACATAAGAGTTCTACAGCACATACTCCAAAAAACCCCCAAGGTTATAGCTCTGAGCTCTCCTCCTGAGTGTCATTCTGATCCACAGCTTGCAGAGATGTCAGCTTTGTAGTACAATCAGGAAGAGACAGCATAGCAACAAAAACACAACAGTGTCTGAGTAATGGTTTTAATGAAGAAGAGGGCAATAAGAAGACTTCAGCTACTGGCAACAGAAGAGGAAAATAGTGCAGTCAAGGAGCTTCTTAGCTTTGAGAATTTGAACTCTCTTTTTTTCTGTCTGAACTGAAACTTCTAAACCCCTATTGAAGTCTATCAGTATGTCATAAGTTACTAAAAATAAGTCAGTCATCGAAACCTATAATAAATGAAATGTTTTCACTAAGGATATTATATGTGGATTTGAAGACTGGGACCTATACAAAATAGGTCAAGATTCTTATAGTACTAAATAGGCTGAGATTTTTAAAGCACTGAGATGTAATTAAGTATTCTAATTATTTCACATTTGCACAGCTGTATCCAGATGCCTTAAAATTTGTGATACAAGGGCTGTGCTATTTTTATGTTTATACAGTTTTTCCCTCTATTTGTGGTCAGAAAGCTAAGCAAAAGGAATCTCTTTAACACACAGGTCTGAAATTGAGTTATTTCTTAGAATTCTTCACATCAAGACTCTCAGCCTTAGATCTATCATCAATAAAACCTAGTTTATGATGATAGTACAATAAATTTAGTTTAAAATATTTAGTTTGTTTTTTTTTTTTTTTACCTGCATTGCTGTTTTATACTCTTTTGGCATTTCCATCATATGGGTCAGAATACTTCAACACTTTGAAAATTCACTAACTTATAAGAATTGGAAAGCTGCAGGGCCAGCTCTGTAAATTCCATTATAATCCACTTAAAACTAAGATATATTTTTGTCAGAAAAAAAAAGAGGAAAGGGGAAAGGAATTTGAGAGGTTACATTCTATCAGGCACTTTTGGATAGTTGCATACTGTAATTAAATTCAAATGCTATGTAAAACCAAGTAGGATTTAATTTGTCCCTTGCTAAAATTCTGAAAGTTAGGTCATCAAGACACATATGTACATATATATATACACTGCCCAGTGCAAGTCCCTCTTGTAGCTCTATTTATAGCTCTGTTTCTAAGATCTGCAGCAACTTGATAGAATTTTCTCACACTATGAGCTTGTCATTCTGCAACACAGTTGATCAGTACTGTACATAATACTCAAAGTCATGAAATTTGTTTGATGACCTTAAGATTTTTTCTATTTATTCTTCTGGAAGTACTTCCTGTTATGTCTCAGATTCTTAGCCCTCTCTCTGCTAACAAATCAGAGGCCTCAGCTGATTAGCTAGGCATCTCAGTTCATTTCCTCCCAATCACAAAGTTCTTCCCATTTATAGCAGAAAAATTTTGTTATCGCTCTGTAGCTGCAGCATTTTGTAACATCAACTGCTATTCAATTACTGTTTTTAAAAAGTCTTCAAGGTTGCCTGATATTACATGAAAACAGAATGCTTCTCTGTATGGAAAAGGCTTCCCAATTTTGCATCACTAATCAAGTTCTTGGAAGAAAGCTCCAACTTTTTTTTTTCCTTGAATTTCTATAAGAAAGTATACCTTTCATTTTGCATTCTGAACCACTGTCATTAGTGAAAACTGATGATAATTCATGTGTTTTTCATAGTTTTCCAAGGAACTGAGATGGTCATGGTTAAAATGGTTTCTTTTTTCTTTTTTTTTTTCTTTTCCTTGTAGTTTGCCAAGACTTATTCTGCCTCATTCTCACTTTACACTAAATGTCCTGTGTTTGAAGACCTCATTTTACTCTAGTACTCCTCTCTCTGTCACCACAGTTCTGCATTCCTTGTGGACTCTTCCTTCTTTTAATCTTTTCCATAGCACTTGCTATCTTCTGTTATCCTTCTGCTTCCTGATCTTGCCACACTTTTATGGACTTGAAAACTTCAGTAACTACCATGAATTTTGAATTACTGAATGTATTCTTCAACCAAGAGATCCACCTAATGGGACACTTGTGTCACTTGCTCCACCATGAAAATATTAATTCATTCTTCTGGCTTTACCAGAAGTCTCTATAACCTTACAGTTTTGTCTAATTTATATTCTTACTAAATGCATCCTGACAAGCAACACATTTTCTGCTGGATCTGCTCAAATGACAAATCTACAATTTCTTAGCCAGGACTCTTGACTAATGAAAACCTTTATCTCCACCGTGATTTTAAGAGGCTTCAGTTCTTTATTCTCACTCTTCTGTCAAAGAGTCATGTTTCCTTCTCTCCTCAACATCTTGAAAATCATTTATGTTTCCCTTGGCCTCTCAATTTTGGCCTTTTCCATTTTAGTGAAAACAGTTTTTCTTTTTTCATTGCCATCTTGCCTATTCTATTCATTTTCTCATGGAGCAAGTCTGTGTCTAAAATGTTTTTGCCTCATCTCCCCCTGTCCCCATGGTCTTATGTTACCATCTTCACTTATTTCTGTACTTTTGGTTTTGCCAAATACAGGTTTGAAAATCTGAAGTTGTTTGTGCTTCTGGGATTCTTCCTACAGTCAAAATCACATATGTGTTGATCACTGCCTACATTGGAGCACTGAGTCTTCTCTCACCAGTCCTGTCTGTCCATACTTCATGAGTTAACAACAGACTCTGTGAAGCTTCCACTAATGACAATGTAGATGCTAAAACCTCTGCATCCAGTAATCCTGATGGTCTCAGCAAAACTTAAACATTTTCTGGCTAAATGCTTAGCCACCATTACTGTCTTTTCCTACAAGCTCACAGCTTTAAAGAAATAAAGAAACTCCTGGCTTAGCCTTCATGCTTCCATCTTCATGCCTCTATAAGCTTTTGTCTGGGTCAATGCTGCCAGCTCACTGAAGCTCAGCAGTTAGCTATTTTTCAGCTGTGATCAGTCAAAAGCTGGAAGATCTCTTAGCACCATTAGCTGCAATGCCTAATTCTTACTCATGAAAGAAAGCTGTGATTTGAGAAGCTGGGTATATTCCAATAAAAAAAAAATCCAATAGAAAAGAGAGCTTTAAGCATATTACCTGAGAGGGACAAAAGCTGGCAAGTGAATAAAAAGCAAAGTAGTCTAAAATATTCTACTAACTCAATCATAACATTCTTAAACCTGTCTAACAGTGAATAATCTTTCCTAAATCAATGAGAATGTTAAAGTGTGTTGTTTTGGCAAAACATTTTTGTATATTTTTCTTTTTTTTTAAGCTAACAAATTTAAAGTTTACAATTTTTTTTGTGGTAGATCAGTGAGTTTTTAGTTGGATTTGGTTGGATTATAATGACTGTTTGCCTTAAGTAAGCAAACATGCAAATGCATTTCTGTAAAGGCAAAAGTACTTTAAGTACCAATGTAACTAACCTATTGCTGAATTCCAGAGATTTTATTACTGTATCATTTTTCAGCTAGATATATATCAAAAGAGCTTTGGGTGTCCTCCTACAGAGCAACTACATGGGTCATTTTCATTATTGTAATTCCTTTTATGCCCCAGCTCCCTAATCCCCTCTTTTGTAGTGTCTCCACAACCTGCATCTCCTTTGGCAAGAGAGGAAACAAATGAATCTCCATATACTTACTTCAGAGTTTATTTTTTTCAGAGCAGAACATTTCTTTGCTTTTCTAAGGACTCTCCCATCTGCCTGTCTCCTATTTCCCTCTTATATGGAAGATCATTAATTATCTTTAGTTACCTTAAATATTGTGTGTGGATGTGCTTTCTTAAAATGCAGGGGAATTTTTGGTTTTAACCCAAACTGAAAAACAAGAGGACTGACAAATTCTCTTGTCTGCGCAGAGCCCTCCTGAAATGTTCTGGCATGTTTTCAAATTTTGTCTTTAGCTAGACACAAAATTACCTTAAATGATATTGGTAGTTTGTCTTTTCATCTTTGTCAACTTGTTGACTTTTTACTGGCAGGAATAGAAGTATTCCTTCCTCCCAAGAGTTTTGCTTTATAAAGCTCAAGACAAATACAAGTTTAGGATTATGAAATCCCTCAGAGGAGAAAGATGACTGCAACAAATGTCACGAAGGAAGATGAATAACAAAACCAAATAAATGGATTCAACCATTTCAAAAGGCACTTTCAGTTTGATTTCAGGAAGGGATGGTAACATATTGTTTTGTCAGGAAAGCTACCAGTAGTCATAGTAGGCCTAGGCATAAATCATTAACTGGGTGCAATTTGGGGGTTCATTACTTAAATGAAATGAAACCAGTGTATGTAACTGGAAGAATCAGTCCATTAGGGTCTCTTTCAAATAGTAGCTTAATAGAACTGGAAATACTATGTGGAGAGAGGACAGGAGAAATCAAAGCCATGATATCTGACTTATTTCATTCATTTCTCCTTTTGGTTTGGTTTGTTTTGGGGTTTTGTTTGTTTGCTTGTTTTAATTTTGTTTTGTTTGGGGTTTTTTGCGTGTGGTAGAATCTCGGCAAAACCAGTTAGAGGATTAGAGGATTCATGTTATACTGCTCTTTTCAGAGCCCTCTAAATTGTGCAGCCAGAAAGAAATAAGAGGAATTGAGGGGCAGAATGACCAGCATTTGCAACCAAGACAGGCTAGAAAAAGGTGCTGCAGATTTTTACTTTCTTTACATATGAAGAGATGACCTGTTCTCTGATCATGGCAGCTGCAAAGGGACACAATCATTCATTTGACTCTAAACTCAAATGTTCATGCTGGGCTTACTGTGTTCCTGTCACACCCTCAGGCACATGGTGTAATTGTTGATGTTGTCCTGTGCAGGATGGGGAGTTTGATAATCCTTGGGAATCCCTTCCAGCTAAGAGAGTTTTCTGAAACTGGGCATATGGCTGGAAATGGATTTTAGAGGTATAAAATTCCTTTGGGTATTCCATCTCTCCAAAGAAGCTCAAGGAATAGGTACTGTCGCAAAACAAAAAACACAAGAGAGTTGCAAAGTGCCTTCTTTCTTCAGCAGAATGTCCAGGAAGCCATGCTCAGCGTGTACAACTGCCTTTAACTGAGGTATAAGTCCCTGTAATGGATAAGGGCTGTAAAAATCCAGTCTTACATCATTGATACCAGAAAGTACAATTCAGCTAGACTGATTATAGCTCAGAAAGCAAAGGCTCAGTCTGCAACAAGTCAGAGGGGTTACTGTCATCAAAATGAATAGATATTCAAGGAAAGTACTGGATAAAAAGCTGTTACATGCTCTGTAGGATGGAGTTTCCATGGCAGACTATGCATATTTCTTTCAGGTACTTCTACACACGCACCGTTGATGCTCAGTTTTTTTCTGCATACTACTTGGAAATGTCCCATGCTGTTTGATAAAACCCAGATGGTAACCAGATGGCTACATATGACTCTTTGGAAATGCTGCTACAGACAGGGACTAAGAAACTGAAATAAGTCTTACAAATACCTCCTTCCTTTTTCCATGACTTCCATTAATAGGGAGAGAAGATTACAATACTATATCTCCTCTGGTAAATAATGTCAGATGTTGTGGGCATTTGCAGATAATTTTTCCATTTTAGGAAAAGTAAAAAAAAAAAGGCTGACCCAGATTCAAGGCATTTTCCAATGATGACTAGTTTACTTACTTGATATATCCTACACTGGCAAACTTGGGACAGTTTTAAAGTTGAAATTACTATGAAAATCCATAAATATTACACTATCTCCAAGAATACAACAAAATCTGCTTTAGTTACTTCCTTTCTAAGAGCTCTCCCTTAGACCAGTTTAGCAGCCACCCCTCTGTTTCCTAAAGGGAGAGGTACAGGCTCACATCAGTAAGAGATGACATACAGCCTGTACCCTTCTCTAAACCACCATGCTGTTTTCTAAACAACAGAAAACTCTCTTATTATACAGATCTAGCATAACTTGTAACACCATACATCTTTCTCCATCTCTCACACATTGTTCCAGTTTGCTATCAATGAAAATATGCTGATGTGAAGATTTAAAAATACAGACGGGGTCTGGAGTATTTAAGCATTGTTGGTCTAATACTGCTACAATGTCACAGAGAGTTAACGTATCCCAGTTTCTACCCTCATGGAAGTAGTATGCTTTTGCATTAATTTCCTTTGGAAAATTCTTTATAGGGATTTATTTGGCTCCAGATGGATTGTGTCTGCTGATTCTATTAATATTTCCCAATGTTGGTCAGTGATTTACTGTCAAGTTTCTGGTTTAGTCTAATTTTTAGCCCTTCTGTTTTACCCTAGTGCAGTCTTTGGTGTGATAAACCACAATAAGATATATTCATAATGATACCTGACAAGAACTTTTCAATGTATCAGAGTTCATGGTACCAAAGCTTCTTGGCACCAAACTACATATAACCTATGAGTAATAAATTAAGTAATTTTCATCTCTATAAGCAAAGAACACAATATGCTGGTTTGTAGCTAAGCACATAAAATATTTATTGGGAAAAAACAATTAGATAATGCATGTGTATTGATAGGAAAATGTACATGCATAACTCATGAGACAGAGAAGCACAGAAATAGAGGGGATACATCTGTAGTGGGGAATACATTTAAATGCAGGAAAATACTTACCACTCAAAATAAGAACAAATATGTTCTTTTAAGATATCATAGTTGTCATTTTGATGGGAGAAGCCAGTCATCACAATTACATTCATTGCACCTGAAATATTTGGTAGGAATTTACTAGGATCTGGTTTATGCTAATATTTTTCTGAGGTATTTTTAACTGTTAATGAACTACTGTCAGAAGGTTCATTATTTCACGATTACATTATTTTTAATAACACAGATTTTAATGAGTTTTTCCCTCTTCTTGAATATTTTCTCTCTGGGTGTTCTTCATTGCCCACCATTCTGTGTTTCAAACTGTTCAGTCTTATTGAACAGAGTGCAATAAAATGAACAGGGAAGAGCCAGCGGCACTGTGGAAAATTGCCACTGAAGCATTTTTAAATGTTTTCGTGCTGCCATCTTGAGTACAAGTATTAAAACTACACTTATTGGGCGCCCAAGCAACCAGGCCTATGCTTTCTTCATTTAACACATCATCTTGCATGCTTGAATATGGGTTTCAAATACGGCCAAAATCAATCAACTGTGCACTTTATATACAAGGATGTAAGTGAGTAAAGTAACCAGATCATCTCTGGTGATTGTTCAACACCACCAAAACATCACGTTGAACAAACAGAAACCGGTACCAGACATTCAGATGATTACTTGCCATGGTATTTCACCCAAACCCAGGAAATACTACATTTAAGCATTATTTGTTTTCTTTTTCAACATGAAGATATTTTTGTAGATCTCTGGACTCCAAGAATATGATGAGAGAATTCTGGTTGATAAGTACTGAATATTAATTCCCCCTTATTTTCATATTCTCACATTTTACATACCTCTGTGTTCTGGTCTTTTTCTGTCCCTTTCTTCAAGAATTAAGCATTAACCCTAAAATATCTAGCTTCTATTATCCAAACTTGTCCATGATTTTGAGATTAACATGACCTGATTCTCAGGAAGATTTTAGCCACTTGCTCTGCCCTCGTGCTACCTTCAGGACAGCCAGGCTGCTGGCTGAGGAGGCTGAGATGGTGGCTCAGTTATTTACTGCTTATCATTTGAATCTTGCTGCTCATAAGGGCCCATTAGAAATGGTTGATCCTCTGTTTACAAGGACTCTTTCAGTGTAGCATGATAATGGCTGTTCATTGATAGATGTATGTAAGCATAAAGGCTTACAGTTCTTATTTCTCAAAGCTCTGGCTGATGGTGTATCACCTGACAGATAGGAATCAAGATCTTCAGAGATTTCCAGATATAAAATGGGAATAAGGCCTGCATTCTCTATGGTTATAGTGATTTGATAAAGCTTTTTGCCCTTCAAGAAGCAGTATTCATAAACAGATAATCCCTTTCAGGAAAAAACAAAACCCAAACAACTTACCTATATTAAAAGAAAGGACTGTGTACAAGGAAAAGCCATATTTTAGGATGGAAAATATTAAAAGATTTCACCTGGCAAGTTCCCCATTTTTTTCCCAGTCAAATACAATGACAGCTTTTAGAGAATCATTGTGATTTTTGTGGTAATTCTGACTTTGTAATCAAGAATAGATGAACAGATACATTTTCTTAATCAGTCTTTCTTTGCTTAAGTGACACACAGAACTCAAATGATATTCCTGTCTGCCTATTTTACTTGTGATTGTGCTTAAGGCAGGCACAAAATTATGATTAGACTTTACACATATAATCAGACAATACTTGGCTGAGTGGGCAGAAGATTATATCATTATATCCTTATCCTTCTATATCCTTATCACCAAAAAGAAAAACTGAATGGAAAAATAATTTTATTGCAGGTACATATGGGACCATTTAAAAAAGCTTCCCAAAAGAAGATAACAGGCATTGTCCTAAAAACATTTGATGGCAGGTTCACAACAAAGGGTCACATTTAGGCACATTACATTGTACCTCAGCATCTGTGGCACACCCTCAAATGCTCTTGTCATTAAACCTTTAATTTCAAAACCACTTCTCTTTTTTTTCATTTGCCTTCTTTTTTTTTCTTAAAAGTTTACTTGAAAGTAAACCAATTTTCTCAATTGCCTGTATTTGAGGGTCCAAAGAATAATAAGGTAAAGATCCTTAGAAACAGAATGTGAAGAAAGTGGTATAGTTAAATCTAAGGAAGAAAAATCAAATGGATCAAATGGATCAGATTTTCTAAATAGTCTTCCACCGTGTAAAACAACTTTTAGTAGAGAAGATGATTATAAAATTAAAAAAATATTTTTTTTCTACTGACACAACTATCTAATTAGGATAATAAAGCACAGAATGCCAAGAATGCTATGAAATCTCCAGCATCTGGATAAAAGAATCCCTCCTAACCCTTTCTCTTATCTAATTCTGTGATATCTAGTTGAGGACACATTGAACTCCCAGTAATTTTCAGACCATTTGATTTACTACTCAGCAATTTCAATTTGGACAAAATGATAAGTTTTATATAACACATTTCATCTGTGTGGCAGGTTTTGGCAGTGGGGGGGGGCAGGGGGGTGTGCAGCTATAGGTGTGAGAACCTTCTCGAAGCTTCCCACATGTCCAGCAGAACCAATGTCAGCTGGCTCCAAGACAGACCTCCTGCTGGACAAGGAGGAGGCCTTCACCACCTCAGGGATAACAGAGCAAAGAGAGGAAAACCCCACCTGCTCAATTACAGCTGGAGAGAGGAGTGAGAATAGGTGAGAGGAACAGCCCTGCAGACACCAGGGACAGTGAAGGACAATGGGGAGGCAGGAGGGGCTCCAGGCACCAGAGCTGGGATTCCCCTGCAGCCCCTGGTGCAGCCCGTGGGGAGGCAGCTGTGCCCCTGCAGCCCAGGGAGGAACAGGGGGAGCAGAGATCCACCTGCAGCCCCTGGGGGAGCCCAGAGCAGAGCAGGTGGATGCCCAAAGGAGGCTGTGACACCCAAGAAAAGCCTGTGATGGAGCAGTCTCCTGTCAAGGTCTCTGGAGCAATGGAGAGAGGAGCCCACAATGGAGCAGGTTTGCAGGAGTTGTGGTCCCATGGGGGCCTCCCACTGGAGCAGTCTGTTCCTGAAGGATTGCACCTTGAGGAAGGGACCCACACTGGGGCAGTCTGGCAAGAACAGCAGCCCGTGGGAAGGACTCACACTGGAGAAGATCGTGGAGTCTATCCCCCTCTGGAGGAGGAAAAAAGGGTGAAGCATCCATCTCCCAGAGCAGGAAGGGACAGCAGGGACAATGTGTGATGAGCTGGCCACAATTCACATTCCCTTGTCCCGCTGGGCTGTTGCAGGGGAGGACATAGACAACTCACTAATAAAAATAAACCTGGGAAGGTGGGAGGGATGGAGATAGAGTGTTTTGGTTTTATTTCTTATTATCCTATTCTGATTAATTTTCTCCAAGTCTGTTTTGCTCATGACAGTAATTGATGAGTGATCTCTTTCTGTTCTAGCCTTGACCCATAAACCTTTTGCTATATTGTCTCTCCTCATCTAGCTGAGGAGGTAAGTGACAGAGAAGCTTTGATGGACATCTGGCAATGAGCAAGGGTCAACCCTTAGCAATAAGGAACCTTAAAATTAAGGGAGGAGGTACAATTCAAGCAGAAGCTTAGAGGTGTACATTTAAGTGATCTATAAATCTGTTTTCACCATGTGCTGCAGATTCAAACCAGAACACTGAGGTTAAATTAGTGAAACATCAGGAGGAGTGTGTAAACTACACTGAAAATGGTGGCAATGTAACAGGGTGATATTTGGAGTAAGGTGGAAAGTTTACCAAGGGTACAGGGACCTCCCTGGAGTCGGGAAGGGATCCCTGCCCAAACCCTGTCACCACAGATGAGAAACATTCCTTAGGTAGTACTTTGGGATGGAGCGAGGACACAGAGATCACACGAGCCGTAATTGCACCAATCATGAGGGTTATAGGCTTTGTTAATTGGTGATACATCTTTTCGATATGTGTTTTGTTCTGGTCAATTCCTGGCCAATTACTATTTTTGGACGTCTAAAGTAAAATTTGACGCAATATGTGGCCATGGAGGACCCCAATAGATCCAATTCTTGGGGCTCCTGATTATCATCTGGCAGAATTTTTGTCCACTCGTCCCAAGTATCAACCACATTGGGTCTCTTACCTGTGGTGCGGAGAACCTCTGAGTTATAGAAAGGCCAATCATCTGCAACAAAGGAATTCCTACTAGACATGTGGAAAGTGGGTTATCAATGCTTCCCATGGACAAGCACATGTTGTCCTGTTTTAGCGTTTTTTACTAAGGTTACCCAGACATTATGACTGGGCTGAGGGCTGATCCAGCCGGAGACATGCGGTGCAGTGAAGAGCATCCAGGCTGCAGTGAGGACAGCACCAACGGAGATATTTTTCATCTTTGGGCAGGAATAGGGCTTCTGATAGGGAATATAAACAAAATTGTTAGCTTTATGATGAGAGGGTTTTGCCTAGATCTTTTCCTGTTCCTGTCCTCCCCCCTTTTTCTTTTTAATTTCTAAGTTATGCTAAGGGAGGGAGAGGTGGGTAGAAAGCAAGAGGATTTTAAAAGTTAGAGGAAAGGAACAATAGGGTATTTAAAATGCAAAAAAAAACAGAGTAACAACACATAATTCAAAAAACACTTTCATGTTAAGGCTATCTATGGCTTGATGCAGCAGGACATTATGTTGTCCTCAGTGTTGTCTGCTGTCTTGTGATGGGGCGGTCTGTTCTGGTGTTAGAGGGAGTTCGGCGGCGTCTTCTTCTCAGGCAGAGCTGGTTTGGTTCTGAGGTGGTCTTGTGTTTGCCTCAGGAGAATTCTTGTCTTCATCTGCAGGAGCGGTATTCGTAGATTCTAAGTATGGTTTTTACATTTTTCCTGGGTACCACCTTGGACCGGATGGCAGTAGCACACACGCATGTCCTCTACCCCAAGTAATCAGCTGATAAGGCCCAGAAAATTGATGTGATTCAGGATCCTTCACGAGCACTGGTGGTTTTTCAGTAAGCTTTGCTTGGGTGGAATTTGCAAAGTGGCGAAGTATTGGTGGATCAGGCTCTGAAACTGAACAGTTCAAAAAATTGATGACATAGAGAGCTTTACAAAGTCTTTCCACTGGAGATGTGATTTTCGTGTCTCTGTTCTGCTGATTGAGGACTCTTTTGAGGGTTTGATGTGTCCTTTCCACGATGGATTGTCCTGTGGGGTTTACAGGTATGCCAGTCTTGTGTGCTATGCCCCATGCATTGAAGAACTCCTTTAACTTACGGGAAGTGTATGCTGGCCCGTTATCTGTTTTGATTACCTTTGGTACTCCCAGGGTGGCAAAAGCGAGTAGAAAGTGTTTTATTGTATGCAGTGCATTTTCCCCTGTGTGTGATGATGCAAACACAGCTCCTGAGAATGTGTCAACCGATACATGCACGTATTTTGATCTTCCAAACGGTGCAAAGTGAGTAACATCTGTCTGCCACAGCTGGCAGCTGTTCAGACCTCTGGGATTGACTCCCATTCCCATAGATGGTATCTGATAGGACTGACAGTTTGGACAAGTTGCCACAATAGCCTTAGCCTGATCCTTTGAGAGTTTGAACATTCTCTTAAGGGCAGGCACATTTTGATGAAAAAACGCATGAGACAGCTTTGCCTGGGCAAAGATGTCAGGAACATTAGCAGTTTCAACAACCATTGCTAAAGCATCTGCTCTCCTGTTGCCTTCTGCAATAATACCTTGAAGGTCCGTGTGGGACCTCACATGCATTATATGGTAAGGCTGCTTTCTGTGGGAGATTAGGCGTACCAATTTAGAGAGCAGTTGGTACAACTTTGGGTTAGAAACCTCTTTAAGAAGAGCATGTTCTGCTCTCATAGCTATACCAGCAACATAAGCAGAATCTGTGACCAGATTAAAAGGTTCATTTTAAATCTTTCAAAAGCTCTGACTACAGCTGCTAATTCTGCAATCTGTGGTGAGCCCTGTACAATTTGTATGTCAGATTCCCAATCTTGAGTTTGGGGGTCTCTCCATGTAATCACTGACTTGTGGGAGGACCCTGAACCATCAGTAAAGAGGGTTAGAGCTTTAAGAGGTTTAACGCTTTGGATTCGTTTTGGAATCAAATGGAAGGTTTCCTTAGAATTAAAAAGTTTGTGCTTTGGGATTTGAGCTGTGGTTCGACCTGTGTAGCTGTCTAAAGGCAAATTGAAGGCTCTCATTAGTTTGGATCAGATCCTCAAAATCAGTAAGAGTTATTGGCAAGTATATGCATTTCAAAGTCACAACCTGAAAGAGGCGCGAAGGCGAGTCCTAGCTTTTTATTAGGTGAGCTATGATCTCCTGGTAGGTGGTAAGTGTCTTTGTGGGCTGGTTACTTGTAAAAATCCATTCTAGTATCAGCAGAGGATCTCGAAGCTGAGAGTCCCATTGAAAAATCAGTCCATGGAATCGGGGTGCTTTTCCCAGGATGATGAACTGGAAAGGCAAGCTGGGGTCGAAAAGCGATGAGCTTTGCGTGAAGACAAAGCTTCCTGGACTTTGACAATAGCACCTCTGGCTTCTTCTGTGAGAGTGCAAGGAGGTCCAATTCCTTGGTCCCCTAAGAAGGTTGAACAAGGGGCAAGGTCCTCTGTTGTAATTCCTAGCAGTGGACGTACCCAGTTGATGGATCCACACAGGCTGTGTAAGTCTCTCAAGGTTTTAGGATCATTAAGTATCGTGATCTGCTGGGGTACGATGGTCCTTTCCCGGATCTGGACTCCAAGGTAAGTCCATGGCTTGGTGTACTGGATTTTGTCCTCACGAATCTCCATCTCTGCCTTTTCTATGGCTTCAATAGTCTTTTTAGCTGTGTTGTCCAAATGAGTTTTGTCTGAAGCACACACCAGGATATCATCCATATAATGGTAGATTATGGAATCTGGAAATAATTTCCGAATGGGAGACAAGATGTGAGCTACATACCACTGGCAGATACTCGGCGACGTTTTAAGTCCCTGAGGAAGAACGGTCCAATGGTATCTTTTGAGCGGGGCCTCGTTGTTGAGCGAAGGAACGGAGAAGGCAAACCGAGGAGCATCATCTGGATGTAGAAGAATACTGAAGAAACAGTCCTTAATGTCTATGACAAGTTCCCAGTCTCTAGGCAACATCGATGGGGAGGGCAAACCAGGCTGGAGAGAGCCCGTGTCCTCGATGACCTCGTTGATTCTGCGAAGGTCGTGGAGAAGCCTCCATCTGTTAGTCCCAGGTTTTGGTAGGACGAAGACAGGAGAATTCCAAGGGCTATCGGACTCAACAATGTGACCTTTAGCTAGCTGTTCTTCCACTAGAGCGTTTAGGGCGCGCAGCTTAATTTTAGAAAGGGGCCACTGTTGGACATGTATAGGCTTGTCACTTTTCCAGATGAGTCGAGGTGTTTCAGGAAGCGCCCCTAACTCAGTGGCCCCACTGAAAAATCCCGAGTGGGAATGCTTAAAGTGGCTCCCCACTGGGATAAAACGTCTCTGCCCCAAAGGGTGATGGGGGCCCTTACCACAAATGGGCGGATGGTTGCCATCTGACCATCAGGACCTTCAACAAGGATGTTGTGCTTGCTCCTCATGGATGCTGTATTTCCACCAATCCCGGAAATCATACCTGCAACAGGTTGTAGCTCCCAGTGCTTAGGCCAATCTGAGCGGCGATGATGGTCACGTCAGCACCGTGTCCAGTATCCCTGGCAGGTGGGTCAACTCTCCTTTGCAGGTGAGGCCGCACTTCGATGAAAGGCTTGGATGTTCCCACGACTTGTACCCACATGGCTGTAGGGTTGAGAGGTATCTGTTCCTGTGATTCTTTGGAAGCAAGAAAGCTTGTGCTATTGGGGTTCCCTTTGAAAGAAAGAATGGTAAGTCCATACAATATACCTGGATGAGGATTTCTTGTCCTGGCATCACCGTAAGCACTTCTGGAACAACAAATATTTCCTTTGGGCAATTAAGAGAGTCCCCTGTAATTAAAATGTCTGAGGGATCACCTTTAGGTCCATATTTACCAGTGGGAATTCTGTGGACATTATCATTAGTAAACTCAATGGACAAAGCAGTTACCAGTTGTCGGCGGGTTCCCATCTGGGTTGTCCCGTGGGTTGAATCCTCTTCTTGTGGTCTGGAACGCCTTGGGCTGAAGCGTGGTTGGGTCTGAATGGCCTTTGATTTGTTGTCATCGCCCGGGGCCCCTGGACCGGGCTCCGCAAGGCGTTTCCCGGACGCTGCTGGAGGCGTTGCTGGATCTGGGGTCTCTGATGAGAATAGCGGTAGTATCGGGGGGGTGATCTCTCAGGACAGTCCTTGATGTAATGTCCAAGTTGGCCACAGTGATGGCACTTAGCTTGGTCTTTAGAAGTCATTACTGCATAAATCCCAGAAACTCCTTCAGCAATACCCTTAGTAACAGCTTGAGCCACTGTGTTCTCAGTGGACATGTGACGCGTACAGCATTCTAGCATCTGCTCTATAGTAGGGTTTGTATCAACGGGTAGGGACCTCAAAATGGCTTTGCACTTTTCATTTGAATTACTCAAAGCAAGCTTACATAGGAGTTCCTTCCTAGCTTCTGCACTCTCAATCTGTTTCTCCAAAGCATCTTTAATTCTATCTACAAATTTAATGAAGCTTTCATCCAACCCTTGTTTGATAGTAGAAAAATGCATTGTTGGCAGTGACTCATCATGCATGAGAAGCAGAGAGGTTTTTGCTGCAGTTGCAACATCTTGTAAAGCGTCTTTTGTTAAAGTTTCTAATTGATTAGCAGGTTGTTGTAATGCACCTTCACCTGCAAGCTGATCCACTGAAAAATTTGTCTTATTAGCATCTGCAGCATAGGAATCTGATAATATTTTCAAATGTTTTTTCCAATTCCTTTCCCATAGCATATATTCTGCTGGGGAGAGGAGACAATTTGCAATATTTTTTACATCATGTGGAAGTAAAACATATGCAGAGAACATAGCTTCTAGAAAATTTCTAAAGATATGTGCACTTCTGCCATGGTCCTTGGCTATATTTCTTAATTGTATTAATTCCTTATTCGAAATTGCTGTCCACCTTTTAGCGGTGGCAGCTCCACCGTTAAATCCTTGCAAGTACTCGACTGGAAATGCATTAATTTTCTGTGCAAGATCCCAATCACCAGTTTTGACAACTTCCATTTTAATGAAAGCCCATGGATCTGAATGAATCGTTTCAGAATCTGATTCACTGGAGGAGGCTTCTGAGGAGGACTGTATTATTAATTTGGATTTGCGTTTTAATCGCTTAGAAACGTTTTTCAAGGGTTTCAAAGGCTGGTCAGAGAGTGGCGCTGTTGGCACCAGAGTAGAAGCACAGCAAGGACGGTCGGGGGTTTTCATAACTTGGGGGGTTTCTGAAATTCCGTTCGGGGGGAGGGAGGGGTGTTGAGGAGGCGCGGAGGGAGGGTGAGGCTGAACCGGGGGGGGGGTGCGGGATAGGGAGTCGGGGAGCACGCGCTCCGCGTTGCCGGATTGAAATGCCGCGGTTACAGGATTGATAAGTGTTTGAACGGCGCTAGTAAAATTCTCGTGTCCCGGGGAAGGCTGAGGACAAAGGGCGGGGGGGACAGAGCCGGCAGGAAAGGCGGAGGCCGGGGCGGCAGGAGAGGTGTGGGTGGGTGCCAATGGCACAGGATGAGGGGGGAACAGAGGCGGGGAACCACGGGAGAGGGAGGGGAGGGGCGGGGCAGGTGTCGGGTTGAAGCGGGCGCAGGGGGAGGCGAACACGAAACGACAGCGGTGGGGGGGGAAATTGGAGGAGGGGCGGAGACACGGCCGGAGGGAGAGCGGGGAGAGGGGCGGGGGGGGCGGTGGGGGGGGATTGGCTGAGGACAGGAAGCTGGCCGCCGGAACTTGGGATGGACAAGAAGCCAGGACAGGGTAGGCAGGATGTGTGGCGAGATAGATAAACGACTGGGGTGGGGGTCAGGCCCCCAGGACCCGCAGTAGAGGAGGAAAGTGTTATCTCAGAGCCCGCGGGCAAAGTGGTGGCCAGGCTGATTAGCAGAGTCTTATCACTCGAGCCATTTGCATTCGAAGGCCACTGCCAGAACTCGTTTGCAAGAGTTTTTCGAGTTAAAATTCTAAACACTTTTAGTTATAAAAATGAAATAAAGGCAAGAAATTAGTTACAGAGAAGTCTTGTCTAGTTTGAGTTATATAGAGAGTGTTGCCAATTTTGTCCCAAAAGGAATCGTCAGTAACAGTGTTCTTATTAGTTTCAGGAAAATGTGATGTAATCCATAAAATAAATCGTTTAAGATTGCTTTTTGAAAGTTTACCAGAAGAAAAAGAAAAGTTGTTAGTAGATAGAATTTCTACAATGGTTAAATAAATCTCTCTCTCGATATCAGAAAGCTTTGGGGTGCGTAAAGAAGCACCCATATTCCTTCCCACAGAAAAAAAAAACAGAAAAAAAAAGAAAAAAAACTCAAAAAACAATCAGAACCCCAAAGGGACGCGCGCGGCTGTTAGTTATACATACCAATCTTTTGGGGTGAATTCTGTGGAAGGCGTCTGCTTAGTCAGTTCTCCTCGAACAGTCTATGTTCAGATGGTAGAAGTGAGGGTCGAATCTGACCGCTGGGAAAGAAGTCTCCTTCTAAAATGAAAAAGTCCTTTTTCCCAGCGAAACGGCGTTCGGCGGCAATTAGCTAAAGCCCCGGGGGGTTTCGATGCTCAAGGTAGGAATCTCAAAGGATCCGTGTGCGAACGTCGTAGGCGCCACTTATAATAATAGTGGGAGAACCTCTCTAGGTAAGCCCGACTATTATCATATGAATGCCCAGCTAGCTCAGTAAAACAAGTCTCCAGCAGAGACCCAATGACTGAGATAAGCGAGGCCAAAAGCCGCCGAGCTCCTTCCTAGCAAGCCAGTGATATTCAGCTTAAGTGATTCAGCTCTTTCGTGAGTTCAGCTCAGGCTGCTAGAAGGATCGCTCGGGGCAGTGGCAAGCAGACGAGAAAGAGAGAGGGGAAGAGAATACGCCGAAATTCCGCAGTGAAGTTTATTCGGGATGTCCACGAAGGGTACAGCGATTCTTCTTCTCCGAGGAAAGGGGGTACAGAGGGCTCTTTTTATAGCCTTGGCATGGATCCAAAACCAGCCAATAGCCGCAGGTTTAAGCATATTCCTTAACTGACCAATAGCTAAAGAGTTACAATAGTATTGTCTTAACTGATTAAAGGAAAGGTCCTCAACACGGTCGGGTGAGAGGAACAGGACAACGCCCGCTCAGGGGTGACTCAGCATTCAATTCTCCAAGGAGCTTTTCCTGTATCCTTGGGGTTCACTACAGGACTGAACAACCAAACTAAAAACCACAGAGCACCCAAGGGAGGCAGAAAGGGAACACACCCTTTCTAAGCCCACTTCCCCTTTCCTCTGTAATCCATCCCCCAGCTTTTAGGACAGACCATTGGGTCCCAGTAACCCTCCACTAACTGAATGCTGTCATCCACGATGGTGCCCAGAGAGGAAGTTTCTTTTCAGTTGTAAAGATTTTTTACAGTCATAAACTCAGCTTTCTATAATTCTATTACCTGATTTTGATAAAAATATTTTCTTCATTTAAAACTAATGAGCATAAAATGCTCACTTTCCCCCGTCTGCCTTCTTTCTGTTCACATCACTAAACCTTTTTTCAGGCTTGACTTGATCCCACCTGACTCTCTTCCTACCTCTCCTTTAAACCCCTTCCTGAGCAGAGCTTTGCAATGAAGGCACAAAATAAGTAATGGATAATAAACCCCCTCTGATCAGTTAGTAAATGCTGAGTTTTACAGCTTATGAGGAAAGGGTTCCATGTACTACAAAGCTTGTACAGAAATATTTGCAGCATCAATGATGCCAGTGATTTTACAGATTGCTGGGGCAAACTTTTTCTTTAATTTGACATAGCTGTATGTAGAGCCTTTACTTATTGGAAAGAGCCTTTTCTTATACTTGGAAAGAAAAGTTTTTTTTTATTAAAAAATACAGAAAAAATGCAAAAAATATAAAGCATCCTCAATTTATTGGCATAGAGTTTCT
The DNA here is from genome assembly GCA_024865655.1 of Emberiza elegans. Classification (NCBI taxonomy): domain Eukaryota; kingdom Metazoa; phylum Chordata; class Aves; order Passeriformes; family Fringillidae; genus Emberiza; species Emberiza elegans. Next base: position 34,324,924 of record JALJVW010000910.1, on the reverse strand, counting down.
TTTCATTACTAGCTAAGTAAATACACACTAAGTATATAAGCACAAGGGCAGGACTTCTTCTATCCTTATGTTAAAAAGGTTTTCAGTTCTATTGCTATAAAATGGACTGAAATTCTTCTGAAGATAACCTACAAATGAATAAATACTACTTAATAATTGCAGTAAGTGTATTTAATACCATTATAATGAAATGCATAAACCACAGCTATCAAGATTATGTAATAAGTGAAAAGTTCCATTGGTGTATTTTCTGATGCCATTGCCCTGCTTGAGCCTGGACTTAGGCTACCAAGCAGATTTCTCTAGCTCTCCTTTGCTTTCTGGATTTTATATTGGATTTTTCCCTTGCCTCCATCTGTAGATGAAAAGCAGTCTCAGAAAAATGGCTGCTTAGCCCCAGGTTAGAGCTGCAGCTCTCATCTGCAGAAACAGAAATCCCTCAAAAGACACTGCCAGGAAATTGGAGCTGCTATCAGTGCTGAGGTTTTACTTCCCCAGATGTACAGCTTGCTGGTGGCTGTTTCCTCCAGCTGCTGACTGGAGGCTGACCTTGCTGGACACCTACCAGGGCTCAGGAGGGGCATATAACACAGAATCATGTGACACACATCATATAACACAGAACTCTGGGATTTACAATTCATCTGATTTTGCTGATGGGCTTAAATTTGGTCAAGAAACAGCTGTGTACACTATCTGAAATGTTTTAATTATTAATTAAATTTAATGCTTTAAATGTGTTGGCAGCTGTGGTGAGCTAATCGACCAGATGACGTTGTGACACTTTTGCAACCAACCATTTCCTCAACAAGCTGGCTGCGTGGTTTTGGGTGGTGGGTTTCTTAGGAGTGTTAACTGCAGCTTCCCATGTCCCCAGTCTCATCTAACTTTTAAACTACCTTGTGCCAACCATTTCCTTGGTTTCCTCACTTTTCTTGTGTTCTCTACTGGGGTGGACACAGCCCCTGAGCAGGGACAGTGAAGCTGCATCTCCCAAGACCCCTGCAGCTCTGTGGTGCCAAACAGAGGCAGCAGCACTGACTTTGCTCACATCAGTCTCTTGGACAGAGCAAGAAAGACACAAAGAGAGGAAAGTGCAAAATTCTCACGATTTCAACTCCCCCAGAGGTGCAGGAAGATGGCTGCCCTTTTGTGTAAAAAGGAGTTTGGAGAATGGAGGCCAGGACCAGGTCACCAGGGCTGTCCACATGCCCTGGTGGTATCAGCCTCAGTGCAAACTGCAGGCTGTTGCTACCCCATAAATGCTTTATCAGGCAGTTGAATTAATGAGAAGTAAGCAGCAGTAGTTACAAGGAAAGACAAATTTTCCTTCCCTGCAGACACCTAGTTAGAATATTTTAATTTCTTAAATGACAACACTCTCACAGCTGCTTTACCTTTGTTACAATCCATTGCTTTATTGGGGAGCAGGGCTACATGTCCCTTTCCAAAGTCTGAGTTTATGCTTTAGGCTGGCTTTTGAAAAACAAAAATAGATTTCAAAAAGTGTTTAGGTGTTGTCATATATATTGCAAGGGTTCCATATTGCTAGAGTTTCACACCTCCTTGGTACTTCTTGTAGGCAGCTCCTCTAGACACACTGACTCTTCCTTGTCCTCACAGTAGCCAAGTGACTCCTGTTCCCACCAATCCACTCTTTTATAGCACTCTTCTTACTGGCTACAGGCGTGGCCTGTTAACATCAGGCCTGCTCCTAATCTTTAGTAATTGGTTCAGCTGTAACTTTAGAGGATAAGATTACATTCTATACTAGCTTCATTTATCCATACTGTATCCCCCTACATTTAGGTCTTTTAATTACCAAAAAAAAACCAACCCCAAAGCCCCAACAAAAGAAACAACTAATGTTCTCACAAGGAAGGTTTATCACAGATTTCAAGATAAAGCAGAGGCAGGTCAAGTGCTTCTGAAGATCATGTATGAATATTTTGGTACTTGCTGTGTGTGTCTGCCCTGCACCATCCAGGGGATGTTCTCACAGGGCTGCTCACTCTATAAGAGAAATGAGAAATAATGGGAGCACCTGAACCTATATTGGTGCACTGACAAAGCATGGAGTATCATTTCCATGTGCCTGAGATCTGTCAGCCGGAACTGCAGCTGGGGAAAGATCTGTTATCCAATCTTATACAATGAAATCCAATTTCACTTTGGAAATTGCTCCATTTTAGGAAGCTTGGAGAAAGGATTTTTATTATATGCCTGCACCAACTGTCTGTTTTTTCCCAAATTACCCTGGCGTATAGAAAATGGTACTGAATGTGTGTGAAGGGTAAGCTTATATGTCCATTGTAGACCCACCAGACCTTCTGAGTCTGTATTTGATGTGTGCCTAAGCAGATTGAATCAGCACCATGACACAGACTCTGACTGGAATGGCTCATTGCTGACTCACATGTCAGGAAAGAATTCTGCATATACTTTTCAAGAGATGTGGTTGAGACTTCTTTAAACTTACATAGGGAAACCCAATGGGCTCTCCAAATCACAACAGGCACAAGCCAGTGTCTTCATAGTGTTACAGATACTATTTGCTGCTATCTATTTCATTCTGCCTAAATAAATGTCTTCCTTTGTGAGGCTTTTATAGGCTGGAGGTTTATGGGTGACAAAGATCTGGAAACCAAAATACTATTTAGGGTAGGCTGTTGCTACTGAAGGTGGAAAGGGCATGGAAGAATTAATCCATTTATGTGGGAGCACATATAATCTTAAATTATGGTGCATATTTCTTGATCCATAGGGAAAGGCTGGAGAAAAAATAAAATGCAAGACTTTGCATTTATAATCCTTTCCTCCACTCTAACACAAGAGTGCAGCTGTGATCTCTCACCTTATTTAGCTCTGCTATATTTCCTCATTCCTTTTTCTACTTAACTGGTGGAGTGATTTTTTGATTCAGCCAAGGCACTGTCCATTCTCTGTTCATCCTCCTTTTACCTTATCAGCTTGCCTTGTGCAGGATAAATTTCCAGGAGACCCCATATGACATCTTCCAACTCCCAGGCTGACTGAGAGTCATTTGTCTCAGGCCATTTTAACACAGCAGTCAAGAAAGACAAGGAGGTACCAGAGTCCATCAGAGGGCTGGCTCCCTCCCAGGTCAGTGTTAGGGGGTGTCACCAAGACATTCATTGTCTTGGGGTCATGATGTGTGGGGAGTCGGGCTTGGTGAGTATTTTGCATGTAAATCACCCTCTATCTGTACACTTTTTTAGTTAGTACTGGTGCTCTTATTGTTTGTTATCTTATCTCATTGCTGTTTCCAGTAAACTGTTCTTATCTCAATCTGTGATCTCTGTTTTTTATTTCCCATTGGAGGGGGAGGGAAACAGCCTATAGTTTTTTTTTATGGGAGTACTAAACTGGGGATTACCATTCCTAAATCATGACATCAGGGGACTGGAGCACCTCTCTTATGAGGAAAGACTGAGGGAGTTGGGCCTGTTTAGCCTGGAGAAGAGACAGCTGAGAGGGAACCTTATCAATGTATACAAATATCTTCAGGGTAGGTGTCAAGAGGATGGAGCTCAGTGGCAGTGTGAGGGGCAAGAGGTACAAACTGAAACACAGGAAATTCCATTGAAATATGAGGAAAACTTTACTTACTTTGAGAGCAACAGTGTGCTTTCTGTACACTACTCTGTGTAAAACCAAACTTCCAAGAAAGTCCCAAACTCCTAATTTTGACTGATTTTGACTTCTGGCATTTATTTGCATTGAGTAAGTGGAATGACATGCAAGTGTTTATATCTGACAGATTTGTAAAAGCTCTAACTCTGTCTCTAATTGCATATGCATTATTTTGCAGCTACATCCTTTAAAAAAATGTGCACCCTTGAAATACATAACTAATTTTACACTAACTTTTTCTCTTTTATTTTTCCTAATATTACAAATAATGGCTTTCATAATTATGAATTAAAACAAGGTTTGTATGCTAGAAAATTAATAATATTTACAAATCTACATTTATTACATAGATTGTCAAGGCCTTTTGTCTCAGTGAGAGCTATTGCTGTCTCCACAGGAACACTTTCTTGCTACACAGTATTTATTACTGACACTATACACAAACATTCCAAAAAATATGAGAAGAAAACAAATACAACAGCTATATTTAAAGGGTACTGTTCCAAAATCTAAACCCCATTGGAAGTGGCAAACAAAAGCATCCAGTCAGCTCCATCCTACAGCAGATGAGTATATTAGTTGCAGGTGCTCAGCTTTTCAGGGTCTCTCTCAGCCTGATGTGTCCTTTAAGAGGCAATGGCACATATTGCTGCACACGTTCAGTTGCTCTACCTTTGTGCTGCAGTTCTTTGCTCTGCAAAATGTTCTTCTCAGTACACAAAAGCAGCTGCTGAAGAAACTGCTTCAGACCGAGGGTGAGAGAACTGATGGCAGGATCACTAAGCAAACTCCAGTAAAGACTGAGACAGTGCAGAGACACTGAAGGATCTTCTGTGAAAAACAAAAATATCAACATTATTGCCTGTCATCGAACCCCAGGTGAGATTGAAAAGCCACTAAAGCCTTTTTGGCTGTAGAGCTATGGACCTGAATTATGCTTGACTCAAAATGGTTCACCTTAGATTAAGAAAAAAAAATGTTTTGCAGAAATGATACCAAAAGCTTTTTTCTATTTTCTTTGCTTTATCACTGATTATTTTTTACCCTAGAGAAAAAATAGTCATGGGGGGACTTATCCGTATCTTTAGAAAGTTTAGTTGTTTAATGTTTAATTAATTAATTAAAAATTACAATTGACAGAGACTTCAGGAATGTCTATGGCTGGCTAAATTATCCAAGCACTACATTACCTCCTGAAAATGGTGGCAAAAAGCCGAATGGACAAAAATGGATGCTTGGCTCCTTAATTTACTTATGTTAAAATATATTTTATTGCAATCATTTGTAGTGAGAGATTTACCCTGGAAGAGCCCCAAAAGCTTCATGTGAAACATGCACAGCTATTTCTGTTAGTGCTTTATTTCAGGCAAAGGTTTTTTGCATTGCTCCAGCCATGCAGTGATCTGTAAAGGGAACCTACTCTGATACAGTTTGAAAAGTGCATTTTGTACTTGGCTCTCCCTTTGATCGAATTAATCTGGTCTTTTTTGTAGTTCCAAATGAGGCCTATGGGCTGACAATGTAGCTGTTTAAAGGGGATTTTAGGGGATAATAGCCAATGCAAATAGTGCCATGAGAATGGCAACTTGCTTTTGCACTTTCAATCACATAATAACAGCAAAGAAAGCTTTTAAAATGAATTGAAATTTTGTGGCTTGCCATCTGGGATTATTTGGGGAAACAGTTCTGAATACTATGGTTGTGTAAAAGAATGGTACTATGGGACACTCTTAAGCTGACATGTTTCAGATGGCACCCTTATGCTAACTGCTGCAAAGTTGGCTAGCATTTTTTTTTTATTATTTTCTTTCTTCTGGATTATCTGCAAAAAATTCTCTTTGCTGGTATTTGGGGCTGAAAAACTTTTCTATTGTTAAAGAATTCAATTCAAACCCCTTGCAGCTGCTGATCCCTTTATTGTTCCATACGTTATGTATACGCGTCTCAGATGAATGTAGCCAAGCCTTTTAGTGCCTTAATAGGTGTCTGTGTAAAGGTCATTTATTCTGCAGTACTTGTTTTAACAAAAGTTTATACACAAACAACAACTACAGCTAAAACATTCACATTAATCAGTGCTCTTTGCAGTGTAAAATGCAGAGAGAAAAAGCCTAAGTGGAGAAAATATGTCCAAACATGAGACCTCTTTCCGTGCTTAACTCTGAAGCAGCATATTTTAGACTCTATCATCAAACCAAAGGGAAAATTGTTTCAAAGCTATTCTGCACAAGTATTGGTAATTCCAGATTTTCAGGACAAGTGTAGTTTTGATGAGGTCACTGAAAGTTATAACACACATGAATCAGTGGATATGTGGTAAATATATATATATATATATATATATATATATGACTTCTCCTTTCCAGTTAGTTTGGAACTGAGCTTTAGGCTAGCCAGCACCTTGACATTTCAGTTGGCATAGCTGCCTTCTTTTCTTGTCCATTCCTTTTGTCTTAGCTCCAACTGGCTGCCCTTATAAATGGTCCTTGAGGAATTAGGGTGCATATCAGATGTTTCAGATGAGAAGAACTGAGTACACTTCTCTGGCGCACAAGAGTTTTCTTTTTATAGAAATATTAAAATACCATCTGTAAGTTTTAGAAATGTAGGTCATGTCCATGGAGAGTTTAAATTTGAGGTTATGACAGATGTTGGATGGTAAATTAAATATTTGGCTCCAAGTCTGTAAACCAACTTGGTTCCATTTACTTCCCTGGAGTTAGTTCTGCTGACACACATGTAATGAGATCAGATTTTGACTATCTAACTACTCAGTTGAACTCAGCAGAATATAAATCCATCAGTGATACGAGGGATGAGGCATGTCAGGAAAATAATGTGCAAGCTATGGTGGGGACACATAAGGAGCAGGACCAGGGAATCCCAACTGCTTGATCTCTGATAGAAGAAAATAGAGAAAAGAAAAAATAAAGAAAGCTGTATTTCCTTGTTTACTGTTTAGTATTTTTTCATCATTCTTAGGAATAATAGATTATGCTCTGATCTCTAAATATGTGATTTTTAAAATGTATAACAATGTACTTATTGGTGCTGCTGCTAGGGGCATTAGTGTATATCACTCCACAAGTCTGTGTCAGGATTTATACATGGATTGCAGTTACTCTGTTCTTAAAACCTAAAAATCAATTGTTAAAGCAGAGGTTTGTGAAAAATTGATATGAATTCCACTGTGTTGATCATTTGCTCTACGGCTGTGGGTTCTGCCAGATAGGTGAGGGCTGTTCTGCCAAGGATTGCAGTGAGACTGCCCTATGTCTCCAGTCTCAGATCCCAAGCCAGCACAGCTCATTGGTGTAAAATGCTACCTCTGCCCCAGAGGCAGGCTGCCTGCAGCTGCCTCACACTTCCACTTTGCAGCCATATGAAACTAGGTGGAAAGTTCAGTGCTGGAAAGTTGTTGTACTGTGTGCCTCAGAGCCAATGCTATTAATCTCATGGATAACTACATCCTGCCCTAGCTGAGGCTTCCAGGTGGTCTTCAAACCAGCCACACGTAGAATGTATCGTAATAATCTCATTTGGCAGCTGCACAGACACAGCTAACTGTGGCTAGGTCCTCATCCAAGCAAAATGACTGCAATTTTGCCAGACAAGACAAGGTGCCAATGCATTGACTAGTGTGATGACTGGTCAAAATCCCATATCACAAAATGCAAATCTTTCTTGCTTTGGCAGGTAAATCCTATTGCTATAAATATTTTAAATGTTTCATAATAACAGCACAGTGATTCTGTGGGAGAGATACAGTGTAGCCATGGCAGGGCACTGCAGAATCCACTACAAGAATAGCAGGAGGGATAGGGAAGGCCATTATCAGAAGTGGAGGGAAAAATTTCCTCCTTACCGTAAATATAGCATTAATTAGTCAAATAAAACATAAGGAACTACTCAATAAACCCAAGCAGAATGTGCTGTTAGTCACAGAGGCATGTTTCCTGTATGAGGAATGGAGTTTTCTGCAAAGTTCATTCCACCCTGGAAGGTGAGGAGCAGTAGGCAGTGCCCATTGCAGAGGCAGGAGATCACTCATCAGCTGCTTGGCTGATCCGTGCTCTGATCTGGCCGGCAAAGCTGCTGCTGCTGCGTGCAGGAACTCTGCGGAGGCAGTACCTGGCACCAGCTTCTTGAGTTCATTCTGAATGAGCTTGTTTTGTCTGAGAACAGGAGGAAATCCAACACTATGCTTTAGGTTGACACCACCACACCATTTTTTAAGTCAGGCAATGGCTCCATCAACACTGTTAACTGTATTCATTGTTCTGGATAGCTTAATACAAGAACATCCACAAAATATTTTGATTTTTCTGAAAAAGGTGAAATATTTGTACGATACTGTTATGCCCATGTCAGGTCCAGTTTAATAAAATGAGGAATCAGTCAAATATCTAAATGGCTTTTGCAATGCATCTGCAGCCAAGCCTTTAGCTGGTTAATATCCTTTTACCTTGTGCTTCAAATTGCACACCTAATCTCACGAATCTCAGATAAGGACTCTTCAAAGTCTTTTTTATTTCCTGCTTTTTAAGAAATTCCATTGCTTCAGTTTCTACCATATTCATGACTGCAAAGTAAGAGCAAAATAGAGGTTTGCATCAAATTAGTATTTAATATAGCATGATGCAACAGGAGTAAGGGCAAAATTCTTCTCTGTTATCTATGAGCAACACCTACAGTCCTTCATTTCTGACTTAAAAGCTGGAGTGACCACTAACAAAAAAAAGTCATGCATCTGGTCATTTGATTAAAAGTTTCAAATAAGGAAGGTTAATAACATCACCAAGTGCTCAGGAATGTGAGTTTACTGATTTGTGACGGGCAACTTTTTAATTTGCTGGGCAATCTACAACAAGAAAGTTACATTCTTGTGTATCAACTCACACAATATTCTTAATCTTTGAGGGAACTCTATTCTTCCTGATGCAGCAAAGCTAGTAATTATAATATAAAAATAGCTAAATAACCAGGATATATATAATTTTTTTGTCACTCACATCTCAATTATTTTAGTTCTGTATGAACTGTGCATTTTGCCTTTAACACAATACTTGCATAATTCCTTTACTAAAAACCCACGACCTCAAACTCAAAATGCTGTGGCAGTAAATGTGGTGGAAGCTTTACACAAATGACTTACACCAACTTGTTTGTAGTGTATTGCAGGGGTTGAAAGGCTGTGCAAGAACTGCAGAAGTGCTGGGACTTGATATTTTCACTGGTTTAATCTCCAGATTCTCTGATTAGATTTGTAGATAAATTATGATTGTAGCTGTTTCACAAACATGTAGGAATACATGGTCTCTGCACGGATCAGTGTAAAACAGCTGATGTTGTCAGTGCGTGTGAGGTGTTTTTTCAGCACGTAGTCCACTAGTACTTTTTGTGGGAGATGTTGCCAGTTGGGTGGAGTTTTTTCAGTCTTTCCCCATTTTCATTTGAAATTTTTACTCTCCTGTGAATAAAGTTTTTTTTGTGTTTTAATGGGCAATGTGATAGTATATGTTTAAAGTTAATGACTCCTGTGATTTGGTGCAGGAGTGCCATGTTCCCTTGTGACTCAGAGCATCATGCTGGATCCATATTAACCAGAATATACTTCCAGTAAATAAATCAAAAATAAAAGTGGTTATGCCATATCTCTCTCATCCTTCTGTCTAACAAAACTGGGTATTTTCTTTGTCTGGTACCATTCACAGATACCATACTCCAGAGCTCTGAAACACACTGAACCACAACAAAGAAAATCTTGCTTGAAGTCTTAATCACCTTGAATTCAGGTGAATCTTAACCATTTTGTACTTCCTATCTTAGATACAAATGAGTAACACAGACAATAACCTCAGAATAAATCATGACATATCTGGGAGGGGAAGTGCCCTGTGAGATAATCAGGCTTAGATCTTACACTGAACACAGTTCAATTTGCCTAATTATGCTCTCCCAATCTAACTTGCTTTCTGCAGATTTGAATATCTAGGCTGATGCTATCCCTTCTTTTCTTTTCTGTAAATACTGACATCACAGTAGTGCATAAAGCACATCTAGGAGTTAGTAATGTGTTGAGGAGATGTAGTGATGTTCTTTGATCAAGACACCATTCCTCTGAGCAAAGAGGGGCACACAGCTCTCAGGGAGTGCTGAAGCCCATACACGACACAAACCGGGAACTGGAACGTTTCTTGAACTCTCATTTACATTGGAAGAGGAAATGCTTTTTAATGTGCTGAAGGCTGAATTAATTTATTTAACTGTTGAAAAGGAGCCTACCACTCACCAGACAAGTAAAGACGAGACTATTGTGACCTTGAATGACTACAGGATTTGCTGCCAGTTCAATTTAGCGTTCAATTTGTTGCTGATGTTGCTTCTTTCCAAAAATGTTGGAGCCATACAGTAGAAAACACAGGGCACGTACTGAAACACTGTTTCTTAGGACAGCAAGAGTTTATTTAGATGGCTGTTACTAATGTGTCACTTTGCTTTGTTAAATACACTCTGGAACAGGGTCATGAAAGTTGGCTTTGTCATTAGGTGCTGAACTTGGAAAGTCTCAGTTCTCAAATCACACATCTTTGTTCTGGAGTGTAATTATAACAACTGATTACAGCAGTAAGACTTTATTATCTTTGAGGGCAAGCAGTAGGGCAGTAGAGAAGCTTGTTGTTATGCTAAAAAGCAAGCAGATCCTGTTGCCTCTCTGTTTGTTTGTTTTTCTGTAAAGCTTAGCTCCTCTTCTAGCAATTCCTCATCAAAAAGCTCAGCCCACTGCCAGGATAGGAGGAATGCTGCAGTACAACTTCACTCTTCGCTCATCTCACTGTTTTGTAGGAAGGGAGCAATGGAAAAGATACCACTTCACTAGCTTGTTCTTAGACAGCTTTCATTGAAGCTGCTGCTGTCCTGAAGACTGGTATTTCATTTCCAGGTTCCACCTTACCCTTGGAGCTGTCCAGATGGAAAAGCTTTTGTGTTTGTTACACTACATCTTTCAGTGGTTTGCAGGATGCATTGCTTGCTCTGATTGATGTGCACATCTCAGGAAGCAGCCTCTAGACCTGCAATATGTGCTGGTGTGTATTTATTTGTTGGAACTGTTGTTAGACATCAGCTGCACATCGATGTCAGCAGATATGGATATCTACTTCCAGAAAGACTGGACATCAAATCTTCACTTTTTGTCTCACACTTGGCTCTTCATATCCAGGTGACTTACACGTGGATATGCAGGTGTATTAATTTAGATTGAACTCTTGGATCTTCTGAAAATGTAGGGTTGTGAAGATGCTGTCACAGTTTGGCACACTTGTTACCAACAGGTGTCAGTGTTGTAGTGTGTTTTTATTGCCCAGGGTCTGCTCCTGCTCTGCTTTGCCAGAGAAGCTTTGCTTCAGATGCTTCAGTAACACACCACACACACTGATGCACATATGGCTTTGGCACATCCTGTCCTCAAGAACTGCCACAAAAAGAAGCACTTTTTCCTGGTCATGCATGGTAATGAAGGCTATTTGGAGAATGTTTCATATTGAAGATTGCTATATTAAACAAAGCTCATCTAGTGATACAGTAATAGAGAATGACAGTGTTTGGAAAGTGAAAGGAAGGATATAAAGCACTGTAAGTCTAGCTGATGGCAAAGAAACTTGCAGTACTGGCAGCTTAAATAAGTCCTAAATTTGTCTATAGTCTCTTGGTTTGATTCATCAAAGGAAAATGTTCAAGTATGTTGCTTAAAGATGTTTATGGAAAAAAACATTTCTTTATTTTCTCTACAGCAACAAGTAAATATATATAATTTTCTTTTATTCATAGTGACAACAAGAATCTAGTCATAGAGACTTTTAAGTGAATTTAAGGCCACATGTGACAGGACTAAGATTTGCTGGATCATTTTCGAATGTCAAAGCCAAAATATTTTAACAGTGCTGTCTAAACTAAAGATCTGCATTCACAGTTAAGCCCATAAATAACAAATTTCTAAAGAGTCTTCATCTCTTCCTCATAAGTATTTGCCTTACTGAATCTTCATACAACTCATAGAGCCGATGATTTGTAGCAGAAACCTGGTGTGGTGCCTACATTTCTAATAGACAAGAGCAGGTAAATTCCCATGTTAGCTAAGCAGAACAGCTCAGCATCTATTTCTGTCCAGAGGCCTTCAGAATTCACACACTGGGTGTCTGTATGCCACCCTGCCTGGCAGGGATGTTCTCAGCACATCTAGCCCACAGTGGCATCACTCAAAGAAAAAGATAAGGACATCTCCATTTCACATATTTCATATATGCAACAGCAAAGAGATTTCTGTTTTATCTTTTTTTTTTTTTTTTTCATCAGGGACAAAAGAATTTTCTCCTTACTTCAGCATCATATTGAGACACTTTTCCTCATTCCTAATCCCATCTGCTATGACCTATCAAGCGTTTAACAATCTTCTGTCTGGATGAGTCAGGGTATTATTCATTTTTAAACTTTTATTACTTTCTGAGGGTGCTGTTCTGAAAAAAACCCATGAGGACAGGTTTCTTTAAGATATTAAAGACTGACTTTGGAAAATCCTAGGTGGTGGTAAAAAAAATGGGAAGTTTCACTTGTGCTTACAGGCAATTTTTTTTTTTTGCTATAATTTTGTGAACCTGGGAAGTGTGAAGGTTGTATCTAAGAAAGTGCCTGACTCAGAAAAAGAAAAAAGGTTTATGTGTAATAGATTATAATCTGAGAAATTATTCATTTGTCACTCAGTCTTCCTTATTTGCGCAGTTGTGTGATGCAGGACTGTCAGTCTCAGTTGTTCAAATACTAGAAGCTGAGCTCCCAAAGCCTTGTCTTAAAATCGTGATTTAAAAGATAATGGGTTTGTTGTGGTTTTAAGCCCAGCTGGAGATGAAACACTATGCAGCTGCTCACTCACTCCTCCTTTTCCTCCCACCCCAGTGGAATGGGGAGGACAATCAAAGTAAGACTTGCATGCTGTGATAAGAACAATTTAATAATTGAAAATAGAGTAAAATACAGCAATAAATGTAAATAGCAATGATAATTAAAAGGAAAAAAAATCCAAGTGATGCACAGTGCAATTGCTCAAGACCCACTGACTGACCCCAGACCCCCTTCCTGAACCCAGACTGGCTGCCCTTGAGGGTAACAAGGTAACTCCCCCAGTTTCTATTCTGGGCATGATGGTCTGGGCTGTTGAATATTGCTTTGGTCAGTTTGGCTCACCTGTCCCACAGTCCCAGCTATGCTTCCTCCCAGGTTGGTTTTTTTATTTGCATATGTCCTCACTGGCAGAGCATGAGACTGGGGGGGAAGTGCTTGACTTAGAATAAACATGAATTATCAAAACCCCAAAACATCAGGGTGTTATCAGCACCATTCCCACTGTAAATCCAAAATACGGCACTGTAACAGCTCATGAAAAGAAATTAACTCTACCCCAGCTGAAGCCAGGACAGGGTTATATTTGCTAACTTATTAAAGCTTTTCTTTGTTCCTTTGAAAAACATGATTAAAAAGTCCAGTACAAAGCAGAAAAGAGATCTTCCCTCCAGAAGTGGATAAATGCACAAGATGGTGGTGGACATCTAGTTAAAATTGCCTTTTCCAGGAAAACTGTTGAATTTGGGAACTAAGTAATCACTCTGCCAAGAGTTGTCTGCTGCAATGTGCTGACTAGGTGCTGCATACAATAGCTATAAGGAAGTAAAAAGCACCTGATACTTAAATGTAGCAAAACATGTAAATGCTACGTGTACACAGTGCTCTATTGCATTGGAAAGGTTGACAGCCTGTTTCATATTTATGTAAAGGAAATGAATAAATAGCTTTGATTCAGTGCTATAGAACATGTGAAAAATCTGAAGTTGAGAACAGAAGTTGATAGTAAAAGATTTTATTGCATTGTGTAGTGTAGATGTTTGTGAAGAAAGAGGTGAAATAAGCGGGTTTATATTGCTACTGCTGATGCAGAGAATATTTGCATTGCATGCCTTGATGAAACCATTCAACAGAAGTTAACTCATGAGAGTCGAATGCTGTTGCTAAGTTTAGCAAGAAACCAGTCACAGAAATATTGGCTTTGTGACACACCTACAAGTGTCTTACTGAGCTTATATAACGACAGCTGTTGCTGTTTTATGTTGTTGATAGAAACAAAGCCAGGGTTGAACTGAAGCCCAGTATCAGAGTTGCTCTGACTTAGATGAAAATCATAAAGCTTTTGCAGTGGGTTGACCCTAGCCAGCAGCTGAGAACTCACTCACCTGCTTGTTCACTCCCCTTTCCCCCTAGAATGAGGAGAAATTAGACAGTGAAAATATTAATATATTGAGATCAAAACAATAAAATAGTTGAAGCAAAAGCTGAATATGTAAGGAAAGAAAAGAAAAGGCATTTATACATTACTTTTCAGTGCTTGGAAAGCAGAATCTCGGCATGTGTAATGCCACAAATACAAGCATCATCCCTTAGTCTTTCTTTACTTGAGATTTTGTTGCTGAAAACAATTTCATGTGGTATGGAATATCCCTTTGGCCAGCTCAGGTTGGCTGTCCTGGCTTAGTCCCTTCTCAGTTTCTCACCTACCAGTAGCCTACCCACTGTGCAGGAGATGTTCAGCCAAAAGTGGGACACTGTTGTGTCATCAACACTGGTTTAGTCAGAGATCCAAAATGCACCAGCATATAGGCTGCTAAGAAGACAGATAACTCCATCACTGCCTGACCAAATACAGATCATCAAGACAGAAAATGTGAGGCATGAAGGATTAATTAGAAATTTGTGCCTTCATTTCTCCCTCTGCCTGCCCCTCCCTCCCCTTGCTGTCTGCTGCTCCAGTGGCCTGGAGAAAATAAAGGCATGATGCTCATCAATACCTGTCACACTTCTCTGACAGAAAGTGACAGAGGTTGTATAGTGGTTTGTTGTGGCAAGACATCCTGTTTGCAGTCATCCAAATTCCTTCTACAATATCATATGTCACAGCCCTCCTGTAGAAGAATAGTAATTCCATAGGACATGCTGAAGCAAATTAAGCAGGAATGTAGGTCCAACTTTTGTAAAAAAGATGGCAACAGTGCTTGCAACGTGTCACACTTTATATGGTGTATGAAAAAAATCAAATACCATCTATAACCTCAGTCTCATTCATATCACTAGAAGTTACAGACACAAAACTGCAAATGGTCAGCAAAAATAAAATGCATCAGTTTCTTAACTTTACTAGTATAAAAGATGATTGGCATGGTATTGTTATTACAGATAATTCACATTAATATAAAAGATGATAAAGCAGAAGATTTATGATTTAGCAGTTGGTTTTATCTATTTTAAGGTCCCAAATACTACCTAAATATTTGCAGTCTATGGGGGCATAATGCACCTCATGTCTGTAGTGACACAGCTGAGTATAAGTACAGGAAAACCATTGATATCATAAGCATTTAACATAGGACTATTTTTTAGATTACTCTGCTAGAAAATGGAATATGATGTTGTTGCCAATGTAACGTGAGGGACTGAATTTTCTTTCCTAGAGTTGGCTGTGGCACCTAGGGCTTCCCTGATGGCACAGTGCTCAACATAGCCCTGTCCTGTTCCTAGAGTCCACCACTGGGCCTTGCAGTAGTACATTCTTCTGAGGTTCCAAAATACATCCTCCAAACAGAAACAGAGCTGATCCCCTGAAATTCATATTCTAGAAAAAAATTTTCCTTTTTTCTCTCAAATTAGCAATTAACTAGTTAAAATTCATGTGAAGACAGCGGATCACAAGGCAAATTGCTGGTTGATGGTCCCTTGTCTGTTCATGGCCCCTGAACATCACTGAAGTTTCAAACTAACAGTGAGGTCTGTGAAGTGCTGCTTCTAAAGCAGGGATCACCTCACTCACAATAACCCTCAAGCGTGTAAACAGTGTCTCCTGAAACCAGAACTCTCTGGACATGAGTAGCCAGGAGCTTTGTGCTTTCACAGAACCTCCTTCAAGGTGCCAGCCATGAGAGTTAGACTGGCTGTGTGGGAATTTGCCTTTGGGATCAGTGCAATGCATTCCTATTCAGTGCAATTCCACTCCTGTTCTGTTGTGTCCACATGCTGGCCTTGAACCATGTCAAGTAGAGATCCTGATCTGTCCCATCCATCTAGTTCTATTTGAAAAGCTGCCAGGTGACAGCATTGTTTCTGGTCAGCAATTTGTAAATGTGGATGAGTTTAATTAATCCTTCTGGTTTTAGCTGTCTTAAAAAGGTTGTAATCAGCTACTTTGACCAGGTAAAAATTAAATTATACACTGAGATGAAGATGATAGACAAGATGAAGACGATCAAAGACAAAATGAGCTGGCTGCAGAGAAATACAAGGGAAAAGGTAAGAAATTAACTTCAAATGTCAAGAGCAATACCCTGAAAGAAGGATTTTAAAGTCTTTCAGAATACCAGTTTAAATAACCAAGAATCATAGCTAGTGAGGGGCAGAAAGCAATTGCATAGATAAACCCTCTAACTCCAGTAACTGGGCACAGAAACCATGGCTCAACCCCAGATCATTTGTAGAGTCCATCTCCCTTCCAGGCCCCAAAGCACCCAGCAACAGCAACTTTTTTCTTCTCTCACCTGCTGGCATTGAATTTAAATGTTATTAATGGGTAGGCTGCTAAACCTGCAGTGTCAGCAGTGGTCCTCCAAAGGCAGCACTGCACGTGCAGCTCCCAGCACAAGCACAGCTCACCTGCTAACTGGGAGAATGCAAAGGGTCTTTGGATGAGCGTTGTATGAACAAGAGTGACGTGAAACATGAAGTCAAGGTGCTAGGAAGTGAGCTACATTCTGAACAGTCTATACTGAAATTTGTACTGGCACAAATTCATGCAAGTAGAGTTAATGCAACTGAAGAAATAGCTGTTCATTCTTCAGTAAGTTACTTCTCTTTACAATTCACTGACCATGAGCTCTTAGTCTATTACAGTGGCAAGAAAAATGGTTTATTTAAACTTAAATGCAACCTTTATAGATTAAACTGTCACCTGAGTAGGTCACAGCCTTAAGAGACTTTCATCAGATGAGATATATTTTAAAGATTAATTTTCTTTCTGAAAGAAGGTAACAGTAGTACTGTTTTTAAAACCTACTTATAATTGAGATGCTTTCTTTCCTATGTATCTTGGTTAATATAATTTTCTTAACAAGTCTTTTCATCTTGACTATTTTTAGAGTGTATAATCCTCCATAAGTCATGCAATAACTTCTTTTCGTGGCTAAAGAATGTGACATGACAAACTTGATACTGTGCTCTATTAATGTCCATAATCTGATGAAACACATGCTTTGAAGCAGAGAGCTGCTAATTAAAAATATAGAATACAAAAACAAATTAACCTGAGAACCAAAAAACCCTTCTTCACTGATAAAGAAATGGAAAGGTTTTTTTTCTACAATAATGAAATATTTTTGGAGGAGGAAAACCAGGAGGCAGATATAACAATTTCCCAAATAAAGAATGCTCAAGCTCACCAGATGTCACCATAGCTTTTCTTGAGACTTTCATTTCTTTTCCTGATGGAATTGGAATACAGGATTCTCCCTTTAATTTTCTTGAACATGTATTTTAGCTTAAAGAACAGAATCTGAAGGAAAACTATTTTGCACTACATAAAAGATAAATTGTAAAATAGGTGAAGAAGAAAGGAAGAAAGCATTCTCCATATTCACTGGAGACAAGAAATAGCCATAAATGCTAGCAAGGGAAATTTAGGTTTAACATGGAGAAATTTCTAACAGTCATAACAAATAAACCCTCAGAAAGGTGGCCAAAGGCAGTTGTGGTGGTTGGAATTTTTAAGTATGGGCTAGATGAGAAGTTTAAAGAATTTAGACAAGGTTTTAAAGATGAAGTTAAACAACTGTAAGAAATTATTTGGATACAGTTGATTCTGATGAAAGAACTATGTTGGGTAGGTGGTCAATTTGAGTCTAAAATTATTTGTTGAAAACACTTCCAGACAGGCCTGTTGCTGTGCCCTTCCAGGACAAGACTTCATCAGGAGCTCCTTCTCTCAGGCTTAGGACTGACCCTGGAAATCCCTGTCTCCCTAAATTTAAGCAAAATGCAAATATTTTTGCACTGTGTCTTTGACCCAAGAGAGTTCAGCAAAATATAAGCCAGAATACTGGACAGGGTTAAAAATAAATATGTTTAATCTATAATATATTATAGGTTAAACATACCAGAGTTAAAAAGGTTTAAACTATATGTTACTTCTTTGACTTTGAGAATTTGCACTGTAGGAAAGAAAATGGTCTTTGTCTCTCACCTTTCATTCTGCACAGCAAACATGCATGTTTAATTATTAAGAAATAGAGTCACACAAAATGTGGAAATGTTCTGCATCAAAATTTTGCTTTGCTTTTTGGTTGCTGTGATTTTTAGAGAAATTTGAGATCTTAGGGTCTGGTAGCTCATGAGCTGAATATTTGGGTTTTTTTCTGAATTTTTGTGTACTCATGATGAGGAACAGAAAGTTCAGTGAACAAAAAGTCCTGTCTGCTTCCTTTGAGGATATTTTTTAGCAAATGAAGATAAAAGTTACAGCAGTTAGAACATTCCTTGACTGAAATGACTTCCTTTTCTCCAGGCTGAGATTTGCTGCTGGTGCATTTACTCTTCCTTGGCAGGTGGAGTGATTGCACAGCATAGAAGAAATTATACCACAGGTGTGTTAACCCCAATTTCATCTTTTCTGTGATGCTGCAACAGTTTCATTTTTAGCAATGATCTTGCCACTGGTAGATGACTAAGTTGAAACACATTTCCAGAATTTTTCTGGAGAATACAGAAGTTGTGTAGATTCTACTTTTTTTGTATTATTTTTTCTTGGTCTTCTAAGGCTAACTATTCATTTGTTGGTAGCTTGGTAATGAATTTATTTTTCTTTTTCTAATGGCATTATTCTAGGTATTACCCCTACTCTTACCACACATGGATAATTCTGGAAAAGGTAATGAAAAAAAAGAAAAGAACAAATCACTGTCCTCATAGATAAGGGATTTTTCCTTATCATACAATAATGATATTAAGTCTGGTTCCTTTCTGGGCTTCATCTAAATTTCTGATTTTCTTTGATTAAGACCTAAGATTTGGCTTGCTTCAAATATTAAACTTTGAAAATAACCTTAAAAAATACACACTTTCCTACTTTCAAAAATTTTACAAATTTTCCATTCCTAAATGTAGGGTACAGCATGTACTCTTGAAGAAAATGGCACCTAAAAGCTTTAAAAAAATTGTGTAGGAGGGAAAAACTATATAATTTTAATTGTCAAAGCACTGCATTTGAGTGCTTCAAGATTTAACTGTTTCGACAGAGTACAGAAAGTGAGTGCAGGGAAAACAGATCATTGCTCAGATATTTTCACATTATTTATATGCCTTTTTCAGGTAAAATTTAGCATTTGATGTCAACAAATGTCTCACATCTAATCCATAAATGTATGGTGAAATTAAAAGGTGGAAATAATTTTTGTTGCTGGTGCCTTGGGATATTCTCTGCAGTCTTTTGTAAAGGCAGGAATGTTCACAGAAATGTTGTTGGAGAACATCTGATCAATCTCTGTTTTGAATTTTAAGTAAATCTTCACATCACATTCTGGATTCCAAGAGCAATACTCATACTGGCACGAGTCAGATCCAATCACACATGACCCACATGAGCAATGAAATCTAATTGAAACTTTTAAAATTGCAGATGTTGGTATGAGCTGCTTGCATGAACCTTCAGAGCAAATCTTGTTCATCTAATTATCCACTGTGACTCTGAGCAAGTATAATTATATAATTAAAGAAACTGTAAACTACTCTTCAACAGCTCTTGTACAGAAGAAAGATTGATCCATCCAGTTATTCACAATGTATTTGTTCAGCTGTAATAGAAGTGTTATCTGCAGAGGTTCCCTGCAGCAAATTATATCACTACTACTATGATGGTCCCTTGCCTGACAACTTTATTCCTATAAAACTTCTACTAGTATTTAGCATGTCCAGAGAAGGGCAGCAAAGCCAGTGAAGGATCTAGAGAGTGTCCTGTGAGGAGTGGCTGAGGGAGATGTGGTGTTTAGCCTGGAGAAAAGGAGGCTGAAGGGAGACCTCATTGCTCTCTACCCTAAGAGAGGCTGTAGGAAGGGGGGTGTTGGTCCGTTCTCCTGGGCAACAAGTGACAGGACAAGAGGAAATGGCCTCAAGCTGCACCAGAGGAGGCTCAGATCAGACATCAGGAGGACTTTCTTCCCTGAAAGGATGGTCTGGCATTGGAATAGGCTGCCCAGGGAGGTGGTGGAGACACCATCCCTGGTAGCTGCAACTGGACATGCCATTTAATGCTATGGTTTAGTTGACATGGTGGTGTTTGGTCAAAGGCTGAACTAAATGATCTTGAATTTTTTCCCAACCTAAATGATTCTATGATCTCCTAATGTCTACAGAATGTTGAAGCCAAGGCTGGGTCCTCAGGTTTTGTGGCTTTGATGGAGATGTACAGACAAATTTGTAATGTCTACTGCTGCACAGCTTTTTGAGCCCATGAATGTGAATGCAATTAGTGTTCAGTGATAGGTTATCAGGCCTTTCTGCAGTGTGCATTTCACTCTTACAAAGCTTACAAACGTTCTTCTCCTTGCAATGTGTCCTTATTTCATTTTTTGATTCTTTAATTATGTTATATATTTAGCACAGGCATGTTGAAAGTTCTTGTGCTTTTCACAGGTGATGTATGAGTGATGAGTCCAGTCTTTGAGATCCTCAGGCCCAGATGTCATGCTCAGCACACTTGTGTACCTGATCTGTAGGGATCTGTGTGCAGGATGTTTCATTCTTGGTTCCTGACTGTTGTTCTAGGTCTGTCAGCAGGAGTAAATCTGCTCCAGCTCCAAATGATGGAATTTGGTGTGGGCCCTATCAACTTTCTGCTGCTTTCCATCAGATCAGAGATGCACTTTACACTTTCATATTTCACTCTAATGGTATTCATTCTGGTTGATAAATGTTTAGATCATGTAACCATATAATTTTCTTATCACTGCAAGATAACATACATCAACTTGCTTTCTCATCAGTCTCCTTGATTATGTTGTCTGGCATCATGATATGAAGCCTGGTGTTTATGTTCATTATTCCTGCCCTTTAATTTCCAATTGTTTTCATTGTGCCACCATTTGAATGAAAGTTGTATGACCCTGAGAAGACAAGAAGCTGCTTGTGTTGGCAGCAGAAGACATGACTAATTCTGGAAACTCTAAGCTGTCCTAGGTGCAGGTGCCCAGGCCCTGGGGGCTGTGGAGGGCTCTCTGTGGCTGTAGAGGGGCTGTGGTGATCTGTGATGGACATGAACAGTTCCAGGTGATTCCAACTGATTCATGCATGGCACAGCTGAGCCTCTCAGCCATGCTGGCAGTGCCTTTGGGAAAATGTATTTTTAAAAAGGGGAAAAAACTTTGTGGCAATGAGTAGTGAGGGGAAAAGTGTGATGAACAGCCCTGTGACATCATGGTCAAAGAAGGAGGAGGGAAAGAAGTGCTTCAGGTGCTGGAGCAGAGACTTTGCAGTCTGTGGATGACCACTGTGGAGCAGATGGATATTTCCTGAAGGACTGCATCTTCTGGAGAGCCCACATGGGAGCAGATATTTCTGAAGGAGTGCAGCCCCTTGGAAGGACCCACATTGAAACAGGGGAAAAGTGTGAAGAATAAGGATTGGCAAAAAGGAGCTGTTCTGGATTGACTGATCACAGCCCCTAATCCTCCATCTCTCTGCATCTTGAAGGTTAGGATGGGTGGAAGAATTGGTAATAAAGGAATGAAGCTGGACCTAGGAAAAGGGTATGGGTGGGGGGAAGGTGCTGTTTTAATTGTTTTTTCTATTGAAATCTATCTAATTGGGAATAAACTAAATTTTCCCCAATTCAAATGTGTTGGTCCTGTGATGGTGCTTGGTAAGTGATCTCCCTGTCCTTATATAGACTCATCAGGTTTCTTTTTTCCACTTATTTTCTTCCCTTGTCCTG
The DNA here is from genome assembly GCA_024865655.1 of Emberiza elegans. NCBI lineage: Eukaryota > Metazoa > Chordata > Aves > Passeriformes > Fringillidae > Emberiza > Emberiza elegans. The sequence goes on along the minus strand of JALJVW010000910.1, from coordinate 34,303,203 downwards.
TTGAGAAGGAGAGTGAGAGTACCCAGACGAGTGTCTGTTAGGCAGCCAAAGTCAACTCACCATACATGTAACCTCATGAAGCCAAAGAACTTTCAATTATTTATATATAATATAAGAATTTTTCTATAAGTAACACTGAAAGTAAAATTATGACTGCTGTTTTCGAAATACAAAAAAATTTGCATACCACTAGAATCTCCTGTGCATTTGATGGATCTTCCTGTTTTCCCTTTCCACTATCTTCTCCCTCTTGAGTTATCAGACTTCTTCAAGTTTATAATGCTCCTTACGAAAGAATTGCAACTTGTTACTGTATGAATCCTCCTCCCTTGGTCCTGTCAATGATTATTTGAAAACCTGCTTTAAAAAAAAAAAAAAAACAGTTGGCAAACAAGGGCATGCCTTTCCACTATAAAATCTACATGACATTGAATATTGCATCATGGGGTTTGCTGCATTTTACTGACAAGAAAATTTCCATGTTGAAAATCTCTCTGTGATGTCAATGAAAACAAGAACTGTGAAGAAAGATCTGCTTTCCTGGTGCAAGGAAAAGAGACCAGGTTTAATTCTGAATACTGCAAGGTTTTTAAGAAAACTACAAAAAAAAACAGTTGCATACCACTAGAATCTCCTGTGCATTTGATGGATCTTCCTGTTTTCCTTTCCACTATCTTCTGTCTTGAGTTATCAGACTTCTTCAAGTTTATAATGCTCCTTACGAAAGAATTGCAACTTGTTACTGTATGAATCCTCCTCCCTTGGTCCTGTCAATGATTATTTGAAAACCTGCTTTAAAAAAAAAAAAAAACAGTTGGCAAACAAGGGCATGCCTTTCCACTATAAAATCTACATGACATTGAATATTGCATCATGGGGTTTGCTGCATTTTACTGACAAGAAAATTTCCATGTTGAAAATCTCTCTGTGATGTCAATGAAAACAAGAACTGTGAAGAAAGATCTGCTTTCCTGGTGCAGAAAGAAGAAGAAAGCAGGAACAAGAGACCAGGTCCGTTAATTCTGAATACTGAGTCAAGGTATTTTAAGAACAACTGCTGTAGGCCTAATTCGTGAGGTAGGTGGTGCATTCTTTAATCTGTATGAAATTTTATTTTTTAATGTTTGTAATTCTTGATTTCTATTTTTGTTACTTTCTTTAGACACCATTTGTAATAAAGAAGAAAGGAATGGGAAAGCAAGGAGATGCACTACTGCCCTGTGAAAAACACATCTGGGAAGGGAGGAAGAGAAAGCTGAGCCTGCTGGAGACTTGAACTTATATAACATGAATATGTAATTTCATGTGATTTATGCCAACTAAGCAACAGTTAGTAAGATATTCTCTTTATATAGCAAAAAGCTTGATGAACTGGCCAAACCCATCTCTCTGAAACATCATAGACTTTTAAAATATGCTACAGAGCTACCACAGAAATATGTAACTTATGTCATATGTAACATATTTAATATGCAGTCACAAAGATTGATTTTAGCAACAGATTTACAAATCTATTGTTCCACTGGTATAAATAGTATAATTGCAGGTATAAATAATGCAAGTATTGGCCTTTAAATTTTTAGTTCAAAGGCTTATTGTTCTTTTGGATATGGAATCTTTCATTAAAAAATTAAATCCTACCTGACTGACTTCCTTTTATTTTGCGCCAAGGCCATTTTTTGGATAGAATTACAAATGGTGCTGGATTTTCTGCGTGGTTTATTAATTAAAGGGGTGGAGGATATTTGAGAAAATACTTGCTTTATAAAATAACTAATTGTTTGTATTCAGAAATATAAAGTATGATATAGTATAAGCTTATTTCTAGAAATGCAAAGTACCCTGAATCTTTCCTTTGGGAGTTTGAGAAATGCTATGGTTTGATAAAAAGCTCATCTGTTGAGAAGGTGGGATACAGGATTTTATGAACAATGTAATTCTGCTTTTTCACTCAGCCTGTGAACTCCTTAGTGTGTCACCAGTACTGGCTCTGCTCATATTAAACTAAAGCCATTTATACATTGAGGAAGAATTCTTGCCTCTGGTGAACTGCTGCAGGCAGACACCTCTGCAGCACCTACTGGAGCTAGTGAAACTGGTCAGAATTGCACACGTGCTGTACCTAGCTCCTAGTCTCACTTTCCATGACAAAGCGTTCCATTTGGTTTTACTCCTGTGAGTGATGTTTAGGCTTCTGAACAGTAAAGTCAATGAATAATATATATATAAAAAAAAAAAAAAGCTTATACTTTGGAAGAAAGGTTTTACTCAAAATATACACATTGTTTGAGGGGTATCATCAATGATCTCCCACCCCACCATTCTTTGGTAGCACCAAATCATCCCTGTTACTTAGGTTAGGGAAACAGGCTGGAAGGACTCTTGAGAGGAATCACAGTCCTTAGATTTGTAACAATCATCATCAATAGCACTGAGGTAAAAGTGTTGTCAATTTGTGTCCAAACAGTTGAGTGATGCTGTAGCTATACCTTTGTGCTGCTGTATAAACAGCAAGGATGTCAAGAGATGTGCTTATTGTTTTGTATACTATAGATGCTGTCTGTGCACATTTGAAAAGTATTTATAACAAATATTGGCATTCAACAGTCCCTGATACTTCCCTATTTGGCCCTTTTCTGTTTGAATTCAGGAACGTAGTGCACAGCTCTGTAGTGCTGAAGTAAACAGGATTCAGAGTATCTTAGCTTGGTATGTTTATTTACAGATGTGTTCTCTGAAACTATCAGCTCCTCCTGTATTTTTTCATTAAAAAAATTCCATAGTGCAAGAGCAAATGGAAATTAATGGTGGAAGTGTCTCATATGTTAAAAAAAAAAAACAGAATTTTTCTTCATATTCAGGCTAAGGGATAGCAATGTGGACACTGTGCAGGATTAATTTCTGTAAATCTGTTGCAATAATAGCTTTTCAAAGGATGTTGACATTTTTCAAAAATTAAAGATAATACAATCCAAGGAGATCTAAGACTTTATGAAACCTTTCTTGCCTGGGTGTTGAGCAGGGGCTAAACTAGACCAGGAACCCAACTGCGAAATCTATATTGTCCACAACAAACATCTTTAGGAGCTGCATGCTTTTCAGAAACACAGCACCAAATCAGAAAATAATCTTAAGAAATTTGCATGATCCTATAAAAAAAAAAAGAAAATAATTTTATACATATGACTGGCTTAAATTCAGCTGGGAAGTCAAATATGGGAAGAAAACATAAACTCTGCCAGGATTCAGTATAAGAATGATTACATAATTTTGAAGAGCTGTGATATCCCATATCTTTCAAAATGTTTCTGTTTCATTTGCACAGAATAAAAGCAAAGAGTTTTATAAGCTTTATGTGTGCTTATTTTATGCAAACAGCTTTTTGAGAATAGCATTTCTGTGTTAGACTGATCTTAAAAATTAGACAGGACTATCTACAGATAGACCTGAGATGTAGGTGCTAGTAACTCGAAAGACTGTACTGTTGAGGACAGTAATTTTGGGTTTTTGTCAGGTAAAATCAGTGAAGAGCTTTTCAGTAAAGACCTGCTAAGAAAAGCCTTTAAAGCTACTAAAGGTGCTTTCCTTAATGAGGGCAGCAGGCATGTGTGCTGGTTTTGTCTGGGATAGGGTTAATTTTCTTCTAGCAGGTAGTGTGAGGCTGTGGTTTGGATTTATGCTGGAAACAGTGTTGATAACACAGGGATGTTTTATGTTTTTGTTATTGCTGAGCAGAGCTTACACAGAGTCAAGGCCTTTGCTGCTGCTCGCCCAACCCCACCAGCAAGGAGGCTGGGAGGGGCACAGCCAGGCCAGGTGACCCCAATTGACCCAAGATATTTTCCAGACCATATGGTGTCATGCTCAGCATACAGGCTGGTGGGAGAAGAAAGGAGAGGATGTTTGGAGTGATATTATTTTTCTTCCCAAGTAACCACTAGGTGCTATGGAGCCGTGCTTTCCTGGGAATGGCCCAACACCTGCCTGGCCACGGGAAGCAGTGAATGAATTTCTTGTTTTGCTTTGTGTGCAGCTTTTGCTTCACCTATTAAACTGTCTTTATCTCAACACATGAGCTTCCTCACTTTCACTCTTCTGATTCAGTCCCCTGTCCCACTGAGGGGTGAGCAAGGGGCTGTGTGGGGCTGAGCTGCCAGCTGGGGTTAAACCACACCACCATGGAATACATCAAGATCAATGCCAAGTGTAAGAGTTTATGCTCCATAAATTTCAAATTATGCTTAACTTCTCAGTCCTGATTCATGGACTGTTATGGAAGGTGTCCTTTAGGCTTCAACCACAGCTGAGTTTGGCTCCTGCAGTGGATTCACACAAAAATGTGGCCAGCTAGCCTGGAGTTGTGTTGTGTCTCATGTTGTCTGAGTCCTGCACATTGCATGTTGTGGTAGGGGAAAGGAGGCTTCTTGTAGACAGAAACAATCTGATTGTCTGAACTTCAGGCCCTTTCTTGCAGAATGGAAAACACTTTTTGATTCTCATTACAATTAGAAAGCATTGAAGGAACTCAGAACCTCACACAGTGTATTGTGAGAAATTGCAAGAGAATTTTTATAAATGAAAGTAGTAAACCAAAAGTTAATGTAGAAACATTGCCAATGAACATGCAGAATATTTCTCAGGTACCTCCTGTGGCTAACCTGGTCTCTTTCTGCCTGTCTCTAGGTTTGCCTGGATTCCAGGTTCCTCCCTCTATTGAAGCCATTGGCAGGAGCCATCCAGGCCAATGTATCCTCCCCCTGCACATCTTGCTGACACTTTGTTTTCTCCACTGTCCTTTGAACAAATTAGGATACCAGATGAGTCTGTGTTAATGTCCCTCCTCTGATTAAGGAAATTCTAGGATCTAAACAAATCCCTCCAACTGTAGCTATATATTAATATACCAGGTTGCAGCAAAAGATAACAATTTTTATTAGATCAATAGATAAAAATTAGTACCAGTTGATTGGAAATGCCCAAAGAAGGATGACTCTTCACCCTAAACTTTAGAAACTCATTTTTATCTTTTGGATGTCACAACTACAGTTTCTGCTTCTTGCTGTGTATCCTTACTTCTCTAATGTCCTTTACACTTGAAATAACCCTAACATGATCTGTTTATGATCTAGACTGAACTTAAAATTTACATAGGATTCAAATGGTACATTTATGTTGTGCTAATTCTTGATATTAGATAAATTTAATGAGATATTAATTTCATTTGTTTGAAAACCTCAAGAGACTCTAAAATCAGCCACAAAGGGGCAGCAGACATTTGCATTGAAATGTTATGAAGCTTGTATGCTTTCCTCACCTGTTCTTTTTCCTGTTTAACAAAAAAACTCCAACAGTCTGGGAAAATTATGAGGCTAGGCTTTTCTTTTGGAAAACCACAATCTCCTCTTCACTTTCTTCCTGAAAATATCATAAAAAGATGCATACTTGCAGGAAAAACTTTAATAATTATTTTTAGTGCTTTATTTTTCAGCCATTTTTTCCAAGAAGATATGGTGCCTAATATTCAAGTCTAGGTCTATTATATTACCCCACTATCTTTTGATTTTCAGAGATAAGTTTAAAAGAACACACAAGAAATTACTGATCCTCACTGGAAGAGAAATTGCTAGCATTTTGTTGTTTCTGCACTAAAGGCATCAAACAAGAACTCTGAAAACTCCTGGAACAAGCAATTTCCTCTATAGCAGATAATTTTTACTATTGAAAAGATTGAATGTCAGTACTAATATAACCCTTCTACAACGTAAGACAAACAAAAAAAATCACATTTCTGAACAACACTGCCTATTTGCTGATTTTCAGGACAGAAACTTGCAGATATTTTGGTAAACATTTTGCACACAGATACACATAAAATTTATTTTTATTATGTGCTTCCTGTAATTTTCATTATGATTACTTTGTTTTACTGTAGAACATACATTTTCATTAGTGGGCATGAAACTAAGGTTATTTAAAAGAATTTCAGAGAATTGCAACTCCATTTAAAAACAGTAGCCCATGTGCTCTTGTACATGGAACTATCAGTAGTCTAACTTGATAGAATCTTATAATAAACTTCAAGTAGTATAGCAGCTTGCATATCCTTTTCTGAAAGAGAACCACTTGAAACAGCAGAGCACGTGATTTGTTGCAAAGTTTGTGTTGCAGTAACAGACCTCTGAATAAAAGCACCCTGAAATTTTAGTCTTTCATTTTCAGCAATTTAATTTTTCCAGAATGTGACTATATAAACTAAAATTCTCACATTTATTCCCTCAGATATGCATATTTCTCCAAAATTAAACAGAAATACACTCATTTATTTTTAATGATCTGAGTATGAAAAACTCTGTGTTTTTCATATTTAAAGAAAATTGTTCAGTTTTGTTCCCTCCTGGATAATTCATAAATGTGTTAAATGTAATTCTTAAAACTTTTCATGAAGAAAATTACTGAGCTGAAATATGAAGTAAATATTCATATGAATATTTACTAAATTGAAACTGATGTGGCAAACGACTTCAAACTCTGTGTCTCCAATATCTGTATCTAACACATTCCACAGACTCAGTGTGTAGTTTTCTACTAATATCTTCAGATTTTGATTCTGCAGGCACTGATACCTGCATGTTGATGCATGACAGAGCCGTAACTGTGCACAGAGAGGCAAATAGTGAGCTCATTAGTGTGCCTGAGCAGCTTGGCTGGTAGAGTTCTTGCAGGAGGTACTGCTCTGCTCTTAGCAACAAAATTACTCCATGGGGGCTTCCCCCGTCCAACAGCTTGAACTGCCCTTATTTTTGTGCTCCCCATATAGACTCTGTCTAAACTGAAAGAAAGGAAATACTTGCTAAGAAGGACTTTCACTCTTTAAATTCTGAGGATGCTGACAAAGATACTGATAAAAGGAAGCAAAGATTTCTTTTCCAATATAAAAAAGAGCCAGCTGTGCTGAAAGTAGAAGTTGTTTCTGACTTTTTCCCCTCTTTTTTAAAATACAAAAATCACACTACTCTCTAAATGTGATATTGTATCACAAATTAAAAGACAGGTGAAAAATCAAGTGATGCATTTGCCCTGACCTGTATCAAAAGGTTTGTTTCAAGGTTTATCTTTGCTGAAAGAGTCAGTTCAGATAAATTTAAGTTAGCTTTCTTCCTCCAGGCATCTTGCCTACTCTGAGTAAGGAGCAGTGACCTACACCAGCTTTGCTAAAGTAAGAGTCACCACATTTTGTAATGATGCAACTAAAAACTGTCATTTGATTAGCAGATCAAAATCATAGCAGATGGATTCAACTATCCCCTGTTGGTACCACCACGTGCATCATATGGACTCACTGTGCACCTACTCCTCTGCAGTATATCCACGAAATGATTTCCCATCCCCTGTTGGTTCCTCACTTGTGCTATGACTTGGATTTTTTGGTTCTCATGGTAAACCAGACTAGTGCATTGAATGGCTGTTCTTCCTGACAAATTGTATTTCAGTTACCTCAGTGAACCAGTGCAGTTTTCCACACAGCCTTGCAAAACATTGGGTCAGTGCAACGAAGATGGTAAATAAATGTTTAAGGCCAGTGAAGATGATTCTGCAAGGCTGCATTTCTGCAAGAAAAAGGCGCATGGGTTCACACTCTAAATGAGCATTAAGAACATCAAAAAGCTGCCAGTCAAATCTCATCAAGGTTATGGCACTAGTGGACACATACATTTTGGCCTGATGTATAAAAATGGAGCAAATTCCATTTGTGGCAGCTACTTACAGTAAAGCATCTGAAACCATGAGAAATAAACTGGCTGTGTATTTAGAGGCATACAATTAAAAGGTGACAGAATTACCTCTGATTTATCCAAAGGCAAACTTGTCACTCCTAGAGCAGGGCCATATTGCTTCTAGAGGCTGAATCTTGTTTGTGGCTTTTAAAAATGTGGACAGCTAAAAATACTAGTTAACCCATTCACATGTTCATGGCTTCTTCTGGATCTGTGGATGCTGCATTCACTGTAGGAATACTAAACTACTGTTAAGGTAATTACTAAGGTACTTTCAGTTATCAGGGCATTCAACCAGTGATTCTGCAAAAGCTATCCAACTAAATGCATATCAGGCAATTGCAGCTATTGTTGTTAGTATAGCAATAATCATCAAACAAAAGGAAAAATTGCTTGCAGATAAAATTAAATGGGGGAAATATTACAGAAAACTATGCAGGAAGTACATGTGACTCCATATATTATGGCTTGTGAAGTAACATTAATATTCACTTAAAAGATTCCCAATGAAGAAATTCAGTCCAAAGCCCTCAGGTTTTGTGCATCAATATTCAGAATGACTGGAAGCAGAGGAGTGGTGTGCAGAGACAGAAAAAAGTGGTAATAGAGGATCTCACATGCCTATAAAGTTTTTGGTAAGAACAGGAGCATGTTTTCTGCAAAGGCATCTTGGTCACCACTAAGGCATGCAGGTGGGTTCACTAGTTTGAGGATCTCTGCTGAATCAGAAATGGTAAAATAGTGTAGATGATCTACTGTAGATGATGTGCATTTGTTCCTGAATAATTTGCCAACTTTTCAATTAAAATATACATTTTGTTTACCAAATGGCTTGGTTGAAAAGATTTTATTGTGTCTTGTTAATACCCTGTTTAAACATTTGTTGTTAATTGCTTCGTGTTTGTGAAAAACAAGTTTCTTCATTACTGTGCCACAAGATAATTGTAACTGTTTATTTTTATGCTAGAGTATCAATTGCTGAAGAAACTTTTTTGCCGATAACAAGTTCTTACCAGGAGCAGCAATTTCTCAAACATTGCCATGAACAAAACTTGCTTTCCATAGATGCTAGGAAACAGTTAATAACAAGGGGCACTAAAAGCATCACAAAATCCAAATGTTTGGAATTTAGATGAAGACTCATGAATACTGCCTTCCTAAATGCCATGCCACATTTATGACTTCAGGGCAAAATATATGAGCAACCAGACAATGTGAACATATTAATTAATGCTAATTACATCTCTGCAGTACAGATGGGTTCTATTCTCTTGACATGAGTATGTAATATGTTTGGCATAAATGTCAGTTAGCATATTTATGCAGAAAAAAATCTGTAGTTTGCAAATACACAATCAGCTGTCTTTTAATTGTGAAGGCATTGTGTACTACAGCTCATACACATTGACCTGCAATGTGAACTGTGCAGATCTTCACCATCATATGAGTGCTGTTACAATGGCTCCTGGGAATCCTTGGGGTTTTTGCTGTTCCTGCTATGTGACTCCTAGTACAGCATGGATGCCCATGCAATATAGGCAAGGGTTGCAGAGCCTCCTCTGTGTCACTCCCTCCTGGAAGAGAGGAAGAATTTTCTCCTTCAAAATCCACTCTGAAACCCACCCCTGGTGCACATACTAAGAGTAACTCAGCACTACTTCTACTGGGCCCAGTGCATATTCCTTACAGGCACAGCTCTTTGTGCCAGCTGGTTATACTGACTGGTGGGGTAGGAGGTAGGATTTCTGCCTCCATTCCTCTCCATCCCTCTAGAGCTCTGAGCATGACCATTACTACCCTCCAACAAGTGTTCTGTTCATTCAGAATGAAAGAAACATAGAACCATAGAATCATACTGTAGTTTGGGTTGGAAGACTCCTTGAAGGTCATCTAGTCTAACACGCCATGATGTAAGCCAGGGACATCTTCAGTTAGGTCAAGTCATTCAGAGCTCTGTCCAACCTGACCTTGAATGTTTTTAGGAATGGGGCCTCTAACACATCTCCTTGCAACCTGTTCCAGTGCTTCATCATATAAAATGTCTGAATAAATCCTCTTTTAGCCTAAAACAATTTCCTCCTATCCAATTGCTACAGGCCATACTTAAAAGTCTGTCTCCATCTTTTTTTAAGCCACCTTGTAGTACTAAAAGGTTCCAATAAGATCTTCCCAGCATCTTCTCTCCAGGCAGAACAACCCCCATTGTCTTGGCCTTCCTTCATACAGGAGGTGCTCAGCCTATGCCCTGGTGCTCTTCCTGATGTCCTTCATTATAGCACAGGTGTTCCATCCCTCTGTTCAGTTTTATGGCCTCCTCTGGACTCCCTCCAACAAGTCCATATCTTCCCTTGCTGGGGACCCCAGAGCTGGATGCAGCACTGCAGGTGGGGTGTCACCAGAGCAGAGGAACAGAATCATTTCCCTCTCCCTGCTGGCCTCGCTGCTTTGGATGCAGCCCAGGACACAGCTGCTTTCTGTGTGCCAAGTGCACATGGCCAGGTTGTGTCCAGCCTCTGGTGCACCAGCACCCCCAGGTTCTCCTCAGCAGGGCTGCTCTCAGTCCCTTCATCCCCAGCCTGTATTGATAATGGGGCTTTCCCTGACCCACATGCAGGACCTTCCACTTGCCCTTGTTCAATTTCATAGGGTTCACATGGACTCATTCCTGGAGCTTGCCCAGGTCTCTCTGGATGGCATCCCATCCTTCAGGAGTGTCAACTGCATCCCTCAGCTAAATGTCATCTGTTCAGTGGATCTGTCTGTTCAGTGGATCAAGGCCTACAGATTTCTGCAGCAGATACAGTCATGCAGATACAGTCCAGTTAAAGGGTACCTGAAAATGAATTTAAATAAAGGCCAAGCAAAACAAAGACTATTTTTACAGTTTACTTTTATATTTTCCAAGGTTTGGGATTAAATGTCTATTTTCCATGTAACTGTGGGAACTGACCTTCATCTTTCTTCCAAGTCCTGCCATAAGACCAATTCTAATTCTCCAAGCTAGTTCATACCAAAGGGAAACACCTTGATCGTGAGACAGAGGCAACCTGTCCCTCACACACCACCTTCCTCCTCAGTTCCTTGTTAGGTCACTTGAAAATTCCTGCATAGTTCTGGAATTTGTCTAAAGCTTTTCACTAAGAAAACACCACTTTCCAGCTCAGTGAAAGAAGAAAAGGAGGTAAAACTTGATGGGATTAGGGAAGTTTCTGCCTCCGTAATGATGGGGTAAAGGCAGCACCTCTCATTGCTCCAGTATTATTGTCTGAAGTTTTCCAGCTTATAATATTCAGGTTTTATTTTTCTATCCCATTGCAAGTATGAACTGCTAGGGCTCAAATTCTCAAATTTTGTTGCCTTAGACTGACTAATAAAAATTTTACATTATCAGAAGAAGAAACCTTTTGTTACAGGTGTTTCTTCAAGTCCTTGGTGTGGTGAGAAACAAAATCAGGATAATTACTGCTGTAACCTAATTCAGATCCATTCTGCAATGATTAATGGATCCTTAGAAAGGTGTTATTATGTCTTGAGAAAGCTGTTATTATGTCTTGCCTGTCAGTCATCCTAGAGTTCTAAAAGTGCTGTTACTCAACCACTGTTGGCATTCAGTTTAAGGAATCCAAAAGTTGGGTTATTCTTGCAGTAAATGGTACAGAATAAGCAATCAGCAGTGGGAAACAGTGCAGTCAAGAGAAAGAAGGAAAAACTGGACTGGTGTGATGGGACAACCTTAGGAAGTTACTTATACTTTCTGTCTCTGTCACATAATTAAACACTATCCAAGGCTTCTTTTATCTTACATGATCATCAATTTTGCATTTGTTTTCTGGATATTCAACTTGAAGCACTGCAATTTCATTTGAGAGAGTGCCCATAGCAACCTCTGAAGTTAACAAATGCCCTAAAAAATTAATGAAGTCAGTATTCTGCTGCTTACACTAAAAAATCACCTCAGGAGAATCTCAAAATGACTAGTGAAAATGAGGAAGTACCTTCAACCTTAATGTCTCTGTGTGTCTAATAGTTGTAAAAGAAGGAGAGTAGGAATCTCTAATCCCATTTGTGAAAATAAATGTTTGGGAAGTATTCAACTCCTATACTGATGTTATTATGGAAGAAAGAAAATTACTAATTCAGAGCAGGAGTTGAATTGTGTACAATAAACAGGGCATAAAGCACACAGCACAAGGAGGTGAAAACAGTTTATTGGAGAATTGGTTGTTAAAAGAGCTCAGTGCAATACAGGCACTGCGTGCACATGAGCTTTGCAACTTCACTGTTCTGCTAATGCAGTTTTTATGTTTAATTTCTGCAGCAGCAGTCTGTAGTACTTCTAGCAGAATTAAGCACAGGGCTTTAGAAGACGATATTTAGAATATGATTTTTAAGAGTAGAATAATTTTAGGTTATAGAAATGATGGAAGAGAATTTTATGACCTGTTTTACTGTATGGAAAATGCTATTTTATACTGTAAAACCAATTTCTGAAATCCTTCCTATTGTCTATACATATTTTAGAGTTCTGTGATCTGTGCAGAAAACCAAATATATTCCTTTCTCTTAAAAATGATTTTTTGAAAATTTTCTTAGTTTCAACTACAGAAACTTGTAAGTGGAATTATAATAAGTGAGAAAAAGTTAAGCGGTCACAAAGCAAAGGAGCATTTTTGTTTCTATTTGTTTCTCTTACTCTTTTAACCTTGTTATTTACTAATCCCTATTTACATAGCTCCAATAACAAATGCAGACTGCAGGGGAAGGTTTGATGCCTTTTTACATCCTCTCTATTCTTCAGCAGAATCAGGCAACACCAGGACTGATATTTATATTACTAGTCTGTCAAAATCACATAAAATTAAACAATAACAAATTTAATTAAAAACATTTCAGGACAAACAGGGAGAAAACACAATAAATATATTCATTGCCTTTGAGAGTCAACATGAAGCAGTGGCTTGGAGTAGATGTATGCAGTTTCACTTTTCCTGGGCATAGATGAAAAGAATCACAGGCCTGCTTGGGATAGCTCTTTAAAAATATTGTATTTTAGTGATTACAGAGTTGGCTAGTGCAGCCAAGGAAGGAAGGGGTACCATAAAACCATATGGCACATCTACAAGAATTCTAAATGAAAGCCATTAAAAAAAAAAAAAAAAAGAGGTGAAAATATTAGGCTTAAATAAACCAAACTTCAGAGAATCAAAGATAAAACAGTCGAAGACCTTGATCATAGCTGCCAGCAGCAAGGGAACAAATTACAACAACTTTAAACCTCTTCTGGCACAACAATATCAATGCAAATCACCAAGAAAAGGCAGAAACAGCATATATAATCAAGGAGTATATAAGCATGTCAAAGGATTATGTACATTGAGAGGGACAACTATAAAAGAAGTCCTTCTGATTCTCTAGTACGGTGACAGTATTCTTCAAGGTAGAATGATACAAGGTTTCAAGTTTGATGGCTCATTTCTGATACTGACGCAGTCAGCCTGGATTACTCTGGGTCTACTCGATCCCTCACAGCTTTTTGTCCTCATTTGCTGCACCTGAGCTTATTCTAACGGGAAGGATGAAGTGACACAGATCTCTGAACAATCTTATTGTAGTGTAATGGGCTAGTAGAGTCTGTGTATCCCTACCTTTGTTTTTAGGAGTTGAGTTTGTCCCAAGCCATTTGAAGGCTTTGCCCAATTATGAAGGAAATGGCAGGTGCCTTTAGAAACCCTTTGGAATATAACAGGTACAGAGCTGTCACCCACCTGATAGCTCTGCACAAAAATATAACCATGTGGGTTTAATGACACTTTGTAAAAATGACATGGCTCACTCAGGCCTTTACTCTGCAGACAGATCTGAGGGAATGGATACTTGTTCTTCTGAATAATAGTCAAGATTGTAATATATATGGATAATTTTTTTGTATCTCAGAGCTAGATTTTTAGAAAGCAGGGATAAATACCTTTGAAAAACTCCTTTAAAGGCCTTGCATTCAAAGAAAATAGCTGATATTGAAGATTCTAGAAAGGTTATCTCAGGTTTTCTTCTGTGAAAGAAGGCAGAAGATGCATTTCCTCCTTAGATGAAATATAGGGCTTGCTTCTGCTGCTGGACTTTTGTACTCTTACATCTGCTGACACAAACAATAGGAAGTAGAGTCTCCTGGTGCTTCCTGTGTACTCTGCTCTAGTGATCCACAATCCACCAAAAATTCTACCTGTTCCAGTGTGCAGATGTGGGCATACAGAACATCAGGAATACTAGCTTGCTGTGTCTCAAGACCCATTAGGTATTTTGTTTCCAAGCAAGCATTTAGTTAAGTGTGAACACAGGTTTTAGATCTTTCTGGAAGAAGAAATCTGGTGCCTGTTCAGGACCTCCTTGCCTGCTCAGGCTCTGCCTGCACGGGCTGGCTCAGCCCCAGGCAGAGAAGAATGTGCCCCTCTGGAATTACCACGTCAACAGAGTGCAGGGTTTGCAGTGGTACAGTGAGAAAGAAAGTGTCAGGGAGAAAGAAACACATATAAATCTTTGTCATCTTGGCTCCTTGCTCCTTGCTTCATCCTCAACTCTAACCTTAGAGTACAAATGCTGCCAACACATAGTACTAAATTTAAAGCAAAAGGTATTTCTCCCCCAAACATGATTAAGCAAAATATTTGGGCAACTTGACCTGAGCTTTTACCAAAGGAATAAATATTTGCTGAGAGAATACATTGAATCAGGGAATGGTATTGATCTCAGTATAACATGCTCAATTGTTACATATCATGCTTTTAAAAATAAATAAGTAAAAATAAATTTGAAACTGTCCTTATAAAAATGAGAACAAATTACCACTGGCTGTTTGAAAAATGAGCTAGGAGAATGACAAAATACAGGGAATAACACTAAACAGTGAGTGTCAAGCCAATGGAGAGGAATTTGACTGTGAGAAACAGTTGCTGAGCATGTAAATGAAATTATAGATGATTAGAGATGGAGTGAGAAAGAAAATAAATATACACAAAGACAGCATGAATAGCTGCACGCCAGCATGCAGTCAAAATAATATGAATTGATCACACACATTTCAGACAAGCCATTGCTCAAATGTCAGGAAAAAATAGAACTATAATGAATGTAGAACACATATAGCCCACTTACTGCACTCAAACTGTAAAGATATGTGTCTAACTGATGTCTTAAAACCCAAGGATGATGGAGATTCTACACTTCCTTAGGCAATCTTCATCAGGATTTGAAATCTTCCTGTTAAAAAATCCTCTCTGTGGTCTAGCTCAAATCTTCTTTGCAATAGCTTTCTGCATTTTATTCTTTGTTCTTATGACCTACTAAACAATTTTTCTTCCTTCTTTGATTCTACCTAATATATACTGAAAAAATTAAATCTCTACAATGCTTTTCACATTTCTTATAGGTCATATTCCTTGGACTATTTTTATGCTTCTAGATTTTTTTCTGGATAATTTTGCTAGAAATGCAATCCCAAAACCTGGCCAGTTTTCCAGCTAGTGATTTATCAGAATTGAACTGAAGAGAAATATTCCTTCAAATTCATGTATTTATTTCACCATTTGACACTTTCCATTTTCTCTCTGTCATTTCTGACACTTGCTCTGCTTGGCATATACTATATCCCCAAGAACCTTTTCTGCAGAATCCTGCATAGAATATCACAAGCATGTCATAAGAATCTGTGGTCTTTTGTGCTTGTCTGAAAGGCAATGCAACCCAGAACCACATTCAAAGCTGCCAAGAAAAGTCTAACAGTGGTCCTCCCTGTTATATCTTCTCAGTCAAAGAGCTTCCTGTACTGAAGGCCATAATATTTTAGAGCTACAAATGGACTTTGCTGCATCCATCTATCCATCAATCCTTCACTTTTGGAACTCATTTGTCCTTACAGTTTCCAAAGTATTTTGTGACAATGAGACCCACAACTTACTTATGTAATATATTAAGATTTTGTAATGTTGATGTTGCTCCCTGATACTTTTCTTAAGGGCTTGATAGTTTTTTGTGAACTTGGAAATAATTAATAAACACTTCTTATTCATCTTATTCAAACCATCTACAATTTTGTAGCTCTGTATTATATCCCTCTCTATCTTCTCAAAGCATGGGAAGTCTTTGCACTTTTTCTTGTCTCTTGTACAGAAGGTGCTGCTCTTCTCAGTGACTGTCCCTCTTTTATAGTATTTTTAAAAATTTCTCTAACACCTCTTTTCAGAACACCTTATTAAGTATGAAGTGTTTAAAAGGAGGACCAGGATGAGTTGACAGTGATAAATGGGATTGTCTGTTTTTGTCTCTTTATACCTAGTAAATTCTAACACTCTCTTTATAGTTTTTTACCCACCTCCAGGGTTTCAGATCTCTATCTGAAAGATAATAAATGCCACACTTGGAGACAGCTGTTATATATTTATAATTATGGTATTTTTACCTCATGTGTATGTCATTATAGTTGTCACAGTTTTATTTGGTTGATTTTACTGAACAGATCTTCAGTATTTTGAGATCTCTGTGGATTTATTTCCAGTCAGTTTTATGTTTGTCTAGCATGCATAATACATCATCATCTGGAAATTTTGTTCTTTCATAATTCCCTCCTTTTCCATATGGTTATGACTATTTTACACACCAAATATTATAACTCAGATTCTTAGGGGGATCTCCTCTCATAGTTTCTCCTCATTGTAACACTGATTATTTAACCTTATTATTATTTTTATGTATTATGTATAACATTATAAGTTATTTAGGCACCTTGGATAAGGATATCTATGAAAAAAATATTAAACAGATGACAGGTATTTCCTTCAGAGATCTCTAGCAGATGGTAAAGCATGACTCCCAAAAAGAAATTCTGCTGGTTGTCTGTCAGTATGTTGCATTTATCTATGTATCTACTTGTGTAATATTTAATTAAATAGAAAGAAAACTGATTGAAAAGATTGATGAGCCAGCAGTAAGTATCCAGTATTTCTCTTTCTATTGGGGCTGGTTTTAAGCTTGGTGTAGCATTTTTTAATTGTCTAGACCACTGGCACTAAGAGGCTGCTTTAAACCACAGGTTATACATATCAATACTACTCTTCCTTTCATGTTTGAATTTCTTTACAAGTCTGGGTTGATAACCATCATGTCCTGGTTACTTAGGATGGTTAATTTAGGTAGTTTGTTCTAAAGCCTTCCTGAAATCCAACTAGATTCCACTCCTTGGTTTCTTGAGGCCTATTACTCATTTAGAAGGAAATTAGATGACCTTTCAATATTAGTACTCAGCAGGTTGGCTTTTACATACCCCCTTTATCTTATAAATGCTTAATAATAGTGTCTTTCACTACTTGCTTCATTATCTGGGATACCAAAGGTAAACTGTCAGGCTTGTTAAATTCTTCTCTTGCCTTTTTCCTCTTTTAAAAAATATAAATAGTGAGTTTACCCTATTCCAATTCTTATATCTTATGGTACAGAACGAGTTAACATCAATAATGAATTAAAAGAATCCAACTATTCTTTTGCTGTGCAATATCCCAGGGCTACCCCAATCCTCTGTGGGCTGTAGCTTATTCCTTTGCACATAACTGAACTCACTAGCTGTCTGTGATGAACTCTGTGCTACATAGTCTATGGAACAGTAAAAACTGTAAGACAAAAATGTTTACCAGACTAGTCATAAAACCAAATTCATACGGTTTTCAGAACCATTCTCTAATATTTACACTGTATGATTATTAACTCTGCAGTAGTTCAAGGAGATATGTTATAAGCAAAGTAAATGACAGAATTAATTCACCTGAGAGGCAGCTGGCATGGTGCTTGGAAAATATCCTTTGAGTGGCCAATTAAATAGCACAAACTAAGTTAGCTTGAAGGAAATAACACAAAAGATTGCCAAGCTGAATGAAAAATGGTTATATGCTCATTAACTTTTTCTTTAACACATGAAAAATACAATTAGTAGAAATTGCGGGATAAGAAGTTTTAACAAGAGTCATGATTGACAAAATATCCTGTGCCAAAATATCCTCTGCCTATCTCAGTTCAGTTCAGTTTCATTAGCAAAAATTTCATTCACTCAAGTAATGTCAAAATGTGGAAGAGAAACCCAGTAGGTCAGTGTCAGAGCAGATCAATCCTGCTCATTACAGGGACTGATTCTCTGAGGTTTGATTCCTTGGGACTATTTGTCATTGCCATCCATATTTAACTTGTATGGAGATTGCTGAAATATATTTACACTGATATAACTGCTCTCTTTTATTGCTGAATAGTATTTATGGCAATATACTGAATAATATACTGAATACTATTTATGTGATCAATTACTAATCTTCTGATTCCTGATCTTTTAATGCATATCTTCCTTATTCATTTATGGATTTTGAGCACTGAAATAGGAGCAGCCTTGTGTCACAATCTTGTCTGTCACATTTACTGCACATTTTCTTTTACCCAGAATTGTGTTGTGCTTTGTATCTCCTAATTCGTACCTTTAGTTAATTGTGTTGTGCATTGAACTTCCCATTTGTACCCTTAGGTTACTGTCATTGACTTTATTTTGATGAATGTGTCCTTTATTTTGGACTTATAGTCCAAATTAGGCATGTTATATTCTGCCATCCAAGAAGCAAATCTCATTTGCGGCACAAATGTAAACTGCATTTAGCTTTAATGTAGTGGCAATCAACAGCCTATCCATCTTTTTGCTTTTCTTCAGGTTTTGCTTCCCTTCCTAAGGAAGCAAAATTTACTCTGTTGCACATTCTGTCAGTGTAAATCTTGCAATAAGCTTTGGAACCTTCTTGAAAATTTCAGCTGATTTTGACAGTGCTCAAGGTCTCTGTGCTACAACATTCCCACAAACTGAGTAGAGCCAGGCAGAGTGTAGAAACCCAATCAGTCTCCCACTGAGGGCAGAGCAGCACCACAATTCATTTACATGGATTTTCTCTGCCTCAGACAATGTAAACTAGCTCATTAGCTGCCTATCACCAGTTTTCTTTAGGCTATGAAACTTTCATTTTTCTTTCAGTTCATTCTGTGATTTATCATCTGTAGTCCTTCTTTATATGAAACAATAATCTTATGCTGATTGGGTTAATTGTACATTGCATTTCTACAAATACTTCTTCTTTGTACTTTTGATAGTATTATTTCTGGAATTCAGATTTGTTTTGTTTTGTTTTGATGGCTTGTCCTCAGACATCTTGAAATGTTTGCATATGTTCCTTGATGTTGAGTAATGTCTTGCTAGTTTGCTGCTGGAATCATATCTCAAAATTTGAAAGGTTCCTATTGCCCTGCAATATAGGACTTGATTTTCATACAGACATGTATATAAAAGAACTTACAAAAATAGTTGCTTCTTTTTGAGTAGAAATGTTCTTATTTCTGGATTTCCTAAGCACTTTTGCTCTGATTAGACCCAGGACCTAGATGTTTATTTTTATGCTTCCTTGTTTTTAATATAAAACCAAAGAAAATGGTCAGCAAACAGGAGATAATCTCATTGCAAGTCATAGAACCACAGGAAACCTGGCTTAATGAATTCTACTGCCTGTTCTTTCTTTCTTGACTTCCTACTTCTCCTCCCTTTTTCTGCTATGCTTCTTGCTCTCAGTCTTGCCTACACTACTTTTAAGCTACTGCACCTTACTGCATCCTTTCATTCTGAATCTTTCCTGGGCCTTCTTTCTCCCCTCTTCTCATGAATCTCATTCTCCCTTCCCTGTCTAAGCCTCCTTCCAGATATATTTCTTTCACTTTTCTATTTCTCTCACTTACCTCTCTCACTCTACTGCTTCCCATCCCTCCCCATGCTACATCCATACAACTGTGTGTGGATATACACCACATATGTACAAATGGTAGAAGCAGAAGTCCTTGTCCACTTTTCTGCAGGACTTTCCCCTCACCCACATATTTTGAGGTAAGTTTAGGAACATGGTCCTTTATATATTCCTCTGAAAGACTTAGAAATCCTTACACCTTCTCTTTACACCCCTCTCTTCTGTCTTCAACAGTCTAGGTCCTTTGCCACCTCCTACATAAGAAAGACACAGCTGGAAACCCTTTAATTTAAACTTCACTAGATTCATAATTAAGAATAGGTTTTAAATACATTATTTGGTAGAGAACATGATCACCTTGTGAATCAGCACGCTAGACCAGGTCTGCATTTGGCCTCAATTTGCTTATCCAGACGCATTATCCTCTGTTTCCTAGTGCACATCACAAAGCCTTAGAATATATATGCCTCAATTCAATGATTTCTGAAAGCATGAAGCTCATTTTGTTGCATATCTGTATGTGTTTTGTATTAATCAGATTAATCAGGGATGAGAACATGAATTAAATTAACTTTATGTTCACTCTACAGGAAGACTGTACAGGAAAAAAATCACTGGACTGGAAGAAAACTGAATGCGGTAAGAAGATGCAAATTCATTATATAATACTGTAAGCAAGCCCTTCATTTTTCCTAATATATTTTACTAGATTATTTCTTTTGTTAAGTAAACTACCAGTCCTGTGAGAAGCATACTTCCCTTCTTTTTTTTTTTTTTTATCCAGCCACGCAGGTAAGCAAAAAGGTGAGAATATTTACACAGAATAATGCTTTAAGTGCCTTAAGGAAAGGTAAGCAAGACAAATTATTTTAAAGTGGCAAGTCATGCAATAATTGTTAGTGATCTGTGAGGAGGAAAGAAGAATATTTGAACTTCTTGGCTAGTTGAATTTGAGTTCCCAACAGCACATGTCCAAATCCCACATAAAACACCCAAACTATACCATCAATTCAGTTAGACCTTTTCTTCCCTGTCTCTTGTAGGACTGGGTTACTGACTGCACTGATCTGATGATCCAGCATTTCTTCTTGGGTCATTACAATGGTCATTCCTTGTCACCTCAGTTGTTTCCAGCTGCACAGACTTTTTCTCAGAGGATTTGCTCTGTATGCTCTCTAACTCTCCTGCCAGAACCCACTGTCAGAAGGTGCAGCACTGAGATGGGCAGGCTGGATTCCAGCCCCCAAGCAGCCTTGCTGATGGCTGAACACCAGCTCATCCTTTCCACAGAACTGCTGTAATCACAAGCTAAACACTTTTAGGCCAGAAATTTTTTCCTGCCTCTGTGTGAAGCTGTGTCACTGTGCAATCGAGAATCAAAGCTGAAGGGTGTAAAGGGAAAACAACAGAATAGGTTGAGTCCATGATCAAATGATGACAAGGACCTCCAGGGGAGAGATGCAATGCAAATTGTTCCCCTTGCTAAACTTTATAGTCATGCACCAGAAAGCACAGAAGGGAATTAGACCTCATGAGAAGTCTAATTAATTATGAGTTTTAATAACTTTGTAAATAAATGAATTATGGGTAAGACAATACACATAGCAGGGTTTTTTCTATCCCAAAAGGGTAATGAAGCTTTATGTTAATTGGGGAACAGAGCATGAAAATGCAGCTTCTTGTTAGATTGGAATACACATTGACTAAGATTCAGAATTATTCTAGCCCAGGGATTTTCTGTAAGATACTGTCAAGGCTAAGGTATAAGAATAGTGTAAACATTGCAATTATGCAAAGTTAGACTTGATGCAAATATTACTGAATTGAATTTTAAGATTTCACCAAAAACATGAGGCATGTAAGTATGCACAGTTTAAATACTGTAAGCAAATTGCATTGAATTATAAAATCATATCATGATTACCAGCTCATATAATTTCATTTGTAGTACATAGAAAACTTATAATGTACTTTTTTGAGGTGACTGA
Organism: Emberiza elegans; assembly: GCA_024865655.1. Classification (NCBI taxonomy): domain Eukaryota; kingdom Metazoa; phylum Chordata; class Aves; order Passeriformes; family Fringillidae; genus Emberiza; species Emberiza elegans. The sequence continues at coordinate 34,281,636 of JALJVW010000910.1, read as the reverse complement.
TACAGGAAAAAGCAACATAGAATTGTCTGAGTGATCTCACCTTTATCTGAAAGTTAACATATCTGTGCTCTAAAGACTAATTTATTCATTTTCCATTAATACATCTTTGGATAGAAATAAATAAATAACATTGGGAATTGCAACCAGAACTCAATATTGTTTTCCCCTTCCTCAAGTCAAGCCCACTCTCAATAGAACCAGGCTTTGTTAATTGTTTCTACAGTCCCCCAACTCTTGAATTCCTGATTTAACTGTGCCTTGTGCTTAAAATGGGTCTCTAACTTGTAGTATAGGATTTTGAAATCAAGGTATTCTACTTCCTTGGCAAGTGTTCTACCCATTTGGCCATCATGCTCAGAGACTCTAACAAAGGAGTCTGCCCAAATCATAGAATATGCTGAGTTGGAAAGGACCCATCAGGTCAATTGAGTCTAAATCCTCTCTCTGCATAGGACACCCTGAAAATCACAATATCTGCATGACAATGTTGGCCAAACACTTCCTGAACTGTCTGTGTTGGAGTTGTGACCACTTCCCAAGGGAGCCAGTTTCAGTGCCTGACCACCCTCTTGGTGAAAAACTTTCCTGATATCCAACCAAAATCTCCTCCAACTCAGCTTCATGCCATTCTCCCAAGTCCTGTTCACTACTTACAAGAGTCAAGAGATCAGTGTCGGTCCCTCCACTTTCCCTCGTGAGGTTGTTGAAGACCACAATGAGGACTCCCCTCAGTCTCCTCCAGAGTGAACAGACCAAGAGATCTCAGCAGCTCCTCATCTGTATTCCCTCTCGGAACCTTCACCATCCTTGTGACCCCCCTTTAGATGCTCTCTGATAAATCAGCATATTTTTTAAAATGTAGTGCCCAAAACTGCCCTAGCACTTGAGGTGAGGCTGCCCCAGCTCAGAGCAGAGCAGGACAATCCCCTCCCTTACCTGGCTGGTGATGCTGTGCCTGATGCCCCCCAGGACAGGGTTGGCCCTCCTGGCTGCCAGGGCACTGCTGAATCATCCAGCTTGCACTGACCAGGACCCCTGGCCCCTTTCTGTGGGGCTGCTTTCCAGCCTCCTGTTCCCCAGCCCATACACACAACCAGAATTGCCCTGTCTCAGGTGCAGGTTCTGGCACTTGTGCTTGTTAAACTTCATACAGTTTTATGGTGATTATCCATCTTTTTAATTCGTTGAGATCTCTCTGTCCTTGAAGGAGTCTGAATTTCTCTCAGGCTTCTATGTTTAATTTCTTACAACTTTTAATAATTAATTTCTTTAATATGGAGTTTCTGAATATACAGTTTTCATGAGATGCTTTCAGCAAGGACATTACAGGAAGACACATCAAGTGAGTAAATAGACTAAGAGGGATATATTAAGGAATGCTGGAATATCTGTATTTGTAGTGAAACACTTTATGACTATGATTTGTGATACTTCTTGATTAGCACATATTACATGTGAGATCCTTCAGGGTTAATGCAACTTTACCTTCACCTCTGCAAAAATGAACTCTGTTCAGTGCAGCATCACAGCATTAATTCACTCCAACTTACAATTATTTTCTCCTAGGAAACATGACTGTGAAGCCAGGTGCTTCATCCAAAATGCATCTCAAATACAGAGAAAATGTTAGTGGTCATAGCATATGAGGAAAAGTTTAGTAATCAAATCTTACAGCTCTTAGATGTATAAACAGATGGCAAGGCATCTCAGCAGGTGTTACTGCCGGCCCTTTGGCAAGACAAAACCTCTCAGTGGATACTAAACCTACTATCCCAACTGTTTGAGATAAAACTTCAATATCCTCTACCAAAAATATACCTCCCTTGCTAGAATACTTCATGTATTTTGAAAGCACAATCCAGTAACTAAGAGAAATAGTTCCAAATTTTGCATTTTTCAAAGCCATATTCACAATCCAGAAACAATTAAAAAATAATTTGATCATCAAGTTGTAACAGAAGACTTAGCTCAAAACTTCTCACCAGCTCCACATCATCTAGAAGACAATGAATAAATAAAGATTCTGCTTCAAAATCTGCTGGTTATGTTGAAAACATTGGCCAGAGGATGAAAACTAAACTCAAACCCTCTTCCCTAATATATATTATGCCTAGAATTTACATGAAATGCATCAAAAATGTTTTTGTCCTTACCTTTGTTATATGCAAATGTGTCCTGTACATTTCACATTGTATCTGGTTTCACTGTGAATTTTCTATATTCCCTGGATACAAGCTAATTATGGATTGTATGAAGAATTATGTATTTTTCTAAAAATCTTTTTCATTTTCATTGAATCTTATCTATATAAGACAAAAAGGAAAGTTATTATAAATTTCAATTACTGTTCATATTTTACAGAGGAATATTCTATTTTTCAAAGTCAGGCAACATCATATGCTTGTTCTTTTTGCACACAATGAAACTCAAATTGGATCCAACTTCCAGTTTAACCTCTTGGATGAACAACTGCAGCACTGAATCTTTCCTACCCTGATCCATATTTCTCTTATTCAATGGCTGGCTACTGGCTGAAAGGACTCCACCCTGCAAGCACCCTCCTGAAGGCACCTTCTGCTCAGTCAGATGGAACTACCAGATCTGTGCTGGCAGCTTTTATCAGTCCCAGAGAGGCCTTGCACACGTCTGGCTGGCCGGTCAAAATTTGGGTGTGGTTGTTTGTCCATGTTACTAATTAGTTACATTGTAAACTACCCGAGGAGTTAAACAGCAATATACAGATTAGGGTCTTCCACCCACAACGAGGTTAAATGTCAGCTAAATTACTAAGATTTACACATTCACGGGACAGTGACCATTTCAGGTCTTCCTTAAGTTATGAACACAAAGTTCACACAAAGTTGTGGAATGCAAAGTTATGAAAATGTGTTTTAGATAGAATAAGATTTCAGTTGCTGTTTGGCCATCTTCAAAATATGCACTTCCACCTCCCCAAAAATACAGCAATAGAGAAGTTGACCTTAGTTGGAATTTCTAAAATTGGAGAGGGGGAAGGCAGAAAGGCACATTTTGTATAACCCATGTCATGGTCCTTTATGATTAAATGAGTGGCTGAAACCAGGGAGTGTCTGACATTCTGGAGGACAGGGTTGCTCTGTGAGGACACCTTGAACAAGCTGGAGAATGAACTGACAGGACAAAGCCTTGCACCTAGGGCAAAACCCCCCTAGCATTGCTATAGGCTGGGGACTGACTAATGAGACAGCAGCTCTGCAAAAAGAACCTGTGGGTCCCAGTTAAACAGTGAAATGAGGATCAATACTGCAACTTTGAGGTAATTAAGACTTACCCCTATACAGTGCCACATCAACATCACAGTGGGTGAAGGGAGACGATTATTTTTCTACTTGCCATTCCTGAAGCCACATCTGCAACACTGTGACAGTTTGGGCTCCTGGGAATGCAAGGAGTACTTAGAAGATGCAAAGCATCCAGAAGGAGGTAACCAACTTGGTTCCAGGGGTTGGAGCATTGACAGCGGGAGAGGTGAAAGGAACTATCTTCATCATGAAGAACATTGAGAGGACATAATCCCAATGCTTCACTGAATGGGGGGTTATTAAGAAGGAAGAACTTTTCAATTTTTTGGAGGTTAATAGGAAAAGGACAAGAAAAAATGGCCATTGGCATTGTCTGGATGCCAGTTGCCCTCCAAAGCTGCTCTATCCCTTCCCTCCTCAACTGCACAGGGGAGGGAAAAATAATGAAATCTCATGAGTTGAGGTAAGGATGGGGAGAGATCTGTCAGTGTCATGGGCAAAACAGACCCAGCTTGAAGAAATCAATTGAACACAATCAAAATCAGAGTAGGATAATGGAAGTAAAATGAAATTTTAAACACACATTTTCCCCACTTCTCTCTCCTTCCAGGGATTAACTATATTTCCAAATCTTTACCTCCCCCCCAGCAGTGGTGCACAGGGACAGGTGGTTATTACTGTTATGGTCAGTTCATCACATTATTTCTGCTGCTGTTTCCTTCTCAAGGAGAGGAGTCCTTCCCACAGGCTGCAGTTCTTCATGAACTGCTTCAGCATGGGTCCTTTTTCCAACAGAGGGGAAATCCTTCAGGAACAAACTGTTCCAACATGGGTCCCCCATGGGATCACAAGTCCTGCCAGCAAACCTGCTCTAGCATGGGCTCCCTTCTCCACAGGCTACTGGTCCTGCCAGGAGCCTGCTCCAGTATGAGCTTCCCACAGGGTCACATTCCTCTCTCTCTGGGCTCCCCCAGGGGCTGCAGGTGGATCTCTGCTCCCCCTGTTCCTCCCTGGGCTGCAGGGGCACAGCTGCCTCCCCATGGGCTGCACCAGGGGCTGCAGGGGAATCCCAGCTCTGGTGCCTGGAGCATCTCCTCTCTCACCCCTTCCTTCACTGACTTTGGTGTCTGCAGGGCAGTTTTGCTCACCTGTTCTCACTCTGCTCTACTCAGGTCACAATTACTTCTGTGCTTTTTTTTTCTTAAACATGTTATCACAGAGGCTTTACTACTGTCAACTACTGTAAATCAGCCTTGACCAGTGGTGGGTCCATCTTGGAACTGGCTGGCATTAGCTCTGCCACATGAAGGAAGCTTCCAGAAGCTTCTCAGACAAGCCACTCTTACAGGCCAGTCACTAGCAAAATATTGCTATGCAAGCATAATATAGGCCATAGGCTGCAAAAAGAGAAACTTTCATTGCATTAGGAGAAAAAAAATCCTCTTGAGAGTGGCTAAACACAGAAACCCAAATACAGACAATGATTCTAGATTTCCATTGCTGGTTTATGATTTGCTGGTTGATTTTTCCTTTCTTACTTTTTGATCACTGAGTAAAATTGTATTGGTGACATGGCTACCAATGTTCATAATAAATGTCCAAGATGCAAAGTTAAACTGCTATAACCCTACTGTTTCAATATTCGTAGTGCAGTGTCATCAGTGAGAATGTAAGATCATCTCTGAGTCCTGACTCCCACATCCCTGGGAGGTGGGGAATGTTAATTCTCTAAGTTCAATGCTTCTCAGGCAAGTACAACAGTCAGTAGGCTGTTGTGCAGAACTAGAGCTAACAGCTGTGTTCATTGCACTTTGTTACCCATGAGCTTTACAGTTTTATCCAAGTGCTCTCTGCATGGGCTGAACACGGCTGGCAGAGATTATGCCTCTTCCACTGTGTGCTAAAACACTGCAGAGCTCAGGATGTAGCTAAATTCAAGGTGAGAGCACCTCTGGACATACACAAAGACCTGTGTTTGGCTGTCTGACACAAACGTTTCAATTCAGCTCTGCTGTACCTCAGAGTTAAGATGCTATTTGGCACTCAGCTGTTTGAACCGTTCTCTGACATTTAAGGGGTTTCTAGTTTATTAACCAAAATCCCAATGCAACAGATGGAGTTTGAATTTGGTCTCATGTTGCTTTGGAAAAAGAAGACTTATTGATGAAATCAATGTCCGTATTTTAAAAGAAGTCATTGTTGTGTACAAGTTGATGGCCACAGATGGTGAGGTCTCTCCATGTCTGATTTGAGAAAGTGTGAGACATCTTACTGTCACACTGTAACGTGACTTGGAACTTTGTCTCAAACCATCAGTCCTATCTCCATTAAGTGATGCTATTACAAGCCAAAGCTTCACAAGTTGTTTTGTGTTAGTACCATCATTACGCATTTTCTCCTGCGATGATGTGCTTATCCCTGACATTATCTTACAGATTTTTCCTCAGTGGCAGAAGTTGTTCCTTAAGCATATGAAGACTTAATCTTACCCTTTCCTTTGGCAAAAGCCAAGTATCACCTACTCAACAACCCGAGGTGCCTACAGAAACGCACTAAGATGGCACAGGACTAAACAGGACCCTGTGGAAACGTGTCTGAGACACCAGCTGCCCTGCCACTCACTGCACTGCACCGACGTCCTGTAGCCGGTATTTGGCACAGACATCACACAACTCCCTTTCCGAACACGAGTTTTTCTCCAAGTGTTCAAAACATTAATCTACACTTTTCTTTGGTAGGTCTACTAGTTCAACCGCTGCTTTTGGTTAATATTTTTTTACACTGTAAAGGCGCAGACCAGGCTGATAGGGGGTAATTCCAGCTCCAGGGATGCTGGCTGCTCCCACGTGCGTCCCGGCACCGGTGCCCCAGGGCAGCGCTGCGCAGCACGGGCGGTCAGCGCGGGCCTCTCTCCCCGCCGGGACAAAGACGGCGCGGGTTCCCGCCGCGCACTCGGCCCGGCGGCTCGGTCCCGTGGCCGGCGCTGCGCCTCAGCCCGCCGGGGGCTCCCCCGTGCCCGGCCGCAGCCCCGCGGGCCGGGCCGCCCCCGCCGCCCGGCACCTGTGCGGCCAGGCCGGGCAGCGGCGCCTGCGCACTGCGCGGGCTCTCGCCGCCAGGCCCGCAGTCACTTCCTGCCCCCGTGCCCATCCGGCTCCGGGGTCAGCGGCCGCCGCTCTGGCGGGACAGGGGCGAATAAAGTTTAATTCGGGGAAGGAGAAGCCGCCCGTCCTCTCCAGGTAGGGCCGGCCCGCGGCGCTCTCCCGTCGCGCCCGCCCCGTCCCGGCGTCGGCGCCCGCTGTCACCTGCGGCCGCGCGCCCCTCCCGCCCGGCCGCGTGTGGCGGGCGCGTCCCGCTCCGGCTCCGGCAGTGCCGCGGGCGCCCGGCCCGGCGGCGGGAGCGCTGCTGCCCCGGGGGCCGGGAGCGCGGCTCTCCCCACGGGACCCCAGGGACGCCGTCCCACCGGCGGGGCTGCGGGACGAGGCTGCGAGGTGGGGATGCAGCGCGGCGGGGCCGCCGCGGAGGGGGCGCGGGGCCGTGCGGCCTGGGCGGGCAGGGCGGTGGCCTGGGGCTCTGCCCGCGGCCGAGGCGCAGGTGGCGGCGGGGCGGGAGCGGGGCCGTGCTCGCCGCCGCCGTTGCAGAGGGCGTCGTGAGACCTGCGGAAAACAATGGGACTTTCTCCTGCGCCAGGGGTGCCGCTGCTCCGGCCTGCCCGGCCGCAGGGAGTGGGTGTGCGGGGATGGCGCGCTCCTGAGCCGCTTGTGCCTCGGCGGTGACTGCTAATGTGCTTATTTTAGCAGAAACGAGCTGCTGGATGTAGAAGGAAAGTAGGTCTTGCGCACGGAAAATGCCTCTAAGGGACAAGTGTTGTCAGACTGACCACCATCACCATGGATGCTGTGAACCAGGTAAAGTGGTGTGTGATGCTTCGGCTGTTTTGCATGTCTCCTTCATTAAAAGCTTGCAGAAACTGTTGTGAGAATGTGAATGTATATCATGAGTGTCAGCTCTAGGAATAAAAAGTCTCTGAATTTTGTTTGGAACTGCGTTTTTTGTATCCTTGAACTGTCACCTTAAAATCATTTCAGGAAGAGAATATTTTAATTCCTGCATGTGTGATAATCCTCAGGCCACCACGTGGGTGTTGTATGAAGTGAGCAGAGGAAGGCAAGAGCATGTATAAAACAACTCATCATTTTGTTTCCAAAAAGTGCAGTGTTTTCAGTTTTTTTTTTTTTTTTGTGAAATGGTGTTTCTAGCAATCATTTGCATTTGTTGTTTATATTTTTACTCTGTCTTCTCTGGTAAACTCTGGTGAAATTGAAAATCTTAGTCTCAGAGGTGAAAAACCCCACCTAGAACAACTCTTCACATTTCGTGCCTGAGTGATGTGAAAGATGCCATCAGTGGAAACTGTAATGAATATTCTGAAGGTTCAGCCAACCTGTTAGATGCTTTTGAAATTATTATGCTTATTGTTATAATTAGTATTTTTAAAGGCTATTTTGTTTCTTTTTGCCTTGTTGTGGCATTTATTTGGATGGTTTCACTTCTGTTTTGAGAAAAAAGGCATCAGTTTGGGCAATTAACAGATGAAAATGTGAGCACAGTGACTTTGATTATGCCCCTTTAGTGAAATGTAACTTGAGAGTAGATATTGTTCAGTTAGTAAAAATGTTTCTTTGTGTTGACGATGAAATGGTTTTGAATTGTTCTAATGCTTTAAAAACACAAAATTATTTTTCTTGCCTGACAAATGAACAGTGATGTGTTAGGTCTGTTTCACCTGTGTTACTCCTGTTGCTGTCAGTTGGTGTTGTACATGCACATTAGAGCCTATATACCAACCAAAATGTTATATTTTGAAGTGTAGGGATTAGGTTAGTAGAATACAATATGCCATTGTGTTAGAGATCCCCAAATGATTAGCTGATTCGTCATGGTTGTTATGTGTTTGTACTTATAATAGTATATTATGGGACCAGGATAGTTGGGTGGAATGTTCATTCTGTTGTCCTTTTTTACAGTGCTTTGTTTTCTGATGTTCTTTTCAGCTAGAATTTATTTATAACTTTTTAGCTCAACGTTCCAGTCATAATTTGTTAGTCTTTTTGCACTTATTATCTCTAAATAGTTTCATACTATGCCTCAACTGGTCTTTATTAAAAATAAATTCTTAGAGATCTGAGTGATACATTTAGAAATGAAAACCTTACAATGGGGTTAAAATCAAACCAAATGGTTGAGGTGGGAGCCAGTTTATGAAATGCAAGGCTGGCTCTTTAGTCAATAAGAAATATAAAATAAGACCTGACTAATGAATTTGCAACACGTGCTTTAAGAAGCGTTCTTATTCCTGTAAATTTGGGCAAAGCTTAATTGTTATATCTATATACAGCAATGGAATGCTATTAATTTTCATGTGCATAAATACTGCATATTGGAATTGCTAAAAAATCTGATTAATATATGTTTTAGTTTCAATAGCTTTTGCAGAGAATATGTGTTGGCGATGGAGAGAGACTGGGACCGATTTGGTGATCAGAATCTGATTTTATTGTGGGATACAAATGCTTCTATACTATTTCAGGAAGACTAGTAATGTGTGCTACAATGATTAGGTTAAAATCACATACACAAACTTATTCATATATCAACATCTCTTGCTTGCGTAGTTTAATGGGATTTTCTTTTCCCTGTAAACCTGTTTGATTTAATCTTTTGCAGTCTAGGTCTGATTTTCAAAGTTCCGTTTCTTTTGCCAAGGCACCCTCTTAACAAATCTCTTATGTTAACCAGGTCCAAAGTCCATCATCTGTCTTGTTTTCCCCAACATTCCAGCAAATATAATATGGAAAGAAACATCAGAAATAAAGTATTCCCTCAGCAGTTTATTTCAACCTGAAGAATTTACTGAATGTAGCTTTCATGATTAAAAATGCTGTGATAGGTTTTTTTGTATATGCTGTGTAGCTATGCTTGTGATTTTATTCTGATCATAGCTGCTTTAAATTTGCCTTCGGTATTTAGGTGCATACTGGCAACATTGAAGTCATGTAGTGTGCTGTGAAGTATTTGGTAATGCTGGTAATAAACTATTTGGTAATGCTCTTTTGTACATGTCATTTGGTTTTTAACAATGGGAGCCAAGTAGGTTGTTCTGGGGAATTACTTTAATTGGCGGACATTTCTAGGGAGTTAATTTGGTTTTATATATTTATATGTTTCTATGTTTTTTTACATGTAACTTTGAATACAGATAAAAAAAGTGATCAAAATGACAGCAAACTGTCAGAAGGTATCATAGCTGGAAAATCCAGTGTTGACTGTTTTGTAATTTGATATAAAAGAAAATTTTAGAGTAAGTCTACTTTTACTGCAGTCCTGGCTGTTCTTTTTAGCTAGTTTACTGTATGTATGGAAGATTCCTAAATTACAAAAATACCTGAGTGTTTTGTAAGGCTTATTATCCTTTTATATATTTCAGTGCATCTGTTGGAACCTGGTGATCCTCCGTTATTGCAGCAGCCTCTGCAAACATCAAAATCTGGTATTCAACAGATCATTGAGTGTTTTCGATCAGGTAGGAAACCATGCCTGACCCTTAAGAAATTCATTACCTTGTTAAAAGAGTTATGTTTATTCAGTGTGTTAAAATAACCAGCACCTGACTTTGTCCATATTTGCAAAACATTTGTAGATTTTTGGAATTAGGTATTCCATTTAATAAGGGTTTTCATAGAAAGTAATGAAGATACAGATCTTGCTGTATAGTTATCCTTCAAAAACCTTAAAAATTAAGTTTTTTGTTCTGTCTTGTGTCATTTCTGCTGCTATTATCAATGAGTTTATCATAAAACTCTTGAGGTGAAGAAAAACTTAATCTTGAACATCTTCAATTGCTTCATAGTATTACTTTTAAGGTGTTCCTTGATTGATTTTGGGAGTTGCAATACATAGCAATGAACAGCTAAGCATTTGGGGAGGTATGCCAGGGAAGATTGAAACTTTCAATGTTTTCAAGCTGTTTCTACACTTCTGATGTGGCAGACCAAACATTTTACTTTCACAACTTCTTTAGTGCTACTGTCTATGTGTTTCTAGATTTTTTTTCCTGTAGATCTTTCAAGTATGTGAAATGTGTCGGGTATAAAAACACTGCTGCTGTGTAATGAGATGTATGTCTGGTCTGAGTCTTGTTAATGGGCACAGTATTTAAGTTGTCCACTAACATTTCAATAACTTAACACAAAAACAGGATGTATGATTATTCATTAATAACCTTTTTTAGTTTGCTTGAGGCCTCAGAGATGCATGACAGGCTTCTTTTGCTTGAAGCAGATTAATGGAATATCTACTGGTAATAGCACAAACTAGTTGCAGGTACTTTGTATCTGAGCTACTTCCAGATCATCCTCGCTGGCAGGTGTTAAACTGATAGCTTACTTTGATATCATCAGTCACCTGCATCAGGGAGGTTGGACAGAAGGCAAGAGGACTTAGACAAAGATTTTACTGGCTGTTTTTGAGAGAGTATTATGTTTATGGAGACTATTTGATTCTTGTGGTAAAGGAATAGAAATTTATGACAGAGTATTGCACATAACTGTTTAAGTAATTTTATCAAAAGCTTCTGTCATTCAAAGCATTAAGAATAAAAAGTGAATTTGAATTTTTTTTCCCAAAAAAACCTGCTTGCAAAAGGCATAATTTTGGAATTTCTGATAGAGATATTTATGACTGGTGTTCTCTACTGATTTATTGTGACTTTGATGTTATTCTAGCATCAACATTTACACATATTAACAGAATTTGACAAGGTATCACCTGCATTGCCGTCACAATATACATTTAGATGTAACTACAAAATAGAGAAGACTTCAGTAAGTTAATTTTTTTTGCTGTTTCAAGAAGTTTCTGAATGTCTGCAGTTAATTTCAAAAGGACCTATAATTTTTCTTTACTCTCTGTGAAAAGTTTCACAGATGCCTAAGGAGGATTTGAAGCCAGAGTGACTACCATGTCATATAGTATGATCTCCAATGTGTCATAAATCCTTTGATTTCATCCAGTAATTCTTAAATCCAGTAATTTGTATTGGAAAAAACCATTTCAGTCCTGAACAGGGACTGAATATAACAGGGGAGAGAATGAGGAACCTGTATGTCCCTTGACTGGGTAGTAATGGAGAATTTTTTTGAGAATGAGGCTTGTGGCTAGGGCATGCATGAAGAGCATGGAATTTTATCTACATGGAGCATGTTCAGTTTTGTTCAGCTGGATTTTCTTTATGTGCAGAAATTCAAATGTTGGTGAGATCAGAGTAAACAATTGCTTTTAGGGGGAACTCTGTACAGTTTTTATTTGTTGCTATATCTAAATATAGTAGTATATATAGTAGTAAATATAGTTTGGTAGTCTGTTTGTAAAAATGCAGATCAAATGAGGGTGAAGTTAGTAACACTCTAAGAAAGAGCAGTGGGTATGGCTTGGGAAGGCATAGGAGGGGACAGAAACTGTGACAGCCTCAGATGGTCAAGTTTGGATACCATTTTTAAGGAACTGTTGAAGAAGACACTGTGCTTTGCTGAAACTCAGATTTAGAAAGCTTTGTAGTACTCTTATTGCACCAAAAAATAAGTTTTCTTGGTAAGGCCAATTTGTATTGAAGAACTATAGCCTGTTATGAAATTTTTAATATTTGAAAGATTTTAATTTAGAAAATAGTTATGCAGTGTGTTTGATCTTTGAAAAGAATTCTTAAGAGAAGTGTGATGAGATGACAGAACACTTGACCTTGTAGTTCAGCTTGCAGAATGTCTTGCTGCTGCTGTTTCATAGATGGTTGATATTATTTATTGATGGTCTAGGTCATTATATTTTTCCTTGTTTGATTAGTTTTGAATAATTAAATTCTAAGAAAAGTCAAGATAAGTAAAATAGCTGAATTTGGTTGGTTAGTTAGTTCTTTCTAATTTGGAGTGGGTAAGAATCATTTAGTAATCTGTTGCTAATTTTAGGCCTTACATTCATAATTTTCATGAGATGAGAAATGAAGGACTAAGTTTGAAGAGTAAAAAACATGGCAGGAGCTGGAATACTTCAACAATGATAGATCTAACCATCTTTGTATACAATGAGTGATTGTCTGGAAAGCTGGCATATTTTATCACACTATGTTTTAATAGAGATCTTTCAGATTAAGTTGTATGTATTTTCATTCCTTCAGGCTAAAAATATTCAGGCACATTGCTACTATCTCACCTAAGTGTCATCATCTTGGACTTGGGTTAGATATCTAAGAGCAGTAACATTTCTTGACCTGTTAGTTATTCTCTTTGGTCTATTCAATCCTTTAGTTTTTTGCCTTACCAGGTGCCATTTCTATGTGAAATAGCTGTATGTGTCTTGTTTTCTTAGCACTGTAGGATAACCCTAAAGAAAAAATATTACAGGCTTCTTAAAATGCTCTAGGTGCTTATTCTTTCCTATTGGGCAATTGTATTGCAACAACCAAATACCGTAGTAAGAACTCTTTCCTAATGTTAGATGTTAGTTTTTATTGTAAATCATTGCACTTTTTCTGTAAACTGTAACGTGTGTAATCCTTGAGGGATTTTTTTGATCCCAGTCTTGTCTTCATAGTGAAATTTGGAGCATGTATCATAAACTTTCAGTACAAATGAAGCAGTGCTAACAAAAGATAAAATGCTGTTGTAATTATTCATGGTCTAAAAAGTTTCCACTTTCATGGGATGATGCGAATTAAGAAATAAACAGAAAGCCCTCCATAAGTCTAATATTTATTTTATTACAGGAACGAAACAACTTAAACATATCTTGTTAAGAGATGTGGACACCATTTTTGAGTGTAAATTGTGCCGGAGTCTCTTCAGAGGATTACCAAATTTAATTACTCACAAAAAGTTTTATTGTCCTCCAAGTCTTCAGATGGATGATAGTAAGTCTTATTAATTTAAATGTTTAATAAAGCTCTGTGAAGTTGAAAAATTTATCTTTCATTACCATTTACACAAACACCTGAAACAAAATGCAAAAAACCGAGGTGGATCTAAATTTCTGTAGTAATGTATGTAGATCACTTTTATGTTATTGAAGGAGCTACAGCAATGACTTTATATGAATTAACAACCAAGAGCTATGTCAAGATATGCCAATATCATAATTAGATAACTAGTTTATACATTCAGTCTTTTAATTGTCACTCTTAACACTTTTTATTCCTTCTTCCCCTTTTTCTTTCCCATCTGTCTTTTACTGTGAAAGGCACCAAAAGCATGTCAGAGGACTGGGAAGTCAATCTTAGAGAAGGCAGTGACTCTACCAGGGTGTTGCAGTGGCCTGCGTCAATATCCTTAATATTCTCCTGTACTGAGAGAATACAGTGCTTGTGTCATGGATGCAGTCTTTTTGGTTTTAGTCAGTATGAAACACAGACTAAAAGTTTACCCTTTTATTTAAGCATCTGTGCTTGAATAATGCTGTCTCTTTTCCCCTGCTTCACTTCACCATATGCTGCTTTAACATACTCTATGTGATCATGCCTACCCCAGCATCTTTGTTGTGGAAAATAAGCTTTATTATTAAAAGAAGTTACTTAAATGATGAGGAAAAAGTTAAGAACTATATTTTTATGGAAAAAGAAATTTATTATAGTCTCATTCCAGTGATGACTTTTTGTTAATCTGAGTAAAGTTGATTAATTTGGAAATGTGTCACCATTCATAAGTGTTTGTAAAGCTAATTATCTTGATCTCTTCACTAGATCAATATAGGTGCAATGAGGATTTTTTTCTGATTAATGCCTTCCTGTCTCAATATTTCAAAAATTAGGAACAGAGATATACTTTGATTCTTTTCTCACATGGTATCAGCTGGAAGGAGAAGGTGAAAAGGCTACTGTCACCTTCCTTAAATGAGCTTGATTGGCCAGTTAGAGAGTCACAGAGCTTTTCTGTGACAAGGGGGGACTTGTAGTTTCAAAGCAAGGTTAGAAGTGCATGTGACTTTAGATGTAATAGTTTCTAAGCAAAGTAAGGTTACCCTGAGGAAAGACTTAATATCCAGCTCCTGGCATTCTAGCCTTCATTTAACTTTCTGATTAACTTTGATATGTTAATATGAAATAACATGCAACTAACATACAAATAAAATAGCTTCCAGTGTTCGCTATGAGATGTACAAATAAAAGAAATAATGCTACACGCACTGAATAGAACTGTATAAATACTTGTGCTTTATATAAAATTGAGTATACTTATTGAACTAAGTGGGAGTTTTTTCAATAAATGAAAGATAGTGAACTAGAGGCAGGAATCAAAGTTCAGCACACCATGGTGAAAAATCCATGCACTCAATATAGTCATGAAGTAGTCTTAAAAGGTGCTATAAAATAAGAAAGACTTTTTACTCTTGGTAAAAGCTATATAGATAGACTCATTTGAAACTGACTGTAAAAGCTGTTAAAAATTCAGTGTTAAAAATGGGTTTGGAGCTACAAAATGCCTATTTTTTGTACTGGCACTTTCCATTTATTGCTGGATGTGTGGAAGGAATAACTCTGACTGTGGGTTTTTAATTAGCTGTTACCAGGACTCACATCTTTAAAATGATCCACAATAATTTGAACTGTGTCATATCAGTGCCTCACCTTTTTGCTGTAGGACCCCAGCTTCCTAGTTGTGCCATTGCGGATGCTTTGAGCATCACACTGGGAACTCGAGCACTGAACTAATTTGGCATTTAAAGGGAGAATTTTACTGAGATCTGTAAAATATGATCTACTTATATCTTCATGCAGTGCTCAGGTTACACAGATGTTTCATTCTTTGGTAAGGATTCACAGAGGTTCAGAATTCACAGAGAAGGGCTTATTTCCAGAATTAGGTTCCTTTATTGTGAGTGCCTGTATCCCACAGTAGGAAAATCGGTTTTTAATGATACTTCAGGCTTAGTTGCACACCTGCAGAATAAACTCAGTCGAATGATGTTATTCTTGCAATTGATACAGTTTTTTAAAGACCAGCTTAATTCCAGTAATACAGATAGTTCAGGTGGCTTTCACATTAGCACGCCAGGAGGGTTATTTCCGATGCTGGCTTTTAATAAAAAGGCAACTTGCAATGATTACTCAAAGCATTTGAGTGTTCAGAGAGTACAAAAGAGGATTTGTGGAAATTTGTAGATTTAATTCATGTAGTGGTAAAAGCTACTTTGAAATTGAAATAATTGGAAATTACCAAATCATTAAAAAATACCTTTTCCTCTTTTCACAGACCTCCCACATACAAAAGATAAGCAGAGTCAAGCCATAAATGACCTTCTTGAAGCAATCTATCCAAGGGTAGATAAGCAAGAATATATAATTACATTGGAACCTATAGAAACTAATCAAAATGCTGTATTTC
Source organism: Emberiza elegans (assembly GCA_024865655.1). Classification (NCBI taxonomy): domain Eukaryota; kingdom Metazoa; phylum Chordata; class Aves; order Passeriformes; family Fringillidae; genus Emberiza; species Emberiza elegans. Next base: position 34,265,930 of record JALJVW010000910.1, on the reverse strand, counting down.
AATATGTGTCAAGGACTGATAGCCCAGATGAGAGCACAGAAAGTAGCCATACCCCCAATCAAGCTCCAGTACAGATCCAGGAACCCAGCGCTGAGCAACCCAAGACTGTTTCAGCTCCAGCCACAGTCCCAGCTGGGGATACTGTAGAATTACCTCCTGCTGATGCTGTTACAAACAAGGTGATATCTACTCCTGAAGAACAGCCACCAGCGGTAAATCCTGACTTGGACTCTCTGGATAATTCTGATTATGGCCACCAATTGATTTGTTGCCTCTGTAGGAAGGAATTTCATTCAAGACGCAGTGTACGCCGGCACATTCGAAAAGTACACAAAAAAAAGATGGAAGAACTAAAGAAATATATAGAAACAAAAAAGAAACCAAACCAGTGCTCTGCAAGAGGACGAAATAAGAATGTTCTTGTCGCGTTAGGTAGAAGTTGTCCTGTGTGTTATAAATCATTTGCCACAAAAGCCAATGTAAGGAGGCATTTTGATGAAGTTCATAGAGGATTAAGAAGGGATTCCATTACTCCTGATATAGCTACAAAGCCTGGGCAACCTTTGTTCTTGGATACAGTTTCTGCTAAAAAATCTCTTAAGACCAGAAAACAAAAGTCGTCTTCAAAGGCTGAATACAATTTAAGCGCATGCAAATGCCTTCTGTGCAAGAGGAAATATAGTTCACAGATAATGCTGAAAAGGCATATGCAAATTGTTCACAAGATAACTCTTTCTGGAAAGAACTTTAAAAGAGAGAAAGGACCCAACAATGCTACCAATGGCACAGAAATACAAGTTGAACCAGCAGATTCTGTAGAACCTTCACCCCCTTCCATTGTGCTTTCTCCACAGAATGAATTAAAGGGAACAAATCATTCAAATGAGAAAAAGAACACACCGTCAGCACAGAAAAATAAGATTAAACAGGACCCTGAAAACCCTAAATCAACCTCTAAATCAACCACTAAATCAACCTGCAAATCAACCACTAAATCAACCCCTAAATCAACCAATGCATCTGCTGCAGGTGGCCAGCAGAAAGCCAGGAAGCCAAAACTTTCAGCTGGCTTTGACTTCAAGCAGCTTTACTGTAAACTCTGTAAGCGCCAATTTACGTCTAAACAGAACTTAACAAAGCACATTGAATTACACACAGATGGAAATAATATTTATGTTAAATACTACAGGTGTCCACTGTGCTCTTACGAAACGCGTCGCAAGCGGGATGTGATCCGACACATAACTGTGGTTCACAAAAAGTCGCCACGCTACCTTGGGAAAATAACAGCTAGTTTAGAAATAAGAGCAATAAAGAAGCCAATTGATCTTGTTCTGAATAAGGTGACAAAAAGGGGCGCTCAGAAGGATGAAACAAAACAGATCGGTTCAAAACAGGATGTCACCTCTAATTCTCCCAATAAAAAGTATGAAGGAGCTGATGTTGGCATTGAAGTAAAAGTAACAAAAAACTTTTCTCTGCACCGATGCAATAAATGTGGGAAGGCATTTGCCAGAAAAGCTTTTCTAGAACATCATAAGAAAACCCACAAAGCAAATGTATCTCATTCACCTGAAGAAAGTAAAACCAAAGGCAGAAGTACAAGATCTAAAGCTGTTGTCTGGTGAGGAAAAAGAAAAAGTGTTTTGTCTTTTTTTTTTTTTTTTAACAAAGCCCAACAATACCACTGCATTTCTTTTGCTGTTGTTGATTTATTGCTGAAAACATATTTTCCCATATATTTTATGGTTTAGTGGTTTAAATGCGAAAGTAGATGTCAAATTTGTTTCTTTTTAGCATTTTGGAAAAGAGTTAAAATTAAATTTATCATTGTAGAAAGATGGAATGTAGATTAAAGTGTATTAAGTCAACTCTTTGAACTGTCTTAAGGCATCTGCTGTAATAAAGCTAATAACATTTTTAAAATAGTATTTTTTTAAAATTAACTGTAATTTTGTATGGTTTGAATAACTTAACTCATTTAATTAACTTTGCTGTTATGACTTGAAGAAGTACTAAATGTACTAAAGTAAAAGCTGATAACAAAAAATTTCTGTGAACGTACTGGAATTAGCATTTGTGAATTTAAATTTTTATTTTAATGTGTATTGCCAACACACTGTCAACAAAAGTGCATAGAGCAGGTTTTTAAATGTAATTTGGTTGCTTAGTTGCTTTGATTTAAAATCATTATGGGTTAGGTGTCTGCCAATAACTTTGAAGTCATCAAATTTAGAATTCCATTCTTTTAATGCTTATTTATATAAGCCCAGGTTTGGAGACTTCTGGTCATTTAGTTTTTTTTAAATTGTTCAAAACTTGTCAAAGTTTTTGCTTTAAGCATTGGTAAGTATTGAAGTCTGCCCTAGAATTTTCTAAACTTTTGCTTAGGTGGTGCTCAGAATTTTTTACACTTGGAGGGGCTGTATTTGTAGCTGCTCAGTTTTCCATAGGGCTTGCCATGGCCTATTTCTGGAGAACCTTTTAAAAAAGAAAATATTTGTGTGCAGTCACTTTGTATTTCAGACTGACCAACTGATGGGCTGAAGGTTGGGGATTGTACAAAAGTATGATGAAGAGAGACTGTAGTGATAATTTTAGGAGTTTTTAACATCCTTATGTAGAATCATTTTTCTAGCACATTTGGCCAAAAGAAAGCAAAGTATATGTGCCTTGTTCTATGTTTCAACTCTGAAACGTTATTTTCTGGGAGGTGATTTGATTTGAGTTCAGCTTTCACAGTGAATAACCACCTAGTTATATTAAATTGTGATGTGGTGCTTTCATGACTTTCTAATAAATCCTGACCAAATTAGGCAGAACTTCAAAAATGAACTGAGTTGAACCCTGAATTATGCTGAATTCTAGAGGGGGAGTGACTTCTGCATTTTGAATAAGAATTAAAAATTTAACCTTGTAAATTATTTATGTTGTGTAGTTTAAAATAGAATTATATGGGTGAACTCAAAGTATTAATTTATTCCCATTTCTCTTCAGATAGGTTCAAGTGATGTTCGGAAAGTTTGAAGTTCATTTGAATGAAAAGGACTTTAGTTTGTTGGTTGAACTGCTAATTCTTGATAATGGTACTATAAGGAGGAAATACTTTTATAAGCTGTTTTTTTTCTTACAATATTAATAATCATTCTGACTGCTTGTGGGACAGTACTACTTCCCAAAACACTGAAGTAGTTGAAGTGAAATGCACGTGGTTCTAAATTAGCAGTTATCTCTATGTAGTTGTAGTTTGGCCAGTATAGAACAAACTTCCTGAAATTGAAAAAGAGTATACCAGAGACAAGTTAATGAGCAGCAGCTTTGGAAGAAGGTGGATTTTCCTCACATAGGAAATCTTCAGAAAACTCATCATGCATACTGGCCCTCCTTGGCAGTGCTAATTGATGGACAGCTCAAACTTTGATGTGATATCCTACTTCAGTAAACGTTGTATTATATACTGTTTTAAATTTATTACAAATGAATGTATAAGAGCAAACAATGTAGTGTTTATTGGCTGAATTCTACTAATTTTTAGTATTTGCCATAAATTCAGTTTGTTCATGCTGACTAATTTTCCAGTTCAAGGACATTCTGAATTTCACTGTGCTGAAGTTGCTTCAAAGACCTCCATTTTGTTTCCATATGTGGTTCACAGGAAAACTTTGTAAACATCTAGAAAGTTTACAAGAATATCCACATTCCTCTATTCTTTAATTTTTAAAAAAATTGTACACAAGCACTTTAATGATAGTTGCAGTTTATTTTTTCAGTTTATTTTTGAAAGATCAACACACTAATGTTAATATGAAGGTAGTGAATATTTGCTGATGTATTATAGACAATCTGTGCACAACCACTTATAATGTTAGATTATTTCATTAAATATTAATAAAAAGGGAGGATAGTTTGGGAGAAACTCAAAATATATTTTCTCTCAAGATCATAAATGACCACTATGGGTAACACTTGACTTTGTGTAATTGGAAAATGTTTAGACACCCTTTTTTTAACCTTTTAATCAAGATTGTAGTAAAACAGTTGCATGCTTACCATTATGAAGTTCTTGGCAGGTTTCATGCAATCATGGGTTTTGTTTCAGGTTTTTTTTTTAATGTTTTTTTTTATTTTTATTTTTTTATTTTTTTTATTTTTTACCTTTTAGAAAATATTTTGTTTAGTGATTTGTGTCAAATTGCTACAATTTGAAAGGTATTGTACATCAGGTGAAATACCATGTTTTTTGTATCGGTTCACTCCCTTACTTAGGGAGGTGCCTCGTGTTCATATATACTTTTTTTGTATAAAATATATCTAAATGTTGATCACAAGATCAGGAGTAAAAATACTTTTATGCATAGAGAACTATTTGGCCCTGTTAGTGCATTGCACTAAAAATACTGTGAATGGGAACTAAGATTGTAGCTTTGCTCAAAATGTTCTATATTGAATGTACATGCTTTTGTTTGGATAAATGTGTACTGTATTTGATGGAAAATAAAACAGACTGGAAATGATTTTTAAGTGGGCATAAGCAAAAAGATGTTGTGTTTGTAAACTTGGGATATCTGTCACTTCACAGTTGGAAATTACATTGTTTGCATTTTGTAAAGTTTTATTTGTTGATCATTGAATCTAGTTCTTTGTAATATTCTGTTGTAATAAATGTTTTTTTTAATTAAAAATTTGGCACTTGTGGAGTGAACACTTCACTAGTGGTCAACCCTTGCTGTATTTTTGGCAAACACGGCTCATATTGGCTTTTTGTTCCTTGTAAAGGAATCTCTTCCTTAACTGGGGAACTCTTGTTGTTACCCTTTTAGAACAAAATACTGAAGAAGACAGGCTGTGATAATACTGCCATTTTTTGTTTTGATGCTTTCCTGCCGTTTCAGTCTAAGGCAACTTGCATGTACCTGCTCTGTGTTCTCAGCACAAGCCTCTCCAGTGCTAGCTGGTTCAGCTCTCTTGGCTGAGCTGGATTTGCTCTTTCTCTTTCACATTACTTTGAGCCTGACAGTCAGCTCCTTTATTAGGGGCAAAACAGTCTGCTTTGATGATCTTCCACAGCTGTTGATGTTGTCTGAAAGCTGAGTGGGCTCAGTGGCAGAGCAGAGACCAAAAAGTGCAATCCAAGGTTTGCAGCAGATCTTACGTGTACGTGTGCCTACATTTTTTTTCACTGTTGCTCAGATGTTTTGTTCTCCAGGATGTTGTGGTTTTATAGTTCTCAGCTTGTGACTTTCTGCAGCAAACAAAGGGATTTTTTGAGTTACTGTCTTGTGGCCAGGCAGGTGGGGTGAATCTTAGACTGAAATGGATGTGTAAATTGTAATCAGCTTCCTTTACTACATACATGTAAATTTCAACTGCTGCTCTCTGAAGAAACAACTACCTAAGTATGAAAAAGCCTAAAATGGATCACACTTTAAGTGTATAAAGCTGCATTTTCTATCAAAAATACATTCATGGTACTGACAGATAAGGAAATCAATAATTTGTCTCAAGTATAAAAGTGGTAATGCTTTCCAAATTCAGCAAGACATTTCTCTGCATGGTGTCAAACTGGTAGTACATTAGGTGGTGGCTGGGTTGACAAGGCTTAGGATTGGGTGTCCGTGCTGTTTCAGAGTACTTGTTCCCATTAGTATAAGTGAGGAAAACAAGGTGCATGACTTTGTTAACCTGCTCAGAACTGAACAGATTGTGACTCTGGTCTCTTTTATTAAATCTCTGTGCATAAATATTGCCATTTGCTTCCTCAAGGATCACTTGCATATGTGAACAAATTAGGCATTGTGAAAATGGTGTTTGACACTGAAAAGACTGGAGGGACTGTTTTCTTAAGTGTCAGTAATGTCCTGAAGCTCAGGCTGGAATTGGTTCAGTTTGTGCAGGTCATTGTTTTTGCAGTACAATAACATGCAAACACCTCATAAATTGTACTTCATCTGGCATTTGCTATTCTGAGTTACTGTTTAATTATCATTATTTCATGATTTTAACTCCAGAATTTGCTTTTCTGCTATTCAAGGTGATACTGGAGATATTCCACTTAGAGGAGTTATTTTCAGCATGCTGTCTTTCAGTTTACAGTTACCTTATCTGGGTGCAGTGGTAGGATGTTTGCTTTCCTTATTTTCTCTCTGTAAATGTTGAGGCAAGTAACTGATCACAGCAATGCAGAGTCAGGTACTCGGTTATGTTTTGACTGTGACTTTCTGAAAGAAATTTCGTCTTGGAGAAACGTACTGAGAAGTGTGGAGGATGCCTTTGAAACTGAGTGCCTGCACAGCTGTGTACTGACCCACATAGATTGGAAATGGCCAGCAAACTGTTAGCGTTCTTGGCTTCAAAACAAGACTGGTAACAGACTAAGATACTTCTGCATCCTGAAAAGCAGAAAAAAATGTTTTTGTACTTAGAGCTAATTTTCTCATCTTAGTAGATTGTTTGCCTACACCAGTAGAACGCAGGGCAATATAATCCAAAAGTAGTAGAATTCCAAAAATATTGTTAAACATTTTTTGAGGTATAAGGCTTAATATGTGAGTTAGGTTCTATTAAAGTAGGAAATGATAAAACTATGTCACTTTGATAGGTACATTAGCACAGCTACAAGACAATTATCTTACCCTTTCATAAAAAGTCTCTTCAGTTGAGGAAGGTGCTTGCTGTCATTTTTATGTTTCCATTACTCACCTGTGTAGTTCTCAGTTCAATTTTCATTTTACTGTTTGGCTGTGGTTGAATTTTCCTGAATTATCTATGTGCTTATCATGTTAGCTTCTTTAAACTCCTAATTTTTGAAGTAGAATTTTTGTTTCTTTTTTGAAAGCTTCTTTAAAAACGCTTGTCATTTGATAGTGTTGGTCCAGTGTTTTTGGTTTTTTTTCCGGAAGGATGAGGTGATCCAAACGCCACTGATTTGGGTGTTCAGATTTTGGTTATGGAATCTTCTGGAAGGTGATTTTGAAAAAGACAAGAAGAGATCCGGGCAGGAACAATGTGGATCCTCTTATATTTATGCCTTTAAAAATAGATTAGAGAAAAAACTGCCAGAAGTAGTATTTCTCTCCCGGCTCTAGGCACCTGATAAATGGCTCGAGAACTTCAGGCCCTATCCAGCTCTGTTTTCTCACTATTTCTGTGTTCCTGAATTAGAAGTGTTTATTTTTCTCTTGCATTGTGGGTTTCTTTTATTTCATTCTTTTTCATTTGCAGTTTGGTGCTCTTGGATTGTTTTCTCCTTAGTTATTAAACTGTTGTTTGGAGAGGTTGAAGGTAATGTGTAATTAAATTCAAATCATTACTAAATCCTGGTTTCTCTGCTCCGAAGGGGCTTGCTGCCTTTGGAGCTACACTTTCTAACTTAGGAGCAAAAAATAATGAATTAATAAATAAAATTGGTAAGAGTAACAAGGTAACTATGGCAAGACTCACTGAAAGCACTTGAGGCTGGTGCTTTTGTTTTGAACTGCCTTATACTAGGTGCACGTGAGAGGAACAGGGTAATTCCTACAGCATTCACTGCCTTAAAGACCAATTCTTGTCTTTGCCTTGGTATGATGAGTGAAAGGCTTTGGGCCAGTGTTTTGTGTGTGGACAGGAGAGGCAGTAGGGCTATAGTTACCATTAGGCTCTGGCTGTACACTGCCATAAAGCACATCCTCTTCCCTGGACCAGGGAGACTTTGCAAGAGGAGTCAGAAGACCCTGAGCCTGGAAGAAATCTCATTTTTGGAGTGGTGGATGCAAGCAGAGGAACAGAAAGAAAATCTTATTGTGTGAGCAGCTCAGGGTTGATGAGGAATAAGGTTTTTCAGGTTTACCCTGGCTTTTGAGGAAAGGAGCCTGATATCGGTGGGGAGTCAGTACCAAGGAAACCCAACAGTGCCTGGAGCACACCTCGGTCCTTTTCTGGGATGGAAAGGGTGAGGTGGGCGGTCACCCTGCGCCGCCTGAGCTGCTCTGACTTTGGGAGGATGGAATGCAAATCGGTGATTTCCGCTTGTGCGCTAGCTGTTTTCAGAAAAGCCCTCAGGGTGTTCCCTTCCGTGCCCGCCCGCCGAGGCTCCGTGCGCGGAGCTGCCGCCAGGTGGCAGCAGGGAGCGGGCAGCGCGGGAGCGGGCCGGGCCGGGCCGGGCATGGCGAACCCGCGGGCAGTGCCAGCCCTGCCCCGCCTCGGACAGCGCCAGCCCTGCCCCGCCTCGGACAGCGAGCACAGCCTCGGCCTGCGGGCACAGCCTCGGACAGCGAGCACAGCCTCGGCCTGCGGGCACAGCCTCGGTGTGCGGGCACAGCCTCGGACAGCGAGCACAGCCTCGGCCTGCGGGCACAGCCTCGGACAGCGAGCACAGCCTCGGTCTGCGGGCACAGCCTCGGACAGCGAGCACAGCCTCGGTCTGCGGGCACAGCCTCGGCCTGCGGGCACAGCCTCGGTCTGCGGGCACAGCCTCGGACAGCGAGCACAGCCTCGGTCTGCGGGCACAGCCTCGGACAGCGAGCACAGCCTCGGTCTGCGGGCACAGCCTCGGTCTGCGGGCACTGCCTCGGACATCGAGCTGGCTGTAAAATAGCCAGCACAGGTTACTTGGGCCTTTGGCACAGCTTCGGACAGCGAGCTGCCTGTGCAAATAACCAACACAGGTTACTGTGCAAAGGTGGCCTTGGGCCTTTGACACAGGAATGAGGCTTTAATGCGATACCTGTAAGCAGTTCGTAGGTTGTGACATTTGAAATTCTTGAATGATGTTTGTAAGGTTGAAGACTTAGGGTTTGCTTGATTGCACTTGCTCTTTGGCCCCAAGGCTGTGGAATAGCTGGGGACAATGCTCTGTAGGGGGGTTAGGTGTCATCTATTGTCGGGATCTCTAGCTTGTCAGAGTGACCCTGAGAAGAGTTCCAAAGTCTCTTTTCCCAGCCCGGTGCTCGAAGAAGGAGTCAGGGCTCTTCAGTTCTCGGTCTCAAGGTTGATTATTGTATCTTATCTATAAAATTCTTTCTCCTGTCCTGCCGAGGTCCGTCCAGCAGGACAGTTCCAGGCACACTGCCTGCCCCCGGGGTGGTGTTATCTTTTTATACTAAAAACTACATATACAATATTTACAATTACTTTCCAATACCTATCACCTATGTTAGACAGTGAGCTTCTACTCTAAACCAATCTGTAAGTGCCAACATCACAGCAGAAGATGGAGGCTAGGAAGAAGAAGGAGAAAGGCTGGACATGCCCTGATTCCTCCATCTTGGCCCCTGAACCGCCATTCTAAAAACCCCAAAATCTACTTTTTCACACTGTGATAAATTCACTGTCATTCTACTTAAACTGTTATGGCTTGTAATCCTTCGTGTAAAGGTTGGTAATTGTTTTTTCCAAGGGCTAAATCAAAGGCACAGGGGTCTTGGGCTCTGTGCCAGGGTCTCTGAGCCCCCTGACAGAGTCTTGAGTCCTCCAGGGCAGCCAGAGGAATTTCCTGGGTTCCCACAATCTTCTAAGGTGCTCTCTCAAAATTAGCTGCACAATCTGTGCAGCTAAATAGCACTTAAGCTCCTTTTTTGCTATTTAGTTCCCTGAGTATCAAGAGATGATTTGTACTTTTCTAATGTCTTTCACCTCCTCTAAGCTTTATTTAACTTACCTTTATATTTAAAAAGCGAAATGCTGAACACAAGATTACCTCCACCTTTTAAAATGCAGAAACTTCATCTTGGGAATGGGGGAAGACATCTCATAAATAGAAATTTCTGCACTGTTATGTTATTTAGCTTGTATTAACATGTTGTTTTCAGACCTCAAATCCTATTCTATTCCCAGACTGATTGTTTGGAAAGGAGAAACATGGGTCATGTTTTTAGATAGATACCATCTCTTTTATACCTCTGGTATAGATGACCACCTAATTTCAAATTAACACAGCTTCTGCCAAAAGAAAGAAAATAATATTAATTGAAAAGCAGCTAGTATGTTTTCCAAATGAGCATTTGTGTGGTTTTGGTGTGTTATTTTGTCTTGAAGTGGTTGTTGTTGTTGTTACTGTTGCTTGTTTGTTTTTTCTTAGTATCTCATATTCTGAGCAGTAACTGCAGGGAATACATTACTGTGTTGGTAGCTATAATGAGGCATATACAGGTCAGTATACAGTAATAGTGACTGTTCTGTGTTTTGGATGATGGCTAAAACCAGTTGTGTCACATCAGAGCCGCTGTTTTTCACAGCTTCTAATTCTGCCTGTAAAGAAATGTGTATGGAGAAAGAAATACTAATTAAAACAACTGCAGTGAGCTTGATTATTCTGGTTGTAGACAGTCAAATCAGACCTCTAAGGACACACATGATTTAATGTGTAGGTGCCAATCTGTTGTCTGTGGACCCATTCACATGTGCAAGCATCTGTAGCCCTTTGTGTCAGATTTATTGGATTCACACAGTGCACAGTTTAATGTTTATGTGAAATGATGAATTTGCTGAAAATGAGCTCTCTGCAGTGGTTATAGCTGCAATTCTGAATTTCCAGAAGTCTTGAATGCCTAAATTGTACACTGAAACAGCACGGCTGTGAGAGTGCATTGAGTCAGTGAGGAGGCTGCCTAGCTCACTGGTGTCATGGTCACTCCAGGTCCCAGCTTCTCCTGTGCTGCTTCCTGGGGTGTTCCTGCGGTACCCCAGCTCTTCCTGCCTGCCGCACAACAGCTAATGTAATATCTTAGCCAGCTTCCTTGACACTGTGACCCTTTCTAAGAAAAAGGAAATATATGTTTTTTGCTATTCCCAGGAATGCCTTTCCTCTGTTGGCCTTCTGTTTATGTCTGCTTGTAGACAGCCCCTTTCAACCAGGTCATATCTATTGCTCATTATAAGCTTGGAGGTGTGCAAGTAGCTCAAGCTTCAGCTCCATAAAGAATATGCTCCAGGCTCTGAAGAATTTTAGATGGAGGATCATTCCATCCTCATATCCATCCCTGCTTTTCCCTGTACAGCTGTTGCAACTGCAGCATACGCCTAACAACCAGGTGTCTCTAACAGATATCTGACAGCACAGGGAGGTGTTTGAGTTGCATCAATGCTAGATTAGTTTATTGTTTTCCTACTGCACTTGATATATTCTTAAGGTGAGTGAAATGCTACCAGAACCATTATGAACTTTCAGTCCTTTCTGTTCACTTGGGATTCACAGATCATTCTGTTTTAGCTGAAACAGCATTTGAGTAGACTATCTATCTTATAGATAAGTAGTACCCTGCAATTTTAAACAAAGACAACACTATTCCATTAAATTCTGTTTTGTTTGAAGAGAAAAGAGAGTTTATATGAGACTAGGCTCTTCCTTGGGGGCTATTGTTGTGATTCTGGTGATATCAGTTGTAATCTCAGTGATGGCCAGATAGAATCATTAGGGAGAAGCTGTTCGTCCAACATGCAGACTATTTTTGTCTGCGGCAGAGATGAGCTAACAGGGTGCTGCACCTGCCAGATTGACTGTCATGTTTTCACTGTCACCTGATCCACCAGATGAGTCACTATCCTTAAGGAGCTCTGAGGTTTTGATGACCCCTGAGAAGCTCTGTGTTGTCAGCTTTTCCTCAGGTCACTGAGAGCATATAAGCCATGGTGAGGTGCACAGCACCTGGTTTTGGTTGTGGTCTGTCATGGCTACGGGCAGATAAATCCATCCAAGGTGTTGTAGGAGCTATACAACAGGCTCATGGTGTGGTTCACATTTGCATCTTTCCATCAGAATGGACTTTCAAGTAGATCTAACATGTAATGTGGGATCAGTGCTCATGACAGGACCTTTGGCAGCTCTTGTACATGTTGAGGGACCTTGGGACCCCTTGAGACTTACTGACCTTCTGAGTCCATACCTCCCTTTTTGACCCATTCTGATCCTGTAGTAACCACTGCAAGGGAAGACTTCAGGTACATGCCAACTTTTGTGCAGACAGAAGTAAGCCAGTTAAGATGTATTGCAATTTGCCATAGGGCAAAAGGGCTGGTTGTATGAATAAGTTGAGACTTCCACCTCCATCAGATTGTGCTGGAATATAGCTTGTTAGATACACTCAGTCAGAACTGTGTGACTTTTATGGCTTTTAAATAATGTTCCAGGCTAGAAATCTGTATGAGGAGATCATATGTTACAAACCCAGGGTTACCCTAAGATAGGAGAGTCAAAGAGGATGACAATTATGGCAGAGTTGTCCTGTAGTCTTTTCTCAGAAAGATGCCAAGCAGCTACTTCCTATGAGAAATAATACTTCCTGTGAAGACTGATAGAGGGATAAATACTTGGCTAGAGATGTCAAGAATAAAGTTAATGCCTTTTACATATTCCTTTTGCTATCCTGATAATAATGTAAGGGTTTTAGTTCAACTTAGATTTAAACCTTTCCTTGATTTTGTGCTTAGTATTCACTTTTGTCTTCAAACATGTGTAATTCAGATTTATGAGGGTGGAAAGGATTGTTATGATCAGGTAGTCTGACCTGAACAGAGTCCGTAGACTTTTGCCTAAGCTTGTACCTACATTACCCTTATCCCCTCTGGCTGACTTCCAGCAGGTTACTGTAAAAGATCTCCAGTTGCGATTTTAATATTAACCTTCTGTTGCTCATTCTCTCCTTCTCCCCCTGCCCTGCTTTTGTTATATCCTCTGTTACCCGTCTCCTGCTCCTCTTGGCAATTTCTATCATGCTTCATACCGATGGAGCCCCTTTAATCTTTAATTAATTGCTTTCCTGTATTTCTAATAAAGCCTGAAGACTCCTTTTTTAGTAAGGAAAAAGGATTTTGTGTTAATTAGCCTCTGTGCATATGGTTAGAGAAAAAATACTAATGTTTTTGTGTGGTGGGACAGTAGGAGTCTAGAGTCTAATCTGTGCTGTATGTCAAGGATTTATGAAGCTGTTATATACCATAATTAATTTCAACTTTTATTTTTCATAGCAGGAGCTATGCTTTCATTATAACCTGAGAAATGAGAACTATTTTTTTTTAATAGTGACCTGTCTTTAGAAGAAACTGTTTTTTGATTTCTGATCCAATTTTCTGTTTGATACCTAGTGACCCTGCCTGCTGAAATAATAAAAAAATTAAATACTTTATCACTTTTCTGCATGATAGCTATTACACATGGAATCTGAAATGCTGCCTCTTGAACATATTTTAAGTTTCCTGAGCTGTGATGCTTGGGAAGTATCTTGCTATCCGCCCATTTTATGTTTCAATGACAAGCACACAAAGTATCAGGACTCTTAAAAGTGGTCCTAAATTCTGTGTCTAGTCAGCAAAAGTGGGTGGCTTTGACAGCTTTTAGAGAAAATGTCTTTGTCCTAAGTTTGGGCATTTAAGTCATCCATGAAGTACAGTCAGGCACCTTTCCAGACAGGCAACACAGCGACATGGAGTTGGGACATAATTTTACCCAGTGAAAACAGATGTTTAATTGGACAACAAGACTACTTTGTGTAATGCACAGGAGTGGTGATTGGACTTTATATTCTTTGTATGTTAGGCAAATAAGAGGCTTATGTTTTCCTTGAAATAATTGTTCAGCGTCTCAGAAAAAAATCCAAGTGTTTGATGTCATCTTTTCCCATAAGTGGGAGCCCCTAGGTATTTCACAGGCAGGATGGGTTTTTGAAGTGTGCAATAGTTGCTTATAAATGCTAGATCCTTATTTTGTCACTTAATTTACATAACCACCATATGGCAACAGTCCATCTACCACATACTGGCTGTAACTAATTTTAACATTATTATTCATCTTTTTTCCAGCAACAGAAGGAAAGAACTTCTGCCGTTTGGAATTGTATACATTACCTAACGTGTAGTAAAATGGTGTGTGCTTCCTTAGATAAAATGCAGTCTCATCATTGCAGAGCTGAAAACTGGAAAACAGAACACACAGAACTGTAAAATAGGACTAATTCCTGAATTGTTTCTGAGTATTTAGTGACAGTTTGTTTTGATTAAGGTTTAAGGTTTCTCTGCTTACCCATTGGTATAATGTAATGGAGATGATCTGTTGAGTAAAGTGGTGTAACTTGGGAATAGTTGTCTGAATAGGTGGTGGATAATGGAGAAAAATGGAGAGATGTTGAGCTGAATATTTAGTCTGCCTCTTGGAAAGAGCAGAAGAGAGCTGGCCAAGGTCTAGATTAGCTGACTGATCTATAAGATGTAGTTTCTTAGCTAAATCATTACGCCTTGAAAGGTAGCTATTAATCATCCATAAAGGCTTTTGTGTCCTCTCTAGAGCATTGCTCAGGGAAAGCAGAGACAGCCTGGGCACATACACGGGGTTCTGGAGAGGGGGCAGCTGCTCCAGACCAGGGCAGCCTCTGTGCTCGTCTGGGGAAGGTGAGAAACAGGAACACAGCAAGGCATGGTTATTTAATCTGTGAAAGAGGCCAGCTGGTCATGGTGAAGAGATTTTAAGGATGCAGGATATTAACTCTTTTTGTGACAATATTTAGGCAAGCTGAGAATAATGGGGGTGCAGGGAAGATGAGGAGTCTATCTTTACTATGAGGCAAGGTCAACTGACCTTTTTCAAGGAAGGTTTGTCTGGCCTCTTATTCAGGCAGTTCATTCTTACATTTCATTATTTTTGCCAACAGAAAATTCTCTTGGCTGGAGGTGGAAACATTGCTTTTAGAATGTAAGCCTGTTACTTTTTTCCTTCTCCTGGATGAATGTAGGAAACTAACTGTTCAATCTCTCCCTGCAGCAGGGAGAGATTGTTTTATGTGCTTGAGGGCTGTTAGCATGTCATGTTTAGGTCTCAAGTTTGTTTGGACTCAGAAACTCACTGCTCTGTGTTTTCTCCAGGGTCATGTTTCCTGGAACTGTTCTTGCAACTCTCCTATGCATTCCTTCCAGTTGGCCCACTTCAATTTTTACTTATTTATTTTTGTGTGGTGAGAGCAAGGCAGTATCACAGCTGTGCCTTGCAGAGCAGGGGGCTTTTACAGATTTTGCATTCTGTATTCTGGCTCATGCATAATTCTGTTGGTACCTTAAGAAACCTGTTACAGCTTGATGTTGACTTCTGTTCAACTTCTCTTTTATATAATTCAAGGTCCTTTTCTACACAACTGATTTCTAATTGGCTGACTTCTGTTCTGTATTTGTGTGGTTCATTTGCTCTTACAATATCTTCAACTTGTCCCTGTTGAGCTGCATTCTGTTTTCTTTTTCCCAGACATTATTTCCTTCTTTTGTCCACAGTGTTTATTTCCTTTGCAATAGGTTCATTTCCTTTTAGGTTCTTGCCATCTGTAAATTTAATATGCACTCTCTGAATAAATACTGGAGTGTATTGCAGCCAGGACAGACCCCTGGTGAACCCCATGTGACACATCCTTCTGTTCTGATGCTTACTCATGTGTGGCAATGCTCCGGGCGAAAATGCAAATCTAGATTCCCAATTTGAGAGTTTCTTGGCCACATGATTGTAATTTTTACTTTCTCCTGGCTTTATGTATTACATTAATGACATTCTCTCAATTTTGAGAAATATGTGTACAGTAAGACTTCAGATACATGCAAAAGAATGCAGAATTTGAAAACCATGTCTTGCTATTGCATATGGTTCAGGTCTGTTTGAAGAGAAAATATTGGCTGATACACCGGAAGAAGAGGAAACAAAGACTCTGATGCTGTACTCCCCCCCAACTATAATGCCTTTTTTGAAGAAGAGTTTGTCTCAGCTGGCAGCAGGCTCTGCAAACTTAAAAGAAGACAAGCTTTGAGATTAAAGAAAAAGGCAGTTGTGACTCTTTTTTGGTATAAACTAATTATTTTAAAGTTAAAATCAAAGTTGTACCAACAAAAACTGTGTTTACCTTACAACATTGGCCCATTCTAACTTTTGTTTTCTGTGGAGAGATCAGACACATTAGAAACTACTTTTTAAGAAGCACTTCTCATTTCCAGGTCCTGAGGGTTGAGAAGCAGTTGAGCATTTATGCCATCTTCTTTTTTAAATATAATTTTTCAAGAAGGACTACTTCTTTTGATGCATGATGTATGTTTTTTACCATTTCCAATTGCAGTTGAACATTTTTCTCCAACTTTTGTCACTTTTCTTGGGTGTTCTCACGTCACCTCATGAGAGCAATAGCTGTCTCATTGCTCTGGGGCTCAGTATCACAAGAACTTGATTGACTCAGTTTAGGATGATGGAGTTGCCTGGATGATGGGAAGGAAAGACATTCTTGTGTAGTTCTGTTACTCTGCTTTTTTCTTTTGCTACCAGCACTGTCATGATTCCCAGCTTTCCTTTATCCTTCATTTCACTTTTGACTGCTCTTTGCTTTTCCTCCTCATTCCCTTTTGTTTGTTCTCTTTTGCACCTGTCTTCCCTGCAGGAAGACATTTGGTGTGTGGGGAGGTGAGGAGGCCTGTTACCAGTCAAAATATCTTGTATTTTTCCACTCCTATCCTTCTTTCACACTTCCTGCTCTACTTCTGACAGCAATGAAGCTTCCCAGTGTGAAAGCCTCCTCTCCTTGCTCTCACAGTGGGGACAGCACTAAGGGCAGTCATTTTTCCATCCCTGATGGGATTCTGCATCAGGCAATCTTTTTTTGTATTAGGTTGTATTCTGACTCAAGTTAGACTAAACTTGATGGTTTTATTTTTTTAAAATTTCAAACAAGTCAAACTTTATTTGAACAAAAACTAAAAAGCTAAGTTTTTAAATTGAGAAAGCTTAGAACTCTTGAAAAAGACAAACAGGAAGTTAAAAATCCCCAACAATTTCTACTCTTTTGGGTGAGTCCTTGCTTTAGCTGATTCAGTAACTTCCTGAGTTATAGAAAACTCTATCCAGGCTCCTCATGTCTGGGAAGTTCTTTTTGTCCTTCCCTGAACTGGCAAGCTCCTTGGTGCTCCTTGGCATTTTCTCTTTGCATGCAATGGTTTCATTGTTCATCTGTTGCCTTAAGCATCCCATAATCACAATAAACAACTCTCCAAAGGTGTTCTTCCCTCTTAAAGTCCAGCTGATACTGTGTTTTCAAAAGAAAGTAAAAAGAACTTAGAAGCATTATATAGAGAAGAATCTGTCCCACAGCATTTGAGCAAGAGGGGTTGTCTTGAGCATTGGTGAGTGCGTGGGGAAAGAGTGGGTAGGCAGCACATGTACAGTTCCTGTTGTTTTGTTAGAAGGAAACTCCTGATAAAATAAGACAAATATAAAGCAGGATTCTGAATATCATTACTCACCTGGGACTTTGGAAGAGCTTCACAGTTAAATCAGAGTATAATTTTATTTAAGTGTCCCTAGTGACTATGATGTCATTATTTATTTATGCCAGTGCCCACACTTAGCTAAGCACTCTCCATGCATTCAGGAAAAGA
The DNA here is from genome assembly GCA_024865655.1 of Emberiza elegans. Taxonomy (NCBI): domain Eukaryota; kingdom Metazoa; phylum Chordata; class Aves; order Passeriformes; family Fringillidae; genus Emberiza; species Emberiza elegans. Next base: position 34,248,566 of record JALJVW010000910.1, on the reverse strand, counting down.
CAGTCCCTGGCCTGAGAAATTGCAGTCTAAGGCTGGAGAGGGGTGACTATATACAGATTAGCTGTATTTGTTGAATTCCTAATAAATCAGGAAGATTTGATTGCTTGATTTGATTTGATAATGATTGCTTATTTGATACTAATGGAAAAATTTGCTTATGATTGATCTATATGATCTAGAAGAGGGGTTTTTATCTAGGTTAAGAAAGATTTTCTATACTGTAATACAGTTTCACAATTTGATCTGTATTTACTAATAGGTCTGCTTTCCTGAAACATGAGTTATGCTAAGATTAGCAATGTGCAAAAATGTATATCCTAATCTGAAGCTCTAAGGTAAAACCATCATTGCAATGGATTTAAGAGGAACAATTTATCAGGCAGGTGTGATATTTAAAAAAAGCTAAGGTTGCAGTTACACTTGGAGAAAGATTGATTGGCAGGGAGGAAAAGTAAGGTGCTGGTGATCTGTGTGGGAAGGGGTCTTTCTTGTGATGTCAAGTGTTCAGTGTGTTGGAGCACGGTGTGTGTCAATTCTTTTTTAGTTCTCTGTACTTCAGGTTTTAGCTTGTCCTCTGCTGCCCCAGAGATATTACTGAATTGTGAACTGAAATAATTTCTCCCATTGGGTCCTGCTAAGACAAGTTTCCCTATAATCTGATTTATTTCCATTAAAAAAAATCTGCTAGTCTTTATTTCTTTTTAGCACTTGCATAGAAGGTTAGGTGCCTTGCCCATAGTATGGTAGGTGTTATGGTTGTGCTTGTTTCACAGCATCTCCTTCTGTGCAAATCATCTCTTGTCTTCAGTGAGAGCTTCATACTGCACACCTTGGCCCTTTTCCTCCCTGTCAGACACTTTGGTAAGTGATGCTCATTCTTGCAAACATGTGTTGGTTACAGAAGGCAGCTGCCTGACCACAGCAGTGACTTGAGTGCTGCTTTTTTTCTTTTCCTGTGCTCATAGGCTGAAACCCAGGAGCTGTGAGAGCCTCCTGCACAGTGCGAGCTGCAGAAATTCAGTATTCAGTCCTGTGTTTGTCACTGAGCTGCAAGCATGCCTGCTAGGAAAGTATGTCATCTGAGAGGCTGCAAAAAATTACTGATTTACAGTAATCTCAGTTCAGTTGTTCCAATGGGTAATAAATGTTCCCTTCATTGTAATTAGAATTCCATTGGCTAGTGATTTTCATGTTAGGTTTTGTTGTGTTTCAGTTGGTCCAATAAGCTAAGAAAGCATCCAAAGTCTTGTTTTCAAACTTTATTTTTAAGAAATGCAACTCTGGAACATTCTTGTGCTTTGTTTAGAACATTTCTTGGCTTTCTATATTCTTAAATACTGACATTGGACTCAGGTTCCAATATCTGAATTACAATCTCAGCTGGCATAAGGTATGGATTTTCAGAAAGTCTTTCTCCCAAAACAGAATACAAAGAGAAGATGTTGACAATTTCTATAACTATAGGTTCAAAAGTAATCTTTCAGCAAACTTGAGATATTTCATTACAGTTTGACTTTTAATAGGTTTTATTTTTTAAATTTTTAAAATGATGTGATGTCATCAAATATGCAAAAATCATATTAAATTTAAAACCAAATAATGTATATTTAAAAGCACAAGAGAAGTGTCAGGAAAATCAAAAGATCTTAATCTTCTTTTCTAAAATTCTTTTTTAATTTAAACTTTACCTCCCTCTGAGAATGTTGAATTTTGTGGTGAGGAATATCAGGAAAAAAAACCCCAATTAGCTCATATCAGCTGGGCAGTATACAGTTGTCCTACTTGTTACAGGTTTGTTCTTATTTACACATCTGAAGATCATACTATCCCTCCTAATCACACAGTGATGTTATGAGCTTTTTTTTTTCATTGGCTATTTCCCTTAAACTAGAGTTCTGTAAGTCACTGAATTACAGGATACTGCTTTTCCAGATCTGGATGTTTGACATGTATTCTTTGTTTGAATGAAACTAGCATTTCAAGCACCACAGCCTCTGTGTGGAACTGACCCATTCTTATCATTTCTGCCAGAATTTGTACACTAGCTGCAGTGATTCTTTTGTATTTCTTATAGTTTAGTCAAGAATAGAAACTCTGTGCAACACCATTTGAAATACTTCTGTTTAGAAATGTATAAACCAAATTTTCAGTTGAAATCCATTTTATATTCAAGAATCTGCCAATGGGTGATGAACTAGATACTCATATGAAGTTTTTTTCATCTTTTTTTTTATATAATCTATACTTGTTTTTAAACAGAAGGTCTTTCACCATGTTGTAAAATAGTTTGCCAAGGCCTGTTAAGTCAGTATAATTTACATTATCACTTACATTTCTAATCTCTTGCAGTGATGGTATTTGTGTGACAAAGCCTGTTTTGTATAATTCTTACTGAAGGACCTTAATTATGCTACCATCCTCATGGCAAATGGCATCCTTATCAGCCTTCCATCATTTTGTGAGCAATCAATACCACTCTATCCCTTTAGGTCATCCCTTTTAACCTTCTTAATCCCTAATTAGCTTTTTGCCATTTCTTTCTTCTTTCCACATTATACAATATTTCTTAAAAATCAATGTTAATCTTCTCCCAGACTTTCTTGTTTTTGGAAGAAACTCAAGGACAAGGCTCTTCTAGCTCCTGTAAGATGCTGAAGCTTTCTCAACAATTCACACATCCTATTCTCAGATGCTGGGAGGCTGTTTGAGCTAAAGTTGTATTACGCCTGGATATATGCAATGGGGAAAGGTGTTTCAGGTGCAACCTTATAGTTGCTTGACTGTAATTTGGAGAAATGGGTTAGACTGTAACCTCTAAAATCCAAGAGTGCTCTTGGTGAGACCTTGCATGTTTGCTTCTTGTGTTTGATGGCATGTGGTCAGCTGGACAGAAGGATAAAGCAGCATCAAAGGCAGTGTGTGGCTAGTCCCTGAGCATGGCCCCAAGCTGGGAAACAGGAACTGTCCTGTGTCCCAGCCCACTCTGCCATGCCTGTTCTCTGAGACTTTGTGTACCTTACAGGTAACAGACCTGCTGCTTCCTTTTCTGAAAAACAAAAGGATGGCATCTGTGCTCATTTGTTACATATCAAATAGTTGAGATTTTTATAAAAATTTTACAATTTTGCAAACAGTTTTACAGTTTAAAAATGGTCAAATTGTATTTCTACATCTTCAGTCTGGTCAGGCTTCTGAGCTACGGCCCACTACCTCAGCTGTGGTAGGGAAATAAGGAAAACATGCAGTCACTAAATGTGTGTGAGTGCTTGGGGGATGTGGCTTAGGATTGTCTTTCACAACAAAGGCATGAAGACAGTAGGGGAGAAGAATTTGCTTTACTTTGAGTTTTAATAAACTTTTTGATACTTTGCAGCCTTGAATTTGGTTTGACCTACTGCAGCAAGGACCTTTGGTGTGGTAAGTTAATGTATACTCGCTGTCACTTGCAATTTGAGATCGGTAGGAAGATGACACTAAAAAGACACCAGGTAGCTGATGGCCCTATTAGACTCAAGTATCAGAAAAGATATGTTAATATGTAAAGTCCAAACATGTACAGCATGAAGTCAGCACATGGCAGAAAGGTACAAGGATTTCCCAGTTTTCTTACTGTTTTTATGAGCCATACATATACATGTACACATACATATTTCTTAATCTCCTCTGGGCTGAGGAACTGGACTTGTGACTTGTTAAAACTCCTAACAAGAAAGTTTGTTAAGTAAAACAAATCATTTTATTTATAAGTATCTGAATTGATCATAGTGTCATTTATTGTACATGACAGAAAGTATGATTGACCAGATAAAGATTGCATGCTATGCTTTGGACTTCAGAATGTGCATAAAATGTTGGTTTTACAGCATCCAGGATTTACAATTTATATGTTCTTCAAACATCCAGTGTTCCCAAAGCATATGGGATTAAACTATTATTTTAGTAAACTGATCCCCTCGAAGACAACAGAAAAAAAAGACTTGGGCAAGTTGGCCAAGTTCCTATTGATTTCCAGCTGGCAGGTTGATATCATCTCCTTCTTCCAGCTTACATAATGCAGTCATTAAAAAATAATGTATTGCTTTCTGTTTTATGATTGCATTTGATTTCTCTGAGGGTCTGTTGTAGCAAATGTGTGCATATCAGCCTTTGTGACTAGAAATTATATCAAATTTTATACATAGAAAATTTGATAATTTTTTTATCTTTTACTTCACTACATCACATACATATCATTGAAGGAAATGTGAGATCCTTGTGATACTTTGAGGGCAATAGTATGCAAAGCTATTATGGTCATATACTATTTCAACTTATTTTATTATACTCTAGTCTTCCACAGCCCATTTTGTATCATCTCTGGAACTGTGTGTGTCATCTGGCTTAGGAATATATTTGCTGTGACTACACTTGCCATGGGGTTTGCCAAGCTAAACAGAAACTGGCAAAAGCCTTCTCCATCCTCTGTCCAAAGCAAACAGCCTGCTGTGGTAAGCACTTAGTCATGCCATTGTTTAGATGCTTATTTTGCTTACAAATCTCATTGGGTGGGCTTTCCAATAGTGGATTTTCTCAGAAAGACCCATGAACAGATTTCTCTGTCCGTATGGCTGTAAACTAGTGTATGGTTTCACTGACCTTAAAAAGAGTGAAATTGGAGGCAGCCACATCTAACTTTATTCTGTTCCCACTTCCCATAGGCTTCACAACATGCAGCCGCAGAACTAGGTCTGTGCTTTGGCATGGAATGTTTTCCATAGCATTTTAGTAATGTAGTAGAATACATAGGTGAACTCGTGTTTTCAGCTGGTTGTCACCTCTAACTAATTGGTATCAACTGCTGCTGACAATATCTTCTCAGTGTACCAAAATCCAAAAGCAAGGTAAAAGTCTGCTCTTCCTAACGTGGGATTTGGTTATTATATAGGCTTATTTCAGTTGCTAAAACGTTGTCACCTCTTTCCATGTAAGATGCTACAGTGTACCTGCTGGCCTCTTGCTGCCCCTCCAGAGAAGTGAAAGTCTCCCTTGTGGCCGGTGGTGATCCCCACCTGCACCTCCCTTGGACAGGACAAACATTCCCAGACACCCTTTACAGTTGGATAACTAACCAAGCTCTTGGTGCCTTTTATCCAAACATTCTGCCCAATGGCTGTTTAACCTTGAAAGTTTCTAAATGTCTTCAGGGATCTTCTTCAACTCAGTCTGCAATGCTGCCTCCCTACCAAAACTTCAGTAGATCCCAAAAGTAAGCAGAAGAGCATGCAAAATACCTTGAAATGAGCCTGCCTGGCTCACTGCCAAAATGGTGTCCCTCCCTGTTGTCATCTTATTGCAAAGGTCCCATACCTTCTTGGTGATTTCTCATGGGTAGCTCCTCACAGCACCACCTCCTTCTTCTTCTTCACAGCACAGACAACAAACGCCACTCTCTCATCACCCAGCTAACCCACTCTTTTATAGCACTCGTCTTCTTATTGGACACAGCTGTGGGCTATTAAGAGCAGGCCTGTTCCTAATCTTTGGTGATTAGTGCAGCTGCAACTCCTTAGGGGTGAGACTACCTTCTGCACTGTCTTTATTTTCTCACATTCTATCCCCTCACACCTCCCTAGTAGTAATTATATGTAAAGTGTTTCTAATGGATCTCTTATACCTGTAGCACTCACCCAGGAGGCAGACGTGCATGGGGTGCTCTCTTCCAGGCTGAGGGACTTCAGGTTCACAGCCCCTCTGCTGTAGCAAGGCAGTGTAGCCATGGGGTAGTTTGAAATCTCCTGGTGAAACCAGGAGGGTGTGGCTCAGCAGCCTCACAAGGATTTAGCTGTGAGAGGCAGGATGCAGTGGAATGGGGAGAGCAGGGTTCTCCCTGAGTCTTCTTCCCACTGAGTGACCAATCTCTGGAAGCCAGCCTGAAAGTTAGGTGTTAGCACCTTTAAATCTTTCACTGGATCTAACCCAAACAGGTAGAAAAAAAAAATCGGAACCGTTCTTCCATACTTCTAATGATTTCATACGTATCTTTGCAATTGTGCACCCTGTAATGTTGATGGGTAAATGTCAGTGCTGACAGCTCTTGTGATTTGGGCCATAACTCTTGTGAAATATGGGACCATTTGTAAAGACCTGGAAGGTGGATGAAAACCAGGATGCACTAAGTTTCCATTAAAAAAATAAAAATAAAAATAATTTTTTTTCTTTAGTTGGTATAAAAACCTTGAGAATTTGTCTTCAGTGAAAAGCTGAGGCCCAGAAGATAAATATGACTCCAAGTGTAATAAATGACCAACATTCCTAATTTCAGCTAATACAGCTCTGAGCCCTGACATGACTTTTTGATTGAATTGTAGCTGCAGAACTGAACCTGGCAGAGTTATAGAACAGCCTGCTGAACATTAGAAGCGGTAAATGGATGGTGTAGGTACCAGACTGATCAGGCTTGAAAACAAGAAATCTCTCAGGTCATTCCAGAATAGATCAATTATTCATTCACCTGGCATTACAGGTCACTTAATCATATATAAACTACTGTCTAGAAAACTTTTAAATTAAGCTTTTTTGCAAGCCTAAAAGGCCTGTTAACTTTTTTAACTCTAAGAGAATATTTTAGTGTGATTTCTGCAAGGAGTCAACAACCACAGAAAAGTTTTCTGCTTTCCCCCACACTATTTTACATCATTTTCATTAAATGTTTTTTTCTACTGAAGAATTATTGTGTTACATGGCACATGCAGGCACTGGTGATATCAAATATAATGCATCAAGATGTAGTGATCTTATTACTACCAAGACTGTCCTCAATAGCTGCTGATGACTGCATAATTTTAAATGTTAAAAAAAATTGTTCAACCCTTGTAGTCTTTATGCAAGCAAGTAGCACCAGCCGATTAAAACACGTTCTTTTAGCAAAGTCATTTCTCCAAGTAAGGTTGTTAATGGATGCAAATGTAATAACCTGGGGCTTATTTTAAGTTTTTAATAAGTTGTATGTGTTCTAAATACTCATTGAAGGCAGTGCTATTTTGAAGGGGTGATCGTTAAGAAAAAAATATTTAAGCAAACATCAAATGAGAGGAAGAAATCTGAATGTCTCTATTAGATGTTCATTTAATCTCAAAATTAAAATTGCCTCCACTGAGAAAGAGCTTTAAAAATTAGCTACATTAGCCAAATTAACGTCTCTAGAGATTTTAAATTTAATTGTAAAAGAATATTTTTAAGTGGAAAATACCAGATTAAATTACTTTTTTTTTAGCAAATGTGTATATGTTTTAGTCTTAACTTCCTTTCAGTCAATTAAACACTTTTCATGGCTAATGTGACAACTTTATATATTTCAGTTCAGAAGCATTTCAGAATCCCAGTGAAGTGTGCTTGAGCCAAACGTTCCTCCACAAGGCTGCAGTTATGAGTGTTGAGCATTAAAATCCTTTTTACCCAATAGCTAGTTCATGGGATACAGCTGTATTGCACGGAGAAACCTGGGCCCAAATGGACCTCCTCCTGGAAATCTTCTAAAGAATATGGATGTGTTGTACACCAGCACAAGCTTGCTTCAATTTCAGACTCCCCTCTGGAAGGTGTTGTGCAAGATTTTCATGGCCCCTGTGGGCTTGCAGGAAGAAAAACTCGTGTGCTGAATCAGGGAAAATCCTGTTTTCAATTAAGCTTTGTGTTGGTATTTCCTTTCCCCAGAGTATGTGAGGCTGCAGAGCTCCTCTATTTCAGCTGTGTGAGTACCAATATATCTGTGCTGACAGTGATCTAGATTGGGCAGAGGCTGGATTTAGGTGGAAGTGGTCAGATGAGATGCCCACACTGGCACAGACCCTTATGGCTGTGTAATCAGAGCCCACACAGCCCCCCTGTGCACTGGCAGCCCCAGTACCTGCTGAGATCCCCTTGCTGGGCTGTGCTCCTGCACTGAGGGGCTGGGTGTGCCCCAGGCATGGTGTGAGCTGTGCTTTCCTCCTCCTTCCCAGGCTCCTGGAGGAGAAGCCCTTTCACATGAAGAGGCAGAGAAACCAAAGCTCAGGGCAGGAGTGTCAGAGCTGTGTGTTCTGAGGTTATGAGGGGACACTGAGGGCAGTGAGGTCTAGTGTAAAGCTAATGCCCCTCTTGTCAGCCTCCTGAGACTCCCTCTGTCATCAATAGAGAGAGACTGTGACACCGGTAAGTCCATCTACCACCTTTTTTAAGTCACCTGTTTCAGGATGAAATGGTTGCTCTGGAGAGGACTATTTCTGCTCCTGTTTTCAAAAAAAAAAAACAACTTAGGGTTACTGTTTATATGCCTAATCCAATGGGGCATGTGAATCTCAGCTCCTGGACTTGCTGGAGGATCACTGTCGAGCTCCAAAACTTGTCACAGATCATGGTGCAATATTCAGCTTAGTGATAAATACATTTAGCATCTCATCACCTGTGACCTGCAAAGCCCAGCCTGAAAACCACTGGTGTAACCAACACATGCTAGTTAGAATTAGTGAAACCAGTTATTTGATAATATGGACAAGCTCATTCAATGTGTGCTAAATCTACTGGAGTTTATTTTTGCTCATTGCTTCATGTGTCTGAAATTTCAAACAAGAGTCTGTGCTAAGGTTTTAAAAGCTCCTAAGTAATAAAGATACATTAGCATGCTTAACATATTTTAATCCAATCTCACTGCATTTTAAAATGAACATGAAGCATTGCATGTTGCAGTACTAATTTTGTAACAGTGCAGCTTCAGATTTTAGTGAGCACAGTTTACACTTGTACTGGAATACAGTACAACTACAGGAAATATGAGTATTTTTTAAGTTTTTGACTCGTAAATCCATTGAAATAATATGAGTAATAGTGATGTTGATCAACAAACTAATAGTTTTATACCACTATGTACTGTTTATATGATTTTTCCCAATACTAGGAAATAGAAGTGGAAGAAGTGATTTTCTGCCATTTCTTCTATGAGCTCTCATTCCACACTTGGCTTATATGTATTTATCTCATAAACAAATGAGTGATATTTTAAAACATCCTTTTTTTTTCTGATTTAGAATGAGTTCAAGATTTTAAATTAAATTTTCTGTGAAGCAAAAATAATCAAAAGAGATGTTAGGGACACCTCAATGCATAATCATTACAGGATAAAACATCTCTCCTGGCCTGAAACTGATTTAAATCTTCATTATTTTCTTAATGTTTATGCAGCATTCCTGCAACTGAAGGGAACTGGGGCATTATCACTACAGCCTTCAAAGCTGCTTGAGCAAAAGACAGAATATCCCCCCAGCTAGCACATCTGTTTGGGCCCTTGCTTGAACACACTCTTGGCCTCAGTGGGTGTTTTTTGACCTGAAGCAGGAAACTGCACAAGTGAGGGAGACAAGATGTGTAGAACAGGTAATTTAGCACAACAGGAGCAGATCCATGGTGTGGGCACTGGGATCCATACTGTGTCCCCACTGTCCTTGCTCCAGGGGTGTCTCCTGGGACTAGGACTGCTCTGGTGGTGAGGTCTGGCTGCCCAGTGGAGCTGGGGCACAGCTTCTGTTCTGGCTCCATCAAGGGGCTGATGCTGTTGGTTTGGTCCAAGACAGCTCTGTGCTCCAGTCCCAGTGTGAACAGTGGTGGAAAAGAGGCATCAAAACATCAGTCCTAAGCTAAGATGCAGACATGGACATGTGCAGTGAAAGCCATCCTGGAGCATGTCTGAAATTAGGGCAGTTCCTTGATGTCAGAGAGGGCTGGTTTCAATCATTGGGTGCAAGGAGTCAGGAAAAGGATGCTTCAAGTGCTTCTGTCATGGCAAATGAACAGCACAGCTACAGGGTTGGAGCTCCCATCAGTTTCTCCTCTTACATAACTCCAGCCCTTTATTTTTCAAATTTCCTTTTTGAAAGTGTTGAATACAAACTAAAAAAAAACAAAAACAAACAACCCAAACCAACAAAACCAATAACAAAGCAATGTAAGAGCACTTAGGATAAAAAAAAATGAAGAAATATTTTTTGTCTGATCCTCAGTTATTTTATGTTTATGTTTTATGTTTAGGTCATTCATTGCTTATTTCATCTTCCTTCAAATGTTCGAGCTTTTCTAATTTAATCTGCCAAATAAGATTTAGACTATGGACTTTCCAACTAGATCATCTTCAGTCTAAATACAGAGATATGAAACATCCCTAAATACAGAGATGTTCCCAGAGCAATATTTTATTTCTTGAAAGCTCTTGGCTGGCTACTTGAATTAATTTTTCTACTGAGGGAAAGGGCTTCAGTTTGAGTTCAAAAGCTTTTTCTTTAATTTTACCTGTTTTACTGGGCAATGGGCACACATATTTTTGTACTAACACTTTGTGGGCATTGAGAGTTAATACTGAGGGGAAACACAAGGCAATATGGGAGAAGCAGCTAGAGAAATTAATAAATACACCTTTTATTGGTCAAGTATAGTTGATGTAGTAGTTGTATTTCACACTCAAACAGCTCTATGCCATTCGAGTTGCCCAACAAGACCAATGAGATAACATTTAAGAACTGGAAATGCTTCTGCTGCAGAAACATCATCTGTGTCTGGTAAAATACTCACCTAATGATACCATTAGTGGTTACCTGTCTCCTGGTCAGAGTTAAGCAATTAATCTTATTACCAATGGCATGACTAAATGGCTTTTAGATATCCTAGGTTATTTTTTTAATACAAGAAAATGCCACTATCATAACAGTACATTACAATTGGTCTTTCTTGATTGAACTACTACCACTCATTGTTTTGCACTTTACCTACAGTTTAAACAATTAAGGGTTTTATTAAGATGATCTGATCCTTGACAAATTAATGTAATTCCCAAACTAGAGATGCAGAGCAGAACTCTGGATGAATGTTTTGTCACTGTACACCTAATCTTCCTCCCAACAACATTGATAGGGAGTTTATTGTTCCAGTTGCACAGAACCTACAGCAAATATAGTTACACAAGTTTTCTCATCCTCCAGTCTATTTAAAAAGTTCTACCTTCAATTTATAAACACAATATTGAATTGTGTACATTATTTACAGCTGGTAACTATTAAATGAAGTGTGAAACTTCCCCGTGAAACATGCCATGTGTCATGCTAGCCTTTAATTAGTAACAAGGTCTAGCTCTCTTAGAGCTTCAGTGCAGTCTTTCAGCCCTGGCCCTCAGGGCACTCCTGGGACAGTTTTTAAGACTGTAACCTCAGTCTGGCATGGACTATATTTATTTTAACAAGTCACATGGCCAGCACAGGTCTATAGATCAAAATACCTGGTGCTGATAAGTTGATGTTCACATCACATGTGGATTAGCTCACATTAGGTCCAGCTTGGTCTGCCAGTGATTGTAACGCTTTGGGTGCAGTCCTGGAGTGCAGCTTCAGCTTCTGTTCTTCCTTGAGAGGAATCCAGTCCATGAGCCCTTAGACTGCTCTGTTACATTAACCAAAGGACATCATAAGATGGGACAGCTACAAGGTTTACTTCAAAACTGTGCTCATGATGGGGAATTCATGTTAACATGAACTCCCCCCACCAAGTACCATATAAATGTAAAAAGATATCATGGGTGAATCTTGAGCAGCAACTTAACTATATCTTGTTCATGTAAAGGTCAGCAAAAAACTGAACCCTAACCTTTTTTTTCCACAGGCAATTAGTTAAAAGGATTGCTTAATTTTGTACCAAATAAGTTTTAGGAAAAAAATGCAGAATTGTTTGCTTATATAACTTCTTAATAAATACAATTTTTTTTTATCAGTATTTTCCACTTTTAAGTACTTGACACAGAGTTGATTGACTTCTTATGACCATTTTGACTCTTTGTCAGCAGCTCACTGTGGGAATGGTAGAGGAAGGACTCATTAATGCTGGAGCATGAGCTACCACCAAAACAGGAACAATGAGAAATTAGTCATGAGCTGGTGGTGTGTGCCCTCGGAGCCTGAGCTGCTGTCTGTCTGCACCTCCCCATGCTCCAGTGGTGGAAATGCCTCACCTGGCTCTGATCATCTACACTGCAGACATTCACATCTGAGTCAGTTGTTTAGACTCTTTTTATAGTTCACGAGGAGAAAAAGACACTTCTGAGGCATGATTTACATGTTTTATTTAGATGTCTATGCTAATATCAGGTGACTCACTGCCTGGAAAGCAGCTATTTCTTTCCATTTCCATATTTTTCTTTTACCCAGGGAGCCTAGAGGAATGTTTCAAATACAGGAGTTTGCATCTTAGATGTTTGAGAATCTCTCTTGAAGACCTGTGTGTTTTGCCCAAGAAAAGTCACCCCTGAGAACCCAAAAATGTATTTATATTATTCTTACAGAACAGTTCCAAGAGGAATTTGCTAATAGGGCATGCTCACACATATTCTGAAGGATCTGGGCACACAAAGTGGCACCACAATGCACCCAACATCAACCTGGTGATCTTACATATCCACTCAGAAAGTAACTTCAGGCCAAGTGCTGGGCTGGGTGTCTCTCTGCTGCCTGTGAGGACACTGTATGAGAGCTGTGGTTTTAGAGGAACTCTCAGAGCCTAATCAAAAATGCTCTCCCTGGTGCCTGAGGGTGGGTCTTGCAACATCTAAACTTACAATTGCATTTGAAAAAAGTACTTCTTTATCATCATATTGCAAATTTCCTATACCTTCTCAGTAATGTCTCATGGGCAGCTCCTCACAGCACTGACTCCTTTTTCTTCACAGCACAACCAACAAACTCCAACAAGTCTCCTCACCACTAGCTAACCCACTCTTTTGTAGCACTTGTCTTCTTATTGGACACAGCTGTGGCCCATTAAGGGCAGGCCTGTTCCTGATCTTTGGTGATTGGTACAGCTGCAACTCCTCAGGTGTGAGACTACCTTCTGCACTGTCTTTGTTTTCTTACATTCTATCCCTCCACACTTTTTTGCTTCAAATGAGTCTTCACTTATGATTTTGACAATTCCTAGAGCTACAATTCTGCTACTTCTGCAACAAGCTGTGAGAAGAAGTGGCAGTACAAAATAATGCCTTGAATTCTAGACAATGGCTCAATGGTTTGTTTTCTTGTTGTCTAATAGGCAGTATTAAAAGTAGAATCAAAGTGTACTTTATAACAAGCTTTGAGTATCTTTTTTTTAATCTAGGGAGTACACAGAGATTTTGTGCACTTAGTTGGCACAAAAACCCTCACAAAAACATTCTGCTGCCCGATTCTGCTGTCCACAAAAATGATAGGAATACTAGAGTTGAAGATTAGCTATTTCCATGCATTGCTAACTGAGAGGGTTTTGCCAAAAGTTGACAAGGTGTCTGGAACAAGGCAGAGTTTAATCAGCTCCACTTGCCTCTTGGCAAATGACATTGTATGCAAATAACTTATTTGGAAGGGTATATAAATATGAATTTTTTTTACAGCTATGTAAAATACCTGTATCCATCTGCTGTCATTTAAGAGGAAAGGTTATGGTTCACATGTTGAAAAGATAATGTGCCTTGGCTTTCTGATCTATAAACCTTTTTTTTACTTCACCTCAAAGATTTCAGCATTTCAAAGGCTAGTGAAGTAATCACTATATATAGCTTTTTATCAGTCTTTGTCAAGTGGCTTAGAGTGAAAGGTACTCTTAAACATGATTTCATTTTTCCTTTACTGAAGGACAAATTGAAGGACTAGGAGTTTAGAAGCAGCTGAACTTAGTACCTCTATAGACACTTGATCAATATAAAACTATACAGTCATTATACTAGAGGACATATGCTAGTGGAGACTGTTCCCATTATAATGGTGTAAGAATGGATAACTCCCTTTGGGAGTGTTGTAATTTTTTGATAATTAGCATCAAGTCTCTTCCCTTTAGCAAATGTTCTGTTTCACAACCCTCTCTGCTGACTTCAGTGTTCTGGCTGGGGTGGGAGAGTATTTTGCCAGTTCATCATCCACTTCTATTTTGGAAACACCGTATTTGATTCATAAATTTACTATATCCTTTACTTAAATGTAGTATGTGTCCACCATTTTTGACTTCCAGATGTGTCTCCTTCTCATTTCAATCACATTGAGAGGCAAATTCTTATACTGTGCATTAAGAAAATCTGTCAAATTTTATGACATGTTTGGGAGAGATGTGTCACTGTCATCCTCTAGCTCTGTGCAGAAAAAGGAGATGTAAGAGAATATGACACAAAACTTTGATCAGTATGTGAATGAGGGCCAAGAGCCCTACTCTGCTCCCATGGCTTTGGCAGCCAGTGGTCAACGCAACTCAGACACGAGACAATGGTGTGACCCTGAGTGAGGCTGCTGGGGAGAGCTTTGTGAGAAAGCTGTAAGAAATCTCCTTTAGGCTCCCCAAAGATGTTTTAAGGTCTGATATTCTTTCTTTGCCCTTCCTGGAGCTGTTTCAGCCATGCCTGTGCCTTGCCAGAATCTAATGAAGATTCTGATCTCCCAGCTTGACTTCCTGGCTTGACCTCGGACTTACCTTAGCACTGTCACTCGTCCAACAATCTCTGGGATATGCTGACTTTGGTTGCTGCCACCAGACCTGCTCTGCTCTGATTCATAGTTTGGGTTTGGTGGGACTTAGTGTCCCTGCTGTTTCAAAAAAAACCCATTTACCAAACTATGCTCATGTGGCTGCTCCTTCCAGCAGAACAATGGTTTCCAGCTCCTAAAATCTTCTAGCATGCTGGAGTTTGTTGGACAGATTTGGAAATTAGAAACCGAAAATATTCTGATTTTGAAAATATCTTGCCTGGAAACCAAGCTGCCTTTTCTACATGATGGCTATCTTTCTTTTTAAAGTTTAAGCTTTTACATCTCCTGTTCATTGCTGAAATGTTTATTTGAAATAAGCACAGTTGGGGCCTTCTAAAGGTGTAGTCTAATAACAAATGGTTGTACACTTTCTTTGGCCTCCAGATAATGCTTTCTTTCGTACTTACTGATGTGTGCCTTTTCTCCACCTTTCTTTTTCCTTCACATAATAAAATTTGTAAAAAAAATAGTCTTAAAGAAGTGCACAAAAATCTCCCAAGTTTCTTTTCTTTAATGATTATGTTTCTTGAAAAAATTCAAACACACTTTTTCTCTAGCACCTTGTAACCCAGAATCCAGTAGTATCCACTATCACTTTAATGGAAGTCAGTACCGACTTTGTGGTTCTGTATTCTTTAATGGCTATTAATCAGCAGGCTCTTGCTGAGCAGTGATTATTCAAGAGGTTTTAATGCCTTTGTGGGTTTAATTCCTGTGTTTGAATAACTCAGGAAGTTACATTTCTCACGTAAGCGGCAACAAAAACCTTATCCAGAATTCAGAGTGTCTTCATACCATTTAAAATTTAAGAAAAAATCAGCTCCATTTGAATGTCACTAAAAACTGTACTGGTGATTGTGGTTATGGAAGAGGGCCATTGGAACATGAGTTACTTTGCTGAAATCACTGCTTGGATACACAGAGGTTCAACATCTTCTGTGTAAGAGTAAAAGAGGCACAGAGATTGACTGATGGGTTTGATTTTGCTTGGCTTTAAAGAGAGGTTTACAGGAAGCATTTATTCCAGGCAGTAGTTAAACCTGCAGCCTCCCAGGCCCTGCCAGTCTGGTAATGTGTCAGATGCTGCCTGTGACACTCAGGAGTTCACAAATAAAAAAACATAATTTAAGATCTCCTTTATGACAGCTTGGTCTCCAGAACTGGATTTCTTACCTTCCAAGTTACTTGTGCAAGTAGTAGCTGTCACCAGCCCTGACATTAGCCTTTTGTGGAAGCTGACATTAGCTACTGTTGGGTTTGAATCAGAATGAATCCTGCTCAGAGAATCATGGATGTGTTTTGCCTCTCTCCTGTGTCCTCTGTCCTCACAGAATGACCATTTTCATGTGAAGCTTCTTATTATCTTCCCTGCCTTGCTCCTTCCCCCTCCCCCCAATTAATTTTCTCTATTTGCATTTAGTTAAAACACAGCAAACTTCCCTTGTGCATTTATTTATCATATTCCCACCAAAAAGTCATTGTAGTACTCACTGTAAATATATGTAAAAGATACACCCTCAGTGCCCTCAGAATGTTGCTACAGAAATGATGTGGCTAGAAGAAATAGGGGGAGGCATCAGGTTACATTCAGGTTGGTGGCCAAGCTGGAAGCACATTGGAGGTTTCTGTATGCTAGGCTTTTGACCTCAGCCTGCTTCTCCAGCTGCAAGACTCACACAAGAGGTCAGGCATCACCTGTGCCCTCAGGACATCACTTGGTTTTGCTTTGCTGAACTTTCTGTTAAGCTGCTGGAGAGGCAAAGTATAAATGCAGTTGGAAATTGGTCTATCTAACACTGGTGATAACTCATGCATGGCTAATTTTCCTGATGGGAGTAAAGGAGGATTTCTGTTTTTAAATGAAATTTTGCTCACTGTTGAACATAAGGACTTTGAGTCACCTATATGACTATATTCCTGATTTCTGAGATAGATCTTTGAAACCACATCTCCTCCATCCTCTATCATGGAAGGTTTTGAGAAAAAACAAATGTAAACACGAGATAATATATCCTGCCTAAGACCTGGCTGTTTTCCCAGGGCCATTTTGTAATTGTAAGAGACCTTTTCTGTAAGAGAAGTTTCAGGCTTGAACGACTCATCGAGCATTGTCTGAGCGCCGTAATTTGCCTGGGGCAGACCTTTAACATAAACACAAGCAGTAACACACAACAAGGATGATCATGGAAGCGCTGGTTGGACATACTTAAGCACTCTTGGAATTCCTCCTTCCAGCAATGATGTTCTAAGTGAGACAGCCCTGGGCAAATCAAAGAAATATGTTGTTCCTTTAAGGAAATCAGTTCAGACTGGCGTGAAACGGAGGATGGAGGAGCTCTGGTCGCTGTCCGGTCCCGACGCGCGGCCGCGCTGCCCCCGCCCCGAGCCCCGTCCCGCAGCCGAGCCGGCGCCGCGGGTGCAGTTGCGGGCAGCGCCCTCGAGGTGGCGCCGTCTGGCCGAGGCTGAGCGGGGCTCCCGGGCGGGCGGAGCGGCCGCGCCGGGGCTGCGCTCCCGCGGCTCCGCGGGGCCGGCCCGGGCGCTCCCGCCCGGCGGCGCGGGGCATCCAGCACACGCAAGGGTCGTGTGCTGGGCAGAGCCTCTGGGAGCGGAGCAAACTTCCAGAGCCGTCCGGCGAGGTGCTCCCTTAGCCTCCGGGATGGCCCCGGCTCCGCGCTGCCGAAACCTCCCTGGTGTCGGGGGACAAATGAGAACTCCGCCACCCGGCATCCGAGCTGCGAGCCAAACCCGGGGTCGGGACAAAGAGCGTCGGGAATCTTATCTTGTGTCCTCGATCCTGTGGCGGGGCACACGACTCCGCCGCCCGCGGAAGGCGGGATGGGGATGGAGGCTCCGCACCCCGGGGGAGACCGCATTGAACAGACCCTGCCCGCGCCGGTGCTCCCCTCAGTGTCCCTGCCCTCGCTCCCGCTCCCCCGGTGCCACAGCCTCAGCCTTCACCGGCTTCCTCTGCTCAGAGATCCCGCGGCCGCGTCTGCCGGCGCCGCGCCCCGGGCGGAGCGGCTGTGCCGGGGAGGGCGGTGCCGAGCGCGGGCGGGCGGGCCCGGAGCCGCAGCCGCCGCCGGCTGGGGATTCACGTGGAGCCGCTCCGTGCCGTGCCGAGCCGTGCCGCTCCGTGCCGTGCCCTGTCCCGCCGCGGAGCGTCGCCTCCTTCAGCACCAAGAACAGCTACAAGTGTGGCTGCGCGCCCGCCCTCCGAGCCGAGCCGAGCCGAGCCGAGCCGAGCCGAGCCGAGCCGAGCCGAGCCGAGCCGTGCCCTGCCGCGCCCCGCCGCGCTGAGCCGTTCCGTGGTTCCGTGCGGTGCCTGTCCCGCCAGAGCCGCGGTAAGCGCAGGCTGCGCCGTGCCGCTCCCACCGACGCCCGGGGGCTCGGAGCCGCGGGCTCCTGGCGCGGACCGCTCCGCCGGCGCGGGGGCCGGGCCGGGGGCGGGGGCTGAGGTGTTCTCTTGCTTGGCTGTGAACGGCTCAGCCGGGCCGGTGCGTGTGTCCGCCGCTGCGACTGAGCGGCAAGGCAGCGGAGCGTTGGTATAGTCACGGGGGCTGAGCCACTGACCCCAAAAAGTTACCTTGTGGATTGTTCTTTTTTTTTGGTGTTTTTGGTTTTTTTAGGGTAGGGGAGGAGAAGTGAGGAAGGAGTCAGTGGAGTAAGTTCGGCTTGGCTGTTCGCGAGTGTTAAACAGCACGACTGAAACCGCTCTCCTGGATACCTGTCCCAGGCTGAGCTCTCGCATATTAAGCTGACGCTGCTGAAGGAAGCTGTCTGAGACGAGGCTGGTACAGAAATTACCTCATGCCATTCCCGATCGACACCGAGTATAATTCCAGGGACCTCCACAGTAACATGGATATGCAACTCTTTTCGATCAAGGTATTTGTGTATCTGTGTGTGTCGTCTTTAGTTTTTAATTTAAGCAAACAGGAGAAGGCAAATAATGCGCGTTTTGCCTCAGTTAAGATTTTTGGGCTGGGAATCCCGGGCAATCCTCTCCGCCTGCTTCGTGGCGCTGGGAGCTTTTATTTTTTTTTGCGTTAATTATTTATCATTTTTATTGTCGATATCCTCCCCCAATCAGATCTAACGAAAGAGATCCCGGACACGGTGCCGTCACAGCAGCGAGCAAAAAGGGGGAATCTCGGAGCTCCCGAGCAGTGAGGTCTCCCCTCGGCCGTCTTAGCCGGGTCTTCTCCCACCCCCCGGGGGGGGGGGTACAGGGGTTCCCCCGCGCTCCCCGCCACCTTGTTCATGTTTCTCTGGCCAGGAGGGAAGAGGGGGCTGCCGCCGCTGCCGGGGCACGGGCCAGCCCTGCCCGCCGCCGCCAAGTTCTCCGGGGCCAGGGTCGGGCGAGGTGCCGGCCGCCCGCCCATACCTTGCCGGGTGGGCTCAGCTTCCTTGACTCCGCCGGGGACACCCCCGCGTCCCTGGGGACGGAAGGGCCAGGAGCATCCCCGCCGAGCTCCGGGGGCTTCTTCCCCCGAGGAAGAAGGCGAGAGGCTGTACCGGCACGAGGCAAGCGCTTAACTGTCCTCGGCGTGGAGCAGCATCCCCAGCGCTGGCATGTGCTGATCGCAGGAATGCGAAGTGTTGGCAGGTGGATGTGTGACACGGTTAAAAAACCCGAACTGAACAAGCCAAGCAACAGCAACAGCAACAAAAACCAGATAAATAAGAAAATGAAACGCAAAAACCGAACAACACAACTCAAGTAGTAAAAATCAATCAGTGACCCAAAGTGTATGGAAATCCGGCGTTGGCGTTTTGGAGTTTGCAAGCTTCGGACCTCTGGGACCAGGGATTCATTAAAAGAGACTTAGGTTTGCATCGAGGGGGGAGCAGAAGCTCATTAAAGCTGACTAGTTGATGCAAGGAGAGGAAGGAATCACCGGCGGTTGGAAATAGAAGGCGACGCTTGTTTTTGCATCGCCGCTGACGAAGGTGCAGCGCTCCCGGCCGGGGACCAGGGCTCGGAGGGGACCGGCGGAGCCCTGGCTCCAGCCGGGAAATCCGTATGTGCCCTCCGTCCCCCGCCCACGGGCAGCCTGGGCTGCAGGGCCGCGGCGGGAGGCAGCTCAAACCCGTCCTACGGCCGCTCGCTGGAGGGAGCGAGGCTGCCAGGAGAGCCGCGACGAGGCTGTGCCGGAATCCCTCCACAGCACACGCCAGCCGGGGTACGGATGAGCCTGGGAAGAGACAAAAAATAATAAATCGTTCGGCTAAGTAAAGTGGAGAACAATAGGGGGCTCCCTTCAAGGGAGAAGCGCAGCGGTGATGGGCGATGGTCGCGGAGTTGCGCGGGGAAGCCGGCTCGCCCAGCCCGGGGGCGCTCCCCGGGCCCCTCCGCTGGGCGGGGCCGGCCTGGCTGCGGTAGCCCTTCCTCGGGCCGGGAAAGGTGCCGGGCACGCCAAGAGCCGGGGAAGCACGGAGGAGCGGCGCGGAAAGCCGGTGCGTGGCTGGCTGCTGGCTGCCGCCGCTGTGCGCCGGCGGCGGGCGGAGAGGGGCGGCGGGGCAGAGAGCGGCGGCAGGCGCGGGGCTGAGCGCGGGGCTGAGCGGGGTGGGTGCCGAGTGCGCGGAGTGCGGTGCAGGGTCCGTGGAGTTCGCTGCGGTGTGCCGTGCAGAGAGGCGCGGGTGCGGTTCGCGGAGCGCTGTGCGGAACGTACATGCGCCGGATGCGGAGAGCGGGATGTGGAGAGCGGGATGCGGAGCGATGCTCGCCCGGGGCACTCGCCCGGGGGACTCGCCCGGGGGACTCGCCCGCTCGCTGGGGCCGTCGCCGGGGTCAGGAGTGCACACAGTGGGGGACTTTCCTGCCGGGTGCCCCGGGACGATTTCGGCGTGCGGCTGCGTTTTTGGGGGCAAAGTCGCTCTTGCAGACCACCGGATTGCACCAGCCGCGCCTGCTCTGAGCACAGCTGTGTGTACTGGGGAGCGGGAGTCTAGTGGGAAGAGGGTCAAATGAAAGCAGAAACAACAGAGAAAGCTCTCCTAGGGTGCCTGGGAAAATCTTGATCATCATTTGCTAGACAGAGCTGAAGCCTTTTTCTGAAGGTGTTAATACTGATGGAGTTAATTAGAAGTCCAATGAAGGGCAGAGGAAAATACTCAATGTAGTTTTCTTTTTAAAAATTGTAGGCTCCTCTTAGTCTCACCCCAGCAGAAGGACCTGAGTTGGATTTTCACAGGGTAGCTTGTTTGGTAAATGGATATTTGCAGAGTGAAGTGGAGGCCGGTGTTGCGGGGTATTTGAAAAGGGGCTGATCAGGGTGAGGGCAGACATCAGACTGCACAGGGAAGAAATAGTTGCTGTAAACGAGATGCTGGGAGTGATTCGCCTTGAAGTCCTGATTATTGTGTAGAGGTTACCTCTGTGGCAGGGGCACAGCAAACCATTACAGAAGAGCCGAGGTAGATAAGACTACTTACATCAGTGAAGAATTCTCTTGCAAGTTAGGAGTTGCGATGTCAAGGCCAAAGGCTTTCCAAATTCCCTTTTGTTGTCAGCAAAACCCATTAATCTTCTATATGTGTCAGGCTACAGTGTGCAGGTGGCAACTCTTTACCTGTTCTGTGTGGAAATTCAGCTATTTGCTCATTGAGGAATGCTGTACAGGAGAAACAAACAACTTTTGTGAACATTGAAATGAACGTTAACAAGAGAATTCTTTCATAGTTCAGAGGTGTCAGTGGTAAAACATCAAAATAATCAAATTTGGGTTTTTTTTCCTCCTCAGAACTTAATAATGGAATTTGCCATTGTTTTGTTTTCATTCAGTAAAACCAGATCAGTTTTGTATCGACAGGACAATCTGATATTTTGTGAATGGGTTTTCACTCTAGAATTTCTCGTATCCTAATTCACAGAATATTTGTTTTATTTTATCTTGGTACTGTTCCAACCATGCTTTAAATACAATAAGAGATTAGTTTTTTTGGCTCAAGCAAAATTTTAAGCATTTTTTCTGAGGTATTTTTTCCCCTCACTTGATAGCTTATTTTGTCCCTCAGCAAAGGGCTCATGTATGTCTGTCTAGCAATGTCAGCTGTAAAATGTCCATCCTGCCTATGCTCCAGAGAGTACTTCTTGCTCCTGCTGCTGTCTGTAATTGTGAGATTTTAAAAACTGTGTTTCCTGATGAACATATTGAATCTTTCTACATGTTTTCAGCAAAAACTTCAGTGCCAGCTGAAGAGGCTCTTTCAGGAACCTCATTAACAAAATAGAAACATTTCCTATATTTATTTAAGTATTTATCTGTCACTCAACCCATTATTTAGACCTTTTCATTAACATAAAGAGGTTCCATAATGAGCCTGTCTTTTAGTACAGTGAGTCTGTGGTTGGAGTAACGACTGGTCTGGGTTCCTTCTGATGCACTGGTTCTGGCTGTGTGGTACAAAAATACGCAACCTTGAGTACCAAATATCTGATAAAGCTGAATGATTTTATGAAGGAAGTAATTTCAGAACCAGACACTACATGCACAAGTTTCCATCTCCCCTGTCTTGCAGTACTCCGCCTCCTTAGGTTTAAAAATAAATATATATTCTAGCAGAACAAGTGGAGGTTTGTGCTGAAATACTGACTTTAAAAATAGCAGTATGTTCTGATAATGCCAGATATTTTTAATGAAATAAACCCAAGAGAAGCATGTATTACAAGGTGACTGGAAGAGACGCTTTGTGGTGCGCTTACTCTTGGGCTGTGCAGGGGAAATATACTAATTTCTTCTCTGAACTCAAGTTTCTAGTGAACACCAGCTACTACAGTGGGGAACCTGGTAAATCAAGAATATATTTGCATTAATTCAAACTTTTATGGTCTTTTGGAAAAGGACAGCGTTTTATTTCAAATGAAATCTCTGCACATGAGAAAAGTTCATTCAGGCTTTATAGCCCAGAGGCCCGTGCTTTTTCACTAAAATTCATTGATAAAAATGGAATTAATTTAGATCATATGCTTTCTGCTTAGCTACACAGACTTGAAATGTTCTGTAAAATGTAATGTTAATCAATATATAAAAAGCAGTGTGCCATGAATAAATTAGGCAGTATAATAGAAGCTTTTATTTCTTAGGTAACATTAAAAAAAGACTAAAAGGTCTTAAATTTTTAAAAAGAACACTTTAAAATTTTATTTCTGTTTTATAGACAAGCAGTGGACACTTGCAGCTAAGAAGCATACTTCTTCAGGAAACCATGCAAGCTGAGGCAAAGCAATTAATGCTTATGAAGGCTATAATGTTGAAAAATGCTAATTGCCAATTCATTTGATTTTCAGTCAGTTTCAGATAAAGTATTAGACTGACAGTCTTGGGCTCACTGTAGCTTCTCTGTTGTTGTTAGAATTTAGGTTGCAATGGCTGAATTCATCACTATTTGTTGCATGAAGACTGACACATTCTTTAATTTCTGGGCATTCTTTGGCTGTGAGGAATTTACCTGCGGCTGAGAAAAGGGAAAAAGCAGCATTTCTTTCCTTCAGGAATATTTTTCCTTTGTCAGTGGTGCTTTCTTTTTCTCCATATGGTGTTAAATAAGAGTAGTCTTATCTTTTATTGCCTTAGTGAATTTCTCCCTGTCTGGTTTGTACATACATGCATGGACCACTGAGTTCATTGTGGAACCATAAAGCAAATTGCCTCCGTACCTATTTTAGGTTTACTCTTCACTGTTTTGAACCCATAACTGTTTTTTTTCCTACTAAGGCAATTGAAACAACAGATAACTGTGGCTATTTAGAAGTTCAATCTTTTTTCTATAGCATGGACCATATGAGAAATATCCCATGGGCTTGGATCAAATTGCACTGTAGTGCGAGTCAAGTTGTTCAGTTTGTGAATGACTCTGAGTTTGGCTCACAGGGCTGGAGCCCAGGCACCTTTGTAAGCCGTGTGTCTAAAAAGAGCCAATGGAGAATGATGGGATTATCACAAAAAACATCACAGACTTTGTGTCGCTTGGATTGAACTCTGAGCCAAATTAAAGCAAAACTAAATGTCAGGAGGTGCAGTGATTTTATTCATACCCATCAAATGTTTCATTTTCAACTGTTCATTTTCACGGTGAGATAGTTTCACATTCAGTAAGACTTTCCATTGTGAATCCTCTTCTCAGGTCTTCAAATAGCCATCATTTGAAGACTTCTTCAACTTTTGTGAGCTTATGTTATCATGGAAGGAAATAATGTAACAAAATTAGTAGAAGAAGAGGATTATCAATTTAAAGCATTATCAAAGTGCATTTTGAGTTTTTTTACCACATGAGATATAAAAGTTTTGTGGTTTTGTCTGTATTTGTCTTCCAGTGTGACCATATTTTTGGTAGTAACCAGTCAGATCACTAAGGAAAAAGTAGATATTTACAGATAAGCCTGATGCCTGGATTTTCTGTACAGGCAGTGATATAGACACTTGTTCAGTGTGATCAATTCCATAGTAAGTAAAACTTTTGTTAAAAAAAAGGATAAGGCAAAATGTACCCTAGGATGTCCACTGCTCTCCATAGCCTGTAACAGATGTATTGAGAGACAGGCACACTGTGGCCAATTGCATCTGAAGCAATCTAGTACCAGGTAAAATTACTTCTTGCTTTCTTGTCCTCAGAGGTTTAAAAATTTATCCAGGCAAGTATAATTTTGTTAAGAATTGAAATAAATAAATGCCTTCACTTGAGAATTAAAGTGTGGGTAATTTGGAGATATTTATAACAGTCAGTCAGGTGTTTAGATATGTAGGCTGAAATCCTCATCTCGTTAAAATCAGTGGGATCCCTCCAAATGTCAGTGCAGGCACAACATTGTTCCTATTTAATGTGATCCAAATGCAAGCAGTGAATAGAGAAAATAGACCTTTTAATGTTAAACCTCAGCTCAAGTCAACTGTTGAAAAAGGAACATTGGATGTTTAGCTGGTTTCCTAACATAATATGTTGTGTTCTTTTTACTTGAGAAATCAGCTACCTTTTCATAAAAATAATTTAGTGTTAGACATTATCTTGAAGGAGATTTAGATATGTAGTTAGGCCCCCCTCAAAGTGAATTCCATTGGAGAAATAATCAGTGTCACATCCAAATGAATTGAATGTGCTTGTGCTGCATTGGGTGAAGGGTGTACTTAAATCCAGGGGCCCTGATTACTCCATTGTCATAAATGAGACCTCTACAGGAGTGAGAGTGTAAGCGGTTATTGCACTTCTGTAGGCTGGAGCAGAATAATAAAGTTGAACAGAATAATGCAGCAAAACAGAAAATACAGTGTGTTATGGATCAGGTCTGTTTCTGGGTGCCATGCAACATGAAGGTAAATATGAATTACTGCTCAGAATCTGAACACCAAGCTAAGTTTAGTTCCCCTGATTCGGCTCTTGCTCTGCTGGCATCATCAATTTCCTGGCTTATAGTACAGTGCAGCCAGGTGTTCAAATTCACTGAAGGCCAAGATTTGCTAAGTTAAAGAACATTGAAAGTAAAACCTAGGTGATGTAACTGCTATTCAAAAGTAAATACACTGTGTGACAGGTATAAAACTGCTGAAGTAAATGGTAGTTCTCACTGTTTTTTAAATTATTTTTTATTTTTTTTTCAGAAGTACCTCAGCTGTAGGGCAAAATACAAGGACATAAGCTGCTGACCTCCTTTTAGCATCAGGACCAGACGTACTACCCTACTCCTCACCATCAATTAAGAGCAATTGAAAAACCGCCTCCGAAAATCTGGTCGACCGGTTCCATCAGTGGACATCTTTTGTAAAACACATTTTATGTACTTCTGCTGAGATCTTTTTTTCTACCTACCCACCGCATGGTTCTATATCACTTATTGGGCACTGATGGTAGCCTCCAGAAAGTGCAGCTTCAAATGGTCAGCCTCATCCTTTAGCAAGAAGAAAACCTGGATACTGGATAGCAACAACGTCTTCAGAGAAAATGGTATACGAAGGCAAACGATTGGTTTCCTGCCATTGTTTCTTCCTGTTAACGGCCAAGTTCTACTGGATACTCACTCTGATGCAAAGGACTCATGGCCAGGAGTATGCCCACTCCATTCGCCTGGATGGGGACATCATCTTGGGAGGACTGTTCCCTGTTCATGCAAAAGGGGATAGAGGGGTGCCTTGTGGGGAGCTCAAGAAGGAGAAGGGGATCCACAGACTAGAGGCAATGCTGTATGCAGTGGATCAAATTAATAAAGACCCTGATCTTCTTGGCAATATCACCTTGGGTGTCCGTATCCTTGATACGTGTTCCAGGGACACTTATGCATTGGAGCAGTCCTTAACATTTGTGCAAGCGTTGATAGAAAAAGATGGTTCAGACGTCAAGTGTGCAAACGGTGACCCACCTATTTTCACTAAGCCAGACAAGATATCAGGTGTGATAGGTGCTGCAGCAAGTTCTGTGTCTATTATGGTCGCAAATATTTTGAGACTCTTTAAGGTAAGTAACATTTTCTGTGGTTTTAGTTTTTAATTTCAAGAAAAATGAAATAAGTGAACTGGTTGTATTGTCACACCTTCAAAAAAGAAAGGACACTTCACATTCAAAAATCTGAAATGGTTGGTTTGCCCTTGCAAAGCAGAGGGGGAAAAATACCTAAATGCAGTGTTTGCAGACTCTATTTTAAAGTACTAAGCACTTCTCTTAAAGTTCTGAGCAATCTGTGCACATTTTAACTCTTTAGGATTTTGTATCTTTACTTTTATACTACTCAAATTTGCTCTATGTTAAGCATTTATGCTCATCAAGACTGGGTTAGGATTAATTTCCCAAATTTCCAGGAGAATGAAAAATAAGATTTTAACACAAATAAATTTTTTGGAGGACCAGATAATATCCTTACATAGAAAGATATGCCAGTAATAATCTAGTGCTACTGATGTGCATGTCTAGCCAAATGAAATGTACTGCAAAATCTTTGATTTTCTTTAAATTTTATCTCATCCATATTTTCTGCAAGGTGATAGTTTTAACAGACTTTGTTATCACCTTGTGAGAGATTATTTTTAGGCAACAGTTCTAGTGGCATTTTTTTCCAAATACTTTATGAAGATCAGACATTCTAGGTAATGGAAAAGTAAACCTGCCACTTGTAAATTTGCTAAGTTAGATGGGAAGATGAACACATTCTAATCAATCAACTTGGATGGAAATGATCAGGCAGCAGATATTTAACTTTTAATCCTTTGTAATGGCAAGCAGATGATGGTAAGTTGAGCGCTTTTTTCTGTGTGCAGAACAATTGTAACTTTTGTCTGAATCTATTACTGTCCTACCACCCACTGTTCCATTTATCCATTCAGAAATCTTGCCTCATTTCATACAACTTTACAATCACCAAAACCCACTTAAAGACCATTTCTTTGACTTTGGTGCAGAAGATTCTAGTAATGTTTGATATTGCTGTTATGTATTTTGAAAAGTGTTGCACTTGTTTCCTAATTGTTGTAACCGAGATTGATTAGTAGTAGAGAAAGATTGGCTTTTTTTAATGGTTTCTCACCAAAGTGCATTTCAGTAATTTCAATGGAGATTTTTGTCCTTCCTTTTGGTTCTCCCTCGAAGGAAATAATGATGGATTTACAGTTCAGTGGAGGAGCAAAGTGACTGCTGGGTTGTGGTCAGGTGTTCCTTTCAGTCTCAAAACTGATGCTCAGCTGCAGTTACTGCACAGATTTGAGAGTAGAGGACTAGTTCTAGCCAAATGTTTTACCTGTGAAAATCAAGTACACAAAACTGAGCTGTTAAAAAATGTTCTATATGGAGAGCACCTCTGGTGTTGTGCCTGTGGGGAGGTTTATCTGTCCTGGGAATCATCAGCATGTTGCAGGAGGTGTCTATTTTTCAGTTCACATCCTTTTTTGAAGTTGTGTTATCCTATCAAATAATGCATATTTATAAAATAATGATAGATGGAATGGTCACTTTAATACCCATTGTAATGCAGGGTCATGTAGACTACAGCTTACACCCAGTTTTGAGTCGAATAGGGTTCTATAGACTGATTTAAGAAACTAAGCCTGGTAAGACATGCATTAACTGTGAATTAAGAGCAGCAAGAAGGAAAGAGGCCTATGAATTGTCTAAGATAGCAGCAATTTGTCTTCTGAAACCTTGACAGCTACCTCCTGATTTACATTATGCAATAAGATTGCAAATAACATTCTACTGCAGTCTTAATCAATAGAGGGTCATGTGATATCCCCTCTGGGGAAAGATCTTATTTACCCATTTAATTGATGTAACACAGCTGCTGGCAGAAGGAGGAGACATCTCTCTTGGTTTTAAATATGGATCCTGCACAAATATTCTTAATAATGTAAAAAAATGATAAATTATACCCTTTAATGTCTGATGATGGACCAGCATGTGAAATCTGTTTTTACACTTTCCTCTCAGAAGTGAATCTCTTCATGAGTAAAGGCTTCTGGATAAGGCTTTGGGTTAGAAGCACAGTAGAAACCACTGACAATGGTTATAGTCAAGAGGATTAGGAAATCAGGGGTCATTTTCCAGAAACTTAGATGTAGAATCCAGTTTGGGTTGTATTCAGACCAAAGACACAGGCTGAAATTCTCAGCTGATGTATCCCCCACAACTTTGAGGCTGAGGACCTGGACCTTGGCCTGAGCTTGTAGAGGCTCCAGACATGAAATTGTGTTTACTCTATCTTGGTATGTGTTGAGGTGGGACCCTCAGCTGGGGTGAATGTCTGCCCTTGCATTGAAGTCAGCAATCACCATCATGCAAATGCCTATTTCCATTTTATCCAGGATGAGTGTGATTCATCCATATTTCTGTTTAACAGTGCTACTTAGAAAGTTGAACCTGTAATTTGAAGTTCAGTATTGCTTTAATACCTGCTCTGAAGTTCCTAAATGTCAGGACTACATATTTTTGAGGACATTATTATCTGGCAAAATTTTAATTTGTAATGAAATTGTGAGAAGCATATTATATCTCTCACTGTGAATACACAAAGATAGTCTAAGAAGTGCTATTCTCAGCAGCTTGAACTTTTATGCTGCTATTTTTCTTTTTCTTTCAATTTTTTTTCTTTCTTTTATTGATTTTATGACAGAAAACATACAGGTCAATAGTTCTATCTGATGATCTGGTGGATAGCACAAACTGATAGTAACTGTATTCTTTTATCTAAGTGTTTCTATGAGAAGAGGGGAAGGAGGCCACCACAGAAAATGACCCCTATCTATAGCCTTTCTCCTGATCAAATGGCTTGCCGTGAATTCTTCTGTCTCCTTTTTTGTTCTGTGAATTTTGAGGTGTCTTGCTGCTTAACAGGTGATTTTCCATTGGTCTTACCCTTAGTAGGTCCAAAACGTTAAGGCACAAATTTGGACAGACTAAATTTCACCCATTGATGGTTTTAGACTTTCCAGAGGCACTTTACATACAGAAAACACTGGAGCATAGAATAGTGTGAAAGTGGACCTGTTATTTCTTGATTGTTATCAGGTTGTTGGTTTTTGCCATAATTTCAAGTTGTTCTTCTCAGGAAACATCAGGAGTGGGCTGCTTCACAAAGAAAGCAGAGACAAGGGACTGTAGATTGGTAGGATCTATTGAGGAGCTGGCTGTCTCAGTTAGCAGCTCTCACTATCACAAAGAAAACCTTTCTATTTACTCAATCTGTCAAAATGTTACTCTTGCATCCTTCCTTATATTTGTTTTAAAGATATTCTGTTTTCCTGTAGGGTTCTTAGGCATGACTAGATGGGAACTTTTATCTGTTTTGTGTGATACCTTATGAGCATCTGGGTTGTTTTCTAGGCCCCCCAAACTTGGCCTGGAGGAAACAAGAGACCATGAAACTTAGCTCACTTCATGTGTTATGTTCCCTGTATTCAAAGCTTCTACTTGTTTAATGTCTGAATAACTTATGTCAATGGATAAAATCTGCTGGAAAAAGAGAGGCGTTTGTTGATGCTTGTGTCCTCACATCCAAACCCCACATACTATTTCTGAGCTCCTTGGTACACTCCATCTGTCACCTTCACACATCTTCTAGCCAGTGTCACACTAGGAGCAGCCTAGGGAAGATGGTTTGCATGCAAATTGAGAAGGGTGGACAGTATGCTTGGCGAATTGCGATCTCAAGCTTTTATGTATATATTTATGTACATGTGTATAAGGCCAAATATTCATCAACAGCTTTATTCCTTCCTTGCCTTACTTTGCCTTGCCTGGCCTTTCCTTGTCTCACCTTCTGCTTTCACCAGTTTCCCAAGGCTAAATTACTTATTTCCTCTGTTTGGTCAAATCTCCTTTCTGCTGCAGAGCTGTAATCCAGTTTAATAGGTGCTGTCTGAAGGGACTAATATTCACTTCATGCACATTTGCCTTATGCATTTCATCCACGTTTACCTCTATAGAAGTACAAGTACAAATGACATTACGGAGTAGCACTTTCAACTTTATGGCAACCATCCAAAATGCAAGGGAGAGTGTCTTTCAGTAAATCTAGAAGTGAATATATTAGTTCCTGTAGCATTTTGGTTATCCACTTTGATTGTTTCATCGCCTCATTTTGGGTTTTAGTGTATATCTTTGCCTGGTAGCTTTGCACAGCTACTAGGGCTATACTTGGATGATGCTATTTTTATACTCAGTTCCAGGTCTTTTTATGTTTGGCTGCCATTTGGCACTTTTGCTGCCTTGTGTTCTAGACCTGCACAGAGCAGCAGACAACAGGCCTCCCAGAAATGAGGGCATTACCATAGTACAGAGGCTTATCTCACTGAACTTCATAAATGCTGGGCTTTGAATTTAAATTGTGGCAGTGGAGTGCATCTCATGAAAAGGAATATGATGTAAATAAAATGTGATAACATTTTACCACCTAATTTCGGATACCACAAACGTTTTTGTGAGGCAACCTGAGGCATACACAGATCCTGGTCTAGACTCTGTGTCTAGAGAAATATTTGCACCTCATGAGCATCGCAGACTTCAAAGGCTCTAGGAGGACACAGGAGTCAGTCTGTGACTGCAGGCCATTTTCCATTATGGAAAAGCTGTATTATATACTTTAAAGAGGTAAAGAAGAGGCTCAAAAATTTTACCCAACATATTGGTATTCATTAATAAGAAAATGTGCTGCACTGTTTAAAATATATCAAATTTCACTGTGTCCTGCTACATCTGTCAATATTTTCCACTGCATACCATTTGAAATGTGTAATAGGATGATTTTTTTCCTGGTGGTTAAAACATATGTGGAAGATTTTTTGTGAAGTGTGAAGAAAAATTATTGTATGTAGGGAGAAGATGACTAAAACATTTTTAAATAGGTCTTAAGACTAACATATTTATTTTAATTTTGTTCTAGATAATATTCACACTTTCTGAATAATTTTTAACTATAGAAGAAACCAATACATCTAATTTATTTTACAATGCTTTTTTGTAGCTTAATACATGCATGTATCTGTTTAGTGCCTGAGTATCTTGTCTTGTTATTGGCTGAAAAATACCTTTATTGCAATTATATTTCTTTTTTATAATTGAACTTGTTTTACATAGAAGAAAAGTTAATCTCTCTTTATATTTCCATGGCAGTAGACACTTGATTATGCAGAAAACCCTTTTAACTCAACCATCATTCTCTGTCATTACCAGGTTAAATGTGTGTGGTCAAGAGAGGCAAATACCAGGTCAACACCAAGATAAAATTATAGGTACAAGAGGTACTTTGCTAGCATCAATAATGAAACAGTTGCCAAATTTTTTAGTTGCAGCCAGAGGAAATAATAGGTTTTCAGATTCTGTGAAAACTGCTAGCACTGATTAGCATCAAATTTTATTTGTGCTAAGCTGCTTGAGGCAAGAGAGTACAGAACCAACTTGATGCATTCATTCATTATTTTTCAGTATATTAGTTTCTTAAATACTCCTCTAAAAGTTTAACAATTTTGGTTTCTCACATTCCTAGATGTAACTATAACCTGTGGTTAAAGCAAAAGGGTAATCTGCTTTTCTGTGTTATTTTCATTTGTTTGTCATTGGTTTTTGCTACAAGGCTTGAGAAGCATCTTCTGACCTTTTTGTTCTTCTCTTTTGTCATTTTGATTTGCTTGTGTTTAAGCATTTCACAGGAACAATCAGAAGCTTGATTAACATTGGTTAAATGTTTGAGATGTCTCCCCTGCTTTTGTAGGCATGTTGAAAACTGTCTAAAATGTTGAGGGTTTTACCTCATTCCATAAGTACAACACATGAGCACCTTACAAAGAGAGTGTAGCTGTTAAAGACCAACAATCTGATTTTCTTTCTACTTCCCTGGGGGCAGGGAATATATATCTATATATATCTACACATGTTTCTCCCACATGAAGGAAGCTGCATATGCAGAGAAAACCATTTCACCCTTTCCTGGCTGACACAGACAATCCACGCCCATATCACAAACTCCTTTATTCCCCCAAATCATGGGTCTGCATGCAGATTACCAGGAGGGGATGATTCCTGACCCATGATGACTTCTGAAGCCTGTCAGAAAATTGGGAGACTTGGCTGGCACAGGTCATGGCCGAGTTATGGACTGTCCTGACAGGCTGACAGTGGAGGCAGCTGAGCTGTTGCAGAGAGATGTGCTCTGAAATAATGTGATTTACCAGCACAGACATTGCTGCTGATCTCTCAGGACAGAGCTCTGCTCATACGTCACGCTGACGAGAAGCCAAGACACTGCAAGGACCATTGATGCTTTTTCAGTGCTTGACTCCAGCAATGTTAGTTTTATTAGCTACAATGAGAACCAAATTAAGACGACTTTTCCCCCCTGGTGTTTAATTGTTTCACTACAGTAGCAGCTGGGCAATATGAATAGTTCTCCATTCTGACTGTCATCAGAAACTAGGTACTATTGTGTTACAGGACAAGTAGTAGATTTTAGTAGAGTGTTTGCTTATTTCCATTCTCATTATTTTCCCTAAAGCATATTGTGCTTTTAGGATTAAACTGGTTTAGAGTGCTTCAATGTATATCCTTGTGCTTCCTAGCATTTATCAGAGAAAAGTAGGCATCAGAACAAAAGTCTGACTGGAGGACACAAATTCCACAGGAATGAATTAAATAGCCAAGAGCAAAACACTCCTCTGGGCTGGAATCTGTATGTACTCCCAGCAAGATATTATGTCCCCTATCTCTCTGACAGGACAATTAAGCATTTAAGTGAGGCCTTAAATTAGGAGGCTGTTGGCCCTTGGCTGTGTCCTCAATAGAAAGAATGAAATTCTTTCAGAAGGGGACTGGACCAGGTCTATGAGTCTGGATGCATCTTTCTTGTTTACAGAAAGATTATGGGTTGATACATGCTGGTACTTGCATCAGATAGAACCACTTCTCACTAGAAGGCTTTGGAAACCTTTGATGGAAGTGATAGAAGGTTTTGTAAGATTTCAAACACTCCCAAGGGTGGTACCAGTTTCTAAAATCCTTCCTCACTTTCCTTTGGAAAGAGTTTTACTCATCTTCTTTTCTCTTTCTTTTCCAACACATTTATTTCTTTCTCTAGGTTAATTAAGAGCTACTTTTTGGCTGCTATTGCCAGTATTTTTCAAGTGTCTGTTTAATTCCGTAGTTCTCAAAGAAAATTTTTTTCTGACATGCTGAATAAGACTCTGACTGAGTCTCAGTTTCTGCAGGTTTGAGGATGAGTGTGTCAGCAGGAGGAAGAGCTGTAAATTAGGAAACTTATGAGAGGGATCTATCTATGGAGATAACAGGAAAAAGGGAAATGCTTGTTGAAAGATTGAACTCTAAAGGCACAGGGGTCTCTGTATTTTTTCCCTCCCTGTAGGATTTCTTGTCTGGCACTTCAGATATATACTGGGCTCTAACTCTTCTCTGAAGTAAATTATTTCTGATAGCAATGCTGAGATATTCCATGGTATTGTGAGATCTCTCTTCCTCTTATATTTCTTTGACAGCTTGAGACTGTAGGTCTCAAGCAAAAGTGATTTCTCTGAGCTGGAATAATTAATCTTTTAAGTTTTGGCTTAACTTTTTTCCACTAAAGGCGCCTCCAGCATTTAGTTATGTAGCAATGGTATTTGTAGAGGCAGAATCTCTATTCCTTCGTCACTAGTTGCACATGCATGTTGCACATAGATCTTCTAGAAATTGGAAAGTAGCAAAAGTATGATAGCCCATTTTGGGTATCATTCTATGAAAAGTGCCTAACAATTTCCATAAGATTTTTATTTTGAGAGTGGCTCTGTTACATTTAAAAAGCCACTGCAATTGCCTTGCAGGCAGGGCACAATTTTGTTAAGGATCTCCATTCCATTACGGGAGCACTGATCCCCTAAAGTGATAGTTACTCTTATTCAGATAAAATTTCTTTGTTTTTTGCTTGCAAAGTGCTGTGAAATATTAAGGTCTTAGTGAAAACTTATGACCACAGTTTTACTTAAGCAATTCATTGGAGCAGCTGTTGATCCTACAATGGTTCTCTAGGCCTGATGCTTTGGAAGCAAAGCCCAGGAAAGGAACTGAAGATAGGGCTGGTTTTCTTGCCATTCTGGTTTCTTGTCTGGGTACCCTCTGTTTGCTTTGGTTTCATGAGTAGTGCTGAAACACAGAAAGTGTCCTAGAAGAGCTGACTTCCTTCCTTCCTAAGTGTCCTGAGGGCTGCCATCTAGACAAGAACTTACCAGTCTAGAGGGTGTGTGGTATGAATGGAGGAGAGGTTGCAGGAGGTCTCCAGGCTGACCTGCCTATTTGGAGCCTAGGTAAATGGACTATTAAATAAAGTGGAGCATGGTGAAATTCAGCACTATATTAGCACTATTGGCTAATAATAGAAGGGAGAGAACATACATCATATATATTTTGCTTTTGTAAAAGATGTTTGCTGTTATTTTATTACTGTAAATTCATTGGCTGTGAGCCACATAGTCCAAACAACATTTCAAGGCAGTGCTGTGGGAGAAGAGAATATATCTTGGCAATCTGAGACAGGAACAAATTTATCATTAGGAGCAGCATAAAAAAACCTGGGGAATTCAGACTGTGCTCACTGCTATGGTGTCTGAGACCAAACCAAAACCACAGAAAGAGATAAATAGGCTGTCAGGGCTGATATCATACACTGAATAGAAAGTGCAAAGGCCTTGGAATCCCAAGACTGTGGATGTCTTGCTGCAGGGGCATGACTTGTTTTAGGATTCAAATTTCTGTCTTCTTCTCTGTTGAAGAGACAAGACAAGTAGTGTACATAGTTATAGTATAGTTTTCCTATATGGCTGGATAGGACCTACTTGTTGAATTCTGTTTACTCAAAAGGGAAACACAGTCTGATTTTTGTGTGACTTTTAGCCTTGCTTATGTGAGGAAGAATTCCTGAGAGAACAATGAATTCCAGGGAAGCCAGTAAATTATACCACTCTTAAACTGGATGTGTACAGAGGCAAATAATGTCCTATGTCCATTAAAATATTCTGTCATCACTGTTAGTGGGCTTTGTATTTGAGTAAGGTTTGTCCAGCAGGCACATAGAAAAAGTGAACATGGGTCCTCTATTGCTTTATGTAATTTTCAGATATGATCATGTTGATGCATTATTGGTAGCAGTCTGAAAATAGATAAGAATATGTTCAATTAAAAGAGATTTTTCTTTTTTTGATATGGGACAATAATGATCTTGGGAAGCTGGCAATTTAATCTCCACTGACATGCCTCTCCAAATAATAATTTTATAATATGGATAAACTACAAACCTAAAACTACAAATTCCACTCATAAAGAAGAGTTAGTAGAGCACAGCCATTTATAGCTAGAGCTAGGATATTGTTTCAGGAATTAAATTATGGGCTGATTATTAGAAAAAAAATTGCCAAGAAGTACTCCCTTGTATGTTGTCTAAAGTTTAATCCAGTTGTGTATGATGAGAAAAGTGGCAAATCTCCTACTTCCTAGCTTTCTGAAAATTAGGTTGGATAGAAGTATAAAAATATATATTTTTATACCAGTAGGAAAATGATCTAGGTAAAGTAGCTGGTGTTTTCCACTCCTAAATTTGACGGTTCTGCTTGCCATCTTTTGCACAACAAAGCACAGGATTTAAAAGTTACCAGCTGCTATATTTGCTTTCCAAAGTGTGAAGAAAACATGTATTGTCCTGAGGATTAAAGGGCTGATTCTCTTTGTGCTCAGTTCAGGCTGAACTGAAGTGTTTGTAATGAAAGTAAAAGCTATTAAAAAGCATGAAACATGAGAGAAAAATAATGTGTTTATGTCTTCTTTGTTGGATAGGATTTGATGATGCCCTTAGAAAGTTTTAAGTGTAAACATTTGTCTTATTAACTAGCATTTCTTTTGTGCATGTTGCAAACACTTCCACTTGCAAATCCTAAGTGCAGTCAGAGCTGTTGTTTCAACCCACTGGGAACTGTTTTGCCAAATATCATCTGAAGAACAAAAACATCATTTGTGAGCTAGTTCACATCTCCAGTGCTAACTAAACAGCATTTTGGATGTAGAGGGTATTAGAGACTGCAAAGAAAAAACAATATTTCTGGTGCTAGTTTGGTGACTGGGATAAGACAGGAAGGTAGCTGTGCTGTATATGGGAGAATGAAAATCTTGCAGTTGGAACAGATGCTGAGAGTGCCCTGTGACTCAAGGTATGATTTCCTGACATTCCTGCCAAGTTTCAAAGCTTATGTGTTTTTTTCCTCTCCTTATTTCTATTTTTGGGCTGAATAGCAAAGAACTTGTGCTTTGGGAATGAAGATTCACCATTCTAGTTATATCTATTTTGTTTTGTGTTTGTATGCACACCGAATAATTATTCTGGCCCGCAGGAAAGAATGAGAGTAAAGATGTAAAAAGCTGATGAGAGTGCAGGGTATTTTTGGTATGGATCACATAATCACTTGGCTCAATGGCAAGCTGCAAAGCTTTGTGTGAGTGTGACAGACTTCCCTTGCTGTGTGGTAGTGCTCGTTGGAGCCTTACGTCCTTTGTCTTGCTCCAGTACAGCTGCTCTCGGTGACCTTGGGCAGTGACACAGCAGCGAATCCTCAGCCTCAGGGAGGGTGCCAGTGGAGCTGGGACTGATGCCCAGGCTCCCTGCCCCTGCTTCCCTGGACAGAGCACTTCTGGGGCTGGAGGGATTTGTGAACATAAAGGCTCCTTGATAATCAGATATAAGAGTGAGGGTGGGGGGGCATATAAGAACCTCAGCTAGCTGGTCCTTAACGAGGGATCCCTTGTATCCTCTTACTCAGTTCTCTCCCCTGGGTTTTGCTATGAAAGGAGATTATCCAACTTGCAGTATGATTTAAATATGCAAGTCATCAGTCTCAGGAGCAAGTGGTGAAGCCTGCCTGACCTGTAATCAGAGGCCATACATCCCCCTTAGGAAACCATGGCAGTCAAAGAAACAGAGCTCCAGAGTCAGGAAAAGGTATTTGGATCATTGCCCAATAATATTAAAATTGTTAAAATTCATATCTGCAACCTATATTAGGGTGATTGGGAAAAAATGAATTCTGCCATTTTTATGACAAAGTATGAAATGAAGTAGTGTCGGTTTAAAGAAAATTAAGGATAGGTGTGTGTGCAAATGTATGTTCTACTAAGCTGAGAGGACTTGTGTTCTTAAATGTTTGAGAAGAGAAACTATTCAAACATACTTTTAAAAGACTTGCTAGCTGAACATTACACCAGTGCTTTTCTTGGTGTATCAGGAACCTTTTTTTTCCCCTCCATTTTTCATGATGATTTCATTAGAAGTTTGTTTGCTTATCTCTAAATTGACTAAAAGTCCCTAAGAACAGGCAACTTTCTGGCAGCTCTGTGGTGAATAACTGCCTCATCTATTTACCAGGAGCTAAGAGGAGATTCTACACCTTTTAGAAAAGGTGATTTCTAATTTTAAGTTGCCTCCTTTTCGGTTGTTTTTAATCTACCCAACGAATGAATACACTATTGTGAGCAAGGCCCTGCAAATAAAGCTGAACTGAAAATAAACATTCATTTTATTCTGCACCAAAATGATTATGTTTTAGTGAAACTTGGGGGCTTCTTTTTTTTTTTGGGTTGGGTTTTCATTTCCTTTTTTGTTTGTTTGTTTCATTTCTATTTTGGAGATTTTATAATGTAAAATAAAAGTGACAGGTTTTAAATGTCAGTCTTGGGTACCATTCATTAAGTGTTGGTGCCCCTCTTACCCCACTGTTTGCTCAAGACTTAAACAAGGTTCTTGGGCAAATTCTTTTGGATTCAGAGAAGGAAATCAAATAAAACTTAGGAGATGGCATAGCTCAACTCCAGTCCCCACAGACACAGACAAGAGTGCTTTATGGTAAGATTATGAGTTCTGGTCACAGAGGATGAGAACTCTGCAGAAACAGGGCTGCCTGGGCATGCTGTATGCAATGAACTTCCACCCTATGACTTTTCTTTTTGCCAGAACAGGTCTTTTCTCACCAGTCTGCTGTGTGCAGGACTTTCCCTGGAGAGCTCCAATCTCAGAGCTGTTTGTTAAAACAGGTCTCTAAGGGTGCATCTTCTTGAAAACTCTTGCTTGCTCTTCTACCTCTAGACAGCTGGATGCATGTGAAGGTTGCTGTTGCCAGATGCTGTCTATTCACTGATGATAAGCTTTCACAATGGGAAAATTTTTCTTCATCCATGCTAAAATTCATTAAATGTTCATTAGAGTAATGATTTGAACTTAGCTATTCCCATTCCTCACTGAATACTGGACTATACATAGAATTACTCTCAGGCGGGTCCAATGGAAGTTTAATTGTTTGTGAAAACATGAACAGCTTCAGCAGGAGAGACTTTCATGTCCAAACCCCCCATAACTCAATGGTTAGTTGTTCCCAGCTGAGTACTTTAACCACCAGGCTGTTAAGTATAATTCAGGCAGCTACTGCAGCCTCATTTTTCCTTTTGGAACATACTTGTGCATTGAGAGGCTAAAGTACAAAAAAAAAAAAAAAGACAGATACATGATGACAGAGACCAGAACCAAAGGAAACCCTTTTAAGAAGTCCTGATAAATGCCATGGGGAGACCTAAGAGTAAAACACATTTGAATATGAAACATTCCTCTATATGCTTTAGGCAGGGATTGCCACGATTTTTCTTAAAGACTAAGCTTGAAAGTCTTGGCCAGAGCAGTAACACAAAATTCATCTCACCCCCATCTTCAGCTGCCTAGTTGAACACAGCTCTCAAGGACAGACCCTTGGATTTGTATGAATGAATGAATTGTCCCACTGAATGAGTCTGAAAGTCTTCTGGAAGTGCCCATGTATATTTGCAAGTCATATATGAAGACACAGTGATTTTCAAAGACTGGGAGTTTCTAACCACCTCCTGCCATACAGCACTGACCATCTTAGTTCTGAACTAAATGCCAGACAGCTCCCTCAGCATTTAGGGCTGATATCTCTGCAGTGAAAAACCCTTGCCATGACCTGTCTTATTTACTTACTCCCATAAAATGTAGATGGTTTTTGTTCTTGGCATATAGGCTTGTAATTACTTTTGATTTGTTTTACATGTAGAACTTTATAGAAAGAGTGTAGAAATTTTTGTTTTGAGTAGAGAACATTGGAGGACACTCCCACAGCAGCTATTGACAGTGATATTTGTCATTCTTTCATTCTTCAGACTGTTGTGAATATTTTAGTTACTGCAGTTATTTAGGCAGACTGATTCATAATAATAAATAATGTATTTAATTTCCCAGGTCCTATTTGCAGCAGTGCTCCACATTCCTCCCTGTAATACACTACAGACCATTCAAATATTAAAACACATAGAAAATGAATCATAAAAATAATGCAAAATAGCCCAGTTATGTTTTATTTTTCTATAATGGTAGCTTTTTTTTCTGAATCTACCATACTAGTCTTTCTAAACAGTGATGTGGCATTCCTTAACTGAAGGCTCAGGATGTGGAGAGGTCAGGAGGAGGCAAGGGGAGTGGCATACAGCCAATATTTCTGCAAGTCCTAATTAAATAATGCAGCAGTAGAATTTATTTGGGACATTTTTCAGATCCACTGACTGAAAAATAATAAAGTTATGGAGTTAAATGTCTATATGAATCTTCCTGATTTTATTAAAAGATTCTGTTCTAAACACTAATGGAGAAAAAAGTGAAAAAATATTATACACATATTTATTCCCACTTTGTAAGAGCTGAATTCTGCTCTATCTGCACCATGTCACATGCCAAGGAGAACAAAAAATGATGGCAGGAGCCTGAGAACTGAGCACAGGCAGTGCTCTGCAGTGCCAGCTGCCACCCCTGGGCACAGCACCTGGGCACCTGAGGAGAAGAGAAATGCAATTTCACTTGATTGAAGTTGCTATACATTTGGACAAGTAGAGCTGCCCTATGTCTCAAACCACCTAATGTACATGCTAATATTAACATCAAATTTTATTTTTAAAGTGTCAAATAGGGTCCTTTCTTTAGTTTACAAAAACCAGCCACGTGTGATCTTCGGTGTGCAGAAGCAGCCTACCCTTAGCCATGGGGTTGAAAATCACCAGCCCTGCCCACGGTGGCAGGTTGTCCTCTGTGCCAGGAAAGCCTGTGGCAGCTGAGCTCTGGCTTTGCAGGATGCACATCTCAGTACCCTGGGCCAAGGGCTCACTTGTGGGTATAGACTCAGTTTCCATCCACTGCAGTGGAGCTGATGTAAGGACATGAGGTGACTCACTGAAATTTAGTGCAAAATGCTATGTGACATTTCCTCTTCCTTTGGTTACTGCTGGAAAGCATTACAGAATGGTGTCAATTAAGAAGCATTTACTGTTACCTTAGGAAAAAGTGAAAGGAATACTTAGGTCTTTTCATCACACGGGCCAGTGCAGCACTTGGATGATGATCATAGGAATGACTTAAAATTCTAACAAACCTTGATAATAATACTGCAAAATGCAAAATGCAGCTACAGACCTGTCCTAGAAAATTTTAAGAGTATTTAATATATTCTTAAGCAAAGGATTATCAGGTAAACACCAGTAGAAAAGCAAAGTTAGTAAAAATCTGCTGCTAATATAACCAAAAGTAACATTACTTTTATGTATCCTTGATCATTTTACAGTGCTACACGGTGGGGGGGGGGGAGGGTTGAAAATGATTTAACTTGCTGCAAATGATGTCTGAACTGGCCATCTATCACTGCACAGTTTGTCTGCACTGCTTAGGAATTTAACACACAGAATGACAAGTGTAATTACATGCTTGTGAAACATATGCCGTAATTTATGGATATTAAGCAAGTATAAACAAGAGATCAAATCCTAGTGTAAGCAGTCATCCAAGAAATCGTCTTGACATTTATTTCATTAAAATCTTTCTTTCAGTATGACAGTCAGAATACCTGAGTTGCACTCACAGCACATCTGCAGATACTTTCCAATTATTGCATGTTTGCAAAGCAAAGGATCAGATACGTGCACTCAGCTAACATTTAATTTTTGGTTACATTTCACACACATAGTTATGTAGGTGTTTATCATGCTTCTTATTATCCCTTATTATTATCATAGTCATCAATATTATTACTATTATTATTAATCTCCCACAGGTGATTCATATACAGGACTTAAATAGCAACAGCCCTTTTTTCACCTGTTTACACTCTGTGTTAATGTTCATTGCAATTTAAATTAGAAAACTGACTAAAAAAGGCTCAAGCCCTAGAGAGCTGATGGTTTGTTCACTTGAGATCCTGCTAGGAAGAGAAGCAGAAAAAGAGGAGTGAGGCGTGCTGGGTGAGATGTCCCCAGAAGATTGGTGCAGTGTATGTTAGGCATACCCCCAGGTGTGAGCATGGGAGCAGGCTGGGCACTCAGACTCCCAGCTGGGGTCTTCCACACCCTCTGGCTTACTGCAGTGCTTAGAAGGCAGTGGGGCTGCTAATATTGTGTAGATTGTAAAATTGATTTTTATTTCCTGTTGTCAGGAAATGTCTTTATCTGCCTTATCCCTCCTGCTAAGTGGTGCTTTATTCCATGAGCACTGCCAGGGAATTAGAATAAGCCAATATTTTGAAAAGGAGGGAAAAAGAAGGGGAATCTGGCAACCAGTCCCTGCCAGGGGCAAAATAACATAACTGATATAAACCAGTATTAATGTACAATGAAGTATCTTGAATGCCAGCCCACATGGAGTGATGGAAAATAGGTCTTGCCAAATAAACTTGAATGTCTTTTTAACAAGACTTTGAGTTGTAAAGATAACAGCATTGACTTCTGTAAATCTCAGAATCACGTGTCATTCTGTGAGGTACTTTATTTAATAAGACCATCATAATTATATATTTAATATTTTCAATTATATTTCTTTACATTGATAGTTAATTAGCTAGCTTGGGGTAATTGTGGATAAGCTTATGCTCAGGGATGGGAAGGAAAGTCCTTAGGGAAAAGTCCTTCTCTGCTAGCTACTGCTGATATTGCTCTTATGCCAGTGCCTCTTTCTGTTAAGGAAATATTTTCTTGCCAGGTTGCCAGTGCTCCTCTACAGCCACTCTGGGCTCTCCTTTCCTGATTATGAGCCAAAAACGGAAGGTTTGCTGCAGCCAGTTTTCCTTGAACCTTTTTACTTATCCAGCTTGTTTCTAAGGTTTTCAAGGAGTATCTGTGAGACATAAACAGAGCATACAGGTGGGAGCTGAAATCTCTGTATTAGCCAGGTCTCTGATGGCCTTGAGTGAGATGAGCAATTGGAAGGAAGGAGAGAATATGTGAAAAGGCAAGAAAATGAGAATGTGTCAGGGAGGAAACC
Organism: Emberiza elegans; assembly: GCA_024865655.1. Classification (NCBI taxonomy): domain Eukaryota; kingdom Metazoa; phylum Chordata; class Aves; order Passeriformes; family Fringillidae; genus Emberiza; species Emberiza elegans. The sequence continues at coordinate 34,206,236 of JALJVW010000910.1, read as the reverse complement.
TACAGAGAAAATTACAACAAATATGCCTGGTCTCTGTTGGTTGCTATCTCACATTCCTGTCATCAGCTTAGCAAGATGATAGCAGTTGTATCATTTGAATGTATTGTTTTCCTGTTAGTTCAGTCACCCAAGCTATTTCAAGGTATGCACACTGAGACAAAAGAAATATAATTTGTGGGTCAAGATTATTCATGTTATGTATCCTGCAATATAAAATTCTGTCTCTTAACTAAAAACACAAGTAATTTAGGAAATACTGACTTGATCCAGAAGTTGTTGCTAAAATTGTCCTGTAGCAAGTCTTATCAAAATCACGATGATTAATCATGAGATAGGAGAACAGCTACTGCTTAATTTGTGATTTAATCCTAATGATTGGTAGTACATGCAAAGTTGTAAAAGAGTAGCCTGGAAGAATCTGTGAAAATTAGTCATACAATCACAGAATATAGTCTTGAAATTCAATTGATAGAAAGCAAAATTGTCAGGGCATGGTACTGTCAGGGCGCTGCTATTGCAGCAGGAGGCTGAGGACAGAAGACACATCTGTTTCAGCCTGCAACCACCATGTGAGCAATACTAACTTACCACTGCAATGCTGTGGCCTGCAGGGTCCCGAGCCAGAGGACTATTTCAAAGATTAATTGGCTGGAAAGCATTCAGCACCTCAAATCTATCTCTGCTGCTTGACTTTCAGATAGATAAAGTCTCAAGCTTCTTCCCTCTTGATATGTCTTTTCAGGCTGGAAACAATGCACTTCCCCAAACAGACAGAAAGTATGCTTCTTTATAAATTATAATTGTTTGTTAGTCTTGAACAGATGTACTAGGTGTCAGAAAGTTATTTGCCCTGAAATTTTCTACATTTATTCAATGTTTTTAAGAATACAGTTATTCCTGAGAAGGGTATTAACATCTCATTTGATTATCCATTTCACTTGGGAGGTTTCTGGTACATGCATGGTGATGGGAAGATAGGAGATTGCAAAAATCACAGTCCCTCTGCAGCTTTCTCTTGCAAGGGAACAACTACTATTAATGGGGCTGTCTTAGCCCATTCCCTGTAAGATAATGATATCAGCCCTTTCCCAGTACCATGAACCTTATTGGAACAAACAAAATTTGCTTTGGGAATCCCTAGCTTTACAGGGCCTACTCATTATTTAGCTGCTCTCCTAAAAGCTGTTGGGCTTTAAAGTACTTTGCATCACTCTGGAATTGGCTGCAGAGCAATCGAGCATGGTGTAATTTGCCACCAGACTCATTGCTTTTTTGGCTCTTCGAGATCTTTCTCAGCTACACCTGTGGTATGCCTCAGGAATACTTTTGAGAAGTCCATGAGTGAGTCCTGGATTCATTGTATGTGCCACAGTTTGGGTCTCACTGCGACCAAGAGCATGACAGTGATCCAGTGATTGTGCTCAGAACATCATCCTGTGGTTCAGAGGACTCAGAGGCACTGGTGTATGATAGCTTTTAAATCTCTTTTGCTCAGCTAAAACAATATTTACCCTTCGTGGTAATAAACATTGAGGCTATTAGGTAAAGAGGAGATTGGTCACAGACAAACATTCCTGTGTTCTGGGGGATCTGCTTTTGCTCTTGTGCACATCTTGGCAGTCAAAAATTTCCAGACCTGCTGTTTGTGACATGCAGTTCATTTTTTTTCCTTTTCAGTTCAAAAAAGTAAGGAATCTAGGAATTAAATTTGAAGAAAAAAATCAAACACATACTGGAGTATCCATTCAAATTCCCTCTTGCACTGTTTACTAAGAAAGCACAAACTACTGTTCTGTTTAACTTTTCTCATAAGCCAAGGAGATGCATAAATCTTTATTATCTCTATACCAACCTTTCCTATCTCCGATCTTCTGTATGGATTTTAATGTTTGCTTGCTTCATAGAACCCATTTGAATAGCTTGAGTAGCACAACCTCACATGTGATTTATTTTTTTAAGTTTTAAAAATGAGCCAAACAAGTACTGCCTGTTTAGTTTGCTCATGGAAATTTATACATGAATGGAAAAGAGAAATTTCAATGTATGTGACTAATAAATTAGCAGTCTGTGGTCCAGAGAGAAATGGAAAATTGCAGCATTAAATCAATTTTATGTGATAACATAACAAAACAACAGATTGTTTGGGGTACTTGAGGTAACCACCTTTCCCTGATAATATATGATTTTGAGTAGCACTGAGCAACACATTCTTCATCAAGTTTATAGTGAAAATTTCTGACAGTGGCAGGTGAGGAATTAGTTTTGAGGATGATGTCCTTCTGGTGGCTCATGCTGAGAATGATATTATTTATATTAACTGGCAAAATAGCCTGGCAGCACACAGGCAATTACCTCAATTTTATGTTTAGTGCTCTTCTCATAAATCTGTGTAATGATGGCATCTCTGTTATGAGCTTACATTAACTTACTGGTTACAGTAATTCTATTGAAACAAGTAAATGTCCACTCTGTGATGAAGGTTGTACAATTATGGTATTCCAAATAAATAATGTCTTGAGCTATATATATAAGAAGAACAGATCAGGGCTTTATGAAAGGAAACATTAATTGCACAATTAGGTAGAGCTTTGGTAGTGATTTTCCTTGTGTGAATTTTGTTCTCTGTAAGGATTTTTTTTCTCAAGAAGGCAAAGTGTTAATTGTTAATTTCTTTTTTTGGCTGCATCCTGTCCTCCAAAGTGGTGTTTAAAGTCATTAATGGAGGTGAAGCAAAATACAGTATATGTCTCCTTGGTATTTCCAAAACCCATTTATTCCCCATAATAGCTAAGTCTGAGATGATCTATTGAGATGCAAAGGCAGAAGATGTGCTGATTATCTTGCATTTTTGGGAGGTATTTGTTATTGACCACTGCCAAAGAAAGACCTCCGGTTTGTCCCAATATGCTACCATAAGAGGAACTGCAGATCTTTTGTAGGTGATTTGTGTTTGGTATAAAGCTGGAATTTATGAGAGTTGGAATCCAAAGTGTTAGACCAAGTAGTTACTGGAGTCACACTCCAAGTAAAATTAACTTTGTACTTTGTGAGCTAATACATGTGTGCTTTTCTTAAAATTTATTGAAATAGTTCCTTGGCCATCATGGCAAGATGGGACATGGGTATCCTTGTATCCTTTCAAATATTCCCATATTAGTTAATAGAGAGGAACTTTAGCTTCAGTTGTCTTGGGGGAAAAGTTAAGTTTCAAAAATATTTTCTTCTTCCATGAACATGAGAAATTTATCTTCATGTGCTGACCTTGGCTGTGCACACTTAAAGCAGATCCATTAAAGTAAAATTAACTTATGAATTACCCAATCTGATAGACTACCTGACCTGCTAAGTGCCTGCAAAAAATTAATTCAGGTATTTTTCATCCAGAGTGCTTTATTATCTGGTGGTGAGTGCTTCATTATCTGATAATAACTGCTTGGGCTGAGCTGTCAAAAAATTTTAACAGAAAACATTAGAAAAATTCAGAAATCATCATTTGTAGGTATTTGACCTACAATTCCAATTTGGTCAAAGCCATTGCAAAACAAAGCAATGAAGTCAGATTTGCCACAGGCAGGGAGTGAGACAGACTACTTGAAGACTGCCTAGATTTAGAAACAGTGGTGGTCATTTACTTGTGAGTACTTCTGAACAGATGGTTTCTGTGCTCTTGAGACAAATTTTTAAATGTGGCATTTGAGCAATAGTGCAGTTCATGGGTTGCTATCAATGGGAAAGGTTGAGAGTTGCACACTTTTAATGAGCAAACCCATTTTTTCCTTGCCAGTATCCTCAGGTACCTTTCTGTTTTCACTGCTCAGTAACAGTCCTACTAGTATGAACTTGTGGCTTGATGCTGTAAGAGCATTTGGTGTGGCTGGGGATGTTCTGTCATCACCAAGGGTTATGCTAAAGGGGTGGGCAGCTCTGGAAGTAGTGTGGAAGCCTTAGGTAGTCAAACATGTGAAAGGAGTTTGAAAGTTTTTGCTTTCATCTTCTCTCAGCCTTATAGTTCACCTGATGGCTTTGGGAAAGGTACAAACCAAAGATGCTGCCCTCTTTATGAGGAAGGGGTACTAATAGGGATTTTGGCTAGAACATGGATCCAGGATTGAAATGAGCTGTTATCATTCCCTTTCTGGGTGGCAGCTGGCAGATGAGTGAATATCACAGGACCCTGCTGAAGGATACGGTCTGTATTTTCTGGGCAAGGTAGCTTCAAATTCAGAGAGGGGTGAGAGAAGATGAAAATGGGAACATTGGTGTAGCAGTAAAGAAGAGGGAACAAATTGAAATCCACATATCTTAGAAAATAGAGGATAATTTTTGGTTTCCTCCTGTCTAATAATATTAATATTAATAATAGCAACAACCATAATAATATTATAATACTAGGCTGCAATTTCAATAGGAGAAGTATCACTGTGTCAAATGACATAGCTTACAAATTAAAGTTACTGCTGTCTTTGACATGAGTAAATTTTTTTCCTTAAAGGGTATCCTTTTGAAAATAGATTTTATCTCTGCAAATGCAGAGAAGCAGATTTAATATCCTACAGCATTCAGAGACACTGTGAGGTTATTACAGTAACTTGTTTATCATTTCATCGAGAAATGTTATTCACTGAACTGTCTGGGCTTCTTCTTGTCAAAGGAACTTTTCTCTGAAATAGAAGCACAATGGAATTCTGCAAGCTCTACTTTATGCAATGTCTGGTTCTTCTCTGGTTTTATTTCTGTTTTGCTTTTCTCCCTAATCAAATGAAAAAGTCTTCCTGCCCTAGGACATCCTTTCCCCTGGAAGATCACTTGATAACCTTAAGGCTTCCATGGTAGTCAAATGACTGGTTTGCACCTGCATTACTGCATGCAGTTTGAAAAGTTACTGCATTTTCTAATGTTGATGTGCCTGGTCTGCTGGTCTCACAGATGAAGTTGTTTTTAAACTTCACTTTTTTTGACAATCATGTTTTCTAGGAAAACCAATACAAAGAAAAATAAAGGGAAAGGTAGGTTGTAGGCAAGTGTTCTTTGACTTAAGATATTGTACAAATAAGACAGGGGTAGTAGTATGTGTTACTAAATTCCTGTAAATCCCTGACATCTATTTTGGAGCTATATTAAATTGCATTAGCATCATTATTACTTTCACCCTTGCCAACATGTCTGTGATTGCTGCAGCACAAAAGCCCAGACTGGAGACAGACAGTACTAAGAAACAATAAGTAAAAGGTGAAATAAAGAGAGACAATTATCTGGAGTAGTGGTTGCCAAGCTGGAGAAGGGAATGCTTTGGAGCTGGGGATGGCATTGAAAGATAAGCAGGTGAGCCTTCACACATGAAAAGTAGAGCAAGAAATGTATTCCTTCCAAATAGCATAATTGCTTCCAATTTTCAAATCTGTGAGATCCTAAAAAATGATCTGAAATGAAAAAAGTAGAGAATTGGAAGGGGTAACTATGCAGTTTGACTCTCAGAAATGACTCAGAGTTATACAAGGTTTTCCAGAAGAAACTAAGATAACTTGAAAAATAGATTAGAGATAAAGAGAGCTAAAAAATAAATAAGATACGTATAAAATTAAACGTGACCTAAAAAGACTCAGGGGATTGAAGTCCTTTCTTAATATTGCCTTTAGCAAGAAATGAAAAGAAAAGGAAGGCTTGGCAATTAGAAGACATTTGAGATCATGTAACAACAGCTACTGATGAAAAAACAGATTTGGGAATACTTGGAAAATACAGAGACTAATCAATCATTGCAGATGATGCTTAATCACTCTCTAAGTCTGACCACTTAAAAAAACCAGTAGCAACAGGGATGGCACCAGAGACTCAGGAAAAGAAAAGGCATTGCCCAGGAAAAAAAAAAAAAAAGAGGGATGAGTGACAGTAGCAACTACTATCCAGTAAGGGCAGCAAATAGATAAAGTGTGCTGTGTGATAAAGCTATAGAAAAGAGCAGGATGATTTCATTGTGCTCTCATGAAAGGATCACAACACGGAGGATAGAGACAGCAGTTTATGTCAAAATTTGTATGATCTTTCACCTATATTTTTCTTACTATGGGGACAAATTAGAACAGCATTTCTAAGGTGAACAACAGAAATTATTGTGGTCTGGAGAAATCATTGTTAGGAAAGATTTAAAGAGCTAAAGTAGTATGGCAGTTATACAGTGACTGAGAAGAAAATGAAGCAAAAAATGACTACTTGGAAAATTTGAACACTGGGATGAAAGAAGAACAGAGGTATGTCACCTTATAGGAGTTTATAAGGTCAGAAAATATTACCATGAGCCTTTGTCCTGGCTGAGAAACAGATAAGAAAATTCCATAAATCTGAGCCATCCCTACTTTAAGTAGGTCAGATCTGTCAACATTTAGTTCAGCTTAACTAGTAAATAATATCATAGACCTCTGGAAATCAGGATTAAGGATAAATCCTGATGGTGAATGAAACTGGATGATCTTGTTCCTCATAAAATATGTGCAAAATTGGTTTGGACTATTTTGTCTCTGTTTTTCAACCTTTCTGTTTTTATCTTTTCTCCTCTGTGGCAGTAGCTGACACCTGTACTGCAAAGCATGGTGCCCTGGATGGCCAATACCTGGCCCAGAGTGCTCCCAAGTTGAGCTGGTAGCTGTTTAATGGAGCCAAAATTGTGCCACAGGAATTGCTGTGGTTTCTACCATGTGGATGATGTCCTGTATGCCAGGACAAATCTATCCTTAGCCTTGTTATGTTTATTCCAAAAGCTGCAAAAAGGTTTTTAAGTTAAGAGGAACTGGCATAATAGCATCCAGACTTTGGATGGTGCTTGGGCACCCTTTGTGTCGTGTAACTGCTCAACTCTTGGGGAACAAAAGGAAGGAATTTGTGGGTGTCTCTGAGTGAAAGAAATTATATGTGTGATGAGGTCAGATAGAACCACATACAGACAGGGTTCATGTTCCCAGCTTTTAGAAAGCTGCTGGGAAATCCACATGCACTCCCAAAAGGGAGGCACTTTCTATCTCATTCCTACTGAGTCTCTCAGTGAATACTGTTGCATCTCTACTGCACAACAGATCTGAAATTACCAGCTTAAATGCCTAAAAAACTATTTAATGGTCTGTAAAGTTTAAGAGATCTTGTAATGACAGCTTCACAAAGGCAATTGTTGATCTTGGCAGAACTACAGCCTGATACAATGAAGTTCGGTATTAGTAAGCTTTTTTACAATGTCTCATGAAGTCCTGTTTTTCATGCTTATTCAAAGAGTCTTTTATAGTCATACTATACTATGAGTTATAAATATAGGTAAATAGTAATAAAAACAACAACAATGTAATAAGTGATAATATATAAAATAGTTTTAAATAAGTCACTAATGTATCTGAAAACCAATAAAATATAGAAATACATATAATACATATATTTTTTATAGCTATACATAATAAATTAGGGTTAATTGTCTATCAGAAGGCCAGAGATATTATTTCCAGAAAATGAGCCTGGAAATGAGGAAAATTAGGCTTCTTTCCCTAGTTTCCAAAATTTAATGGATTCCAGTTCAGGGAAATGTAGTAGAATTCTTTGTGATGCAAAACACAATAATTAAAAGACTAAATATCCTTGAAGACACAAGGATAGAATAGAAAGCAAATCTGGTGAGTGATTGCAGTGTTGGAAAAGAGCAAAAGCAGCCTGTACAACATGAGACTGAAGAGCATCAGATAGCTCAGGGGAGTATGATGTCTCCTTTTCTGGTCCTGTTTCAGCAGCGTGGCTGGCAGCCTTTCCAGGCATGCTGTCTTCACAAGGGACTTGCCCACACGGAAGCCCCAGTAAGGAAACAGGAGAAATCAAAGAAACAGAAGGCTGATCAACTTGAAATTAAATTTTACAAGAGTTTATAGGCCTGAATAATGTGTGTCAAAAAAGTCAGTCATTGCAGGCTATATTGACATTGGTTGGATGCAGCAGTAGTTCCAAGAAAACCTGTGGCTGAATCCATGTGATGGGATGAGATTTTGGCCCTTTTGCTTTATCAACAGGGAAGATAAGATTCCATGAACTATATACTTGCAGAAAAATGATTCAGAATGATTTAGGGCAGTTTTAAAGTTTATAACAAGTAGTTAAATGAAATAAAGTAAACAATCATTGACCTTGACTATCTTTTCTATGTCTACAATATTTTCTGAGACCAACTGGCCTTCTGAGGAAGGAATATGTAATATCTCATGTGATACCTAACCTGGACTGAGCAAAGTGGCAGAAAATGCCCTTTTAAGAGATAATCCTGTCCTGACAGATGGAGGGACTAGATAGACAGTAATAGTAATACTTGTATTGATATATGATCTGCTTATAACAGATAATAGCTCTTTTTGCTTTTAATTTATCCAAGTCTTATAGTTCAATAGAACACAGCCCTTGAAGTAGCAGAGGATTGCCCAGGCAATCCTGAGGACAGAATTAGGCCCTCTTGTTCTATCCTGCTTCTTTTGTTCAGTTTAGGGACCTGTCTCAGTGTTTACAGTGCTTAAATTCAATCATATTCAGGCATGTACTTCTCAACCTGGACATAAGAGATGTCTGAAAACACTAGATCCAGAAGTTATCAACTTTGAATCAATTTTAAGAAATAAAAATGCTTTCAAAAATTTGGCAGTGGGCTAAAATATCAGTGCTTCAATGAACCCCAAATTTCTTTTAAAATGTTTCAGTATCTGAAAACAGCATGACATGGGCTAATTTATTTGCAATTTTTAAGTTTTAAACTCCACCTGATATTTGCTCATTGTCAGTCTCCTGGAAGAGCTATGTCTGTTTCCCACAGAAGAAAATAATTACCTGTCAGTAGTAGATCAGAGAAAATAATTGTGGGTCATGATGTGGGGCAAGGAACTGTTGGCTCTGCACTTCTTTTGGTTTAACGACCCAGCAAACACAGCTGTGGTTGAAACATGAAGTCTGGAAGACTCTTAGAGTTGATCAGCTTTGCTCTGAGGTTGTACACCTTGCTAGTAAAGCTTTTATTGGAAATAAATATGTATTATATACTTGAGATTAAAGAAAGAAATTAGGCAGTACAGTGCTGGGTATTTGCAGATGCATAATTACATGAATTGCATTAATTTCTTCTTTTTTTTTAATGGAAATGCATTTGCTTGAATTCTTGGACAAATGTCACAGCAGAGAGGATCTAAATTTATATGGTCTTAAGAAGTTAAATCTTAAGAAGTTAATTCTTAAGCAGCTAATGTCTAAGCTTTTTAAGTTTCCTAATCAGAGTGGCTGTAGACTCTGTATATAATGAAAAAAAAGCTGAAGGAAAATGTGAATAGAAACCTTTCTATTGATCACAAAAAATTCCAGTATGAGAGGGAAGAAATCCTAACTCTCAATTGTTTGAGGAGTCATACCCAGCAGTTTACATGGCTTTTGGCTCATAATCAGTGATACTTTAAAAAGAAATACCCAGATGACATTTGAGCCTTGTATTCTAAAATCTCACTCTATTGTCCCCTCAGAGTGTTTTCTTCATAAACTTTTCAAATCAAATGTTGTGTCTTGTGTTTCTATGGCGTTGCCATCGTAGATAAACCATCTGCAAGCAGCTGGATTGTCTTCAACTAAGACTTCTTCTGTCCAGCTAAATAAAGTGGCTCATTTTGAGGTGCCTGTGAGGGAACTTGGAAATGCAAAGAGAAGTGATGCCATCTCTAAGTAGATAACCTAAACCAGGGACCTCAGCTAACCTCTTCTACGCTAAGTAGCGTAACAGCTCCTTGTGAGAGTGTGTGGGTGATGTAACCAGAGTATCCACATCCACATGGTGTGCAGTGGACTCAGCACTGCTGCAAGAGGAGCATTTCCAGTTAAAAGGTGCCAGACTGCTCTGAAAATTGGCTCATCTTTTGAAGTTTTAGAACAATCTCATGAGAACTCCTTTGGAGTCCTTATGAGTTATATTTAGAACAAAACAAAATATCTTTGGGTGTAACAGCACCTGCTTGTGATGTACAGTGTTTAAGAAAATCCATTTAAACCGAGGGGCAAACTGTCTGGCCTGATGAACCTGCTAAAGCCTGCCTTTGCTGCAATATGCTCAGAAAGAGAATGTCACCTGAGATAAACTCGGGCAGCCGGTGCCGGAGCAGCTGCCAGGGCTCTGGCTGTGCCACCCGCACACCCTGCAGCCGTGGCCCTGCTCATTCACACCAGCACACACCCCCTTATTAAAGCCCCATCTTGCCTTTGCTGTTCCAGATGAAATTCTTGTTTCCCTAGGAGATTTTCCTGATGAAATGCTCAGGGTCCTGCTGATGTGTGCAGTTCTGTTCTGCTGAGTCTTCCCTAGCACAAGCATCTCCCACGGTTTTAAAGCAGAAGGCACTCTTTTTCACCATGAGGCGAAGAATTAACACTACTTTGCAAAGAAAGTCCCAGAGCAAAACTTACATGATGTGAATGGGATCACAGTCATAATTTTATAGGTATTTTAAGCTGCTGTTAACATTTACTATAAGAAATATGCCATACAGGATCAGACAACAAAAAGGGAGATTTTTGCAATTACTTATAAGCTTGCAGAAAATATTTCAAAAATAGTGGTATTTATATTTAAAAAATGATTGTACTTGGGAACAAAGGTAAAATATACTGTTTCCAAAAGTGATCTCTGTTTATGTCTGCTGTAGGTAACATTTAAAAAAGAGACACTGCTCCCATTTTTGGAAGATACATGCTTATGTTTTAGCATGACCCCCTTAAATTTAAAATTAGGAAGTTCATTCACACTTCCTAATTTCATGACAATTAGGGAAAATCATTTCAATTTTAAAAACTGCATTGATGTTTATAAAAATGCTAGTGGTTTCACGACCATCCCATAACATCTACTCCAATGTCAATATTTCCAGAAACCCCAGATATTGGATCCCATCCTGAAAGTGCTTGATTACTATTTTTATGCACTGCAATCAATAGGAACGTTGCTTGCACTTAGGACTTTGTTGGCATAGCCAGACTAAAGCATATTTGATTGCTGAGAATGACAGAAGAAAACCATCTAAGTTGTTTAGCTGTAAAATTAAAAAGTGCTTTCCAAAGTGCAATAAGCTTATCATTCTCTAATGAAATGAATAGTACGAGATGACAATTGTTATATTTCAGGATATACTTGGAAAAAAGATTATTCATTTGTTGTAGGCAATATAATATTAATAAATTTTATCTGATTCTGTCATTCTGTGTTTGTTGTTAGCCTTTGTAATTGTTCTTTCAAAGGGTAATTGCATTCACAGAAATTGCAATTCAATTTAAATATGTCACATTTTAGAACATATTTTATACAAAAAAACCCACAGGCCGATACCTCACATGTCTAATTGGTGCAGTAAATGAAGTTTAATTCTTTGATACTTGGGCTTAGATAAAATGAACAGGTTTTGGTCCAAGGATGGTTTAGTAAATAAAACCAAATTTAAATAGGTAGTAAGAACAGCTTAAGCTTACAAGTGGTGTGAACACAGAAGTCAGTTGTGCAACACAAAAAGCGTCTTTGACATAAATAAGTAACTGCTTATGTGAATAAGCCTTAAGACTGGATCTTACCCTTCCTTTAGCAAGGAGTTCTCCATTCTGAATTCTATCTCCTTTAAGAATTCAATAAAGCCACCCAATGGATTGGAAAGACCATAACCTTTACTCTGTCTTGCTTAATTTGACTCCTTTCTGACATAGGCAGCTTCCTAGATGACCCATTATGTGTATTAGCTCTGTTTTGGCTAGGACTCTCATTTTTTTTTCTTTTATCCCCCCTTCTTGTAAAATGTTTTTGCTTAGCTGCCATTTTTATTCTTTGCTAAAATAGTGATAAAAATTTGTAATTACAGTGATGGAATGAAGTTAAAAGAAAAAATAATGAAAGTATTAATTCCCAAGAAAATTGGTGGGCTAAACCAGCCTCTAAGCAGGAGTCTTTAAAATTTCCCATGGATAAAATGAATGTATGTTCCTAACTCACTCTTGGATACAGATTCCCTAGAAGTTTTCAAGGTGGAGAAGTGGTGCTTAGAACAATTGGAGACATAAAAGGGTGGGTGGGAGCCCCACTTTCTGCAGTGACACCTAGAGATGCACTCAGCTGCAGTGGGACCTGTTCAGGTGGGCTGTGAGAGAAGTGAGAGGTTCAGGTCATTCCTCTCCTTTGCTGTGTCTACAGAACAGTTGTGACTTTTAACAAAGAGCCAACCTAAAGGGTCTGTCTTGCTAAAGTGTCTGTCAAATGGTGAGCAGTCACGACGTCAATAGATGCTTGGTGAAGGTCACAGAGCTCACAGTAAAGATTGGTTGAAGCCTTCTGGTACATGAGATGGTGGTCAGCAGTGTGCTGGGCTGTGTGTTTGTACCAGTCTTTGCTAACACAAAGGCAGCGCATGCATGTGGGCACCCTGTGCAACAGAAGGCAGTGTCCTTTCTGAACCCACTCATATGGCACATGGACAGAGTGTGCATATGCCCTCAGCAGAGTGAAGGAGTTGTATTTCTCTCTTCCTGTAGCAAAACAATTCCCTCTTCTCACCCCAGCATCCCAGGCACCAGCGAAGTACTTGGCCCTTGCCTGTGTGAGGACAGCAGGAAGCCTGCGTGGTTGTTCCCAGCACAAGGACCACTGTTAGACTGGCTGTGTTGCTTGAGTTTGTACCTCAAATCCATCTGTAGGGCTGTCTGGGAAAAAAAAGCATTCTCAGACACAGCTATAATAATGCATTGCTATGTTTAAATCCTATGTTTAAACTGCTGTTGGTAGAGGTGATTAGGTGCTGAAAATGAGCTTTGTTCCTGATACTGAATTAAGAAAAGTAGTGCATTTCATGGGTGTATGTTAATACAAGTTGAATTTGAACTAGAGAAAACTCTGATAAGGGAAGAAAAGCTGCATCTATATTAAGGGTTTGATAAGAGCCTCTATCCTGAAACTATGAAAGAAAGGACCGTACTATTCTCCATTTATATCAATATCAATAAAGTTAACCTCGTTTAAGATTTTTCATTGAATGTATGGGATAGTGGATTATCGTCCCTATATACCCTGCTTAAATTCTGACTCTTTAAAAATGCCATTTTGGCCACCAGAGGGCAATGATTTCTTCTATTCCTCAACACCAGACGTAATTATTTCAATTGAGAGTCAGATGTTAATATAACTCCCTGACATTTTTGAGCTTCGTAGTATGTGCACTTTCACCTCCAAGTTCAAAACTGGCTGCTGTTTGTAGTGACTCAGAATTCTTCACTTGTGGTAGCTAATTAGTGTATGTGTGAAGTAACTATGGTCTTTTCAGTTCATCTTTTTAGATCTCTACAACACAGAGTTGATAGTTGGCCCCTGTTCTGGCAGGTCATTTAAGATCAACTGAAAGCATTTATGGGAAAAGTAGGCAAAATATAACATTAAAAATAGCGTCTCAACACTCAAGGTTTAAAAGTGTGTGTGTATGTTCTTTGGGTCTCCTTTATCCCTAGGACTTACATTTATCTATCTACACACAAACATCTAAGCTCTTTGTCTTTAGACTGAATATATACAATTTTTACTAAAAACTGTAGTAAAATTATTTTCATTTTTGATGTCTTAATGTGAATTAGTTTGAATAAGATTTATTCCTATTATGCTGCCCATTGAGTTATATTTTCTGTCTGGATTTTGAGACATTATCATAGCTTAAGATTACAATTTCAGCTGAGTAAGTTTAGAAGTTATATAGAAAAAACTACTGAAGGATATTATATCTGTCTTGTAAACAAATTTCATGCCAAAATGAAGATTTAGTAGACAATCTGCCTGAAGACTTCTGAATTTTTTGCCATAAAGCTCACAGAGCTGAATAGCTGGGGTCAGTAGACTTGCAGTGTTTTCAGGTTTTTTAATTATTTTGGGTGAAGACAGTCTTAGAGCATGCACGACTGATGGATTCATCTTTACCAATGAATTTTTTTCTTCTTGGCCTGTTTTGCAGAGTTTCTGGGTGCTCAGCTTTTCCATTGTGGTGACCAGGATTCCACAAATCAGACCCCTTTTCTGAAGTGGAACACATATATGGATGATATTGATACAGATCCTTAGCATTTTGTTGGCATTATGATCTTGAGATATGTGGAATAGATATAAACAGGACCAGGATGCCCCTGCTGTTTGTATTTGCACTATCTACCAGGACCTCTAGACAGAGGAGTGTGTCCAGCTTTAGAAAGCTTTAGCATCTGTTTCAGAGCAGATGCTCAGCATCATGTGCTACCCAAATTAGCTGGCCACCAGCCTCAACCTTGCTGGAGTCAGGTCCTGTCCTAATATACGAAAGAACGATCCTTTGCAATAGGAACTCTTGCTGAGTGACCTGTGGATTTATTAATTACAAATCAAGCTGAGCTGTCACATGAACCTTCTGTTCCTGAGTTCAAAGCCATAAAAGTTTTCACTTAGGAAGTACTGATTGCAGCTAACATACTTTGTGAGATTCTTCATATGTATTATTCCTAAAAAAACATCAGTGATTCCAAAAGAGGTTTGGAAGAGTATTTGTTGTATAGAAGCATAAAGGATTGCTAAAAAAAAGAGAAGAGAGTAAGCATTTAGACTATTACTGATTTTGAGACTTACCAAACAGAGTAGTTTGTAGCTGTCATGTCAGTTTTGGAGTCTTTAGCCCTCTTTGTTAGCTCTTGTTACCTTGAGACTCAAGTCAGTGTAACGCTGATTGGGTCATCCCCAGCCACACTTTGTGCCCAGTCTCAGGGTACATTGAAATAATTTTATGCAGAGGGACTCATAAATTTTCCCCCTAGCACTAGCCCTGCTCCTCCAGAGTAGGAGTAATGAGCACTTAGCTAAGTGTTCGAAGGGAAATCCCCAAATGCTAGGAAATCTCTCCCAGGAATGTAGCTGTTTTCCTGCTTCCGTGTCCATCCCGTGATGCTCGGAGTACTAAACACCAGTGCCCTGGTCTGCTGCAAAGTAGGCAGGCAGAGAACAGAGAGAACTGTAGGCAGCAGAGATTATGACAAATCAACTTCTGAAATATCCCAGTTTGTTTCACTCTTTCCTGGGGATGGGACCTGGTGGGATTACAAGCATGAAAGATGGGGCACCACAAGTCTGTTCTTCACCTGGTTGGAGCTGTCCACACATTTTCTTCATCTTTAGTGGTTGCCAAACCTCTGGCATGGTTGTCAAGCATTGGAACAGGCTGCCCAGGGAATTGGTTGAGTCACTGTCCCTGGAGTTATTTACAAGATGTGTAGATGTTGTGTTTAGGGATATGGTTTTAGTGCTGGACTTGGCAGTGCTGGGCTAGCAATTGGAATTGATGGTCATAAAGGTATTTTCCAACACAAATAATTCTATGATTCTATGGGGCAAAGCCATTTCACACATTAGAGTGTGGTTCTTTGGGCAATGGGGAGTGCCAGTTTCGTGAAGCAAAAGGAGCCACTGCAAAGGCAACTTGATTCTAATTGGGAGGAGTTGGATGATGCTGCATTTGTTTTTGTGTATTTTTTCACCAATGGTAATGTCAAGAAAATGAATATGGATTTCCAGGAGTAAGAGCTACCTTCCTGAGCTGCTCCCTACTAGACAGCCTGCTGACTCCACCTCTCCTCTTTGTCAGTGCCCTGGTGCTGGGTGGCAAGGGTGCTCACCTTCATGTACAAGGTGTGTTTAAACCCAGTCACGCTGATTACACTTGAGTTCAGCAGGTGCTAGGAATGGATGTACACCAGGGCCTAAATTAGTCATTCTGGGGGTGGGCTTACAGTCTGTAACAAAAAAGGAGCAGATTAAAATAAATCAGTGTAAAGAAATAGATTCAGGTTATGAGATATGCGTTAGTATTCTTGATGCTTAATTTTAAAAGCTTAAAGGTTTTCTCCAAAAAGAAAAACACAGAAACCCTCATGCATTCCCAGAATTTTTCCTATAATTTTAATGATAGAATATATGAACTAAAATTTGAACTAAAATCTGTTTTCAGGAATTGGTGACACCAAGAAGCCATGGCATATTGATGTTATCCCCACCATATTTTTGGTATATAGGCATGAGAATTGTAACTTTCTCAGTCTTGTGAGAAAGAGCTTTGCTATGTCTACAAGTTAGCCTTTGATAAGGATTAAATGCCAGTGTTTATTCCTTTGGAATGTAAGAAATGAATGAAAGAATAATTCTGTAAGTGATTTTTTTGAATGTTTTTCCAGTATTATATAAAAACTCACAATTTCTTAATAGGATATTATGCGTTATGTTTATACAATACATATGGAATAGACTCTTTTAATGAATTACTTTTGATCACATGATTACTATGGTCTAATGTTCAAAGTGGGAAAAAGGTTTCTCAAGTGAGGTAAGCCCTATTCCTTTTTGAAAGAATCAAAGAATCTCATTAGTTTATGAGTCATAACATTGACTATATCTAATTAGATATCTGGTTTGAGTGAGCACAACAGTCTGAAACTGACTGTAATTTTTTTGATTGACAAATGATTCACTTGTTACAAAATAATAATAAAAAACTCCACAAAGATAAAATGGGATAAAATGAGTACTACATCAACATTTGGATACTAGCAACTACTCCTTGCCTGGAATTTTATGATGATAATTTCCTTTTTCCTTGAAAATTATAACTAGTTGAATCAAAATTTTTAATGCGAGTGTAAAGTTTCACTAAAACTTTAATCTGGAAAGTTTTCCAGATCTATTGAGCAGTTTCAGTGCTTACAAACACATATAGCTCCCAGATAGCCCCCAACCCCAACTGAATACTTTTTGGTTCCTAGATAGGCATTGAAATTTTGATTTTACACCTTTTAGAAACATCGCCTATGTTAAAATATATATTTGCTTTATTTTGGGGAGAAACACTGGGCATGTTGTGTTTCCATCCTCATGTAGAACAGAAAATATTTTTAAATCTTGAAATTATTGTTGAGGTAGAGAGACCTTTTGCCACCCAGCTCTGATAGCACCTAATTATAAACTATTTGAATAAGCATGTGTCTGAAAATGCTGTATTCATTGTCTTTAGTATTGCAAAGTGCCTTCCTTGGGTTTTTTTTAAATTACCTTCAAGTGCCATCAATGATACTTCTATTTGCAAAGATCTCTGTGCATATAATTTCTTCCATGTATTTATGCACTGACAACAGAAAAGAATGGCATAATACACACAGAAAGGCAAATAGACAGTGACCATGTAAGAATAACATACTTTGGAGTGGTGTTAGGAAATATGAGTGTTGTAAAAGCTGATGTTACCAATCAAAGTTCCTTCCATTATGAGAATAAATCTGTTTTCCCTAACAAGGGCATTAGAGATAATAACAAACTATTTCATGATAGTTATGTTCTTATGGAAGACATATTTCAAATGCCAAAGAAAATTTTAGGCAAGTAGAAAAATACTTAGAGGATTATGCATGCAGGTTGGAGGGCTGGATTGATATTGGAAATACAAGGTGTATTTGTACACTAGCTTTCTGGCAGGACTTTGGAAACAAGATCTGGCCTCAGGTCTAAACTATGATGTGACCAGAGATTCCAGGGTGCCAGCATATTTTAACATTTTCAAGATTATGTGCAGAAAACTCCATGTATCAAATATACTCAGATTGATCATTAAACAGATAAACAAGCACTTTAGTTAGAAAAGTTGTGAAAAAGCCTAATCTTTTTGTCAAGTTGTGCTCCTTTCCCCACCCTGCCTTTTACTGCAATGCTAAAAAGCTAGTGTTGTAAAGCTCTTTATATCATAGTGACCATTGTGAAGAGACAAGGAATCTGAAATCGAGGAAATTGATCCTATAGCTAGAAAGCTGTCAGTTATCTAGCCCTAAAGGGTTTAATACAAAAAGCAGGGCTACTAATTTTACTTATGGCCGTATGCTTGGATCATGATCATTCTATTTAAAAAAAATGGACATTTTCTGAATATCTGTCCAGCATGCTTATCTGTCTGTGTGCTCTGATCTCATTCTACACTCTGGTAAATATGGTCACTTCCTACTTTTTGCTTTTTCACTCTTAGGTAGCACTCACAGGGACTGAAAATGCTGTCCTCAAGAGATGTAACTGCAGCAAGAGGATAGTGAGAGATTAAATAGATTAGTGAGGAAGAGGGGAACCACAGTAGTTTTGTTTATTGTGAGTATGTGATTTAAGATTTCTGGGGCAAAAGAATTTCTTAACAGATATATTTTCATCAGATAACACCATGACTGTGAAAAACAAGACCAAATTTCAGTACTAGAGTAATGTCAGGATTTTTCAGATAACTATATACTCCTCAGAAGGAGCTGTCTCTCAGGCAGGCAGAGCTCAGAGTTATATGTATATTACTCCACATTTGTAATCACATATGCAAATCCTTACAGTAAGATTGGTTGATGAGGGGTAATTTGCATAACTCCAGTATGATTATTTCTCAGTAGCTCTATCACACATAAATCCCTCAGTTCTGACAGTTATTTGTCACTATTACCTAATCAGAGTATAAATATTTGTAATAACTGTGATTATGGAAATCTCTGGCTTTATAATCATGGGATACAGGCAGTAATTGGTTCCAGTTTTTATTTTGATTGGCTAGAGACAGTGAGCTCATCCCACTGCTTGGGCTGCACCTTGCTGTGATGAAAACCTGGCTTTGGGCACTCTGAGAGAAAGAGCACAGGTTTTGTCAAGACAGTCATCACCTTTCAGAAGCATTTTACCAAAAGCATTTTGCCAGAGGCATTCTGCTTTGCAGGAGATTTGTCTAGGGAGGCATTCCCTGGAAGCATTTCCCTTGCAGGGACTTGTCTGCAGAACTGTTCCCCTGAGGCTTTTTCCCAAGCAGAAAGAATTATTTATGTCATAATTCAAGTATTTTAACAACTTATTATTTTTGTATTTTTTAATATATATTTTTCTATATGCCAATATAAAACAGACTAGCTATAGTCCTAAACTGATGGATGTAATATGTGTCACAAGCAGGTTTCTCCAACTACCTTTTCAATAGTGATATTCTAGCTACAAAAATGGCCACTTCAGCTTCCCACTTCTTTAATTTAGAGCAAATTTCCTGCTACCTTCTCACACTCCAGAAGGCAGATACAGAGCCAGACTTGTTCTGCCCTCAATTCACATACACGGCACTCATTTATGCTGATGGGAATCACACACACAGTCCAAGCAGGAAGATGCCATACTACATTTAGTTCTTTCAGGCAACAGAAAAAAAATTAAATTCATGGTATCATTTTGGGCTTCTGATTTTTCTTGAAAATTATCTGGGTGAAATGTTCAGTTGCATTTTGCACCTTCTAGAAACTTGTCTGTCACCTTTTAGTGAATATAAAACACCTTTGGTGGTTTTTTACCATTTGATGCTTTGCAAAAGTGTGTATACATGTGATGACAATTGTTAAGCAAAGCTTTCAAGTGAAATGTGCACCTGCTGTATTTCCTTGCTGACTGCCTTTACAGAGCCTTAATCCACTGATTCCTACAGACTCTTTTACTTACACCATCACAAATGAAGAATTACAGAATGCTTTCAGAGCAGGAAATAGGCCATTTTTTTGTGCCTTCTTGATCACCTGAAATAGCTCAGAGGGGCACATCTTTCCTGTATTGAAATATGTGTCTGAGAGAGGACCCATGTGCTTAGCATCAGGTAACTCGTGCAAGTGCCCTCGTACTCTTTCCTGGACTGGACTCCTAAGAGTTTTTGACTCTAGTCCTTGAAGCAGTTAAGTGTAGATAATACTTTAATTTGGGAGACAAAGTACAGCCAAAAGTAAGGTAATTCTCTTTTCAGTGCGCTGTACGGGAGCTCTGTTTTAGACAGCTGCATCTTTTCACTGCTGCAGAGTATTTACCACTTTCCCAAGATGCTCTTGCCCTATTTTCCAAAGTTTCCCTTGAAGTACTACTGATTTTCTTTGGCCTTTAATATTATGCATTATAAATATGATTTGCTTAGAAGTTTGTAATGCCTTTTTATCAGTGGTTGGTATGACTTGTGCAGCTGTTCTGCAATTACATACTATGGAGCTGAGCAGAAACTTTAAGACATGAAGCATTTCTACGGAAGTCTGGTAATTGAAGAAACCTGGCTTAAAAGTGAAACTTCAAATACTGGAAAATGGAAATAGACTTGTCTCTGAAAATGTTATGATGATTTTGAATGTCACTGCATTTGAAGGAATATCCACAAGGAGAGTGCTAGGCTCAGCACCAATTTAAATCATGTTCTCTCCAGTAGAGAAAATTAGTTTTAAATGTCATCTGTTTAATTGTTTGTTATGCCTAATTAAAAATGGTAATTTATTTGATTTATTTGTAGCATAGTTAGTATTTTGCTTTATTAAAGAAATTATAGAAGTTTGATTTCTAATTACAAAGACTGATGATTTACTAAAGTATGTATTTTAAAATATTTTCCTTTGGAAAAAATTTACACCATTTTGTTGATACAGAATTCTATCATTCTTGAAAAATGGACAATGGGCAAAGGGAACATTATATCTTATTGAGGTTATTCTTGCTTTATAGACGGTAAGCATGATAACAAGTAAATGCTCTTTCTTACCTGCAGAAATATTTAGCAATCAGACCAATTATTTTTACAACGGCTTAGCCAAAGAACATTTGTTGTGGTCTAGGACACAGAGCACAAGGGAAGGCTCATCATGCTGAGGAGGCTAGAGCTGAAGTGGCACTTGTGCTGGAATGGTAGCTGTATGTGATGACATTGCAAAGCAAAGTAAATCTGACACTATGCATTCTGGAGGAAGAGGTAAATGCACATGAAAATTATTGGATTTTTTCAAGAGCTTTTTAATGTAACAATATTTAAGAAAAAGAAATTGATTATATGAGATGGACATTTTTTACAAAGAACATCTTCAAAATGATGAGGAAAGGGCAGAAATACAGATATGGTTTTTCATCCCTTTGCTGCAGTGAAATTGACCTTTTTAGCTAGTTGGTGGATTTTTAAAAAAAATTCTTATTTTTTTTTCCAAATACACAAAGAGCATGTTGCTAAAATATCTTGAGTTTTCCGTATGGTGGAGACTCTCATTCTTAGTAGGACACTGCTTCTGTATATGAAAAAGTGAAGGAAGACATGGAAGTCATCTTTCACATTCTTAGGGCTAGTGGTGCCCCTCACTCATGAGAGAGCACCATGTACCTCTGGGAGCTGGACCTTAGCAGGGAGAGGAGCCTGTGCCTAGTGTTAGTTCACTGCCCGTGTTATGGTGTCAAAATCAGGATGCATGAGAAGCCAAGTAGTTCCTTGGCATTTTGCTACTGAGGAATGCCACTGAGGCTGCTGCAGAGACAGTTACCATTCTTACCAACAGGAACTGGACCTCACATAGGCATATTTTAAATAAGCATGGATGTTTATTTCTTGGCTCAATGCAAATTTCCCTTTTTGTGCTGTCACAGGATGCTAATCTTGCCCGTACAATCGGAAGACTCTTTACTTACTATGAAATCTTCCATGTGTGTTTGATTTTTAAGGTTCAGCAATATTTTGTAAATCTCTTTTACAATTTCCATGATTTACTACATGAAATTTTATATTCTTTCTTTTCTGCACAGGGAGGCTTAGAGAAAGTAACCCCAAAATTTGACTGTGTAGCTGCAATTCTTAAGGTAGCAACAAAATCTGCATAGGTTTAGGTGCTTGCATGTTTTCAGTAACTATGTTACATTTACTTTCCTCTGTCAGGACGTAGCAAAGGACTAAAATTGGGTCAGATGATGCCTTCTTCCATTTAACTTCTATATTTAAATGAGAACCAAGGCAAATATTTGCTGCTTCTTTGGTACACAGAAATATATTTGAATATTATTGAGGCTGTGACTTTAATCTCTGCAGTTACTGGAGACAAATAGGTCTCCAGTAGAGACTGATTAGTCCATTTAGAAGTGAATTGCACAATGGAGGTTTGTCAGAACCCAGGACATCCCTCTGGCTGTCCTGAGCAGCCCAGACCCCTGCCAGGGGCTCAGAGACCCTGGCACAGAGCCCAAAATGCCCCTGTGATTTTGATTGTGACCCGTGGAGCAAGTTACCAACCTCAGATGAAGATCTGCAAGCCATGACAGTTTAAGTAGAATGACAGCGAATTTATCACAAGGTGAAAAGTAGATTTTGGGGTTTTTAGAATGGGGGTTCAGGGGGCAAGATGGGGGAATCTGGGCATGTCCAGCCTTTCTTCTTCTTCTTCTTGGCCTCCATCTTCTGCTGTGATGTTGGCACTTCCAGATTGGTTTAGAGTAGAAGCTCACTGTCTAACATTGGTGATAGATGTTGGATTGTATACATAATTTTTAGTATAAAGACATAACACCGCCCCGGGGCAGGCAGAGTGCCTGGCCTGTCTTGCTGAGCGGACCTCAGCTGGACAGGAGAAAATATTTTCTAGATAAGGAACAATAAACAACCTTGAGACCAAGAACTGAAGAGCTCTGACTCCTTCTTCAAGTGCCAGGCTGGGAAAAGAGACTTTCCAACATTTCTCGGGGTCACTCTGACCAGAGAGAAGCCCCGAGACAGAGGTTCCTGCCTCTCTTCCTGAGCTACAGGGAACACTTGGAGCTCAGTCCAGTCACCAGTAAAGTAGGGTAACCCAGGCTCCTGCTCAAGGTCAGTTATGAGATCAGACCACTTGCTCGGGTCTTTATCTGGTTGGGTCTTGAAAACCCTCAAGAATGGAGAGATACTCCCTGTGCAGTGTGTTGCACTGTCTGACTGTCTTCTTATGGTGTAAAACTTCTCCTAATGCTAGTCTAAACCTTTATTGATTCAGCTTTTTGCCTGGTGTCTTTCACACTGCCACCTCATGGCCAGGAAGTCTGGCTGTATCTTCTGGTGTTGAAGCACTGGTGTTTACTTCCTCTTGAGCCAGCTCTGCTTCAAGCTGAATAATCCCAGCTCCCTCAACCTCTCCTCACAGGACTACAGCTCCCAAACATTTTGGCAGCCTTTTGCTGAACTTGGTCTGGTTTATCCATTACTGTCTTGTACCTGGAGAACCAACACTTGGCACAGTACTCCAGTGTGCATCATCACCCACTGTGGTGAATGGTGAGTGATAATCCCTTCTGTGTCCTGTTCCGGTTACTACAGCCCAGGATATTTCTCATCCTCTTTGCTGCCAGAATACTGTGTAAGACAGAGTCAAAAGCTAAAGCCAATGTAAATGACATCTCCTTCTCTATGCTTCACTACAGACCCCATCACTATACTCTGGAGCAATAGCAGGTGGTCTGGCATGATTTGTTTTTAAACTCCTCTTCCTGGCCCCTCCATCCTCCTCCTGTGTATTGCCTTTTAATCTTTCTATGCTGTAAGTTTCCTCTTCAGTCATGCAGATTTTCTGATAAATTTGATGACTTCCTGACTACCCTCAAGGACTGCTCTTGCGCTTGCAGGAGGCTGTCTGACAGACCTGCCAGCTTCCCTGAATTCCTTTACTTTTCAGACCTGCCATAAGATCACACCTGACAGTTTTCTGACTAAGTTAAAGTCTGCTGACCTGAAGTCTGGACTCTGTACTCTATTGTTTTACATTACATATCAAGTACAGCCCAGCAAAGTTTTGCAGTTATTAGTCGCATTCAACATTAAATATCTTTATCATATTTCTAGTCCTAATGTTTTTCCTTTCCTCATTTTATCTATTGGATCATGCAATATATTTTTTTTAATAAGGAAATAAGTTTTCTGTTCAGTGGAAGAAACTGATATATTAGACTCTCAAATCACCTCTTGATCTTTAGTTGTTGAATTTACTCTTATCTCAGCTGTAAGGCACTATCATTAAGAAGCAGCTGTACTAACAGGTGACTCATACAAGCAGGTGCAAATTATCTCAGATATAGGAATCTTTCCCTCAAGCAGATATAATGAAGTGTTAGAGGAGGGATGATTTTAGAGAGCTACTGTTGCTGCAGTTAGTTGTTTGGGGGGGAAGCTTGGGTTTCTATTTTGTTATGGTTTGAGTTAACAGCAAAAATCAGAACTCAGGGACTCAGTAACTTTGGACTCCATAGAACATCTGTTGACTAATCAAAGCAGGTATTGCAGGCTCTACCTTCCAACTGTTCTTTAGATTTAATATTTGCAGTCAATAAATATGAGAATATATTTTTTTACATTCTGAGACAGAGTTCAGTATTTAACATGCTGCTTTTTGCATTCTAAACAGATAAAACAAATTAATGTGTTCTGACTATATATCAGGAATTTATTATTACCTGGCAAGTTTAAACATGTTAATTTTTTCCTTAGATTTCATTTCTACAGCAGGAATGAGCTGAAGTAAGATAAGATGTGGAAATTGATGTAGTGTGAGAAGAATCTCAAGTGCTTCCTATTTCTCTACAATATGTAGGTGTAGATATAGAAGCCTTTTTAAAAAAAGTGTGTGAGAAGATCACATTTCTGATAATTTGTTTTATTTTGATTTTTTTAACTGCTGCTTTCAGGTGAAGTTCCACATCTGTGAAAAGCTTGCTTGACCTTAATAAACACTTAAATAGTGGAATTAAGTAGTTTGAGACTTGAGCATCTTATTCTCTGTAAAATATAAGAAAATAGCATTATTTTGTTTTATATCTTCAGAAAAACTATAGTATGGAGAGGTTAATGGTTACATCATATGAGAGCCTGATTCTTAATTATCTTTCTGGAAGTTTATACTGTAGAGCTGAGATTTCCACAGTCTATGATGAACTAGTAGCATGAGAACAACCCAATAGTTTCCATGCAGAAAGGCTGCTTCTGCTTTTCTTATTGTGTGACCCAGATGCACCCAAACTGAAACAGAGGTCTGAAGAGGGCTTTTCTGTTTGTTTCTTTTCTTTCAGGAAAAGATGTGGGAATAACACTAATAATAGCAATGATTTGTGGTTTGAAGTGAGGAGTCCTCTTGTGGGAGAGGGGGGAAATAAAAATTGCCATGTGGAAAAGTGGTTGTATAATATGGTTGGTCTTGCTCCTGTGCAAAGATTCAAATAATCTCCTGTCTAGCCAGCTAGCCAGTAGTTGCAGAGCTTTTTTTTGTGCCCCTATAACTTCGTCTATAAGCCTTAAAGCAATGATACTACCTGTTCACTTAGAGACTCGTTCACACTGCTCTATCCCTGACTGGAAGGACGGGTCCCAGAAGTGCTGTCTTCTTTCCATGGCTGCAGATGTGAGGTGCTGCATGTGTCCCACAGAGCGTTATCTCTGCTGTGTGCAGCCTGCCCTCCCAGCGGGCTGCATGCGGGGGGAACAGGGCCAGCACCCTCCCTGGAGGGCAGCAGCTCGGAGGGAGGTTTCACTCTCGGGGTGCTGAGAGAAAGGCAAGGCCTTTGCCTGCACTCTAGCGGGGGGAGCCTTGCAGCTCTGGCCTGGCGCTGCGGCCGGGCTCTGCCCCAGCCGGGCTCTGCCGCGATGGGGACCGTGCGCTGCTCCCTCCCTCCCTCCCGTGGCTCTCCGGCTGCTGGCCAGCAGGGCAGAGCACAGGGCACCCCGGCCTGGCTTTCTGCAGCTGGCTGCGTGTCTGAGAATCCGGTTTTGCTCTGCAGTTGGCCGCAGAGCAGGATCTGGAGACTCCAGCCCTGAGGCTCCTGTTCACCAGGCTGTGCAGAGGCTCAGATCTAAGGGTGCCCTTTGCTTTGTCACCAGGGTGGTAGAAGGGATCTGGAGCTATTGGCTTCCAGCACAGGCACTGCTTTTGCTCTTGTATATTTTGTACAAAACTCTCCTATGTGCATGCAGAAGTTCATTTGAAAGAATTCACTGTTTGTTAGAGTCTGATTGTTGTGACACCTGTGTATATAAAGCTAAAACTTTTGTCTCTCAAGTGAAATTTTGTTAATTATTGGCTCAGCTGTCTCAAGTGAGTGGAAAGGATATCTACTATAAAATGTAAAAAAAAGAAAAGGAAAAATGCTCAGAGATAAGAAACTGATTAATGTTCAAAAATATAGAAGTTAATTTACTCCCCTTATATGGGGAGTTCTGCCAGATAGAAATTCTTACTCTAATAGGGAGTGAAATTGCCATTCTTTAGAAATCTGACACAGAAGATTTGCAGATTCATTTTGAAATGGCATAATACAACTGTATCCCTTAATTGTTTTCATAGATCTGAAGAGTTATATTTGGGCTATCAAGCCCAGATAGAAAAAGTAAGACCTCACAGAACCCTCTTGCCTAAAGGGCATCTCAGTCTGGGATCTGTAAAGATGTTGTTGGATCTGTGAAACTTCTGCTGTCTGATCTTGGCCAGTGAGTTTCTCTTATTCTGTGGCTGTATTTCCCCATGGGGGCTGTCACCTTGACAGTTACTTTATTTCCTACTTACCTGGCAGATATTTTATTCAATGTCAAACATACCTCAAGAAGTCAAGGCCAGATCCTGGCACCAGGTCAGATATACCTGGAGCTCTGCAATGCTGCACTTGTCTTCCAGCTTTGTATAACCAATCCATGCAGGGCCTTGCTACCATGGGAGGGTTGAGAGCATTTTTCCTATCTCAGTCTGGCCAGTGCCTCAGAGCAATCCTTTGGGAGATCTGGTTCTGGCTGGATGCATGCTAAAGGTGATGTAAGAGCCATGTTTCACACTTTGGCTTTTGCTAAAACTGTCTGTATTGGTTTCTGACCTAGAGGAAAGGAACTTGATCTCCCATTAGCCCTACACAGAAGAAATGCATCTCAAGTGAAGATGCAAGTGTATAAATGTGGGCTTAGTGGCAACTAACATTTCTTAAGAAAAACTATATAGAGTTGTCAACGTTATCCTCATCTTCAGACTTCTTTTTAGAAAAGATATCTGAACCCTTCTGGTGCGTTGAAGATGACTTTGGGCTACAAAAGAAATATGATCTTGTACACATCTCTTGCTTGGTATTTCAATTGGTTAGCTCAGTAAATATCATATGAATCCCATTCAAAGGTAATGAACTTCTGCTATGTAGGCAACTGACATGTTGACAGAACATCCAAATTCTGTTTCAGTAAAACTCAGTGCTTTGTAGCCTTTGTGATTAAAAAGTTAGACTGCGAACCGTGAAAGAGAAGACAGACTAAACACATCAAAAACAAATGCTTCAAAGTTGTGTGGGTTGTTTGGTTGTTTTTTTCTTTTTTTTTTTTTCTTTGAAAGAGATGTAGATGACATTGATACTCCATGGGGAAAAAAAAAGTGTTGATATCTTTCAGTTGGCAATTTTAAACCAATTCTTCTAGTGCCTGGAACTGGATAGGTGACACTGATATGCAGAAATATATTTGTGAAGCAATTTCAGTAAGTAGACAGAAATGGAATTTTGTCAAGCTCAGCACAGGCTGGCATTCCCACACCACTTGTTGTCAGGAGCATCCACTCAGGCTTTTGATGTCTCCAATGTTTATTCAATGCACTTGACACTTTTAAATCTATTTTAGTGTAATTTTGCTTTTGATGGGGTCTTTTAACATATGCAGCAACAGATTGAGGGAGGACAATTTCAAAATAAAAGATGTTCACTCATCAAAAGCTGCTGTAGTAGTCAGAAGTAGTACAGTGACACTCTAGTCCCTAATACAAATCATTTGTGCACCATATAGGAGAGGTTTCCAAAAACTGTGCTGGTGCGCTGCATGCAGTAGCTGCAGACTGAAAGCACTGTCAGGAAAGCATGGGATTGTCTTCAGAAGATCTGTACTAAAGCTGTATTTAAATATCAGTGTTTTCCATCAGCCATAGCAAAAAATCTTCAGCAGCTGATGAGTATTAAGGTTACCAATATTTGGGCAGAACAGAACCAATTGGTTTCTCATTCTGCTAAAGAAATACAGAAATTCTGTGAAATACATTGTGGGCTGACATGGATATTTCAACCACTCTAGGTGGGAAAAAAAGGGTTTATTTGCAGCCCCAGAGCCAAGGTTTCCTTTGCTGCCAACGGAAGCTCCCTGGCCGTGCTGAATGGCAAAGGTGAGCAGACCCCTGCAGGTGGGAAGGCAGGCAGGAGAGCTGCTTCTCAGGGCACTGAAAGTGGTTATCAGCAAGCTCTGCTCTGACTACTGACGTGCTGTCAGAAATGCGAGTTGTTACTGGGATTGCTGAAATGGGAAAAAATTGAGTGGGGGAGCTTTTGAACTTATTGAAAGCTCCTCAGGCCCTCTTCTTTCATCATCCTGCTGAGCTGCTGAAGTAGGATGTTGATGGTGTGGCCAGACTTACAGGATCAAGCAAAGTGAGGGGGACTTTTAAGAACCTTCAAAAGGACTTATATATCATTCTGTATTTGGACTTAGAGATATTGGAGAGTCATAGCTAGGGCGGAAATCTCCATTGCACTAGCCAGGAAGGCTAATGCTAACACACTCAAACAAGGCTGTATGGTGGTGATAACAGTAAACTGAATTGTAGTTAAATTGCAATGAATAAAAATAGGGAAAAGGAGAATTTGCAGAAATTGTTAAATGCTCATTCAATATAGGCTTTTTACCTATATCAAATGCTGCTTTTGCTGACTTTGCTCTCTGCCTGCATTGAGACTATGTCCAGAAAAATATCTACTGTGGTAAGGGAAGCCTTACTCAGTTGATAAGAGTGAGGAGTGGCCCTGTCCAGCCATATTTTACAGAAGACCTTGCCCTTTCTGCTGAGTATTCCTGAATATGAGCTGCCAAAGGAGAGAAGCAGAGCTCAAACCAAGTATCCTAAATCACTCTTTAGGAAACAACCAGGAGAAAATGTCAGGTATATGTAACTATATCTAGAGATGAATTCAATAAGAAATAACACTAATAAAACAAATATTTCCTCCATATTCTAATTATCTCCTTTAAATAGAGAATACATTGCTGTACAGGTAAAAAACCTCTGCAAGGTTTCTGTTTCTTCAATCTTATCCCCCTTCTTCATCTTATTCCCCTTAAAGTTCATCTTGTTCAATTTGAATCAGTAACAATATCAGCTTAGAAATAAAATTTGGGTAGCCTCCTCAATGAGGAATTATAAACTACTAATTATTCTAAAACAAAGGAAAAAAAGAAGGCCCAATATATGGAATATGTGTGTACATATGTATATTATACATACATAAAGTATTTTTATATAAAAGTATAATAATTTCTTCTGAGTTCCTGACTTTCATGACAATCGCTACTTTTTGGAAACTTTACTCATGCCTGCTGACAGGGACAAAACATGGTGGATAAGTTCAAACTTCAAAGGTATCTCTTATACCTCTGACCATGGGCACAGCCTCCTTGTGACATGATCTCTTCTTGTTGAGTATGATTTGTAAGGCTGTCTTATTCTATCAAAATGGCAAAATTTATGAAATACAGGTATTTGTCACAGTTGATTGTTTTGCTAATCTTAGCATTGTTTTGTGCTGCTATGCCTCCTTGGCTGTGGAGCATTCTTCAGATGCCCATGTCCATCATCAAGACCCCAAAGTCTGTCTGCAGGATACCTCAGTGGAGATTGTGGGCACTAAGTCCCTGTATGTGCTTGGACATGCAGGTTTCAATGTAGATTTTTGATGGGGATAGAGGACAAGGCATGTTTTTGTACTTTGTACAATGTACTTCTGAGCCTGAATTGCAAGGCTTCTTTTTTCTAGTCTAAGATTGGATAGTTATTATTTTGAACAATCCCCAGATGGTGGATAATTTAGTTACATTTGCTTTTCTGTGTTGCAAGCCTGGGATTTTCAAAGGGGACAAGTAATATTACCCCTTGACAGCCGGGTTGTACTTTGGGGGAGTTAAGACACTGCCACTGTTAGGCACAAGGAAAGAGAACACTAGGTTATTCCTTCTATCTGAATCATTTTTATCACATAATTAAAGTAACCAGTATTTTTGCTTTGTTGCCCTCCCCCTCCACCTCATTCTCCTTCGTAAATGTTTTTGCTTTTTTCTTCAACTTTTCTACTGGTGGCAACTGGACTTAGCATTTCACTGTGTTAATACAGGAAATATTGAATTTTTGGAAATCATTTGGCACTGGCTAACATTTTATAACTTTTAAGGTTAAAAACTCAAGGTAAAATTGTTTATCAGCCAAGTCTGATTGTTCTAAGAATAAAAGAAAGTTCGTCTGAAGGCAAACAAAACAGGGATACTTTTAATTTCCCTTCTTCTAAGTCTGTAGTATATGGATTTAAGATGATGCTTTATAATCCCATATGAATTGTGTGTGCTGTGAAAGGAATCCATAGCTATGGATTTTCTCAGTGGGGATTTTCTTAATGCATTCTGATACATGGTATCCAAGTCTTTAGCATGGACCAGAGGGGTTACTGGAAGGCTGGGTTTTCTGAGCCGTAGCTGAAGTGTAGGCAGAAGGCACCCACTCGAGCACTGCTCATATCTGTCTGGCCAGCTGAGCCCTGTTTACATAGCTTCACCTTGTCCACAACGGTGGAGAGAGCTGTCAGGACTACAAAATTTATTTTTCCTCCTCATGATATATTTTGATTGTTTGTGTCTCGTGATGTTAAGATGGCAGCATGGGTGGCAGAAGGGTAGCACTGCTGCTCAGGCAGTGGTGTAAGCTGGGGTGGCCTTGCAGTAAAAGTGAAGGCAAAGATCAGAGTCGTTCCTTTAGCAGAGCTTCCCATCTTGCGTCCTGCCAAGAGTGCTCTCCCCTTCACTCTCCCTTCCCAAACTTCATTAAGGTTGGAAAAGACCTCCGAGGTCATTCAGTCCAACCTTTGATCACCTCCCTGTCAACCAGAGCACAGCACTAAGTGCCATGTTTTTCTGTCTTGAACACCCCAGGGATGGGGACTCCACCACCTCCCGGGCTGTCTGTTCCAATGCTTTTCCCTTTCTTCCTGTGTCTCATACTTCCTTCCATAGTGATGGTCTCTGTAATCAGAAAAATTTCCATGAACGAGTACATGTCCCCATGGGCAAGTCTCTGAAATTGCTTGCTGTCCCCTCTATGGTACAAATTATCAAATAAATGTAAAGGAAACCTGATTTTGGCTGAGGGATACTCTGACCTACTAGGTAAATTTGTTATTGCTGAATAATAATAAAAAGTTGACTTTCCTAGTTCAGATTAAAAGGAATGCACATTTTCTGTATATTTTTCTCAAACTCATCAAAAGAGATTAGAGTTCCAGACACTGACATGACAAGCTCTAATGAGGAAAGTAGAGCTAGAAAAACTGAAATATCAGAGTTCACACTGTGCTCAGTAGAGTCTGACACAAGTCTAATGTATTGATACACATAATTAAGTGTGGGTTTCCCTGACAAGTAGAAAGGGAATTTTAATAGTTTAAGAAGTCCCTAAAGCTATCTGACCATCCTTGGCTTTCTGTTTGATCTGATGATTGGAGAACAGAGGGTTCTGTAAAGGAAGAGCTACCAGCAATTCCCAAGCTCAAGATCCCCTCCATCCCCCCTCCTTGCGATTTGATCTCAGTATGAATATTTCTCATTTGATCTGCTGCTTCTTCAGTTTATCATTCAGTGCCTGGACCTCAGCTGGGTTTAAAATATTTAGAAAGTGCCTGCCTAAAGATGGTGGATAATTGAATGTGCAGCTGCTTGTCTCAGTTGGTTTTCAGAGAGGAAAACCCCAGGATTTAACATGATGTGCAAATACTGATATTGAACTCCCACACTGAGAAAATTCCATTGTTAACATTTATCAATAGACTCCCTTGCACAGAATATTGATGAAAATTCAAGCTGTCCCCTTAGATGGATTCTCATCCTTCTGGAGTTACACAGTGTTGCACAGTGTGACAAGATGTACTTCAGCTGTAAAAATGTTCCTAATGCACAAATATTCTTTTAATGTTTTGCCCTAAAGTGCACCCCATACTTCCTGTAGTGGTGAATATTTTTTTTAGATGCTGCATCTGTTGTGGGATTTGAGATTAGGATATCATATCATCATTATTTTCTATAGTATCTCTTGTGTATAATTAAAAGTAATGACTTATAATGAGTCCCTGACCTACTTCAACCCGCTGGAATGAACCTAATCAAATTCAAACACTTTTTATTAGGTACCTTTTATTATATACATTCTTCCTTTGTCATCCTGTTCTACCAGGGCAGAATGGCAGGTCATAAACTGAAATACTCTTGCTGTAACATATCTTGTTAGACTTTGTGAAAGATACTTTCTGGCAGGTGGTGATGCAATGGAGCTAAAATAGTTTTTCAACCCATTATCTGACACTGTACAATTACATGTATTAACCACAAAAAATTACTTTTACTAGGGTAGTTAATTTTATTCAGACTACTGTAGTTGCTAGCCATTTGACCACCAGCAATATCCTCAGAAATAAGTATGATATGTAATTACTCTGTTTGTAGTGGAGAGGAAAAAAAAGAGAAAATCAGTGATGAAAGAGGATTTGCATGTTTGATTTTACGCCCATATTTCCACTGGGCTAGCGATTGCATCTGGGTCTGCAATTTTTCACACACCAGACCAGGTTATGATGTTTGCAGAAATAATTTTGTTGGCAACAAATGGAGCTGCGTTGATCCTCATTTATGTGCTTTCATGAAAATATCAGTGCTGATCATTGAAATTATATTCTGTTCAGGAATATGTCTTCAGAAGGTAACTGGCAGCAGAAGTAAACTCTGTGAAAGACAGATAGAATGAAAAAAGCACAATAATCTACCTGTTCCAGCTCAGAAGCATTTAGGTATGATAGATCCCTTTTCTTTCTGTATTTGGGGCAAAAAATAGCAATGTTGCATTTTATCACAAAACCCCATATCTTTGCACAAAAACGTGTACAAATATATGTGTAACTTCCAAAACATTTCAAATGGTGAATCCATTGCCTCCTCATCATTAGGTGTATGAATTGCAAGCACCCTTGACAGGAGCTGCTATGATATTTACTGCAAATAGAATGACTTGGAATAATTCAAATGGGTTTAAAAATGTCCTGCCTACCAAGTGAAATCAGCTAATGACAGCTTTCTGATTATATTTTTCTTCTTTCTGTTTCCAAATCTTTTCAAATTCTACTAAACCTTTTTGAAAGAAATGCATTTTAAATCCTATTCATCTGGGTGACAAATAGACTTGTGTTTTCTTGCTTTTGCTCAAGTTACCGTCAACATAATTTTTTGGGGGGTGAGGTAGAAATCAGCAGTAATTCCTGAACAACATGCATTGCTTGACACATTATAAATATTGTCATTGAGGGTCCTTAACATCCAAGGAAAATGTATTCATCTAAATAAATATAGATTAGAATTGCCTGAGTTTATAAATATAAATGAATACATAAACTTGTCTACTGGGAAAATATATTGTTGTAGATCACTCTTCCTCACAGTAAAATCCATGGAACGAGGCTGATTCAAAAAAACTTCATATGTTGAAACTTTTCCATAACATCAGCTCTAGCACAGCTGATTTGTAGCTGGTGGAGTTGTCAAGGTGTCACCCACTGTGGGCATTGAAGGGGCCATCTCACATCTCCAAAGGCATTACTGAGTCTTAATGTGTTAGGTCTCACAGGATGATTTAATATTGGTTTATTCTGAAAAGAGTGAAATGAGGTATTTAGTGGTGGCATGGGTGACCTCTCTGGTGTTTGTCACAGAGGGAAGTGTGGGGGATAGAATGGGAGAGAATAGTGCAGAAGGCAGTCTCATCCCTGAGGAGTTGCAGCTGTACCAATCACCAAAGGTTAGGAACAGGCTGCCCTTAACAGGCCACAGCTGTGTCCAATAAGGATAAGTGCTACAGGAGAGTGGGTTAGCTGGGTGAGGGAGAGCTGGAGTTTGTTGGTTGTGCTGGGAAGGAGGAGTCAGTGCTGTAAGGAGATGCCCATGAGAAATCACTGAGGAGGTATGGGAACTTTTGCAATAAGAAGACAACAGGGAAGGATGAAGACATCATAGGAGGAAGTTGAACATGCGGTGTTTTAATAATGATGTCTGGCCGAAGTGAGTGGGATTACGCGATACAATGGAAGACGTGGATCTGTTTACACTATTGTTCTACGTAGTGTGTAGAATAGTTGAATTAATCTCCCAGGCTCCCTTTATATTAGAGAAATGTTCAGGGGTGCATTTCAATTTCACCTTCTCCTATAGTTAGTAATAATAAAAGACACTTTCAGTATTGTTTGGTATACAGTAGGATGTTATTAAGCTTTATCAAACTCTTTTGAATCTTGAATGTCCTTCCTGAATGACTTTGGCATTACTGTGTTGCAGGCTGATGTTTTTCAGCAGCAAAAACAAACTAAGATGGTGTTCTGGCTGATGGCAATTTAAAAATGTCACTAATAGCCTAAGCATGGTGACCTTGGCGCTCCTCCTGCAACTGTTCAATATCTAGGCCCTGAGGATTCATTTCACTGCTGTGAATTTTTTGGACTCAAAAAGAACTCTTTCTTGCTGTACAGAAGAGGGAATAAAAATCTTGAAGAGACAGGACCATTAATGATTAATGATAGACATTTAAAATTCAAAAAATCATCAAGTTGAAAACATGTTTCCATGGTCAAATTTTATTCAGAGTACTTTAACTCCTGTCCTAGCTGTATTAGTTGGTGGTAAAATGCCAGCTGATACTGAGTAATCATTAACTTAGAGTTTCTTGGCTTCACTTTTTTTGGTTGCAATTATTACTATTTTTAATGTGCTATTGCTAATATTTTTAAAAAAGGCTCAGTGATGAAAGAATGGAAAAGAAAAATAAAATGCTAGTTGATAAGTTAAAGTTAGTAATGATAGGAGTGAGTGGGTAGTGAAACTGAAGATGTGAGTGATTTAAGCTCATTACTCTTGGTGACTGTACAACATAGTTACTGCTCTGAATGTAACTGATAATGTCTAATTTTTAAAATTGATAGTGATTCCTTTCTCAAGTCTTTTTCCTTATGAGCTTTGCTCATTTCACTGTCTGCTATTTTGTTCCCAAATCATTCTTTCAACTGGAAGACTGTGTAAAGGAAGATGGCATATGAAATGGCCAGCTGATGCTTTATATTGTCAAATGTAGCATGCAAATGGATTTGAAAGCTCAGTAAAAGGGTTGTAGTGAACTTTTGCCTTAAACTTGGAGAGCATGTAATTCAAGAGAAAGCATGTTAAATCTGCCTGCTTTGGTGAAGACAGTCTTCTGGAAGGGCACAACTAGGTCATGTTGGTCCCTCTTCACCCTCAGTGCAGCTGTTCTGTGTTTTGGGGTTTGGACCCCAACTCTGGACCCCCCAGACAGATCCATAAGAATGTTCCTCTATGAATAGTCCTGGATTCAGGAGTGTAGTGGGTGGTTTTTGTTTTTGCTGTATGAGGAGCTGAAAGTGGTTTACCACTTGGCTGCAATAAATGTAAAGTTCCATTACCTGCCTTTGGCCCCCCTGAAGTTGTCTACACTTCCTCCATGAGGGAGCACAAGTCTGTTTTGTAGTAGTGCTTGGTGCTGGTCTTGTACTGATGGCATTCTTCCTTTAAGAGCTGCCACAGTCATGCTTGTGGATGGTCACTTCTGAAAGTACCTGCTTCATCTTCTCTAATCCTCTGGGAAGGGGAGACCTTTAGAGAAATCAGCCAAGAGATATAGATATAGAGATAGATTGATGAAAAACAGACTCTTCTGGACTGCTGCTTTTGGCTTGAATGGATCTTCAAGGATTAGGTGTTCTGCTTAGTTATCAGTAGTTTTTGTGTGTGTATGTGTGTTTGGGTTTAGTTTTGTTTGTTTTTCTCCAAATTGTTTTGTTTTTTAAGCATGCTGAATAGTTTTCTGATGCCAGTGACTGAACAACAGAATGAAATGAAGCCACCACTGACTTAGATTAAAGAACTGAGGGATCACAAGTAGTTTCAGCAGTAGTTTCAGCAGGTATCAGGGTTAAGACCAGTATGAAATTAAAACTGGATATTGTTTTAAAACATCACACTAGGATCTTTTGTTTTCAACCTTTAATAGATAGCTAAAGGCTTAAAAATAATAAGCATAGGGCTTCTATGAATTAATCTATAAAATAATTTCAAAGATTAAGTCACCCACTAGAAGTTGAATTTATCAGCAGGTTATTGGTTAATGCGACACGGTGGCCAAACCATAGGGCAGGAAAGAATACAAAAATTATATCAATGAACAGTCAAACATGAATGCTTTCAGCAACTGTCAGTTGTGAATGTGACAGATGTTGTGCAAGAACCAATTTAAATGTGGTTATATAATAAATTTTTTCCCCAAAAGAGAAGAAAATATGCCATTAACACTAATATATGCCACTTAAATACAATGTAAATGTTACAGGTATTGTATTTAATTTTGAAAAAATAGATTGAGAAATCTAGAAAGTTTTATTTCTCATTCTTTAATGGTTTCTTTCAAAATGCAAATTTGTGTCTCACGAGACCAGTGGAACTTAAACTAGGAATTCAGTCTGTATTTAGGGAGTTTAAAAAACACACATTACTGAACTGATAGAGCATAACAGTTCCCTTGCTTAGGCAGCACTATGCTCCATCTTGTAAAGTGTACTTGGGGAAATGTAAAATGCTTTATTAAACCTACAGTCCATAACTAGAGTTGTTATATTTTAATGTATATATTTTTCATTCATGGATTATTGAACCACTAAATCCAAAGAATTTGACCTCATGCCAAAAAATTTCTTTGCTAAGTCTTTTTGCTTCCTATGTAACTGGAACATAAACCAAATTCTCAAATTTTAAAGCTATTTTTCAGAGCTCCCCTATATAAAATTGTACATTTAAAAGCAGGCAAGGAAGGAAGTTACTATTTACTTTTGCATAAACTGCTTCCAAAAAAACAAGTCCATGAAGCATTTCTGGGTGGGAGTTATGCAATTTTGGGGAGAAAATTCTTGACAGTGGTGTTGTTTATAACCATGAGGGACATATACAAAAAGAAATGACGAAAATAATTATATATATCATTGCAAGAACTGCTTTTTTTCTCCAAACTTAAGGTTGGTTTGCTATTTAGAGAGTGTCTTTCTCCCTCCTTTCATGTGGCATATTGTTCTTTCCTGCTAGTGAAAAGCTGGCAGATGTTATAAAACAGTGGTGATTTAGGCTTACCGGTGTGCCCAGTGATTTCAGAGTATTGTCTTTGTGCTCTATTTGCTTTTCATTTTCCTTGTTATCAGAAATAACTCTAGGGAAGAAGTTGAACTGCAAAGAGCTGAAAAGTAGGAAAGGAACATCTCTCCTCTGCATTTTCCAGGGCTCCAAAAAAGTCGTATTTGTAGTACATAAAATATCTCTATTGATCTGAAACATCTCATTGCTGCCGTTGAACCAACAATTCTCCTACAAACACACATCTAGGGTTTGTTCTTCATCTTATGCCTGAAAAAAAATGAACTGAGAGAGTAAAGGGGTATAAGTCTAGGCTTCAAGATTTTCACTGCCAAAGTATTAGTCAAAATATTTCTTACTGGTGTTGATTGTGTTGACATTATTGATGAAATAACCTTCAGCAAAGGAACAAGACATAATATTTGAGAAATGTAACACCAAGGAGCAAAATGAGTAAAATCACAAAGGTTGTCTTTATTGTTTTTACATCTGTAAAAAAAAAAAGGACTGTTTTAGAGAATAATAGAAAAAGTTTAGAAAGGCAATGATATGTGCTCAAAATATGCATAATTGTCTTATTACAGGCCAAAAATATTTTGTTGTAAAGAGGTAAATATGTTTCAAACACTTTCTGAAAGAAAGGGAATTTATTCAAGGCAAGTTTTGTAAGAACAATTTATCCTTTAGTTTTGCTTGGTATATATTTTTTGTTAGTAATATTGATTTCCATGAAATATAAGCTCTGTGATCCTCCCTCTCTTTTTCTTTTCTGTTCTCTTCAGTTGTTATTATAACAACGTTTCAGATTTTTGTTCTGGGCTTCCAGAATTTCCATGTGTAGAGAATTTGTTAAAGAAGAATACGGCCAAGATACATAAGAGTTTATTTTGTTAGTTTCTGACTGAGAAATGATTGTGCCAAGCCTTAGGCAATTAACTGTTTATTCAGGCTGTGAAAATATATCTGCACTGTCTGTGCAGCTTTGGTTAATGACCGGACTCTGAATTCCTTACATTTGCCCCAGATAAATTTTTTAATTTGCACTGATGAGGAAGCACTGAACAGGACATAACAGCAGCACTGCAACCTTCTACTCTGACATCCAATGTGACAGAGAGTGTTTACCAAACACCTCTTGCCTGGCACTGCTCAGTTTGGCTCTCAACAAAATCAACTTAGGAACTCCATTCAGATTGCTTTCTGGAGGACTGTTGTATGTTTTTTAGCATGAATTAAACACCTCTTATTAATATAGATTGCAATGCAATATTTGGAGTATATTTTATTTCAAGCTAATGACTGTTTTATCAGTTTGACCATTTAAAATAAGAAAATAATTCTCCTTTAAAGTTAGTATAAATGTTAATTAAATTTTCTTGCATCAAAAATATTCTTCAAAATAAGTGAGTATTGCTTACAATGTCTCTTCTGGACGCTGCTGAACCATCTGTATAAGACAAGAGTTAACAGAAAGCTACCCTTGCTTTTTTCCTAAGAGAATAAAAATGTATTTTTAAAATGTGTTCCAGTTATTTAGGTTGTTTCTACTAAGAAAGTTGAGGTGTTTTCTACAAAATTTACTATCCTTGTAAGCTTTCTCCTTCTGTATATAAATATCATATATAGGTAATTTTTTAGTGTGGGGTTTTTTTTTCATCAGATAGCTTTTGCTGTTTAATGCATAGCCTTCATATTCTTAAGTCACACACAATGAACTATTAAAACTGGAAAATGAAAAACCTGCAGCAGAGAAAGCTTTAAAAAGAGTTATAAAACAGGAACACAAATTTTCATGTACGTAAATATAACAAAGAAATGGAAATCATCCACATTTTACTTGTCAATTTCAAGAATCGCAGTCATCATAACTGACCTTTTCATTTTCTGTAGTAATGGTATGAGTTCTTCCTTTTTCTTCCCCCCCACATTTTTTTTACTTCACTTGTTTCTATTAGGGACAGAATAAAAAAAGTAGTTGTGTTTATATGTCAAGAGTCATGACATCTGGAGTACAGCTGAATGAATTATTTCTTGGTGAGAGTGTTACACAATAAAGCTTGACTGACATTACACAAAATCCGAGACTCTTTCTGATCAGCTGATTTAATTAAAGCACGATGTTTGGTTCTGCACAATGCCTGTGCATAATCTATTACAAGCCTTTCAAAGGTACAAGGATGTAGTGTAAAATGTTATTAGATTGGCTTGCATGACTTGTCATTCTGTTTGCAGATACCTCAAATCAGCTATGCATCCACAGCTCCCGAGCTGAGCGATAACACCAGGTACGACTTCTTCTCTCGAGTGGTACCACCAGACTCCTACCAAGCCCAGGCCATGGTTGACATCGTGACAGCCCTGGGGTGGAACTATGTCTCCACGCTGGCTTCCGAAGGCAACTATGGGGAGAGCGGTGTGGAGGCGTTCACGCAGATCTCCAGAGAGATTGGTGAGTGTGTGCTAACCAGGTTTGGTATTTATAGCTGCTGGGTTCTGGTTAGGTGTCTGCAGCGTGATCAGAACACCCGTGGGTGGCTTACCTGGACTCAAGTGGGTGATTTTGCTTCTTGTGTTTCTGACAAGGTGGCAATTCTGGCAGCAGTTTAAGAAGAGAGGCAAAAAATAAATATCTCCTAACCCCTTTTGGAAAAGGAAAGCTCCTTGATTACTTAGGGGCAAAGAGCAACCAGGTGCTGAACTACAGCCAGATTTGAGGAAATGCAATTTTTGATTCAGCTTAGGGAAATTATGGTCCAGTGAGAGCTTTTTCCGTGTTCCAGTCCACATAAACCTAGAGGTTTTAATTTTGATGAATTTTAAAAACAAGAAACCCCCTCCATTCTGAAGTAAAAGGCATAACCTTGCCATTTTTCCTTCATAATAAAATGTGCTGTACAAATACAGGAGCTATGAGAAGTATGTTTAAGTCCCTTTGATCCTTTCAAAATTTTTTTTCACACTTTCATAGTTTTTTCTGGCCTGAAAAAAAATTACCCTTTCTCAGGAACAGTAGGTTTTGGACACCAAGGAGTAAGATGATGAGTAGGAGGTGGTTTGAAAGAGAGTGGGATTGGTCTTTCACCAAGTACAGGGTTAAATAACAATCACTTTGCCTGTCCTTCCTCAGAAAGCCTGGATTAATCTCCTAGATTTGGCTTATAGGGCATGTACATATAAACTCCAGTTCTTTTGAATCAGCTTGGTTGAAAAAATATGATAATATCTCCCACTTTTACTAACTGCATGTGAATACAGAGAGCATCTCTATCTATAGGAAGGCACATGTGTGTTTCAGCTCCTTATTCTTGAACCATAAAGGTGAGTGATTACGTGCAAGAACCTGGCTGTAGGATGAAACTACAGCCATTTTTGACATTAGGGAACCAGTGTATGCAATATGCTTACTTGTTTGACTGATAAATGTTCTTTTTCCAGCTTCTGGTCATTGCTGTCAGCTCCTGGGTGTGTCCATGGGAGAGCCAAAGCTGTCTACTGTAAATTGCTTTGTTCTGGGGTTAGCAAAGGCATGGATAGCTCTTTCACAGCTCATACCCAAAAGAAAGGGTTCATCTATAGCAAATAGATTGGCTTCCCCAGGCCACCCACTGAATTCATTGGCTGAAAAATAATTTTTTCTTGAAACCACCTGCAACACAGCTAGTTCTGAAAGTGAATAGGTAAAATACAGGACTTTTTACTGTTTCCTGTTTCCAGGAGTATGAGAGAACTTCAGATGAGTGCAAGCAAAAACTTTATTTTCCTTATAATCACAATTGCTTGAGTTTGGGTCAGTTGGATCTCCATTGATCCTGGAATAAAAAAAGACCATTGTAATTTGATAGATAATTAACATGAATAAGATAAATATTATTAACAGGATTGTGAATCCAAAACTGTTAAAATCATCAATAGGTGTCCTAAACATTATAAGATCTGTGTAACACCAAAAAGCATAATAAGTCATGGTTAGTGGTTTGTTTTTTTTCCCTTGTGATTTATGTTTTCTATTAGAACTCTTGATTTTTGGCGGCCTCTGTGTCCCCAGCAACTTACCAACTATCCAACTATTGTGGGTATCAGGGACTCTAATGGTTCTAAAGAAGGAAAGCAGAGGGAGGCAGGACAGACAAGCAATTTTTATTTCCTAGAAAAATACTTAGGTAAACAATCAGGTAAATTGTATGTAACCACAGGGACATGACTGATAACCAGTGCAGAATTGTCAAGAAAAAATAGTATCAAATCCATCTAATAATTTTCTTTGACAGGATAACAGCTTATAGCTGGAGAAAAAGCAATTGATGTGTCATATCTCTCAAATTTTGTAGTGTTATCGCAATTGTCACATATAATATTCTCCTGAGCAAATTTGGCAATTGTGATCTAGGTGTAAATAGGGTGGCTGCAGACCTATTTAGAAAAGTTTTCTCAGAGACCCATTAGCAATGATTTCTGTTTAAATGAAAGAATGTGTTGTGTGTTACTTGGCAGTTGTTTAAGCTGGATCAGGTACCAGCCAATATTTTCATGTTTAACCCAGATGGTCTTGGAATGAAGATTACTGTAAAATCTGGAGGTTACTTTAAGGTTAGAAGGACTAAGACTAGGAGAGTATCTAGAAGAAATCCTTAGAGTCCAAATCTGAAAACACTATCTGGAAAAGGACAAATTTAAGACACCAACAAGGCATTTAGCTTCTGCAAGAAGGATCCATATATATGAATGAGGAATTCAGACAGAATGGTCAGAAAATACTATTTTGTATTACTATTTAGTAAATGGTGCAGGGATGACATTAAATTATAATCTATATTCCTGATTTTTTTAATGGAACATACAGGTGGACACCATCTGTAAAATAATTTGAATAATCCTCCAATTTGTCTGTCAGTTGTGTTAAGTCATTTTGACTCAAGTACAGGTTTTGTCCCTCACTTCAGAAAAAGTGAAACTCCTCAAGCAAGCAAGAGCAAGGACAAATCTCAGAAATGTGGTTTGTGAGGAACAGCTGAGCAGGGGGGCTTAGTTCAGCTGAGGAAGAGTTGACTAAGAAGAGGTGATAGAAAATAATGTTTTCAAATAGGCTTTTGCAGGAAGGTGGATGACCACTAGTTCATCCAAATGCAGTACATGTAAACAGAAATAATGGAATTATTCTTTAGCATTATTCCGTCTAGGTTTGGAGAAAGCCCCTTGTAATGTTTAAGACATTAAGTATTATATCAGCTTACTTGGGGACATTTGGGAACCTCCATTGATAAGGATCCATGAGAATGCATTAGGTGAACACCTGCCCAGTGATTATGTAAGTGTACTTAGCTTTTGCTTGGGGCTGGGGTGCAATGGATGATTTCTTAATGTCCCTTCCAGCCTGATCCTATTAT
Source organism: Emberiza elegans (assembly GCA_024865655.1). NCBI lineage: Eukaryota > Metazoa > Chordata > Aves > Passeriformes > Fringillidae > Emberiza > Emberiza elegans. The sequence goes on along the minus strand of JALJVW010000910.1, from coordinate 34,163,728 downwards.
CCACTGTCTTCAGAATTTCCATCTGAGCCATAGGGCTGGAAATGCTTTTAAAATGGAAACTGAAGAGTATCTAACTATGAAGTCTGAGACTATAGAGTCTATGTAGGTTTACAGAAATCATCACATAGGAGAAGACTGCAAACAACAGCAAAACTTGCCAGGTCTGTGTTAATGAACAGAGTGTTAAGAGAACCTAATTGGGACAATGTGTCTCCTGTGCAGCTGGCATACAAATGTACAGGATAGCTCAGCTCCTTGCTGAGCACTTTGTCCTGTTTAAGATAAGTAGACAACAACTGGAAGCAAAATGAATGTGAAGATAAGCTAATGAAAAGAAAACAATTGAAAAAAGGGTGTGAAAAATATTGATATATTAATTTTTGAAAAAAAATTAGTGTATAAGAAGACATGTGAGGTAGCAGATTTGAAAATATAAATAGGAAAATTTGTTCCTTTGATTTGTTGTTTGTATTGTTTTTTAAAGAGGTGAAAAAGGGGCTAGGGTTTTACCTAATTTTAATAAACAGATTAATTTAATGTACTTATTTAGTATAATGTTGACCCTTTGTTTCTAATTTCCAGTTTGATTGACTCTCTGTTCTACTTCTATTTCATGATCAGTAATATAAGAAAAAGGAAGAAACAAGCTCCCAAATGAAATGTGGAATACTGAAAAGGTCAAAGTGGTGCCACCCTGACATGTCACCAAATATATTACATATCATAATCTGCTCTAATTTTAGTGACAAAGATCCTGTCTGGGACAAAGCAGAACTGGAAATTAAATATTTTACATGACAACGATTGGAAGGAGATTATTCCAGCTCATTCTTCCATGCATTGTTTGAAGACAATGATTAAATTTATAGAATTTTCTACTCCCATTAAAAAGTTAATGATACCACTGTAATCATTTTGACATCATGATCAAATCATTTTGGTACATTGACCAAAGGAATGAATTCCTACTAAATGCTTAAGAGTTTAAACATTAAACTGAAGCTTGACTTGCAGTCTTGCATACTTGAAGGCTTGCGTTTTACCAAGCCTTCATTAAACTGTCGTACTAAATGTTAGTCTTCTATTTACTTTATGTTCATTATCTTTGACCAAATAAATGTTGAAAAGTTTCTGATCCAACTTTCCTTTAATGGTTCATTTCACCTGTTATTAGAAACCAAATGCATTTAGCATTAGAGAGAAAATCATGGGGTGCTTTTCCTTGGTAGGTTTTTTTTTTTGGTTGCTGTTCATTTTGTTTTGTCTTGCTTTGTTTTGTTTTTCCCAAAATACAAAAGCACTTGATTCAGACAATTCTCTTTGAGTTCAGAATATTTGCTCTGTGTGATGCTTGTACTGGAAAATGTAACAAGTCTACAAATAATATATGAAATGCTACATGACAAATTTTATTCACCACTATTGGTCAACTGCTGATAGGCACTGGCAGTGAAACACTTCTGAAACTTTTAGAAGAGGAGGTAAAAATGATAAAGGCAGGTAGTGGAGCTGATCCTTAAGAACATGTGAGAAACTTCAGCACTGCTTGTCCCTTTTTGCCTGCAAGTTTATTTTGCATATCTTGACAGAGGTGCAAAGAGGGGAGCAAAGAGCATTTAATCAAGGAACATTTTTTAATCTTTGACTGGTTGAAAGAACAGCTTCATAGAAGCTATATTCCAGAAGAAAATGGTGCACTTAATTTCAGGGTGTGACCTTGAATAATTGTTTTTAGGAACAAGGTTCTGTAGTTTTACCTACTCCTTTTATACTGGTACATTGCAGTAAACAGCATTTTTCTGAGGAGGGACTACAATTACTTTATGATCTTTCAGATTATTGTATCATTACAGTGACAATGAAAGCTGTATATTAATGATAATGGATGCTGGTGCTGACTGAATGCTACAGTAGCTTTGTTTGTTTCAGACTTCAACACTGGTAGCTATATTTTGTTTACATAGGAAATGGTCTGTGGCATTTCTTTGACATGGTTCTTAAATCATGTTTGTCTCTTGTCAGTTCTTTCAGGGTGTTTACAGTTGTGCATTGTACCTCTGCTTTTATCCAAATAATTGGATTGTTTCTTCACAGAAGAATCACAGAATGGTTAGGGTTAGAAGTGATTCTGAGGATCATCTAGTCCAACCCCCTTCCAAGGCAGGGTCACCTAGAGCAGGTTGCAGAGGAATTTATCCAAGTGGGTTTTGAATGTCTCCAGGGAGGCAGAATTACCTTTCACAATTTTTGGACTTCAAATTTTCAGTGGAGAAAGTGGAAGTGTATTGGGAAGTAGGGAGGGAGTTTTGAGCAGGAAAATAAAACTTAAGTTTTTCCTTTCCACTTAAACTTGAATAATTTAGAAATAAAATGGGTTGCTGTTAAGATTAGTTCATATTTCCTGCAGTAATCTCTGCATACATTTGATATAAAGCTAAAGCTTTTTGTATTTTAAGTAAGATGAATGGACTTCTTCCACACCCCCAAGATAGTGTTTAATAGAAGATTAAAAAATCTTGCAACTTGAAGATGAAAGAAATACAATACATGAAATGTAACCTTTTCCCCAGAGATATTTCTGCTTTAAAGTCTGTTTTCAGGCATAACAAATTAATTTTCACAACTAATAATATTCTAACATACCCTTGCTAAGGGTAAACAGTTTAATTCAATTTAAGTTTTATTTTCATATTTATGCAGATAAACCTCTATTGATAGCACTGTATTTCAAGCTGCAAGCTGTAATTAATCATAACACTATATAATTGGCTAGAGGAGCTTCAAAGTAATGTTGAAAAATTTCAAAATCAGATGGTAGGTGTATTAATATTGCAAAAGCTTGAAAATTACTCCAGTTTTTAATATTTGTACCAATTAGTACCTGATAAAGAACAGTATAATTTCTAGGGATTTAAAATGAAGGACTATTTTAATTTCTCTCAGTGGTGCTAATCAATTTGTAATTCTTAAGCTATAATTATTTCTTTTCTCTATAGTTTAGGGAGATAGAGCAGTGAGCATACTTTCTGTGTATGCTCTCTGACCTTCCAGTAATTGTAGGCAGAGGGACTTTAATACTCTTGAGGGGTTTCTTCTTAAGTCAATTAGTTAAGGCACTTTTAAAATGTCCTATAGGAAGCTTAATATCTGTAGTACTGTAAGTCCTGCAGAAGTCTCTATAGTAGGACTTTTTTCTTCCTTTTGCTTCATGTGAACACCAGATGTTTGCATTGGTTGTGAACTCAAATTCAAATAGTGGTAAAGATGTCCAGGAAAGTTTATTTCATCAGTGCTTTTAGCGCAATGACTTGTTTGTAGCCATTTCAAACTTCTTAACTTAGTAATGATATCTAATTCAATTTTTAAAAATGTGTAAATACAAAAAATTGTAAATGTGATGATGATAATTTTAAGCAAACAGTCCTATTAGATTAAGAGTTAAATTCAACAAAAATATTTTTGTTGAAATATAGTGTGTGATGGTATGTGCAGGGGTTGAACCTCCACAGCCTTGGTGTTGGCATCATGCTCTCACCAGCTGAGCCAGTCTCAGGGTCTGGAATCAGATGCATTCATGTTAAGAAGGTACATCTGATAAAGAAAAATCATTGAGCCTCTTGAGTTTTCTGAGAAAATTTCTTTGTCTCTCAGTATTTCTTTTTGTCTTGAAATGGTTTCTATTAGTTTTAAATATTTAGCATTTTTTTAGAAGGCTTTGCTTTCCACCTGGAGAACTGTAAGTTTTAAAAATTATGTGAGCAATGCCTCATGATGGATATTAGCAATATACTCTTAGTATCAGCTCTTTTGTGATCTGTGGCTGCAGTTAAAACAATGAAGCCTTGGAACTGTCAGACTGAGCCAGACACTGCAAGTCAATATCTTGTCTCCAGTGGTGGCCTCAATACATGGAACAGAAAGACACCAAAATCTTACTTAGTCACTGGCAGAAATACTTATCCAAGAAATGTTCTGTAACCCTGGGCATTTAGTGGTTGATACTTAGATTTCCTGAAGCATGAAAATTAATATCCATTATAATTTCTTTCTGTTACCGTTTTACCATTTTAACCTCACTTGTTAAATATTCTCATTTGGATGCTACAAATGGTATGCAGGAGAATCCAGTTAACCTCCTTCATAGTGTGCCTCCTTACTTAACTCTGGGTTATAAGATATGAAGTAATTTCAGTTTAAAGGTTTTGGTTGTCACTTCCTGGATCTTTTATTTCATTTATATCTCTGGTAAGCTGTGTAGCCATGACTGAACACTCCAAGTAAAGCTTTACTGTTGATTTATGTAGTGTCATTGTAATCTCATTTTTATTCTCAGCCCCAATCTTTATGCATCCTGACAAACTGTAAGCTTTTTCTGTTGGCTGCTGGGTATCAAGCAAATTATTTCCAAAAGCAATCTGTTCTGAAACTCAAAGTTTATTAACAAATGGTAACAGCTGATTTAGAACCCAATGATGTGTGTGAACAATTCCAGGTATTTCTGCCAGCCTGCTCTCCACTGTATTTGTCAATAGTCAATATTTTTCTATGATATACTTGTTTATCTATCTTTGTGAATACTTTGTCACTTCTCCCTGCTCTTGTTTATTTCAAGTAATTTTATCCCATTTTCAAAATTTCCAATCTTTCAATTCAGTACACTCCCTCTCCTTTTGAAGATGTTGGTGTTAAACAAATCAAGCCCTTTAGGCATTTCTAGAGCACATGTTTATTAACTTTTTCCAGTGCTGAGTTTTGACTCTCTATTCCTTCTATTCATTGTTTTTGATCCTTGGGAGTTCCTTCCCTCTCCCCACTCCCCAATTTTTAACTGTTCATTCAAAATCTTCTAAAAACTGTATTATGAATGTTAATAAGAATGTTATTCTTTATGCAAAGCTGATACTTCAGTTTTAATAGTAACTGCTGTTGCGTGCTGTCTAAGTACTAAGAGGAGAATGCAGAGAGATTTGAATTTACCTTATAAATGTATCTTGTACAACTGTATGCCCCTCCTGTATGCCTTTATTCTTCAAGGTACTTTAAGCTATGTAGGTTCATATCTGCTGCTGTGCCAGGGGTGCTGGTAGCTTGAGGGTGAAGGTTAGTAACTTGGCTAAGTTGAATTTTTGTTATTGTCCAGCTGCATGTGAAGCCACTGACTCAGTCACATAGTCCATGGTCTTTCAAATGTTAGATTAGCCCTAAAAGAAACTTGGAATTTTTCTCTCTTCAGAATTCTTAACAACTGATAGTTTATGAATTGAGACAGAGGGAAAATGCATTATGATTTTTGTAGAGATTTCTGTATTACAGCTGAAGCATATTTTGTTCAAATTACAGTATAATTTTATTTTTGATAGCTACAAAATGAAACAGAAAATGAATATTTAATCTGATTGGTTTGCAATGATGCCTTCTGATATTAAAAAGAAAAAATGAACAAATGTAACTGAGACTTCATTTTCAAAATTTTTCAACAATTTTGTCTGAATAGTAATATTTATCAGAAAAAAGTAATCATAAACATTAATGTTACCAAATGATTATCTTTCCTTCCTTCCATAGGCTAAATGTTGTTAATAAATGGTGTATGTGCACAATATATAGTCTACTTTCCTGGGCAGTCCCATGGATGTCTGGGAAACTGTTAAAGCAGACAGTGCTGGGTTTTTTTTTCCCTCTGAAGATAAAGCAAAGTGAGAAAATAGCTATTCATCATTCTGTGTTTATGTAATAGATGAGTGACTTCATGCCCATTGTTATTTACTGTACTGTGATATATCTACCTCAGTGGTAGGGAGATTATAGTAGGCAGGGCCCACTATCTTTCTTCCTTTATATTATGGTAAATTTCAATGTGTTCTGGGGAATCAGGGGGATTTTCACTTCTCATTTTACTTCTTTGACTTTCCCTACTTGTTCCACTGTTTGGATTGTCACTGGCTGCTATTTTTAATGTGCCATGCTAACACAAGATTCTTGAGCTTTGCTGAATGATGTAGAAGGGTTGACTGAGTCGAATGTTGCAATGCTGACAGTATTCTTGCAAGAATAAATGCAAATAATGTCTGATTGTAAATGTCAAAGAGATATTCTTGTCTTCATTTTACTTACTTTCTTGCTGTTGTTGATGGCCAGGGGCCCACATTGTAGCCTGAGTCACAGTAAGCACATGTTTGCTATTACACATGCAGTGGGGTAGCTTAGCAGTAACAACTCTCTCTCAGGTGTTCAGACTGGGGTAACCCTTCAGATGGAAGTCATTCCCTCAATTCTGTTATTTAATGAACTTTCCACAGAGTTCCAGAGAACTCTGTTCAAAAAACAGTATTTCAAGAATTGCTCTTATTTGTTTCAGAAAAAAACCCAGGCATATGTGTATGCCTCACTAATATTTAGAAAAAACTCCTGCATTGTTTTTTTGTTATAAATGAATGATTTTTATGCAAATTGCAAGCTGTGATACCACCACTTTAAACTGGGATGACAGAAATATGCATATTGTGAAAACTCACAACTTATGAAAAAGATTTTTTTTCTCTTGCCAAAGTGTTTCTTAGGTTCTCTCAAGGACAGAGGAAATGTATGATGTATGATGAAAACAGAGTTGTTTGTTCCTCTACTTTCTTAAATACAAAATGATTAGACACTTTTCGTCACTTTCTAGAAGAAACTGAAAGAGAACTAATTGTTTAAAATGCTGACATTCTAACAAAAATGCCAGTCTGTCCTTAATATTCTTCATAAAAACAGGATATTTTGACTAGGCAATTAATCAAGAGAATGAGCTACAAAACAATACCCTTGAGTAGCACAGGTGTCATGCAGATAAATCCCTGTGTTGCTGTGTCTGTACGCATCCCAAAATTTTCCTGCCACATCCTTCTGGGGCATCCTCTACAGCAGCATACAGGAATGCACATTGCCCTTCACATGCCTTCATAAGTCATCTTCTCCTGGGATGCTTCCTGAAGTGCTGTGATTGGGCTGTCATAGAGAGAGGAACAAAATTTCAACCTCCTTGTAAACAAAAGAACAAGGGGGTTGTAGGTTTCAAAACTGAAGGACTGACTCGATTGAAATGCATGCATCTGTGTAATTTGTAGATGTTAGGGGAGGGATGGTGGGCTAAGAAAACCAAATATATCCCAACACCTTGATGATTCCTGCAAACATCTATGCTGGAAATGTTCAACTGCCATTAAGGGATCCATGAGAACTGTATGATGAAATTAATCCCAAGGATGTTAATGCTCTCTCAGGTAAGATCAACCACACCTGTTTGCAGAAGTACCAAGTTAAGATCTCTTTTCTTTTAAAAATGGGAACCAAAAATCTGAACTAAACTTGGAGGGAAGTTCTTTATTTTTTTAGGGATTCCTATTTTCCTTTTAACCTATTTTCCTTTATTTTGAGGGTGAGTGGGTGGGTGTCTTTGTCTTCTGCATGGACCCCTTCCTTTAACACAGCATGCAAATCCTGGGACATCTTAGAAGATGGCTCCAGAAGGATGAGAGGGAATGCTATTCTGTAGTCCCAGGAAATAAGCAACTTTCATTTTATGAAAGTTGAAGCTGAAGTTTGGTATGAGTACCATGAAGCCTTGCTTTCACGGTAGAATGGGAGCCTATATAGCTCATCAGAGCCTGCCCAGGTCTTTGGTAACTGCAGAGTTCTCATGGATAAGGGGAATAAAGCACAAACTGAGGCCCTTTCTGCCGCTGTGCTCAGATGGGAGGCAGATGAAGGCAGTAGGTCTGTATGCACTCTGCCACGTGCATTGTCATATATTCCTATTGGATTTGGCATTCCAGTGGCATGCTGGATTTGCTGTGAGATGCATTGCAACATCTGCTAGGGACAGTAAATTAAGTTATGTGATTGTAAATATTTTACCTAATATGAATGCACTTAACAAGTACAGATAATTGTGCTGCTCAATTTATGAGAATTGTCAAACCTCAAAATTAATTCCATATTATGGTATCTTATGGATTAAATCCTTTCAAGGCTTATTCAGGAAGTAGAAATATTAATAATATTTGATTAAAATATTTTGACTAGTTAATGTTTTTGGGTTTTTTTTTTTCCCAGAATCATTAGCTTTGTAAATTATAATGCCCCTTTCACAGAAGTGAAATGTTAGAGCCAACCTGAAGAAATTCTTTCTGTTGCTAAAATGTATGCAAAAATGTGGGGTTTTTTTTTTTTTTCCTCTGGTTAAGTGCAAAAAAATTGGTTTAATAATTAAAAATTAACCTAGGGAATGTTATTCATGACATAGGTTTTTACAGGCTTAGTTATAAACTTTTTATTGTAATTAATGTGCATTTCATTGTTAAATGCCTTAATTGCTTTGATATTTTAATTAGATGTACATGAGTTGGCAGTGATGACTGTACAGAGGCTTTTAAAGCCATGGAGCTTTGAGGATGCTTTTTCTTTTTTGGACCTTGGTAGAATCTAAACTCTAGGTGGGGAGAGGAGGATTTCATGTGATGGCAAATGTTCAGTTGAGATGCAGAAGGACTTTTCAAAGAGAGAGCAATGGTATTGGCCAGTTTTTCACAATAATGTCCATGAAATTGTAAGTTTGATTAGTTAAGGTCAGTTTAACTGGGGTTGTCTTATCTTTCTTTGCCTTTTCTGATAAACAACTTCAAAGAAGACAGGTTTTTGGAAGAGGAACTTTGGATGTGTTCAGGAAATGTGTTAGAGATGGAAGAGCATCAGTTCCCATATGTACACTTGCCACAGGCACTGAAAGCTTGTGACAAGCCCCTCTGGGCTACCTGCACATCAGGTGCCTCTCAGGAGGAATGATGGAAGGCATTCAAGGACTTCTGGGCTGGCTAGAGAATCACTTTGTTTCCTTTTAAATAACTCTTTCTTCTCATTTATTTCTGTTGTTGTACAGGCTGGTTATTCTGTTGTTGTAGAATACCTTGTGTGTGAAAAAGATTATGTACAGGCTTAAATGGTAGAATACATAGTGTTTAAATGCTTTTTTTCCTCTAGTCCAATTACATAGTTTAGACAGAAGAAAACAGGGCAAATGAAAAGTGAAAGAAGGGAAAAAAAGAACATAAAGTGAAGAAGTGCTTGGTGGATATCTTCTGTTATCTGTTATCAGCTTTGAGTTTATTATGTGCAGTCTAATAAAGTGCTTAACAAAATACAATTATGTTTTGTTAGGAAGTGGTTTTCTAGGCAGTGTAATATATTTCTGAACAGGGAAGTAAGCCCCTGAATTCTGCCTAGTTTGGTTTAAGTTATGCACTAGAAGGGAAGGAAAACAAAGCAAGATTCAAGAGTGGACAAGAGCAGTTTATAAAAAGAACTGTTCAATTCTCATTTGCTTGAGACAGAGTGGAATCAGACTCAGAAACCCAGGTGATCCTTTTGCACACTCTTGGTCTTAGGATTTGCTCAGGGTCAGAACAGTTGTGCAGGATCAAAGCTTGAAAGTCGAGTTTGGGTTCCTGCTGCCCCCTCAAATCATCCTTTCTTGCTCAGGCAATTTATCAGTTCTTTAAGAAGGTATTTTGATTGATGACTTGGTAATTTTATTCCATTTTAAAAGGATTTATTCAAATGAAACATGAGTCTTGAGTAAATGTTTCTTTTGATGGTGCACAAAATCCCTATACCCTACCTCACTCTGTCTTACACAACAGAAATGAAATACATTGAGAAATATTTTTTTCACTCCAATTTTGAGGTATGATTTTGCAATCCAATTAAAAATGTGTAGCTTTTAGCTTGGAGAATATGTTTTATACTAAATCATACTTTCACTTGGAAAAGGTTGCTCTTGAAGCAGTTGTAGCTTATGGATTATTTGGCATATCAGATGTGACTGTTTTTTTTTTAATTATTGTTTATTAATTAAAACAATATATATAAAACAATAAAAAGATGAATGCAATACCAAACATTCACCTGTGCAACTGAGCTCGGATCTCAGTTATTTGTGCAGAAGCTCCTTTGCTAACTCCAAAGCAGAGGAATCCCAGTGTTAGGAGATCTTCATGATTCACCATTTAGCAGACTGTGCCATGTGCAGTTGACAGAATGGTGAGAGAATTTACACAGTGCTGTTGCTTTTGCTTACTCAACATTATTAATTCTTTGCTTTTACAATCAGTGAATTTCCCACCATTCTAATTAATTCCTTTTCATACATGTGAATAAATAGATTTTAGACAATTAAGCAATTGAATATAGGCTGACACCACTAAAATATAACATAATGAGACACCAAGATTAGCCTCAGCCCTTCTCCAATTAATTTGCTCCATCAACATTTTATTCTTACTGAAATCCTTGTTCACTGATAGCTGGATAAAAAATAAAGCAATCATTCTATCACAGAGGCAATGTGAGGGGATGGAGGGCAAGAACCTGTAATTTTTGTATTAAAGTAATTCCAATACTACTGAATCTGTAGGAATAAGCTAATGGATAAAACAATGCTAAAATCATGTGTATTTGTCTTATCTTTTGCATTTACTATAAGTTCATAATAAAACTTAACCCTAGGTTTAATCTCTTGATTATTGATTGATGTTATGCATCATGAGGAACAAAATTATTGAAGGCAGAAACAAACCTGGTATTTGTCCATTTCAGACTTATGAAAAGAAAGGAAGTAAAACCATCTTGTGGACTTGTACAGTTTAATACATTAAACTAGTTGCCAGAAAATAGTTACTTTTGATTTAGTTTTAGATACAACATCCTATGCTGTGTTTTCCAGTAACTGAGTGGTTCCTGCTTTTTCAGGTTTTGTTATTGATTGTGTTGAGTTGCAGAACTTAGGGCATGTATATATAAATATTTGTGGTGGCAGTGGGGAGAAGAATGAATGGTCCTTGTATAAAAGTGGAGAGAGAGATCAAAATCCCAAAGCTGATGGCAGAGTACTAGGTGAAATGAAAGCATTACAAATGCTATGTGCTACCACAAGATCTTTGTGGGGGGGAAAAAAATCTCTAACTTCTCAGAACTTGCTCATGAAAGCCTTTCAGGTTAAGGAAGGGGGGAAAGGGAAAACAAGAGATGCAGTTGCTTGACAAGGAATTAATGATGAACAATAGGTAATTAATTCTGTAGTATGACATGAGGTCAGAGCCCCAGGTGGCCTTCCAGCTGTCATTTTTTCCAACTTAACTCTTAGATAGCCAATTAATTCCTCTGAAAGTTCCTGCTTGAAGCTTCTGGTTGCAGGCATGCCATGTCCTCAACACTTCAAAAATCCTCAGAGAAGTCTGAAACAGTGGCTGTGATCAGGAGTTTCATTTGGTGCTGTGATCCATCTGTAGGGTTACTCTGGGACCAGTGGATGCTGATTTTTGGGGATGTGTGAATGACCTTCCCAGGCTGACTGCAGCCAGAGCCTACCTGGCCAGGAGGGTGCCTTTACCTCTAGGGTTGCACACAGGTGCACTCCACGAAGGTGCAAAACCTAAAACTTATTTGGGGAAATTAGTCCAAGTGATGCCTTTTAATTTGGAATCTAAGATTAAGAGTAGCAGGTGTGCATGTTTAGACCCACAACCTCAGATATACAAACAGAAAATATCTGTACATTCAGAACTTTATTTGGCAGAAAATAGAATACAAGAATATGAACCGACGAGCTTACTTATTTTCTCATGGTTTGCCTTCAAAATAGTTGCTGTTTAAAAAGAATTTCCACTATGAACAAAGGGATCACATGTGTATTCAGTTCGTTGGTAATTTAGCTGCTCAGTTTCATCAAACAGGAGTTTTCCAGGATTGCCTGTGGCAAAGGAGTTACTCACAATGTGGAAGATCATCCAATTACAGTTTAAAAAAACTTACAACAAAGACAATTAACAAAAGAGAGAAGTCTCTGAGAGCATAAGGAAAAAGAAGAATGAAAAAGTGTGATGGGGGTTGTGTGAGAATAAGAGCTTCTCTTATATCTTTGATTAAAACAAGGGGATTTACAGCTCTAGTTTATTTTTGCAGTTAAAGTAATTGAGATCCCTGGTGTTGGGACACATGCTTGCTTTCCTTTCTTTCACCTCCTTTTTCCCATTTCTCTCTCAATTTTGCTATGAACAGACCGCATACTTATATGAAAAACTGACATTTGATTCAAATTGTGTGGTTTTAGATTTATAGATGTTAACAAAAAGGGATCAGTGGTCTGTTGCAGAAGGAGGGAGGGGCAGTAGGATAATGAAATCTTCCTCTGCATTTTTCTATTGACTTCCTAAATTCTTTAGAGTGTCAATTTAAGTGGACTGAGAAGTCCCCATTTTGGTCCAGAAACTTAAAATGTCAGTCAGATAGTGCCTAACTCAATCGTGTCATTAGCACCTGCATGTGGTCTAATAAAAGGTTCAGAAATCTCAGGTCTCTGTCTGTGGCTAAGGCCTTTCCCAGAAATAAACCTCTAAGGGTTTATATATGTAGAAACTGATTCACCAACATTTCCTACACCATGATGTGTAGTTGGGCCATTTTATTTAATAGCCAGTTGATCCATCCATGCTCCCTGAATTTATTTGTTTTTTGTTGGAGACTAAGCATATAAAAGGCTTTGGGATTTTCTAAGCTGCAAACATCTCTGGGTCTAAAATTAAAGAACAAAGAGTTTCCATGAGCAGGGGCATAATGAAGTCTTGTTAACTATGGGTTAATATCTTATGGTTGAATTGGGTGAGAACTTTAATCAAAGTTTTATCTGTTGTTGGAGCATTTGATGTGTCTTTCCTGTGTTGGTGCTATGATGTCTACCAAAAACTGAGATTAGCCTTTCCCGAAGGGAGACCACCTAACCGAATCTTGTCTCTAATCAGCCTTGTGCTTTCACAAAAGATGAATGTGCTTAATAAGCTTTTGGACCGCTACCTCTCTATCAAATTTGACAAAATTCTTAAAACAGCTGGTAGACCTCTTGCAATATGCCAGAAAAAGGGTACATTGTTCCACACAGGATACCATGGCCTAACTGTATAGGTTTTGTTACTTTGGGAAACAAACAAAGAAGAAAATATCTGAAATGTACAAAGCATGCTGATAATGTGGTCAGAACTCAGTCTGGGGTTTTAAATGAAAGGCCTCTTATTTACCTCTGAAATTAGGTTTCTTGCAGTAAATACTGTTTTTTTTCCTCTTAGTAATTATTGAAAATAAAAAGAAGAATAAAGTTTCTTTCCAAAATTATCTCCCTCCTTGCTCTTCCCCTCCTGCCCAAGAGAAAAATAAAGGCATCAAGTAAAGGCTTTTATTTTTGATGATTTATACATTGTTTATAAGACACCATCAGTGCCTACAACTTTATTGCAAGGCAATATTTACCTTCATATATTATTGGTAAAATTCAGAACTCAATGTGACAAACTGCAAAGATCGTAGTAACTGTAAGTACTGTGTGTGGTAAATGTCAAGATTTTAATTGCACCTAAGCCACAGGCTTCTTATTGCTTTTTTGGAGGAAGCATGTAATTGAGCATCTCCCCAGGATGTTACATGATGAAGGGATTCATCAACATACTTTACCTGCTGCTGCTCTAAGAGTAGAGTGGTTAGTGTGTAGCTTTCGGCTGTAAAAAACATACCCTGAGAAGGCGAAAAAGGAGAAATGTGTTTCTGTGATAGTGTCTCTCCTACATACACAGCAATTTAATATCACCACAGTTAAATAAATTGTCAGTGCCATAATGTGGTTTTTCGCCTAGGTGCTGCCTAACCTTTGCAGGATATAAATAAAGAGGCCATTGCTGAAGACAGCAGATGGAAACAAATAGTGAATTTAACTCTCTGCACTATTTTCAGCTGGTGTGAGAGTTGTTTTTTTTCTTCAACTGTGAACAGAAGTTAGCTTTTAATATGCAAATCTGACTCAGTCCCTCACAGTTACAAAATTTGTGAGCATTTTTCACAAATATGTGGATAGCCCAAGACCTGCCTGAGTAACTGGCTGATTTGGACTAGGGCAGGTAAAAGGTCTCAGTGATGTGCTAAGCACAAGCTTCTGCTTCAGTTCATCCCTGTAGTTATCAATGCCCAAGATGCATTTATTGTGGGGGTGCTTGAGGTGGAGTTGCAGCAGGTTCAATGTAATCTGTGTCCTCTGGCACCACAGATTAGAAAAGAAAACTCTTTTATCTGAGTCACTTTCACAGCACCCTGCTCTGACTTCTCCTTAATTCTCCAGCACCAGGGAGTGTAATGGTTTTCCTCTGGATGGATCTTGTCTTATGCAAGTATTTATTGAGGAGCTGAAGTGCTTAACCCTCTTCTCCCTCACATTTGCCCAGGATGTGCTGTCCAGTGTTCCTGTGGTAGCAGTTCATACCTGTGGCCTCAGCTGCTCCAAAGCAAGATTCTGGGTGTTGAGCTGTGGGTTACGTTGAGTTTGCACCTTGCTGTGACACAACATAAGGAGAAAGAACTGTGTCTTCTCCCTCAAGGGTGTTTCTCTCCCAGCATTTATCTCCCAGTTATGTGAGTAGAGGGCTGCAGGTTCTCTCTGGATGTAAAAAAACCTCAGACCTGAACCTCAGCACAAAGGTGCCCTAGGAAACAAATTTGCTACTGTCCTGTTGAAAAAATTTTCCATGCAAGCTCTCAAGCCCTGACAATGGGCTTTAGGTGTTAATTCCAGGAGTAAGATTGCTCTGTAAGCATTTTATATTCTGTTGCTTTCTGTGAATTGCTATAATGCTTGGCTATTATTTCTTCAGCTTCCTGTTTTTTTGAAAGTGTTTGGAGACAGGCCTTAAACTTTTGGTTGTTATTGAATGAGGGCCCAAAGTGATGTTCAGTGAATCTGTTGCCAGACAGTTTGCTGTCACTGGGAATAGGCTTCAGGAGCCATCCAATTCCATCTAATATCATGTTCCTGTGCTCTCGAGCGTAGTGTCCTCTGAATGACAGAGAGATACAGCAAAGCTGTTATTTTCTAGGCAGGCAGAGATTTTCCAGCTTTGTTAGGATTTCTCAAGAGAATTAGTCTGATAGGTGACTAAAGAAATACTTATGTTGGTCATGTTTTCAAGGTAACGTTTTATGAGATTTTTCATAACATTTAAGTGATAGCATTACTCCTTTTCCAGAGCTCTTAATTGCATTATGTATCATCTGGCTGCATAGAAGAAAAATATGCTGAAATCTGGAAATGGATGAAATGAATGCTTGAATTAGTCCCATAGCAAAACCTTTTGTTCTAGAAAGAAGAGAACATCTTTAATTCTTTACACTGTAGGAGAAGAGGAAGAGCTGGTTTGGATTTACATCCATTATAATTCTGCCCCAGTGACTTCAGCACATTGTGTTGTGTTAGGCACTCGTGTTCAATTATGGAAATGATGCTTTAGAAGAAGCTCTTTTTAATAAAATTCATAGATGTTTTGAAGGAAACAGGCTGATGATCACTGTAAGGTGACAGATGGAGGGAGAATAAACAATTCAGAAGTAACGTTATGGTATTCTGTGGGTTACAATTGGAATCTGGGTCATAGACTGTCTAGTATACATATTTGAATAGGCTTTGCAAGTACTTCTTGCTGTTGACTGCATTAGGATCACAAGACATGACAGTGCTGAAGGAGTTGGCCGGACAATTTGGATGTGTCTGTTTCAGTGTTTGTAGACCAGCCAGTATATCCTGATTTTCAGATGCTAGTATGAAATGGAGCTGCAGTGTAAAAGTAGGTACTGCTTAGTTTAATTAAGAATAGTTTTGATGCCCAGCTGTCTGGGTGATTTTTTTCAGACTAATTATTCTTGTGGTGTAAAGAACAAGGGACCCAATGCACTCTTGTGCTGCTGCAAACTAGATACAAACACCTCTAACAGTCGTTCTCTAGAAAGCAACATGAAATCAAAAGAGCCTTCTGAGCCTTATTGAAATGAGAGGAGAAATTTAATATCTAAAAGCCTTTCTCAGCTTGTCATGATGGGATCCAAGCATGGCATTGAGTTAAAAGGCGCATCCTGTAACTGCCTCTTAAAGGCAGCGTGGCAAATGTTAATAATGATGTCCCCTGACTGATAACTGCAGAAGAGCAGGCATGTGACATTCATTTTCCTTCCTGCAGAGACACATAATATCTGCAGAATCACCTATTGCTTTCTTTGGGATCGTGACCTCTTGATGACAGCAAGAATGACCTAACTCAACACTGGAGTTTAGGATATCTGACATAATGAAATGGGCCATACTGGAAACATTTTCCCTCAAAGCTTGTTGAAAATAATCTGTTCCATCTGCCTGTTGAAACTCTGATGCTCTGATATTTTCAGTAAGAACAACTCATTTTCAATCTGCCTATCAAGAAATATTCATGAAAAATAATTGGCTATACCAGTTTTAAAACATGAGTCTAAGAACTGCACGGTAATTGTGTCAGTATTCAAGCAGAAGAAGAGATAAAATTCAGTGAATAAATGATTCATCATTAATTACTGCCATTTCATGGGCACTCAGAGTATGATAGGGATGTACAAACCTTTGCCCAAAAATCAACTGATAAAAAGAGTATGTTCCTGATGATTGCATGAATATTAGGTGTAGGTTTTATCAGCAATGCAGCAATAACATTTGTTTTTGTGAGTTTGTTATTAGCCTTTTTTTTCAATCTAAATCTCACAGTTATTCTCTAAGTCAATGGTCTTTTTTGCCTCACCCAGATTAATTTGGTTTCTTCTAATTTGCCCACTTGTTCTTTCAAATTTCCTCCTGAGACATTTCTGAAATTCTGTGAGGAGTTCATGCCTTCAGAACCAAGGCAATGTAGCTGAATTATTTTTTTTGTGGATGTAGGAGGAGAAATTTGTTTTGCTGAATTATGGGATACTAGTGTTGTGTGTCTCTAACATTACAAAATAATTCATACAGTTATCTTTTTAAAATAACTTTATGGGAACATTATTTGCGTATTTGTAGAGATTAATTTATTCACTATTATAATTAATTGAAAGATTCATGCCCTTAATGAAGTTTCTGCTCTTGAAATCTCTGCATTCATGTAAAGTGGTCTCAAGACCCTTCCCTGACAGCAGGTACAAGGTTACAGAACAGAAATGTTGCAAATTCCAATATTTCACTTCTTTAATGGTGCTGTCATTTGAAGGAAAATGAACAATTACATGCACTTCAAGTGTGTACCACTCTGCAGCATTAAATTTTGTTGTTAGTGATTGCAACAGACAGTGCATGCAGTGATGCCATGTGTAGCAGCTGTCGTGCAATATCATTGGGAACAAATTTTCCTCTGACTGTAGTACATGAACTACCGCTAAAGAAAATATGGAGCTGAGTATCAGGAAAAATACAAACTGGGATTTATTTGGACAGTCCATTCTGGCAGTCAAAGGAATTGTGCACCTGTTGGTATCTTTTAATTCAAACTAGAATTGCTTTCTGGATATACTACATACAGATGATTTACATCTTTATAATCTGTTATGGCAGTCCCTGAAACAATTCAGTAAAGAAGTAGAACTGGTTGGGTTATGGACTATGATGAAAAAAGTTACGTTTTCTACATTTTAAATCCTAGTCTTTCAGTTTAATTATGCAATTAAGATATAAAGAACAAATGGAGGCAATGTATTAAATCTGTGTTGAGACAGCTAAACCGAACCATAAAAAAGACTATGGAAGATGATGCCTGGTTAAAGAAATACAAGTCTTCATAAGTGGGAATTTTAAGAGACATTAAAGACTGTTGGACTGTATAAAACTGAGGTCATATCTGCTACTGCAGGAATCAGCCAAGGTGCCCATCTGTCAGGCCCACTGGGATGGTCATAGAGCACAGTAATAACCCAAAGGCTTATCTGAGCTGCAGCTCAGTTTATTGGTCACTGAGCCAAACTCCCCACTACTACATTTGAAGACTATCTTTCTAACAGAGCAATCAGTATGTAGAGCATATTCATGTTTTCTCTGCTTTTGAACAACTGGGAGGTCCCATTCATTCATTGTTTGCATAAATCAGAAACGTTATAAGGGTAATAAGTAACTTTGTACATTTTTCCTCTGAATTCCGAAAATCTTTGATCTTTTGTTGATTGGCTGCTATTGGCCTGTATCAGGGTAATATATATGGACCTTACCACAAAGCCCCCTTCTTTTCCCCCCTTAACTTCTGGATTACAGAACCCCTGGCTGGTGTGATGATATTTAGACTCTGGAGACAATCCATCTGGACCTTTTGAGTAGGACTGTGAGAAGACACTTGGCCATCCTGCCTTTGCATCCCTATCTCTTGGCTTATAACAAAATGAACCTTTCCAGCCCTTTGATCTACTCAGAAGGTTTACTCAGAGGAGAAGCAGCAACTCCCCTGTGTGTAGGAAATAGTGGTGGTTTTGATATTTGTGGTTGTATAAGGCTTTTAGAAACTGGAACTAATCACAGATAAATTGTGTCTATTGTAGTTACTTCATGTTTTTCCAGGTGGCAAAACAAATACCAGGGTTTCAAACTGTACTTTAAATTTGGTGAAGTTTTGATAATACTGAACAGATAATCTTTCTATGAGGTGAGAAAAGTCTGTAAATGAAAACAAAGCACGATTACTGAAAATGGGAACATGAAAGTGATAAAATTTAAATACTGGGGAAAGCTCTAATATTTGCAAGAAAATACCTTAAATTCTTTGAAGAATAGACCATACTCCATGTGTTTTTACAGTATGTCATCTGTTGATTGGGTAAGTGTTCTTTTGCAGATAGTCTCTCCAAAACTAAATTGCTGGAAGATGCAGATTAAAATGTCTGCAGGTGAAGAGATGAAGTATGTACTGAAGACTTCACTAAATACAAAATCTTTCACAGTGGCCTTTGTGAAAGCCTAAAATTACTTCTGTCATTTGTTAAATTCATTAGTCCTTTTTTATTTGCTTGATTTCTTAAAATATATTTGAGAAAACAAGGCCTGTGATATTTGCTCATTTTATAATTGTTTTATTTTTTATTATTGCTGAGATTATTTTAAACAAGAGGACTATTAAAGCAGGCAGATGAACAATGAACAAATGCTACAAAGATTCTGTCTGACAGGAAAACATAGCCTGAAACCGAAGGGATTTGTTATTTCAATTTTATTTGTAGTATGTTACAGGATGCTAAAGATATGAATTACTGAAGAACATGGAAAGTTACTTATAAAAGGCTTCAACAAGCAAAAAAGTTGAGGGTGTCTAAGCACAAGGTTACCTGTCTAGTTCAAGTGGAAGTTTTTGCATTTGGAGTGCCTTCTGTTACTCCTGGCTGTAGATCTTTAATGTGACACACAAAAATTAAACACAGACAGTGCTTTTAACTTCCCTGAAGCAAAACCAACAGATAAACTGTTCTAAGAATATCTTCTCTACACAAAGGGACCTTTAAATATTTTCTGAAATATTGTGATTTATTATCTGTTTCATGATCATATGCAGGGCTGCCTTCCTTCTGAAAAGTCTTTTTAAGTGGTAGAAATTTACCTGTGAGAGATCTAATTTTTACATTTCCAGAATGCAGATACTTCAGGAGTGGAATGTGCTGTGTTTCTATAATTGCAACACCTAAAGCAATTATTAAAGAGGAAGAGATAATATACTCTTGGGATGGGAAGAAAAATTATGAAGCAATGAGAGGGATGCTATAGTAAAATTTGGCCAAAATACTTGTTAAATAGGTAGCCTAATGGTATATATTTAAGCATACATGAGAAGTATAAAATAAAAGCTACCTGTTGAAAGAGGATAGAAAGCGTTATTTCTGAAGTTGAGAGAGGTTTTAATAAAAACAAAAGAATAAGAGGAAGATTTTGTTTTTAAAGGTCTAAGGTAAAAGAACACACTGACCTTTTAGGTATATGACTACTACAATTGATACGATACACATGGCAGTGAACTGGCAGCAGAGTGATAGATCTACTAAAAACTGAGAAAGAGGGACAAAATGCTTCTTTTTTCCTTTAATGTTTTGATATTTTGTTAATTTTATTACTTTGACTTCACTGTGTTAATAGTACTGAAAAATTGCCAAAAATATAAAATAACTTGTAACAGTGAAAGGAGAAATGAGTTACAGTGGGTATTGAGAATGTCTGAACCACATAAAGGCATTTTTTTACATTGCAAAAAGAGGAGAAGATGCCTTGGATAGTAAGAATAGTAAACAGATCTGTTTCCCAAGGGACATATTTTGTCTCTTCCAATAGTGTGTACCATGCCTGTGGTCATCCTGGTGTTTAGAGAGTACTTGAGAGTAGCAGGAACGGCAGCAGACCAAGCTGACAGTAGACAAAGACCTGTCTGTGTTTATATCCCTTCCTCTATATTCACATCACAGGTACAGTAACAGAAAGGTCTTCAGCACATCTTTCTGGAACAGACCTGATGTCTGGAAGTACCAGGACTTGTCTTGACTGTAGATAGAAGTCCTTGTTGTGTGATAGAGAAACCCACTATTTCAGCCCACTGACCATTTATTTCAGTGTTGGTAAGAGGCTGCTCTGGATGCACTGAACAGTGAAAACTGCTGTTCTCATTTGACAGACTGTGTATTTATTCCCATGGGCTGTCTTGTTCTGTTATTCTCACTGCCTGTCCTTCCTCTTGCTCTTTCCCTTTCCTCATTGTCCTGCTTCCCTATTCATCAACTTTCTCTTTCTAACTTTTCTCTTTCCTCCTTACCAGCATACCAAAGGCAGTTGATATGCCACTAGCTGTTTTGTATGACGTATAAATTCTCCATGTTTTTGTGGTTTTTTTTTGGCTCAGGAGTTGACAAGGCAGATAGTTTGTCCAAAGTATACAGTAAAATGGTACAATCCTGTAGATGTTACCAAAATGTAAATAATCACTTGAATAATAATTCATCTATTTCTTGTCTAAAGGTCAGAAAGGTGTGATCATTGTGAATGCACAAGACATCTGTCTTGGTGCTGATAATACTGGTATACAATGAAATCTAAATGCCAAAATTAAATATGAGCTATAATAGAAAACAATATGAAAACAGGGCGACAGTGACAAAATTATAGTGGTAGCCTTGTTTTTTGTCTCATTGGTGTTCCAATCAGGATAATGTAGAGTGTTTTAGTTTAACCCCACCTGCAGTTAAGCCCTACACATCTTCTTGCTCACTTCCCCACCCTGCAGCAGGATGGGGGAGAGAACTGGAAGAATAAAAGTGAAAAGACTCATGAGTTGAGATAAAGACAGTTTAATACACAAAGAAAAAGCTGTGCATACAATCAGGGCAAAACAATGAATGAATTCACCACTTCTTATGAGTGGGCAGGTGTTCAGCCATACCCTGGAAAGCAGGGCACCATCATGTGTAACAGTGACTTGGGAAGGTAAATGTCATCAGTCCAAACATCCTTCATTTTCTTCTTCACCCAGCTCTAAATGCTAGGAATAACTCCATATGGTAGGGACTATCTTTTGGGTAAATTTGGGTCAGCTTCCTGCCTGTGTTTCCTCCCATGCCCTTATGCACCCGCAGGCTGCTCGCTGGTGGGCTGGGGTGAGAAGCAGAAAAGGTTTTGACTATGTGTAAGCACTGCTCAGGAGTAACAAAAGCATCCCTGTGTTATCAATACTGTTCTCAGCACAAATCCTAAACTTAGTCTCATACTATGGAAAAAACCCTATATCCTAGTTGGAACCAGCACACAGAGTAAGAAATGAAGCTGATTATATATATAAATGAGTGAAACTTTATCTCAACCATTTTCAAGTGTAAGTCTATGTGGCATGTGCAGTAGAACAGGTGGGCAGGGTGGCCTAATTTAAGGTTTCAAACACTGTGATTTGTGATGGTGTGTGTTATCATGACCTGCCTCACATTCAGCTTAGAAAAATGAAGGCAGCTTCAGAAACAAATTTGACTTAGATTAAATGTTTGAAAGGGGATGAGATTAGCACCACTCTGGCAGGGGCTTGTTTCTGCCCAATGATGATAAACAGAGCCTGAATGGCTACTTTGTATTCTATTATCTAACTTTTAGACACTAAAATTTCAGTGATGCAGCTGTCATTTGTGATTACCTGATTTATATATACTTTTTGGAGAAGAGACAAAATATTCAGGCCTAAGGCTAGTGGAACATTTTGACAGTTTGTTTTTGCTCCCTATACGGTCTCATTCCACTCATGCTGCTTCACAGCACAATGAAAATAAGGGCAATGAGGTCTACATGGAACAATCACATGAGTGCCTCTTGGCACTAACAGATGTTCAGTACTGATTCTGGTTTTGATTTGCTTAGGATGCACTCTCCTGCTTTCTACAGCTGTCTGCCCAACCCTACTGCTGTATGGCAGAGTACCCATAGTAAAGGTAATAGAAAGGGTTGGGTTTCTGGGTCTCACTAACCTCTAGGGTGCAATGGCGCCATATCAATAAATTTCTGATAAATATACATTGTATTTTTATTTTATCTCTGCAGTGATGTAACTCTAGCACAAACACGCATTATCTGGCAGAGAAGAGGGGTGGTCTAATGCAGTGATCTCCAGAGTGGGGTTTGCATACCACAGAGGGTGAGCAAACCAACCTTTTGGGGAGAAGAAAGATTATTATTATTTTTTTTGTACTAATAAAATAAAAAAATAAACCCTAAACACAAAATATAACAGTAGTGTTATATTTTATTTTTAGCTTATCCTTTTAAAATTGTTGTTTCTGGCTATTTTTATAATAATAATACAATATTATTTATAATAATAGATGTTACATATATATATATATACAGCACAAATGTACATGAATGGTAATACATGTGTATGGTCTATAAATAAATATAAATTGTGGTGTGCACTTGAAAAATTTACTGATAGAAGTGTGTAATCAAAAAATCTTGGAGACTACTGGTGTAGTGGATTTGAAAATATTTAAAATTTGCCAGTAAGATTTGCTGGAGGATGTCAGAGCCCCTCATGGTGTTTTTTATGGTTTCATGAAACTAAAGACTTCTGTTCTGCTGATCTCATCAGATGCAGAAATTGTCTCCTGTTTATTTGAGGTAAACGAAGCAATCTGTCACCTTGAGCAACGTATTCTCAAGGTGATAGACCTGTCACCACTGAGTGGAAAACACAGTATGGCCTCTAATGGACTCTAGAAGGAGCAGAAGGTAGACAGAAAGCAGGAGTTTAAAATATATTTAAAGTGAGAATCATGAAGAAACAGACCTTGCTAAGGAGTTGCTGTTATGAGGTTTTAAAAGTAACAACACAGTCATCTTACTGGGGCAGACAAAATCAACTGGGACGATATCTGTGCCTCTGTTACTTCAGACAGGCAGGCTTGCATCCAAATGATGCCAGTGGTTTTTATCATCTTCTTTGTGGATTTACGCTGAGGATAAAACCTGATATTTCACCTTTTTTATCACATTATGGGTTATCATAGACTGCTTGTGTTTCCAATTTGGGAACTAGGATCATGCTGGGGGGCTAGTAAAGGTGATAGGAAGTGGTGTTTTTAGTTCTTATCAAGTGTCAGAAGTCATCAAGAAAGATCAGTGAAGCATCTTGGAGAAAGAATAAGAAGGATATGCATGGTGGTGCTGTAAAGTGTGGTAGGTTGTCACTGAGCTATTTGTGAGTTTGCTGTGTAGGAGGAGTTGTCCTGTTTAGCCAGCAGCAGAGCCTATCAGTCCCAGTTTCCTACCAGGATAACTGTCAGCCATGTTGCATAACTTTCCAATCTTCTAGTGTAGGAAGAGACTGAATTTCTTGTAACGAGGGAGAATGTACCTTCATACTGGTTTTTTTCGGTGTAATCATAACATTTTTAGAGCAGTTTGGGATCTTTGAATGCAGTTTGCAGGACTGATTTTCAGTTCTGAGGACCTGAATTTTCAAATGAAGCCATTAATAGTGATATAACTTAACATATCTGAAAATCCTCAGAGATCTGAAATTTTCTAAATTCTCTAAACTCATAAAGAGTTCCTTTATGTGTCAGTCATTAGTTTTGTTTATTCCTTTAGAGTTTGTTTTTTTGAAGAATAGTTATAAAAGGACTGCTTTCCTCATGTGGAACAGTGTCTGCATTTTATCAATAATCTACTGTTTAAAGCTACAGGACGTTGATGTGACTCAGGAGCCATTTTCTTAGAATGGTGGACATTACTCTTGGGTTGTACTTGGAAACTGAAAACATCTGACAACCTTTCCTTAGGTTACTTCTGCAAATTTCCTAGCTCTCTTCAGATCTGTCCAAATTTCTTATTTGTGCTTTTCAAGATTTGAATGATGAAACTCCTCCCGGGAGAGTTGTGCGCTTTCCAGCAAGAGACTTCATTTTTGTAATTTCATCATTTATGAGATGTCACTTAAGGTAAACGCACATTAACAAATTATGAAGGGACATAAATTTAATGCATCACTTATAATACTACAGCATCAGCCTGGATATGTGCTTCTCTCCTAATGTGCTGTTACTTGTCCCTAGAGCATGTATGTGAGTATCTGTTGTAGAGCAGTGGAAAATATTTTTTACCAACATATCTGATTGTAATTTGTCTATGCTGCAGTTCCAACAGATAGATATAGATAACATATGGATAACCAAATGATCTGTACTGTCCAAGCCTGAACTTTTTGTATGAAACTTGTTTTCACATTACTCTAACTCCTTTGGTTTTAGTGTCATGATAGCTTGGTCTGCAGTCTAATTTTTGCCTGGCACAGTTTTCTTCTTGAAGTGAGAGCATCTGTGTGAAAATCTGTAGATAGATAACACCAAAAAAATGGGGATCAAAGACTCTGAAGTTAAAAAGAATCTAAAAATTGCATAAAATGCCCTTTGAAACAAGGGCTAACAAACTTTATTGCTGTTTTGAGTTCTGTTGGAGGGTATTTAGAATACACACTTGGTTGAAGTGTTTATGGCTTCCATTTGCAGGTGTGCTCTGGGATCTCACACTTTGAATTAACATATTCAACCCAGGTATGAAATGTGCTGTGTATAAAGATGTGATGGAAGATATAATTAATGTCATCTGTGAAGCAAAGTGCATCATAACTTGCCAGTTGTCTTCCCTCAGTCTGTTCTGAGCCTCTTCCAAGTCATGCAAATTCAAGAAAGAGCTTCATGATATGTTTTTATGACCTTTATGAATAATCAAACTGCTGGTTCTCTTAGGTTGCTTCATAAGAATGTAGTCTTGTTTTCTTTTACCTTAATTCTATGAGCTAGTTTTAATTCTTTTTTACTCCTAATAACTCCCAAAGACCTCAATAAAAGTTAGGTTCCTCACATATTGCTTACTGTATTGATGAACTAAGAATGTCCCTGTCCAAAGACTTCATAGCATATGGAAACAGGATGTGAATTATTATAAATTGTGGCTGAAAAAATTATGATAATGAATATGGAGAAATATAATCACTGTCACTACATTTCAGTTCTTTCATTTTAGTTAAATATAGCTACATATCCTTTCTAGTGAGGTTTGCACTGATAATCAACAGATGGGGTGTAGCAGGGGGTGTAGCAAAAGTATATGTTGAGAAGGTTGTCCACAGGGAAGAGGGAGAAGTAAACAATATAATAAAACTCGACTGAAGCATTTCTTTTTAGAGGTGGCTTTTTAAAATGAACTGCAAAATTTGGATGTCTTGTTGGAGCTGAGAAATTGAAAAATATTCAATGTCCTTTTTTCAGAAAGTACAGACTGTCAATGTCTTATTTTGAACCTGCCCAGCAAAAATGCTGCCATTTTCTGTGCTCATTACTGAAACCTCAGGAGGACCTGAATCACAACAAGGGTCTTGCAGTGGAAATCTGTAAGGAAATGGTAGTTCAGATTGATTTTTATGCTGCATTATAAGATAAAAATTGATATATGCTTTTCTATAGAAAATTTTAAATCTTGAATACTGAAAAATAATTTCTTTTCACCAAGTTTAGAAAGGATATCACAAGTAAATAAAGGAGAAAGAATTATCTTGTTTGTTCAAGGTGCAGAGAAGTTAGAAAAGTAAAGCTTAAAATCAAAATTGCTTTGGCACAGAGATTTGTCAAGGTAATACATTTGATATTATTATCACCACAACAAGAAACAACCTAAAAACCTCCAACCTGGTTTCTTAGAGTAGGTTGATTTTGGATCTTTTTTCTCATTATATAAGAATGCATGTCTCCAAAAGTACAAGGTTTTTACAATCCAAAGGTAAATAAATAATAAATAGAATTTGTTTTACAACAGTAAAAATTTGACTGATTTTACATTGCAACTACAGCTGGTCTGTATGAAAATGAGCATGGAAAAACTAATGTGTTCTGTATTTCATGGTGTTAAATAGGATTCTGTATAACTTCTGAATTTCTAAGCAGGAGGGTTCCAGAGATGAAGGGACTGTCTGGCCTCAGCAGGTGGTCCCCCAATTCCCTGCTGTTCCTTCAGAAACTTGTGTGTTTCTGGTGTGGCTTTCTCAGCTTCTCGCTTGGTGCCGTGCCTGACAGGAGCTGGCGAGAGGGACAATGTCACAGTGCAGACTCAGAGTGGGCTGAACTCGTCTGGTGTGTAACCTGCTGGAGCAATCCCACTGGTTTTTTGCAATTCAAAAAGGTGACATCGGCAGCAAGTGACCTTTCTAGTCCTTCTCTGTGCCTTTGGATCATGATTTTCTGTTCCTCACTAAAGCAATTATCTTTATTTTACCAGGAAAAAATGAAAATGGTAATTATACATGCACATACTATGTGGACTTTTTCATAAAGTAAAACCACTGAATAAGTGTTTCACAGAACTGTACTGGCAGGATCCTAGAGAAGATTTAAAGAATGGGCAGGAAATAGGATTGATTATATCTGGGGAAAAAATAATCCCAAACAACAGGAAGAAGATTGATGGAAATCAATAATGTTGAAAAGCAGAACTGTGGGTCATAATAGACAATTAGATATAAGTTTGTTGTGAAATATGGCAGCAAAAAGACTTTCAGATTTAGAAGTATCTCAGCTAAAACAGGAGGTGACAGTGCCCCTTTCTGAGGGCTGCTAACACTGCAGTTAGAAAAAAAATGTTACAGTTCTGGGCACTTTGGAACTAGAAAGACACAAAAAAAAATCAGGAAAGTGATGTGGATAGCCACTAAGGTCTTTAGGAGCCCAACACTATTACCTTGGCAAGGAAAACTAAAGACTGAAATTTGGTTTTGACCAATGCAAATGAAAAATCTGGACTTTTTTGGTGGCTATGGTAGCTGTTGGTGTTGCTCTGCACTCCCCAAAAATAGCTTTATAGATACTTAAAAAAAGTTAATATAACAAAATCTTTATTTTTATTAAAATGAAATTTTTTATTTTCCACCATTTTTTTGCTTCTTTATACTATAATTTTGTTAAAGTCATATACATTACCGCTAAATTAATAGAAATTGAATTGATATGTAGTATTTTTATTTATTACCATTTTTTGATTTTGTGCAGTGATTTCCTTTTATCAGAAAAAGGGCAGAATTCAGTGGCTGAAAGAAAGGTACTTAATCATATTTAGGCATTCCTGGGTAGGTCATTTTGCCTCCAGCTGTGGCTCCCAAAAGACACAGGTTGCCTGTTGCTCCTGTGCCACGCCTGCAAGGGCGGAGTCGGCACCTCAAGTGCTGCTGTGCCCAAAGGAGAGGAGGCCTCTGCAGCCCCTAAAACAGCTCTGGATGCCCATTTTTGTTGACTGAGTTCTACATAGAGAATTTAATAAAATAATTTCAATTTCTTCATTTTTTTTAATTTCTGTTCTTAGAGAAGATGGTAAAAGGAACCATCTCCAAAGAGCAGACTTTGTCTCTGTTTCTGATAGAAATACAAAAAAATAGTATAAAGATACAGAAAGTAAGAAAGGTTAAGAATGCAACATAGACTCAAAGAAGGTTGTTTAGGATGCCTAACAGTTGAGAAGGATTTTGATGACTATTAAGATGGCTTTAGAGGTGTCCTACCTTCCTAGAGTATCAAGCTACGTGTTTGCTGCTCAGCTACCACATGGAAGAAATACTGGAATTAAACAGCTGGTTTTGTTTCACTTGATACTTCTGTGATAAGCTTAGGGCATGCCAGCCAAAGCAGACATCAAAGGTGGATTTACCACTGCTTTGAGGTGACCATGGGAGCCACAAGTAGGTCTGAAGTAGGGATGTCCCACTGCTGAGCATACACATGCTCAAAAGGGATGTAATTTTAGAAATTGAAGGAGTTTTGATGTGTCTGTATACTTGCAGGACTTGTAAGAATCCAAGCAAACTGGTTATCTTGGTTGCTCTTGTGCTGTTTGTACTTGAGATATTAAATGCCTAAAATCTCTGTATTTCAAATTGGGATGATGTAGGATAGTCTGGATCTTGCTCAAAGTGAGAGATAAGATGAGGCTAGACACCTCATCTACAGTTGCCCTTGCTTTTCACCTGTGAAAAATCTGGAATATTGCTCACTGATTCTTTGACAAGCATTTCTGGGTGACTGGAAGTGGCCATACTGCTCTATCTGGAATACTCCAATGTGATAGAAGGGAAGAGATGGTAACAGTGTTGCCAGGAACTTAGTGGTAAAGAAAGGAATTAAAGGATTTTAAGCACACGGAGACAATATGGCACCTTTTTCTTTTTCCTCCCAACCTCTCTACCATGTAAGATTTTCAATTTAAGAACATAGATTTTTTTATGGAAAACCCTTCAAAAAAAGCAGGATAACATCAACAAAGAAAAATGCACTGAGAAATGAATGAATTACTGAGAAACAAATTGTTCTCTGTGTCTCTCTGTATGTAACTTACGTCCATTTGAATGCTCTATGTGAGTGTACCCTCGACTGTTTGGTCCTCTTTTCTTTAAAGGGAATTAAAGTTGATCCTGATTTTTTTTTTTTTTTGGTGCCTGAAGGACAGGTAATAAATTAATATTAGCAGCATATAAACTTGTTTTCTTGAAAATTTTGAGGCAAATGATTATAAGTTATTTAGACTAAATGGCACTGAAATGTGTGCTTTGTATAGAAGGAGTCATATCTGCTAAATATCTTTAACAGAAAAGTATTTCTCCAGCCAATGACTCTTTCCATGGATCAGGACTAGGGAAGAGGAATAAACTATTATGAAATGAATGAATAGAAATGTCTTTGCCAATTTTGCTACACGGAATGCTATTAATGCAAGGAAGAAATATTCACATTGATTTAAAAAACATAAAAAAGGCATCAAGATGTATGATCAATTGTGACAAGGTGCCCAAGTGAACTGTAAAAATGCAAAGAGTATTGTAACAAAATGGAATGTTATCTATTTTAAAAGTTTTCATGTGCATGACAGCAACTGGAAAGGCAGTTGTTTTGTTATGGTTATATGTTTTGTAATGTGCAACACGAGCTGTTTATATAATCAGACTGTGCAATTGTTGTGGTTTAATCCCAGCCAAGAGCTATGCACCAATGAGCTGCTCACTCCTTTTCCCCCAGTGGGATGTGGAACCGAATCAGGAGGGTAAGAATGAGAAAACACATGGGTTGAGATAAAGACAGTTTAATAAGTAAAGCCCACACAAGCTATACAAAAGAAAGAATGTGTTCCCCACTTCCTATGGGCAGGCAGCAGTTCAGCCATCTCTAGGAAAGCAGGGCCCCATCATGTGCAATGGTTACTTGGGAAGACATAATTCCAAATGTCCCCCTCGCTTCCTTCTTCTGGCAGCTTTATCTGGGCTGAGCATGATGCCGTGTGCTCTGAAATCTCCCTTACTTCAGGTGGGGTCAGCTGGGCTGGCTCTCTCCCCTCCCAGCTTCTTGTGCTTCCCCAGCCTCCCCACTGGTGGGGTGAGGCCAGAAAAGGCCTTGACTCTGCAAGCTCTGTTCAGCAATAACAAAAGCATCTCTGCATTATCAATGTTTTAATCACAAATCCAAAACAGAGCTCTATGCTAGCTACTATGGAGCTCATTAACTCTATCCCAGCCAAACCCAGCACAGCAATATCAAAAGATGGATATGATTTTACTTACAATTTTTCCCAATCTGTTGTATTACTTACAATTTATTCACAATCTGTTCATATAATTTTATGTAACTACACCAGAGTTAAGATCTGCAATGCAGCAACAATTATTTAAGGTGCTGGTAAGATCACTCAGCATCATCAACTCCCACTGGCATCTTCTCAGCTTCAGGAAGCTTCTCAGCTTCAGGAAAAACTGTAAAATGCTATATGTCGCCAGTCAGAATCACTGTGATGAGCAAGGAAGGTGTTGAGAAACATAGTTTTTTTGGAAGTTTTAACCTTTTTATCTTCTTTGAATGAAACCAAACAAAAGTGTATTTTCCTAATAAATTCTCCATTTCTATGTCTTTCCACTTTTTTGTGGTTGTACAAATGGATTGAAGGCATGTTTGGAGAATCTATGAAAATCCTTTTCTTCCTGCATGTGCATATATAGTAGCTCTTAGTTCAAACTCTTTGCTTGAAGCATTTAAGCAACACTTTAGATTTCTCAAAATGAAGATTTGTATTTAAGATTTAAAAAGAAGATTGTCAGGCAACCTCTCTTCCTAAATCTAATTTAACTGTTTTCACCAGATGAAATGATCAAAGATGTTTCCTGCAGTGCTGACATTGTTTTGATCAGGTTAATAATCTGATATATAAAAGGTGGTTAATAATCTGGTATATAAAAGGTTTCAAGTAGATAACCTCAGACCTCCCAGTGTGATTTCTTAAGCTTAATTGTCAAATTCCACAGCAATGTTACCATTCTGTCTGTGTGTGTGTACACATAAGGACGTACACATAGCACAGGCACTTGCAGATATTTTGAGTATGTGGATATTGCAAGAGCATTTTTCGAAAATACTAATCAGGGCTTGAACTTGGAATTTCCATTCCAATATGATGAATTTAAAGTATTTTTCAAGTCAGAAAAAGTACCAAGAAGATCTTATCAATAAATTGTACAAAATGGAGTAAGGGTCTGGTAAGACAGTTTAGTGTTCTAGTTGTTTTTGTGCTTGATGTTGCCTTTAGCACATCACAGTGAGTCTCTTTCAGACAAACCCTAACTCCTTTCTCATCTGGCTCTGCAGAAACAGGAGTGCAGGCAGTGCCCCAGAACTGTGGTACTGCTCTATGGGTGTCCTGTCACATGAAATAGGCTGCACATGGAGGTAGGATGAAGAAAGGAGAATCCTGTGGTCAGACTTTCATCATCTTACTTTGTCAAGGTGCAACGCTGATCTGTTCAGGGGCCTCTGAAGTCTGGAAAGGACTTGTTGGGTGGGGAGATGTTCATGTTTATAGGTAATGCAAGGGATAATGAAATGGTAAAATAAAGTAAATTATGGAATGTTCAGAACAAGTTATACTAATCACCAATATTGATCGAACAGAAAAATGTATGCACCTAAGCCACCTAATTTTGAGACATTTAAATCCAGTGTAGTGCAAGGAGAAGAATATCCAGTAAGGAGCTTTGGCTAGCTGGGTTAAATGCATCATTAGATATGTAAATTAGAATAGCAAAGAGATGTTTCTCTATATGTGCTAGTGAGACTAATATTGAAGTAGTGTATTCAGTTTTGACTCCTGCAGTTAAAAGAGATGATTCAGGGAAAGAAAATCTTTATGAGCTGGAAAGAATATCTTATGATGGGAAACATAAGGAGCTCACTGAAGAGAAGGTCAGGAGGTGATTTGAAGTAGTCTGTGTGTCTCTTTTCAGGAAGTGAAGATATCCAGTGTAGAATAAAAAACATAGCATTATTTAATAGCTAAAACAGTGCTGCAGAAATTCAGGAAGGCTTTTTAAAATCAGTGTTATTATCTAAGATATGAGAAGTACAGCAGATATAATTCCACTGCTGAATACTATCAGCCATATCTGAAATTTTTTTTTACTGAATGCTGTAAGTAGCCAGTAGTGTGGTAACAGTTGTGCAAAAAGATGATTTCTGCATCTGGGAATTCAGAAGCTAAGCAGAAAACAAAAGAAAATAGAATTCACCATTTCAACCTTAAATTATGGGTTTAAATTGGAAACTTTTAGGTGATTTAGAGTATACTGTGTTGGAGATAATACCAGGTGTTAATAAGATTTTCTTAAGAGAACTGCATCTCAGAATAGGAACTGAATGAAAAAGGTCATATAAACCTTTTCATTTTACAAAACATTCAGTACTGACTGTTGACAGAGGAGAGAGATCAGACATGAAAGACCTTCTGATCAAGTAGGTTCTCTAAATAAACTTCCACCCACTCTCCAGTTACTAGTAAGAGGCCAGAATGCTGTTTCCATCCAGAATTCCCTCAAGTACTCTGCCAGATAGGGGCATAACATGGGGAACCTCCATACAAAATATAAGTGTGATTTGACAAGAAATTTGTATTATAATTTCTTTTTATTGACATGATTTCTATGCAGGGATATTTGAATCAAGAAGTGGTACTTTAATATGCTGCCAGATATTAACTGTCCAGGCATGAAGTACTGTATTTAGTCACATATTGTGGCATCAGAATCTGCCCTGGACAGACTTAAATGTGAGGGAAAAACCCCTCAGGAGGTGGAAAAGGAAACAATTGGGCATTAGATAAGTGGGTAGAATTAGTATACCTTGAAGATTCTGTAAGCTAGGTTCTCATTGCTTTAAGACCTGTGCTCATGGGAACAATTTCTTCTGTCATTCCTTCCTGTGTGGATGTTAGGGAAAGGAGAGGTGCATTCACTGTGTATACACTGTGTATATACTGTGTACACAGAGTTCCTGTCCTAGCTCCTGGAATGGAGATCTGCAGTGACATGCAGACCATGTTTACACGTACAGGTTTGGACAGCTGTGCTCCCATTCCATCTGTGCTCTCAGACAGCTGAATGCAAGCCAGCAGCACGTGTTATCATAGTGCTAATCCTAAAATAATAGCCAGGTAACATGGTTCTGTAAGTTTTGGACTGGACCTGGCCTGTATCCAGCCAGCTCAGACCTCAAGTGAACAAGTAACTGCATCTGCTTCTGTGGATGTGCTTGTATGATCACACAGGATTTTGTGCATTCCCAGGATGTTCACATCTTTTGCATTCTTTCCATCTGTTGTTGAATTTAGGGGGCAAAGGTAGGGCAGGGAAAAAAAAAAGTTATTCACTGATGTTGTGCTGACAGTAAATCATCTGTTCCCGAACTACTTTTTCTGGGCATTAAACTTGATGTTAAGTATGGTGCATTTTATCTCAACAGCAGCTCTTTATCATTATTTCTTTTAGTGGAGGAGAAGGAGAGATCAATAAGCTCCTGGTTATCTTAGATTGTCAATGAGCAGCAAATTTCCAGCTCAAAATATTTCAATAGATGTTCTTGGAGATGGAACTTGAATATGTGCACATAAAGGCTGCAGATTTTGTTTATTTTTCTTTTTAAAATTGCCTGTTGGTAGGGTTTCTTCAACTGAGGCTGATAGAATTGGTGATGAATAAAGAGGCAGTTTAATCAAGGCACATAACACAGCTGCTTGCTTTTTTTCTTCTCTAATGTGTGGCTAGAGAGTAGTTCTTCTCTAGCCAGCTCTGAACTCCAGCCTCCTGTGAGAAATTATGGCTTTTGGCCTCCAGTTTGCTCTGATCATCAGTTGTCACAACTGGGCCCTGTTGATGACCCTAAAGTAGTTCTCAAGATAGGAAAAGGGTTTTTTTAAAAGGTGTAGAAGAGAAAAGCAGGCAACTAAATAACTGCACATTATGTGGCTAGCATACAATCCTCTCTACACACCCACCCATGAAGGTTAAAAGGCTCATCCCAGGAATCAGCAAGGTAGGAGGAAAACCATCTGAGTATTAACTGCTTGACCTCCTGTTCCATAAAGAAAGAGAGACTGGGCTAGAGCATGGGAAACTGAAAAGTCCTTGACTTAGGGTCAGCACTGCTTAGCAACGACAAAAACATCACTGTGTCCTGAACATTTATTGTTATATTGAAACCAAAATGCAGCACAGAACCAGCTACTAGGAAGAAGTTGGCTCTCGTGGCTAAGACCAGGGCAATAAATATTTCATGTGTTTTCTGTCACAGCATGAGAAAATCTGAACGGTCTTGTCAGAGAAGACAGAAGTACAAGACTTAGGTTAACACACTAACTCATGCTAAGATATCCCAATTAAGGGAAGTTACTATCCCCATTATGAAATTCATTGCCAATGAATGTTGCTGGACCTAAATGTGTTCACTGGGAGACATCCTGATTAAGCAGATCTCCTGAGTCTATATCCTAATTAAATAGTGCATCTATTAATAGATATTGCAACAGGTCACTGGCTGGGTGACAGGATATTTCTCCTGAGCAGGAATCTTGAAATCAGGTTTATTCATTTATTATGAACCACTGAGAACAGGAAAAAAAAATCATACTATATAATGAATTCTGAATGTCTCAGAAGATGTTCCAATTTCTTTATTGGATTCAATGCATTTGAAGAACATCATAAAGAAAATAGAGATAAATTACTAAATTAGTGAATAATTATGTAATAGATTTGTAATAGTAATTTCAGCCAAAAAGATTGACACAAATTGGTGAATCAGCAATAACAGACATGGTTGTCAATAAGTGGGTGGAAAATACTGATTTTACTGGCAGTATATGTTGGGAAATGTTGAATAGGTGACACATCTCAGGTAGTAAAATGTTGATTTATTATATTTATGGAATTTCAAGGTAAAAATTCATGGAAGAAAGTTCAGAGCAAGGAAATCTCAGTGTTTCCCAACTTTCACTGGATGCCACAACTGTCTGTTACTGCCAGCTCCTGAGTACTGAGGGTGACAGTGATCCAGATGCTACCAGAAGGCTGAGTGCCACCAGGAGCAGCACCAGCCCCAGTGGGCTGGGGAGAGGTTTCTGAGAGTCCATCAGGGATTTTGCAGAATTCCCTGTCCCTTCCTATGCTCCTGGGGAAACTGAAGTCAAACCTGACATCAAAGACTTGCTGGTGGGAGAGTGTTTAAAAACTCTCTTTTTTTCTATATTGTGATATCTAATTGCTTTGAGTTTTCTCTCTGAAAAGAGTTAATTATAGTAGATGAAATTGGAATGATCCTGGCCTTTCTGAGTCTGAGAGATGCAAATTATTTTCTTAGAACTCTGTAATATGGAGAAATTCTTGATAGACCCACCCAAGGCTTTGTTGCATGAGGAAGGAACAGCGGATTTCCAGAGCTCACACTTGTCTAGAAAACAAGTAAATGGAAACAGGAGGAAGGAGGGAAGATAGAAATTGTAAAAGCATTTCAAAGACAGGCTGGTAATGGAAAAAATTTGAAAAATAATCAAATATTGAAATATAGAAGTATTTTGAAAACACCTCCAAAATTATAACAAAGTGAATTATGAACAATTGACAAACAACAAAAAAAAACCAAACCAAAAAACCTCCCATCTTCTGCTAGAGACACAGACACAGTTTGCAGAACTTGAAAAAGCAGCACAGTTTCCTTTCCCCATCTGGCTACCAGATTCCAGAGGTTTCTCTTCTTCTTCAAGCTGCTTGTGCTTTTGATATTTTCTGCTTGTCCTGAAAACTCTAAAATTGTTTGAGTCTATCTTTTCCACAGTACTATTTTTAGGTTTTAAGGATCATACCTATCTCTCTTAAATCTTCTTTTTTGCTGTAAAAAAGTCTTTTTAATGCATTCAGGAACAAAGTTTCAGAGTGTTTCTTGTTACATTCTTATCCATTAGCTGAGCTATACATCTCCAGGTTTTTTATGAATGAATTTTTTCATGCCATTGACATTTTCTCTTACCTAGGTGTCTGGAATATAACCTATTGTATTATTGTTTGACTAAAACTGTTGTGTTTTAGTTATTTCTTATAGTTTACTCTTTTACAGGGTAAGATGAAGTAAGCTGTGTATGATGTCCAAGGAGTTCCCCTTTTAGCTGATGTAAAAAGGGAATGTCCTCATCATCCTGATAGGCCTATGTATCACATACCATGCATATTGATTCAGGTTTGATCCTCTGCTGAGAATATGTTCAGCATGACAATGAATAAAAAATGAAGTTGTAGAGGTACGGGGTTAAAGTCTATTAAAATACCATTTTCTAGGAAAGTGAATTTGTGGGTGTAGTGTGCAATTAAGCTGAGAAAATTCAAAGGATAGAGCAAAGTATAAGTTTTCTTACACTTTTAGCTTGCAGAGATCAGCAGAAAATCTTTGTGTGCTTTTCTTTTTCCCCTAAAAGAACAGAATTTTATGCTTAGTACAGAAGAACATACAGGTGTCTGGAATATAACCTATTGTATTATTGTTTGACTAAAACTGTTGTGTTTTAGTTATTTCTTATAGTTTACTCTTTTACAGGGTAAGATGAAGTAAGCTGTGTATGATGTCCAAGGAGTTCCCCTTTTAGCTGATGTAAAAAGGGAATGTCCTCATCATCCTGATAGGCCTGTGTATCACATACCATGCATATTGATTCAGGTTTGATCCTCTGCTGAGAAATATGTTCAGCATGACAATGAATAAAAAATGAAGTTGTAGAGGTATGGGGTTAAAGTCTATTAAAATACCATTTTCTAGGAAAGTGAATTTGTGGGTGTAGTGTGCAATTAAGCTGAGAAAATTCAAAGGATAGAGCAAAGTATAAGTTTTCTTACACTTTTAGCTTGCAGAGATCAGCAGAAAATCTTTGTGTGCTTTTCTTTTTTCCCCCTAAAAGAACAGAATTTTATGCTTAGTACAGAAGAACATACTGTAGTCCACAATGTGATGAGGCATTCCCTGAAACACTCTTAATGTAAGTGCTGCTAGTTTGAGAATCAACAGAACATCTTTATTAGAGTATTTAAAGTAGCCAAATTAATTTGAATCTTTGATCACCTCATCTTTAATCTGATCATTTCTCTAATAGAAAATCTAACATTTAATTATAGAGGCTTACATTAAAGTATTAAATAGCAGAGTGTTTTACTGATCTTTTCCATGTGGCTTTGAAGATTGGAAACCTTGCTTCTTTTGTAACTGTCATAAGAGAACTTTTCTTAGCTTCCTTGTCCCCATAAAAGAGGCAATTTGTCCATTAATCTTTTTTTAAGCACAGAGGTTAGAAGTCTTTTCTTAACTTTTTAATCTTATGGACTCCTTTGTAACCTGAAAATAGAGTTAGAATTTGATTATAGCAGCTTTTAAGTGACAGGGGCTAGGAAAGACTATAAGAAATGATCCTTTGCCAAATAATTCTCAGTAAAATATTCTAAAGTGATGAAAGAATAAAGAAAAAGGGGTGTGTGTCCTGTGAAAAGGGGAGGTTTCTCTCACCCTTTGTGTGGGGAGATTTACCTGACACTTAATGTTTGACTCATCTGTCATGGGGTTTCAGCACACCAGGAAAGGTGGAAGAGACCCTTGTGTCTGACCAGTGTGGGATGGGAGCCCTTCTCTGCACAGTCCTGCGGCATTGGAGGGTGCTTTGACTGAGGGAAAAACACCAACAGCACAAGGGAGACATCTCAGCAGGTCTACCTTTTATTTGGGTATATTCCCTGCTGTAGGTGGCTGCCAGTGCCTCTGAGAGACTCACAGCTATGGTTTATGGAACAGCACTCTTTATTAATATAAATTGTGATAGGTTAAGGTTCAAGGATTGTTGGTGATAGCACTGAGTGCAAAAACGTATTCAAATCAATACACAGCAAAAAGTAATCCCCAAAAAGTACTCAGCACATGTAGAGTGGTTCTTACCCAATAGAAATCCCTATGGGGCACAAGGCAGGTTCAGCCCATCAACTGATCCCAGCAGTTACGATGGAGTCGTCCCTGACCTTTCCCCCATTCTTGACTTACTTTCATACTATTTCTTTATGTTTAGGTGGAGCTTGGGTGACTCTAGTCATGCATACCTTTGTTACTGATTAGTCTAAAATGGTCTCCCTTCACTTTTAAAGATGCAATCAGAAAGAATATAGAGCCCATGCCCAGGGAGGGGTGGTCCCTTGGAGCTGGGTAATGTTGGGATGGAGGTGTGTGCTAATGGTACCATCAGGCTTTAGTGAACCATGATCATTTGAGGAGAGTGATTTCACCACATTGTTGGCTCAGCAGCAGGACAGCTTCCCCTCTCTCCCCTGACTGACAGGTGTCACACAGTTTATCAGCTGCAATGTACCCTTGAGTCCCCCTCCCTACAAGGATTTCAACAGTGCCTGGCGATGATTTCTCCACTCTGCTCCACCCTCCATTCAGTCTCCCTTAGCACATGCTCCCACTTGCAGATTGGGTATATATAGGGAATCATTGTGGAATAGGTTTTGAGCATGTGAACCATATTCCATCCAGGAAACAGCAACTACATCTCATCCTATAATTTCCATACTGTTATAACTTCTGTTAGGATGCAAATGTAATTCCTCAGTTTCCTCTAATTTTATTTCCATTCATCTTTTCACAGGGCAGGAGAGGGTTACAATTTCTTTGTGGAAGGACTTTTTTATCTGCCCAGAGAAAAATGTTGCAAGACAAGGGGTGCTGTTAAACACAGAAATGTCATGCCAAGTTGCATTCTGCTAGCAGCACAAAAGAGCTTAATCACTTTTCCCTGCTCCTTGGAGGCCTGAATGCACATCCTCATGCAGCTGCTGCTGGGTCAGCTGGGAGGGTTATAAGCCCTGCAACAAGAGTCATTCTCCACCTTCATCCTTTTATGTAACAAACTCAATTGCTCATGGTATTATGTCCTGACCATAGTGAACTCAGGTTGAGCTCAGCTAGTGCAGGTAGTAGTAAATAGCATTACTGGAGTTGTGACTACAGAAGCTTTTATAGCTTGGATCATGCCTTTGGATTGGGTTGTTATGGTGCCACTGCAGAAAGGAGCTGCACTGGCAGGTCAGAAATGCAGTGTAGATATGAGGGTGCATGTGGGATGACTGCACATGGTGATCCTCTTTGCTGGAGCAAGCTGTGTGATTGCTGCCATAGTGCTTTGGCTCCCTGGAATATAGATCCAGGTTTCTTTGGGTTACTTCTCCTCCTGGATATATGTGTGTGCTTTTAAGGTTCTTCTTGTCTTACTACATTTCAAATATTTCTGACATCAAAATATGTAGCTAATGGTATGAAGATAATCCCTGGAGAAATTGAAGGCGTGGGTAGAGGAGATATGTCTAAGTCACTTTGTTATATGTTAGTGGCATTTTCATTAATATTTTAATGAGACCTTGCTATTATGGATGAAAATAATATTAAGAAATGTTACACTATGTAGCTTTTCTTTATAATTCTTTTCACCTAAGCCATGTGACTCATAACTTTTATGAGTTTTCAAGTCCCAACTGGGCAAGATGAATAAAAGTGAATGTCTCATCATTTGTACTACTGGTTATATTGGATGCTTTTGCTTTGTCCCTGCATTGTCCCACTCTCTACTTAAGAAGTATCAGTTCCCAAGGGGTGTGCTTTTTTTAACTGGTGCTTAAAGAATGAACTAGGTTCTAGAGAGAAGTTCAAATAGTAATTTAGATGGTAGTATAAGCTTTTTTTAGCCCAATTTATGAACTTTGTATTTTACATGCTTCTTGCACATTCTAGAATGTCTGGGGTAGAAAGGACTGTAAGAAGTTACTTTGTCTCACCCACAGAAAGTTTGGCAAGACCTGTAACACTTCAAGGGAGACTTTTGTTTGTGCTTTTGGATATTTCCAATGACAGTTGTGCCATAGCACCCCTAAGCACCCTGCTTGAGTGTTTTAGGTGCCCTGGTTCTTTGGATGATTTTCCTTTTTCTAACCTGAATCTTTCTTGCTGCAGTTTAATCTCTGCAGTTTAATCTCATCACTTTGTGTCCTTTATACCATGGGTGTAGAAAACCTACTGTATTTTGTGTAAGATATTTCATATAACATTGCATTTCATCTGTCATTTAGCATTGTGAATTAGCAGATAGATGTAAGCTTTTTAAGTATGACTAATTTGATTGGAGGATTATTGATTTAAATGTCAGAAGGAAAAAACAGTAGGTGAGATATCTGCTAAAACCAGGAGACTTACATGGACATTTAATGATAAGAAATGCCAGTGGAAATGTAAGATACTGCTGTTTGATGGAAGTCTGCATGATAAAAAATGCTATTAAGACTGTCTTATACTTGACCCAAGTAATTTACTGGGAACAGGAGAGAGTCAATATAAATATCCAGTCATGAAGGGAAAGAAAATTTGGATTTTTTTTTGCTTTTTGTTTTTCGTTGTTATTACAACCAATGTTCGGAAAACAAATTAATATACCTGTATTTGATTATTGTTGAGATGTTCAGACATAAACTATTCTACAGTAACCTGCACCAAGCTGTCTTTCATTATGTATTTCCAATGGTAAAAGTACTTTTTCCAAAATCGTTATGAAAATTTGTTATTTCTGATGTGAGTATAGTTGAGCTTTTTGACACTGGTGATGTACAAACTCCTTTGCAGTGATTTTAAAAATACCAGTAAGATGATTTGCCTTACTCTGCTTGTTAGTTGTTCGAGGGCTGTAGAACACATTGAGGGCAGACAGTGAACCCTGCAGATTTTAAAGAAGCATCAATTGATAGCACAGAGCAGATTAAACGTTTGTTCCAAGAGTTGCCTTCCCTTGCAGTCATGGTGTTAAAACATGCCTCATCACAACTTGGCTTGCACAGTGAAACTTCTGTTACCTGGAAGGAATGAAAGTAACTAGTTTATTTTAAAGTCTGGTGAAGGCATGGTTTCTGTCACTTTTGCTTTTATTGCAACACTTTCAGGAGCCATTGTGGATCTCACAGTTATGTTCAATAATTATGGGGTTGTATCATTAGCAAAATTTTTTCTCTTTTTTTTCCTTTTTTTTTTTTGATAGAGACTTCTACAGCAGTTCTGTTCTGCAGAGCTGTTATAAAGCTGAAAGGTTGTTCATTAAGAAACATTGGTCCATTTCTGCAAACTGTTATAATTTTTTTAGCTCTACCATGCAGCTTCACAGTAGTTTTCCTGAGAAAGCTGAAAATAGTTTGTGGAGATATTTCTTGTGCTATTTCTGGTTTTTCTGCTGATGTGACATACTGCTTTGATGTCCCCTGCTACATAACAACTTAATGTCATCTGCAATGTCTTCACAGTGCAGCGAAAATATGGAAGTTTGCAATTGTTTACCTGCTGTGCATATTTGATGGAAAGCTTGCACTGGGTTAACTCATTCTGTTTGTCATGGCTTCCATTTATCTGAGATGCACTCTGCAGCTGTGCTGGCAGCACTTCAAACAAGGGAGATTCAGACCCCTGCAATATGAAATGAAATACTGAATTTCTGCAAATAAAATAATATTAAAAACTAGTGTAACCTTCATTAGCACATTTTCAGCATGCATTTTATAGAGGAAAAAAAATAAAATATCTTGAAGCACTTTGCAAAAATGTCACTGATTATGATACCTGTGTGGGTGCTCTCACCTTGGAAAGGTGATAAAGCCAGTATATATTAACAATGAGGGAATCTTCCTGCTATGCAGCTCTGTTTTAATACAGTGCTGACAAATGTATTCAACATATTTTCATGCTGTCCTATATTTAGTGATCCTCTGTAGTATTTGCAGCCAGGAGCTGTTTGCCTTTAGATATGCTATGCAGAAAAGAAAGGAAAATATGAAAGTAGGGAAGAAGACATTTTCTTAAAATAGAATTTCTTAATGGAACCAAACCATTCTTTGCTGGTAAGTGGAGCAAATAAAAGTGATGTGATACAGAAAGATTGTTCTCGTCTCTCTTGTGCATTTGCCTTTTTAATTAAAATAAGTTAACAGCTATGTACAATTTAAAGCTTTTCTGCACATGCCACAGGGCTTTCAGTGTCCTGTCACGATGAATCATCATGTATTAAAACATTGCTATGTCAGACAGACTTCGCTGCTTTGTGATAGTGTTGATTCAGCAAATGTAGGATTTGGGGTCAAGCAGTATAGGGTACCATTAAAATATAAACCAACTAATTTCAGAGGTGCAATGTCACCTTAGTGACATGAGCAGCTGGCAGAATGGCCTTGCATTCAAAACATGAGGGGTATTCACTCAGTCCTCCTGGCAATCCTGACTCACACCTTCACGGGCCTCACCACATTCAACTGTTGGTGAAGAGAGTGTTCTCTCAATAAGGAACAAAACAAATTATTTTAAGAATCAATATGTTTTGTTTATGTATTAGGAATAGAAGTGTGTTGACTCTTCAAGACATGATGTTGACATTACTTACCTCTTTTTTCTGTATAACTGTGGTGTTAAAAGAGCAAATGAGTAAAACCTTGAGATATGCCTAGGCACTTCTGTTGCAGTTGTACTTAATGCTACCCTACTGCAATGAATTTGCTTGTAGATCAATAGATAAACTGTGGCCTAATAATTCATAAATGTCAGAGTATGTGTGCCTGTTGGAATAATATAAGCTCTGTGCTCAATTTTGGGGACTGTAATTGATATCCCCGTTATATGACATGTGTATGGCAGAACCTGGGTTTCTGTGTCTTTGGCAGCACTCCCATAGAATGATTTAGTGTAATTACCCTCATCTGTGTAATCAGTGGGAGTTTTATATAAATGAGAGAGAGATTGAGATGGACATATAGCAGAGTATGAAAAAACCACATTTTTAATTTAATTATGTGATTAAGGTTGAATTGCTCTGTTTGCATGACTTCTGCATTTGCTTTCAAAAGTGCTACATTGGACACTATGAGTACCCATGCAGAGACTTCAAACCAACCACCAAAATCAATGCTGTTTTCAAAGTAGAGGTGTGTCTTGTATGTTACCCTATAACAAGGCCAACAGTTTACATGGCAGAGTACACTGACAAAAAAAAACCAAAAATAAACAAACCCCCCAAAAAACAGGCCAGAAAACTACTAGAGAAGACTTTATATTTTTCTTGCATGAATAGTATCAGAGCCTCCTATTTTCCCTGACTTTGGCTTAGCTGGTTAAGCAAAGCAGAAACATTGCTGTTTTTCTTTATGCAGCACAGCTGCTGAAAGGACCACATGATCTTCTGGTAAAGATTGCACACGCTTCCAGAACTCTTAAAAAATTAAATAAACTGATAAATAAACATGGCCACTCACAGCCACTCACTTTTAGAGTCAACATGCATAGAAAGAAGCAGATGTATACAGCTGCTGTGTTTACCAAATGTGATTAAAAATGCAGAAAAAACAGTCCTTCCTGGAAATTTCCTCAGAATGGTTACCTCATAAAATGTCTGTTTTTTAGCTCACATGCTTCACTCAGAAAAATTTCAGCTTAAATTTTTTTGAGTGAATGTTATAGATTTGTGACTAGCTTGTTGTTGGACTTTACCATTGTAAAGTTTTTGGGGTTTATAATCTCTGATTTTGGGATCGATTCAGTAACTAGACTTCCTCCCTGTTAGAAATGACTGGTTCTTGAAAAAATGGGCCCCATGAAAATGCTGTTTCACTACTGCTATTAGCAGTAAAAATGATGGGAACAGAAGTTTCACTGAGCAGATGCACTATCTGCTCACAGTAAGCAAATATCAAGCTTCAACCCCAAATTTAGATAAGAAATTTAAATTTCTTGATAACCAGACATATTGTGTTTATCTGTCTAGTCTCAGCTCCTGTCATTACTGTAAGTATTTCAGATAAAAAGAAGCATGTGCTTTCCATGTAAATAAGAGATTAATGGCAGGTTTTCAGTTTTGAAGATCTTCTTCAGTTTGTAATAGCAGTCAAAGGGCTCCTGCAATTTGACTTCTTAATATAGCTTTTCCTCTCCCTCTTGTTCTTCCATTTCCTCCCTTTACAAATTGAGTACAAGTGTCTATGGTTTGTACCCAGCTAAGAGCTCTTCCCCAGATACACTTGTATTGAATGCAGTTTTTCTAGAAGAGATTAGTCTCAGCATATGGCTGGAATGTACAAGTTCCTTCCCATCATATTTAGCAGTCCTGGGGGTTTTTTTTTGGCATTAGTCTAAGTGTTGTTTTCTTGTAAGGAATGTTTCTTTCTTTCCTTCTTCCATCTCCATCACAAATGTTTTTGCATTCCTATGCATTTTACTTAATTCTTGATCTACAAGATAATGTGGTTTGTGCAGAGGTCAAATACTAATTATAAAAGTTTTTCATTAACAAATGCTCAAATTTCAGGAAGTTTGGTTGAATAAAAATCCCAATATTCAAAAACTATTCTATTGATAGCACTTGCTATTAGTCCTGTTAGTGATGATTTTGTATTTGGAATAATAAAGTCAGTAGTTTTGCTCCCAAATTAAAGCATGTTGGCAGATTTTCTGGGTGCAAGCTGCAGTTTTACTGAACTGCTTATGATATTTTGAATTCTCCTTTTGCATGAGGTCGAGTCTGCAACACAATCTGTTCTCAGAGAGGGATACATTAAAAGCTGCCTCTCTTCTCAAAATGGGAAGACATTAACAGGTATAGAAGGCTGCATACTTTATTGCCAGTTCACATGGCAACCAGTTAAAACAAAACAAAAGAAAAATCCCAAACCTGAACATCACATAAACTGAAGGAATGAAAAAGGAATTTAATGTCTGTCTTGAGGGATAGTCCATCTTCCTCTGCCACTTTATTCTGCTACTATATAGCATAGAAATATTTCTGAATGTGAAAATATTTTTTTAATTGACAGGAACAATATTCAATATAACCTATCCTTGTAGTAAGAATGGAAGTATTCAGTTTTTGAAAATTAGGAAAATAATGAAGCTTAAACAAACCTTGATGGCTGCTTCATATATCTCAATGGTATTATTAATAGTGGAAGGAAAGAATCTATACTGCAGTCACAGCAGAGACTTCTCATCGTTTACAGTGCAGGGGCAGAACAATCAGAAGAAATGTAGAAAATTAACTAAGCTGTAATTGAACATATTTGAGATTTGAAATATATGCTGAAAATATT
This sequence comes from Emberiza elegans, assembly GCA_024865655.1. Taxonomy (NCBI): domain Eukaryota; kingdom Metazoa; phylum Chordata; class Aves; order Passeriformes; family Fringillidae; genus Emberiza; species Emberiza elegans. The sequence continues at coordinate 34,118,810 of JALJVW010000910.1, read as the reverse complement.
AACAGGAAAATGACTTGCATTTTATTCATGTGTGAGTATGGTTGGTGGAACAGTTAGTAAGAATAAATTGTTTAGGAAAAACTCAAACTTTGTATTTTAGCTGCAAACACTTTCCCCTGCTGGCAGGAGCTAAAATTAGAGTAGATACATTTATATTGTTATATAAATGCACATTTTGCAACAACTGCGGATGCTGCCTGTCCTTGCAGCAACTCAAAGAGACGTCAGTAGGCACATAGGATGGTTAGGGGAGCTTGCATATGTTACATGAATTCCAATCAATATTACAGAATCATTCTGTAGTTAGGAAAATTGTGTATTTTGAATATTTCTTGGCAAATATTTATCTGCATTTACTGACAAGTTTTCCAACATATACCTTTCAGCCTCAGGACAATAGTTAAATTTTAGTGACTGTGTCTTGACCAAAAATGGATCCACTTTATCAATCTGCAGGAAGAGGGCGGAATATGACTAAACACAGAATAAAGAGGCCAAGCTTTTTATATATAGAGAAACTCCCAGGATCACTTGGAAAACCTGTCAAAAAACACATCAGGTAAGAAGAGAGGAACTGTGTATACATGGCTTAACTGTTGGTCGTGCTAAGGTGAGCTGGACTGAAAAGGCTCCAGGGTTCAGAAGTGACTCAAGATGCACTGAAATGTCATGAAGATACTTAAGGTCCAGCTTAAAAGAATGAGAAGCTCTGTATGTTTGCAAGACTCATGGGTCTCCAGAATGATGTATTTTTCATACTTGCACAGCGAACAGTTTTGCTTTTAACTCAAGGTGTTGAATACCTCCAGTGTGACATGGTTTGGTTGAGGAATAGCTCTCCTGTCTTTGTGGCATGCAAACTGGGGAGACAACTGGCTGGTGGAGTTGAGGGATAATCTGTTAGGTTAGCACAGGGACACAAGCAGGGAGATTGGTCAGGCAAGTCCTGATGCATGAGCCCTGGAAATACTCGAGGAGGGAGCAGTCTGGTGGAAATTGTATGAAGCAAAACTTGATCAGATCAAGTGGAAATTGTATGAAGCAGAGCTTGATCAGACCAGTGATGGAGCTGCTTAGTGAAATGGCACAAGCTTGAATGGCTCTAAAAAAGTAAATGATTTATGCTAGTATTTCTTTAGCAGCCAAGAGGGTCAGAAATATTCAGTAACTTGTATTTCTCTGTGTACATATGTGTTATCCCCACACCTCAAAATCCTGTTTTCTGCAGAGAGCAGAGGGACACAAGCACTTGTTTACAGTATTTTCCAGCAGCATTCTCCAAAGTATTCACTCACAGCTTTACCCTGCTTCAGTAGCATTTTCTGATAGGACAAACATCCTGTGTCTCATGAATAACTAAGCTCAGTGGGGTGGGAGAGTGAGTGTGTAGCTCTGTGATTCACCTGGGAGAGAAGAGGCTTTGATCTTGGCTTTTTCTCTGCTTACCTCGATACACGGAAATGTGCACGCATCTGGCCCAAACTGCATAAGCCTTGTTTGAATGTGCACTGGGGAATGCAGGGGGCTAAAGCAGGTTGGGCTTATTATACTGTGTTGTTATGGTGTTTGCACACAAGAATTGGCCGAGAAAAGGCGTAGTGAGAACAATAAGCAAACCTCTGTAAACACTGGTTGTCTTTGCAAACTGCGGCAAGTGGGAATGTCAAATTGCTCTCGTTCCGCTTTGAGTTCAGCTCATCTCCGAAACACTGAATTCTCATCTGAATTACCTTGATCTACATGTGAGACAGACTGATGTCTCGTGTCTCACAGTCTCATTGGACTCTCTGTGTTTGAAATCCCAATTGTCCTCTTTTCTGAGACTTGCAGCATGTATTCCAGAAATAGGAAAATAGGTTCTGAGCAAAAAGTGGTTGGGGGTTTTGTTTGTTTGTTTTCACTTGTGGTTGGGTTTGTTTTTTTTTAGCGGGAGCGGGGCAGAGAGGAGGTGTGGTGTGGTTTATTTTGTTCTGGTTTTGGTTTGATAGGAGAAATACCCCAAGTCTCAACTTAGAGTTTCAAAGTAGTTTTTAATTGAAAGCTGATGGATTATTAGTAGACATAGGTTTCAGCTTTTACTTTGTGTATTTTCCTGACCAATATTCAGATGATTTTCACTCACAATTACAGACTTCAGCATGATTAGCACACAACCCTAACACTATTCAGGATGCTCTGTACTTGCCTGCAGCTCTGTTTAAATAGAAATAATGGCCTTTTACAAGGTCACAAACAGTTTTTCACCTTTCTTATGTAAACTTTAATATGCAGAGAAGGTCATTCTTCTCAATACCACTCTCACTCAACAGAACTAAGTCTTAAGTGAATGCTTATTTAGCCTAGTACCTGAAGCTGAGCCAATACTGGAGTACACGAAAAATACCCTGTGACTGGTGTTTCTGAAGACAAAGAAAATAGACTGCAAAACTTTTCTTTTAAACTTGCACTGTATCTGATGTTACATTGACTTATTTAGATAGTATTTCTTTTTTTAATAAAACTGTCCAATGGTGATGCAAAGCATAAGAGCTGGAAGTGCTTGCAGATTTAGCTATTTCTGTTGAATAATATTTTTGCATTTCCTCCAAAGATGTATAGAATAATTTTTCTAAAGTACTTGGGCATTATTTTTTTTGCTATGCTAAGTGACTTTGGGATCTATAAGGTTATTTGATTACTGGCTTTATCACACATTGTAATCCTCAAATAATGGTGTGTTTGTATGGCTGACTGTACTTTAGATTGCTTATTAATGACTAAAATTGCTTTTACTCTGTTGTGGTTTACCCCAGCCAGCAACTAAACTCCACAGAGCTGCTGCTCCCCCTGCCCCAGCAGGACAGGTGGAAGTGAATTGGAAAGGTAAAAGTGAGAAAAGTTTTGGGTTGAGATAAGAACAGTTGAATTATTTTTCTTTTAATAATAATGCTAATAGTAATGAAAAGAGAAATAATAAAGAGACAGGAATAAAACTCCAAAAAGACAAGTGACACAGACGGAAGCGATTGCTCAGCACTGACTGACTGATGCCCAGCCAGTCTCTGAGCAGCGGCTCCTCAGCCAGCTTCCCCCTCGTTTTAGTGCTGAGCAGGATGCCACGTGGTCTGGAATGTCCCTTGGCTCTCTTGGGGTCAGCTGTCCTGATTGTGTTGCTTTCCACCTTCTTATGCACCCCTGGCCTTCTCCCTGGCAGGACAGGATGGAAAGGCCTAGAGTCCATGTAAGTACTGCTCTGCAATAGCTAAAATAACTGTACTATCAATCCTCTTTTCATCAGAAACCAAAACTACAGCCCCTGGTAGCTTCTATGAAAGAAATTAACTCCATCCAAGCCAAAACCAACACACTCAGACGTGTTTTAATTATGTTTCCCTGTAGGCCACACTACAGTATCAAACTACACAAGTCTTTCATGGTGTTTTTTGTTTAATTAGCAGAGGCAAAGTCTTTAGCACAAATGGATTACAATTCCCAGTACTAGATGAGACTGCTTTAGAACCATAGCATGCTTTTCTTTTGTTTGACATCCCCTTCTCCTCAATGTTTTTCTAATCCTATTATTTCCTTTCTTCAGAACTACAGAATACAGTAGTTGCATTCCTGAGAGGAAGGGACAGACTGACAAGATGACTTGCTGCTTATGCTGAATTGATAGGTTGTTTAAATCCTACATTTGTAATGCAGATGGAAACAAACAGTTTCTGACCAAAAACTGATTAAAGAATTTTGTCAGAAATCTGTATTCAAAAGAAATTGCTTACTTGAACAAAATGAAAACATTGATGGGGCCCAAGTGATTAACCAAAAATCCTCACCAACACCCTCAAAAACTGAAAGCAAACCATAAAAAAGTCATAAAAGCTGTGCCAGATACAAGACCCCCAAATGACCAGTTTCACGATGAAGTCACTACACTTTATTAATTTAACATGAGGGTAAAGGATTTTAAAATACTGACCCCATGGGATCAGATAGCATTTAAGAGACTTGAACTTCAGTTCTGTAAAGGTGAGGAGTCCCTGTGGTGAGAATTAAACAAGCCCTGAAGCAGGATGTGTTTCAAGGTAAACAATTCAGTGAGTCAGTGTGCAAAAAAATTTTCTTCTTTTTCTGTTATGCACATGCAGAAACTGAGAATGTAAATGAGATCCTCAACTGCTAGTTAGAGCTGAGCCCATTTATACTCTCGACCTTTTGGCAACTTTGGGCTTACAGTCCAAATCCTACATTGATATTTTGATTATTTGACTTAGATCAGATTTCTGTATGGGGATAAGAAAATTACAGCCAGATATGGGTGTGACCTCATATTAGCCCAGACAGTGATTTGTCTTCTAAGCTGTTGTTCCTGCAGTGCTGTCTACTCTCCACTAACTCATCAATAAAGCATATTTATTGAATTTAGTTTATTTTCTTGATTTTTCTGTGGCCTTCCTTCCCTTTACTGTGAATTTATAAGCTTTTGTAATAAAGATCTGTTCTTTAATGTATTGCCTTTGGATTATTTAGAGTCATCCTCTGAAATGCCCCACAGGGAGCTGTAATTTAACTTCACTTTCTAGAAACAGGAATCTGAGTATCCTGTTAAAAATGAAAGTTTAACACTGGAGGCAATCTGTGAATTTTAGGCTAACTAGCTGGATGTATGACTTCAATTGCAAAACATATATGAAAAGGTCTTAATTGAATAACATACCATAAAATCAGTGTTCATGGGAAAAACACAGAAGAGTATAGACTCCTTTGGGTAGCAACAGAGATACAATTTTATACATAGCTTTTTTGATATTTTGGCTGACTGTTAAATACAGATAAGCTGCATGCTAATCCCAATGCTTTCTTCTGGGGATGCAGTCATCAGACAGCATCCACCAGGCAGTAACAAAGCAGCAGACATGCAGCGTGCCAGCACCTGAACTAAAAAAGCAGCTGTGACGGTGTCAGTGGCAGAGCCATTGTTTGATGTAGCGGCCAACAGCAGCTCAGCGCCTCCCAGGAGAGCAGGTGAAACTGGTTTTGTTCCACCAGAGACGGCAGAACAGCCCTGGCCAAAGTCGTGCTGCTCTTGGCATGGGCAGGAGTGGAGGAGGATGGAAGTGAGTCAGGAGGCAGAGGAGAAAGACCCAGAGGAGCAGCCGTGTTCCTCCTGCTGGGGGCTGTGGGAGGCAGGGGACAGCAATCCCTGTGCTCAGAGGGCTTGAGTTCTGCCCTCCAGCCTGCCCTCCCTGCTGCCACCCCCACCCAGACACACACATGCAGACACACACCCAGACACACACGCAGACACACACGCAGACATACACCCAGACACACACCCAGACACACACACACCCAGACACACACGCAGACACACACCCAGCCACACTCACAGACACACACGCAGACATACACACACCCAGACACACACAGTCACCCCCACCCAGCCACACACACACACACACCCAGACACACACGCAGCCACACACACAGACACACACACAGACACACACCCAGACACACACCCAGACACACACACAGACACACACACGCTCCCGTCCCCGCGGTGCAGCAGCCGCAGTGCGGTCCGGGCTCCAGGCTGGGCTCAGGAGGCAGCAGGACCACAGGCAGTGCGTCATCCCTCTGCCTCCTGCTCTCTCTCTGAGCTGCCTCACTTGCTGCTCTCTGCCCTCTTGGCAGTGCTTCTGTCACCTGGCCTGAAATGAAAATGCCTGATAGGTGCGCTAACAGAGTGAGGAGACTGTGCCCATAAAAATTGAGATTTTGGAATTAAAAGCACCCTGTGAAGGTAGTTGAATGTTTGCTGTTGCTCTGGTATCTTAAATCCATACAACATTGATCCTTGTACCTACCTCTGATGGTGATAAGTATTTATTTCTGTCACAAATGAAAAGCTTCTGGGATGGTGATGTGCCTGAGGAAACATGAGAGACGAACAGCAGAGCAGTGAACTGAATCCAGGCCACAGCTCAGCCCCCTAGCCAGGAGCATGGCCCTTGTTTGCTTGCAGCATCACGAGTCCTCCCGGGTCTGCAGTGAAGGACTGTGGCTCTCTCTCAGTGACTTGAGCTCTGGGAACATCTCTCGGCTCTGTGAATGTACCCAATGGAAGAAATAGTGGGCGCTGATTAGGGTGATCAGGATGTATGATCCCATGCAAAAAGTGGCTTGGATCTCTCTTAAAACCTCTCTGGGTTTTATTGCTCTCCCCAAATCTACTGAAATAATACTCTCTCTTTCACAGCTAATTAAGAAGCTTCTGATTTCTAGCCTAACCATGGCCATATCTCTTTTTCTTCATGTCTTAACATTATAATTTATGTAAATAGCTTTTTTGTCTTGCAATATTTTTTCTGTCACTTTTGAGAGAACCAGATTACCATAGGAGGACTGAAGGTGAGTAGTTTAATTCAGTGCAAAACTTTATCCTGAGTATTTTTTGCAACTGTCATGCAGAATTTGTGTAGACAGATATCTAAGGTACTTCAAAAATATTAATTAGGATATCCTGCCGGCTTCACTCTTTGGTAGGTAAGTATTTTACCATTTCATGGAGTGTGGTGAACTGCAGCATTCTTGTGTCTCACCCTTGAGAGGCCGTCCATATTTGACTTTAATGTGCTGGGTTTTTAAATATGTAACCTAGAAGCATAACAGAGTACAAGATTTGGATATAGTTTTGTACCTGATTTTATGTTTATTCCGTATATGACCTTCTAAGGTCACTGATTGAGAATTTGGATAGTTTTTTTTTGGCTGCCTTCACTTTCAGCATCCAGAAAGGTGTCTTAAAATAAGAAGAACCTGACATTAGAAAACTCTTAAAGAGCTTTGCTCACTTTTGCAGGTGAACTACCATCTGTCTTTTCTATCTCCTAATTTAAAAACACCTTGATGAATAAAAAAAAAAAAATGTTTCAGGCTCTTATTTGATTCTAAGATTGCATACAGTGAGACTGCATTATTATTTCCATCTCCAACCAGTCTAAAAAAGTTATCTTCACAACTGTGTTATCAAATATATCCGTACTGACAATCAAGGAACTATGTTGGTTGACACCATCCAGGGTTTATTCTCATTTTGCCTAAACAATGCCAGTGCAGGACTTTGCTAGAAACTTAAAGAACCTCTCCCCTACTGAGACTGTGATTGATACAGTACAGCCCTCCATGAGTGTGACTTTCATGCAGTAATCATGTATTTGAAGAATTATTAGATCACTGTAAGCATCTTCAACCTGTGTTATTTGGCTATTTTGAGAATATCAGAACCCTGGAATTGTTTAGACTTCTTTTTAATGACTGTAGGCCAGACTAGAATGACTACAGACCATAGCCTGTATTCTGCACCTTAGATAGCTGCTCATCATAAAATGCAACTCTGGTAGTGAGGAGGGAGTATAATACATTGAATATATAAATCTCTAAAGGATTTTTAGCCATTGCTGTTGGGGTTGAGGTCTTACAAGGTTAACCTTCTGATACCTTCAGAATTTGCTTAAAATTTAAGAGTATTTCAAGGGAAAAATTGTTAAAACATTCCTTATGGCAGCAGATGCAGTATCATTGTAGTAGGGATTTTTGATATAAACTATATTTTGCATTACAAAACTGTATGTTCAGTATATTTTGTAAGGTATTTTGAAAGAAAAATATTTGGTTGATTCTGAATTATTAATTTAACCCTCTGGCTGTTGGTATTCAAGAAATAGTAATGTAATGTAAGCACACTTGTATCCTGGTTTGGCTTCTACATATGCCTGTAGGTGCAAAAGAATTTCAAACAATTGAAATGAAGAAGCAATTTAATGAGGAGGCTCTCTTAAATTATGCAGTGCTAATATTCTCGTCCCAAAATTTTGTGTTGTGAGAAGTTTGCCAACTGTGCTAAAGCAAAATGGGATGATTGAGGGAGATGTGAGTGGGGGTAAAACTGACCCAGAAGAAACCCAAAAAAAGAGGGAGGAAAAATAAGGTGAAAATAAGGTGAAACACAAAAGTTTTGGACGTACAATTAAACTGTCCCAGGAGCTGTTTCTCATGGTGTATGATGATCACTTGTCTAAGTCCTGATGCAAACTCATCTGAAATGTGTGAGTTTAGCATGCATAAGAGAGACAAGATTTAGCCCCATATGGCTTTTCACTTTGATCTTCAAAGGTCAATTTTGCATTGCTGAGCCAGTATTGAATAAGTCCCCAATTAATTAGGAAGAGAAAACACTTCTGTTCAGAAAAAAGGTGCATCTGCTCAGTGTTACTTTTTTTTGCAGCAGAGAAATTAATGACTGCAAACAACACAATGTTTCCTGTTCCACTCCCTCTGTCCTTACAGAGCAGCACTAATGCAGGACACACCCTCACTAGCTATTCTGACAGTTTCATCATCTACCCTCCCTGAATAACAACAACAATAGATATAAGCCTTGCATGAGGTGGACTTTGTTTTCTTTGGTAAAAAGAAATTAGATTGTCCTTTGCTTTTTGTATAACATCTTTCATGTAAAATACATACCAAAAGATACTCTAGAGGAAGAGTAGCAGCAAAAAAGAAAGCAAAAAGCAAAAGAGTGACTACTAGCTATAGACAAGAGAGAAAATGCAATCTAAATAGAAATTGTATGTTAATGAGATTGGATTTCAATTTCACATGACAGAAAAGACATTCGCACCTAGAAAAAATAACACTAAGTGAAGAAGCAGAGAGACCTGTGTTAAATGAACTGAGGAAAAAGAGAACTAATAATACCTTTCGCTGAATTTGCTGTATGAATAATTAAGCAAAACCCCTTTGAAATCCCAAAACCGAACTCACCAGTATCTTTATGCTATTTTGCGTGCTCAGGTGGTTTCTGTGGTGGGATGGAATAAGCTTGGGAAAACTGAGGGTTTGCTTTTGTGGTTGCTTTTTTTTTTTTTAATTCAGATGAAGAAGCCATTTTACTCATATGTTTATTGTGGATAATCTATTTCATTTCTACAGCATCAGAAATCAACAAAACTTTAGCCTGCTTGGTCTACAAGTGAAATAGGAAATATATTTCATTTCTACAGAGAGAGGAAGAAGAGGCTATGATTCTTGAGAGTTGCTTTTGGGTTAGCTAGAAACACATCCTCAGTGTTTTGACTGGAATGACATGACAAAACAATTTCTTCCACCACAGATCACTCTCCCAATTGGTTTTGCATGTCACATGAATGAAAAAGAGGGTTGTTAGCAGATGTATTTTGCATTAAAAAAGCTGAGAATTTGCATTTTGTTTATGTCAGACTGCAGAATTTGGACTTTAATAAAGCCTCTGCAGGAATCCTCTTGCACTGCAAGTCAACTTGAAGCAATGGCCTGAACAATAAAAGCTGTAGATTTAAGACCTATTCAGCAGGAGACTGATGTGCACATTACTTCAGATGTATTCAGAATCCCACAGATGCTTCCAGTGCCTGCGTGTTCACATGCTGGGAAAAGATCAAATAAGGAAGTCAGTTTGAGATTTATGATAATGCCAGTACTGCAGACTTCAGAAGGAGTGGCGCAATATGTCCTTAATATTATGCTTAAATTCTCTGGAAGAAAATACTGCGGGGCATTCTGTGTAATCAAGGCCTTTGGTTTTCCTTGCCCACACAATGTATAGGGAGGAGTAGAGGAGATCCAGGTGGATTAAAAGAGAACATTCACAGTTGGATTGAGCTCAGCTGGCTGCCATAGCTAATGTGATTTACTCTAACCATAAGTATTTCAAAGAAAGGGATTCTAAGTCCTTTAGGAGGCATTTATCAAAAAGATTTGACTGCAATAGGATTTTACTAATTATTATTATACAAATTGTTGCTAAAAGAATAATAAAAAACACAATGTAGAGCAAATGCAGAGATAAACTGAATTTTGAATCAGTGGAGTCCTTGGGTTTTTTGTCTTTTCTTTTGTATACTGTATACTTGCCAGGAACACATGGATAAAAAATGAGTTCCTAAGCACAAACCATTTTGTATGATGTGAATGATATAATGATGAATCAAAGATAATTTGATTCATATGGCATTTTTCCACACACCTACTCATCTCGAGGAAGAAGGAGAAACGAATCTGCCTTTCCACCTACATAACAACACAAGGCGCCTGAACTTAGGTAAAACAGGCTCCCAGCGTTGATATAGTTCCTTGGATAGATATATTTATCGTGTTCTAAGTAAAACTGAAAGAAATGCCAAAGAAAGAATTTGCTGTCCCGAGGATGGGGTCAGAAATACAAAATGTCAATACCTCTTAGGCTTTCCTTTCATTTACCATCAGCAGGCTGATATTGGATTTTCAGTTTAAAATAACTTTTGTTTGTAATTTCTCATCATACTGGAAGCTCTTTTTTGTTATTATCATTAATTTTTCTAAACCACAGTGACCCTAAAGAAGGGTCTTTTAACCTCCTTTCCTTAAAATACAGCTTGGTGACAAATGCTTTCTGTTGTTATTTAACAGATTTTTTTGACTGAAGTTCGGCTAGTAGGATTTGCCCTAACTTCAGAGAGCTATAATTGCACACTGTATAACAATGAGGTAGACTAGCTGCTTATAAAGTAAGTGAGTCTCTCAAACACAAGGGTATTTCAGAAACCAAATCATGCTGCTTCACTCTGAAAGCGCAGTTTTCTTATATACCATGCAAGAATCCCAATTAGTCAAACATACATTCTGTGTCTGTGCAGCATTTATTTAATTTTTTTCTCTTATTGGGCAGAGCTTAATGTACTGTCACAGAAGGTCTTCCTGATTTAAGTTATCAAGCAGTTTATGCTGATAGACTTGTTAAAGTGAATTTTTCTTATTCTCTCTCAGAAGAATCTCAGCTTTGGGGAAAGTAGAGGTAAGTAGAAGGCTGCAGACACAGTCTCCAGCCTTGACCCACCTGGACAAGGTGGATTTTGTGGCTCTGGACAGGACTGGGATGCTTGCAAGGCAGGTCCTGTGCCCCTGTGGTATGTGCCTCTGAGGAGGCTCAATCAGAGTATGGCTGTCACTCCTGACACCTCAGGCTGCTCTGTCTTGCTGCAAGTTCATGCTTGTCTCTTCATGACCAGCTCATTTTGATACTGATGAAATGGTCCACAGGACCTGCTTCCAGCCCTCTCACCCATAAAACCCAGCTGCAGAGGTTACTGTGTGGCTACTGGATGAAGGGAGAGATGAGAACAAATTTCCTGACTTATTTATTGCATTTAAAATTGAACAAACTCATTTTTTCTCCAAGAAATGAGGAGAAACAAGAAGAGTTGCTGTTTCTGCTTCTAATGGCCAAGCCTTCACAGTCCATTGTGCTGCACTCTGGGTCTGGATTGTGATTTTGCACTAATTTGAATGAAAGGGCCCTCTGTTACATGTGTGCTTTCACTTTGGAGTCTCATGGAAACTTTAAATCACTTTCTCCTTTCCTTTATTTTTATTCCTTTCCCACTGTTTGAAGTTGAACCTATTTAACAGAAGTATGATACAACCCAAAGGGAAGGAAGTTATAGATGAGTAGTTTTGTGAGATACATTCTTCAGCAAATGCCATGCACCTTTAAATTAAAAGGACAATCAAAATAATGATCACGGTAGAGACAGTTAAATCTGGTGACTTGTGAAATATATTTTATCAGTGTTTGCAATGAGCAAATGGTTTTTCTTGTTCCAACATTTTTTCAGAAGTCTGCTTCATTACAAGGTAGATAATTATATGAATTTTATATGTTTAACCTTTCTACATCCAAAAGGGATTTTTCTTTATCTTCATTTATCGCAAGCCTTGGATGAATTTGATCAATACAGTTTTAGATATTGCACATAAGAGCCCATGTGAAAATGAAGGAAGAAGATAATTTATACTTTCAAATATAGGTGTATTTCAGGGTGTTGTGTAAAATATGAAATCAATACACAGAGGCTTTGCCTTGCTCACTTGAAACAAAATGGTCATTTCCTACCTTAAAGAAAAATGGTGTAGGAAATAAAGTAAAGTGAAGAAGTAAATAGGCTAGGAAACACATTTTAAATCCTAAAAAATATCATCATCTAGTTCAGTTGATACCTATGTGACCTGTACTGAGAGCAGTCTGGACTCAGAAAGATTGCTGTGGATGTCACTTGAGCAAGGGTGGTAGGCTGGTTTCACAAAGATATAGGGAAAGAAATTGTGATATCATATTTTGTCCAGTTTTCAGCTGAATGGATGGTTTGACGGAAGGTGCTTAACATTTAATTGTATTCTCTTCAGAATAATCTGGAGAGCAAGGCTTCTCCCTAACCCTATAAATTACTAGTTGGGTTATGCCCTGGAGTATGAGAGTTTACTGCCCTATGAAATTGTTTTTGTTCTATCTACTGTAGCATAGTTTGTTCTCATTTTTCATATAAATATCTAATGAACATTGCAAACTATGAAAAATGAAACCCTTAAGGTGACTTCAGAGGGAGCTATGCAGTATGAAATAGGACTTCTAGAAGCAAACTTAATGAAATTGGTGAACCCAAATCAGTAACCCATTTTGTCTTGTTAAATTTATTATTATAAATACAAATATTTTAGATGCATGGGAAAATATTTTTTCAGCATCTGAGGACTTCAATTTAAAACACTGCAGTTGCTAGATAGGTACAAACAGAAATAGATGTACAAAATCACCATATTTGAATATTTAGCAAGAAGGGGTTCAGTATGTACCAGATAACTGCTAGGCTATTGTAAAAAGTCACTAAGAAAACATATCTTGGATTATTCTGTAATTAGTGTTTTGAGTCATTCATAAAAAAATGAAGTTCTCTTGATTCTAGAACACTGAATTGCTTGTCAGATATATCTGGTCCTTGATTTCAGTTGTCCTAGAAACTAAAGAACTTGTTACTTCAAAAAACTTTCATGCAGCCTTTAGAGATGTGTGTATATGCCTGTACATTCAGATTCTTGCATATGCTGTTTTTCTTGGCCAGTTTTCTGGGGTCCATGAAAAAAAATCTGCAGACGCACATATGGGGATATAAAAATATATCTACAGTTTTAGATACTGAAATATTCTGGGAAGCTGCATAGAAATGTATCTAAATATACTTGGCAGATCTGTTTCAAAAAGAGGGGGGAAAGTGATGGATATATATGATGAATAAGACCACCAGCTTAACAAGAAAGCAAAGCTACAAAGTACATGCAACGTTGGGAAGACTTTGCCGTGGCATTAGGATCAAACTATTTCTTTTGGAACTTAAGACTGTAATAATGAAAAAAGGTAAAAGGAAAATTGATTGAATCACTGTAAAGTTTAGGCTTATTGATGTTGAGGGAACCCCTGGACCATCTACTATAGCTTTTAGCTGTGTTCAGGGGCACTAAGTGTACTAATGAAGAAAAATTCTAGCAAGGTCTTTCGATGAGCGTAAGGGAACCTTCTCTCAAAAAACCCTTGGGCTGGAGATTATTAAAGGCTAGAACACTGTGTCAGCACATATGTTTATTCTTCCACTCTTACACTATGAGTCATAGCCAGAAAAGGACTATCTGGGAAGATGAACCTTTGGTCAGACCCATAATGGCTGTTCTCCAGTAGAGATTCCCTTGCAACTGTAAATCCAGTGAGCTCAGTTAGCAAAATTTAATTAAGTGACAGCTGGCAGGGAACTTTCAGCCACAAAAGTGGGGAAAAAAGAAAGACTATTCTAAATAAAAATATGGAACTAAATCATTCTGCAGAGATAAAAACCAGAATCCTTTCCTGTCATATATATGACTATATTAGAAGAAAGGAATTTTGTTCATTCTAGACTTCAATCATAGTAATGATATTATAATAATAGTTTTTTCCTAGTCTTTTCAGTGACAAAATGCAACAAATATTTATTCTTTGATTTTCTCATTTTTCATTGTTAATTATCAACAAATTGTGTAGATGTGATTGCTGCCCATATGTGGTCTGAGGAGAGATGGTGAGAGTTTTCATTTCTCTGTGAAGATTCTGTGAAACCAGCCAAGGAATAAATTTGTGTTCAAACTCCACTGTAACTGCCCAGGGACATGCTGTTTTCCTGTAATGAACAGGGCTTATTTCTGACAGAGCATTGCTATCCATCTCTTAGTGGGGTGGAACCCTGCATACCCAAAGTTATTGGGAAATTTTTTTCCCAGTTGCATCCTGTCTGAGAAAACTGATTTTGTGTGAGTCATTTAAGTCCCACCATACTGGTTCATGCTTGGAAAGGATGACCCTGACTTTGTAGACAGAAGAATCTGAAAAGAATTGAAGAGAGACTTTGAAAAATATTCTGAAAATAGTTTGAAGGTGCTCAATGGGAAAATACTAGGAGTCTGGGGTATAATTAAAGTATTTTCTTATACCCTCAGTTGCCAGTCACTAGATTTAGCACTTGAGAGGAGCTGGGCTGACTAGCTCTGAGAATAAAATTGAAGTTAATAATTAAGACATGATCTTGATAATTTCTCAGTATTTACAACTTCAGAAAGCAGCTCTATGTGCATGTCCTTGTGTTAATTTTTGATAGGTTCTGTCTGTTTAATTTCACTGCCTCTGTCTCAGGGACCTAGATTGTAAATTCTCCAATGCCATAGGCATCATTTCACTGTGTCTTGTTAAAAAAATAAATCATCTGTTAGCTTTGATTTTAAATCAGGTTCTCACTGTGCCCTAGTCCAGTTTGGCATCCAATGCCAATGTGAGGCATGAAACTTGGAGTAAAGCATAGCAACACTGTGAGAGCAGGAATTCAATTTAGGAAGTCCCATGTGGATTGCCTCTGGACTTCTGTCGTCTGCAACATTGCCCTTCAACTTCTAAAGGACTAACCCGAATCTAACAGCCACACAGATGGTTTAAGGTGATTTCTAGGATATTAGTATATTTGTTTCCAATTAAAAAATCAGCATCAAACTAAGCCAATCAACAGCTAATTCTATTGCACATAGTTTGTTCTCTTAATGTCCTTTTTCTGGGTGGGATTTTACAAGAAAGACTTACTGCTGGAATCTCTTTAGGTCTATGACAGATGCATTTCCTTCCTTAAGTACTTTTGGTCTTGACCACAACTATGGTAGTGAGAAGACTAAGCACTCCTGTTCTGTTTCTCATGTGACGGCATAGGACAGTGTCTTTGTCATGGGGCAGGGGGAAGGTGTGGTATGAAACAGACACAGGCTCTGTGAAGCCTATGTATAGAGTGAGGAGACCTACTCTGTAGGTATTCTCATCCAGAGGGAGTTTCCAGAGAATAACGCTGTATTGTGTACATGTTTTTTGGAGATAGGAGACTAAAAGAGAAGCTGAAGAACCTTAGGGTCCCTTTTCTGGTCCTCTCCTCCCTACCAGCTGCAATCTCATGCTCCATGGTTTTCTACCTATGCAAGAAATGAATCATAACTCAAGTGAGTGGAAGTTTCACAGGAGAGGAAAAGTTATGGAAGTCTGAGTGGGAAATGGTGATGTTGTATTTAGCATATTTCAGGAGTCCTGTACCTTTCTGTTGTTGTCTTGTGGGCAGCAGCTCTTCACAGCACAGACCCCAAGCCTTCCTTAGTCAGAGCTCCTCCAAGGCTCTCCCCAACTGGCCAGCCCACCCCCTTTTATCCCAGTTACCTTGACTGGCCACAGCTGCTGCCCAATGAAGGACATCACAGCTGCAGCCCATCAAGGATAACTAGGACCTGCCGGGGCAAAGATATTCAGATGCAATACAGATATAATTGACATGGACTCAAAGACCACTTACTTACACAGTACATATATTTTAAGGGCCTCCTATATGGCTACACTTTGGTTACTAGGAGAGCTATGCACATAGTTGGCTTCATATGGAAAACCTGCCAACGATTAATTTATTTATCAAGAAGTAAAATTGTCATTGTGAAAAGGCCTAGGTGAGGCTAAACATTTTACAGTTTAAAAAATCTCAGATGAGGTATATTTGGACACTGAGGTCCTTATGCATTGGCCCAAGGAGCCCAAATCTGAAACCTGAAGCTGGGCATGTCTTGCAGATTGCACACAAATGTCTGGAATGGGTTGCAGTAGACCTTGTGTGCACATGCCACTGTGTGGAAGTGCATGATCACAGCGAGGTCACTATCCTGACTTGTCTTGTAAACAGATGTTCTACATGGTGACTTGGGTGCCTTAAGCTGGTATATGTATATAAAAAAATGCTGCTTTCTTCATTGTAATTGAATTTATTTTCAGACAAGCTATCAGGAGTGGTATTCTGCAGTTAACATCTTTTTTTCCTCCCATATTCTTTTAATTTTCATTTTTTGGCTACTCTGTTCTAAAATAAATTAGACCCTCTGCAAGAAACAAGCACAAGAAAAAAGAGGGCAGATTTGTGCTCTTCAGAGCTTTCTTTTGCTTTTTAGTATTTGTTGTGGTTTAACCTCAGCTGGCAGCTAAGCCCTGCACAGCCCCTTGCTCATTCAGTTTCGCAGCAGGATGGGAGAGAGAACCAGAAGGGTAAAAGTGAGAATACTCATGGGTTGAGATAGCTTAAAAGGTAAAGCAAAAGCCATGCACATAAGGAAAGCAAAGCAAGGAATTAATTCACCACTTCCCATGGGCAGGCAGGTGTTCAGGCATCCCCAGGAGGGCAGGGCCCCATCACATATAACAGTGTCTGGGTAAGACTAAAACCATCCCTCCAAATGTCCCTCCCTTTTTTTCTCCCCCCCAGCTCTATATGCTGAGCATGACATGATATGGTCTAAAATACCCCTTTGGTCACTTGGGGTCAGCTGCCCCAGCTGTGTCCCTTCCCAGCTCCTTGTACATCCCCAGCCTCCTCTGGTGGGGTT
This sequence comes from Emberiza elegans, assembly GCA_024865655.1. Taxonomy (NCBI): domain Eukaryota; kingdom Metazoa; phylum Chordata; class Aves; order Passeriformes; family Fringillidae; genus Emberiza; species Emberiza elegans. The sequence continues at coordinate 34,101,998 of JALJVW010000910.1, read as the reverse complement.
GGGGTGTGAGGCAGAAAAGTCCTTGGCTCTGAGTCAGCATTGCTCAGCAATAATGAAAGCATCCCTGGGTTATCAACATTATTCTTGTCCTAAATCCAAAACATGCACTGCACAGTCTACTAGAAAGAAATTTAACTTTATTCCAACCCAAACCCGCACACAATTGAAATTTATTTCCTTTTTTCCATCCTTCCATCACTGACAACTTTCTAAATGGTGGGAAAGGGATACTGTCTCTTCAAACACTGAATCCAATGGAACTTCGTACATCTTCGACTGATTGTGATCTTTCTAATATAGAGAAAAACATTCTCAAAGTTGTACTATTCTGGCTGCTAACAGAAATCAGAATATGAAAAAGTAAAAATTTTAATACTTAAATTTCTAGTAACTTTTATTTACATCTTCTGGGATTTGAAAATACACATTTAACTTGAAAATTTCAATACAAACTCTTATAGTAGGTTTATTATGAAGGGTTTGGAAGACCCTTGTTACTTTACTTTTTCTTATAGCAGAAGTATGTATTTCAATGGGAAAACTTCTTTAAATAAGCAGAGCAAGAAAGTTCTTTGAAAGTCTGGAGAACAAAGGATTCATTCCTATTTTATTTTCCACTTCAAAACTTGACAATGATTAATCATAAAGCATTGCAAACAAAGGTGTATTATTATTTTAGCAGTAGACATTTGCCAAAGATTTTGTTTTAGGATCAGCACTATTATTTGTGCACTGCGCTGAACAATGAGTGATTGTAGCACATCTCTCCAGTACTTGCTTTGTTATCTTCTCTTTGTCTTCTATGTTATCTTCATTTTTTTATCCTCACTCGCTGCTTTTGTCAAAAAATAGAATGGATATTTTTGTTACTGCAAAGTGGAGTTTCTTTCTCATGAGTCCATGGGGCTAATCATATATTTTTATTCAAGATATAACCCAGAGTAAATTTAAGTACCTTCATTTTCCCCATTACATCTTTTGGCAGATTTGATGGGCATTAAATTTCAGGATTAATTAGTTTTGAAAACATGTATTTCTGTATTTTTCTTTTATAATATGTGACATAAAAGTGCTCCATGAATAATAGATTTTTGTCTGGTATAATTTTTGAATAGCTTTTGGGACAAAGGAAAACGTAATGGAAGAGGCTTAAAAATGTTACATGTGATGAATTGTCTCAAATTACTGAAACCATGTGATCACATGAGTAGTGTAGACAGAGAAAAATCCTTCAGGCCCTTGATGAGATAGTCTGTTGATCAAAGGTCTATGTGGAGGAGACTAGATGCACACTGAAATAGGCTTTTATATAATCTTGTATTAATGGCTTAATGGTGTCCACTATTGTGCAATGCTCATAGAAGCAATTTTGTACATGGTGACTACATTTTTTGTGTCATTACTGGCGTGTTTTTTTGTCTCATTCTCTAAAAAATGTGGTGGATCTATCAAACCTTGTACCAGAAGGGCGTGAAATGCAGACATCTTTTGTCAGTTACTGTATTCCATGAATACATAATCTGTGACAAAGCAACCACTTCCTTCCATTTCTTTTACAGCTAATGATTTACTGTAGTACAGGTATTATTTGCATGAAATGAGTTAGATCTAGAGTATTCTAATATTAAATCAGATGGAAATGAGCACTTGCAAGTTGTCATCATTTACTTGCAAGTAAAACATAGAAGAGTACTGCTCTGTGGAAAGGATTAAACTGTTCAGCCATCCTCCTAGTGTTTGTTTTGTTTTCCATGTCTTAAGCCTTTCTTCCAATTGATAGCTACATTAGTAGAGGTATCTAGATTTCCCTTTTACTTGAGTGTTAATTCTGAACAGAGTTGCAACCATTCTGATGTCACTTGGATGTATCTGATCAGCTTGGATGGGGTTGAATGAGATCCATATATTCTAGCTGAGACTTTCCAAGTTTGACTAGGAGAGGAAAACATCTTCTTCCCACTGGCTGCCATTCTTTCCAGGAGATTTTACATTAGCTGTGCACTTGCATGGAAAGAGCAGGTTTTTCTCTTTCTTCCTGCATGCATAGACGGTTTCTTGCCATGTTTTTCTGACTTTGATGTTGTGTAGAGCCTTTGTTCCTTTCATGATGTTAGTGAAAATGAAGCCATGTTTCTAGCATCTGAAAAAAGGATAGGTAGGGTTAAATCCTGTCCTAGTACAACTATTATATTACATAACATTTGATTCTGTTTCCTGGGCCTTTCCCACTAAGGCAAGTGCATCCCCACTGTTATAGAAATAATCATCTGTATCAGATAACACATCAGACCTCCTATCCAGAATCTTTAGTATATGTCTGCTGTATCATTTACAAGGTAGGATTAATTCAGTAGATTCATTTGATATTTGTGTTCTCAAACAAAAAACCCCTAGATGTAATTAGATATTCAATAAAAGTAAACACTGCTGTATTTCTGCAATTTATTCTGTAAGTTAAGGTAGCTTTCCTGTCTGGCCTCGCAGAGCCTCTCTGCTAGTCACTGTCAGACCACCTGGATGCCCTGCTCCACACCCTATGCTCACTCCACAGTCAGGCAAGGATTCCTTACCTTTTATATGTTGAGTGCCCGGTCACTTGGCAGTGACACAGGTCCCCATGCCCTTTGTTGTGCAGAAGGTTGGCACCAGCTGACTGCCTCTTGCCTCAGGCTCCTGCCCCCAGAGCTCATCCTGAAGCTCTCTCTGCAGCTGCTCACCGAGCCACCTGCACTGATGCATGTACATAGGATCTTCTGTCCAAGAACAGGCAAGGACCTTTTCAGCATTTATTATATTCCAGAATTAAAACCATTTCATTGCTTTTACTCCTGTCCCAATGTTTCTACATTGTTGTTACATTCCTCTGTTCAGTTTGCGATCTCTCTTTGATTGCACACAGAGGTTTTCTGAACACTTTCCAGTGGCTTCCTTCAGCTTTAAATTCTCATGCCTGTTGCAGCTGTCTGAGGATGTCTCCTCGTTAGTAATTTTTGTCCAAATGCTTTTATTTTTTTTTTTTTCTAGACCTTTATGAATTCAGTTAATCCTTTATCCCAACATGCTTCAAGAAATGCCAGTTAGCTGATCTGCTCACTCCTGGACTTCTCAAGAGACATTTTACCACTTATTATTAAATGCAGAAGGCCCTTGGTATTAAATGCAGAGAGACAGTGCAGCAAACTTTCTTAAATCTACAGGATCTGTGTGGCCAACTTGAATTCAGTTACATTTTTTAAAGTAAGGTAGGTTTCTGTAAGTTTATATATGTGGATGGCTGCAGAGTCACTAACTCCTTCATTTTACTGCTGTGTTACAGAAGAAGTATTACTGATTCTTAATATCACTATATTTTCAGCCGGTGTAATGAAACATAAAGACCTGAAGCAATAGAAAAGATTTAGCTTTATTCTCTCAATTTTTTATTACCTACAACGATGAGAAGTCAGCAGATAAACTTCCTTAATATTTTTAGATCCTAATTGTGTTTTTACCCAAGTGTGCAACTCTCAAAGAACTTTGAAATCAGATAAATAGTTAGGTGCTAACATCAAAATGGATATATATAGATATGAATTTTGGAAATGTAACTTGCAGCCTAGATACTTAACAAAATAAAACCAGCCTTCATAATTTTTTAAATACCTTGATAACAAAGCTTAATAACATACAAGTTAGTGTGTTTGGAAGAATGAGAGAGGTGGACGTCTGTTCATCTGTTTTGGTGGAAAAGGTGTAACCAGACTGAGTTGTTTACACACTGATGTTAGAAACATTAAAATTTAAATGGATTAAGAGGGACTTTCTTCAGTATAGAAGATTGTAAACAATTTCAGAAAGTTCTATAGCAGTGTGGGCCACCCTTCATGCCTTTAAGAAATGCTTATTTTTATAAGTATGTACACTTCATGGAAACCATTTGTTCCAGACATTACAGGGTAGCATTCTTTGACTCACTACATATGCAACCACTGAGAAATTGCATTTCCATTATATTGAAAAACTCTGATAGTAGAAAGAAATTAAATATTGAAATTTGTTTTGTGAAATTTCAGAAATACACAGAGAAAATAAAACATTTATTTCTCAAATATTTAATTGCTTTGTCTCTATAGTGCTGACATATTATTTTGTACAGAGTTAAAAAAAAACCAGTAACAAACCCTCAAAACTATCCATGAAAAAATTCCATTTTATCTTAATGTTTTAATATTGCTAAAATAAGAAAGACAACCACTAAGTAATTTCATACTTTAAAATATTTTCAAATAAGTGCAAAACATCTCATTTATAATGAAACTGCCTTTCCAAAAGCTAAGCTAGGCCTTTGAAAAATATTCTAATCACCCTTAAGTGGAAAAGGCCAAAGTAGATGGTGAAAATTGTCCCTTACTCTTTTGGTCTAATTGATGAACAGAGCTCCTCATATATGATGTTATCTCTGTAAGATAGTCATGACTTAGAAGGAAACTTCAGCTTCTTCCTGCATGGCTGAAGTCATCATGGCTCCTGATGAAAATTTCCATGGAAGAAGACAAAGCCTCTTGAGCACCAGGTTGCAAATGGCACTAGAATAGTGTTAGCAAGGGCTTAACTTCATTGTAGGCTCTGTAGACATTTTATGCAGTAAACCCCATTTTATTCCTGTGCATCTCCATTTTGTGGTTGGAGACTGTGAATCTATATCATATTTGCTTTCTTGGCATTAGATTTACCTACAAGATTCCCTGTCAGAAGTGATCCCTTCTTGGTTTTCCTCAGAATTTTGTGTGTATAATTTCATTTTGAGAAAATGAATTATCTTTTTGCAGTTTCAGAAAAAGAATTAGATGACTGTTATTTTTTGAGGCTATTTTTTTTTAATTTCCAAGTTGAGGCTTTTTTTGAATGTCACACTCAAGCTCAAACATCCCTAGTCAAACTCAGACTTATCTTAATTAAAGTTAAGTAACTCTTTATATGCAAACCATTTTGATAGTTCAAATTACAAGAAAATAAATATTGGATGAATAGAGATAACCCTATCTAAATAACACATACCTAATTTTAAGAATAAATTCCTCATATTGAACTTTAAGGTTACAGAAATACATAAGGAAAGATAAAAATTGATTTTGCTATGTATCTTCTTGAAGATAGCAAAAAGCAGAAGGGTCTTCTTAAATTTTTTTTTTTGAATACAGGAAAACTGGGATAATTTTATGATCACAAAGAAGAGGAATGTCTTCCCAAAGCAGATCAAGAAGTTTCAGGAGGAGAACATTAAACACAACTGCTATTTTTCATCGAAGGCGTGATTATAATTTGGGTTCCCCAATTTCAGTTCAAAGGAGGTGACTGCATACAATCCCTGAACACCACTATAGCATTAAGAAGCATCCAAGGGAGAAATAGGACAGTAGCCTACTATTAAAATCAGACAACCCAGGACAAATTAACTGAAAACTGTCTTTTATAACACCAGTAAAATATTTAGAGTAAACAAGGTGGAGAATGGAATAAGAACTGATAAACTAAAGAGGTCTGCAGGGAGCAAAGGATGCTAAAAGAAGAAAGATTATATTTATTTAGAAATAAATGTTTTAGAAAAATTCAGTCCTTCTTGTGGTGGACTTTATATTCCTGCTTAAACATATTTATAAAGAATGCTATAAGCTCCTGTGTCATCTTCACAGTCTTCTATGAACTACTGTGGATTGTGACTTGGGACCTATACTTGGAGGTGAACTGATGATTTTTATGTCTCAACCTTCTCTAGAACGTCTTTGAATTGGCTATTAACATCTCAACTACCCAGAATATCAAATCCAAATCTTTGCAACTAGTCAGGCCCATCAATATGGGGAAGTGTAGAGAAATGGAGGAAAGAATTATGGCCATATTTAAGCAAATTTACTTTTAGAGGAAAGTGGTTACTTTAGGTAACCATGTGCCAGGTTTTGAGCTCGTGCTATTTACTTTTATATTAATCAGCACTGATGTTACTTTAAAAGCATAATTTGAAAATATTTTAGAATTGATGGAATTTCTTTTCATAACCTAGGTTCCCCAGAACTTTAGAAAAGGAAAAAAACCCCCAAAATATAGAGGGTCTCCTTTCCTCATTAAGGCTGTAACTGGCGTGTAGCCAGAAAACAGAAAATCACAATGTATTTATTTTTTCATATTATGCCTTTACAAGTTCTAAATCTGCAAGTAGCAAGAACAATGCTTCCCCAGAGGGAAATATCTATATCCACTGTGATGATAAAAACACATAGCTCTGAAAGCATTGCAACAGCTGACGAGTAAATGTAAGGGGAGGCCTATTTCAATTACACTGTTTTGAAGTTTGACTGGGCATCCCATATCCTTTATGAAGTAATTATCTATGGAGTCACTGTGGAGAGGAAACATCCTCTCTCACAGCCTCCCAGGGTTCATTCTTTTCAGAATTTTTTTTGAGTGGCTAGGTGATTTTACCCATTCATAAACATCTCCACTACAGATTTTTTCTTTTAGCCTTTCACTTTCAAGGCTGTGAAAGCTTGCTTTCATTTACAGAAATAGCACTAAAAATCAAAGGATAAAAAATGTGTTGTTTTTAGGTTGGGTTTTTTTTTTCTCAAATCTGAAAAAAAAATCTGTAGGTCTGGAAATGGTGGGAATATTCTTTGCAGTTATTTTCCATCAGATGCTGGTGTTAACAGAATCTGTAGTGCTACATTTAGAAGTGTTTCTTCTGAGAGAAGAAAAAAAAAGGAAAATGGAAGGAGAATGTTTTACTTTTCAGAATGGAAGTGCAAAATAGCAGATCTCTGCTGTTTCATGTCACCTCAGAAACTGACTCTGATGACTGAAGCCAGTAGCCAGTGGTCTCATGTAGCAGCAGAGCTGGATTATTCTCTCCTTTTCTATTTTAGAATTAGCATCTGCTTCGACCACAGTGTAAGGATCTGTGTGAGCACATGTGCTTGTGAAATATGCATGGCTGTATGCCTGTGAGTACATGTAGGAATGTGAAAAACAGGTTCAAAAGGAATGGGTGAGTTATATTCATCAGAATGTAGTGTTTTCATTCATGGTCTTGCTTAATGCTTTCTAAATTTTTTTTGCAAAAAAATTAATAAATGTAAGACCCAGCAATAAACCCTTTGCTAAAAAGCCTTTTCTAAAACATTAATAAAAAGGGAGACTTTGATCTCTTAACAGCTGTTAGTTTTGAGGAGAAAAGCTCATAATTGTACCTAACATGTTAGTGAAAAAGCATCACCAACCTGCATGTGCAATAAAAATCTTTTGTCATAAATATTAAGGGATTTTGAGGAGATGCAGTTTTACTTAAGTGAAGGAAATAAGATACCAATATATGAGTTTGAAATGCAGAATGTTTTTGTCTGTTCAAAGGTTATAAAAAAATCCATTATATTTAAGTGTGCTGGATATTAAGTGCCACTTTTGTCAATTCAGAGTAAATTCCTGTTTATGTTACTTTTTTAAAAAAAGTATTTTATTACTATTATCTTGCATCAAAAAGTATTGCCACTGTTGGCTGAATAATTGACTGTCTTAGCAGAAGTAAGTCAGTGAAATTTTTGCTGGGGTATTTGGTGATCTTCTGGGGAAATGAACAGAGTTTGGTTTATTTCTGTAGCACAGGTAGTTTGTGACTGCAACAAAGGAGGTGCATTGGAATGGGATTTTATTTAACTAGATTTGGATGTGAATAGCAGGCAAGATGCCATGGCATTGGCTTTGGTGAAACCACAGAGCATGCTGAATGCTCAGGTTCTTACTCTTTAAGCTAAATTACCCTGAAGTCTGCACAGGGGCATCAGTGAGAGTATCATTTCTTGGGGTGGTTAAGTAAAGGTAGCTCTGGATAAAATGCATGGCTGCATTCAGACATCCCAGCAACACCACTTTGGCATTAAGGAAGCATTTGATTTTGAATTATTGCTTGAGAAATTTTATCTTCAGCTTGTAATTATATCTTCCTAGGTGTCACTCCCCGTTTACTCATACTCTAGAAAATTATTCTTAAGGGAATCTAAAACCAACCTGCCATCCTCTTGTCTGTCCCCTTAAGGGACAGACAAGGGGATGGCAGGTTGGTTTTAGTTTAAAGAGTAATTGCTAGAAGTGACTGATTATCAACACCAGTAAAAGTCCCACGCAGAACAATCACCTACCTTTTCTTTAACATTCTGATTTCTTACCATCCAAGTTCAAGGAATAATGAACTCTTGGCTTAAAAAGAATGTCTTGATAGATTCACTAAGTGGCATAAATATTCTGATTTTTTGTCAACAGAACTAGAGTTTGGACTATCTTGCAGTTTTTAGTATCTTCAATAATCTTCATATTGATCTAAGTTCCAGGCAATTGGAACAGTTTTTCAATATAACTGGGTCTAAATTTTCTAGGCTTTCAATATTACCAGTGGAAGGACTGGAAGAGGAGGAGAAATGCACTTGTGTGGTTTTCCTTATGTTCTTTTGTGTCATGTGCTGTTGTCAGAAATGCTCAGTATTCCATCAGACAGAGGCTCTGTCTGCCTGCAGCAGCACCCTCTGGGTCTCAAAGGAGTTTCCTGCTGGGGCTTCTTCTGAGTCTCTGGCATCTGCTCCTCTACTTGGAAAAGGAACTTTTCTGCCTTCATATATTTCTGTAATGTGTTCTGGAAACTTTCCATAGGCCTACATTAAAATTTTGTTGGCCTAATGACCAGTGACCTATAACTCATAGTAAAAAAAGGACTTGTGTACTTGAAAGCAGCTGAGAAATTCCTGCCAGGTAGGACTGGATCCCAGATATGGCCTGGCTATTTGTCTTCAGCTTTTCCAGGAACAATGTGATTTGTGGTGAAGTTCTCATAAATAATTGACTTGCAATGCTGTGTACTGAGTCAGGTGAGGTACACCTCTATGCTAACAAATAGATTGTCAAAGTGCATAGCTTCATCCCTTCCCTATTACAATGGTAAGGCTATTTATATTTATGTGGGGAAATAGTTTAGAGGGTAAAATCGTTCTGAGTAATATGATTAAGGTCCCAGCAGTGATCACTTGAACTAAAATCTGTTTTCAACTTTCTCAGTACAAAACCAGGGACCATTCTTATATAACCTACTTAGCTGATCCATAAAGTAGTGCTGAATCCTAGCTGGGGTGAGAGACAATTCAGCCCTGTTATTTGCATTGAGCTTCACCATTCAGTCTTTTTTTTAGGAAATTAATTTTTTTTGTACAAGTTTTCCACCAAGTCCACTTGCTATTTTCCAAATGCACTTTTAACATCTTCTGACACATTCATATAGTCAAGTATTTAATGGTTTACAATCAGCACAGCATCTTGTGACTTCAAAACCCACACAGGCAAAAATCAGTACTTATTATTATAAATATTATTATGTTTACCCACTAAAATTATGTGGGTACTACCTATCCATTCTTTTTTTCCATTTGTCTCATTGTTGTGAGACCACCAAAAAAGGGTTATTTATCCACTGTACTGACAATATCTTCAAATATATCACTTTTTTTTTTTTAGCTTTAGTTATGTTTGTTTGTTTAGTGATAACCTATTTCCCACAAGCTGTGTTATACAGAGTACCTGTAAGCAGAGCAAGCCTAGCCTGGAACAATTTTTTTTTAAGATGTTATTTTATCTCAACATAGATAAAAATGTGCTGTTGTAGACCAGGTCTGGTTACCAGGTCTGTTTTAAAAAGCTCATGAATTTCCAGCTGTAACCATGGTGTGGAGTGGCTGGACTGAGCCCCTTATCAGGAATAAGACAGCTCCTGCCTTGAGCCTGATTTCCAGCTCCCACATCTGCTCTCCTTCTCTTTATCATCCCCTTGCCCCAGGTGCTGGTTATGGCACTTCACAGCTGCTGGACAGAAAGAGAAATGGGCCCTTGTCAGCACTGACACAGGGGAGTTCATATTGACTGTTTTATTCCTCCAATCAAGCTCTGGGCTGACTGAGGGCAACCTTGGCTTTACAAATCTGAAAACAGGTGAAAGAGGGTTAGCAGAATTTGGTGGTAAGACTGTGTTTTCTTCCACAGTAGCCAAAGAGCTGCTTTCCTTCAGTGCTGTCTTAACGTCTTTGAAATGTGTGATAGATGCAAAGTGTTAATTTCACCTCCTGTGTCATATATGAATTAGGGAATGGATACCATACCTGAAGTTAGTCTGTCTGGCTCTCTCCCTTCTTTTCCTCAGTAACTTTAGTGCAGCACTCTCTGAAGCCTCATCATAGGTCCTTTTAATTGATGGGGCTTAAACATATAATTTTCTTTTCAGTAAGAGAAAAGTTAATTCTCATTTCCTTATACAAATGCTATATTTATCATCATTTTAGCCAAGGGAAATTTAGACCAACTCATTTTTTTTAAGTACATCCCCAGACAATGAAGGATCTTAGAAACTAGCAACAGAGACAAGCAGTCATCATGCCAAGTCAGTCAGAAATGCTGATGGAGTGAAATACAATTTGTTATAATTCAGAGCCATTAAAGTCTCTTGGGACCTTAGATGTCTGAACCATCTGCCCTTTGGCACCTCTGCAGCAAGTGGTAAATCCATTGGTATCACGTATGAGACATCTGTTCTCAAGCCCTATTTATTCTTGATTTGGGGAAATCTCTCTTTTGTTCATGCTTCACAAGATTAATCCTAACTACTGGCCTTAAACTTGTCCTTTTAGTACCTCTGCAACCTATTTTGGAGGAATAATCATTCCTTATTTAGTTTTCTGGCTCATAGGAATCCTTTTCCAAGGCTTATCTCTCTCTGTGTCTGGGCACTTAGCCCAGGCTGTAGATTTCAAAGGCAGCAGGGTGCCAAGAGGTTAGACACTGTAATGTTGTGAATACCTTTGTGGTTCCAGCAATTCATCATTAGCTGAAAATTGATATCCTGTTATTTTTTTGAGCAACAGTTGTATATGCCATATATAGGTAAGGATGTATACAAAGTGTTTTGTGAGTGGGAGATAGCCTTCACAATTAATTATAAATGTAGCAACAAGGCTGAATTGCATTTTATTTTGTTCCTGGTAGTACTTAACACATTCTTCAATGCAGAGATGCCAAGATACACAGTACAGTCATGACTGAACTTGCTGCTGCAATGATGGAATGATGTTTCTTCTGCACTATTTTCACTGAAAATAGCCTTTTTAGATACTGCAGTTCCTCATTGCTTGATATCCATTTCACAAATATTGTAGATGGATGTACCTAGTTTATTATATACATGCATTTTGTAATATTTGCATTTGGTTTTTGTGTGGGAAGAATGATTTTTTTTTTTCCTTAAGGGCCATTGCATGTGTAGAAGTAGTTGAAAAATGCACTTAAAAAATGTATGAGGTAAAAAATTATTCCTTTATATCATTTTTAGGATCTGTTTTACTTTTTGTGCTGAATGACTTTGGGGACAGCTGAGAGCTTGGCATTTTTTTTGAGTGTTTCTTTTTTTGACAGTGAATTGCTGCTCGTTACATTTACAGGATATCTGCTAAATATTTCTCTTACATTTCAGCCCTGGTACTTAAGAAAGAAAGTAAAGGATTTTGAAGTGTCTATCACTATAGCCTAATATCTGCTTAGATAATTGGTTAAAGCTTTCCACAGTAAAGTGTCCATTTTTCATTGCTGGATTTTCAAAAATACCTGGTAAATATAAGGATCATCTGCTATAAAGGCTTATTTGTTATTAGCAAATTAGTTTTCCATCATAGGGAGACAGGATATTTGTAAAAATGTGAAGAAATTTGTTGCCATAAAAAGGTTCTACATTCCATTTCATAGCATATAAGAGTAAATTATGTATGTTATATTGTTGCGCTATTTATGGATGCTAAGGACCTATATACAAACAACTTTTGTTAGAAATGGCAGGTATTCTGACTTGCAAATATATATTTCTTGCTTGTAAAGCAGAGAAGAATTCAGGACAAGCCTGCACTATAGAATGAATTTCTCAATCAAATAAAATAATAATGAAACATCCCAAGTAATTGATGCATAACTGAAAATGCTTTTCTGTGACTAAAACTGAGTGATGTAATTTGAAAGTTGTTTTTACACTGGCAGTTGACAACTCCATGCTTCATTTATGTCATGTCTAAACTTGATTCAAGCTTAGGATTTGCCTGTTCAGAGAGCTATTGAAGTCAATGAGATTCTGCAAAGGCAGCACAAAATCTGATAATGAATTCCCAGCATTTAAAAAAAAATTACATAGAATAGAATAGAATAGAATAGAATAGAATAGAATAGAATAGAATAGAATAGAATAGAATAGAATAGAATATTTCAGTTGGAAGGGACCTATGATGATCATGTAATCCAACTGCCTGACCAAATCAAGGCTGATCAAAAAGTTAAAGCAGATCTTAAAGTGCTTAGTCCTAGTGCCTCTTAATTACCAACAGATTTGGGACAGTTTTGAATCATTTCTACTAATTTTTTTGAATAAAATAGGAAAAATACCTTCACACATACCTCTATTTTGTTTATTTTGATTAAAGATTAAATACATTAAGCTTAAGGAAGCTTACACAAGGGACCTTGGTAACACCTTCATGTTAATCTGCATGCCAAGCTTCACCTGGCTGGACCCTTGTTTGTGTTCAAATCCTAGCACTGAAGGTGTTCATCAACCTAATTTGTGAAGTACTTTAGAAAAACAGAATTTTACCATTTTGATAGAAAAAATACAATATCTCTTTTAAAACACATTCTTATTCATACTGAAAACAATCTTCAGTGTAGAAGTATCTAGATGTAAGGATACAAAATGTACAATTTCTCTAGTAACTTATCACTTTTGGTCAGAACTAAATATTTTCTCATTTTCTTATTTTTCTGGGTTTATTAATGATTATATTCCCCCCAAGACGCTCTTATGGTTGGAATAACAAAATTCAAGAACAATTATTGGTGGATGTTAGATGTAGTGATGAGAATCAGGTGACAATTCTGAGACAAAAAATAATTAAAATAAACAAATCAGCAAGCAATCAGAAAGATCACCTATGGTATTGGAAACTGGTGGCAATATGGAGTCAGTGATTCATGAAACAGGCTCAAGAAATTTTTCTCTTGCATGCTGAAACCCAGATAACTGTTGTAATTGGAGAATAGAGATTCCCCTGAACCGGTCTATAAAAGCTATAAGAAATCACTAAGTTTCTGTAGAAATCAACCCTTTTTCCTTGACAGGTAAAATGCAAAGATTTCAATCAGCACCCTCTGTCAGGAAGAAATATAAATATAATCTCTGAGCTTGTGTTAATTTGCCGAATAGTAATTTAGAATATTCAATGACAGCTTGTTAAATAATTAAGGCAACTCATTTAAGAATGTCATAATAACAGTTAAAAGTGATCTGCATATATTCTCTGCTACATACTCTCTGCTGACAAAGCAGAGGGGTGTGACAGTACCTGGTACCAAAGAGTCACATAATGAACTCAAGGTGACTAAAACTGTGGCTCCATGGCTAATGCAGTGCTGTGGCAAGGCTGGGTTCTCACTTGCCATAGATTGGGTGGCTCTGGGGAGCTCAGTCCAGCTGAGCCAGAGCATGGTGCTTGACAACAGGTCTCAGAATGCTGTTCAAAAAAGTACTTAAAATATAAAGTAGCAGGTAATTGTGTTATACTGTTTAATGCAGCATTAAGTGTGTAAGCCTGTACAAATCATGTTTTGAAAAACACACAGATAATGTTACTTTTGTCTGTGCTGTTGTATCTCAGATTAGCACCTTGCTTTGTCTGCTTGCCTGGTTAGCTAAGAATTCTTTGAAGTGTGGATATTTACTGTGTTAAAATTCTTTTTTTATCCTTTGAATTTTTCCTAGGAGGTGTTTGCATTGCTCAGTCACTCAAAATCCCTCGGGAACCAAGACCAGGAGAATTTGAAAAGATCATTAAGCGCTTGTTGGAAACTCCAAATGCTCGAGCAGTGATCATGTTTGCGAACGAAGATGATATTAGGTGCTTGTCTATTAATTTTGTGTTTTGAAGATGTTCCTCTTCACCAAGATGCTTTGTTGGCTGGTAGAAAGTAGACTAACAAAGAAGTTTCAGATTCAATACTGTGTAAAAATTCTTGGAAATCTGATGATAAGAAATGGAGTTGTAATTATAGAGTGTGCTGGTCCTTTATTCTGTGTAGTTCCAGAATTCTCCTACCTCCTAGGACCTCAGTGCCAATAGATAGCTATTGGCTACTGAAAAGGAATAAGCCAATAAGAATGCTAGAAAAAAATGGCAAAAGATAAACCAATTAAATTGTATATTACTGTATCTTGAGTTCTTTACAGCTTTTCCTGAATATGCCTTAGACTGTGAAAATGATGGATTAATTAATTATTGTAAGCTTATGCATAGCCAAAATAAATGCTGGCTTTCTCAAGTTCTTTGTAAATGGAATTTGTTTAATTGGTCATTTGTTGTTTGTTTGCAGGAGAGTACTGGAAGCAGCCAAAAAAGCTAATCAGTCTGGACATTTCCTCTGGATTGGCTCAGACAGCTGGGGGTCAAAAATTTCACCAGTGCAGCAGCAGGAGGAGATTGCTGAAGGAGCAGTAACCATTCTACCCAAAAGAACATCCATAGATGGTAAGGATGCATGTGGATGCATGTGGCACAAACTTTTCATTTTCTGACAAAGTTTAAGTACTTTAGGTCTCTTTAAAAATAATTTAAAAATCATGTAGTCATTGATTACAGGGAATTCAGGAAAAGCTTTCCAAACAAGTTACCTGAGTTGGCCTGATACAACAGTAATTTAATATATCTGTTGAGATGAGGAGATGTGGAATCTGCAATTAGGCAATCTTGTAATTGTCTAATAATGATGATACTTGGAGTTGAGAGCTTCTTAACCATAGTCTGGTCATTCTTTGGGACAAATAAAGAGAATATTGGGTGAATGATAATGAATCAGATTACTCTCTGGGGAGGAGATTGATCTGTGCCCCGCTTTCCACTCCTAAACTTACTTTAAGAAGTTACTGTATTAACAAAGATTCTTACCTTGTGGACGAAGTGGAAGTTGGTTTGCAGTACCTTATTCCTGTGAGGGTACTGGATATAGTAACATCTCTTATGTCTGGGTAAGTGTGCTAAACTGGTAATTGGTTAGGAAAATGAACACTATGGATGTTGCATAGAGACTTTAGCCACAGGGAAATACTTGTAAGGAGCTAATCCAGATGGGAGACGTTAATCATGATTTCATTATGACAGCTTTGCTGGGGTAAGGCTGGTGATCACTAGGTTTAAATAGGAATCTTTAATTTCTCAACTGGTGTCATTAACTATATAAATAGAAGCAGAATTATAGTTGTCCTGGATGTCCTCTTGTTCAACAGAGCTACCCCATCATTTTATGTGGCCTTGAAATGAAGTCTAATCCTTATATGCTACTATGCTCATAAAATAGTTTGTGTCTAAAGCTTTTTCTTGTTCTTATGTTTATAAAAAATCTGATATTGTCTTTAAATTTATATTTTTTTACGTATCATATTTTAATGTTTGTTTCATTTTTCTTCAATGTAGGATTTGATAGATATTTTCGGAGCAGAACACTTGCTAACAATCGAAGAAATGTCTGGTTTGCAGAATTTTGGGAGGAGAATTTTGGATGCAAGTTAGGATCACATGGAAAAAGAAATAGCAATATCAAGAAATGCACAGGTAACTGTGAAAGTAAAACATTATCTGTAAATTGTTTATAGGAGTGATGGAAAGGAGCTGCTTTCTTTTCATCACTTTTCTGTCTCCCTTCAGTTCTCCAATTGCATATTGCTGAGTTGTAAGAAAAGTGTGACTTTTTTTTAACCTGAAGAAAAAATTAATGGAAAATGTATGAGAAATTTAGTAGTTAATTTGCACAAATACAATGATGGTACAGATTTTATTAAAGACCAGTGCAAGTGGTTCAATTCCATTTATGTTTTCAATGACCTCCTCTATCACCCTATCTGTAGTTGTCAATATGATTTTTTTTTAGCAAGTGTGTGCATCATGATAATTTTCATATTTTTAACCCTAAAGTATATAGAGTGAAAATTAAATTTATATTTAAACTATTGAGGTCTTGAGGATAGGTCAAGTCTTGAACTCCTTATTTAGTTTACAAACTGTGTTTGAGGATGAAGGAAAAAGCAAATCAATATATTCTTATTACTTGTCCCCATGTGCAAAAGAAGGATCCTGTATGATATTATAAAACTGAAAGCCTCTAAAAGTTTGAGCAAAAACTTGACATAATTGTCACTAGTTTTTGCAAATGTGCCTGCTCAGGCATCATACCCAGATGCAATTGTCATGACACCTAATACAGCAGACACATCAGCAGCTGGCTTTGATCTTTTCTATGAGATGTTGCTTTCTTGGTGTTACTTGAAAAGTTTATAACAAGAGTGTTACTTTCTGTGGCTACAGCAGATTGCTTATGTTTCTTTTTGTGTAGACATTTTTACCTAATACCAGGGCTCCTTGTGTCATTTCCTTAATTACTGCCACCACTCCCAGCATTGCTGGCTGTGACCATCATCTCTGTGGGTAGTGCCAGCAGCACTACATAATTTTGCTGGACTACATGCATAAGCTGTCTGTTATGTGCCTTGATTTTCCTGGCAGTCTCTTAGTTCACCAAATAATATTTTTTTCCCCATGGAACACTGACTTTTTTTTTCACTTGCAGTCCCAAGATTTCTGTCTGCTTGCTGACACTTACATGTAGCCTTTTTACAGGGGTGCCCTTCCAAACTTTCTGCAAGCACCCCACTTCTTTTGGGCTTTTCAGACACAGAAGCACTTTGAAATCTCTAAGAACATTGGATTCCTGCACTTTCTGGACCAGCAGATTTATTGTATGTGTATTGTGCCATCAATTCAAACACTTGCTGCACTGGGCTTCACAAGTCACAGATACAACTCACACAAACATCGGAGCCATGCATTCACTCTGTCATGTCAGCAAAGCCTTGTCTTCTGCCTTTTACCACATATTTCACAAAAAAAAAGAGGGTAATATTCAGTTCCTCACTGAGCTAAATGATAGCTCATTACTCTAATCCTTTACTCCTTGACCTTGATTCATATAGCAGTAAATCACGGCTGGATAGTTACCCACATCTGGAGAGGGATTATTTTGTTATTGCTATTTTAAGTGGATAATAGATTGGTCTTTTAAGTTCTTCAGGTGGAATGACTGGTGTATGAGTTGTAGTTTAGGAAGCTCTAAATGGTACCACAGATGGTTGTATGACTTATCTCAGCCTCAGCTGTCAAACTGAATTACCAAAAGTAGTGTATGAAATGCATAGGCTGTATCTTGATCCAAAATAATTTCTAATTTGAAACAGATATCTTTATATTTTATGAAAAAAAAATTCTGATATGTTCTCTGAAACCTGAAAATAGAAAGAAAACATATTTCTTGTGCCCAGAAAGTTAACATGGTGCTAAGTGATGGGACAAAGACATGGGAGGTCCCATATGGAAGTTGTACATGCATTTTAGCTCGCAGGGAAAAAACAATTAGTTCTTCTGCAAAGTACCTATGAGTAATAGGACTTTTCACTAAAACCACTTAAAAGTGGCTTGCCACAATAGAAGAAGTCCCCACTCAAACAGAAGCAAGTCTGACACAAACTGGCAATTAATCATGATCCCTATGCTTATCTAACTCAAATGTAAAGGGTTGAGTAACAAAGGTACCCAAAATATGATAATTTTAAGTAAACTGAATCAAGGGATGGTGGTGGTGGTAGTAAGTTCAAAATAAACCTCCTGTGATTTAAGGAATATTATAGGTAGAGAATGGGGGAATGACCTCCTGCCCCATTTAGACTCAGAGAATTGCAAATGATATCTTGACACACCCCAGTTCATTTGTCAGGGCCTCTCATGCACAAAAGAGAGGCAACAATGAAATCCCAGCTGGCTCTTCATACCACAACCCTCAAAACAGTTGAGTGTGTACTATGATCTTCTATGTCTGCTAAAAATTAAAGAGTGTCCTACCCATGAATTTATCTTTTCCTTGAAAGGCCAAAGGCATTACCTCATGGCCATGTCTGCTCTGAAACAATGGTGGTAAGTGAAAAAAATGAATGAAATCCCCAAATTTTAGTAAGAATATAAGAGCTATTACTAAATGTAATATATAAATGTTTATAACTTTGTATTGAAAACCTTGAAATTCTTATGGCCTATCCCATTGCTATTTTTCCTTGCAGTGGGCTTTCCCTGATATTTTGTGTGTAGAGGCTCAGTCCTGATTTTCAGCTCAGTTCTTTAAAGGCATGTGCAGGTGGCCAAGCATAGGAACAGGTTGCCCACAGAGGTTGTGGAGCCTCCCTCACTGGAGATATTCAAGAACTGTCTGGATGCAGTTCTGTGCTGCGTGCTCTGGGATGACCCTGCTTGAGCAGGAAGGCTGGACTAGATACCCACTGTGGTCCCTTCCAACCTCACCCATTCTGGCATTCTGTGCTTCTGTATTCCCATCTCTATTTCCGAACTTGAAGACTAAATGTAAAAACACCATTTATTCTAATTTTCCTGTATTTTTATCTGTGCACTGCAGAAAATAAGATTCTCTTTGTGTTTTGCCCACGAGTCCCATTTGTAAATCATGTCACTGTCTGTATACGTGTTGAAGATGTGTCTGGATGTAGCACTTTGGGACTTGGTTTAGAGGTGTTTATGGTAGTACCAGGTTGACAGTTGGTCTAGGTGATCCTAAAGGTCTCTTCCAACCTTGATGATTCTGTGATTCTGTGGTGTTGTGATGTCAGTAGGCAGTAGTACACTGAAAGAAATCCAAAAGCTCAAGATACAGGCACGTTCTGAAAATCTCTCTCTCCAATGATATTCAAAAGGCAAAGTGATAGGTATAAAGTTTTCTCAGGCTTGAGATGTATTTTATTATGCCTTTCTGTTTATCTTACTTAGGAGGTACTTGACTCTTTTTCTCATATAACATTTGTAATTCCCAACAACAAAACTGATATCCCTGTTCTCTATTTAGTCAAGTTATTCATAGCTATAAATTTTTGCTGCCTGCAGTGAGGATGCTACTGGTCTAATCCAATTTCAAGCTTTTTTTTTTCCCTATGAAGATACTAGAAAATGTTTAATAGTGAGAAACCTTTCTCTCTTTTATTTTCCACGTAAAATCAAGAGTCTTTTAAGCACTGAAAGTATGAAAGGAATTTATTTTCCTTTAAGGTTAAGAATTACACAGGGGCATAAGCCTTCTTACCTTTTATTTTCTTATACATTACTGACTATTGCAGTCTAGCGTTGTAATAACTTGAACAGTTTATTTGAATTTTGAAATCCTGTTTATCTGTTGCTTCTTATTCCTATAAGAATTTGTGCTCTGGAGATACATAAAGTAACAAGTTTCTTTTGAATTTGCCCATTTGTTTCTTTTCTGATTTTTGCCATATTACAGAAAGCAATGTTTCACCTAAGCCTTGAAAAAGTAATTTTTTTGCCACTATTGATTTGAAGCTAGCTCTGTGTGTTTCTGAATGTGAGTGTACATTGATCAAATTCTCAATATTAGAATAGTTCATTGAAAAATATTAGGGATTTCTTGTTCTGACTTTTCTGGAATTAAAAAATATCAAATTGATCATTAACTTAGTAAGCATGAAACAATAATTCAATGACTACCCTTTAACTATTTTACTTGGGGAAGAAGAAAGGCCTTTGCAGAGAAAACTCATTTGTCTTACTACAACAAAATGGAAAAGAGCACTGCCAAGATTAAACCATATGTAGAGGTTATAAGAAGCCTTACTTTAAATAGGTGTAGGTTTTCTATATTCAATGAAAACATTTTTAGTGAGACATGATCCTTTCAGGGGTCTTCAGTAATCTTTTTCTAGCAGCTCTCTGTGGGGAGGAGAAGTGAGGAGACAGAAAGGTTTTCCCTCATCCCTGTGCCCCAGCAGAAAAATGTAAAGGCAGAGGCAGTATTCTTTCATCCTTTGATTCCTGTTGATTCTTCGAGAGGAAGGGCTTGCCTGGTGGTTTCAGGAGATGGCAGACACTCTATGCCTCTTGCTCTACTTTAAATTTAACATCCTCATATATAATTTTTCCATACCCTCAGCTTCCCAGGTGACTCTACCAGGGGGCCAGTTTTGGTAGTTGAAGATTTAGCATTACTTAGAAATAATGAGGACTGACCAGACTTGTTTTTTGCTTTGACGCATGGTTGTTGAGCTATTACTTGTCAGTCCCACCTTAATGTAGATTTCTAGATCTTGTCTTCCTTAAGAAGGCTACAAAAGGATGAATACAATTATTTGAAAATCAAACAAAGCTATTGCAGAATACTCCTTTAATAATTGCATTGAACAGAGACAACATACAATATCACTTTTTCCGAAAAGCAAAAAAGTAATAGTAAAAGAAAGCAGCATTAATGATGAAGTGCAAAGAGAGAAGAGTAAGAATTAAATGAATTCTACTTATATTCTTTCATTAACTTCACAGACTGCTAATACTTGATTTAAAGATACCAAAATTTTGGAAATCCTCCTTTTGTGTTTGTATGTATTTGTTTGTGTGTGCTTTTACAAGCAGATATGTGTTTGTGTTTGTATGCTTAAGCAGATAGAAGTGTAACATGAAAGTCACTCACTATATCATGTTTTAATGGGAAAAAACATAGCTTCAGCTTCAAATCTGACAAAAGAAGCTACACTTCCATTGAGATTTGTTCTGGATTTTGCCCACAGAATCCCTTGAAGGCATCCATTATGGTCTTTGAACAGCAAAATGGGGCCCTTTAATAAAACATCAATGTAATGTGGCACTTTCATAAAACCTCAACAAAAATGTTGATTATAAATTTTCTTCATGTACATCCCCACAGAAGGAGTCTTCCCCCTGTTTTGTATGGTTAGAATTCTAACTACTCTGCAAACATAATCAGCCTTTAACTGCCTATAATGTCTGACTGTGCTGCTAAAAATAAAGATGGAAGAATTTCCAAAAGTATAGAGACCTGTGTCAATTAGCCTAATTTCAATTTGCTCCATCAAAATGAGCTGTTTGTTTCACTGAAAAAAATAATGGTGCCATATATTAAAAACCATGTATACCTAGGAGCTTCTCAGAGATATTATTTATTTTCTTAACTAACCTCTTTGAAATTACAGTTGCCCCTAAAAATATTAATAGGAAGAAGTAAATTTACTCATATGTGTATGCAGTCACATTCTGAAAAGTTTTTAGGACAAATTGAAAATGAGAATGTGAATCTTTTAGTGGCACAATGACTTGCTATTTTATTTGAGTAATGGCTCCATTACCATCAAATCGCTCCTAAAGTAGTTTCTTTTCTTGATGAGACCGACAGAAAATTAAGAAAACCAGAACAGATGCAGTTGAGATACATGAATTTAGCACAATTCTCAAGAGGCACTAATGCTTAGGAGGGACTCTTTTAGAGTACACAGAAATAGCTGTTGCTCTCCCTCTTTCTGATTTGTAACTAGGATGTTAAAGCATAAGAGTTAGAAAGGGTAATTCTTATTCTTTCTATTCCTTTGTTGTTTGCTTGCCATTTTCTTGATTCCCGTTTGAAATGTATCTTCTGCACAAACCCAAACTAAGTTTTGACATGGTATTTATATTTCTGAAATGTCTATTGCTGTTTTGTGTGAGTACACTAATCTGACATAAAAATCACAATAGTCAGATTTGCAGCATGAGCAGGAGCCATTGGACACAAAAGACTTTGAGGGGATATGGAGTGACTTGCAAATCAATTGTTGATGCAAAAGTTCCCATAGAACAGTATTTTCTCTTTAAGTTAGTACTTGATTTACAGGATATAAGCAATTAAAAAAATATGAGAAAAAGGGAAAAGCAAATGTTAAAACAAAAGAAATTATTTATCTTTCTATTGTGACCTCTATACTGATTAATTGTTTGATGTTAAAATAGATTTCAACTTATTTTGATCTTAGTTACTACCAACACCAGAAGCAAACATATATATCTTAATAATTATATTAATTTTATTATAGAATTAGTAAGGGTAAATGAAGTTATTTCATCAAGTAGCAATGGAAATACTTAGGATTGCTTTTATATCATGAGCATTTTCAATACATTGAGTAATTATTCACCCATGAAATGTCCCTGATTTATAAGTGATTGCTCATTTTTTGTGGAAGGGAGTTCAGACTGGTCACCTGTAAACAGATGTAGATGCTTTTAAATCTACCAAGTAGAATTTTATTGCATATCTAGTCCATGAAAAATCAATGGGACGTACACAATGAACTTTAGTATAATTCAGTGTAGGAAAGGAGGTCAGAATTTGTCTTTCAATGGTTAAGTGTAGCCATTATATGTACCAATTATAGTTCAGTATTTCCAGAATATTATTTGTATCCAATATTTGAGTTAGGTGTTTTTGTACGAGGGGCTCTTATGAAAGGTCAGGTAGAAGCACAGGTGTCCTCAATTTGTGTTAAAATCAGGGTACAGGGGACAAAAGATACATTTGTTATATTGAGTTCACATTGGTTTAACTGCATGACTGGGCATAATTATTTGGAATCTGGACTAATGCATATTTAGGGCTTGCAGGCTTGAACTTGGAAGGAGCTCATGAGAATGGATTTACTTAATTCTCCAACTTCTGGCAGGCCACCTCCATATGTCTCTGTAAACTGCTTAGGCTGGTATGACTTACCCTGTGAGGATGCCCATCTCTCTTTACAGATTGCAAATAGTCCTAGATGACTAAATTGGATCAGGTGTCCCACTTTTAGATTGTTCAAACCAGCTGAAATGGCTTCCATTCCATGGTTGCTCTGATCATCACTTTCTCAACAAAGCAATATTTCTTCCAGGTTCCTGTAAGATCATGGTGATAATGCTAATATTTAAAAAAATATTAATTATTAATATTAATTAAAGAGATAATTTTGCATTCTTACAGGCACTTTCACACATAGAAACGGAAGGGAAGTCAATAAATGACAGTCCTCTGTACACAGATTATCAGAAAATATTCCTCAGATCTGAATATGTGAGCATTTGCTTATTGATAATACCCCAGATTTCAAGGATGCAATATCCTGTGGACTTGTGCAAAACTATTTTAAAATGACTTGTTGAAAAAGATTTACATTTCTGTTTTATATTCAGGTTTTGCCTTAAATAAATAAAATATTTAATTATTCTGGCTGAAATCCTTTTATGCTATGAAGAGATGGTACCAGGAGACAGAGAAATTAGGGATTTAAAAACTTTGATGAATCTTCATAATGTGTGTGAGCTGTCACTGAGACAAATATAACTGGTGCTGTGATCTCATAGACCCTGTGGAAAATAGATGACTTTCAGATTATGAAAGCAACACTGTGGAATGAGGTGTGCATCCTTTGGTGGTATCTCTGATCGTAACAGTAGGCAATGGCTGTTTAATGCTCTAGGGGTTTTTCTACTTGACTTCAGCATTTACTGAAGTTTGGCAGCCAAGAATGGTCTTGGTTGATTTTTTTATTTTGTTGAAATGTAAAAAAGTGAAAGGGAATGTCTCTGTGCTACATACATACCACCTGGCCCCACAAAATTAAACATCCAAATGCCTTCAAAGATCTGCAGTGATGGGGCAGGTGGTGTACTGAGGTCATGCTCTTCAGGGTTCCCTTGTTTCCAATCTGTTCTTTACTTTTCCATGTGCTTAAATATAATATATTTTGGCCAGAAATTGAATTTTTTCAGTTTTTTATGTTGAACAGACATTCCTGTTCTTTTCTTTGAAACAGAGAAGAAAAGAGAGGGGGCACTTGCACTTCATAAACCTGTTTGTATGAGTCCACTGAAATTTAAGTGCCACGTAAACATTGTTTGGCTCAGAAAATATAGGTGCTTTTTCACTCTTAGTGCTAGATTCTGACTATTGGTAGACTTTTTCCTGAGCTGTACTCTAGAAAGAACAGTTTTTCAAAGACTCTCAGGTAGATTATGCTCTCATCTTGAAATGAACAAATAATTTCCAGCACTAGAAGCACTTCAAGGTAACTTTTTAAATTGACTATGGCTTTTGAAACTACAGCAAACAAGAAACAAATTCATTTTATTCCTTTTAAATTTTGAAAAATTGACCAGGTCTCTAAAAGTGGCACTTTGAGGAGCATTCTAAGTGCTGGCTTGAGGAGTGATATCTGCAATTGATATCTGCAATTGCTTGAATCTCTGCAATTCACAGAAGGACTGTGAAGAATATATTAGAATGACGAAATCATTAAGGTTGGAAAATACCACCAAAATCATTGAGTCCAACCTTTGACCAAACACCACCACATACAGTTATTTCAATCTCAGAAATAACATTTTATATTTCATATAAAAATCTGATTTTTTTAAAGTCACTTTCCATTTAATCTGAATTTTTTTACTAATTCCTCTGTGAAATAATCTTACATGTAATTTATGACAATAATAAAGGAAACAGGGTTTGAAACACCAGAACAAAGATTTTGCAACTTAGTTTCACAGAGATAAAATACAAAGGATGTACAGCCAGATCTTCAATGCTGTACATGAGTGTTGCTTTATTGACATGAAGAGTTATGAGATTTGAGAGGATATGGCCCCCCAATGAGAGTAATAACTTGATTCTTTGTGGGAATCACAGAGTGGTCAGTAATCAAAGGCTGAGTAGATAAGAAAAGCTTTAAAGGAAGGATCAGAAGGAAAGCTACATTGCTTTTCACTTCAGAAGATAAGAGTTAGATCTTATGAGTAGGGTGAAAATAAGCAGAGCTTTGTAGTCAAGTTGAACAGAACCTTGAAATAGAGACAAGAAGTACGAACATCCTATGAAAAGAGTAACCAACCAAGAATTTGATCTCAGCAATACTCTATTCTGAAATGTTCTAGTACCAATGAAAGCAAAATTGTTTTTGAGAGTGGACTACAATGCATATTACTCTTTTGGTCTGCTGTCATGTGGTTTTGTTTTTCCTTGTATATGTACATATAAATATATATATATATATTTATTTTTTTCTCTTTTAACATGAGTCTTTCTTCTGAAAAAAAAGAACTAAAACTTCTTGTAACCTCCTTCACTGTAGTATTGAATCATTTTGGCTTTTGCTTTTGGAGCCTTTAACATAAATGCTTTATGTTTACTTCCAGTAACGCATGAGCCATTATAAAAAAGAAAGTGTGTTCTTAGGATATAAATGGTGGTTTTACCACCTTCCTCACCTTTCTAGAGTGTTCCTTAAATAACAATGCAAAAAAAAATCTTATACTATTTTTTTTCCTCAGTTTATATATTGATTTTTATTCAATTTTAGAAAGCTGCATCTGAGCATATATTGGTTTTTATTACGAAGGTGCTTATTTGTAGTTGTATTTCAAATTGTGTCTAGAGAATTCATCTGCATAAAGACCAGCATCCTTTCTCTTCTTGGGGTTCTCTGTTATTGTTGGTCACTTACAATATCTCTGGCTGACTCTTCATTATTATATTTGCTTGCCTGAAATGTGGCTATTCAAAATTTCAAACAATCTTATTTTCTTTATGTTCAAGTCTTTAGTAACTCTTTTATGAGACTGTACATTTTGCTATAGCTCAGTTTATTGATTCATTTACCAACAAGTTTATGATTAATTTTGGTTTTTTTTCAAAGTGCTCCAAAAGTTTTTAATGGTAGTTAAAATTAATTCTTATTTCAGTGTGAGGAATTAATTACATTATGATCAAGCATTTCAGTGTAATTGTGCATATAAAGAAATTGCTGGGCAATATTTAGAAATACAACTCCAGTCATGCAAGGTAGGCTATAGGGGGCCACTTAGGAATCAGTGCAGGACTGCACTGAACTTAGTAGCATTTCAGAGCTGAAGGATCTTGTGAATGATTCTAACTCCCTAAAGAATGTCTTAAATATATTTTCTACCTGTATAGAAATGTTCCATAGCCAGTCTCACAAGGAAATAGTCATTCTAAGTGCTTGCACTTTGTGTTTTTGTGATACCTCCCTAGAGAGCAGGGAGTTATTGGAAAACGTGCTATTAAAACTTTTCATTGATCATATGTTCTTCAACTTTGTATGTGATTGGCTTTCTGATCAAATGATGATGATTTGACCCTATTCTTTTGGTTTTGACATTCATACAGACTTACTCTCTTGAGCATTCAATTTTTAAATATTAACATGGTTTGCAGCATGCATGTACATATGTCTCAGTAGGCATTAATCTCCTGTAGAAAATCTCCTTTTTCTTAATCCCTACCTGTATGCAGGACTCTCTTCTACTTTGGAGAAAAATCTTTTGCCTTTTCCAATGCCCTCTCCTGTGTCAAATCTCTGTATTCCTGATCTTCAGTTCACAATAGAAAGTCTAAGTGAGAGGGGAAGGACTGAAGAAATTATTGAGGGTCATACAGGCAGCCTGGAGAAAGGGAACCTGATGCTGTGGGAGCTGGGCCTTAGCCTGGACCTCTTTGTGTTGGCGTGCACTGGTAGGCTACAGGAGAGCTGCTCCCAGTCCCCTCTCCCTTGTTCCTAATCTCAGGTGAAGGAAAGCATTTAAAATGACTGCTGTTACACATGAGGAGCCTGTTTTGGAAAGCAGGGAAAAAATGTAATTAGGGTCAAAACCTTTATTCTTAATTTATTATTCAGGAAATCCTCTTGAGAAGCAGGACTGCAAAGAAGATCAATCTTCTATTTTAAAAAGGATTTTGGCATTTGGAATTGAAATTAAACCAGTCCATTTTACAATTCAAAGAAAAGAGAATTAAGCCTTATTCCACCCAATGAAAATACTCTAGTGTGTTATCTAACATAAAAATCAAATGCATGTAACCAAAAATTTCAAACTGGTTCAGTTCTAAAATGCAACAGTTCAATTTATAGCATAGTACTGGCTTTCTATACCATTTTCCCTACAACCCAAATGTTGCTAAGTATTTTAGAAAGTATATTTACTGTAATGGAACTACATTCTATGGAGAAGTGTAACTCTGTAATAAACCCTCCCCATAAGTCTATAGCTTAAGATGAGGACAAAAATGTATGATTTGGGACCCAGAAAAAAAAAATATTTTTATCAGAGCAGTCTATATTATTTTATTGTGTACAGTACATGCAGGAACAGTAAATATTTTTCTAGCACACAGTTGATGGAGAACAATGATAGTGTGTGTGAATGACATGCTGATTATGATGAATCACACAGATAAAAATATTGACATTCATGTCTAGTAGTTTTCCATGTCTCTGGACAATGGATTCATCCTCCTATAGGGCTATTTTCCAGCAGAAACTATCTAAATTGGGCATTTGACCTCTTCCTCAAAATCAAAGATATGATTGTAGAAGTAGAATCTCAGGCAGGAACTGGGTAAACTCACCACTTAACAGTTATGTATTTCCTGAAAGCCAGCTATATCAATTCCTACAAGAGAATGAAACACTTTGAAAAATGCAAATTTAATGCTCCTGTAGAACTTTTTTATCTTAAACATTTCCAACAATTGGAACATTTATGGCTCTTCTTTTATACTGGCCTATTATCCCTTGAAAAAAATAGTTTAATGAGCACACGTGTCACAGGGATGGGTTATTAAGCTTTTTTGAAAGAATAATTTTTGGCAGTATGATGACATCAGAAATGGAGCATATTTGGCTCCTGATGAGTTATCGTTCAAGAAAGAAATGATTTCCTTGATTTGTTTTGTAATTCAAAGTACATTGGTAATTGTGGAAATCTCATCTTTAACATAAACTTTCCTAGTTCACAAGATTTCTTGGTGTCCTCTCTTATTTGAGGAGACTGTTGTGTTCAAAGATTCACAGAATTGTTAAGGTTGGAAAAGACCCTTAGGATCATTTAGTCCAACACTGCCATGTTCACCACTAAACCAGCTACATGTTCTTCTGATGTTTGTTAAAACCAAGCCCCTCTTTCAGATCATTAGGCTTTCCTCAGCCAGGTGTTAAAGCAGCTCCTTTTTAACTTTGCAGTATTTATGCCATCAAACAGATAACATCTCCTTTTTAACTTTGCAGTATTTGTGCCATCCAACAGACAAATTCTTGGTCACTGAGGTCAGAATGCACACAGCTATGTGGACACAGATACCATTCTAGCTGTGCAATTACGGGAGCTGGCAGGCTTTGGTGGAGGAGAAGCATCTGGTGATTGTGGAGGCTGAATGGTTTTCAGGGCTCAAAACAAAGCAAAGTCTTCAGTCAGTCAGAGAATATTTTACTTTTAGTTAGGCCATTTGCAGACTTTCAGATTTTTTGTTTATGCATTGTATTAATGCTGTGAGTTTTCACTGCCACTTGGAATTGATAATGCAGGTACAGAAATGTTCCTACAAGTAAAAACTGGTAATTCAAATACAGGCAGATTAGTAATATAGGTTGTGAGAAATATGCTATGCAAACTTAGGTCCATTGTCCATTCACACCTTCCAAAAAGGAGAGAGAAAAAAGGAGATAAAATGTTACTTCTATCCTGTCCCAAATCTTGAGTTGCCTACCCTTTTGATTGTTTATGTGTTGCATGCAGTGGTTTGTTAATTGTGTGACCCCATAAAAAGCTTTTAGACTTGCCTGGCATATTTTCTTCCACTTATCTTGGTCTATATCACTTACATAGATTGACCTTAATGAGGTGATTCTGAAATGAATTTCCTCTTTTAAATATTTTAATAGAACTCAATTGTTATGAAGTTTAAAGTGATGCCTTAAGTTTTAGCTTTCATATTTTTCAGATTCTGTGCTGCCTAAGTGTGTAGTTCTGAGCTTCATGTTAAGTGTTGGTAATCTCTCTTCACAGAGTAGGTAGACAAAACAATTCCTTTTTCTAGCTTGGGACCAAGGACAACCATCACAAGTTTCAGGGCCAGGAGGATAAACTGGACTGAAGAGAGAAAACAGGGAGCACGGGACTTCATAATCTGGGGCTGTAATTGGACAATTACCAAAAATGCAAATGGACCAAAACTTATAAAAGTGTGAGAACCCATGACCAAATGAGCATTTTGTGACCATTTTGGGTTTCATCTTGGGTGCAGCCCTGGCCAGACTCTTGTGCTGCCCAGGGTGTATCCATTAAGGCCTTTTAATAAATACCTGCTTTATTCCTTAACTCTGTCTAGCCTCTGTTCTAGGTCAGCCCTCTCAAGGCAGCAGGAGGGCTTGCATGGAGATAGCTGCCTGAGCCTTGTGTGGTTGTGCATCATACCTCATACTTCCTAGCACTGTGCTGGTAGGCTTTTAGCTTTGGGAAGTGGATCTATCCCTGGTTTCACCTTATTTTCAGCATTTTGCTTCATACTACTGTAAATCATTCTAATTGCAAGGAGAAGGCATTAATTTTCAAACTTGCCTTTTGCAGTTTGTTAGAAAAGCCCATTCAGAGAACAGAGGATGTGCAATTCATAATTCAGGCACTGGACTTTTCCTTTGAGACGTTGTTTGGGTACAACTCTGAAAGAAACTGAAATTCTGGCACCATAGCACTCAAAGATGTGTACAATTCAGAAATGCAGACAATTCTGACAATGAAGGAGGAACCCCAATAACATCAGAGTCTGACACCTGAAGAAGAAATTGCTAATTTACCTCAGCTGTGAAATAGAGAGTTGTTGGGCCTTAGAACAGATGGAGAGAATTATATGCATGTCACTGTGAGAAAGGGAGAAAGAATTTTTTTTATCTTGTCTACTTATTTAATGGTTTAATTTCTTTGTTATTTTTATATCTTTTCTTCACCTTCTGCATAATCCATTCTTCCTCCTTTTCATTTAATTTAATCTGTTGAGTTTATTAAGCTATCTCAAATTACTCTGTAGAAGCAACTTTTGGATTAGTAGAATTGTTGGGTCCTAGAGTATAATTATAAGGTGCATTCAGGTAGGCTTGAAAAGCAACAAATAGCATGAGTTTTCACAGCAGCTGTTCAGTGTGACACTCCTATGTGTAAGAATAGTTTTGACTTTGCTCACTTACAGATGCCAGTAGTCTTTTGTAGCAGCTGATCCCCAGGTGAGACTTACTCCCCTTTAGAGCTTGAATGCATGACTTGTTTCCATTAGCACTGTCAGGGTGTTTAAAATCGTCTTGCAATTTTGTTTCACCTACATGGTGACTCAGTGGCAGAATGTATTAATAAAAGTTTAGAAATAATAATGGTGTTTACCCTTGAATTTAGAAGACTTTGAGGATGTACCTTAATAGTGTCATAGAACTGGTGCAGGTTCACACAGGAATATATTTATTTCTTATGCTCTGTTAAATTTCCTGTGGAATGCTGAGTGCATTAGGATCCATGGTAACCAAGTCTGCTGCAGCACTGTATTTCTGTGCTGTTGATAATGCAAGTCCATCTAATTAGCACCAAATGTCAGGGTACTAAGAGGAGCAGGTGGCACCATTTGTATCTGAAGTAAATACAAACACAGTATTTATGTGCAAAACCGGGCAAAATAAAGCCTTTTATAAAGTCTGTTATAGATGGTTTGTGTGATTAATAAGGTCTGAGAGGGAAAAGATAATTATAGCTGTGACCCATGAACTGATAATTTCAAGTTCAGGTTGAACCAAATGCTACTGATAGGAAAGATTTTAATCTTGAGCCCTTGAAGAAATAAGTTCTATTACTTTAGGAATACAGACTGTAATATTTGGCATTTTTAAAGTGCATGGTTCATTCCCAGTTCACATTATGTTTTAAAAGTTGTTAGGAATACTGACAATTTTGAATAAAAAGGAGGTGGATTTTAATAACATTGATTTTCATGAAATCTTAGAGGCTGCAAGCAAGACCTCATATGCAGTGTCTTTAGGTGATTTGGAGGACCCATACAAACCTTTGTAAGACTCTGTAATATACATAAAGACAGTGTGCATAGACCTGAAGTGAAAGGCAACTGCCATTGATCTGTCTAGATGCCTTTATAGGCATAAAGAAAGACAAATGTCTCCAGAAATCTAACAAAAATCACTGTCTGGAGGTGCTTTACAGTGTTGTCAAACAAGGAATACAGGTTCAGGAGAGATGCAACTTATGGGCTTCAGTAAAAACTTAACTGTAATCCATAAAATCTTAAGTGTAACCCATGTTTATGCCACAAAGTATTGCAAGGCCAGGAGCAGGAATGGGACTGAAGATGCCTTTATATCTCAGAAATACTGTTTGTCCCTTGTCAGGTGTCAGTTTTTGCAACAAAAATAGTCCAGGATGCTGCAATATCCTGTGTCTCATACCTGATTCTATCATAGACAACTTGATTTCCAGGGTGAGACCTTCCCCTGGTGCAGCCAGAGTGCCAGATTCCAGCACAGAGCTGAACTGGTGCTTGGGCACCACTTTTCATAGCTCCATGAAAATTTAGAGGCTAAATAACTGAAAGGTATGGGAGCCTTTACATGGCTGATTCACACTTTGCAAATTTTGCCTATGATGACTACATTGTTAGCCTGACTGCAAACACTAAACTTAATTTTTATTCTGTATCAGTCTAATTAATTATCTTATGCACAAATAATCACTAAAATGAAAGATACCGTCTATATTAAAATTTTAAATATTCTGAAATAGCTCTGTAAATATGCCAACTGATACATAAGATTTGCAATTCCATCCATACTATGAAAATACTGTGCTTTTTTCCATATTACAATTTAATTAAAAATATTAGCTATCTCTCAACACACTATTAAATGTATTTTATTCCCTTCCATTTACAAATTAGATATTATGTCTTCCTTTTCTTTTTCTTTTTATTTTTTCCATTAAGGGGAATTTGATGTTGAGACAGAAAAGAAAGGGAAAACATGATGAATGCTTTAATATATTTTGTGAAAACCCCAGAACCTGATAATAATTGCAAGAGGGTGAACATTTAAGGAGAGATAATTAAGTAAAACAGTCTTGCAGATTTGGAAGTACAGAACATATTGTAGAGAGAAAAAAATAAATAAACTTCCAGATGAAAAGAACACCCAAACGTATCCAGAAAAGATTAAGAGACCAGGGTAAGTAATAAAGAAAGAATATAAAAGGCAACGTTTCCAAAAATAATAGCATACTCCTCCTTGTAGCTATAAAGGAGAGCAAAAGAGCCAAACAGCTTAAGGGGAAAAATGTAACTGGGCTTAAAAAAGCAAGTAAAGCTAATTTTTTTAATACTAAAATTCTCATCATTAAACAAATATTTCTATTCAAAGCAATTGCAGAAAGCCATCAGATCCTTAAAAATAATAGAAAGATAATCTGCAGTACAAAATTGCAATTGGTTAAAAAGGATAATAAATACAGCTAATTTTTTACATCAGCATAGCACGTTCCAGTCATGTTGTCTTACACATCCTCTTTGCAGTGTAACTGAGTAATGTGTGACTTGTTCTGCTCTGGGATTAGGGAGTGAGCAGAGTTGTAGGTCACAGTCTTTGTTCTCTTTCTGTTACTTTGGACAAACCCATAAAGCCTGCTGCTGGTTGAAATTTCTCATGGCTTCTCCAGTTTGCTGGTAAAATCCAGTACTTCAAGTGACAGCCCCCATCTCCCCGAGTACCTTCACATGTTTCTGAGTCCAGAGAAACCCTCCTTCTTTAAGACTGAAATACCAGTGACTGACAGCAACTTGCATCTTTGCGAGGGAGTATTTCCTGCTGCTGGCAATATCAGACACTTCTATTTCCATAAAGGAAATGAAGTTCTTATGTCCTTCCAAAGAAAGCTTCTGTTCCTACTGGAGTCCAACTCTGAGGCTGTCCAACGTAATTCTCTTGCTACAGAGGAGTGTTAAAAGACAATGAACAGCAGCGACCTTCTTGCCTCAGAGACACAGTGATTTCCATCTTGGTTTGCCCTACAGCACCCTTGGAAACTTACAGAGAACAGATGATTGCTCTTTGGACAAGGTTGCTGATGTGACTGGGTTCCTGTAGTCAGTCTTAATGTAAATGCCCATCCCTCCACCCCTGAAGAAGTCAATGATATGTTGATTTTCAAAATAGTAAGTATGATAAGTTGTCATGCAACCGTGTGCTAATTTCACACGGGCCAGATCAGTCACTGGAAATAACTGTGATAAATACCCTCTCCCACTCACTTTATTGTATGTGTACGTGAAGGAATGTGGCTGAACAGCAGGCAGGAAGGCTGCCTGATATCAGAGCTCACACTGCTACAGCACCAGTGTCATGGTACCAGCAAGAAAGTGGGGAAACTGCTTTTTTTTTTCTGGAGACAACTGAACATGGTTATGGAGAGAGTGAGATAGGACAGATG
The DNA here is from genome assembly GCA_024865655.1 of Emberiza elegans. Lineage (NCBI taxonomy): Eukaryota > Metazoa > Chordata > Aves > Passeriformes > Fringillidae > Emberiza > Emberiza elegans. Next base: position 34,068,672 of record JALJVW010000910.1, on the reverse strand, counting down.
GGGAGTGATAAATGTCATGAGTGGGGATGCTGCTGCACAAATACAGGCATGGACTGGAACCAGGAGTTCCAGGCATGGAACTCCTAAGGAAGGCATGGACCTGGCAGAAATCTGTGGGAGGGCTTGCAGAATCTTCCTCGAAGGAATGGGGAAGCTGAGAAGACCACAGAAAATTTGCTGCAGTCCAGGAGGCTGATAAAAAGTTTTGACCTAGAAAACAAGAATGGAAATACCTACTCTGTGAGATTCAGTGAATAAGGGAAAGATTTGTTTGCAAACCCTTTTATTTTACTCTGTCTCACCATATTATATTTAACTGGTCATTCAAAAGTCACTTGCTTTAGTGTATATTTTAATAAATCATGGATGCTGCAGGCTATTTTAGTGTGTTTAGTCTGGTCACTTTTAAGGGAAGAGTACAGTGGTTCCAACTTCAGAGTTATGGCCAGCTGAGAGCCTGTCACAATAATTTTTCAGTCACTCTCTCTCCTGTCCTGCTCACTTGCACAAGGGCAAAAAGCAATGGCTTTGCAGAACCTATTAGCCTCTTCTGCACTGCTTTAGTTCACTGCCTAAAGAAATAAAAGGAACTTTTTATGACTGTTAGTATTTGTTTGGGTTTTACTGTGCAGAAATATAACCATCAGGCTTTTATATGGATAAGGATAAACTTAACTGCATGCAAAGTCACATAAAGAGATCTTAGTAGGAATGTAGAAATGTTTAGAGATTCTCACTGATATGTGTCTGTTCTTTGAATTAGATGAATGCAGACTCTGAATATTGAAAATGACTAAACTGTAAAAGATAATGGCCACCTTTTAGTGTCAGAGGAAATCACTTATCTGTCATCCCTGTCAAAAAACTACAAATGTGGTTTTGACCACAGATCCATCAAATTATTCAAAAGCAAATTACTTTATGTATAAAAAAAAAATCTTAGCAACTCTTGTAATCTAAGTTGAGGACCTGCAGTGTTCACAAAATTCGAGGAAAAGAAGAAAATGTTGGGTCCTAAATCTGTCATTTGTGCTGCCAGCATTTCATGTGCAGACTCTTTGAAGATTTCACAGTGAATGTATGAATCTAATAACAGGCATGTCACTTGGTCCTACTATGCTGAAAGTGATCCTTCCTGCACAGAAGTCTGAAACAAGCATTATGTTCACACTTATGTAGAAGATAGAAAACCTCAAAGTTTAAAAAGAGGGATCAGAAGCCTCATTTATAGTGCAAGTGAGAGAATTTGTGTCAGGGGTGGTTTAGGTTGGATGTTAGAAAAAGATTCTTCCCCCAGAGAAGTTGGGCACTGGAACAGCTGCCCAAGGAAGTGGTCACAGCATCAGCCTGAGAGCGTTCAATGCTCTCAGGCACATGGTGTGATTCCAGGGGATGGTCTGTGCAGGACCAGGATCTGGGCTCCATGATCCCTGTGGGTCCCTTTCAACTCAGTATATTCCATGATTCTGTGAAATCAGCATTTTTATAATCCATCTCCAAAGGGAAGCAGGAGAGAAATAGAGTCTGGAACTCTTACTGTAACTCTGGAGGCTGGAACTCCACTGTACTCTGTTCGGTAGCATTAACTGTACTGGAACACTAAGTGGCTAGCAAATTAGTCTCTAAAAAAAATGCAACAGTTCTTTAATGGCTGTGGTGTTTGCATTTGAAGTTCCAAATTATAGAATTTAGATGCCTATAGTTGACAAGCAGTTCTTCACCTGAGATCCTTTTTTTCCCTTGCAAAGAATGTAAGTAGCTAAGATGGTACTTGTAGAAGGGTTGATTCATATAAGCTGAGGGTAGCAGTTGGGTACTCAGTGTAGACAGATTTCACCAAGCCTTGTTTCTCACTACTGTTTTTTTTATGTAAGTCCTGACTGCTTGGACTGCTGATAAAAAAACCCGAATGGGTTGAAAGACAAAGAAGGGAGAGTATCTCTGATGAAAGATGATTTTTTTAGAGAAGGGTCTGTTCCAAGCAGAGCTGGGCTGAAGGCAGTAGGTTTGTAGGTTTAACTTCCTCAATAAGACACTGAAGTTGTACAGTGATCAAAGAAGGAGATTAGCCAAGGGAAGTAGAATTTCAGGAGTAGGTGGTAGAATTGTTCCAAAGTCTCATCACTGATATAGACGCACCAGTTAATAACTAGGAGCAAAACAGTCAGCTGACTCTTAAGTCCTGAGAACGTTTTACATATTTTGTATTTTCAATTTTTAAAATTGTTTTTTCCTATTCTTAATGAAGTATCTAACATTTTCCTTTGCTAAATGAAAGCTTAGCCATAACTAGCTGTAGAAGTTATCTAACACTGAGACCTTTCCTGCTCAAGGAGCAACGCAAATTTAAGATTGCCACAGTGTGTATGTGTTTGTATGGCTTGTGATTTCTGAAGGGTCTCAGGAGCTGGCAATTATATCCTCAGAAAGCTGTGGGAGACAGGTTGAAGTCTGTAATACCAATGGAGAGGAATTGCCCTGGGTGGATCAGTATAAAGAGTGCACAGAGGAACATAATTTCAGATCCAGGAATTAAATCACAGGCATGAAACATTTCTTTCAATGTATTGATATCTGTGTCATCCCTGTCATGTCACGTACACAAGGTGACAATACAAAAGAAGTGAGGAAAGTAGGATGACTGGAAGAAATAGATTAATTTAACACTTAAGCAGGCACTGGCAAACACTATGTACCTGTCTTCAGGAAGAAAACTGGGAAAGTTTTAAAGAGTGTGAAGATTTTAAAGCATTTCAGAATAAATTTTGGGTTTTTTAAATAGACCAAGAAAGTATGGATTTTAAAATCCACAGTGAAGAGAAATCTCAAAAGAAACAAATAAAACTAGGAAATTAAAGCAATTTAAAAAATTAGTTCAACTAAAAGGACAGGAAGAAAACAGAACACTTTTTTCAGTTTTTACAGAGGGTACCTAAGGTAGGAATCCAGTTGATAAACTCTTTCAGAAGATTATTCAAATATTTGATGGCTTAAAGATAAAGTTGGTAATAAAAACAGTAATTAAGTCTTGTAACACAACATACAGACTGTATTACAGAATAGTGATTATATCCTTTGCATAAGAATTTTGTCCTAAACGGGTTCAGTTAAAAAGCACTCATTTACTTTCACCTATTTACTCTCACCTATAAATAGCAACTGTCACATGGGTACAGAGTACAGTATTTACATAGGATGACTTTTAAAGTGCCACAGCATGAGACCAGTCATTTGCGCCAAGATTTTTTTGTTATTCTGTCTCCAGAGTATTATGTTCTTATTTTAAGTTCTGTTATTATGTCTTTATTCTGTTTTATTAATGTTAGTTCTGTAACTGTGTGTCTAAAGGGCGCATGAAGAATTAATTTTCAAACACTTTTTATCTGCCTGTGGGTTACTGTAATTTTCTACATCCCATTAACAGTAACCTTCATAGTCCCTTTTCTTGAAAACAGTATGGCTGCCTCTGCAGCTTTTGAAGCACAGCCCTGTGTATCTTTGATTTTCTGCAATACTGCTTGAAAGATGGAAATGTCAAGCTGGATGGCAGATAATGAACTGAGTGTTCACTAGTTCATCACACTGGTTTTACCAGAAGCCCTTTAGTTACAAATTTGAAATAATTATCTTTGGTAGCATGAGATCACTTGCCTTCTCTGACAGAAGAACTGGCACTAGTCAGAATGGCAACTGGCACTTGGAAGGGGCAAATCTAACCGTGGAGTTGCAAAGTGTTCTGCTAAAAGAAACTTAGTGCCACTGTGCATGAATTTGTGTTGAATCTGATCTCTGCAGCTTTGGCCCCAGTGAAGACTCAGAGACATCTGCTCTTCAGCTGTTGTGAGTTACTCCTGTTGACTGATTTTTTTGTTTGGTAAGGATTTAAATGTGTCATTTTAAGACATGGGGAACCCTTCACAGCTTATCAGTGCTTGTGTGGGACACCTGTTCCACCCCGGGTCCAGCAGGAAAATAGGGTTTGGTTCAATGCTAAGCACTTGTGTCTGAAGAGGTAAACACAACACCTCGAGTACTGTGAGGTGCTTGGTAGTTTCCTCAGGAGAGAGGAGACTTTCATATTTCTAGGTAAGAGGTTTACCAAACCATTGTCTGTGTGCTCCCCAGATCACACGAATCATCTCTGTGTGTCCATGGGCAAACGGAGATTGCAGCTGGGAGCGTTTTCCTGACTCCAGGCACCAGATCAGCTGCTGCCAGCTCCCCCTCATGCTTGTGAGCAGTGTCTCAGCTCTTGCTAGATCCTGCCTAGAAAGAGAGGAAGAGGTCAGGCAGAGGTGGTTTTGTGCTATGCATTTATGTTCCAATCATGAAAATATCCAGAGCGGCTGCAAGCAGGAGCGTGTGAGGAAAGGATGACATTATACCGATCTCCAGAAATATTTTGCTTTGAGGTTTCTGTTACACTTCTCTAGGGGAATGCATTTCCAGTTGCCTGTTGCTCACATCCTTTTCTACTGACAGAACAATGTATCTTACTCAATACCAAGACTGATATGATTCCTAATGGGACAATGTCATTATCTTCCTAAATGAATAAGCAGATTCTGCCTGTCAGTTTTATGGCCACAGCACATCATGTGGAAAACTACAGAATCCATCTTATACATGATTAAAAGAAAATGAGGTAATTGAAATGAAATTTTGTTTGAGGTACCTTAATCAAAATACAAAAATTTGATTGTCTCACTACGTTTACCTGACATTTTTCATAATTTTATTTGGAAAGCAGACACTGATTTCACACAGTGAAAAAATGTTTTTTATTAGAAAGGCTTGGCAAGCCTAGCTATAAGAAAGCACACTAGGAGAAAATTATACTTTAAAAGAGGCTGTTCCATGCACTTTTCTTGTGCATTGAGGCCTGATGTTGAACATTTTCTCATTTTATAGGCTGGAAGCTTTATGCATGATTATCAAAAGGTATTTTCCATTTAAAAATCATTCTTCACAAGACCTACGATGTTTTTACTATGTAGAAATATAAAAATATACATCAAAGGCAATGACCTTACATTAAACTGGTTCCTGTTCTGTGGTATGGCAGGAATTCTCAATTACTCATAACAATCAGAAAAAAAACCCTATGTAAGATAAAAGTTCTGAAGAGATCTCATGGGTCACTGATTTAAATTCCTGGTAAATGCAGACTCATAGATCACAGAACCTAATTTATGAATTTGATGGTTTGTTTTCAACTATAAAGTTTCCTCCGTCTTTCTGTTTTGCCTGATCTGGGGAAATGGGATATTGGAATGCTCCAAATGGAGCTCCCCTGGACAAAGAAAATTCTTTTTTCTATTTTCTGTCTTTTATTTTATGACTCACAACTCTTGCACTTCTGCTTCATGGGAGTGTTCTTCTCCAGGTGCAAGACTTTTCACTTCAAATGAGTCAAATCATAGGAATCATAGACTTTAGAAATGGACAATACTCATTTTTATTTTTTATTTATCTAAAACTCTGCACCAAATTTCCTGTGTGTTTTTGGCATAAAAAATGTTATTTTTATTTTGCTGGTGAATGAGAAAATACTTGGAAATGGTGTCAGTGACTATTAAATGACCATTTTCTTATTCTTTTTAGGCACTTTATTTAGGTGGAAAAAAAGTAATGACATTATAGTGCAAATTATGCAACTACACTACTAAAGAATGGATGTATCACCCCAATCCATTTTATGAAAGTATTGATATAGTCACAGGGATGCAAGAAGAAACAGTTGTTTTTCCATGTTTGGTGTTCAGAACGAGGAGGGATGCTACTACACAAGTATGAGTGTGACTAATAAAGAGAGATGCAGTTCCTTTCTTCAAATTAACACTGGCACATTCAGAGCTTGAATTTGTTCTCAGGTGATGTAGACACAGTTCTGCAGGTACGTGATGCTACTGTCACATTTGTTGCTTTGTATTTTCTCTCAGCACTGAATGATTTGAAAAATATGATCACTGTTTCCTCTTACAAGTCATTATTCTTCTGGTTTAATTTACTTTAGCTACATGGGCTTTTTTATGCCTACCGCTCCAATTTTTGGAGACAGAAACAGAAACAGAGACAGAGACAGAAAAGCTCTGCCTAAGCTTTCTGTTTTCCTGATTTTATTAGAGCTTTAGGACTGTCTAGGTTGTGTAGATAGTAAACATGCATAGGCAAAGAAATAGAGTGGGGTGCGTTTGTGTGTGTGTGTCTGAGGAGAAATGTGATTCCAAATCAAGATCACTCAGGATAGTATTTCTAACTGCATTTGTTGCTGAGAAATAGAAAGAAGGAAGATGTGGTGTAAGTCAGCAACAACTGAAGAACAGAATTCAGGGTGTCAGATAATACAGGACACCAAACCTCATCTTTACTTGCTTCCCTTTCCTTGACTGTGGCTCTGCTCTTTCCATGATGACTGATTTCAATGCTATAGCCTAAATTCATTGAAATTATCTGCATATATGTGGATATTAATTAATCCTCATTCCTGTTTTTAAGATCTTACCAATAAAAGTCCCTTTTAAAATGTAAGGTGAGATTCTTAACTCATAATGTTATTCCCAAAGTTGGTGCCCTAATCTCAAATCTGTAGTCCATAAAAACTAATCTGGTCCTGCTTGACATGATCATGTTTTTCTCTTTTGTGTTTGCTTTTTTCTTTAATAAGATAGTTCTATTTTGACATGTAGATGATTTCCAAAGCATGAAAAAAGCCATTGCTACAATTTAATTTGTGTTTGTTCATACATTTTAATTATGTACCCCTCAGCTCATAAATATGAGGACTTTTAAATGAGAGTTATCTTAGCAGAACTTTGTTGTTCCATTTTTTTGGGTTTTGTTTTGCTTTTTTAAAAATAAAGTTAAATAATTAGTAGGATTTTGCAAATTTACATAACTTCTGCTTTTTTTTTGGTTTATATTTTCTTGTTGCTATGGCTTAACTTTTTCCAGCCTGCAATGTTTATTTTTACATTTGAAGAAAGCTTTTCATCTATTGTGATACAAACCTGGTACTCATAATAAACAATAAGTCAAAGGAATACATTTTTTTCCCTTGGAATTCAGTTAACTTATGAAATGCTGGAAATTCTAATCTGTAAATTTATGCAGGAATTATACTGTGTTTATCACTGGCAAGAGTCTTTCAGACATAGCAGCTGCTTGTCTTCTTAATGATAATTCCTGCTTATAAGCACACTCACAGCAGGTTGGGGGATATTTACAGCTCTGCATTTTTATCATCTCTATAGTCACCTAAATGAGCAAGTTTAGTTCTCTGAACTAAATAGGACTAGTTACATGAATGAAATTCCTCTCTGGAAATTGCCTAAGTGATTAGATATGATACTGCCCCAAAACCAGTGTTTGCCTTCTTTTTCCAACGGAAACACTTCTGAGCAATTAATGCACTTTCTGTTCTCATCCTACTGTCTAATTTTCCTTCTATAAGCTGATGCTTTTTTTGTGCTCTTTTTTGTTTGTTTATTTAATTTCAAGAGTCTAGTTTTCCAGGAGATCATTCAAATGTTTAACAGATACCTATGGAAGTGCAGGGACACCTGAGTTATACAGCCCACCAAGAAATGGGGACAATATACCAGTATTACTCCAGCACTGTGTGCTACATAACAAACTCTAATAAATTCGAGGTCATATGCCAGGTGAAAACCTGGAGATTAGGCTACTGTATAGCAAGGAGCAACAGCACCACCACCAGGTGTTGAAGGAAAAGAGCAGTTTTAGAATTCAACCTGGAAGATGGAGCAAAATGGAAGAAGATTCCAATGGACAGCTCTGGCTCATTCCTGCACTCAACTTTGTAATTGGCTACTGCTGCTTTTGGCAGCTGGATTTGTTTATAGCTACTGCAGATTTATAAGTGAGCTGTTTTTAGACATTAAGATCATGTATATTCTATATATATACTCTTTATGGGCATGAATGTAGTGATAGTAGGAGGCTGAGCATTTTGCTGGGCATTTGAGGATTTCCAAAGGGATAGACCACTTTCTTTTTTTAATTTTTTTTTTGTGACTCTAAGTAATTTTTACTGGTTTTAAGTTCTAGTGTTGTCTGGAACTTCACAGCAATAATGCAATCTGAAAAAAACCCAAACAGTTTAACAGCAGAAAAAGGGTCTAAGATATAAACCATCCCTCTTAGTAAAGGACATGGTATTTTTTTCCTCAGTTCTAACAATCAGAATGGTAGCATTCATATAACTTAAACTCTGATGCAGATTTACAACCAATAATTTCAAATGTTCAAGTAGCACAGAAATCCATAACAACATCTAGAACTAGAGTCCATAAGAGTTTCTCCCACTGTCAGCTTTATCCTTGATGCTGTTCTGTTTGCTCTTCAGCCTCACAGCACAGTTTTATTTCTTCTTCCACTACATCTGTTACAATCCATCTCATTAACTTCTCTTCTTTTCTCTTCTCCTCTTTAGCATCCTGCTAATGCCTCTCTTCATTCCAGCAGTCTCTCCACTGATGAACTGACTGGCAGATTTTTTTCCTGAATGCTCCAGACTAATCTGATCTGCACAGCCAGCTATCATCAGTATGCTCTCAAGTGCTGCATGCTGTGAGCCAGAGTAATCTGTGCAAAAATACCATTTTGTTTTATGTTTTATATAGACTAGAGAGTAGAAAAGGCAAAGGATTCCTAGAGATCTGCCAATTTCACTGAAACAGTCTTAATAACTCAATGCCTTCTGGACTTGATTTCATTGTACTTATCCTTTTTTTCAGAAGTTTTTGCAACTGTCCCACTTTGTGGGGCACAAAGCTTCCCATAACACAGAAAGCTGCAGAAAGAGCCCATTGCTGCCCTCCCCTCACCCTCTTATAGTTTGGGTCTTTGCTTTTTGCTTTCCTAACTATAAAGCACTTTGGTAATAGTGCTACTGTTATCCATCACCAACAATATCTGTGCAACACTACTTGTTTTACCTTCAGATACTGCAAGTTTCAGGATTTAACTGAAACCATCATTTTATTTTTATTTTTTTCTGCAAACTACCATAATTTCCTGGACCTTGGATTTTTTTTCCATATTTATCTTTGTTTCTTTTTAGTCTGATGATTGAACTTATGTTATTACATACTAACATAAAAGTGACACAATGAGTGTCTTACAGGGCCTCTATCACTGAAATGACAGATAAAGGCTAATGCTTAGAGGAGCAGGATGGATTCATGAAGTTATCAAGATTAGTTTTCTTTTGTCCTATTTATTAAAAAATACACCCGGTAATTCAACTTCTCCATTGTGACTCAGTCTTTTCAATATTTATTTCCATCCATTTGTTGCAGAAAATACAATTTCCATTCTTCATGAAGGTAGACCAGACACATTTAAAACAATACTTGATAGCTCTGTATTTTGTGGCTGTATTTCTTGGAGCTGCCTTTGAGACCTGAATATCCAATTCTTAGCAGAATGACTGGTCATGAGGCTGCAGTAAAACTATCTGCAATTTTACAGATGCCAGTCTATATAAGTGAGAAGGCTAAACAATCACTCTGAATTTTCAGAGCAAGTTTATGGTCCTTGAATGGAAAGACACCCCTGTGGGGTTGATTTCACATTTTTCCTTTAATCCATACCTTTGGACAGATTAATGAGGTGATTGATGGAGAAGGCCTATGTGTCAATTTGGTTTATGAAGTATCTTCATTGATGTGTAATTTCTCTGATTAAGAAAAAGAGACCAAATATTATAAAAGGTGGAGTTTTTTACTTAAGCTGCTCAAAAGGTGCCTAGAATGACACTAATGTCTTGCTAAAGTATTTTTGTTTTACAGCATTTTGTGCTCAAAATAACTTCAGCTTTTGAAGCAGCACAATGTCATGTTACAGCTTTGTATCACAGCTATAGTGACAATATAATTGAAATAGAATTTTCCCTTAAGGAGAGGTGCTCACTTAAAAATCCACTCTTTCATTAGATCAAGAGAAGATAAATAGTAAAAGTGCAAAGAGCCTGTACTTCAGATACCAGTCTCAGGTGCAGTTGGGATCTGGCAGAGATATGAAAAAGCTGCCAAGTTCTGTCCTTTCCCATTCAAATGGCATGTTGGCTGAACCCCATAGAGCCTCACCAAGTCATGCATATGCTGAAGATCACTTTAAAATAAAAGACTTGGCATCCAGATGGGTCTGTAATTTAAAAAACTTGATTGCTGCCTGTTTATTAAGAATTTGAAACTCCATACAGAACTTTAATAAATTAGTAATTTATGATAATCAATGCAGTTTGGTAAAAACCAGGGTCCTCTAACTGACCTTAGAGTGAGTCATGACAAGAGGTACCATAATATTTTTTGCTGTCTACTAATTAAAGACAGAACATTAGTGAGAAAAGTACTTTGTTTAACATTTAAGTGGGGTGAAAATTTAATTATTTATTTTGAAAAGGACTAATTATCCAACCTACTCTGCAGCTCACCTCTGGGAGCAGTGTAAGGCTGACACAGTTGGTACCAACATGTCTACTCTCAAATAATTTCTTTACTATTAGCTCTCCGACACACTCATCAGAGATGGTCCTAGAATCATCACAATTTTCAATTGCCACACTTAATGTGTTTCCTTCTTCCATAATCATAGAAAAATTAGAAATTCTTTTGAGATGAGTAATAAACAATACTAGTCAGTATGTTTGGTATGGTTAATAGCTTAGTTAATTGTTTTGATTAGCTCTGGGTCTTTGCAGAGAAAGAGAATATTATCTCTGCATAGCACTTCATTTAACTTTGACAGCATATTCACATATCAGTGTTCAGTGTAATTTAGTTAAGCGTGGCTGAGCTTCTTTCTCCCTCTATCTAAGCTAAATAGATGGCACTGGAATTTTTGCAAGAGCTTTTGTCTGCCTCAGGTACCATCACTTCTCTGCAGTAGAAAGCAGCCATAAACTCATCTCAGCTGGCTGCTTATGGCAGAGTTCATCCTGCAGAATCCTTAGGATGCTACTGAGACAAGTGTGTTTTACTTGGAATGAAGTCTTTTGGAAGGTGAAGTGTTCATGGGTTGTTTCTCATTCTCTGGGTACTCAAACATTGAGAAAGCAACAACAATTTCTTAGTTGTGCCAGACCAATGCTTTTGGGAGACCAGAGAAACTGTAGGGGTTTATGAGAATACCTCAGCTACTGGGGATCTGAGCCTTGTTTTTTTAATTGTCTTTTTTGCCATGTTTTGTGTCAGTCTGAATAAGCCATGCAGGATGGAATAGGGAGGAAAGGAATGAAAAACATCAACACCTTAATACACTAAAAAGCTGTGTGCTTGGCACTCACTGTGTTTCTATATGTAGTACAACTGTAATGAATTTTACAGGGCTGGCATCTTTACACAGAATACTGTTATAAAAAGGCAGGTTAATGAGATTGTCCTTCTGCTGAAAGTTCTTATTCCTCTGGGAGACCATGCAGGGACACAGAATGCAAATATGTGTGTATATATATATACATACATACATACATAGATATATATATATGTATGTATACATATACCTACTACAGCATTCAGAGTAGCATGGCTGAATTATCTAGACCACTGAATCTGAAAGAAACTTGTTAGTGAGAAAGGTGGGCTATTTTGAGGATATGTCAGATACCATAGAGGGTTTATTATGAGTGCTGCAACCATAATTCAGAATAGTTTCTTTTTCTCTGCTCTTTACTGATTTTTCATATTACCTGTAAGTCTCTCTAAGTCTGTGGAAGCAATGAAATAGGGATGGTGTAATTGCTTTCCTTAAGCATCTCTTCTTGACTGTGTGCTTGAGATGAATCCAAACCAGTAATAAATGTAATAGCCTTGTGGAGTAACGACAGGTGAATTGAAATCCCTCCCACGTGAACACCCTGGGTATGTCTCCTGATTGGATAGAGGGGATGCACTCAGCCCTATATCATTGACATCTATAATGCATTCTTGGCTCATTCTGGTCTTGCAAAGGCAAACACTAGTTTATTTATATTGTAACTTTGATTCATTATCAAGTCAGAAGGAAATACAGGGAAATTTGTATGCCAGTGTACAATTTGTGGTTTTTTTTCCCAGATTTTAATTCTTAATTCCTAATATTTTTGCTTTCCTGTATCCATCACAATCCCTGAAATATGTGCCTCATTAAAAACCACAAAAGAATCTAATGTTGCAATATATTTGAGAAAGAACCATGATACTTTCTTTTTGACTATCATATTTTCCAAATCTCAAGTGAAAGTGAAGCATAGCATGCTTCACATGACACTCCATCATTAAATAAGGAAGTTCTAATGAAAATAATTGAGCAATGGCTGCCCTTTCTGTTTCACTTTTATATGGCCCATTAATTCTGCCAAGTCTGTGTAAGAGTCACTATTATCAACTTCACAAAGATAATCAAGCATTAATCTTAAATCAGTAGTTCATTATTTTAAAACTCATTTTATGACTAGTGGGTTGACTTACATGATCTAATAGGGTGCTTCTTGATTTTAATGAGCGAGAAATTTTACTTTAGAACTGAGTGAAATGAGAGACCTGTCAATATATTTTAATAATATTATTCTTAAATTTAATAATTAGAACTTACTCTAAGAGAAAAAAACATCATCTTTCCTGGTTTTATTTTGGCATGGAGAAATAGTATCCCTCCAAAACATTATCAAAATATTTGTGGGAATTAAAGCTGAAGACATTTCAGTAACAATTTCAGTTAAAGCTGAACTACCTGCTCATTGAACATGTTTTTCACAATATGTCATGTAAATGGCTGGACCTGCTGTTTATTTTAATGAGTTTGTCAGAAGCGTGTCATACAAAGGCTAACTAAAGTACAGCTAGTAAATCACCTAAACTCAAGAATTCTACTATTGATGCAGTGTACTGAAATGTACTTGATAGAGTTAATTTTAAGTCACCATAGGTGTCATGCAATACTTAGTACTGAGTCACATCTAAGATATTTCTATCTAAGATATTTCATAGGATATTTGTTTTCACAAATTTTTCCTAGCAAATACCAAATTTTGCTCATTCTCAAGCTAGAAAACTTTGGGATCTAATTTTCATGCAGCCTTATGGGATTTTTGGGCCTCTTATGTCTATTCATAACCAAATGTTTCAATGGGCAACTTGAAAAACTTAAACTTGAAGGAGACGTGGTGCTAGTTTTACTGAATTTCCCCAAAACTGTATGACAGATATGTGCTGAGAGAGCTTGGAGGCAAAATCTCTTAAATTTGCAAAGCTGTGTTTACTGGGGCTTAATGTAAACCACTGTCCATATTTGAAATAGTTTATCACTTTCTTCTTTTGAGATATATGGTCAGATGTCTTGCTGAAATTTTTCTGTCTACAACTTTGAAAAAGTTGTAGGCTTCTGATGAAGGACACTATTCAGCAGACTGCATAGGGGTTTAAAAGCTTTTGGCTCACTTGTTATCAATGAGTGCCCCACTTGCACCAAGAAACTGTCCCTTAGATTAAAAAAAATGAGGACTCTGAAATGAAGCTAAATGGAAGCTCCCTCCGTCCTGCTCAGAAAATATACTTATATTTGTAATACATTATATCTGTCTTACGAAACTTAAAGTTTAATTAAATAGTGTTATTATGACTTCACTAACAAGAATATAATCAGAAAATATCTATTAAAAAGCAAATCCAAGCACTCCTTTGGAACTGAAAGACCTAAAGATTTCCTGTTTTCTGTGAAGCTACCAAGCAATACTTCCATAGTTAAATGAATAAATGTCTTTCTCAATTGTGTAGTATTTACACCAAGAACCAAAATGTAAATTAGTTGAATCCATTTCCATTGTCCAAAGTAGCTGAAAATTGAAAAGTAAAAGCTTAAATGAAAACATATAGTCAGAACAGAGAAATTTTATGTTTATTTTTAAAATGATTGTATTGTGCTTAAAATGTTCTGATAGATATTTACTGCATTTGCATTTGATGCAGCTTGGAAAATTGCTATTCTACAAGGATAGTTATATAATGCATTGCAAAGAAGTTATAAATACAGGCAACTTACAGTGGATGAAGTTGTATTGTATATAAATGTATCTGTACTGAAAGAAAACTTTATAATATTTAATGGTGTTGGAAAACCATAAAGCCCATTTTAGAAAAGTTTCAGTTCTTTTCATTAGAATAGGTATTTTTGATTCACATCTAGAATATGTATAAATATATATTTTAGTGAAGAAAAGACCTTGTTTGCCGATAGTGTTCCATTTTTATCAGAACAAACAGTTGATTAGATTAATGTAGTTTTTCCTCTTTCTAGAATATGTTCCATCACTTAATTCAAGTGTTTGTATGCCAAAGCTTATTCTGTCCCTAAGAGGGAAATTAATCTTGCAGGCAAGGAGGAGTGACCTGGCTAACCCCAGAGAGCAGGGAAGTTGACACTAACCAGTTGAGACTAGTAGTAATCTCATGCTGTGCAGAAGGTCCAAGTGAATAGTCTGCAAGGTTAATGTGTTAGTATTTCAAGACGGTGTCCTAGGGAAAAAAAAGTAGATAATTAACTCACCCAGAGCCAAAGGCTATTTTGTGTTCCTACTGTCATTATGATGATAGAGATAGACTAAACAGACTTTCTGTTTTGAGAGTCTGTGCTCTGATGAATTATAAAGGCTCAAATCAGAGCAGCGCTTGCCTGTGAACTTAATGCAGTTAAACAGCAGTAGAGCAGAGGGGTGTCCTGAAACTCTTACCTGGTGAACTGTTTTTGTCTCTTGGTAGCAAGTGTGATAACTTTGCCTAATGTGCTACTTTTCTAGCATCAGACAATGCACAACAAATTTACAATTTATTTTATTATCAATATTAATAATTATATCTACGGTCATGTTGTGATTACATGCTGGTATGAATATGTTGTGTTAAATTAGATTTAATTTTTGGTAAAAGAAAAAACGGTTAAGCTTTTTAAAGAAAGACTACAGTTGTCCTTTAAGAAGAGCCTCTAACAAAGAGAAATAAAATAGTAAGATGCTTTGATTGTACTAATAAGGATGCTAAAATTAAAAAAAAATCCACAGTCCTCATTGTATTCCTTCTCTTAAATACTGAGTGTTTTCAGGAATAGATATCAGCAGTAGAAGCTAAAGAAAAAGGTGAATCTTGTGAATAATTTTATTCAGTGTGTGTGATGTAAAAGGAGATTCTGAGTGGTGTAGAAATTAAAAGTTCTTGATATTCTTGTGACATCAGGATAATCAGGTCAACTTACTGATAGACATAATTATTTTTGAGTTAGCAATTGAGAACAGTGGCTTGAAAAAATTAGCCTAACCTCAGTCCCATGGAGGCAGAAGGGATGCCAGTGAGTCCACTAAAACAGTTCCATCCTAATAGCATGGGGGGACTGATGGGACTGCTCAGAAGAGCCATCAATCTTTTTGCCACAGCTCTCATCTATACATCAAGTCTGCCTTTCAAAGAAGGCCTCCTCAGCCATGGCTCTCCTTAGCTGGCATGTTCACACTTGGCCTTTGTTTTTGGCTAAAGGATTAATACAGTGTGGCTTTCTGCAGACTGGTTGTTCAGAAGACAATTTTGAAGATCAAACCCTGAAAAAAGAATAATTAGATATGTTTATTGATGACATTCAGGGAGTTTTTTACCTAAAACTCAAGTCCTTGCATAATACTAATTTTGTGCATTGCATTATAAGATCTTTGTTACTGTTTCACTGAAACCAGACCAATTTTACTAGTCCACCTGAAGTTATTTCAGATATTGGGGGAATTTATTTAAAATAAATGGATTTAAATTACAGTGCTCCCATTGCTCCTATTTAGCTGCCTTAGTTATGTAGCCTGCCCAAAACATTTTATGCATTTCTGCCTGCAAACATTCTAAAGGAAGCAAGAGCAAGATAGCACCAAATATGAGCTAGGCAAAGTCAAGTGTTGTTTGGAGATTTGTCCATGCCTCCCCAACCCAGCAGCCTGGAGAGCCAAGCCGAGAGTTGTAGTGGCTTCAGCTGACAAATGTGTGAAGTTATTTGTGGTTATGGCAAATGTTGCTTCCATCCTTTTCACCTGTTGGGACAGGGTTAGGAACAAGGTTAGAGTTTCAGAGCTCTACAATATTTCTATCCTTCTCTTTCTGACTTTCTGTGGTAAAAGTGGCTCACTCTGGGGCAGCAAAATTTGCTTTTTACCTACACAGTAGGCAAAAGTAAAGAGTGTTTTGGTTTTCCTTGGCTGTCTTGAACTAGCTTTTCACACTGGCATGACACATGTCACAACTATTCAAACATTTTTCTTCAAAAGCAGCAAGCATTCTCTTGCTTCTCACTGATGTCTGGTCTCCTGCACTGATTAAATTCAAGCACTTTGTTCAGTGCAATGCCAGGCCTGTTTAGTCATTTTGTAATGGCATTTGTATATTTTATGCACAGCCTGACGCTCGCATACATTTTCCATGTCATGCTGGCACACATGTATTTTGAGTATGAGCTGACTCTTCCTTACTCATGATTCTTGTCATCATTCTAATCACAACCAGCTTTACTTTCATTTTTTATGAGCAAATAACATCTCAACAATTATTTCCAGAAACCTCGAATAGTGTGATTCTGCCACTACATATGCAAAGCTGATTTTTTGATTTGTGAGACATTTGTTGTTGGATAATCTGTTTTATACAATAAAACAAAAAATGCATAGTAAAGATAATGTTCAAACACTCTGAAGCTTAAAAAAAGCTTAATAAAATCTACTCTGCCCAGGCAAGAAAAGAGAAAAAGTAAAGAAATAATCAGTATATATGATTCACTCAATTTATGTGCATATATATGATGTACATTTAATTTTCATCTTTTTGATAATGAATCAGTCTATCATAGATGATAGTGCCATTTTCATCTTTATATCTTTGCATTTCTAAGAATGATTCTTTTTGAAATGGTGGAAAAATGTTTAAGAAAGCCCACTGCATCCTGTTCTACCAATCACCAAAGGAACTAATTTTAATGCTCTCTATGTAGAGTACATTTTGTTTGATTTTATTTTTACAATAAATACTGATGATAACTAATAAATATATCAATAATAAATACAAATCAATAGGTTTATTAACTTGAAAGAAGCATACAATCATTCAACTATCACTGTTTTCTGCAAATATTATTGGCCAAATCTTCCACTGATGGATGTGGAATGGCATCACTGGGATTACAGTAAGATTTCATTTGTTTTCCTTCAGTGTCCTAGCAAATAATTTGTATAAATGAATGGAGAAAATAGAGTTCTGAAAATGTTCTTTTACTCTGAAGGAACTGCTTATAAAGTTCCTGTTCCCTTTGACAAGGTTTTCTCAAAGTCAAGGCATTAAGAGGTTGAAATCATAATAGAAGATAGCTGGATGCCTTTTTCCTCTTAAGAAGCTGTGACACAAGTTTATAATTGAATTTTGTAAAAAAAAAAAATCTTTTATTTTTTGTTTTTATTGAACCATTTCTCATGCACAGTATGGAATGACTTTGTTCTCATGTCTTGCCTTATTTAAAATGAATAAATAAATAAATAAATAAATTTTATTTGTCACTCTCCAAGGTGCTTTTTTTAGTAAACTGGCTTCACCACAGCATTATCTCTGGCTTGTGTCACTGATGAAGAGAGCTGCAGCCTAAGAAATACAGATTTCCAATTCCATAAGGGCAATATAAACCTAAAGATAAAAAGCCTGAAAAGAGCACAAATTTATAGCATAGAGCAAGTGCAATAGCACTTTCTATCTGTTTGTTTAGGTGTTGCCTTTTTTGTGGGGCCATAATTGCATACTGATTACTGCCAGAAAAAAAGATTCTCTCTGTCCTGGATGGTAATTACTGTATTACTGTGTTTCACTCCCATCCCTTTCTTTTGCTCTTTTTGACCGTTATGAGCTCTCATTTAGGTTTTAACATGGCTTTTGGGAAACATAAATTTCAATATATTGTTTACATTCCTTAAAATTATGGTCATCTTGTGAATTATGTATCAGCTAGTATATATTACTAACTAATTAACTTAGTGTAACTGTGCATGTACCCATGAGGCTGGAGAATGTTAAAATGAAAAGCTGACTACAGCTTCCTTGAGCTACATGATCTAGGTTGTGTTTGAATTTCTGTACCTTCAGGTGACTTCTCTTTGATTAAATTAAGTGAACATCAGAAGCATTCTCCTGTAAGGAAGCAATAAATGTACCCTAACGGAAAATAGTGCAATTTGTCTTAAAAAACCCAAAAATCTTTACCTCTCTGACATTCTCACACATTACACCAGATTTTGAGACAAAATTGGAGGGACCATAAATCACCCTTACTCAATTCCATTGGAACTGAGGTGATTTAGGCCCGCAGAAGAGGTCAGTGCCAAGAGCTGTGAATACTTTCAGCCATGAAACAAGTCACTTGCAGATCCTTAGGATGGCTTAAAAAGGATCTTACCAAAGTACATTCTGGCTTTTTTCTCTCTGTTCTTTGAAACTTTGGTATCCACTGAGGTGATAGTGAGTGAGATCTCTACTGATGAAAATGTTTGAAATGTATTTAAAAAGAGACCAGAGTTCTCACCACCACTTTCCATCAGTAAACATTTTTCCTCTGTCACAGAATTCCAGGTTCATGGGAGTGAGTGAACATAAAAGTCAGTAATACAATTATTGCACTAAGTGATATGGTAGTCACAAAAAAAGGCATCCAAATTAGCAAAACTCAATGTAGTGTACCCCTATCTATGTATAATACATGCTTAAATATGCAGATACCTTACCTGGTGAGGTCAAATATAACAATAATTTTAAAATGTTAATTCACCTGGTTTTCTCTTTGCTTTGAACTGTTCTTAATCACCTAAGGACTGAGAGAGTAATCAACAAAAGTCTCTAGAACTCTGCTTGTTGTGGGTTTCTACATGCTTATCTGCAAGAGCATGTGCACCTGTAGATATGCCAATGCACATAGGCACTTGAGATTGTTCAGTAGCATTAGCTAAGACATTTCTGGTGCAGTGGCATCTTAATAGTGGATCATAGGATATTTCAGTTTGGAAAGGACTTTTGGAGGTCTCTAGTCCAACCTCATGCTCAAAACAGGATGCTAATATCCATCCAGGCTCAAGCTACAACACAGGGTCAGCCTGAGGTTGGATCTGGGTGAGTTTGGACCTTATCCATTCAGATTTTGAAAATCTCTGAGGATCTGGAGAAATGGAATATCTTCTATGGGAAGCCCATTCTGTGGTCTCAGCTACTTATCAGAAAAAAAGCTTTTACCAGTCTAAAGCTCCTGTTTCACATTATGCCCATAATGTCCTGCATTGTACACCATTGTGGAGAGTATTGGTTCATCTCCCTGTTTGGATCTGCTCTTTGAGGGACTTGACCACCATTTCTTCTCTAGGCTGGCCAAAGCTTGTCCTTCATCCTTTCCTCACAGGGCATGTCATTCATCCCCATGAATGTCTTGATGGCTGTCTGCTGAACATCTTCCAGTTTGTTGATGCATTTCTCACATAGAAGGGCTCAAACCACATTTACACATCTAATGTACTGGTGAAACACTTAAACGGTTTGGGGAATTTTCCCATCAGTCTGCACACTAAAGGTTATGATACAAGTTATAAGAATAAGGAGAAATTAAATAGCCTTGGTAAAATGAGTTCAAACTGCACTTAGTAAATTGGAACATGAACTGCACAAGATTTTGGTATTCTGCAGAGGAGCTTGGATTTCTTCAAAAGTAAATCCATAACTGAAAAATATATTTTAAGAAAGTAGATGGAAACATTTTAGTTTTGTTCAAACTCAGGACAGTTGACCAGCCTTGGGCTCCTAAAATAAGCTTATGACAATGTAATGGTTATTACGGGTGGTCTTTTTATTCCATTGTAGTAGCAGAATACCTAAAACTCCTGTCTCATCTTTCTCATCTGATTTTCAAGTGCATGAAAACAACCAAGCAGGTTCTCACTGTCTTAGTATTACAGTAACATGCACACCTGATTGAAGATCTGCTTTTTTGGGGTACATGTTGCCAGCAGTCTTAGAATACTGCAATAGTCTGAATTGCAAGACTGAAGCTTTACTGTGCTGACAGCTGTTCATATAAGGGGACTTGCTGATTTAGACATGCAAAATATAGCAATGTGTATACTTCAAGAGAAAGACTGTTCTTTAACAGTACTTTGCTTCTTCTTCTTACTATTAGTACTGTTATTAATATCATTATTACTGTTATTATTATTAGTGTACTAGCACCTAAAAAGGAGAGATTTGATTGATGAGAAAGTGCTTAATCACTAGCATTTTTAAGCAGAAGATGAGTATCAATCAGGTGCTAAGCCAAGGGTAAATTTGGTGGACTTGGATTTATTTGTTGGATTCATCCCCTGTGAGGAATTAAACTTGTTTGTACCATGAATTCTTGATGGCCCTTGGCAGAGGGTAAAGTCCCCCAGATTCTCAAGATGGCTTTGATTTTAGTTTTGTGAAATACATGCTTCAGATATTTTGGTAGAATATTGAGTTTTTAAGGTGTTTACGTGGCTAAACATACTTTTGACTACTTTTTAAATTAGTCACCTAAAGTGTACAGTGGGGACCTTTTCTGGAGGTTGTTTGTTGCTTAGTCACAGGCATCTTGTTCAGCACCATCTAATTTAGCATGTCTCAGCCAAGGTAATGCTCAGATTTGCTGGAAAAGCCCTGGCAGCATATCTATTTCCCTCCAACTCCAAAACACCATCTCCAGACAAGCCTCTTTCCTCTCTCTTCAGCTATTTGTAGATAACTTTCCTGATTCACACAGGGGGAGAAAGCAGAGCAAATTGATTCTTTCTGTCCAAAAGGGACAGGACTGCCATAAGGGAGCTTTTCTTTGTGTTGCTTGCTGTCACTGTTTAGCCCCGGTGAGGATGGGATATGTGCAGCTGTAAGAGGGCTGCCAATGGAGTGTGTACAGCCAACCTGCTCAAGGAGCAGGCGCCTATAATGTCCCTAATTTAGCAATTTTAGCAATGAAGCCAATCAGTTCTAATTAGTTTGTGATTAAAGAAGTAGCTGTCTTCTAGGCTGTGCAAAGAGTACTGGGTAAACTGTCTTCCAGTTTTAGACTGAAATCCCCTTCCAGAAGGCAATCGTCCATGTCCTGTTTGTGCCATCAAGCAGTCCATTAACTAGCTGCTTAGTTCTAATTGATGGTGCTTTTATTTTTATCAGGTCCTGAAAAAACACCTTTAATTAGACTAGTGAGGAAATTACAGATTTTCACCTGTGGAAAATAATGAATTTCAGCAGTTGTCTACATATTTTGTAGAAGAAAATTAGGTTTCACCATCTCCAGTAAATAACAAAGGTTTACTTTGACAGTAATACATGACAAAATTATAGCCTACAGCAATCCAAAGTTCTTGAACCCATATTTTCCATTTTGACTGTCAAAAATTACCTCTTGTCATACAGAAAAATATGAAACAAAAAATAGTGTTTAATTTTCTATAACCATGCAGCATCTTTCCTACTGTCTATACAAAGTGAAATCTACTATTTCTTTTCGTCATCATACCCTACTTCTGGCAGTGTGATGGGTTCATTAAAATGGGACAGAAAAGGAAAAGACAATGGATAGGGAAAATGAAAAAGGTAATGCAACATTTTCTTCAGCTTTTAACACTGAAAAAATTTACTATTTGATCTTTTACATGCTTAAATTCATAGTTGTTCCTTTGCTGTGAAAAGTATGATTTCATTGCTTTCCTTTTTCAGTTGCAGTTGAAAAAATTCTCCCACTACTCCTTCCTGAAAAAATCCCACTCTTTTCTCACATACAAATTCTGTCATGAATACTTCTATCTTGTCTAGCTCTAAAAATTTCCTCTTGGAGTTTTGACACTGTGAAACCCAGCAGCAACTTAGAATTAAATTATTTTAAGATTCATTATTATATTTATTTTCATTTTAAATTGTTTTTTATTACATTTGCTTTGATTTTTTTTAACATACTTGTCTCCTTAGCAGTAACATTGAGCCTTGTGAATTAATTCAAATGTGACATATAGCTATTGTCAGTCCTTGCAACAATTGTAAGAAAATAGAACAACTTAATTTTTTTCTTATTCTCACAGCAGCTGACTAAACAGTAGGTAGTATGTGAGATACTGTTTTAAATTAGCATACATATTTATATTGCACAGCACTAGTTCTCTACTAGTTAACTATGTAGTTTAAGCTAGTTACACAAGAAAGTCTGTTCAGGGGAGCACTTCAACTTGTTTTCCTAAATGCTTGCTTTTGGAGAGGGTAAGCGTTTTCTCTGAAACAAAACTTTTCTTTATGTTTGACAATTAACTGTTACATTGCTAAAGCTGCATGAGATGCATCCTACCTCAGCAACCAACTGCAAATACACAGAGCTGATGAAAGATCCCTTCCAGGAGCGACCAAAGTTATTCAGTACTTCATATGAATCATGGCATCAAAACACTCAGTCTGAGTAGGAATTCACAGTACATCCCAAATCTATATTTAAATTCTCTGCATTAAAAAGCTATCAAATATTCATTGCAGAAATGGTCCTCTTAAGGATGTTGCTGTCCCTTAGCTTGCAGACTTCAAGCCAAGCCAGAGCAGACATCCAGCCCACATTACCTTCATGGTAATTTGGCCCAGCACTCTGATATCAGAAAAGGGACTTTTACATAACTCTCCTTCCATTGAAGGAGCTCCAACTGAAGAGGTCTTGAATTTCTAGTATCTATAGCTGATGAAAAGGGCACATAAACATCTCAATCTGCTACTTTGATAAATAGCTGAGTACTGACTACAAATAGTTTGCAGCCTGCTTTGTTCTGCTCTTTGGGAGCTTCTCATCAAAATAAGAAAGTTGCTTGCACCTCTGTTTAGTAGTAGTTAATATGTTTAGTTTAGATGTTGCAATATTTTTGATGAAGTCTTGATGCAGCTTTACTCTTTAGTCTCCAAACAGACTCATAAAAATAGTGGCCACAAATGCTTCAGGATGTGATGTGCTTGGATGTTTATTTTTCTGTATATACTTCCAAAAAGTGCTTTCTAACTGCAAGGAAGTCCTTTCTTAAGCATGATGTCAATCAAGTTTATAAATAAAAATAATACTCCTGAGGACAAAAGTCCCTTCAGTTGCTTATCTGAACCTTAAATTTGAAATCTCTTATGGTCAATAAGCAGAAGAAAGGATTTTTATATGTATTGTATGTATTGAAAGTCCTCTGAGTTTAAATGCTAGCAGAAAATGAATAAATTCAGTTACTTGTACTGAATCTTTACTCTTGCTGATAGCCTTTGCTGTAGGCTTTGGGGTTATACACTGATGTCCGTGTAGAATTGCTTGCAGCCTTTGAGGTTTTAAAATGGTACCAGTTATTTTCACCTATATGTCTGGACTAGTTACACTACCAATTTCTTCCATAGTTAGAAATTCCCATGCTTAATTTGTGTTGGAAAATGTAGATCCTATCTACACACTTACCTTGAGTTATAATTTGTTTCAAACTTGAGAAATTCAGCAAAATATTTGGTTGGCTGTTCATGCTATCACTAATACTGACATTATTCTGACATTTAAAATGTTTTCAGTAAGGTAGTCCTGAGATCTTCGTGTTTGCGAACACTAATAAAGTTTTTTCCTTTACCTTCATGTCATTTTCTTCAGAAATAACAAAACTAAAACTTTTGACATGGTTTCATTATGAAAAATGCATCTCTTTTTATATTTAAACATTTTTCCTGTACTGTTTTGATTTGGTAAAAAATCAGTAAAGCAACATTTCATATTCACGAACCAAGCTGACAAATTTTGAGGTTGAAATTCCTTATTTTTGCTTAGAATTTAAAGAATGTAATGGTAAAACTCATCATTTTAGATTTGAAGCACAATTTCTTGTGTTACTATATACTGATATATGTACAATAAGATATTAAATGTGATAACTTGACCTTGTGCATTCAATTTTAACTGTTACAAGTAAAGAAAAATAGACATTAGATTAGAGGGTTTTAAAAAGTGTGATAATATAATAAGATAGAAACAACAGCTTACCATTAATATGTACTAAAACTAGAAGTATAGGAGAATGAAAGAGACAATGGATCACGAATACATCTCAATGATATATGGTAGGACATTTGCAGAAGTGTAAGAGTCTAGCAAAACTGATAAATCTCCGATTTCAGTGTCTTTCCTAAAATAAAACCAGAAGAAGCAAGAGGGGAATGAGTGATATTTAAATGACCATGTAAATATTTAGGGATACCCTGCAGAATACATGCAAATATTATATAGAAATGTTTGCAAAAGTTGGCTGTGGTTTGCTCTCTGGCTGGATAGCTGGACAAAATCTAATGAAACCAATTTTGGTGTCAGATTTATTTATTACTCGACATCCTTGTGTAGTAATGAAACAGTCTCTCTCCCTTTTATTTAAAGTTCCAAAGTGTCTTTCTCTTTTTCTGCAAGTATTTTCTGCTCTCAGGCTATCAGACACATGGTGGTCAGAAAGTGAACCAGTGAACCAGATCTCTACTTTTGTAGTTTCCAAGCTGCCATCTGTTTATAACAAGGAAATGCAACTTTTGAAAATGTTATACCCAGTTCTGTTCATACTAAATATTATGTTCCAACATGGGCAATTCCATAGACACTGACTAGCCACGTGCCTGAAAGGAATATTGCTTATTCCACTGTATTTTTTTATACATATTTTCTTTTAAATGCCTGCTGTGGTTCTTGGTGGGGTTGGCTAAGGAGACAACATATCCTAAGGTGTATCCTTCTTATTTTAGTGCAGACATTAGTGTTTAGCTAAACATTGTCATCATAGCAAATCTTGGCTCAGCAAGATAATTTACACAACACTGTCACTGTTGGATGTAGCAGACTTGTTTTTTTAAATGTATGAGAATTTTGTGTGCCTGTGTTCCCCAACTCTGGACACTGTTTCAAGGAACTATAATTAAGCAATATTAAGGCACTAATTAGGATAAGGATATTTTGGCACTCTGATAATAACATTCAAACTGTTGTTAGAGACTCTCTCAAAGTACATAAATGAGAAAATAGAGAATCTTTTTTTATGATGCAAACTTAGTTTGCTTTCCTAAGAGAAAACACTATTAAATATCACATATAGTAATAGGAGCAAAACACCAATACAAGTATGATAATGCTTTAATTCCACTTTGGTATATATTACTGTACATTTCCTAGAAGTGTTTTTCTGAAACATGTGTCTTATTTACTGTGAAAATCAGGGAAAAGATTATAATATTTCCAATGAAAAATATTTGTGGGCAGGCCAAGAATTTTTTAGATGCTTCAGTTACAGGATGAAGCAAAAAGAAAAGTTAGTTTTTCATATATGGTGATTTTAAAGTAAAAATTATTGGAGCATATTCACTTAAAGTGAAATATTATTTTTGCTATTTTGTATTTAAAAAGTGTTTAAAATATATGAAGTTTCAGTCCAGTCCTGAATAAGAAATTTTTTAAAATATCTGTATAATTGTAGGAATTGAAAAGTCTTTTCTCAGACTTTTTCTAATTGGTCTTGCTGTCTTGTAGGTTTTCTTTTTTTTTGTATTTTTGGGTTTTTGTGAGTCAGTGTAAAGAGGCATAGCCCCCAAAAAATTACATCAAGAGACAATTCACTAAATCGCAAATCCACATCCATCAGTTGCTGGAGAACAGCAGACAGTTAAACTGCTTCATTTCACTGTCTCTGCTTCTACATTCTCAATTTTCTTTTTGGAATGGCTGAGAAAATTGATATAATCCTTGGCTTGCTCTCTGAATTGCTTCCTAAACTGACACCACACTATTACAGAGAAGCCTCAGGTTTTGTGATGCTCTCTGCAAACTAACTCATGCATCACTGTTACCATACAGCTGTTAGAAAACTCAGCTCCCCCACCATAAACGTATATCATGCCCTAAAGTTTCAGTAACAGAAGATGATGATCTGCATTATTTGTTCAGAGAGATCAAACTCCATAATGGGTGAGGAAAACAGCTGAATAATCGGGAAGACTACAATAGGAACAACATATGCTCCTGGTGCTTCCTGCTGAGCCTGCTGAAATGGCTTAGTTACAGACGCCAGCTTTCTGTGGAAAACACTCTTGCTGCAAAGGTGGGGAGTTCTAACCAATTCTGACAAATAGAGGATCCTCATGCCTGGATGAAGAGTGGGAGACCACTTACAAATGACTGTGTTTTAGTTGTGATCAGGATTGGTCCACAGGAACAATCAATTGAACACAGTATTTGTCTTGGACTTTCTTTGCTTCCAAGTGCAGCTTAAGTAAAACTGTTTTGAGAGCCAAGTAATGGGGATAAATAACTTAGCAGTAAGTAAAAAAATGTGAATTGCAACTATAAAATAAAAATATATTGCTAGATATCCAAAATTCAGACTTGTAAAAACTGAAGTTTGGAAAAATACCCCAACAGTTGCAGAGATGGTCTTGAAATAATTCTGCACAAACATATATAGAAAAGGCAGGTAAAGAGAGGCAAATGGAATAAAAGCTGTTCATGAGAAAACATTCTAAGACCACTGAAATTTTGTCTCCCCTCTTCCACATTACTTGTCCTCCCACCATTATCCCTGGAATATTTCTCCCCTTATTCAAAGCACAGTCCATAAAATATTCATTTCCCAGCACTTATGAGAGGGGACAAGGTCACAAAAGTGTTGGTGGGATTTTGGACAGGAGTGGGGAATACAGGCTCTAAATAAAGATCTTTCCTTGCCAGCGACAAATCCACAGTTAGGAATTCTTGGCCCTCCTTGTCACTGCTAAGCAAATGGCTCTCTCTGGATGAAGGACAAGACATGCCAGTCTAATATTTTGTTTAGTAGATACTATTCCTACTCACGCTACATCCTCATACCAGCTGTTTCTACTCTTCTAAACTATGGAGCCCTTCTCCGGTGTCCCAAAGCTCTCCAGTGCCCAAAACCTTTCTCAAACCCTGCACCATCACAACATTGTTCCAATTTGAAGCTCTAACCAGCTGTTGTATACAAGATCCTTGACTTCAGCCTTTTGTTTTCAAATAACATAAATTAAGATTTTTACTAGATATATGGAATGGAATTTAAAAAATATCAATATAACCAGGAGAGATAAGGTAGGCTGCATTTACATAAATTTCTTTCAATAATACTAAATGGAAACAGATCTGTGAGACAGAAGGAATGAAATTGCTCTGAAATGTTAGGAGAACTAGTGATTTTCAGAAATGGGGCAGTTAAATAAAAGGTATTATTTTCACTCTATGTCACAAGTTACAAGACAGGTATATAATTTTCTTTGTTTAGATTTTTTTCATGTTCTTAAGAGAAAACTTACTAGGAACTTTGCTCTGAAGTTTTCCTATTGTCATGGACTTATATGTGTGCAGAAATTATTTCAACATGTGCTTTAAGATTGTCATTAAGAATCAGTTTTCTAAAACTTGGATGAATTTATCCAACATTTATCACCCACCAGATTATTGCCCTTCTGGTGCGATCAGCAACTTAAGTTTGCATTGTTAAGATACTTGTTCCTCTCTCGTAGGTGAGATCCTCACCCATGTATGAATTCATTACCTCAGCTATCTTACATTAATCTTTATTTACTTACTGCATGATCTTGAATTTTTAATGAAGATACATTTAATTTATTGTTGTAAAGGCCTAATTTATCTTGATTAAGTTCCTTGTAATCTCTTGATTCCCAATTCACGCCCATGGAATCGACAATATCACCTGCTTCACCTTCTTCCCCCTCAGACTAGTAACCCCAGTCACATCCCTTTCCACTTAATCCATGTCTCACCTTCCTGCTGTTATGTGTCTTATATTTCCCTGCAATAGATGAGTTACACCATCCTGAGCAGGGTACACATTTATTCCTGCAGCATAAGAAATACAGGATGGAAAGGGGAAATGAAGTGCAGGTATGGAGGCAACACCTCCAGCAACAGTCCAGCTTGTCCCTCTTGCTCAGGAGCTGCAAGAGTACCTGTAGCAGCTCTTCCATATTTGCAGGCTTTATGGGATCATTCCTTTGGCTTGCTTTAGTGTTCCCAAAAGAGGTTTCCAGTGGATTGATCCAGGAACAGCTGACATTTCCTGGCTAGTGTCATTGCTCTCCTAGATCTTCCCAAGACCAAGATTATGGCATTAGGACTTATGTCTACACACTTTCTTCGTTGGTCAGAGAAAATCTTGACATCCTGCTGATGCTGGATTGGGGGACCTGCTGGAAAACACCATGGCACATTTCCTGGGATTTCTGTTGTTTTGGAGATCAGGAAGAGATGGTCAGGAACTGGTGAGCCCAGTTCTCATCTGGGATTGACGCACTGTCAGACAATGGGTCTGCCAAATGCAGGTTTGAGAACTGGGAATACCTTCTCACTCTTTTTGATAATGGCACAGCTTAAGCAATTTTCCAGAGGAAAAACTGTAGGATCAGAAATTGAAATGATCATTAAGGAAGCATTAAAACATTTATTTTATGAGGTACAAATTTTTATGTTCCTTCAAGTCACCAACGTGTGTAGAAACATGCCTTGTAGAGCTGAGAGTCAAGCTATAAATAAACAATTATTACTTGGCATACAAGTCTGAAGAAAAAATATAATCATGTCTTCCAATCAAGTAATGTTATATCTGTAGGAGCTGACCATATTTACGGTTTAGACAATATGCATAATTTTGTTGCTATACATAAACATCTATTTAGAGCAGTGAAGCGTAATTTAAGTTGATGAGTTCTTGTAATTCTTATAAATTGTTAGTTTATCTGTTTGAGAATTCCAGAAAGAGAAAATTAAAAGAAAAATAAAGAAGAAAGGGCTTTTTTGCTGTGATTTCTAGTTATGCAAAGTGCAGAGACTCCTCTTGCCTATTGCCTTCTGGGTTTAACTGATTTAAATATTGTAATTCTGTGATGGTCCTTATGCCTTTGTATGTATAGAAGCACATTCAGTCCCAATAAATTAGGTTTTTCCTCTATAATTTATGTGATAAATTAATTTATAATAGCATATCTGTGAAGAGTGAAGGTAAAATCTCATGCCATGGAAGAAATTTATGCAAAAATGTTTTATATGTATTTAACTAGATATAACATATCGAAGAATAAAACATTTTTTCCCCTTTTAAAATCTGTATCACTTAGTGCAATACCCTTTCTTAAGTGTTTGCAACATTTAGTGTTTTATGACTTAGAAATTGTTACAGAAAATATTTCTGCTCTGTTTTTCACCACCTCCCCACCCCTCAGCATACACTTGTATCCATTCATGTGATGGGAATTATATTTATCTTGGCAATAAAAGTGGCTCTCCTTTTAACTCCTCCTGTCCTGCCCATCCTGTTTAGAGAATGTGGAAGCTCTGGGAGTGCATCCAGGTTAGACTGCTCCATGCCTGCAGCAGTTCTGCAAACTCTGTCCTTCTCTTGTCCCAGAGCCCTTAACAAGGCAGGAGCAATTAAAGTGGAGAGCATGAGCTCTACCCATCATTTGCTGTTGGAAGGTAGCTCCCAAATGAAATAAGTCAGTAAATTTGTAAACTAATTAAGCTTCATGTTTTCCATCCTTCATGTCCTCTTTTATGTCTGGGCAATGCACTGCAACTAATTGTGTAATTTTCAGCATGTTCAAGGAAAGATTTTTCCTGTTTATTTATTTGCAGTACAGTTGCATTATTCATTAATTATTTGTCATTCATTACAGAGCATGTCTTAAAAAGTGTCTGTAAAGCTACTTGTACAAATCACAAAAATTATCTCTGCCTTATTCTTCAAATGGTTTTTAGCTTTTCAAGAAGTAGTGATTTTATGTTTTTTTTTAAACTAATCCCTGAGGAGAAATAACAGCACACCATGATTTTTCAAGGCTATCTATCGCTTCCAGTGCTCAGGGGTGTTTAAACCACAAACCACTACTGCTTGTCAGATTACAGATTTGTTCATATGTTATTATTGTAGTGCAAGATGGAGGTACTGAAGTGCAGCAGAGAAATGGAAGAAAGGTTTCTGAGTATGCTCCTTGGCTTTTTTCCCTTGTCATATGTGCTTGCACATTTGTCTAAAGAAAGATCTTGTGTCCACTATATTTGCAGGCACAAGCAGTGTGCTTTTATAAATTTGGACTCAGCAAAATTGATAGCTTGAACTGATGAAATACTGTGTTTAGATATAAAAAAGAAACAATTGATACCTTGAACTGATAAAATCCTGTGTTTAGATACAAAAAAGAAACTATAAAAAAGAAAATAGAGAGTTAATATTTTTTTTTAGAAATTGCATAAACTTTTGTCTCATTTCTATATAATCTTAGATGATATGATTGGATTATTTGCAAATTGAATGAGTTGATAACCTGGTAGATAACCTAGGTGTCTGTTCAGTTCACTGAGGTGAAAGGAATTTCACAGTAGATTTTAGCAGGGCAAATTTCACACCAAGATTTGCCAATCACTTTTTCCCTGGAAAATGAAGATTTGAGCATCAAATCAGCATCTGAATTTCTATTTAGGACAGGAAAATTTCATGTTGATTCTTTATTTAAAATATAATTTTTCTGATCTTTCTATTTAACAATTCCACTAAGTAATATCATCTATTAACATAAAACTTCTCTTGTACTTGGACATAGATGATGAATTTGGGCAATCCTGCAGAATAAAAATTATATGACGTATTGATTTGCTCTGTGCTCCCTCTAAAGGATAGATGTCCCTGTAGGAAACAGCAAAGAGTACATGGTTCTCAATGTGAAGTTTTATTCAACAGTAAATACAGGAAAATGTCGTAGAATAAGCAGTTTTCACTATGGAGGCAGATGGTCACATCACTTGGCAAGCATTCAGCTTTTTTCCCTGAGATGTTTAAATAATGTTTATCAAACAATAGACAAGCATAAAAGTCAAGGTAGCCTTAAATTTATCTAAAAGAGAATGACAGGCTGCTCTAGAACTGTCCTGTAAATGACAATAAACAGTTCTTGAATGAAAATCAATAATGTGGGAAGAGAATTTTTCTACTGCATTGTAGAAATATATATATATCTACACATATTTTTCTTGTAATGAAATGTTCTGTCCTCTTTCCTAGCCCAGAAATCAACATACTGTTTACATACCTGGCAGAGTGTACAATGATTAGAGGCAAAACCAGATGGCCATATTTTTCCTTGTCTTGTTTATTTAGAGGATGGATAGACGAATCTTGACTTTACCTGTCAATCCAGCTGTAATTATTTACATTCCAGCGTGAATTTCTGCATGCAAGTGCTCATGCAGGTACACACTTGTGCACACACCAATAGAAGTAAACTCTTTCTCTTTCCTCCACAGGCCTAGAAAGAATTGCGAGAGATTCAGCCTATGAACAAGAAGGAAAAGTTCAGTTTGTCATTGATGCAGTGTATTCCATGGCCTATGCCCTGCACAACATGCATAAAGATCTGTGTCCTGGATATATTGGTCTGTGCCCAAGGATGAGCACAACTGATGGTAAAGAGCTGCTTAGCTATATCCGGGCAGTAAATTTTAATGGTAAGTTACATGGACTCTTTTTTTGCCCCTCTCTTCTTCAAATGTTCCATAAGTGACAAGTGGGGTTTTATTCTTTATACACGATATTTTAAGGCACAGTGGAAAACAGGATTAGAAGCAGCTCTCATTTGATCAGAACTGCGAGTTTTTCCACCTGCTCTGAAACCTCCAGTGTATTTTTCATCTTAACATTTTTCATCCTAACATTAAGCTGCTCCCAAAAGAGGCAGATGTTAAAAATATGAATCTGTCGATCAAAATATTCCAGTGAAAAGCTGCTATTATGGAAACAAATTGAGGACTCGTACAATCTTAGTGACAGAGTAAAAATAATTTGACAGTGGTTGCTTATGTGTTTGCAAGAGAAAGAATTTGAAAAATACCCTTTGAAAATCTCCTTCTAAAATTAATTAATAATTTCCTACATAAGCAAATAGTGAAATTACTTTTGATTTACATATTTAAAGTTCAATTAAAACACTCGCTAGCAGTTCCAACCTCTTTTCCATTTCATTGTTTTTGACTAAGTAATTTAATGAGCTTTAACACAACTACAATCTGTATTTTTATACAACACTACATAATATTCTGTGGAGCTGGGATCTGCCTGCTGGGGAAATGTAGTTACAGGTGCTTATATTGTTAACAGTAGAGGCCAATAACAAACAGGATTAATTGATGAATAAAGATTTGAAATGTGTAGCACATACTTGATGGTGAAATAAAGTTGCCAAAACTCTAAATTGTTTCATTAGAAGTAATAATTATTATAGACAATATTTTCTATAATTTTACAAAGAAATGGAATGATGTACTTTGCTCTGTTTTGGTTGGGATTTTTTTTCTTACTTGGTGGTAATTCATGTACTACACATGCCTTCTAACTATGCAGAGAGAAGCACTCTCTATCACAATTTATTCCAATACCCTCAGCTGCAAGCAGTTTTGAAAAAAGCACAAGGTCATTTTGAATTTAACTTCTGAGTGGAACCTTTTTTTGCTTTAGGTAATACACCAGACCACTTAGTTGATACAAATGTTGGTTATAGTTCACAGTTTTTTCTTTCTGTGCAATTTTTATGAAAAGGGAATCCCTGCCTCCAGGAATATAAAGTTAAAAGTCTAAATGATTCTTTAGTGATTTTAAAGAACACCTGGAACACAGAATGTTGCTGGAAAATGGGAAATATTGTGATGATGAAAAAGGTAGGCAGCATATTGTAAGGTTTGCAGTGATAATTACCTACATTTCCAGTAGATGTTTTTCTGGGTTTGTGTTGTTAAAGCATAAAGTGATCTATTTTTATTTGGTGAGCATGAAAATTTAGCATAATAAGGTAAGCTGTACATTTTTATATGAAAGCTCCCACTCCCTAGATAATTATATTTCATCAATACGTGTGAAAATTTCTGTTGCTGACTTCAAGTACAGCAATAAACAGAGATGAAAGCATTCTGGATGCTAAGGAAAATGTATTTGATTTTGAACCAGTGATTTACTGAAAGAGAGGGGAAAAAAGAATGAAGAAAAAGAAACATTTATTTGAGGTTAACTTCCTGCCCCATGGGATATGTTTAATATTCTCCATACTAGGCTAGTCCACATTATGTACCAGTGTGCCAATTGTTTGGGTGTGTTATATGCCCAAACATTTTATTTTCTTAGTCTTGCATTTAGAGGCATAAGAAAATGGCCTTGAACACTTTGCCTTTTCCTATCAATCCACAGTTCCTGTTCTTCAGGGCAGCACCACTGCTGTGTCTGACAGAGGTGAATATTTTACATAGGTTACAAGCCTTCCTGTGCTGGGAGTAAACAGAAATGCTGTGTGATGTGATGCACATCAGTTTTGATGTGCATCCTAGCCTCAATCAGTAATAATGTCTTATATTAAAAATTAACTGATAAATGAAAGGAAAATCCTGGCTTTCTTAGCCATTCCAGATACCATTTTTCTACCCTAGCAATCATAGAAGCACAGCCCATATGAAGCTGTCCCTACTCCAACCCTCTGCCTAGTTCAGGATCAGCATAATCAGGTTCTTTAGGACCATGCCCATCCAGGTGTTAAATAGCTGCAGGGGTGGAAAATCCTCCAGAATTCTCTCTGAGTAGTCAATTACAATATATAATCATATTCACAGTAAAAAAAAAAAAAATTATATCAAGAAGTAACTGGCATTTTTGAGACAGGCAGTTTTTCCCTTTTCTTCAATATTAATTTCTTAAGATGATCCTACCCTTATGCATATTAAACCAACTTCTCACCTCTGTTCAGTATATCTGTCTTCACTCATGTAGTAGTGAGTAGGTTCAAGTCCAGTTAATATGCTGACACATTCAACTTAGTGGTTTTCACCTCAAAAGGTGTGATCTGTGTTCTGAAGGACCTTTGTCTTATGGAGGGTATTTGAAAGTGTGAGAAAACCCACATTTTCTGTTTATTGGAGTAACTGATTTGCTTTCGATTGCAAG
This sequence comes from Emberiza elegans, assembly GCA_024865655.1. Taxonomy (NCBI): domain Eukaryota; kingdom Metazoa; phylum Chordata; class Aves; order Passeriformes; family Fringillidae; genus Emberiza; species Emberiza elegans. The sequence goes on along the minus strand of JALJVW010000910.1, from coordinate 34,034,591 downwards.
AAGTCTCTTTGAAGAGCATTTATTTTTGTTTACTTAGTTTATTTTAATTTACAAATTATGAAGATTTGCTTCCCTGAAGGATTCATCTGTGTAATATTCCCTTGACACCTTCATGACTGAAGGGTGATCATAACCACCAGTGCACATCGAAATGAAGTGATTGATAAGACATTTGTTTCTCCTTAGATATTCTTTCACTTATATGCTAAATGCAGAAAATCTCGGAGTTCATAATGATTTTAAATCGGAGAGAACTTGATTGGTAATAGAAATAAAGAAATTTATTTACACAAGATGTTTACTGCTGAATGTAGATTCCTGTTTTACTGTTGCCTCTGTTTTTCAAAGGAGAGCTAGGAAAGAATGGTTTCTAGACTCAATTAATTTTCATTTATAATGAGCATTTAAAATTAATTGAATTTAGTAGGAAAAGAAACTTCTAACATGTAACTACTACAGCTTATTACTGTGTATATCTAAAGTGTTTTTAAAAGAAAATAGAAAAGCAGTGTTCTGAGATATGGCATACTTAGTATCTTGGGTTCTTGATGGTTACTTTTAGTAGACCATAACCAGCCCATCTGTTTCTTTGGTCAATGAATATATTATTTGATCAACTTTTGAAAGTTTCATGGTTCTATTAATCTTTCTTTTTCTCAGGAAAAAAGCAAATATTATCATTTAAGATGTTCTTATTTTAATAAGCTGCCACATTTGAAAGATATTTCCTATCACTCTTTGTATCCAAATGAGATATTTACGCAAAACTGGTATTTCCTATTTAAAGTTTTGTAAAGAGAAGAGTTTTTCTGTTAATTAGATTTATAAATGGTGATATGCACAATAGGGTAATTGTGGCATGATTCAATATGTTCTCCCATCACATTACTCTAGTGTTCTCATTCTATTTAACTTCATTATTCTGTCTACAAAACAAGCAGGTGTTTTATAAGAGCTGTTACCCTGGCAGGTGCTGAGTGCTTCATGAGAAGTGTTCTGTTGAATTCAACATAAGTGCTTATCAGTTAACAGGAACAGGACTTGAGCATGCATTTGCAGTGGATGGAAGTGTTTCAAAGGTGGTTTTGTTTTGATTTTAAGAAAAAGACTTATCTTTGCATTTCCTTCCAGGCAAAGAACTACAGCATGGATACAGTGCTATTTCTTGGATGGGAATAAAACTCTCTTTTTTCCTTCCACCTCTTTTGAGTGTGTTTCTCTCTCCTCCCAAGCTCTCTTTTTATAGGCAGTGTAGAGTAGCTGCTTTTTGCCTACCTTTAGTCATATAATTGTATTTATATTTATATTTACACAATTTAGAACATTTAGGTATATATATAACTCTGTAACAAAGTGTATTTACAGATATAACAATATGAGTTTTAAACTTATAAAGGTAAGGGCAGCACTTGACCTCTACTCACATATTTGAAAAGAGACATCTTTTTTGTTTTGGTGGGGAGTTATTTTTCTTGGGGAGTAATAGTGATACTTGGTAATTTGACTTTTTTTATGCAAGCAGGGATAATAGAGAATGGAGCAGATAATAGGTGTGACTATAGAGTGACTCCCCTCTGCCATCAGTGCCTAGGTAAATGTTGTCTGCTTCTTCAGGAGGTCACTGCACTTCCCTCTCCTGGTGAAGAAAAGACTTGAAAGGTATTCTGAGTGTGCAACCTTTTCTTTGGTCTTCTCTGGACAAAGTACAGCAACTATGTTGCTTTCTTTGTGACAAATCCACAATAACACTGGAACAGGCTGCTTAAAAAAAGTTGTGGAATCTCCATCCTTGGAGATACTCAAAACCCAGCTGGGCACAGGCAGCCTCCTCTTGCTGAGCCTGCTCTAGAAGAGGGCTTGAACTTGGTCATTTCCATACTTCCCTGCCCACCTCAGTCTTTCCGTGATTCATAACATTTCTTGGGCTTGAAAGAAAGAAAAATATTATCACCTAACCCCACTTTACAATGTTTTACTTTATTCTTCCAGAACTAATTTCATAGTCTGAGTGGAAGAGAAAGCCTTGCTGTTATTTGTTTTTTAGATATGTTAATTTAGTGCCTTTGAGGAAAGATTAATTTTGGCTGAACACACAGAGACACACTGCAGCATTAACCCCATTTAAAAAGGGAATATAAAAAAAATTCCTCCTGAAATGGCAGAAAAATACCAGAGAATGAGAATAAAAGAACAGAAGCTAGCAGGCTAATTCAAAATAAGGTGTCGACTAAAATAAAAATTAATGATCATTTTATCACATTGTAATTTTTTTTTCTGAGAAGATAGCATCTATACAGAACATTTAAAGGAACCCCAGAAGAATGAGATTTTTCATAAAGAATTTTGAACCCTCTAGAGAATCATTATTGTGGAATCAGCCGTTTACAAAATTAATCTTCTGCTATCTTTTGAAGTTGCTAAGACATCAATCTATGCAAAACTCTCTTGACTTAATATTCAGCTCAGACTGTTTTAAATGTTTTCTTCAAGAAAGCTGACACCTCTCTATTCTTTCACTGAGTACAAAATTTGCATTCTCAAATCATTATTTATCATTAAAACAGAAGCTTCAAAATGGTGCACTTTCAGGCTGATAAGTTTTGACATTTTTTGAGGCATTAAGCACAATAGAACCACACGTCCCCCTTAAAATGTACTGGTGCTATGCTCCTCACTCAGGTTTTTAAAATTCCTCCTCTCAAGTCTACAACTACCCTTAGAGAAAAAAAACCTTTTAAAAATAGTTTAAATTGTGCACGTCTTGCATTGTTTTGCAAGTTATGAGTTCTTATAGGCAGCTCATAATTTAGAACTTTTTACTGTCAGAAACACTTAGGATCGTAGGATGCCACTGGTACCAGATTCTGATAGGGTTGAAAAACTATCTAAGTATAATGTGAGATAATGGTAGATGAGTAGATCAGATATGGATAAATAAGATTAACAGTGAATTGGGAAGGGCAGAATGCTGCTGACCTTGCTAGGAATCACTGTGGTAGAAAATCTAGTTTCACTGATCTGTACTGTGTTAAAAAAATAGATACAGCTTTTAGTTGCAGAAGTGGGAGTGGCAGGGGGAATGTCTGCTGGAGTTTTATTGATCTGTGATGTTTTTTCTGTCATACCTACATCACATATCAAAATTCTATGTAATTTTCTTGGAAATCTTGGTGGTACAGAGAAATGTTTGATAATATGTCTAAAGCTTAAATAAACATAGACCTGAATTCATAAAATTAAATTCAAAAGTCTTTTCATGTACTTTTGTTATAGTTTCACAGGTGTCTGACTTGGTTTGCAAATGCATTGGGAACTAGGGCACACCACTTGTAACAAAGAATCCTGATGTCCAATTTCCTGAGCCTTTATATTAAATAAATTAAAGAGTTGTTACCGGTGTTAACTTATTATTGGGAATTAACAGGGAATGATTTCAAATAAATTCTGCTTTGGCATGCTAATTATTTTAATGGAATTAATGCAGGTGGTTGTACAAGAAACTAAAATTGCAGAGTGATCTGAATCACTCTTAATGGATTTAAGGCCATAATGTAAGCAGGCTCAGCAAGCAGAGCTTGGAGCTGCTGTGATTCTGAGGTGCACCACGAGTCCATGTGATTAAAATCAGTGATTAAGAAAATTATTGGTGTGAAATTCGAATGTAGAACCTAAAAGCAAGTGCAATTTATAGCTGTGCTTTTGCTTATGTACAGATCTTAAGTACTGATTAATTGAGCAATATATATGCTCCACATACAAAATTCATGATGCAGAACTTGGCTGAGGTCAATTATGTTTTGAGAAACAAGGTCTAATTCATAAGATATTTTAATAATTAATATGCTAGGGAAGGTGATAAAGGATTTACTCTCATTACTCAATGAAAATTGATTTGCATCTCCTGATAGGTACGGATATCCAGATATATCCTTTCTACTATAATCAAGTGAAAAACTCAAGCTGTAGCAAAGAGGTTGAAAAAATTAACCCTTGTCATTCCAAGCAAAAAAGTATCAGAGTGCAAAGAAATTGTGGGTTTTTTAACCTTTTAATCTGTGTCAGAAACAACACAGTTTCAGTTCTGTAGTATTTTTAAGCCCTTCTGATATCCTTACTTTTATTAACAAGAAGAAGGCTAGACACGTTTTGAGGAAAATGATACCTTGGAAAGCTTCCTAACTTGAATATTTAAATTTAAAATCTCTTCTTAAATCTATCAAATCAAATGAGAATGTTTGTACAAATTTCTTATTTTCCCCACTTGTTGATTTATGGCCTGTTTGGTAATACAACTGCTCTGCAAGCCATCAGGACAGATGTGAGGAGAAATAGATTGGTTTTAATACCTCTGTAATTGAATAATATGAGCCTTTTTATTTTCTTACAACATTTACTTAAAAACAAAATAAGACACATTAGAGAGAATATAGAAGAAAAAAGGAGAAAAGATTTTGTTAATGGCATTTGATAGTATAAAGAAGCTACATTTATAAATCATTTATGTAAAAAGTGATCTATCTGTATCTAATAATGGTCTGTAAGTGACAAACTCAAAAAATAGAGTAATTATTTCAGAGGGTCACTGTCAGTGAAATTATCTTGATAAATCTTACATTGTAATATAAAGAGAAAAATGAAATTATTTTTGTATTGAAAGGAATGGCAGTGAAATCATGTAGGCTAAATACTGTGGCATAGGAATTACAGTGAAGAGAGAATAATTTTAAAGTTAATAAACATTACTGGCATCATCAGATGGCACTGTTCAGTTTTTCTGCTCTAGGGAGATGTATGTAGCAGTAATCAACCAAGTTCAGGTGCATAATCAAAGGAGTATTGGGTTCAAGAGCAAGTTATTTGTGTTAGACCCAGTTATCAGATGTGATCTTAAGCAAAACTGGGGAGAATCCGAGGAGACTCAGCAAAGTATTCAAGAGGGAAGAGGCAGGATTCAGTTCATCCCATGCAGGCCAGCTGGTTTCCCTGTTTCAGTAGCTGGTGAATTCCAACGTGTCTTGTTCTTCATACAACTGGGGAAGGCTGGTACCTCTCAAGGCTACCAGAGAGAACCTGTCCATTTGCATTTAGGCACCATGGACACTCATCTGCTTCTGTGTTTTCTGCAGTTAAAGCATATCTAATAGTATGAAATACTAAGCACGTGGAAGACAGTGTATCTTAGAAGCTTCTCCAAGCCAGAAAAGGAAGTATTTCTTATTATTTCTGAATATTAAGGTATCCAATAATTTTGGCAACATAGCATGCTATGTTTTATGTTGAAGAGATTGGACCCAAAATGTTATGTCTGTTCCTTCAGTACTCTTTTGTATTTGCAATTCTAGGCACATGCTAACTACATATCTCTGTGTAACATTTTCCCACATGTTTTAAATTAATGTGGATAAGGATTCAGAGTTGCTCAAGACATTTGTAACTAGAATTTACCAATATAACAAACAACAAAGAAGAAGAAAATTGATCTATTCAGACTAAATTAATCAAGGAAAAATTTTAGAGGATGATTGTAATAATTTTATCTTTAATCTGTGATCTTGTCCTACAAGCACGACCACATTTAAATACCACAGCAGACAGAAATTGATTCTAGTACTACTGTTCAGAAGTTTCCAATGCTTGGAAGAATTAAAACTCAATGAGCCAACCTGAATGCTGTGAGATTGTGAGTATTTAGCTGAATTGAGTTGACTCACGCTTTTTATTTTATATTCTGCAATGGAGCAACATCATCAGTTTGCACAAATATTTGTTGAAAAGTGGATATTAAATTTTATCTGTTCATTGATTAGTTAAAAAAAGGAAAGTGTCTATATTCTAACCAGAAAATTCTCAGAAATATTATGTTTATCAACACTAGGTTTATAAAGTTTCAACCATACTATATTTGATAGAAAATTAAGTGTTTCTTTTATTGGGTCTGGAATACCACTGTTTGTCAACCATACTGGACACCAGCTATAGAAAAGTCATCACTTAACAAGCTCTAAAGGATTCTTAAAAAGATAAGAAAACCCCAAATCCAGGTCAACTGCCAAGCAAACAGATAGAAAAAAATTTGCAGTTAAAATTACTTATTTTTATTATAGGTATCATCTATCTCTGAAAGACCATTTCCCCAGATAGATATGAGTCTAAGCCTGGAGATAGATAAATAAAAAAACTCTGAATTCCCAAGTGCTCCTTGCCCCCTCTGCTATTCCTAGCAGTTTCTCCTGGCCTGTAGCTCACTGTTTCTTCAGGTTCTTTTAATCAACTGACTGAATGCTTTCACTCAGATGTGGCTCTGAGTTTGGGTGTCGCACTTGCTGTACACTGGAAGATGGTTCCTAAGAGCTTGGAACATGGTGGTTACCTGAGCTGTCTAAGGAATTAAAAATATCTTGAGATTATAGATGTGCTCTCTGCCACATATGTTTGTTTGCAGGAGCAGAAGAGCAGCACAGTGTATTTGGTCTGGTTTAGGGCGTATTTAGGGAGGGAACTTTCAAAGGGGTCCCTCTAGAAAGCAGATTCAAGCTGCCCCTCGCCCAGATAGTTCGGGAGGTAAATCTCCTATGAGAGAAGTGGAGAAAACTGTTTATTTAACAAACAAAGTATTCACAAACATGAGAAAATGAATGGTACTAAACAATGGAACTTCTCATTGTTCTGAAGAGATGCAGATTCAGAGAGGGGGTCCTTTTTGGGGGCTGTGGCTCGGCTCGCTCAGGCTCTTATCAGTCCGTCCTGCACTGGAAAATGCCGCGTCCCAGCCCCGGTGTGCCACAGGCGTGAACTCCTGGTGTTTTTCTGGTTTTTCAGTCCCGAGCAGGGACAATCAGTTCCAAGAAAAAGAAAAGCCACGTTCTGGGAAACTCCTCTGCCTATGCTAGCTAAAAAAATTAACTAAAAGCAAAGGACATTTCTTTCCTGCTGTCTGTGCTGCAGACAATACGCACCGAGAGAGAGAGAGCTGAAGCTCTTATCTCTCTGTTTTTGAATACAGCTGCAAAAATATTCTACTGCTTTTCCTGCTCCACCCTTTCACCCTCCAATCTAATCTTAAAAGCATGAAACTCACTATCTAGCATAAGCAAAACAGACAACTGGGGATACAAACATCCTAAAATCACCCTAAGACACACAGCAAGAGATAGTCCTTGACATTCACTAAATGAATATTTCCCTGGGAGCTGTATGTTTTTCAGTGGAAAGACAAGGGAGTTTGTGCTTACTTGTGGCAGTCAGAGGATAGAGTTTGTACAGACTTGGTGGAAATGAAGTAGCTATATATCACCCATGCACTGTACTCTGCTGCCTGCTCAGAATTTCTTTTCTCTCAAGTTTTGCCATACATATACTCATCAAACTCTTTAAGATGAGAAAAATTGCAAAATCTTATGTATCTTATGGAGACCTAAGTAATAGACTTCTTTCTTTTGACTATAAGGCCAAGGAAACAGATACAATCACAGAAAATACATTATTGCTCACCCTGAACTGTAGCTGGATCAATGTTTGGTTTTCCTGTGTAATTCTTCAGCTACCCGAGGACTACCCTGGACTTGCTCCAATATAGCTTGATCCTGATTTGAGAGACAAAAATGTATTGGCAGTGCTCCTGTGTCACACATAATCACATTTTATAAATATATCCCTAGGTAGCATCAAGTCACAACTCATAATATGGACAGTTATGGTAGCTGTGTCCCACTTTTTTGGAATGATTATTATGCATTTTAAGGGAAGGCAAAAATGATATGTAGAACCTCAAGTCATCATCTGTGTGCAGGATATGCAGCTTCAGGGCAGTTAGACTCCTCAAAACATGCCAGACTGTACAAACTTGAAAGGCTTATTTAGTGCAGAGTCTCTGGTGTGGCTCTCCAAGTCCTACCCAGAGGTTTGAAGAGAAAGCCTCAGGATATTAAAGTCCACTGCTTATCATGTTAGAGAAAAACAACTAAGGGTGCTTGAAAATAATCCTTATATTGACATACAGCCACTGTGGGAAGGTTTCTGCCAAGCCAGCTGGCTTTTAAAGGCTCCAGCTTTTGATAGTTACAAATTGTTGTATTGATCCTCCTTTATGCATGGACTAATTGCAGCTCAAACACTGATAATTTTTTCTGTTTGTCACTTTCACTGTTTTTTACCAGCAAGGGATATTGTTTATGCACAATGTGCTTAGGCAAGGTTTCTTTCTTCCCCTGGCATAAAATGCACATTGCTTTAATAAGTTTCTTGTTTTAATGTGTGAGTTCTTCTAAACCTTGTATAGTGAAACAAAAAATTCTGAGGAATGTGTAAAATAAAGAAAGTAATGTTCAAGCAGATGTTCCTAAACCCAAGTTGTTAGTTCAAGTTCCTAATGCATACATCAATTTGCACAGCAAATATGAAGGGATAAAATATGGTTTAGATATAGGGCTTTAGTGAATGATTGCATGGCACACAGACACAACTGGCTGTTGTGTTTGGGCAGGGCTCCCACGTGCCAAGGTCACAGCAGAGCTGAGCTGCCTCCCTCAGCATCCAGGATCCCTGTGAGTTTGTAGCTGCATTTCTCTTGATTTCTGTCCAGAGAGGGAAACTCAGATAAGATAAATAGGCAAAAAATAAGTGTGCCTCTCCCTCTTGGATCCAAGCTGCAATGTGGGTGAAAAAGAAGCTGTGTGCCTCACTTGTTGGGCTGAGGGGCCTCTGAAAGGGGGAGTGTAAATGCTGGTACTTCAGTAACTTAGAGATGCAAATTGGTGCCACGTGGACAGTTCTTAGATAATTAAATTCAACTCAGATCTTGGTCACTAAAAACATCATCTGGAGCCTGGCCCTTCCTATTGTTCCTTGTCTTGTAAAAACATCATCCTGTTTTATATAGATCTTGTCAGATTGTGAAGTCCTTGGAGTCTGTGATAACACAGACCTTGTAAATGGTGATATATAGCACCTAAATGGGAGGTGATCAAAAAAGGGAATAATTCTCATGGGGTTCAGTGTCTTCTGAGATTACACATAGATCTTTTATTAAGGATCATATAAGAAAAATTAATACAGATCTGTCTACCTTTATTTTCTTGGTTTTGTATGTCCTTCTGACACTTCAAAAGTTGTAAAGATGGCTATAAATTCTCCTAGATTTTCTTCCTTGCTGCTGATCCAATTGCTTCTTTGTCCTCCCTCAGAGATCCCTCTGTCAGAATCAATAACAACCAGATCAATGAAAAAAAATTCTGAAAATTTAAATCTTTTATCTTCATGGTGCTGACTTGAAAATGGTTTCTAATGGAGTATTAAATAGGTATGAGCACACATGTTGGTATGAATTGCTGGACAGATATGTAACAAAAGGTTTCTGAGTAGGGAAATGTTGAAGATTGATGAAACCTGACAATAATAGAAGTGTGTGGAAAAAGCACTGAGGGTGAGAACAAATGAACATGATTCCTATAGAACAGGGTCAAAAGCCTGTGCCTGAACCATATGATTTGTTGCTAGGAAATGGAAAGTAATAAGCTTAGGCACAGAAAAACAGAAAGGCTTATAACTTCAGTAAATTGACCACTACAAATATTGAACAGTACATAGATTAGAGACAAGGACTATTTATATGGTGTTGCTTTTTTTTTTCTCCATGAGAAATAACAGAAACAGTACAGACACGTGATGATGTAGGTGGTAAAAGGTGTAGTTTTTCTTAGTGCTGTGAAAGGTCATAGCAAAACTACTATGATGTATTGGGTTTGCCTTATTTGTGTGTGTCATGCAACTAGATCATGTGGAAGAGGGGACAAGTATCGAAATGGAATAATACAGGAGCATAGAGGCTTTAGCTATTCAAATAGCCAAAAGTGTAGGAATAGAATTCAATTTGTTTCATATTAGAGGTGGTGAGTGCAGCTGTCTACACATGAACTAGTTGATTACAGAGCTTTTAGACTGAATGGTGAGAAAGTCATTTAGTGGGGCATGGTTTGCCTCATCATTTAATTCTCTAAAATATGCCAGATGAATTGCTCTGTATAGATGCCTCCAATGACAACAGAGAAAATCTATAAAACTCTGTGAGTTATCTATTCCCAAAAATAGGTGAGAGGACTGCAATATTATTCTGGTTTTTTGGAGAAAAAATGAGCTGAAGGATAGAAGCTAGGAATAAAGTGGTGAGTTTTTATTGTAAATCACCTGAAAGATGTCTACCAAATAAAAAATAAATGGCAGGAACTTAGAATATGTGCAAAATTCATATCATAACACTACTTTGCAGAGAGATATTAATCTAATGGTCACTAACAAATGCAGTAATAATAACCATAAATTATATATAAATAAAATTAGACTATTATTTGTGTCTGCTTTAAAAGCAATCACAGGAAAAGCAATCCACATGGAATTCTTCCTTGCATGCACAGAGATTGTATAAAGTAATTAAGACATAACCAAATGCTAAAATCTCCTTACAGACAAAATTGTTAATCTTAAAGAAGATTGTTTAAATGCATCTTGTGAAACAAGATTTTAAATGATACCAGTATGAAAACACCTTTAAAACTGAAAATAATCTGTCATTTGCAAAGCTTACAAAGGGAAAGGAAGATAGAAAAACAGCTTAGGAAAAATAAAAATAAAATTGTTTATAAAAAGCCTACCAAAACTGATAGGAAGAATTGCTGGATAAAAAATGTAAATGCAGACCTTTTTGTGTCTGTAATACACTTAGGAAAGTAATTCTGACAGTAAGTGGCAGGGGTTGACAAAGTTGGGGAACTGAACATTAAACAAGCAAAAAAGAAATGTTTGGGACAAGCAACAGTACATACAAAACTATTTATTCTTTGGAACTTAACCAAACTGGAGAAGCCACCTGGGGAAAAGGACTGAGTGTGGTCGAGGAATCTTCTGTTTAATTCTGGAGGCTCTGAGGAGCCCAAAGAGATAATGTTATTTTTCAGTTGTCATTTGTCAACAGTCTGGTAAGAAAGGGAGGAACTTTGATAATCATGACTAGAGAAAGGAGATGGGGAAATGAATTATATAATTAATTGTTCTGTAGCATTCACCTTTTCCATCTTCACAGCATCTATCCACACAGTGTGCAACATGACTAAGCATTTCCAAGAAAAAGTGCAGCATATTCTAAGAAATATATGGAAAATCATTTGGTATATGAGTGAAAAAGAAATAAGAATGAAAATGTGTACAGAAAGCTGAATGCTAGATTTAGAAGAGATTAAATAAAATGTTGTCTTTCATGGCTTTATATGATGGCCTGTTCAGGGATCTGAGGAGATCTATATGAAATCATTGCAAGATTTAGTGCTCTGGCATTCTAATAAGGGAGGTCTACACAATAAGACTGGACAAAAGTTTGCATAATTTAGCGTTAAAAATTATATTAGAGATAAAAATAATTTTAGGACATTACAAAGGTAGATTATACATCCTTAATTTTCCTGAAGAAAGAGACTGAAGATAAAGGCAGGACTCTACTGTGAGATACTGTTATACATTTTCACTTCTCTTGTTTCTAGAAACACCAGCACTCTGTATCTTAGCAAAGTTCCTGTTATTAGCCTGTAAATGCCTCAGGATTCACATATAATCTTATTTTTACTGCCTCAGTCCCTAAGATTACCCAAATTCTGCCATATGGTGTTTAATCTCATCCCCTGTTACCAGTGTATCCTGTCCATATTCATGCTATTGTTGCATTTCTTCAGTGCATATATGTCCCAAAAGGACATCTTTTTGCCCCTTGAGTGCATAGTCAGTGGTGAAAACACTAAAATTTTCCAAAATAGGCTCTGAAGAACTGCACAGGGAAGTTACCAATACCAGGACACTTTCAGCACAACCTGTTTGATCTCCTTTTTGATCCACTTTACAGTCCAGCTTCTGATCCCCACCTTTTCAATTTTAATCAGTCATCTCCTATGGAATACATTTCTGAAATCCAGAGAGATTGTATCTGTCAGGCTTTCCTTGTAAATAAGTAAATAATGTCTGTCAAAAGAAGACACCAGGATTTTTGGCATGATCCATTTCTGAAAAATTTATGTAGCTTTTATCTTTATTTGCATTTCTGCCTGTTTCGTCTACAGAGATTTCTATATGGGTAGAATAACTATTGATCATGAAAATATAGCCTGAAAAGCACATCAATAAAGTATAAAAGGAGGAATTAAGAATCTGTTTGAAGAAATAAGAGATTTACTTGTAGATAAGTGATTTTGGCACAAACCTCATTCTAGGTTTTGTGTGTTTAGGGTTGCCTCTTGAGAATATAATGGAATTATTCTGGGAATCCAGTCAAACAATATGTCAGGAAACCTGACCTCAGTGATTCTTTTTTTCAGAGGACATCAGGCATTAAACCAGGTTTTCTGAAGCACTAATTTCAGAGCTGACTCTGCCTGTTGGCAAACTGGATTTAACTAGTGGTATCTGGAGACATGTTAATGAATTTCAGATTAACACAAGTGCTAAACCTAGTGCCATAATTAAGAAAGGCCTGCCAATCACTGCCTCATTTGCACTGGCACAATTTACTCCGTAGATTTCTGTTGCAATATTAGCATCTAGTGAGGACAGCAATTAATTACTAAATGAATCCTAAAAGAGCAGTTCACAGGAATAAGAAAAATGACTATCAAAAGATTTTTGCAGCCCATTCCACTGTGTATATCCCAAAGTTATATAATTTTTGTGCAATTTTCCACATTTACCTGCCCAATCTCATTTTGGGAAGCATGTCTTTTCAAAAGTAGCACTTCTGAAAAAATTTGTCTCTTTTAATTGAAATTACTTATGTTAGTTTCTGGTAATATTTTGTGTGTTATCATAGCATCATAGAATCCTTAAGGCTAGAAAATACCTCTATCTGTAACATACAAGATCTGTGAAATTGTAGTAAAGGTTTCCACTCTCTCTGTGCTACGTGCATTTTTTTCTTAATTTCATTGGACTTGCTACATGTATTGTATTTTCTGCTTCTTCCTCTGATGGCTCAGCTGAAACTGCAAGAGTCATTGTAAACTTCATTTGATTTTTTCCATGTTTTATACGCTTTTGAAAGTAGAAGAAAATTACTTATTAGTTTCTAATTATAATCTAGAGCTGCATTTTTACAAAGACATTTGTTTCCACTTACACATATCTGGAGCTATTTGGTTAATTAGTCAATCTTATTTTTAAAGAGATAATACTATAAATTTCCATGCCAGAATCATGCATATCTTAAACATAAGAATCATGCATATCAGGAATGCCTTGACTACAGGTGCAATTTTTTAAATGCCTGACTCTTATTAGTTCCTCCAACATGAAGCTGTTGAGGACTGAGCTCCTGAAGCCTTTCCACCAGACTGACAACAATAATAACGTGGGTGTATCATCTTCCATTCTTATGTCATCAAAAAGCATTGCTGGTGGTTGTTTTACACCTCTTTTGGCTTGCTGGTGCAGCCAAATGGTTGCAAATATCATGTCATTGTGATTGATAATTTGCAACTTTCTCAAAATCTGGAATCACTGGATCTCAGAAACAGTTACTGCTCACAAAACCAGGCTGGTCCTCTGGAGATGTCTAGCACAGCCCTCTCTGCTCAGAGTAGACAGCTACAGCAGCAGCTGGCTCAGGTCTACATGCAGTTGAATGTGAAAGTGAAATATCTCCAGGGAGTGAGACTACTGAACCTCTCAGAGCAACCTATCCACTATTTGGATTCTTGCACACTGAAAAGGGTTTTTTTGGTGTGTTTTTGTGTTTGTTTTTTTTTTTGTTTTGGTCTTTTTTGTTTGTTTTATTTCATTTTGTTTTGTTTTTACTGCTTAAACATAACTTCCTCTGGTATGTTATATACTCATTGCCTCTTTTCCTGGCTCTGGACATGACAGAGAGGAGTCTGCCTCAAACCAATAAGATATTTATACACACTGATATAAGATTCCCTTCTCAAGTGTTCCCTTCTCCAAGCTGAAAAGTCTCAGCTTTCACAGCTTCTTGCATAAAAGATGCTCCTTTACCATCTTTGTGACCTCTGGTAGTACTCACTGCAGTTTGTGTGTGTCTCTCTCTGTTGAGCCCAGAACTGGACACGGTGCTCCAGCTGTGCTCCCACCAGCGCTCAGGAGACAGGAAGGATCACCCCCTCAGCGAGCTGCTCACACTCAGCACCTCATCTGCCACCACCACACTGGCCCTTCTGCATCAGAGAAGGAACTTTTTTTCCTGCAATTTTTAAGAGTTTGGCTTGGATATGCTGCGAGTCTCCATTTCTGCACCAAATAAGCGCAGACTTTTCTTGCCCTGCTCTGTCACAGCTCCCCTCTGCTTGGTGGATGGCCCCTCAGCAAGGGGCCTGCAGAGATGCATCATCATCCCTTGGGAGCCTGGTGTCTGATATGCTGGGGTAGCTGCTCTGCTGTGTGCTGGGGACATGCTGTGTCCCTCGCCCTGCTGCAGCGCACAAATTCTCTCCTCAGCAGCAGGGTTTCCAGAAGGCTTTTGCACATCATCTGTAGAAAAGCTTCTCTGGGAAATTCACACTGGGCTGGCCCTTAAGCTCACCTCTCCCAGCACCTGCTAAAGGGTCCTTGTCTCTCCTTGCCCAAAGCACCCTTTGACCATGAGTAGCCTCTTTACAAGCTGCTGGGAGTCACAGGCCCCATGGCTGCTTTTTCCTGATGAAGCAGGTGCCTTGACATTCCTCCAAGAGTTCCCAGAAATCCCTGGCTCTCCCAGAAGGGATTCACTGGCTACACACAAGCAGAACCCTAAACACACCAAGTGACCAGCTGTGTCTGATGCCTGCCTCTGTTAGCTCTGTTTTCCTTGTCCTTCCTGGTCCCGTGGCTGTTTTTCTTTTTCCTCTTAAAACAGATGAAAAAAGAAAGTGGTATCACTTTTTGTATCTGGTTTAAGACTTTTCAGTGTTACTAAAACATTTGAGTTTTCCATGTTTATGAAGAGGACATAGTAATTATTGCCTCTAGAAATTAGAGGACTTTGCTAAATGGACTTTTCCTTACATGGAAAAAAATGATCTCAATCTTCTTTACTTTCAATATTGCCCTTATTGACAAGGATAGAAGTCTTTTTCTACAGGAACAGCCAGGTCATGTACCTAAAGATATTCAGATTTTTACCTATTATATTTTTCTGATGAAATGTTGAGACACAGCAGTGCTGGTATTCAGTATTATTGTTGTGCAGTCCTTGAGTGTTACAGTGGTATCATGGTAACTTATTTCACCTGGTTAACCTCTTAACAGTCTTGAAGAAGATGAATTCCAAACTTTTCTTGAGGAACACCAAATAACATGCAGTTACATTTAAAAATACATGTTATAACCTTTGATTTAAGCAAGCAGTTAAGAATCTTAAAGCATAAAATTGTAGTTAACAAGCAAGCCATCTATTGACTCACTGAATTTAGTGGCATTATCCCTGTAAAGTTATGCATGTGTCTTAACTGTATTCTTAGTGGCCACCTTAATGGAATTGTAAGTAGCACTCAGCTGGCAGAAATGTGATTACAATGCATTATAAGCATGATAATAACTACTTTTGACACCAAATAGAAATAAATTTGATGATATAAGAGGTTCTCTGGAAGCAATGATCTGAACATCTTTTTTTTCAGGAAGTTTTAAGGAACAAAAGAGATATAAACAGTAGAGATGATACATAAATTGGAGAGATCATTATATGGTTTCAGTTGACAAACACATAACCTTTATAAAAAATGTGTCATCTGCTCAATATTTACAGCTAAAGAACTTTAGTCACAGTTAAAATTACTCCCTTTTATTAACTTGCTTGAGGTTCTGAAATGGCAGGTGCTGATCACCGAAAGAATTGTACTCATTTGCTGTTAAAGGACAATGAGGTTTCCGGAGTCAGAACCATCAAAAGCAGGAAGGAAGAGCAGAGAGCCCAATGAAGGAGGGGAGGAGGGAAAGCACCACTGTAAATCAGTGCTGCTGCTTTGAACAGCCTGTCCTATGGCTCCTTACCCACTGCAAATCTGGCACTGGCAGTGCAGTCAAGACTTGACAGTTTCAGATGTTCTTGGATATTTTGTCAGTCACTGTTATCTGCAGGGTTGTGGAGTTAGTCTTCTGAAAGAGGACATGGGCTCTGTTGAGAGAACATCAAACTGGTATCTTCATAATGCTCTGGTTATATAAGTACTTAATAACAATGTTTATGGACAAGTCACTTAAACACATTACAAACTAGAAAGATGACCTAATTAAAAAAGGTGACATAATTAAATTTAAAATTCCTATTGATTTCAGTTGTATGATCTTCAGCCTTGAGTTCTAATGCAAAACTAAATAGCTTTTTGGCAGACTTGCATATTTCCCATGGGCTCACCTCAGACATAGAAGTGTTTGAAATAGTCTGGTTATGACTTAAATCTCATTCAGAATCACTTTTAAAACTTGTCAGACAGATTTCTGCAGATTAAATTATGAAAACTTAAATATTTCTGTTTCCCTTCCAGCCACATAATATTGTGAGTTTCTGAATATTTAAAACTGGAAGAAAAAAGAGGGTTTGGGTTGTGGTTGGTGTTTTGTCTTTTTTTTATATTGCTTGGTAGGTTTGAGGATTTGTTTTTGCTTGTTTGATTTTTCTTGTTTGTTTCTCTCATTTTAATGGAATCAGTATTACAGTACATTAAGCAGTAATGTGTGAATGTAAGTCTAAGGAAGAATGACATTTTTAATTGCTTTAGAAGCCTGCTATATGTGATTTTGAATTCACATAATTACTCCTCACATCTATATTTAAAATTCAGACACTCATTTCATGATTTTTATCATTTCAGACCTTGAGTGATCAAGTTTCACCACAAGCCAAGCCTAATTTATCAGTTTATTTTGAACTCAAATCCACAGGGAACAAAAATAAGAACTTTTGCTTTCTTATTATTCCTACTTTTTAATATTTTTAATTTATCATATTGCTCAGTCTCTTCTTCTCTTGACCTAACCAGCATGCTTCCTTTAACCACTTACTGAAGGTATTCTATATCTCTGGAGTTTCTCTTGCTCCATATCTTTTCTAAATGCTGTTTTCAAAACAGATATAATATTCCACTGAAGGTCTTGCTTGTATTGGATGGAATGGAAGAGTTTTAAAAAATAATCTTTATAAATGTCAAAATTTCATTTTTACATAAAATGTCATGTTTAGCTTGTGACAGAGCCGCTGGTACTAATGGGATACTATTGCTCTCTGCCAGTTGTTTCCCTTCTGCAATGAACTGGTTAACTTTTCTACACTGAAATGCAGCTCTTGCCCTTATTTGTACTTAATTTTCTTCAGACTTCAACCTGTTGAGATTAATTTGGAACAATGCATTTGCAGCTCTCTCAGCATGGTGTCTGTCAACTTCTGGATGTAATAACACTGCTTTTGATTTCTTTATCTAAACAATTAAAGAATGTAATTAATGCACTCCTACCCCTGTGGAACAGTACTGCAAACCCTTGTCCAGCCTGACAACAACACTCCCCGATAATAACAACACTCCCTGATTCCACCCAGGGAGTGTTTCCCTAGAGTTTGCTTATCAAAAGGTCATGAGAGAGAGCATTGGGCAGCTTTTCAAAGAGAAGCACAATGACAATGTGACTGCTTTCCTGTATCCAAAAGGCCTAATATGCCATCATGAGGGGAAAAAAATTATTTTGACATGACTTGTTCTTGATGAATCCACTGTCACTGTTACTCATCTTCACAACTTTCTTATCTTGTAAGTGCTCAAACAGTGTTTGATTATTTCTTCTATTACTTTTAAGGAACTGAAATTGAACTAATGGCCTTGAATTTCATGGCTTTTCTCTCCTCTCACTCTAAAATAAGAACTATGTTTATCTAATTCTAATTCCATTTTCCTTGAATTTTGTCTTCTCTCTGTCCCTATTAAGAATTGTTTCTTAATGAGGGAAAGTGTCATTTATTGAAATTGTCTAAGATCATTAAAATCTGTGAGAGTTGTCATTATTACAATAAAACTCATCATTCCTTTGTAGTTTTATAAAGTGTGCCCTTAAGAAATGTGGGCAAAACTTGGAGGCATGAACTAATGTCTCTATTCTATACAACACACTGCTATATATGATAAATTATTTAGAAAAACTAGAATTGCCTTTAGAACAATATAATATTTAGGAGAAATCTAAGAATCATGGAAGATATAGTAAAAGGGCCAAAACCAAACTGTTCAAAGCTTGCAATATTAAGAATGACATTTAAGGTGTGATCTTTAAAAAGGTAGAAACATCTGCTCTTCTCATAAAACTATCATCAGTTTGCTTTTTGTGACCAACAGTTTTGAAACTGTTCCATAAGAAAACTTTTTTCTCAGTCTTTTCCAGAAAATTTCAGTGCTAATTTGCTTTTTAGATTCCCTACAGAGAACTTCTAGAATATTCATATTTTAGGCTGATAACTGGATAATGCAGGATAATCAAAGGCCCAGCAATGGCCAGCTGGTCCCTAAGGACTCATATTTTTTATGGCTTATAAAAAAAAAAAAATAATAGTTCTTGAATAAACTATATTTAATTATGGAGGAAGTAGTCTAAGATTTAATCATTTGATAACATTAAGAGAATAAAATTAAAATATTAAATTTTTCATCAGTAATTAAAACAGAAGACAAAACAAGGTTGGTAACAGACATTCTGAGAATACACTGAGTTAGCAAATGAGTGGAATGATTGACACCTGGCCAGTGCTGTCATACTGCATCTCTACAGTGTTCTCAGGTACTGTTTGGAAACATATTCACTGCAATATTTCAAGTGGAATTTAGTAGGAATGAAAAATAAGATTTCAACCACCATTTTCTTTTCTTGCTGTGGAACATTACTCCTTTTCAACAGTGATGCTCCACAATATTTTGAGGCAAATTGATAATGCTAAATGATCACATGAATTCATTCAATTAAAAATCTGTCTTGTTTAAAAAATCAACAAACCAACCAATCAATCTATCATCCTACCAACCAACCAACCAACCCCAACCCTGCATAATGAATATCTGTTTATTCTAAATCTCATTTTATTCTAAATTTCCTTATTAGTTGCTCTTCACTATTGCAAGTCCTATGTTGGTAAACTCTTTTTATGTTTCTTGTGGTTGGAAAAGAGAAAATTGAATAAGAAAAGAAAAAAAGACAGGTTATTTTTATCCATAGATTATTATTAATATTACTATTTAATTTATAATAAATTTATTATATTAAAATAATTAATTTTAATAACTTTGTAGTGTAAAGAAACACTTTACATTACATATTCAGGACCTTTCTGGCTAGGAATTTTAATATAGAAGGTCAGACCCTATTTGTTCATCTACCTGCATGAGAAGGGGTGGAGGAATGAGGGTGGGTGGGGCGGGGGAAGTGAAGTAGCATTAATTCATCATATTAACTGTATTCAAGATAACTGAAGATTTCTATTTATCTAGATCATGTTTGACTAGAATTTTATCTAAGTGTATAAACATCTGAGCTTTCAGAGGGTGTTCAATGTGAATTAGCATGACTGGGTGTTTGTGAAACCTTCCATGTGAAATGTTTGCTAGGCTGTCACACACATGCCCTCAGAACTGAAGCTGAGGACCTTTGCAACGTACAATAGATTGTCTTTAAATACCTTTTTATTTCTGTATCTCATTTTCATCCTCTCTGTTTTCTCTAAAAGTCATAAACCTCCTATCTCTGCAAAGGGAGAATTAAAAAGAAAACAGAAAGGAATGAAACCTGGTTTAATTGTAGGGCTGAAAATTGCTTCAGATAGATTTTGGAGCTGCAAATTATTCTTAGGTGGATGTTTTAGGAGAGTTTGCTTGCATATTGTTGCTTTTTTGGCAGAATTATTGAAATAAAGTAACATATTGGATTTCTGTAGGAAGCACTTTTATAATAGGTTCACTTTTACTGTTGAGCTGATATCACCATTAATAATTTTTTTAACTGCCTTTTATGTGCATTTTCAAAGGATTTACTGCATTTTGCTCCTTAAAATGCTAGTAATGCATTGCTGGAAATGTACATAGATGAGATTTTTAAAGCATTTGTCTCAAGTAAAATTAATATGCAGGTTTTTGCATATACTTGTACTCATCACCAAAATCACAGATGTGAGATATATGTGCCTGCTAGATTTTTACATGTGTCACAGTAAGAAAACTCAAGCCTTTAATTGTTTAACTTTTTCTTGATCCATTCCTATTTAGCACATATAAAAATGGTGCAAAACCAAAAATATTTTGGAGGGATTAGGAGCATGTGGTCAGTGTGCATGCCAGGGTTTAATCTCCCTAAAGGTTTAAAGAGCAGTGATAAAAGCCAAATCCACTTTCTGCCCAAGCTAACAAATAAACAAGAACGAGTATATCCAGAGGAGGAATAACCCTATTTTTTCCAATAATAAATGGCTTTGCATACTAAAAAGAAGACTTGCTAGCCTGCTGGAGGTGAGGAGGGATTAGCAGCAATTTGTGTTTCAGCACTGCAGGAGGCTCCTAATTCTAGGGCAGTTCCTGTCAGACTCGACCTAGCAAGCCAAGGACTGAAGCATTTTTTCCTACCTAATTCATACCAAATGGCAGACTCTTGTAAATATAAGCAGGGGAAAAGAGTACCCTCAACACTGAGTCAGCATCAGACCTGTTTTTAAAAGTCAATTTCATTCTGCTCACATTGATGCATGTTTTGCTATTTCATTTCCATGAAAATTATTTCTCAATAAATGTTATATTCTATGTATACATCTTCACCAAACAGTATTTTCTCTTGCACCTCTGTTTCTGGCTAGTCATAACAGGCTTCTCCTTTGGATCATTTGTGACCTATCTGATGCAGCTGTATCTTTTGAGGGGAAAAAAAGAAATGACAAACCAAACACACCAATTACATGCCACAAAAATAGCACTGTATTGATACTCCAACACTTTTGCTGATCTCTGTGCTTTGGCTTCTGGGTAGTGTTTTATCTGAAGAATAAACAACCTCTGAACTTTCAGTCTAAGCTAGCTTTTCTATTGTCCTGAGAATAATGAAACAAGGTGGGCTTATAGAAGCCAAAGCTGTTAGGATATTAAGATAGCATTGTAGTTTACATATTTTAAAAATAACTCATTAATTAGATGTGTCAGGTTTAATACAGAATCTCAAATAGAGAAGAATAAGAACCCTTAGGCTCCCATTTTAGAACAGGGCATTTCTTACTTTCAGTTTTTAGTGATATAAAATTGCAAAATATATAATATATATATAACTAAAATATAATAAATATAACTATAATATATCTATCAATATAAACTTGCTATGAAAAATGTAAGTTCCATTTCCCCAGGATGTTTTATCATAGTCACTTCACAGTAAATGCAGATGGATAAAAATAATAGAAGGGGGTGGGACGAGAAAAAATCATGATGTACAGATAAAAAACCCAAAGTCTTTGACTGGGATGTGTGAGACTTTGGTTCAGAGAATGACTTGAATTGGTGATGTATTGGGATCCCATAACACTTAGCCTCTCTATCTTGCTTTTTCTAAAAAATCCACAACCCTTTACAATTGTTTGATTTTGTGATAGATGTGAATACTGGAATCTAAAATATTTTCATAAAATTCATAAAGTTTTAGCCAAGCTTACTGTCAGAGGTTTATGCTCAGGTCAGTACAACTCCAGGAGAACCTTGATTTAATTGGCATTTACTCGGTATTGGACAGAAGGATGTTCTCTGTAAGAATAACCCTTTTTACTCTTCAAAATAATGTGGCACTGCACTTATGCTATATTAGAAGTCCTAGTACAATTTTGAAGGTGATCAAAGCTCTATGTGCTCCGTTTTAACAGTGCTAGTAGTTATATTTGTAAAGTAAATATTTATTCTTTACCCCATCACCCCTTACCTAATCTAAATTAATAAATACAGAATACAATTTTTTATCTTCTGAGTTTTACAGAAAATCAGTTTCTAATGAAATATTAATTGCTAAAGATGTGCAACACTTAATTGTGTTTGTGTAACAATAATGTAGTTCATCTTCATTATATAAAAACTTTGAAAGAAGGCACAAAATATATTTTGTTTTGAGGAGTAAAACTGAGTTCATGTGAAGCCCCTGGTAAAGTTTTCTGGTGTTCAGCTGCATGTTGTTGAGATGTCCTCATATCATTTATGTCACACCGCATAAAAGAACAACAATAATATAACTGGATATCATTGTGGTCTTAAATTCAGAAATTCAAGATGACAGGAAATGTCTGAAACAATCTTGGGGTGGGGGGAATCAGTTATCTTGCTCTAATTTAGAAAGCAGGTTTTCTGATCTTGTATGAGGATGTGAATTGCCCAAGTACTCCTTTAACATTTTAATGGTTGTGTGTGACTGATGTTATGCTATCACAACTCTGTACTTCTTATAACATACTTTTAATTTTTTTCTGTTGTCTGTTTGAACATTTAGATCCAAATTCTCATCCATCTGCACAGTGGTGCATTGTGCATGATTTGTGTACTAGAAATCTTATTTATGCAGTGATATTAATACTTGGAAGACACAATTTGCTTCTCAGGCTGCAAATGGCATTTTCAGATCAAACAGAAAACAGTTTTTATAGTAATTTATAAAATGATTACTTGTGTGGTGTTTTGGCTTGCTTTTCATAGTCTGTCCTCCCTGCTTTTCTAAAGCTGCCTCTTGCTGCTTAGAAATGCCTGTTTGTTTGTGGGGTTCTTTGAATTTGCAGAATTCACACTTAAAATCAATGTGTGTTGCTCAGAGAGCACACGCTAAGTTTTGCACATGCTTGTAAATACTTTCTGTTTGCAAATGTGCATCCCACAAAGTCTGTTCTTTTAAACATAGAAACTGATTTTTGAGCATCCATTTTCTTTAGAGGCCTTTAGCAACAGGTATGTAATTGCAATTCCAATGTAGGAAATCCATAGATTTTCCCCATAATCATTAGAGATTATCAGGGCTAATAGATTTGGTAGTGAAAAAAAAATTATTCATTTAATTGATCTGTTTCCAAACTAAATATGTTCATTTCACCCATTTTTTTCTCTGATCCTATAAACATATAACTCGCCTAATTTTGATATTGAAGTGATATTATTTAAATCAAGAATGTGATCTAGATTTTCAAGATGTCATATGTATTACATCTGACCGTTTGTCTTCAACAGACATTAAATTAATTGCATTTGCTTTAATCAATCTTCTTCTCCTTTATGTTTGAAGAAGCCCTTGGGCAGAATTTTGTGTTGTCAAGACACAGAGCTAATTGCTGTCATTAATTCACCACACAGAAAGTAAAAGCCTGGTGTCACAGATAAGAAAAGGGATGTCAGCAGTGTCATTTATAAGCATTTTAAAAAACAAACTGAAATATGTAATAGCCATTGATTGAATAGATAGCATAAATAATGAAGAAACAGATATTAGAAACTGGTTTTAAGGATGCCAATGAAGATAATTTTATGAATGATTCATGGTCTGGGAGTTTTAAATTCTCCAAACTAGAAATCTCTGAAGAAAACTCAGCCATTTCGCAATTTCCCTTTTTTTTTTTTTTCAGGCATGAGACTGTCTTTTACCTCAGCATCTTGCTAAAAAGTTACACCCACTTTTTACTGACATATAGTTGGTGTGATAGTATGTTAGTACAAAGTTTTGCTGGTGGCTTGGGGAGGTCACTCTTGCAGTTAGCAATCCACAGTGCAGATGTGAATAGCTGCTGGTGCCAAAAACTCTGTCAATGGCCTTTGTTTAAGCTGAGGCAGACATGAAAATGTGTGTAGACTGGCTTGTGTGCTGACACCATTGTAAAAGAAAAATACAGTTATTGAAATCAATATGGTTATATCAACATTTTGTCAGTGCTGCTTGTTAAAGGATTGTAAGGCCTGACCTTGTCCTATTTCTGCCTCTGATTTCAGTAAGAGCTATGCCTGCACAAACCTAATTTACTTGTTTGTTGTATGATCTATTTATATACTGTATATATGGCTACAATTTATTACATACTGCCAAGGTGTCCAAGATACAGAGTTCTGTGGAGAAAAGTATGATAAGCTATCATAATTACTTTACTTTCCTTATTAATGTGATGACAGCAGAGCTCAGAAAAGAGATGGGTAAATATTTTTTTCATAGCAATGGACAGCTTGGATACAGAAATACCCCAATTGTTGTGCAGTGTAAATTGGCTATGGTCTCTGATATGCTAATTAAGGACTATTTTGATAGATGCATTTTTTTACTCATAGTGACAACAATTTCAATGACCTAAGATCCTATTTTGATGTCAAATCAAAGAATTTATAATGATATATATTCTGGAAGTCCTTTGTACAAAGCAGATGCCAGGTGATTAATTTCTGTCACTGTTCTAGAGCCCTTGACAGTGATTACTTACCAATCATAGTTAGTTCTTCTCAAGTTATGACAGTTTACCTGAAAATGTAAGCTTGGGTACACTCCTTTGGGCATCACAGTGAGTTTAAACAATGGCAATATGAGCCCTCTTATTTCAGTTTTCCTGTGTCTTCCTGAGTCCTAGTAAGAATGCTCATTTTCTGAAGGCTGCTTCCTTGCCCAAATAATATCTTAAACAACATTTAAATCAGGATCAAGAGTTGCAGTTGTGTTTTCTTTCTGTCTTCTAAAGTAATGATCTCATTATCTGAATATTATCTCCCAGTAATAAACTAATGTGAATGATGGGCTACTCTGCTTAAATGCTTAAAATTGTATAAAATATTCTGGGAAATTTTAAAGAATGCAGGATTAATAAAGATGGTATTTACACTGGCAATTGTGATATAGTTTCTTTATGGGTAGATATTCTGCTATGGCTCTTTCTTCTACTGATATCCAAGGCAGTATTGAACACAGAGGAATGAAATTGTGTTATGAAAAGAACTAAGTATGTGGATTACGTATCTAAGCAGTGGATATTTGCCTCTATGATCTAAATGTGAACTAAAATAATAATTGTAGACTTCTGGATAATGTTTATGCTACTATCGTTGTGTTTGTCCTTTATAATGTTCTAAAGAGTGTGAAATGATTCCTCAAGAGGTTGTTTACTCTAGTCTTCTAGTACTGTCAGGAAAAATGTGTTTAAAAGTCTGGCAATCCCACAATCTTTTCCAGGGAGTTTTTTGGTTGTCTTTCTTTTTTTTTTTTTTTTTTTGAACAGATTCCACAACATGTAAATAATTCTTCTCTTTTCTCTCAGCCTGCTTTGACAACCTCTTACTACTCAAGTCAGAAGAGCTACTACCTGAAACAGGCATTATCTGGATAGGCAGTACATGTTTTGGTTTTTTTTAAATAAGTATATTTAAGTTGCTTCCCCTGAAAAATATGATAATATTCTATTATTGAATATTTAACTCTTTAAACTTGTTTTACAAGCCCACTGTGCCATTAGTGTCATTTGGATGTCAAAACTTTCACTATTACCAGCCAGGAGGAACATGTTAAAGGCCTGCTTAAGACAGGGTCTTGAAAATTTGCTTTTGCATGGCAAATTTTGTTTGAGTCAGAATTAGTTTTACTTCTATCCTAAGCAGAGAAACTGAGAGATGTTTACATATAAAAATATTAATCAGAATGAGCAAAAAGGGGAAGAGAGAAGTTTAAAAAATAATCAAGAGCTGAAAACTGAAATAAAGTTTTAACTTTGGACAATCTAGATCTCTTTTCTTGTATAACTCAGTTCAACATGTCATTGAAATTAACTGAAATTTTTATTTTGGACTAAAATGTAATCTTTTCCCTAGTTAAGTGAGGTCAGGAGGTAAAACTGCAGCACTCCTTTGTGGGATTCAGGTTACATTGTGCTGTACTTATCATTAAAAATTCAGTTGAAAATTCAGGATAAATGTGAGAACAATTTTCTTACATGCCACTAGTTTTACAAAATTAAATACCAAAAAGAAATTCTGGAGAAAAAAGAAAACATCAAGCAGAAGTAAATATATGTTCTGATAGACAGAGGAGGTATCAAAAGCACAGCGTTGCTCTTAAGGCTGCCCTGGCTCCCTTCTGGGAAGCTCATGTCAAAGCTAATGGAATTCTGTCCTGAGAGCCTCCTGTGCTGAGGCTCTGGGGCTCTCTGCTGCTTTAGCCAGGGCCCTCACGAGCTTTTACAGATTTGGATGATGCAGAAAAATAGTGAGAGAAGCCTCCAGGGAAACAGGGGGAGCAATAGCATAGAGCTCAGTTGACATTATTTCATTGCTTGCTTAAACACTTGGGGTTTTTCTAGATATAAATTTGATAGCAGATCTTTAAAAAATATATATATTAATATGTTATGCTTGTATTTTTCCAGGTCTGCTAAATGACTGATATAAAATATGTGTTCATATGTACATAATGATTTAAGACCTAATTATGTAGCTATCCTCCTACAATCAGAGTTCAATGAAGTGTTCAGTTTCATAGCTCCTTTTTGTAGAAATGACTTGCAATGTGGAAAAATCGCATAAAATTCTTTGGCAATCACATTTGCCAGTTAAATCGACGTCAAGAATGCATGGTTGGTGTAATATTTCTTACAGCAATTAATGGAGAATACTTCTCCTATTCACTTGTGCTTAGATAATGATCAGACAGATTTCTTTATGTCTGTATACACCCACTCACCATACTTTATAAACATTCATAACAATTCCTTATGCATAAATATACACACACACATGCACACACACACACATATATATATAAATTTATTATATATAAAAAATATGGTAGTTCAACAGTCTCTAATTTCAGAGCTTTATCAAACAATGTTTTTCAGTTTTCTGCACAGATTGGGAATTTGGATCCCATTAAGTAGCCTTGAAACTCTTACCTTTAGATTACTTTTGAAAGTTTGGAAATTCTGTGAGAATATTACCCAAAACTTTTTTCTTAAACACACAACAAGGAAAAGTATCCTGTCATTCTGCTGACTGGCAGCTTTGAGGTTGGGATAGTTATTGGCTGTTAAAATAGATCAGAAAACATGCACTCCTGAAATACAGTAATCTCAGTTTTCTTTTTAAAAGCAGCCTGGGAGCTAACCTTTGCTTGTATCCTAAAGGAATTAGGATGCTGTGCCTTCTTAATAAGTTTTTACAAATATTTAAGTTATTGCCTTCTTAGGGAAGACATTTTCAGTGCATCTGGAGAAAACAGATAAAGTAAGATCTATTAGAGCAGTGCACCAGTCCTGAATTTCATATTCAGTGGATCTGACTTTTGTATTTATTACTACATTTTATCCAGGAAAGCCATAATCCTTAAAACAGTAAGAATCAGCATAACAAAAAAAAGAAGGAAAAAAAAAAAAGAAAACAAAAGGAGCAAAGTGCGACTTGGCACTTTAACAAATGACGGGCTAAACCAGATCTTGCTTGCTTTTATATAATCTCAAAGTGAAATCTAATTTTAATTTATGGATAGGTATAGTAGAAATACATGGGTGCTGAAAAATAGACCTGTGACTACTAGTCAAGTTGAATGCAACAAAACCAGGAGAGTGTAGTGGGTCACCCCTGGCTGGATGCTGGCTCTGACCAAAGCCCCTGCTTGCTCCTCTTGCTCCTCTCTGCAGCTGGACAGGGGACTGAAAAAAGGGGGTTCATGGGTTGAGATAAGGACTGGAAAAAATCACTCCTCAAATATCATCATGGGCAAAACAAGCTCAAATTGGAGATATTAGCTGAATTTTTTACTAACAAAATCAGAGCAGGATAATAAAAAGTAAAATCAGTAAACACTTTCGTCCCATGTCTTCCTCCTTCCCAGCTCTATCTCCTCACTGCCAGCAATACAGGGAGATGGGAATGGGGGTTGAAGTCAGTTCCTCACACTTTGCTTCTCCTGCTGCTCAGGGAGAGGAGTTATCATGCACCTGCTGACCCTGGGGTCCCCCCATGGCAGACAGTTCTCCATGAGCTTGTCTGATGCGAGTCCATCTCACGAGCAGCAGCTCCCTGTGAACTGCTGCAATGTGAATCCATCACACAGGCAGCAGCACCCCTCAGACTGCTGCAGTGTGGGTCACACTTCCACGGGGTGCAGTCTGTCAAGGACAGGCTGCTCTTTCCATGCACCTGCCACAGGTTCACAGCCTCCCCTCAGGCATCCACCTGCTCCAGCCTGAGTCTCCTCCACGGACTGCAGGTGGATCTTTGCATCCCCAAGGATCTCCATGGCTGCTTCTTCATCTGCATGGGCGATAAAAGGATCTTGGCTCTGCAGCCTGGATTATCTCCTCCCTGGCCTTCTGCACTGCCCTGGGTGTGTGCAGAATTGTTCCTCTCACGTGTTCTCACTCCGCTCTTCTCTGGCCACAGTCACAACTGTGCAATTACATTTTTTTTTCTTCTTCTTAAATCTATTGTCACAGAGGTCTTACCACCATTTCTAATTGGCCCAGCCTTTGGCCAGCAGCGTATCTACCTTTGGAGCCTCCAGGGAACGGCTCTGCTGGACATGAAGGAGCTTCTGGCCACTTCTCACAGAGACCACCCCTGTATCTCTCCCACTACCAAACCTCGGCCATGCAAATCCGATACTCAGAGTTGAGGGAAGCAGCTGCTCTTGGACATAACTTCCACTGTCAATTATCTTGGCAACAACGGCTGGCTGCTGATTTGCTGGCAGGTTTGCATTGCCCAGACAATAAATTTCCCATGCAAAAGGAAATTACATAAGAAAGTCTGGAGATGCAGCATTACATTCATTCAATTGCCTGCTCCTTTTAGCTTCTGCAGCTTTTTGCAATGTATAGTGAGAATATATATATATATCCTGCAGCACCAATTTCCTTCAATTGCTATTAGCCTTTTCATTAGGAAAGTCTGCCTTTTGACTCAAAAAGATACTTGTGGGCCCCAACTATCTCTTACACTGAAAAATAACTTTGGTTTTCAGAAGCAAAGTAAATATCTGGGGGAATCTGCTAAATTGGAAAAGAAAAATGAATAGCAACCATGAAATTGGGATTTGTCATTAATGATTACCAAGACTAGAATTTTTCACATTGTGATAACTACTGCTATATATAATGAAGGAAAGTCTTTAACTGATAAGGAGGTTGCTCAGTTCAAAATACCATCTTGAAATTAAATCCTATAAAAAGAAATCAGAAAATATAGTATGCTTGAACCTTATCTTCCTGAATGGAAGACCTCTTTTTCAACTGTAGGAAAAAAAAAATTTTTTGAATAATTCAAATTAGCTTTTTATTTCGAAAGTAGATTAATTTTTATCATTTTCAGTCTGGGCTTTTTTTTTGCCTAGAGAAAATTAGCCATGATGTAGGTCTAATGAACTTTTTTTAAACTTATTTTCCATATCATAAATATTTAAGGCACTAGTTTTGTTTCACCTAACTTTAACAGCAAAACCAGGCATTCAGTTTAATTTAGCCATTTAGAATCTTTCAACAACTTATCAAAAATTTAGGAAATTTCAGAGTGGTATTCACCCACTTGCATTAAAACCAGTTTTAGAATAACATGAATCACACTGGCTATCTCTTTCCACTTTATATATAACAATTAAAAATAGCTAAGTGAAGTGATGAATCCTACCCATACTGATTGAGTGCATGCTCCCTTGACTAATTCATCATATGCCATACAGATGAAAATGCCTCTTCTGCCCAGCAGACACATTTGTGAGGCAGATTTCTTCAAAGGCTTTCCTTTGATAATTTCATAGCTAGACTGTAATGTATAGGACATTTTTAATCATCTGATAATTGATCCTGTTTGCTTTTCTGAACAACTTTCAAATGAATCAGTAGATTGTATTTTATGTTTCCTACTAATTTAATTTTCTTTGCACTTTTCTGGTTAAAGAAAATATTATATTGACACTCCCTTACTGCAAGTACAGATAACACATGCAAAGCAAAGCTAGTTTATATTTCACAGGAAAATGCAGAAGTGAGGGCAAACCTAATCATGCCTGAAGGAATTTTTGTTTATGCTCTAACAGAATCAAAAGTATCTAAGCAGCCACCTTGGGCACTGAGCAGGTGTATCTGTATTTCCCCCCTTCAGTATTTGCTCTTCTGTTATGCATCAGTGGAATCATTACACTGCATTTTGGTATAGTTAACAGCACTTTTCAAACAAGCAAACTAATGGGTTCATCAACATTTTTGCAATATGCTTATGCATCTTTTGATATAAAAAGACTAATTTCTCTCACTTTACCAGGACATTAATCAATTAGTAATTTTGCTTCATTGCTAACATTGCTTAATGATTTATCAACTTCTGTATGCTTAAGAAAAAAATTACAAAAAATCTAATCACCTCAATTCCTTTTATGGTTTTGTTTGTGATGTTTTTTAATTTTGGAACTTTAAAAAAAATAAAATAATAATGAATGAACATAAAATTTTGTCCTAAGGAGTGAGGAACCAGAAAACAATTTAGGACACAGGGCAGATAATCATCTGAATCTCAGTTCATTGGAGAGAATTTTGGTGAGGAAACAAATGTGATTCTGAGTGTATAATAGCAGAATGAAAAGTGTAATTAAACTTACTGTCTTTGGCATTTGAGTATTATCACTGAAAGCCATTATCCATTTCTAGTCTTTATTGTTTAAAAATGGTGCTTGCATACTGCAGACATAAAAAGAAGTGCTACAAGATTTTAGCAAGCACTTTGTACAATGAGAAAGTTGAGAATTTTATCTGATGAAAATTTAAGAGGTCTTTTGTATTCTTTCTTGTCTCATGGAGAAATAAACCCTGATAAAGAAGAACTTAATTTTATTGTAATCTTGCAAGCGTAGCAGGGTATGAATGCTGCAGCTAGAAAAGCTGCAAACTAGAAATGCTGTTATATTTTTAGACTGTGAAATTGCTTATAAGTCCCTAATTGCAAGAAAAAAACTGGGAAGCAATCAGGCAAAAGCTGAAAATGGGGCAGAAGAAGAAAGTAGAATGTCTCCACAGGTGAACAGGGGGAGAGATGATCTTGAGGATACATGAGCAGAGTATGCCAGAAACTTGTAGATAGGACTTGTGGAGACAGAATGGGCAGACTGCAAGGGACTTGCCTGCTCCGTAGGAGAGAAGGTCCATCTTGCTGTGCTTGGTTGGACAAGGCTCTGAGAACAGGAGCCTTTTCCCACTGCTTGAATTCCTTAACCAAAATCAGGCTTCTGCCTAAGGAGCGTGCTCCAATCCATCATTATGGATTTGAGGCAAGAATCACATGTTCAAGTATTCTGGTACTTGTCAGGCAGGATGCCACCCCTCTTTTAGTACTTGTTGCTCAGAGCCACTTTCAAAATATCTTTCTGTTAGTGTACAGTGTTCATCTGCTGAGTGGACGTTTATAGTTCTTCCAGCTCTTTGTGGTGTGCATTCCTAAAGGAATTTTTGTTATAGACACTTACAGAATGTTCCCCAGTGGCAT
This sequence comes from Emberiza elegans, assembly GCA_024865655.1. Taxonomy (NCBI): domain Eukaryota; kingdom Metazoa; phylum Chordata; class Aves; order Passeriformes; family Fringillidae; genus Emberiza; species Emberiza elegans. Next base: position 34,003,107 of record JALJVW010000910.1, on the reverse strand, counting down.
ACACTTTCAGTTGCTCAAGTAGAAGACAATGATAATGAAAATGGGTATGATTTCACTGCTTTTGTTTTTAGATGATATGTTTTCAGCAGGATGTCTTTAGCTAAAAGAGAAGAACAGAGTGCATCCTATGACATTACAGCTAAAGCTTGGTAAATCACTTCAATAGCTATGTTCCAGCTAGGAAATAGGTTTCCATTGCTATAAAGTAAAGGGGAATTCACTTAACTAGATTAACTCAATTATGAGCAGATTAAGAATTGCTTAGGCATCCATTTGGTCATTTCCATTCATCAGCAATTAATTTTGTAGGAAGTTTGCTGTGTATAAGATAAATGCATTGCCATTTTACTAATTTATTCTTCAATTCGTTGGTTTTTTTTAAGGTAAACAAAGGTAAATCAGAATTTGAGCTTGGAAGTTATTTCCATGTAATAAAAATGTGAGCCCAAAGAAGTGTCTTCCTGCAGCTTGACTTGAGGCACCAGAGTAAAACTTAAGGCATCTTTAGTGTTTTAAATATGTTAGGCAAACCAAATCCCTCCTTTCAGTGGGCTTACATTTTGCCTCTTTAATCCTTTCTGAAAATGGTATTTCAGACTCATATTTAGCCTGAACTTACGTGTATTTTAGTGTTAAAATGCTCCTTATGTCATAGGTTCTGTACCTTGTAGAATGGCCAGAGAGATGGCAGAAACGTGGGGAGTTGACAATTGCCTAACTTCCTTGGGTAGAAATCTAGGTGTGTTAAAAATGTGCCAGTTTTCATGGTAATACTTGTGGGCCATGTGTTTTAATATAATACATAAAATGAAAGCAAAGTACCTTACCACGATACAGCTGAGATATACAGATATGTTCAGCAAGAACAAGGGAAAGTGTATGCTAGTATCTCCCCTGCTACTTTCACTCCACCTGTTTTATGGGCACTTTCTGTGGGAAAAGATATTTTCAATAATATATTAAAGCCTCACAGTTAAATGTCTTGTACTTCTGAAATTTTAATATTTGCCAGGTGAACAGAAAATTAAGTAAGGAGCAAGCATGAGTAAGAAAACCCCAAAACAATGTTTTTTTCTTTTTGGGTACTAACATGAAAACAGCAAAAATAAATTTATTAGCTAATAAATTTATTTGTTATTTATTATTTTGTATGTTCATGTTCTGTCAGGTTAGTGTCTGATGTGTACTTTGAATTATGTCAACTACAGTTTTGTACAACAGATTATACTTTGCTCTAAATGCAAAGTTTATATGTATGTCCAAAATATTCTACTGTGTTTAAACTAAAGACACAATAAATGAAAAGGAAAATTAGTTTCTGTTGACTTCAAGATTATTGAAAGCCTTTAGGTTAATGAATTGATTAATATGATGAATATGCATTGTGGATACAGATGAAGAACTTGGGACTTGATAAAACCTTCTTACTTTAAAATGTTGAGGTTTCGGTTTTATACCTAAAATAAAATCATGACACTTCTTATCTTGAACTACCTGATATTGAGCAAGAGTCTTTAATGAACGTTCATGAACTGCATCTTCAATCTGTTTAATATGTATGAGAAATGTTTTGATATTTTAGGTACACTTTCAACAGCTTGAGCTAATATTTCATAAAAGAGAATGCTTATATTTATAAGCATTATTATATATTATATTATATAATATAATTATAATTATATTAATAACTGTCCTCAATTTTTAATTTTAAATTTTAGCTTATTTCTTAAAATTTCTTGATAAAAATTATTATTATGCATATTTTTTGTGGTGGTGAAACAAAAACTTCCTTATTTCTGTAAGAAAAAAAAATCAATTGAAAACAAAATGAAAACAAATTAAAACAAAAAGACTTTAAAAGACTCTGAGAATATTTTATTGGCAACATTCTTTACTGCAGCCTTCTTGCTTCCATTTCACCCAAAAACTTTTGGCTTTAGTTACATGATTTGTCTTTTAGAATATAAATATTTGTAAAAAGGCATTAAGGATGGAAGTAGATATTGTATCATTCTGTCCTCATTTCTACAACTTTCCATGTAAGAATGAAGACAATTGTTTTGTCAATCAATGTGAATACAAAATGACAACAAAATGTGGAGATAGCCAGTATAATTTGAAATATTTGTCTTTAAGCAATTAATATTGTCTTAAGTGTATAGTGAAATTTTTTACCCTTCTGCTTCTCTTTCTTTTTATAGTTATTTCAAACTTGTTTGTAAAATAGGCAGTGCTTCTTCACTTGTTTTTCAATCTGTAGCAATGATTTTTAAATTTGCCTTCTCCTGGAAGCATGCAAAAAAGCTCACCAAAAATCATGTCTTTCATTTTTAAATAGCAGACATTTAACTGTTCTTAGAAAAGAAACAGAGACTAAAAAAAATGGAGAATCATTTTCCCTAGATAAACAACTTCTGATAACAAATTTGAGATTGAGAGCTAGATGCAAAAAAATAACTCTATTTGACTTTTCTGTTTCAGTGAACTTGGCATTGTCTACAGACTGGAGTTGGTTATGAAATCAGGTTTTGCTACTGTGTGAGGATAAATTCTGTGCTGCCAAATGAGAAACAGCTTCTTATTAGAAACTGATTTATCATCGATTCTGTATTCGGACAAACTTCTGATGGAAGACAATAGCTTTATCAGTTTTTATCCATTTATCCATTATAACAATTCTGGGGAAAATACACCTATTTTAAACTCTAATGCATGTGTTGTATCACAGTACATTTTTTGGATAGTTGTCTAGTCTTTCTGTTTCTGTTCACAATGCATTTGGTACAGCTATGGTTTAAAGGCATCTTTCATCTATATACAGATCAATGAACTGGGATGTCAGTCGGCATAGCGTAGGCTGAACATAAATATCAGTCATTTTCATGTATACATGGATTTCCTTTCCTCTTCTCTGCACTGAACATGAGGTGCATTCTAGTCTCAGTGTAAAACTCCTTGGCCTTTAAAGCTCCAAGGAAGCATGTTTATTCTTTTCCCTGCTATTGACATTACCAGGAAGAAAAAATCAGTTTATTTGGCAATCTCTGGAAAGCACAGTCTAAGGAGTTCTGCTCTGGCCCTTATTATACCCACAGATAAACTCTACAGGATGTCTTTGAAACTGTGTTCAGAAACCAAATAGAATGTCTTTGTAGCACTATGCTGGCAGTGTCTTTTTGCAAAGAGGAAATATGCAGTAAATTTTAACAAACCATCATGTTGAATTTTGAAGCCTGTCTAACTAGAGTATATTTTATTGGCCTTTCTGTGAGATTTTTATATGCCTATTTCTGCAATTTGGTATTAAATATGCTGGCATTAAAAGATAATATCAGGGAAAGGCTTTTTTTATTTGCACTTGAAAAATTTTATTTGGAACTCATAACATTTTATTAATTTTTTTATTTTGATGACTATTATATATTTTCTGCATTTGATAATTCATTGCATGTAAACCAAACACTAAAACACCGGGAAAACCACACCCTTGGATCTCTCAGTTAAGAATAAAACTATGGATTTACAATGGAATCATAGAATGGCCTATCCTGGAAAGGACCATAAATATCACCCAGTTCCATCTCCTCTGCCATGGGCAGGGACACTTGTCAGTAGAACAGGTTGCTCAGGGCCTTATTCAACCTGACCATGAATGCTTCCAGGGATGGGGCATCCACAGCTTCTCTTTCAGGGAATAGATTTTTTCTAATCGCTAATCTAAATTTATCCACTTTCAGTTTAAAGCCATTCCCCTTGTGGTGTCGCATGCCCACGTTAAATGCTCTTCTCCAGCTCTCTTGTTGGCTGTCTTCAATGGGAGAGGTGCTCTGTCCCTCTGGACATCTTCATGGCCTGCTCTGGACTTGCTTCACTCCAACAGGTCCATGTCATATTTTCTTATGGTGAAAAGGGATTTCTTTGAGTAACTTCCATTACATTGCATTACAACACCAGGAGAGTGAAAATTCATTCATTCCTTTTTACTTTTTGCAGAATATGGTACATGTGACATTCATATGAAGTGGGTTACTGTCATAGGAACTAACAGACATCTTTCACAGTTCAATAATACATTCCTTGGGTACTATAAGAAGGGCAGAAAAATGGCCTCCATGGAGTTTCATGTCTCTATTCTGTGTACTAATTTCTGGTAAAAATTCACACAAGTTGCCTAATGATTCCTAGATTGTTAATACGTGAATAGCTGGAGGGTTAGATGGTGTGGGTAGTTCAAGAAAGCTTCCAAAGTGTATTCTGGCTTACTCCAAGATAGCTCAACCTTTTGCACTTCAGTTTGGTCCTGAAAACTTGAGCATGTAAGGATGAGGTTTGTTTCCTTGTTTTCTGAGGTGCATCCAGTCTTAACTCAAATAGATTTTTTTTTCTTTAAATATACACAATTTTATATTAATTTATGTACTCTTGATAAAACACTTTTTAAAAAATACATAAACTTTTTAGATTTTCTCTTAAAAAATTTGAGAATTTTCAATGAAAAGCCACAAAAAGATTTTCATTGAAAAATGGTTTTGGTTCATATTTTTCTTAATAAAAATACTTTTCTTTAAATCTATTTTTAATTTCTGCTATGAAGAGTCATTTGATTGGTACTCCTTTATCTTTAAAAATATTTACTATGGGATTAAAAAAAATCAGGGAATATTAGAAAGTATGAATTGAACAATACCATCCTAAGTTCAAATCTGGTTATTGTTTGAATTGTGCTATTAAACTTAGAGACCTTTAAACTTTAAATATATTGCTGAAGAGTATTTTTCTCATCATGATATAGAGCAATTCTGGAGAAGAATATTTCATTTTTGTACTTTAACCTGGACATTATATGACAATTCATAGAAAAAAAAGCTGAAATTTGTTCAGCAGAAGTAAATGGGAAAAAATCCTTATTTGCCAGTAAAATTTTTGATGTGGAAGAAATAAACAGTTTATGTGAACGCTGAGGGAATATTTAGATAAGCAGAATGTGATTAATTAAATAGGACTTGGAGTCCTATTTAATCACATATCACAGGTGAGATGTATTGCTGCAGGTGCTAAAGACTGTGTTTTCATATATTACCATGCATCACTGATTAGATTTAGGTCACTGTATTAGGAAATGATCATTATAGACTTAGATGGATACTGTGATGCTCTCTTCATGGTGTTTTGAATCATTATCCTGCTCTTCTAAATGTTCTCCATTACTTCACATTCTCAATCCTGGAACAGATGGTGTACAGGTGGATTTTAGCTCTCATGCATAGCTTGACTGGAGCAAATTAGAATCTTCTTTTATAGAGCTTACAGTAACTGTGGGGAGTCTGTATAAAAAAGTTTGAAGCCTTTTTAATATGTTGGATTATAACTGTAAAGAAAATCTCAATGACCAGACTTTTGCAAGTGCCTTTTTGTGCTTTGGGTTTTGTTTGGTTTTGTTTGGTTTTGGTTGTTGTTTTTTGGTTTGGTTTGCTTGGGTTTTTTTATTTTCATATTTAACTTTAATGGTTTAACCTCTAGATAGAATTTACAAATATGATACTGTGAATAAATTGTTTTCTGGACAGACTTTTCAAAGGGTTATGAGTCATCTATCAGAAATTACTGACTTTTCTCAATAAACAGGATTCTTTTCATTCAAATGAGTCCATCAGATTATCAGGCAGTGGAAATAGTTAAGATGAATGGATTTCAGGAGAATATTTCCCAAAAAACCAACTCACCATGATTTTGGTGATTACCTGTGTTTATATTTATTCAAGAACTCTTTATGAAGCTGAGCTCTACCCCACAACAGGATTTTGTTCATCCTAAAGAAACAAGCAACAAGAAATTAAACAGAGCAAGAAAGCAGTGCAATGATCAGAACAAGATTTTATAAAAATAAACAAAAAAATTTCATTGTGAGAAAGAGAGTGTTAAAAGAGCAATAGAAGGAAAAACGTGAAATATCATTAGGCAGGTAGGAGGTATGATCTTGCAGAAACATCAGGTGAGACCACTCCATCTGAAGCCTGGCAAGTGAATGCATGCTCTCCCACTGCAAGAAGGAAGGTGAAGAAAGGTGAACATTCTCAGTCTGGCACGCTTATACCTGGAGGATTCACACTCTTTGCCAAAGAATAAACATGTAAACTCTGCAGAACTGCATATGAAGCTTTCAGAGATCAGGGTCCAGGTGAGAATGCAGTCCTGTGACAGGTGGGTGCCTTGCCCTGAGCCCACGTGGTGCTGAGGAAGCTCTGCTGGTCGTGGAGGCTGTGCTGCCAAGGTCCCACGCACTGAACTGAGTGGGTGTGTTGGCACCTCTGAAGAAGCTCAGGGATACCTTCCTCCAGGCTTTCCTGCCTAGATGAGCTTGGACAATCAGCTACAAAATGATCTAATACTTCCTTGGACTGTAGAAATGGCAAAAAATCAGATGAGTTTCAAGGAAACAGAATTTTATGTGCATAACTTTTTTTTATTTAACTAATACGAAAAGTTTTGCAACTACATATTTCATGTCAATTTATCCTCAAAAGAAACAAATCTGAAAGGGTTCCAGATAACTGCAGAGATAGAATTAAGAATCTGAAAAGGTTTTGTAATATTTTCCTAAATAAAAAGTCATACTTTTATTTTTCTAATTTGAGTTTTGATGGGTAATAAAGCCATTGTTCCAATGGAGGTATGATATGGGCATAGAAAGCAGCAATATTTGGGTGGCCAAAGTGTTGGAGTTTTTACGTTAAGAGAAATAAGCAGAAATCTGAGACACCATGGTAATGGCAAAGTATTCTTTCTCTTGGATAGGATCCTTCCTTGAAGCAATTTTTGAAACTCTTAGGCAGTTTCTATAAGATCAGCATCTAGAGTCTTGTCTTTGTAGTATTTGGGAGAATTAGTCTGTAAATAATTTTTTTTATGGAATCATCCAATAGAATTAAAAATCTCAAACACAGTTTATGTAGGGTGGTTGCTGTATTTTACACAATGGGATCATCAAATCCTAAATCTTCTTCTCATAGGACTTGACACTACCTTATAAATACACAAATGTAACAGTGAACGAAGCCTGTTCAAGTTGTAGTAATTAACACAGGCTGGGTCTCATTGCAGTTGCTCAAGCTATAGTAAGCAGAGGTTCCCACTATCACACCTTTTACTGTGTTTTTAATCACACCAAGATGCAGACAGTTTTGTTTTGTTTTTGTTTTTTTTTTTTTTTTTTTTGTAAGGGGGTTTGCTCTGCTCTGAATACTTCAGAGGCAACATTGATTTTTACTCTTTTGAGCTACAGAAGTCCAGTTTCTTACAGGGAAACCGCAAAAGGAAATGAGAATCTATACAAGGCCCTTTGCAGTATACGTCTGCCAGGTTCCTAGTGCAATAACAGCATTTCTTCTAACCACCTGTCTAACCACCTGCAAGAATGATTACATTATTTTAAGCAGGTAGAGCTACAATTAGCAAATTAGTGGTCTTTGAAATAGTGGTAGCAGTTAGATCTTCATATTGCATCATAGTTATCAGTGAGAACACTAGGTTTACTGACATTTAAAAATATCTGACTTGTCCATGATGGTAAGTAAGTACACAATGCTGTTTTCTGTGGCTATTATTTGAGACTTCACAAGCTGGCAAAACTCTGCTTATATTAAATACCTGAGAAATTATGGCTACATGAGTTCCAACAACTGCATTGAATCTTTGATTGAGTCTAGGTACTAAGTTTTAGATTATGAATCATTTCTAAATGCCATGATCTTGGATTTTGGATACCCAGGCATAATCATATGAATTTGACAATCAATTAAAATTACCTTCAAGTGAGTTCTAGAAGCTTATTTTTTGATATTCTGAATAGCACTAGAAGCAAGATGCTCTTTTTCTTTCCTTCATTTTAAATTCTGTTCCTGTATGAGTCTTTTTCTCAACCTAGTATTGCTGGGTTCAGCCTGCTTGCCAGGTGTGTCTTTTGCCAGCTCAAGGTGTGTGATTTCATCTCTTGGCAATTCAACAGGTCCCTGCACTCCATGAGCTTCCGATAGGCTGACATTTAAATCAGATTTTAAAAAATCCCTTTGTGGCAAGCAGGTAATCAGGCCAGTGTCATTACTATGGTTGAGTATGCATTCAGAGAAGAATGGTGTCTGGTTTACCCAACTGTGAAAATGGTATCTTTTTAGGGACTTCAAACCAATCCAGCACATTAAATATTAAAAACCCTGATAACTGTTGAAAAAGAAAAAAATGTGGACATATTTTTTATGTTACTTTCATTGTGCAGTGATAAACTAGAAGGATTCATTTTTGGAAATTTTGAGCCAAACAACACATCTATAAAATATATCTCTTGGGTTTGATATTTTTTTTAAATTTTGTAGTTTTTTCCATAATGAAAATCAGTCACAAACCTAATTTAACTATCTAGTTAAACAGAATTTAACTGTCTTCCTTATGATACTGAAGGAAGAAATCAGTATTGTTTGATGTATATGACTTTTAGTCATTATATATTTAAGTTCTATAGGGAAGATAATGCCAAAATTTGAATGATGCCTAATGTACCATTTTTCATCATATCACTTACTATAACTAAGTGTTCCAATACCATGGATTCAGACGTCTTGAACAAGGTCCCTAAAGAAACATTTAAAATTTAAGATTAAAAATACTCTCGGAGAATTTCTTTTGCACCATCTGGGTTTTTTTGACTAGGATTTTGGCTGCAAAAGAAAGTTTTTCTCCATGGTCCTGAGAATTCAGAATTTTTTTAAGCAAGCTTTAAAGATTCTCTCTCATTACATGAATTTAGTATCTGGGATCCAAAATGAAATTTTTTTGAGATTAGCCACAAAAGTTCAGTAATACTAAAAATGTTTTTATTTCTACTGACAGTTATTACTCTACTAATAGTTATTTCTACTGACAGTTTTTGTAATGTGAATTTCTCATACCAGTAAATGAGATTGAGATGTGCAGTCTGTAGCCTTACAATATGGCCTGTGTTCCCTAATATTATTACAGAATAGCACCTGTAAAGAAATATCTCACTGAAGAATACTCATCACCAGTCTCCTTGAATGGAGAGATCAGCTGTTCAGAGAATATATAGTTCTTCTAATAAAGACTTGTTTTCCCATTAAAAAATTGTCCCCATTTGTTGTCAATAAAAATAAATTACTGCCCCAGATATCAACAGCTTCAAATATGGTCCATTTAAACAGGTGAATAACCTTCAGTATCCTAGGCAAGAGTCAGCGAAAAAAGTCCAGTTATACTCCTTCACAACAACCATGAAGGTATAAAAATTAGTATAGGCATTGGTATATAAATTTCTGAAAATTTAATACTGAAAGATTCCATGGACTGACCTCCCAGATAGTCTGTATGATCTCTAAAGTAGGGTCTTTAAGAAGTGGGAAGCATGGGAGTGAGTATATAGGTTATAGGTGTTTTAAATTACTTCCAAATTTAAGTCAGCTTTTCAGTAAAACTGTGACCCATAAACGGATTGTAAAATATTGTAAACCAAAACAACCTCTTAAATGTTTTATAGCATTAATATAGTTTTATGCCTTTGGAGATTAGTAGCTTTACAATTGCCTTAAAATAACCATGGCAACAGAGTAAATTTTCAGTGGACATCGGTCGCTCACTAATGGTTGTTGTAATTGCAAAGAAACAAGATAGCAAAATGCTATAAATTACTTATCCTTTGATTGCAGTACATTAATTACGGCTGTGCAGACTTGAAGGACTCAGGAATTTCAAGCATTTTTTACTTTCACATCAGGCTTCTCAGTAACTGCTTTGTAGTTTTTCCCTCCTTCTGGCACAAGGTAATACTTTAATGAGTAACATAACATTTGTTGTGAATTGTATTAGATGGTTTTGCATTCTAAAAATATCAGAGAATGAGACATGACAAGGTCATGAGGCTGAAATAACATTACCTTGGATACTTTGGAAAATTTAAAGCTACAATTCCAAGAGTGATGTTTCTGCTTGATGCCTCTCCAAATTTTTTGTGGTAATTGAAGCGTGGCCTGCAGCTCTGTGTGTGTGTATGCGTGTACAGTTGTGTGACTTAGTTCATTTCTGATGTAGACTGCACAAAAGAAATCAAGCTACAAAATGGTTTATGGGTATTTAGCAGTTCCTCTTCAGAGTGTTGTCCTCACTAAATGTCAGAGTTTAAGCCTCAGCTAAAGCATTGCAAGGAAGGTTGGGTTTCATCCCTGACAAGTGATAGAAATCAATATTAGGAAATGCCGTGATATACTTTCAACCTGTTTAATTATTTTAATTAACACACAGCTGATTGCATTCCAGGAAAAAAAACCAGGAAATGACTCAATGTCAAATGATCTTGTTCAGCAAGATGAACTATCCTCATGGGTGACTGAGAGTACATTGGTCATAATAAGCTGCATGTGAAGCTTGGTTAGACAGAGAAGAAAATGGCATTTAAGTTTCAGGTGTCTGCTAACTAAATGTTAATGGACTAATGTCTGTTACATAATGACAATCCCAATGAGACAATGTTAAGGACGCAGATGTGTCTTGTTTGAGAAATCTTAAATTATTTATGTGTTTTCAGAACATTCTTATAGCTAAATGCTTTTGGCTGTGGATTTGTGCATTGAGTATTGGATTTTTTTATAAAATAACTACATTGCATATATGCCTTAAATAGGAAATTGTTTTGTTCCTTCATTCTCTCTGCAATCTGTTATTGCAATTATGATTATGTGACACTGATTTTGTTTGCTTGTTTTCTGTTAATTTTTATTCTAACAATATATCATATCTGAAAAAAAAATGGAGGCTTAGAAAAGAAGTAACAGAATGCCAAGATGTCAGTAATGATATCTGAGAACTATGGCTATGGTCTAGAACTTCCAAGGGCCTGGAGACAGAGGAGCAAAATCACAAATAAAAGCTCTCTTGACATTGGCAGAGCAATCATTGTGTTGGGGATGAAGCCTGTTAGCTGGACCATTTCCCATTTTTTTGACATTTTTACAATTACTCTAAGGATGGTTATCTTTACTCACCAGGATGCTGCCTCACTCCCCAGGCAGCTGTTACCTGAGGCAAAGAACTTTTATTTGCTTTTCACTGGCCTCAGGAACCTATTAACACAGAGGAGTTGCTTGAGAGGCTGGACAAACTCTAAAAACATTTGTCCAAAAGCACCTGGAAATAGAGATGGCTCTTCAGATGCCCACTTTTTCTGCAGACAGCCCTTGCAGCTTAACTAGTTCCTGCACATCACAGTCTGCATTGATTCCTATAGTGTGTGGCTTTCTTTGATCATCTTCCTTGTATGAACCCCTTGTATGTACCTTTTGGGCACAACTTTCACTGAACTCCACATTTCCCTTCTCTCTTGTGGTTCCATAGCAGAGGGATTCTTCTGGAGTTGAAAGGGAAGAAATCTTTCTTTCTGAGACTGTACAGGCACTTGTGAGTTACTAGTATTAACAAAGTTGTTTCCTTATCTAGAACACTTTCTCTTGGTGTCCTTTGACTCCTGAAGTCCACAGAGGTATGTGTGTATCTGCTTGACATGTTTTCATCCTGGCATGAAGTAAATGCTCAGACTGGAGTCTGAAATGGACAGCTGTAACTCATCTCTGCCTTCTCACATTCAGTACATGCAAGCTAATGAGAAAAGTCTGGTATCATCTGAAAGGCACTCTGTCAATTGTCAGCTTGATAGGCTCTTACCTGAAACCTGACAAAAAATATGTGACTGCAGTCAGCAGTGCTGAAATAAGTACATCTTTCTGGGAGTAGTAAAACAAAACCAACAAAACCCATCCTAAACAACAAACCCAGAACAAAAACCTTCCCCTGCCCCCCAAAAAATAAAATGAGGGGGGATTGAAGCACAATAAAACCCTAACCAGACAGTGCCACACAGCAGGAAAAATGGAAGTAGGATAAATAGGATCCTTGGTATCTCACAATAGTTAATGGTGAAGACAGATACGGGCAGGGTGCACCCAAGTTCTTCATGCCATGTAGTTGTCAAATATATCTTGGTGAGTCCTTGCATACACTGAGATAAACAAATGATTTAGGTTCAGAAGACAATTATTCTGTGTTTTCTAGCTAATTAGAGTTTTAGGTAAAAAAAGTTGCATAATATCTTGGACAGTCCTGAATGTCCTAAATCTCTTCTGATCTCTTTGAATGGTTTTATATAGCATCAGCTTCTTGAAAGAAGTTTTTTTTTTTTTTTTTTTTTTTCCCAGAAGAATCATGACAACATAAATAAATGGTATGAAAACCCTTTTAATCTGGGAATGTTCCCATAACGTGGTTGTGTTGCTGGTGTCTGAAGGTGATCCTGATTTAGTAGAGAAATTCATGTCTACTTAAAGTGTATTCATTTTGGTAATTCTAAAAAATTACTTGTGGCTGTATTTGTGGAAAAGATTCCTCACACTTTCACTCCCACTTATGTCCCAGCATATGTGTCAGATACTAAGATACTTTTTTTTTTTTTTTGTGTGGAAGATCATAGCCATGATCTCTTCTCAGAGGGACTACAAGAAATGTGCTTGCTACTACTTGTGCTGAAAAATATATTTTAAAAGAGAAAAGAATGCCCAGCCACAACATTTAAAACCAAAATAGGCACATGTACTTGATAACATTAAAATCGCCATTTTCCACCAAACAGTATTTGATATCCAGTCTATAATACCATGCAAACAAAACTTTATGCATCTATTCACACATTTTTATATGAAAAACCACCCTCTTATAACTTCCTCTTTCGGTACAAGCTGTTAGCTTGTACTAGATAATGTCATATCATCCTTCTACTTTTATACATACTATTTTAGTATGTTACTAGAGTAGTCTTTATCTCTCAGTTGAATTTTATACCATGTGTTGATCTTTAGGGGATTGAGTGATCTGTTCCCATTGCATACAATATCCATTCCCTGAGCCTGTTGGCTTTTTTGACTTGCTGGATTCTTCAGCTGTAAAACTGAATCAATCTTCTCTGGCTCACAATATATGCTGTAGATTTTAAGATGAAACCTGTCTCTATGGATTTTTTTGAGTACAGAATAAAAAGAAACTCTATTCTTTCAAATATGCTGGCAGCACTGAGCTTTTTGGCTACATGTAGGGAACAGCAAGCTTTTTGTCTCACTCCTTCCCTCCTCTCTTCTCCTCAAAACCCCCTCCCATGTGTAGACAGAGCTGTCTCTTTTCCAGAGGTGAAAGGAACAAAGCTAAGGTGGTAGGGAAGGTTCAAAGGGGCTTGTTTTCTGTTCTTCAGTAGCTTCTTCCCCATCAGAGCCTCATTCATCACATTCTTTTCCTAGGATTGATAGATGCTTCTGACAAGGCCACAGTGATAATTCCTGCCTTGCTGTAGCACCTACCTGTGAAGTAGCTCAGCTGCATCTCCTACCCCTCCCTGCTAGCAGTGGAGTAGGGAAGGTCATTCACACAGCATTGTCCCAGCACTGGGAGGAGAGGTCAAGGCACAGCCTTGTTGAGCAGAGAATGGGCTGAGTCCAGGCTGGGGGACGCAAAACTGCCTGCTCAATTCTGTGTCACCATAGCAGGTGACCGACTGGTGTCTGCCGATTTTCATTCTTTATCTGGCAGAATTCAAAGTTTAATCTGTGATACAGTCGTATTACAGGTATACATATTTTCTGATAGTAGACTCAAGGTGTGGTTAGGAGAGGAGCTAGAGTTCTGTGTTTTTATATTCTGAGTTGAGTCTTTTGTTAGAGGGTAAGAACAAAAATGTCATCACTGTAGTATATTTGCAGAGAGTTGCCAATAGCTGATTCTGGAGAAGAGAATGTAGGGAACAAGGAAAATGTAGATGAATTTTTCTCCCGTATATACTTCTTAAAGTTGTAGCTGAAGGACTGCATGAACCAGAGTTTGCATTTAGATCACTACTTTTAAAAGCCACTGTGATGTCAATTAATTAATCATGGGGCAAATTGTTTTTTACTACTCCTATACTGTTGATGGCTAGAGTTCAGTCTCATCTCTGAATTTTATTCATTTCAGGGTAGGTTTTATGATGCATGTCTCTGTGCTTGATGTGGGAAGAAGCTCTAATAGATTCTGGAAGGAAAAAATCTCTACTTGGTATTTGTTATTTTAAATACCATGGGCTTATGGTGCTTGCCCTGGCTGGTGTTATACAAGAGTGGAATGAACTGTTCCTTTCACAGAAATACACAATTTTAATTTTTTCACTATGCTGAGGACCAAGACAACAAATAAATTATATGCTTCTGTGCAAAATCACAGCCTAAGTTCTGATCCATCAGCTTCAAAAAGTAAAGTTGCGCTGCCTGACCTGGAATTCATTTCTATCAGTTTATTTCAATACCAAATTGTTTACTTTCTCTATAAGCCTTGCAAAAGGTACCACTATAATTTGTATTACATATACCCTAAATCTGTATATAATTCATTTCTTGTAGCACTCCTAGTTTCTCTTTCACTCTATTTTGTGCATTCATACATGAACAGCCAGAATTTGCCCTGTGGTAAGTAAGATAAATTGCCTAAACATGGGCATCAAATGCCATTTAAGATACCCCAGGGTATCCATCTGGCCTCCAGCTGCTGCCTCGGAAAGGCACAGATTCTCTGTCATATGCATATTCTGCATATCTGTGGGGATGTATCCAGTATCTTAGGATATTTAAAATGTCAGTAAAGGTCTGTATTTAATGCAACTGGATGAAAACTTGTTTTATTGTCCTAACCTTGAACTGAAATGTGTAGGGTAAGCATGAAAAGAAGTCTTTTCAGATTTTGAATAGGTGTTAAGACAATCGTAGTTTTATATTTTAGTAACCACATTGTTACTATTGTTTTGCTCAATGTTTTAAAATGTCTGCTGTGTGGAGACTGAACAGATAATGGCTTCATTTGTTACAAACCTCACATAGCTTGGTACACATACACTTGGTATATTCTTTCTCTGACAGCCTGACATTCACAAATTAACTTTTGTTAGTTCTGATTAGTTGTTTATAATTTTCTGTGGCTTTTTTTTTCTATTAAATGTTATAACAGCCTGCATTTACTCTTTACATTTATTCCATTTCAACCTTCTATTTAATTTGTCTTATTGACTAACATCTTGCTTAATTTTTCTTTATGCATTTTTCTTCTCTGGGAACTTTTGGTACTGAAAGTTCAAATGGTTATTCTCCCTCTTTTTACTTTCCTGAGAACAATTTAATTAATGTATATCTCTGTAGTACTTTTTTCCTTTTAAAACCTACTTGGAATGAAATGATAATTTGAAAAAAATCTGAACCCTTAATTCTAGTACTTGAAATTATTTGCATGAATTAATCAAATAAGGGTTGATCCTATAAATCTGAGAAGTTTTTCCATAAAGCTGAATGCTAAGAGATGGTACATAGTTAATTAAGAGATAGTTAAGAGATAGTTAATTGTATGATAGTGCACTACATAGCTGCTTGACTTCCATTCTCCTAAGCCCACCATTGAATCCAGGTTTCCTTCTTTAGATTCCTAGCAGATAAAATAGTTTATGTGAAACAGCTCAAAAGATGAAGACTCAGCTTAAGTAATTTTAATTTCAAATTTAAAAAAAAGGAAATTAATATAAATCCAGAGACATATGATTTCAAAAATAAAAGATTTGTATCACACTTTATAATGAAATCTGCTCCACTAGAGTTGGAATATTCTGTAAATGGCAGTTGTGAGACTTATCAGCACAACCACTTTTCTACACTTTTGTGCTGAAGTAACAGGGCCTTATAATAAAAAAAAAAAAAAAAAAGAATTTCATATAAGATGAATCCAAGTGTGTTGATTTAATTTAAAAGATTTTTTTTTAAAAAAGGCTCAGTGCTGTTCTTAATTTAGGAACTTTTATATATTAATCATTCTTATATGCTCTTGGCTGGCACTACACATGAACTTGTGGTTTACAAGTAAATCTACTTCTGTTCCACTTCAATGAAATGTAAAGAGAATTTCACTGGAAGTCATTGGCCAAGTGCATGCTGTAATCTCACAGGGATCTAATATTATGGTCTGCAGTACAGGAGGAGATATTTTAAAATAATTTGAAATGTAATTTGACAAAGTAGGCACATGAAGGATTAGGTAGTTGCTGAGCAGCATCTCAAGAATATCAAGCTACATGTTTAAAGATTTCTTCAGAAGAATGTGAATTTTCAAGTCCAGTGCACAAAGGACCTGTAATACCACAGCTGCTTATCAGAAAGGGTCCTCCATGATATCTGTGTAAGGTATTGAAAATTCAAAAGGGTCCATCACAGCCTTGAATCAGATTTAAAAACATCATCCATTTTACCATTTTTTCTTCCCTAAATAATTTTTCTGGCTATTTCAACCTGCATTTTGAAAGGCTCATAAACAGCTGAGGTCACAGAAACATTCTGAAATGTCTAGCTGAGGTGCTAATTTAACACCCAGTGTTCTTTAATGATGATGGCTGCAAAGTAGGAAGGAGGAGGGAGAATTTCTTTCAGTACCAGAGTATTACTTTATACCTAAAAATTGTAAATAAGTCCTTTGCTCAGAAAGAGATACTTCTGAAACAGATCTCAAAATAAGTTAGTAATTATGGCTTTAAACCCAAACCAAACTGAAAAAGAGTGGTGTGAAGGAGAGATGAAGAATGTAAAAGCTCACACATGATTTTCCATAGTTAGCCAAGCTTATTATGTAGCCTGGAAATTCTACCAGGTACTTTTGTTCTAGACATCCAGAATAACTTAAAAATTTAGTTAAAATGGTGACAGATTGAATGCAATTACCTGAGTCATTCATGAGCTAAAATTACACAGGCAACATACCTACATGTAGAATAAAATATGAAAAGGCTTAAAGACATAGTTCCCTCATTTCTCTTTACATGATTAAATTGATCATTTATTAATGATCAATTTAATGATTCCTTTAAATTATTAAATGATTGCTTTAAAATGATTAAGTGATTAAATAATTGCTTTATTAAATGATTCCTTTAAAAATATTTTTAAAATTTAAATCGGTGAAATTGTTTCTAAAAAAATACCCTGCTTTCTCTGTTCTCTATGGTGGCCTAAACTAGCAATATAGGAACATTTATCCTAAGCAAAAATAGCATTTTTCCTATGATGGTTTCTCATGAATGTGGTTCCCAAATGAAGGTAGCCAAGTTCATTCTCTAGTATAAATACCCTACTCAAGATCTGTTTGTTGTGTTTTCCCAAAGTACATTTTATCCAAGCTGGAATTTATGTAGTCCTGGCTCACTACCTCAGCTCTTTGTTGTATTATGTGTTACTATCTCTCTACAGTGTGTTAAATTTAAGTTTTGCAGGTAGATCTCAATGATTAACAAGAGGAGCATTTAAGTTCTGTCTTAAACTTGAACTCTGATGCAATTCCCTGCAATGGTAGAGTCCATGTGGCAGTACCAGATACCAAGAGTGCTCAGTTCTGCATATCTGGTTGCCACAAAAAGAGACACTTGTATCCTTCCACAGCATTTGTTCGAGTGCCGTTTACTGAATCCAAGTTTGCCTCCTCACATGAGATTAGTTGTTATGGTCAGCTACAGTGTTTTCCACATGGTTTATTGTCTGCTCTCTCTACAGTGGTAATCAGTTTTTCCACAGAAGTATGCACTTTAATTTGATGGACTATCTAACAAAGTATTTATTCTTAGAAAACCTTTTCAATTTGAGGACTATCCATTCTCAGATGCACTCTTCATTCAGATCATTCACCAGGGTATATTTTTCTTCAGATAAGATTAACATTTTTAAAGAATAATAATTAACCCTTGGTAGTTTGTTTATAGCCTTGAGACATCTAGTTTGTCTTACACTTTCATTCTGTCCTTACACTTTCAAGACCTCTGCTACCATCTTGAAGTCATTATTTTGGGAACTACTGGTTGAATCCACAGCTTTTCTTTAATTGCCTTTAACTTTTAACTTTTATGCTTTCCTGGGTATGCAGCTAATGGTTTATCAGCACAATCCAGTCATGCATACCTCCTAGTTATAGTTCATTAAATGTTTCATTCCACAATAAAATATGAATATAATAAGACATGGATTAAGGCAATAGTTTCCTTGTTAACACAATATACAAGTTATGGCAGCACTGTTAAAACACCATCAAATATACTTTAGAGCAGGCACTGTGGCTGTTACTGTACTTTCTAAAATCTGCTGTTTAACAAAGGGATAGTGTTTTTTTCTCAGTGTTAGGGAGTGTAAATCTTCTGTGACTTATTCCAGCTTTTAGCAAGCCTGATTTTATTAACTTGACAAAGGTTGTTTGACTTTTGCCTCATGGGAAAAATCTTGCTGGACTCAGTTGGAGAGGCTGCTGAATTTAGCAAGTTGCTATGTCCCTGTTGATTGTGGTGCTCAGCATGAGATGCTGTTGTGCTCTAGCTGAGAACAGCACTACCACCAAAAAAAAAAAGGTAGTTCTGACTTGGACTAGTCAGTCACTTTGTACGTGCGCTGTGGGTTAACCCTTGCAGCTGAGCATCACACAGGCTCACTCCTTCCTCAACCAGCTGGACTGGGAGAGAACTGGAAGGGTAAAATTGAGAAAACAGATGGGTTGAGATAAAGACAGTTTAATAAGTGAAGCAAAAACTGCACACATAAGCAAAGCAAAAGGACTTCATTCACCACGTGCAGGTGTTCAGTCATCCCCAGGAAAGCATCACACATAGAGTGAGTGACTTAATGCCATCTCCCCAAATGTCCCCTTCTTCTTCTTCTCTAGGTTTATATGCTGAAAATGATGTTTTATGGTAGAGAATATCCCTTGAGTCAGTTGGGGTCATCTGTCCTGATTGGTCCCCTCCCAAATCCTTGTGCATCCCCATCCTCCCCAGTGGTGGAGTGGAGCGAAAAGCAGAAAACACCTTGACTCTGTGTAAATGCTGCTCAGAAATAGCTAAAAAATCCCTGTGTTGTCAACAGTTTTTAGCACAAATCCAAATCAGATCTCCAATCAACCTACTATGAAAAAAATCAACTTTATCCCAACCAAAACCACCAGAAGATCTTTCTAAAGCCAGCCATTTATTATAAGCTCACACTCCTATTGCTGAGCATAATAATGTTTTAAGTTCCAATTGGTCTTAAGGTATACCAAGAACATTTCCTATCTGTTCATAAAAATGACTGTTTTTCCATGAGGTCTTCAAATGCTGCTGAGTGAAAAGATGAATTCTATTTTTACTATACAGTAATGTTTTGAAGGTTACCTCCATAACTATGAACCAACAACAGATGAGTATGTGTTTGTTGGGTGGAAGAAATTTATTGCATCAACCTGCTGTGTGAGCAGTGAAGAATAATTTCATTGCTTGAAAGATTGTAGACTGGGATTTTTCTTGCCCTTCATTCTGTCAAAACAATTGGGAGCAAAGCATGAAGAGCTTTCCAAAATTTTTTGTAGAGTCTCTTCTATCTTCATGGGGTCTTAAGTCTTTACCACACATAATTTTTGATACTCTTCTTCCATGGTTGCTCCCATCCAATTTTTGCAGCCAGAATTTTTCTGGCAGAACTGTGAAATTGGCACAGTATTTAATGTGCCACTTGTCACTCTCAAAACACTGTTTATTTCACTGGATATCAATTTTATATGAAAGCTGTTATACAAAACAAAATGCTTTAGAGAAAAAAATACTTTATGGGAGAGAGACAGACATACAAGAAGAATTTATGTTGAAATCTTGGAATGTGTAGACTGCTCCTACTTCTACTAGTTTATTGCCGCTTGATAGGTACCCAGAATTTCAAACTTTTTTTTTTCATTCTTTGGAAACCACTCACAATGGACTTAGTGCCTCTAGAAGGTACATTAACACATGTTATAGTGTAGGAATTTACTGTGAACTGGCTGTTTTTTTTTGGGTGTTTACTTGGAGAAATGTGAAAATATTGTGGGGGAATTTTTTGGTGGTTTGGGTTTTTAATATCCAGTCACTGAAATAGAACATTAGCATACTTGGATTTTTCTTCAATGGACCTCAATGGTAAATATGATTCACCTATAAATAAAAATTTGGGGAAGGGGAGTAGCTTTTGAAAGGTCTCTGCAGGAGTGCAGGTCCTTGATGTCACCTTGAGGGAATCCATCAAAGTGTGTTCTAATTTGGCTGGTCTGGTTGCCAAGGTAGATATGTAGTTTTCAGTCTTTGAACATTTTGTTGATCGAATAAGAACAGTGTCGATTTATAACTTTTGACAGTTTCAGCAATGGCCTTTTCTGTCAGGCAGTGTCATGTATAGAGGAGAGAGCAACAAGCACAGCTGATGTACTTAATTTATTTTGATAAAATACTTTTTATAGGTGGTCAGTGTTAGAAACAGCATACTTACTGTGACACAATTTAAACATTTGCATCTCAAGGTATTTTATGAATATTGGCTTTTAAGTTGAGGATATTATTAATATTTTTGTACTTAACTGGGAAATTTTTAATGTAGTTCATTACAACATTGATATTTTTTGCCTACTGCCAAGTATACACATCCTAAAGTGAAATTATGTCTTTCTTCATGTCAAAAGAAATATCTTCATTTCTGTTTTATCCTAGAATTTCCTAATGTTTTATAATACACATAATAAACAGCCTCAAACAAACAACCAGAGAAAAAGACAGCAAAGGATTATATTTTAAAATTATTTTCATAGAATCATAGGGTAGATTTTGTGATGATGATAATACCATACATTTTGTTTTGGCGAGGTTTTTTGAATTTATTTTCATACTATATTTCCCTTATGAAGAACCTGTTCAATTTCTAATTAGAATTTTTCCTTAATTTATATTTTTAAAATTCCTTTAAATGTATTTATTGCTTTTAATATTTTTTTCAGGGAGTGCCGGAACACCTGTTGTTTTCAATGAAAATGGAGATGCTCCTGGACGTTATGATATTTTTCAGTATCAAATCACCAACAAGAGTACAGAATACAAAGTAATTGGTCAGTGGAGCAATCAACTTCATCTAAACGTAAGTACACTGTTTCCCTTAGTATTGTCCTGCTGAAACTGGCTGCTCATGGCTTGGATGTTCACTGTTCACTGGGTAAAGAACTGGCTGAAGGGCCAAGCCATCCAGATATGACAGTGATGAAGTTACATCCAGTTGGCAGCTGGTCAGAAGTGGTGCTCTCCTGGGGCCAGTACTGGGTCCTGTTTAATGTTTTCATCAATGATCTGGACAAGGTGAACATGTGCACCCTCAGTAAATTTGCAGATGAGACCCAAGTTGAGCAGGAGGGTTGATCTGCTGCAGAGTAGGAAGGCTCTGCAGAGCACTCAGGACATGCAGGTTGATTGCCATGGCCAATTACATGAGGTTCAACGAGGTGAAGGGGTGAGTCCTGCACTTGGGTCACAGCAACCCAAACAGTCTGGGGGCAAAGTGGCTGGAAAACTGCCCAGCAGAAAAGGTCCTGAGAGTGTTGGTTGACACAGCTATTCAGGAGCTGGAGTGTGCCCAGGCAGCCAAGAAGACCAATGGCATCTTGGCTGTATCAGAAATAGTGAGGCCAGCAGGACCAGGGGAGGGACTGTCCCTCTGTACTTGGCCCTGGAGAGGATGCAGCTGACAGAATCATAGAATCATCAAGGTTGGCATAAAACTCTAAGGTCATTCGGTCCAACTGTCAATCAAACACTGCTAGGGCCACCACTAAACCATGTCCCCAAGGCCACATCTATAAGTCTTTTAAATATCTTCAGGGATGGTGATTCCATCACTTCCCTAGGCAGCCTATTCCATTGCTTGACCACCCTTAGAGTGGAAGAATTTTTCCTGTTATGAAGTCTAAACCTGTCCTGGCACAACTTGAAACCATTTCTATCACTTGATACCTGTGAGAAAAGACTGACCTCCACCTGTTGTAGACAAGTAGTTGTAGAGACCCATAAAGTTCCCCTTGAATACTACAAGGCATTGAGGGGTTGGGGCATGTCCAGAAAAGGGCAATGAAGCTAGTGAAGGGTCTGGAGCACAGGTCTTGTGAGAACTGAGTGAGGGAACTGGGCTTAGTTATTCTGTTAGGTAGAAAAGGAGCCTCAGGGGAGAATTTACTGCTCTCTAAAACTACCTGAAAGAAAGAAGTGGTGGGACAGGGGAAACTACTGGAAGTTGCACCAGGGGAGGTTTAGATCAGACATTAGAAAAAATTTCTTCACTGAAAGGGTGCGTTGGAACAGGTTGCCCAGGGAAGTGGTCGCCATCGCTGGGGGTATTTAAAAGATATGTAGATGTGGCCTTTAGGGACACGGTTCAGTGGTGGATTTGGCCATGTCAGGCCAATGGTTAGACCTTGATGATTTGCATGTCTTTTCAACCTAAATGATTCCATGGTTCTACCAATCGGATTATGATACTGACATTGGAGAATACTCATTTGAGTATTAAATTATTTTAAACACTTAAAAAATATTATTTATTCTCTGTCCGTTGGCAGAACAAAGCACTTCCCCTCTGTTCTTGAGAAGACAGTAAAAGCTTGCACAATAGCCTGAATAAAATTCTTTATATTTTCAAGTCAGATGGGTCGTGTAGTTATCAGCTCCTTCAGGTGATATTTTCGAATCATTTTATATCTGTTATTCCTCAGAGAGATTAATAACCTAGGCAAGGAAATAATAACTTTTCCTTTAAAAAAGGCATCAGACAAAATGATGGGGGCAGGTAAATTGCCCAGGTATTTCAAATAATATAAGAGGATGGAAATGTATTTCATAAAAGACAAGTTTGAATTCTAACCACTTCTGATTTAGTTAAAACATAGGGATGATGAATTACTGCAATAAAAATATTCCTTGAATATAAAGGGAGACTTAGGTGTTTTTCTACATGAATAACTGGGATTTGTATTGTCCCTGATTACTTCATAGCAGAAGGAAAAATAACCCCACAATTTACCCATCTTTAGAAGGTGTCTTTAATTGCTGTCTTAATCTCTTTTGCAAGTTTTGGGGTAGTTAAATTCCATCTGTGCATGGAATTATATTTGGGTTGAAAATTGCTGTCCTAACAAAATTCAGAGGATATATTGCATAGATTTGTATGACAAATAGGCATCAAGGTTTAATTTCAGAAATTCTTGGTCCAAGGTA
This sequence comes from Emberiza elegans, assembly GCA_024865655.1. Classification (NCBI taxonomy): domain Eukaryota; kingdom Metazoa; phylum Chordata; class Aves; order Passeriformes; family Fringillidae; genus Emberiza; species Emberiza elegans. The sequence goes on along the minus strand of JALJVW010000910.1, from coordinate 33,979,937 downwards.
CTTTCTGGAAGAAGATGTCTTCATGTAAAGAGAGAAGAAGAAAAAATTAATTTAATCTCTTTCTTTATTAGATATGCAATATACTCATGTTAGCTGTTTGGGTACCTCTGCAAATACCAATGTTGTTTTGCTAAAGGCTGATGAGAAGGCCAACAGTGTGAATTGATGACTAGATACACCAAAGCAAGTTTATGCAGTGAATTCAATAAAACCACAAAAAAGGTTTTGAATGTCTCTGGTTTTCCATGTGAGAGGTTCCTGATGAAAAGTTACAAAGACAGTGTAGTAAATATTTACAAATTATTCTCCTGTTCAGACTATTTTGCAATAATTATGTGAGTGCTATTTACAGTTACACATATGATAGCTCCCCATTTTCATCCACAGCTGTTAAACCACTTTAGCATATCTACAATTTAATATCTGCAACTACTTGTCAGGGACTCATTTATTTAGTTCTTCTGTCCAAATAGGAAAAAGAATCCTACCAACAGAAGTCATGTGTTACAGATTGTGTGGCAGTGTTATTTCCCTTCACTAACCTGAAATCAGTGTGTTGAAAGGCATGAAAGAAAAAAAAAAGGTTAAAAAAGTTTAATATTAAAGATTAATTTCTGGAAAAGACTACAGTTAGATTCTTATCATAACTATTAAGGAATGCATTCTAGATTTTGATAATTGCTACATTTTTCTGAAAAGTTAGTTTTTATTAAATTAACTCAAAAACTGATACAAACATTTTGTACAAATGCTAGTACTAACATAACAGTTATATAATAATATCAAAAAAGATACTAAAAGTTTTGCTTCAATTTTAGTTTTATTATGATCTGTCTTTTTCTATGTCCCCCTAGACTTCTAAATTTTTCATTAAGCATTTCACTGAGTTTTTCAGTCCCATTATTTTTGCCTCATGTATATGTACTAAAGGGAACTCTGAAATATGATTGGATTGATAGGTACTCATACCACTGAAACCACATCGTGCTAACCACATTGACCACAAATCTAACGGGAAACGTTTTATCTAAGAATGCCCTCATTACCTCTCACTGGTTAAGGATGTGTTGAATGTTGTTTGGCTCTCTTTTTTCACCACCATGAGCTCACATGCTGGATGCAACCAGCTTTTCCAGCTCTCAGGCAGGCTCTGTCCAGTACGTGGAGTTATGGAGATACAGGTGGGTTGTCATCTTATCACAGGGGTTCCACACCATTGTCTCCTTATTACAAAAGTTTGATACCATCTTGGTGTTTCTTGTGGGCAGCTCCTCTGAGCACTAACAACTCTTCACAAAGCAGCCAACTGACTGCAGTTCCCTTCTCAACCAGCCACCCCACTTTTTTTAGCACTCTTCTTCTCATTGGTTACAGCTGAGGCCTGATTAAAGTCAGGCCTGTTCGTAATCTTCAATAATTGGCCCAGCTGCAACTCCTTAGGGGTGAGTTTACTTTCTACACTATCTTTATTTTCTTATATTCTATTCCCCTACACGGGTGGGCTGGCACAGTGCCCTCAGTGCAAGCTTCTGCTCCCAGCCTTGTGTGAGGGTCCTGCTCTTGCTCTACCATGCCCTGTTCTGCTGCAGAGCCCCTGCTCACATGGCCAGGATGTGAGCAGGCACACAGGGCTCACTCCTCCTGCACACTCACTGAACTCTTAGCAGGTGCTGGTGGCAATTATGAGAGATGATGATCTGCTGTGGCAAAGCTGTTGCCTCCTCTCACTAGACAAAATATATTAAAACCAAGCAATCTTTTTGAATGATTGTCAATACTCCAAATCATCATATTGCAAATTAGGAAGTGCTTTTGATTGCCAATGAATCATAGGGAACACAGTGGATGTTTTCATTAGTTTCTGTGAAAACATCTATATTTACTGAAAGTGAAGCAGTAGAACATTTTTTACCCTGCTGCTCTTTAAAGGAGTGCTTTTAAAATACAATACTTTCCCCCCTATACCCTTTCTCCTCAAGTTTACTTTTAATTAAGACACATGTACCTTTAATTTTTAGTGAATATTTGTAAGCTAGATATCCTCTGTAGATACCTCGACCCTGTTTTTTACAGATTTTTCTTCCTCAAATTGTGTGGTAACGTTGTAGCTATGATGTGTTTATGATTATGTTCATCTTATGCAGCTGGTATTGTGCTTCAGAAAATTTATAGTTTTTATTAATCTGTTCATTTTCCCTGTCAGAAAAATAAATCTTGAAAGTATCAGGTTTTTAGTACATTTCAACCCTTGAAAAAATTATTGCAAGGCAAACTACAACATATCTTCTATCTAAATAACTTAATTGAAAGGTTTCCTTTTTCTATTTCTGATTTCCTCATTCCCCCTCTTTTCAATTTTCCTTTTCCTTAAGATGCTCTTTGCTAATTTATAGAATACTTTGGCTGCAGGTTTGTTTTCTGGGCTGTGTCTTCTCACCTGGCAGCCAGCCCCAGTCTGTCTCTGGCCACCACCCTCGGAATTCAGGGTTGCTCTGCTGATGTCTCTGGCTCCTCAAAGTTTCTCTGACTCTGCAGGGTCATTGTCAAGCTTCAGACTTGTTCCTTTCTCGTTGCAGTGCTGGTTTCCCTTTGGGCAGAAAGTGCTGACTGGCTGGATAAAGACTCTGCATCACTCTCCCTAAGGGGCTCTTTCTCAGCAGGCTTCACCGGCTGCAGAGACCCTTCCAGCTCTGATGCTGGTTTCTCCATGGAGACTTCAGTGGCATTAATGCTCTCCTTTAGGCTAACTGACCTTTTAAATTTCCCCTGAAGCAACTATAGCTTCCAGATACAGGCACTTCATGACTACTGATCAGTCCTACTCTTGTAATACTCACAAAACAAATGCATGACAATGCCGATACAGCAGATAAATTAAAGAAACATTATTGATCTTCCAAATTAAATTTTTTTGCATGATTATTTAGTTTGAATAAGGTATCTCAGTCTTTGACAGACACAAGGAAACTCTGAAAGCAAATATTTAGAAATGTCCAACAATAATCTCAAAAAACCTGTCTGATGATTCTGACCACGTAAATTTACACCTGTTTTAGTAAAGTCCTTTTACTCTCCAAGGTTTCCTGACTTTAACTGATCTTAATATACTGGAAACAGCCAGACCTTTTAAACTTTTAGTATGATTTTAAAGGAAGAAAAGAAATAACTGCCTTAGAACTTCTGCTCATTGATGATATATTAACTGTCAGTGTTTTCTGTTTACTTTCATAATTTTATTTTCTTTATCAGTAGAAAAAAGATAACTTAATTTTCAGGGAAGTCTGATAGTTAACATGCTTTCTTCCAAAAAAAAATCTGGTTTTTATGATGAATAAAAATTCAGGCAAAGGTAGCTTTTCTGCAAAAGTTATGTTTTATTCATATTGCAACAGTATTTTACATACCAGGTCACACGTAAAAGTTCTCTACAGATGTGTGGGTTTAGCAAATTTGAGCTCTCAACCATGTAATATCTGTACAAGTAAAGTTGTTAGAAACAAGCTTGCTTTTCCTTGCACTTATAAATTGAATCAAGTTCTTTTTATGATTAATAATGAATTCACCCTTAGAAACTGTGTTCTGTATTGTATGTGCTGTTATAAGGGCTAGACTAAACACAGATGTTGACTGGTGGTTTTTGTCAGTGGCAGTAGATGGAAATAGTCCCAGTCCTAAAGTTTTAATAATGACTTCCTGAGTTCCTTTCCTTAGAAACCCATTCAGCTTGTTTTGGTTCTTTTTTCTCTGAACATTTATTTTAAAATGCTTTAAATGCATTTTAAAATGTTCTGTTTTTAAAGCTAAGTACCAGTTGGAAAAAGAAAAGTTGAAATGTTAAAGAATTTTAAAATCTAATATTTGACTTTTAAAAAAAAACCACGTTTTAAAATAAAATTTGAAACAATCTAAGATTGCATTTCAAGCTTATACGTTGTTTCAATCTAACAAAATCTGTATTTAAAGACCCCAGTATGAAAGAAATATGTAGATCTAAATCCATAATCTTCCAAGTTAGTGATTTTAATCTTCTGATGAGTCTTCAGACAGACACAATTATGGGTGATTGCAAAATCCCACATTTAGCTGATGCAGTTAAAATGCTGGAGTGCATATCAACAGTGATACTACTCCTTAAGAAAAATCCAAAGCCTATAAAACCCCTGCATGTTTCCTTGGAGCTGTTGGAGGCTGGGTTGGATGGGTTCTAAGCAACCTGGTCTAGTGAAAGGTGACCCTGCTCACAGCAGAGGGGTTGGAACCATCTGATCTTTCAGGTTGCTTTGAATACAGGCCTTTCTCTGATTCTGTGTTTCAAGTGAAAACAGTGAATTTTAAAGACAGAATTCACTTGTATTTGTTTTGTTGTTTGGTTTAGGATTTTTGTGTCTTGTTTTGTTTTTCACTGAAGCACAAGAGTTCTGTTCAAATAAAAAAGAGATTTTACAATAACAGATTTCTAACATTCTCTTGGAAATAATAAGATGCATAAGCTTTCACATTTATGGAGTGTATGCACTGAGGATATAAATGACTCAGGGGCATCCATTTTTCCATAATGATCTTGATTTATGATGAAAACTATAAATTAAAATTACACTGATGTGATGAACTATCAGAGAGACAGCCATAACCACCATCAGCCTTAAGCACAGTGATTGGTGAACTAGTAAAAATTGGGAACCTCACACTGACAGTGAGCTTCCCTTCAGGCAGTCAGATCATAAAGAGATTTGAATCAGTATTTGATTTCTCTTCTTTTCTAGACCTCATGTCTTGTATCTAATACTGAAGGAATTCATCAACACTGAAAATAGTCAATTATTTTTGAAAGTTACAGATTTAAAATCCATTAGTTCCTTTTCTTGTGACATGCTAAAAGAAAATTACTCCAAAAACTTCTGATGTTTTCCATAACTGCATTAAATAAGTTTCAAGCTTTGCTGTAGGCCACTGTATTTCATTAAAGAAGTCAGAAAGCCTCTTCTTTTCCTGTGGTAGCTATTATATAATTGATAGATGTTTTTTAAATGCTGAACCTAAGCCCTGTGTTTAACAAAAGAACACAGTATAGGGAAGTACACAACAAAAGCACTTAGTGCTGAATATGATTATATCTATAAACAAAATATGACAATCATATGGCCTGCAGGGTGTTCTTCTGCCTGCATGTAATAAAGGCAGTAGAGTTCAAACTCACTCTAACAAACCCATGTCATTTGACTGAAAATTGTTGATCCCAGGTTAAAAATAAAACTAAAGGAGACAAGCAAAAATGTTTTAGGTTCTTCTATTCTTCTCAAAATTGTACTGCTATCTTTCTTTATTCTACATAAGGCTGAAAATAGAAGAGACTGTTATGGTTTCTAGACTAGTTTGGTTTCACAAAACTGGTCCTGATTTTAGCACTGGTCAAGTAGTATGACTCAGGATTTGTTCTTCCCTACTGTTAGTGTCTTAGGTAAACATGAAAATTGTGTCTGCTAAGGACCAATTCTAGATTAAAAAGATAAGTTAACAGTAGGCTACTATAAATGAGAAGTGGATACAAGACAAAAAAAACCCCAAGAAACATGGAATAAAACTGGGATTTTATGCTATTGAAAGGTTATGGATTGTATTGATATAAAAATCTTTGTGATGGAAAAGAAATAGGCTGAATACAGATGTTAAAAGAGCAGTGAATGATTTTCAGAAGTGCCCATATTAGACAGAAACTATTTCAGACATAACTGAAAATCAAAATAGAACCTACATTCAAGAGCCAATGACCTTAGAAGAACTGAAGAAGAATGACAACTTGTCTTCCTTCTGAAGTTTTTTTTCCACTTTGGTCCTAATAGTCTTTTTTCCCCCTCAATGAAATAGACTTCTTCACTGATTCTCTATAGAAAAACAAAAAAGTAAACAAAAAAGAAAATGGATAAAAGACAGCTGCTGGGAAAATGTCCTGAAATTTGATAACCATTTTTTCTTCATTAGAATGATAGGAAATTGCCAGTGAAACAGTCTCTGCTTGAGAGCTAGGATGAATAGTGACTTTTTTCTCACCTTGTCAGGGTGAGTGAAAGTCAGGTTCCTCAAATGAAGCATGAAGTTGCAGTTGTATGTTTGGCTGTGAATTTGTCACAGGATTCTTGACTTGGTGGTAGATATTTTGTAGCTTTTTGTGTTCATCCTTTGTAAAAGTGGTATGATTTGAATGAATTTTTCTTTGAATAGCCATAACCAACAGGACCAAGAGTATTCCTGTTTTTTCAACAAGCTGGAAAGGAATGACAAGCATAGAACTTATGTTTTAAAATATTCTTTTCTCTTTCACAGTAAAAAAAGTGAGCAGTGATAGAACAATAAAAATTCAGGAGCTTTTGAATGAATTCCCAGAGAGTTTTGCATTCATATAGACGACTTCAGAGCAGGGTTAGCTACTACCCTGGTACAAGCTAATGTGAGTTTTAGCATTGACACCACCCTGAAATTTACATATGTCTTGTAATTTGAAAATGGAGCTGCCCTTTAAAGCTTGAAGCAAATTGTCTAAAAGTCCTTAAAAGCAAAAATTGCAGATTAAATGATTAAATTAATTATTGCTCATTTGTGTTACATAATGGAAGTCTACCACAAAATTAACAATCATTAAATGGAAAATGAAAAAGGCCTTCAATAGTTATTATATGATGAAAGAGAATAACCAGCAGTTAGTAGAACAGTACTGTATGATTATTTTTTTTTCTGTTTGCTTTGTTGCAATTCTCTTCATCTTGCACTAATATTATTTTAATTACTTTAGATAGCCATCTAATATTTATCCAAGACTTTTCATCCTGATAAATCCCCAAACACTATTTAAAAAAACATTTAAATTAGGGAATTATTTTCTGAATAATCAAAATGGTATCACTAGATTTAATGGTGGAATTAATACATCTTAACACAGGAAATGAAGAATGCATAGCTAATTTAATTGTGACTTCAGCTCGCAGTAAACAGATTTAGTGTTGAATATGTCAATAAAATATGCTTGAAATGACTGGGTCACATAAGGAGGATTGCAGTGCTCTCTCTGGTAACTGCAGGAATTGAACTCCCCTTTTATGGAAAACTTAGGCATAAGGCTAAGCAATAGCTTTGGAATGGTTAACTGATTTACATCACCAGAAGTCATTACAGCAAGGAACTCCTAGACTTGTGATGTAATTGATCTGTTCTCTCTTCTGCAGTGCTGTGAGCAGAACTGTGACTTCTGTCTGAAAAGTAAAGTGGCTGGAGAGAGTCCAGCTGCAAGCAATTAGAATGATCAGCCATCTAAAAGTATGCCTTTAGGGAAAAATTGAGCAAACTAGGGTTGTTTAGTCTGGAGAAAACTGCACTAAGGGGGGCTCTGTTAATCTCTTCCAATACAGAAAGGATTATTCAGGAAAAGAACTATGTTAGGCATGGTTAATTTGGCTATTAGGAGAAGTCGTGGATTTGAATTACAGTGAGAGATATCTAATGCAGACAAGCTAGAAGATTCTAAGGATGAGGATAATTAAGTACTGGGCTGCCCTGGGCTGGTTGGAGCAGGTGAGCTGTAAATATTGATTTTGCATAGTGATTCAGAGATGGAGTCATCACTTGTGAAGTTTTCTGTCTCTCATTTGTTTGGTGGGTTTGATCTTGTAATAATCCCCTCAGAGGCGATGTCCTGAATCCCTTGAGCAAATGCTGGGAGGCATAGAAGCAACTGGACTACTCTACTTGGCTTTGTGCTGAATACAGGACTGTCTTTAGCAGTCTTTAGCAAGAGTTCTAGAAGAAAGTAATGAAAGATTTATGGAGTTATAAACCCAGTTATTTATTTAAGATATTTTTTGCTTCAGGTTGTGCATCAATTTACTGGTTAAGGACAACTTCTCTACCTGTTTTTCATTCACATATAGGACTCTAATTTGGACTTCTTTTTTACATTCTAGGTACTTAATATATCCCAAACTGATTTAAGTTCCCTTATGTGGGACACAGTTTATTATTGCAGCAGTGATGATTTCTTTTACTTAGACCTTCTTTCCCTAACGCTTAGAGAAGAATTTTCACTGCAAACAAAAGCAATTTACCATACAATATTTAAAGTGCATCATTAATTATACAAGACATAGGAAAAGTAGGATCAGTAAAATTTCTTGTTTACTTTTTTCCTGTAAATATTTTTCCTAAATAGGTATTCTGTAAAATTGCAGAAGACAGCCTAAAGAATTTAGCTGCCAAGACAGTACATTAACATTTTTCTATTTTCCTATTTATTTAGCCTAGTTATGATATTTTTATTTGTTCTCAAAATATTTAGTAACCTGAAATCTGCCTTTGCATTACAGAAGACAGCAAAAGGGATCTCAAGAGATTCTCTAGCCCTTGGATAAAGTTAACATCTTCTACACTTATGTTGTTTTAAGGATGAAGACTTTGCAGCCTCTGAAGGCATTATCTTTCATTTTTTAGCTACTCTTATCTCTCCAAAGTATCTTAAAATATCTAACTTTACTCCTTATTGCTATAACTTAAGCTTATTTTATTCAGCGTACATCGTGCACATCCTCATTCTTTTCATGTATTTGAGGACTGTTGTTTTACCTCCTAGGCTATGTTATTTCTTCAGGCTATACAAGAGGAATTTGTTCAATTTAGTCACATAGATCATGTTTTCTAGATGTGCTTCTGATCTTTGCAGATTTCCTCTGGACACCCCATTTGATTCTCCTTCAAAGGGAAACACAATGACCTAGCCTTCACAAAGTGTTCTGACTGCAGTCTCACTAGTGCAGAGTACAGGAGAAACATAATTTCATGTAGTCATGATGGAGAGTAGAGGGGGAAGACTGTTGTATCTATCTGCATCTATCTGGCATTTGCCCCTTTTGTACCAGGACAACATTGGTTCAATATATCACAATCTACTAGAGCCCTGAGATCTCTTTTTCTTCTGCAGAGCTGCCACCTCTGTCCTTCCTGACCCATAATGTACTGCTAGTTGTCCCTGTTAAGCTGTATGCTTCATTTTTTCAGCCTCTGCAGTCTCATTTGAAATAAGTATTCTGACCTTCAGCATGGCTTCAGCCTTTCCCAGTGTTACTGCCCAGATCTGATCACCCTATACTCTATTTTATGATCCAGACAAAATGAGTGGTTATTACAAATATTGAATAATAGCAGAATAACAACAGACCATTCTAGACCACACCCAGTGCCATCCCTTCACTTCTGACAGTAAATCAACTACAAATTTATCTTTCCTCAGCTTTCTGATATAATTTGCACCTAGCCCTTGGGGGCTAAATGTTTCACTAGGTTGCTTGTGACTGAGAGTGTAATTTGAGATGTTGTCAAAAATCTTTCTAATGTTAAGATAAATGACACCTGGCTGCTTGTCTCTCATCCACATTGCCTGTTACCCTCTCACTGAAGGAAATGTGACAGCCCATTGATGACAGATCCCTTTTGGCTGTTACTTGTCTTATTTGTTTTCTCTGTGTTTATGAAATGTGTTTGCTTATTTCTTTCAGGATTTTTCTTGGAATCCAAGTCAAAATGAATGATTGATAATTCCCTGGCTTCTTCATTCCCTCCCTTTTCGCATGTAAGCACTAGGGTTCCCATTTTGAAATTCTCCATATTTCCCCATAAAGTCTCAAGAGCTTGCTATCTACTCTGTTCTGTAAATATTATAAAATAAATCCCAATATTTTTAGTCCATATGAAACCCTCTCACTTTCTCTCATTTTGAAAATCTTCACCCTTATTTCTTTAGTAAGAGGTATTTTTGGGTTTGGTTTGTTTCTTCCCCCCCGACTAAACATGTTGTGTGGCACTTTCTCTAGTTTGAACTTCTTCCTCGTGCTTGTTTTTGTTTCTTCCAGATCACTAGGTCTCTCTGCAGAATTTTAAGCAAAATCATTCTTCATTCTAAGCAACATCACTAACTTGGCAGCAAAAGTTCTTCTCCTGCTGCTGGAAATCTCAGTATAAAATACAGTTTTCTGCCAGTTCTGATTTAGTTCAGACTTTCACACTTTTTGTGTATGTGGTCTCACTTCCTGTCTGGAACTGTGTTTAAAGGGCTAGTGTGATTTCTTTTGTTTATGTAGTGCTAAAAATTCAAAGTCTTTAGCATTAAAAGATCTGACTTTTCATGAAGAAGAGCTGGAAAATAAGATTTGTGTCATTGAAGTGGGAAACCATCTTAAAGTACTGTTCTGGGGTTTAGAGTTTGATATATTGCATAATATAATGTACTACAGCTTTTCTTTCCTAAAAACAGGTTGGACAAATGTGTCAGGAACAGTTTAGGTATATAGTGCCTCTTTTTTTTCAGACAAGTAAATAAATTTGATCCTTGTGCTTCAGCTGAGTTTGTCTGTTCCTGTCAGAGTCAATGAAGGTTGTTGAAGTGAGGGCAACTTTTCCCAAAATTTTGAGTGCTTCACTTTGCTGAAACATTTTTTAGAAGCTAAGATGCACAGGATATTTCAGCTCTATTTTATGTTACTCTTTGAGAGGTCACTGGTGAAGCCAACACCTTCATGCTGTTTATCTTATGCTTGGATGGAAAGCTCAGTAAATAGATATAAAATTGCCCTGGTTTCCTCTTTCTGTTACCTCATGAAAAATGTTTTTTGACAAAATTTCCTCAAAAAGCCCCTGAGATGGCTGCTGACTATCATGCTGATCTCTGTTGCCTTAATAGTTTTAGGATGGTCTGTTCTGTATTCTGCCAATACTCTGCTCTCCTTCCTTTAGTTTATAGTTTGACTGTAAATTCTTTGGGATTGAGACCATAATTTTTTCTTGTGGATTTGCACAGCCCTTAGTGCAATTGACATCTTGGTCTGTGAGCAGAGCAGGAATAAAAACAATATATTATCTGTTTTGGTATTAATTTGTAGGAAGGGTTGTGCAGGATGGAATTTGGGACCATTCATTTTTCAGTTTCATGCACAGAGCACCTTTTGCTCTGATCAAGAAAAAGGAGGTAGATTAAACCATTTAAAAATAGTGGGGGAGGATTAAAACCTAAACAAACTTATCAGCATCTTTTTCTTCATATTGAACAGAGGCTTTTTGTGATTGGCTAATTTCTATTTTAAAAATAATTAAATATTAAAGATAAAAACTGTGACAGGTCATCCCCTTAAGAAATAATAACTTGTTAGCATAATGGTACTAAACTTACTGGGCTGAACTAAATCAGCTGAAGGTTTCGCCCAGCACATTTGTTTTCACAGCCCATCATGAAGGAGTTTGGGGATAACAGCTCTTTGTTTTGATTAACTCACCTTTAACCAATGCAATCATTAAAAGCATGTCATGGGGAATATTTTTCATGAAACAAATGGGATTTATGAAATGATATAGTCTTAAAATTAAAAAACAATCTATATTAAATTCAAATGGCAACTGTGCTGAACCCCTTGTGCTCCTTTTCTCTTTGCTGAGCTGTGAAGTGAGGAAGAATCTGGGGACCATTTGGTTTGAAAGGCACCTGACACAGATTGGAGGGAAACACAGTAGCTATGGAGCACTGGGCTTGGGACAAGCCAGCTCTGATTTAGGTAACTGTAGCTAAAGTAACTGGATTTGGGAGGGAGCATGTTTGTTATGGGTATTAAAACTTTCATCAAGGAATGCAGCTAAGCTATTAGACTAGTGATGGGCCTTGGGAAGAATGAAGGGGATTCTCCAGGCACAAGAAAGTGATGTTAAAAAAATCTTTGCAAGAACTATGCTCCTTTTCTTTTCTCAAAACACTAAATTTTTTAAGGTATGCTTGCAGGCTATTTCTGCATGATCAACTGCAGGAAATAAAAAAGTACTTCAAGCACTATGGTTCACGTAGCCTTCGTACTAGAGCTGATCAAAACCAATCAGTTGACAAAAATTGTGATAGTGGAAGATTTCATCTCAAAAGTCCATTTATTTCAAAATCTAAATCTGACAAGTTGTTGGGGAATTTAGTTAGTTAGTTTGCTTTTAATCTGAGTGTTTGTGAACATAGAATCACAGAATCATCTAAGCTGGAAAAGACCCTTGAGATCATGAAGTCCAACCTATGACACAACACTATCTTGTCAACTAGACCATGGCACTTAGTGCCACATCCAGTCTTTTCCTAAACACCTGTTTAATTACACAGGCAAAATTATGGCACAGTCTGATTTTGGTAGTGCATAATTACTTCAATCCCTGTGTGTACATCATGAGTTTTATTTATAAATGCTCATAAAATTCTCTTCAAGTGCATGTCAGGGACATGTAAGGGCAGCAGGGCCCTCTAGGTAAGGATATGCTAGAGAGATTGTCTATGTGAATGTGGTCTGCATAAAAAATAACTTTGGAAACCTGATTTTCAGTCTGATACATTGGTACTAATTATATGTTATAAAAAATACAGAAAGTAGATCACTGAAAGAACTTTTCAAAAAATCTGAAGTCTGCCAATGTCATCTAGAATGGGATGTTTCTGTGGTGGTGTGTTTTGGTTTGTTTGGCTTCTTTGATTTGGTTTGGGGTAATTTTTTGTCTCTTTGTAAATAAAGAGGCTATCTTCAGAAGCAAGTGCTTGAAAATTAATTGTGGTTCATGCTTTCAGTGAAGAAAAAAATAAATTGCATATATTGAATAGAAGTGCCTACTAGATTTCTGTAAAATTCCATTTTGTGGTTACACAGTGCCGTAACAGTAGGTCTTTATTTGACAGCCTGCTAATCATTGCATTTTGTGTTGTCTACTCCCCAGGGCATTTGAGAGTAAATATATGTTTCCCAATTTTTCCATCCATATTAATGTTTCTTGTTTGGCAAATTGAAGAAGGTATTACACTGCAGCTCCTCCTACCTTTGTACCAAGTATCTGCTAGGGGCAGCAATTCTGAAAGAATCAGAAGAAACCAAATCATGGGAGGAGTAAAGTATAAACAAAAACAAAAAACCAAACAAACAAACAAAAACCACAAACCAAAACAAGCCAAGAACAGCTAAAAAGAAAAAAGTAAACTAGATCCCAAGCCATATAAAGACTGTATAGCACTAATAAACACTCTTTGTATATTGTGATACTGTGGCATGATTATTCCCCGTTTTAGGCTAACACAGTGTGCTCCTCTATGTAAGTATTCAGCAGGCATTAGTAATTATATTACTTAATTATATGGGTTGGTTTCTTTGAGGTAAAATTACTATATCAGCCCACTAAATAATATATTTGCATTAATAAAGCAAGACAAGTATTTAAACTTCTCTATTTATGAACATAAGAATCTTTATATTTTTTAATAGCATTTTTAAAAATTTTTATGTATTACCTTAAAGCATCTTTCCCTATAAGTATTTTTCTCTAACTGAGAATGACTTGTTAACATGTTCAGAACAATAAAAATGCATTCTCTTTATTTTAGTAATTCCAGAGGTTGGTGATATTGCAGTTCTGAAAATGGGAGATGACAAGAAAGATTACAACATGCTGAAAAATCACAGAACTATGATGATATTTTTGGTATTGATTTTTTGAAAATATACTGCTCAGTTTTAAAAGAAAAAGTTGTCTTAGTCAAATTTTCTAAACTATAATTGTTGTGCAAAAAACCTTCTAAACCTGAGACATGGACATCACTAACATCCCCACTTGAAATTTTTACCCACATTTTCAAATAAAGTGTCTCCACTCTTGTCTGCATGACAGCTTCTCTCCAGTGGACTGAAAGTATGAGATTCATGAGGGTTAAATAATTTGCCCAAGGTCATGGACTCAGACTGTATCAGAGCCATATAGGCTGTGTCTTGGCCTAGAAACCAAAGCTGCACCACTAATAATATTTCCTTCCTCCCTCCTCCCTTCCCTTCCCTTCCCTTCCCTAATAATATTTCCTTCCTTCCTTTCCTTCCTTTCCTTCCTCCCTCCCTCCCTCCCTCCCTCCCTTCCCTTCCTTCCTATGTAAATAGTATGTGAATATTAAAACGAAAATTATATTAAATTTAATTGTTTTTCCTTCAAGAAAGCTGTGCGAGAGGTGACTGGTTTCCCTAGGAGGAAACTTGGGCAGGTGAATTTACAGTTAGGAGAAGTCAGCTTCCATCTGGATTCTTTCAACGAGCTGTACTTCTGATCCTAAAGAAAAAGAGAAAAAATGATTTGCCTTGTAGTATTTCAGCCTGATCCTTTCATACTCATCAAGCTTCTCAGACTCCTCAAACTGATATTAGACTGCACTAGTTTTCAACCAGGACACGGTAAAACCAAATATATAATTCCATGTTCTTTGCAGAACTCTTGTAATATCTATGCCTAAAATTAAAGAAAATGTCATCTCAGTTGTTAGAAAAAACATCTGTATAGGCTGAATGATATAAATAATTTACAGCAATTATGGCAAATTTGGTAATGATAGTGATCTTATACTGGCATGGCAATCTGGAGTAATTCTCAGTTTTGTTTTATTTTGTTTTATTTTAATGTAAATTGTATTTTTTGTCATTGACTTATTTCCCTTCTGTACATGCCTGCTTAAATAGTTGTTTGTATACCCAGCTTTTCTCTAATGGGATAAGTCTACCTGGCAGACAGAATGCAATTATCATTACATTTAGACTTAAAATGAATTTTTTAGTTGAACCAATTCAGTTTAATTTTGGGTTTTAATGGTTCAGATGACTTGATTGGACAAGGTACATTAAAGACTTTAACTTTTACTGTGAGAATAGATATATAAGACAAATTAAAAATCCAAACACTGGATGAAATTCCCTTAATTCTCTCTCTTGCTATACTTCTATGATGGGCCTTTTTTGCCAGAAGGCAAATACTTTCAGGAATTTGAGACAGAAATAAGAAAAATCCTAGTGATACTTGGAGGTGTTATTTCAGTTCTTTGTCATTGTTATAGCTAAGACTTTCAATATTTATTAAAAGTCCCATGAATTTATATATAAGATTCCTGATCCTTCTGAAAGTCTTGGCTAACTGACTACAGTCTGTCTGCTCCCACAACTCTTATAATTACCATTTGCATTACTCTATCCAGAACTCACATAATTCCGTTTGTTACAAGACAATTAAACATTAATTTTTCATTTTGAAATGAATATCTGGCTCTAAGATTTGAAAGAAAAATGAAAATTGTTGCAAGTGATAATCTAGCTTAATCAGAAACATTTAAATATTACCCAAGTGATTCTGAAAAATCCTTTGAAGGTTGTCCAGTTGTCTTTATTTTGTTCATGGGTTGCTGAATTAAGTAACTGATAAGTTTCTCCATGATAATTAAGAACAGGAGACAGAATGCTTTTTTACATATATATTGGACACATAATTCAGAAATTATATTTGACCAATTAGCATTTTTGATCAGTCTTCTTCAGTTGCTGAGGGCATTACTAAATGACATTGCTAAATGAGTTGCCTGGTAATTGGAACAATGTAGGTTCCAGAAATGTGAATGTGCTATTTGTACTGTATCATGTCAATCTTGTATTCTTTTAGCCAAGTTCTCACATCATTAATTTTTAGCTCTATTATTAGATATTAGAGGGAATTGTGTTTGCAATGTTCATGAAGGACAGAGGTGTTTATTTGGTTTTGATATGAAATGGCATTTTGTCTGTATTTTAATGGTTTAGTGAACTGTGAATCTTAATGCTGCACATTAAAGCAAATTGCAGCCCCATCAGGCAGATATCTCATGTAGAGACGATTTTTATGTCTGTTGAAATAGCAATGAAGCCATTCTCTTTTTGTATCATGATCCATTTCATAGCAAATGAATACACATCTTGCAGATATGCTGTCAAAGTATTTCTGATGTTTTCACTCTGTCAAGTATTGGAATAGTAGGAAATGGAACCACATCTTGGGGAAATGTGAGGTAATTCATGATAGCGCATTGACCAGGTTTTTTCCAAATTCAGAGAGGCTACTAGAATAAAATTGAGATAATGTTTAAACCATTACTAATACTAGGCACAGAGCTAGGCTATCCCAGTCTAGCCGAGCTAGATGATATCACATACATTTAGCAACGAACTTTGCCTTGTAGTGAACTGGATCTAGAAGATATCACATGGAAATGAGTTGACAAAATAAGTCTTCCAGAAACCATGTTTACCCAAGGTTACTTAACAATCTGAGACCTGCTCAGCCTTGGTAAGGTCTGAGCAGTATAAAGAATGCTGCAGACCCAGACATTTTAATCAGTAAGAGCTGAAGAGCTGCAGAACTTAATCCTTTTTCAATGTCAAAAAGCACCTTCTTTTCTGTGTTTTGTTTATCTGACTTTGGCCTCTGACAGTTTCTTTCCCCCACGACAATCTTTAGAAATGTGTGCCTAAAGTTAAGATCTCCTGAATTTAGTTTTGTAACATTTGAACTTCTGGATCACTTTAGGGCAAGTTTTCCAAAGTATTTATGTTGTGAAAACTGCAGATGGAAGCATAGTGGGATTTTCAAAAGCAGTTAAACAGACAAGGCACTTAACTCTCATTTAAATTAATTAGCTATATTGAGCAAGTTCCCCTTGGCACTTTTGAAAGTTCCACTGCTAAGTGTTTATGTCTACATAAAAAATTATGATTTTCAGAAGAGGATGAGCATCCAGCAACTCCCTTTAAAGCTTGACTATTACAGGTTTTCAGCAGTTCTGGAAATAATAATTGTCCCTTGTTCTATGTTCCCAAATGATCCTCCCTTGTTTTGTAGTTTCTTAACAGTTCCTGCTGTCATTTATTGTAAAAAGTTTATCTCAGGGAAGAAGTGGGATCAATAGGACTAGCTTATAAAGAGAGAAAAGTAATGACATGGGTGAATCTTCTGCAAAAGTTCAAGAAACTGGAATCTTTGATACATACAATTAGTGAAAAAACTGATAGATATTTAAGACTATTGTAATTATGTTTTGTACTGCATTTACCTATTACTTTTATATTATGCAAAATAATAGCTCAAAAATACATTACAGACAAAGACTGCTGTACATTGTGGATAGCTGGGAGTGAACAAGATGACCAGAATTAACATGACTTTTCTGTTATTAAGGTCTGCATAGACAGAAAACCTTAACAGACCTGTTCAAGTGTAATAAAAGCACAGTGTCACCCTGAGGTATAGTTTCCCCTGCTCTGTCTTTTACAGGATTGTCCAAGTAGCAGTCTGAGGATATACACATATCAGCGTTTGGTTTCAATCAAGAATCAGCTAGTGAAAGGAATCTACTAATTATTCCCACTTAGCACAATCACTCATTGTGAAGTGGGCATTGGGTTAAGTGAACGGGGCTGCTTTTGGCTGAAATGAAAACAGAATATACTTTCCAGGACAGTTAATCTTCATTAATGAAGCCCACTGAACTATGTCAAAGTTAGGTCAATTCAACCTTCTTCTGCAGACTCTAATTTCAAATACAGACCAATGATATCATCAGTTCTTCAGCATTAACAGCTTTGCTCTGCCGATTGGTTCTTACTGTGGCACATTCTTTGTTAATGGAGCTATAAACTGAGTTGTCAGATGGTTGTGTTCATGGGAGAATCCCATCTTTCCACAAATTTCCAGAGATTTTATCCTCCAATGCCAGAATTTTCTCAGATATACAAGTATTTTGAAGCAATTTTAAATTTCAAACACTGGCCAATGTTTATTGGGACTACATCTCCTTTCTTAAATAGTAGTACAACAGTACTACTATTTGTACTAGTACAAAACTAATGAACAAAAACTCATTTTTTTAAAGCTTTTTGATAAATCTAGGCCACCCTACATGTGTTTTTTTTGCCTAGAAAATTAATCCAGACAATCAAGATTTTAAAACATAGGATTTAAACCTTGTAAAATCCACCTACCCCAGACATTCATTCTGGTTATTTTCTACATTGATTTAGAACTTTTTATGATTTAAGAATAATTTTTATTTGACCTTTTTCTATGGCTAACCAGTCAATAGTGTTTATATTAATAGTTACTTTATTAGGGAAAACAATTCTTTATCCAGTGAGTTTTTCAACATTCATAACTTTACATAAATTTATATGCTGGAAATTATATCTTTTTTAGTTTGTGTCAGATGTATCAGAGTGAAAAACATATGTCAATCTTTGTCAGCTAGCTTCAGAAGTGGGAATTTATTATCAGTTGCCAATGTGAGGTGAAATCTGAGGCACTTTAATGTTTTGCAAACCAATAAGAGATTTTAGGCATGTTTTTAGTCAATTAAAATACTGTAATAACTGTAAAATTAAAGGATTTTCTTTTTTTTTTTTTTTAAAATTTTCTTTATAGTAAAGTAGAAGCTCTAAAAGACAAAAGGGAATTCTCTGTACTTATCTAAGCCATCGATTCAAAATACAGTAAATGTAACCTTAGGATGCTTAATGCCAAAAAACCCCCACTGTAGACTCATGGTATTAAGTACTGATCTGGTATAAACTCACCTTTCTAATTCAAATGTGTTTAAAATTGGGACAGCTAAGCTTTATCCTGTCAGGCTTTCTGCTGGATGAGATATTGCCTGTCCATGCCATTCTAAGTCTGTGCTGGATAAGGTGGTGTCTGCTCCCCTGGTGATTCTGTATTGTGTGCTGTAATCTAGCCAATATGTAGGTACTGTCATTTTCTGAGTCATTCCAAACTTATCCACAGCTCTGGATTAATGACCATGGTTTACTGTTGCCCCCCATTATTGTAGTGTGTGACTAAATCACCAGATTTGTATTTATTCTCCTGGCAACAATGTGAAGGCAAATTGCCTTCACTATCATGCTGATTTCATCATAGCATGTTTTTTCTCACATCCAGTAGATGAAACAATAAGGGGTTATGTGGGTTTTTGGGATTTCAGCGATTAAAACCAGGAGATTGTAGTAGAGGTGAATTTTTTCTTAGTGTATCAAGTGCTCTGCTGGAGCTCTATCAAAGCTGTTTCAAACAAAACTGGGTTATTCTTGTGCTTTTTAGGAAGCTAATTGCTTAAATTATTTTCTTTTCCACAGTCACCAGATGCATTTTGCAGAGTCATCACAATCCTTGATATAAAATCTGGTTGACTTCTGGGGATTCAGGATCCCCTCCCACTGAAATCCTTGAGTGACTCTGAGGGTTCATTCACAGAATGAATGCTGCTTTTATGAGTGATTCTTGTCTCCTTGTTACCCGTGGTCCCTTGGAGTGGAGAACATCAAAGTCCGGCACGGAAGGGGCACAGAGGAGAGCAGGAATCTGGCTGCTTGCTGCTGCTTTGTTCACCCAGCTCAGTGCTGAAACTGGTGCTCTGGGGAAGGCATATAAGGCCAGCAATGCTACACTGTGATTTCCTCTCAAGTCTGTTGAAAAGTTGCTGAAAAAATAAACGTTAAAGGCCAAAATTACCCCTTTTTTATAAGCTGTCCTCATTCTGTCCTCCTCCGGAGGGAACTGAAAACATTCCTGACGCCTGAAGTTTTGTTACTGCTGTTTCGCTTATGAACACAGCCTCCAAATGAAACAAAAGTGCTAAGTACTTAATAGGCAAGAACAAGGAAAGTGCTTTGTCCTTGAGTGCTCACCACCTCACAAAGGAATGAAAGGTGGGGCTTGGAGCAACAAGGAGTGGTTCTGCAGCCCACCAGGGGCTCTGCTCTGCCCACAGCCCGGGCTCACCCTCAGCGACCTGTGCAGAACAGGGCTTTAATGAGGAGGGGCTAAGGACAGCTGGCACCAAGCTGAGTGATAATGTTGAGCAGGAAATGCTTTAAATCCAAGAGTTCCCTATTCAGATTTCATTTGCAGGGCATGCAGGAAGAATACATCGGTGAATGAAAAAAGCATAGTTTGCTAATGTGGTGCTGCAGAGAAAGCTGGGTTTTCTAAAACAAGATTGCATTGTTCTGTGCTACAAAAGGATCCCTGGACTTATTATATCAGGAGAACTGAGGCAGTAGTCATGACATCTTTTTTCATTGTTATTCAGAAAGCAGTATATACTTATTTTAATCTTCTAGAAATGCAAACAAAATACTTTTGAGTATTTCAAGGCATCAGAGGTGGAAAAGTATAAAATGTCCACATTTGTGGAAGGGATGGCATCAGAGACCATGGAACTCTTTGTTGTGCCAGAGCTGATGTATGAAGATTTAAATTTATTTCTTTACCGTACCAGAAATTGTTCTGAAGCTCACTCTGAAAATAGACTTATTTTGTAATTAAATGTTTGGGAACTACTGATATTTATATTTGCATGTGATTAACTTTGTACTGCACTGTGTATGAGGCTTTTTGCTTTTAAACTAGCCTGGAGTCAATAAATATCTTTACAGATGTCAATTTGGTCAGCAGTAAAGAGGTAAATAGAAACTAATGACACTCATCAAGCCTGTGGCATAAATGATTTATTGGACACAATCATTTAACACTTTTTTAAAGTCAGTGCAAGGGAAAGTAAGCAGGTTTCTTATTATGGTAAACTGTATTTGTGCTGTCAGCAAGTAGTGATTTATGACAAACCTGTGGCCAGGATTAGGATATTATAAATGAAGGAAAATAGAAGTCTCATTAATTTTTTATACCCACAGGTAGAAGACATGCAGTGGGCTAACAGAGAACACACTCATCCAGCATCTGTCTGCAGCCTGCCCTGTAAAGCTGGGGAAAGAAAGAAGACGGTGAAGGGAGTGCCCTGCTGCTGGCACTGCGAGCGCTGTGAGGGCTACCATTACCAGGTGGACGAATTCAACTGTGAACTCTGTCCCATCAATAAGAGGCCAAATGCCAACCGTACGGATTGCCAGCTTATCCCTATCATCAAACTGGAGTGGCATTCTCCTTGGGCCATCGTGCCTGTCTTCATAGCTATTCTCGGGATAATTGCCACCACCTTTGTGATTGTGACATTTGTCCGCTATAACGACACGCCCATCGTCAGGGCCTCTGGGCGGGAGCTCAGCTATGTGCTCCTGACTGGCATTTTTCTCTGTTACTCCATTACTTTTTTAATGATTGCAGCTCCTGATACAGTGGTCTGCTCATTTCGAAGGATCTTTTTAGGACTCGGCATGTGTTTCAGCTATGCTGCGTTGCTCACCAAAACAAACAGGATTCACAGAATATTTGAACAAGGTAAAAAATCTGTCACAGCTCCCAAATTTATTAGTCCAGCTTCTCAGCTGGTGATCACTTTCAGCCTCATATCCTTGCAGCTTATTGGAGTCTTCATCTGGTTTGCTATCGATCCACCACATACCATTGTAGACTATGGAGAGCAGAGGACACTTGAACCAGAAAATGCCAGAGGAGTTCTCAAATGTGACATTTCAGATCTTTCTCTCATTTGTTCCCTTGGATATAGTATTCTCTTGATGGTCACATGTACTGTTTATGCTATTAAAACAAGAGGGGTTCCAGAGACCTTCAATGAAGCAAAACCTATTGGATTTACTATGTACACAACCTG
Organism: Emberiza elegans; assembly: GCA_024865655.1. Taxonomy (NCBI): domain Eukaryota; kingdom Metazoa; phylum Chordata; class Aves; order Passeriformes; family Fringillidae; genus Emberiza; species Emberiza elegans. The sequence continues at coordinate 33,958,501 of JALJVW010000910.1, read as the reverse complement.
CATAATTTGGTTAGCTTTTATTCCAATCTTTTTTGGTACAGCCCAATCAGCAGAGAAGGTAAGTGATGATGTGTTTACCTATCAAAACACTGCTCTTTTTCTATTTTCATCTCTCAATAATTACAGCACTAAAACATTTTCACTCTTAAAAATGTGTAATTCTGAATGGCAAACCATCAGAATTCACAGACAATAAAGTATATGTTTCAAAAGGTAGATTTCTTATATATTAACACAAGAAACTGATTTTGATTGTTGTGTGACTGGCATAAAAATGTTGACAATTTCTCAATATAACCTTTAATGACTGTTTCTTCTAACGTTTGTTATTGCCCTTCAGTGATGCTGTGGCCTGTTACATGAAGCACTATCAATCTTTGTTATCATCTACAGATCTGATAGAACTGGTTGCATTCCACAAGTCTAAGAAGATCAACTTACATTTGTCAAAAATAATGAAGAAAAATGCCGGGGCAGAATGAAAAGAATTGCTTTTGTCTCTGGTTGACACACAAAACTTTAGAAATTTAAAAGAACCAAAAATAGAACAGCAGGAAATGAATGGTGAATGAAGTGTGTGTAAATTCATATAGGGCATAATTCACTAATTATTATATCAATGCAAACAGAAAACACTTTCCTGATAATTTAATAAGAAATGAAATGATTGATGCAAACCACATCAGACATGTGACTCTCCTCTGTTTTAATGGGAAGGCAGAGGTAAATGTCAACTGTGTGAGTATTTATTGAGGTGACAGTGGTGAAAATGACAAGTTAGGCAGGGAAAAGGAATAATACTAACATCAATCTTCAAAACTGCAAATATTTGATATATGGAAATTCTTAAGAAATTAAAGTTAACAGTCTTTCACATGAATTCTTGTCTTTCCTTCTAGCAGGTTTTGTATAATGTTTTCAAATATTCATTTTAATGCAATTGGAAAAGTCAGCATGTGTTCACTTATAATTGTGGAAAGGTTTGACATGTATCTGGTTTAGAGGGCACCCTTGTCTGTGGAATTAAAGAACAGTTCTGTATACCTTGATGGAACACTTTCTAATTCAAGCAGGAAGAATTGTATGGGGCAGAGAATGTGGCAAAAAAATATTTTCCTCCCTAGAAATTGAAGCAGGCTTACTGAATTGGATCAGGCTTATTTTCATGGCTTTTTGGATTAAGTTGAGGAAGTTGTTGCCTTAGGTTTTAGCTTTTATATTTTTCAGCTTCTCTACTGCTTTAGTGTGTGGTTCTGTGCTTCATATTAAGGAATGGTAAAATCTCTTCACAGAGTAGCTAGACAGAACAATTCCTTTTCTAGCTGGGGACCAAAGACAACTGATCCAAATTTCAGGCCCAAGAGCATAAACAATGTGGACTGAAGAAAGAAAAACAAGAAGGATGGGACTTCATAACCTAAAGCTATAATTGGATAATTAACTCCAATATGCAAATGGACTAGAACTTATAAAAGTGAGAGACCTCATGACCAGTGGTCCATTTTGTGACCATTTTGGGTTTCAAGTTGGGTGTAGCCCTGGTTTATCTCTTGTATTGCCCAAGGTGTGTCCAATGAAGCCTTTTAATAAATACCTACTTTATTCTTTAATTCCGTTTAGTGTTCTAGGTCAGCCTTGGCGAGGCATCAAAGTGTTTACCAAGGTAATGGCTTATGACAGATAGAGCAAGTTAAAAAATACCATTTGACATAGGAGAACATGTTTAGGTAAATTGGGGGTTTTTTGTATTTGTAGGCTTAAGTCACAAAAATGTTTTGTTGTATAAATATGTGATATTTTTAACAGCTTAGTGTGGTCAGGTTTATTGCAAGTACTTGAACCAAAATAATTGAGTCTTGAAATAGGAAATATTTCTCTGCTGGTAATCATGCAGTGACTTTGACTTAGACCATCAGTTCACCTTGGCTTATAGTAAAGGATGATTTAGTTTCAACCTTAAAAGACAAGATTAATTAACATCTCTTTTGCATTTAATTTCTGAAGCCCAAGACTGAACACACAAATGATGCTAAATCACACAGCTTCTAACATTAAATTTCACTTGTTAACTGCCATTTTTTCTTTCTAAATTATTTGTTTTTCTTTCCTCTTTATGGAGAGAAAAAGTGCTCATATAGTATCTCTGTAATTCAAATAATTCTTTCCAAAGTGCTTCTTCTTTTTGCTGCAAATAAAACATGCTTCCACACAGAGTTTTACAGACATCTTCATAAGAGTTAACATATTCCATACAATTTAAATTCTTCTCTGAATGGGATAAAAATGTGTAAATCTTACTGCACACATATGAATGGTCTGAATAAACTTACAGTTTCTCAGTTGATGCATAACACCATATCAGCATTATAAAAACAAGCTAGTGTATTCTAGAATATTTTACTTGAAATTTGATATTATGATCTTTTTGGAGGATGAAACAAATGAAAAACTTACATGGACTTTTTTTGGTGGTTACTTACATTGCAGTTATTTAAGAATCCTGAAATTTTTTTTTTAATGGCTTGAGCTTACTGAGAGAGAAAAGAGCAATAAAAAGCTGGGGATTTTAAAGTGCTATTTTAAAGCAATGTTTCCTTTATGAAATGTTGACAGTAATAAATTTATCATGACATTCATTACTTGCCAGGGGTACTTCCAGTTGCTAACTTTAGATACACTTCTATTTGAATAATGAGTGCTTAAAACTTTTCCAAAATGTTTTGAAGTTTTCCTAGACATTAGCAGTGCTTGTAATAATAGCAGAAGTTACTAAGCATTTCTTGAAAAAGAGGCTGTGCACTTAAGTATTCAATTAAGACTAACTAAATAACAAACCTACTGAACAGGTTTTATTTCACTGTCAATATCACTGTTAAACAAAAAAATGTACCATCAATGCTGAAAATAGATGTCTAGATCCAAAACTCAAAGCTCACCCTAGAAAACTTGCCCTTACATTTAGTGGCCTTGAGGATCAATTCAAAAGCATAGGTTTCCTAAGAGATTCTGTAAATAGTCTGGAGGAGTGTAAATATGTAGAGTCAGCACAAGTACATAAATTGAGTGTTGGCATCAATCAAACGTCAAATATGCATGATGAAGGTAATTTAAATAAGCATAAGTACTTATCTGCAGACAGACTAGGAATCTTGATGATACGTGCTTGCTGTGAAGCACAGAATGGGAAACTGCTCTCTTTCACTCATGAAGAATCTTGGGTCTCTAGCTGGTGAATGCAGCTGAGTTAAATGTCTGAATTTGCATGCACTGACATACACATAAGAGAAAACAAAGTAAAAGTTAAGGTAACTCAACAAGATGCCATGGGAATATGTTTGTTTCTAGTCTTGACTTTTGAATTATTTTTTACGGCCCTTTATAACAAATGCTGTTTTTTTAAAATTTGTGTTATCTTAGTTTACATGTAAATTTGAAACTAATATAAAATTGAGAAAACTACTGTATATTATTGAAGCAATTATACAGGTACATATATACAGAGATAACTAAAAAAATGTTAATGTACCAATCCAAAATAACCTGGCATAATTTAAGCTTGGTAGCTTGTATTGATCTCCACATTTATCCATTTGTCCTATTCAAGCAATAATATAAATAGCAGAATATAAATGTCCTGTGGTACTAAACACGCTATTTTGAGGTTGTAACTCTTACAGATGTCCTGAAGAGAAAATATGAACATTTACTTTAGGTTCTGTGTGATTTTTTTTTTTTGGTCTTGTTCATGATTTTGTCCCTTCGTGTTCATGCCTGTTTTGACAGCTCATTCTTCATGAAAAGAACCTACAACAAAAAAATTAAATTTTTCCAGTTTGTCATTAAACTGAATGACAAATGGCCTCCTAAGACATAAACCACAAATTTTCTAACACATTAATGTCAGTGAAGTGTTTTAGAGGCAAAGGAGAGAAATTCTGTGAGAAAGCATTCTGTGAATATAGCTTTTCTCTATGTCATGCACATGTATATAGCCACACACTGGAAGTACTGGAATCATCTAGGATAGAGATGTCTGAAATGTCATAATGACTGGAATGCCACTGAAAACTATGTTGAATAGCTGGGTGATTAAAGCAGGTGTTTGAATTCCTGTGTAAAATTAATTTAAAATGGCAGATTACACTAAAACCTTCTGAGGCTAGATGGCTGTCTGAAGCACAACCCTATTTAATAAACTGCACTTTGTAAATTCCCTTCCTTTTAGCATTTTTGACAGATGGATAAATCATGTTTATCCACAGATTGTTATCACACATCATTATTATCAGAAATAATTAACTATATTAATCTGGAAATACTTTGCTTGAATGGGAAGATGAATACTTGTTCCCCATACTGTGAATGAAGAGATGTTGCATTTTCTGCTAAGGAAAGGCCATAAAAACACTGAATAATTTCTTTCATCTCCTCCAACTGGAAGCAATTACAAGGTGTGATCTAACAAGGCAGATAAATTTTAATGTATTTTCAATTATTCTGACAACTCTGACCTCTCTTTTCATATCTGCAATATAGAAAATTGTAATTTTATAACAGAAATTTTCTCATAAGTTATTATCCTTATGATCTTACTATTCCAGCTCTTTTCATGCTGTATTTATTGTTCAATGGATCTTATGCTTATATCCATCTTTATTAGTAACACTTAAAGAAGTTAGAAACAATACCAAAAGTATTCCATTAATTTGACTTGTAAATTACTGCTGTAATTGTCAAGATAAAGAAATTCAGTTCTCAGTGGGAGGAAGAGCTAGTTCCATCAGAGTAGTAATAATACATGCTCATCAGTTTAAAGAAAACAACTACTAATTCTAGTTCAGGTAGAGACTTCTTCCTTCTCCCATATTTCTAAAAAAAGTATGGAAATCATCTTTTGTGTGTGTTTATGTTATGAATTCTTGATGAAATATATTCCTTTGACTGCAAGAAAACAGCATCTTAATGATTCCTCAGACTGTATTAATGAAGGGCACAGCACTGAGCTTGTTCTTCACCTCAAAGCATTCTCTTCTAATCCTGATTTTTGTGTGGAGATCTTAGCTCTGCAGGTAGTCTGTGCAATACACATCATAGGAAAAAGTCCAGAAAAGCAACTTATAAATTTAGCATTTCTTTCATTTTATGAATAAGTTTTGGCTTGATTAAACTGGAATCTCTGCTGCCAACACTGTGCATAGCATGAGGAATAATCTGAAGGTTATTTTAAACAGTTTCTCATTTTCCTTATTACAGGAGCAGAAGTTAGAAGAGTGCTGAAGTTATACATTCCACATTCAGCAGTGTATCATTGTTCAAAACTCAATTTATGTGCTCCTAATGGTTTTTTATTCAGATTTTTTATAATATGGGAGTACTTGCAAGATTATAAAAAAACTATCAATATTTGAATTTTTGCATGTCTGAAGTACAAGATTCATAAGGAGCAATTCAGAAAACTGGACTTGTTTAGCTTGTTTCTACAGCTTTTTGTAGCAAGAAGGGTGCTGTTTTTCTCCTAAGTAGCAAGTGATAGGACAAGAGAAAATTGTGTCAGGTTGTGGCTGGGCACATTTAGGTTGGATGTTCGGAAAAATTTCTTCATTGAAAGTGTGGTCAAGCACTGAACAGGGAAGTGGTGGTGTCGCTGTCCCTGGAGGTGTTTAAAAGACATAGATGTGGCACTTCGAGACATGGTTTAGTGGTGGACTTGGCAGTGTTAGGTCAATGGTTGGATCTGATGACGTTAGAGGTCTTTTCCAACCTAAATGACTGTATTTGGAACAGAAAATTAGTTAAAATTCACCAGATTATTTGACAGAAATATCCTTCCCTCTCGCAGGAAATCATATTAGGAATGGAGAAACTTTTCATCCTTCTCATTTCATGTTTTTTCAAATGTAAAATTTCCTGAGATAAATTATTTCTATGCTTCATAATTTCCTCCAACTTTTGACCTAATCCTTGGCAGAAATTAGAACTTTGTTGTTCTACTGTAGAAGCAGAGTGTTAAAGAGATGTGAACAAGAGTGTGACCAAATCGCAGTTTATTGCCCAGTCTTCCTCTGCTCCCTTTCTGTCTGAGAGGAAGGAAGTTCCTTGCTTCTCTTTTTGTTGCTGAGGCAGCATGTTTCCCTCCAGCTGGAAGATACTCAGTGCACTGCAGGCCATGGTCATTGCTGGGTCATTGCTGGGTCGTTGCTTGTTCACCCACTGGCTCTACAAACCATTTCACCAGCCCCCAAATCACTTCTGCCTCCCATGAGCTGCTGTTAGAGGACAGAGGAGTAGTCATTACTTCTGGGTGGCAGCATAACCTCCAAAAGGTACCTATAATGAGAAACCAGTCAAATACAAAGATCCTCTTTTCTTCCAAAAGTTGCTTTGTGGGAACCCATTCCAAAAATTCTTTCTTAGGAAAATAATGTGATTATTTTTTTTTTAAGCTTATTAGCTGATATGTGAGACAAAAGTGATGGATTGGGTAATTTAAAATATTGTAGGCATTTTCAAAGTTTTTTTTTTTTTGAGTTTCGACCTTTTCTATCCTTGTAAGCTTAAATTGAAATTTGGAACTGATATTTAAAGAGCATAATTTCACAAGTTTTAAACTCTTTCCACTTTGTTAAACTGAAAAATATCTGGACTGTTGACTGTAACACCAGCCTTGCATTTAAAAAAAACACTTATGAAAAGATTCTTGATGAGTTTTTGGGCCAAGTACTTTTTAGAAAATACTACTTTTTAAAATTTCTAGCCCTGTTTAGATTTTTTTATTATTCACATGGTGTGTACCTGAGTTTCAGGAAGTGTTCTTGCTGAATGACTGTGCTGAATGACTGGGCAAAGTTAAAGCGTATGTAATTTTAAAGACTGGACTTTATTGTTTTAAGATACGCCCATTGCCTTTAGAATGGGATTTCATTTCATTTCATTTCATTCATTTCATTAATGAAGCTGCAAGGATTTTGAGTATGCATGCTGAGCACTGATTTTAATTACAGAATTCACAGAATGAACCAGGTTGGAAAAGACCTTTAAGATCATTTAGTCCAACCTATGATAAGTTTTCTAGGACGTATCACAAAGACAGACAACTCCAGCTTTTCCAATAAAGAAGTGGAGTATTTAGTAAAATATATATGTTATTTTTTTTAGACCAGTGAGTTTCTAATGTGTCCACCTGAGGGTTACAAATCCTTTTCATTTCTGCAAAGCTGCGTGTCTGTTCCAGCATGAGCACTGAGCTGGCATACCTAGCTGTATACATTGAAAAGATGTGCACCTGCCACATAATGGAAAACACTGGCATTTTGCTTGTCTGACATGTTTGCTTCTGGCCCCATCATGAATGATGTCTTTTCTCCCAAAGTCAGGAATGAGCTGCCAGAAAAATTAAATTTGCCTGTGATCAGCATCCTACCCCATCCTGGGGAATGTCAGAGAGTTGGTAACATGTAGATGAAGATGAAATTGTGTGCTAAAGAACTTTAAATAGATCTTTTTGGCTACTTGCTGGCTTCTGTGATAAATAATTAATTCTTACTGAGAAGCAGAAATAATTTTGTGAAGCACAGATAGCTAAATAACTCATTTTTTTTTGTTAAAAAGATCAATAATCACAGAAAGAAGTAGCAATAAAGAAGTGGAGTATTTAGTAAAATATATATGTTATTTTTTTTTAGACCAGTGAGTTTCTAATGTGTCCACCTGAGGGTTACAAATCCTTTTCATTTCTGCAAAGCTGCGTGTCTGTTCCAGCATGAGCACTGAGCTGGCATACCTAGCTGTATACATTGAAAAGATGTGCACCTGCCACATAAGGGAAAACACTGGCATTTTGCTTGTCTGACATGTTTGCTTCTGGCCCCATCATGAATGATGTCTTTTCTCCCAAAGTCAGGAATGAGCTGCCAGAAAAATTAAATTTGCCTGTGATCAGCATCCTACCCCATCCTGGGGAATGTCAGAGAGTTGGTAACATGTAGATGAAGATGAAATTGTGTGCTAAAGAACTTTGAATAGACCTTTTTGGCTACTTGCTGGCTTCTGTGATAAATAATTAATTCTTACTGAGAAGCAGAAATAATTTTGTGAAGCCCAGATAGCTAAATAACTCATCTTTTTTGGTAAAAAAAGATCAATAATCACAGAAAGAAGTTTGTGACAGACCAGAAATGTTTCATAAAGATAATATTGAAAAAAATACCTTAGCTACTATATTTTTAGGATTCAGATTCACCTCACAAAAATATTGATCTTTTGGCTCTGATTTCTTTGGTGCTAAAAATCTGGTTGTCTTCAACAAGTGCAGTTTAAGATAAATCCTTCCAGAATTTAAAATATCTTAGGGTTTTGGGGCACTGTAAGGGCTGGTTTAATTTGCATAAAGTAAAACCAGTGATAACACAAACCATATGGAAAATATCTTTAGGCAAATTTATCACTTAGTCAAAAATGTTTGTAAGTAGACAGGAAGAGAGATTTTTTTCAGCTAAGAATGATTTGATAAACGCACATCCTGGAGAAAAATAAAAGCTACGGCTAAGAGAAAGTTAATTGGAACTATCTTTAACACTTATACTCTTGTTAAGACAAATAGAAAATCTTTAAATAGAACACTCTAGAAATTGTGTGGAACTATTTCTGGGATGCTCTTGGGAAACTTCATGTTCTTGCTAGCTCTTGGAAAGCTGGAATCAGTACATCAATAGCCTTTGTTGTGTATTTAATGAAGCTTGTGCCTTACTGAAAGCAAGTAAACACATGTATGAAAGACACAAGAAACAAACTAATGGGAGTTTTAGCTTGGCTCTGAGTAGATACTCAGCTTCTTGTCTTTCTTATCTCCTCCTACAAGAATTCCAATTTTGCATAGGATTCATGCCAGTATAATTTGACCTTACAGATAGGACAGAATGCTGTGGACTGGTAAATTGTCATGCATAGGCTTAGCCTAAATAGCAATGCTTGCACAAGCTCATCACCTGCCTCATCTTGAACCTGACACCCCACTGGTGAACCTGATCCCCATTAGGTGATCAGCACCTGATGAAAGCCATATTGCCTTGTATTTCCTTTGGACAAATAACATTTTGAAGGACAATTATGATGACTCAACTAAAGTGTTTGCTGAGCAGCATAGGTTGATGTATGTTTCAGCCCCTTGTGACCATTCTGTTAAAGAATTGTCATAATTTGTACAGCTGGGAAGATGTCAGTAAATTGGGCTACCTATCAAAATACAAGATCCAGACAAAAAAAAAATCTAATGAGATATAAGCCCAGTAAAATTCATAACAGAATTGATAGATTCAATAAAATTCTAAAATTTCATGTAAGGGACAGTGAATTTTAAATTCATGTCTCATATAGATAGAAATACCAGAAACAAGAAATGATGTAAATCTGATTTCACCATGACTAGTGAGCTTTATGCTTACTCTTAAAAGAAAAAACTAATTTTATTACGGGAGAACTATTTCAGTAGATTATTAATACTAAATATGCATGTGTGTGTGTGTACAAGTACTTATTTTCACAAAACTGTGAGCTCTCTGGCACAAAACAAAAATAGCTAGTATAGAAGGCCCAGCAAAAGCAACAATTTTAATACATATATAAGAAATTTCTATTTAAGGAAAAAAAAAAGAAAAACAAAACAGAAAGCTTTAATTGGTCATATAAACCTATATTTTTAGGTTTAACATTCAGTTTGCAGTGAATCTTCCTGACAGGGAATGAAATGACAATAGGGAATAGAGAGATTCATGTAAGCTCATCCAAGAGAGTCAAAATTTAAACATAGCAGAAAATATGGGTTTTTTTAGTACTCCAAATAAAAATAGATTAATTATGAAATATTTTCTTAAGCTTAGACATTTAATTTCAGTGTGTACATAGATTTTGAATTTTTATTTTCCTAAAATGGTGATTTCCAGACTTGAGAGTAATCAAGTCTGGAAATCAAATCATAATCAATCAATTTACCAGAAACATGACCCTAGTAGAATGGTCAAATGATTGTTTCCATGGTGATTATGAAGGTCACGTTCGTTTGATATTGTGAAGCATGTGGGTGGGATTGAAGTGGTGTTATTGGTCTCATTGATAGAACTGATGACACAGCACCTGCATGAATCTATTTTCTACAGAAAACATCTTTAGTTCTTCAATTGTACAGTAAGAATAAATGAACAATGAAGGGAAGAAAAGAAAAGTACTTGATTTTTTCCCCACTGAACTCAGATGGAATAGATCAAGAGCAGCTATTCACAGGTATTGTGAATGCCATTCATTCAGGTACTGCAGAACACTTCCCAATTACAAAATAACAAGGTCAGAAGGAGATTAGAAGAGACTAGGGCAACTACTTACAAGATGGTGTTCAATGGAAAATAAAGGAAAAGATTTTTAGCTCTGATGCTGAGGAACACACTACATTTTGCAAATGTCTTTTCCAGAAAGTTAGAAGTCATAATTGAATGAGGTATAGCAGAAGAGCTCACAGCAGGCAAGGCATCTATCTCCTAATCTAGTCATCAAAAAGACACAGGCAAACCACTGTGGCATGATGCTGAAATTGGTCCCAAAGCCCAAAACTGCTTTACAAACAGTCTCTGTAAGGGAATTGTTTGCACCATATGTTTTCCTTAAGAACTGATCTGTTGAAAGGGTGCTTTAGATTATGGTACAAACTGAAGCAGCTTCTTCCAGAACACATGAACCTCCTATCCTTTTGAGCCATCACACTGCATAAAATTTTATTGATCTACAAAGATCACATACCTCAAGGCTTCCAGATCCCAAGTTGTGAATGTCTCTGCTATTTCTCCAAACTATTTGCCTTGTCAATGAGGCTTGTAATTTCTTTGTTTCCAACCACCACCAAAGATATAACCTTTGTCCTTTTCAACCTCCAATTTTTTGCTGTTTAAATCTTTTGCTGTTTAAATCCTCTCATTTCCCTGCTTGCTTACTTGTTAATTTGTTCAAGAGACAGCAGTCATTGCAGCCAGTGCTGCTTTTCTTTCCATATCCCAATATCTTAAATCCTTGGCATCTAATATCCAAATTCCTAGTTTTTTCTGTGTGAATTAGGACTTAAACTCTCAGCTTATCTCTGTGTCCCTTCCTCCTCTCCCTCCCTGATATCAATGATGGCAATTTAGTTATTGCTGTTTGCTACTTTCACTCTTAAATTTAGATGGTTTTACAAACATTTCACCCTTCCCCTCCCCTTGCATTCTCAAATTTGATCAAGTTCTATTTCCTTTGTTTAGTGCTCTACTTCTGAAAGGTTCTGGTAAAGCCACAATCAAGTGAGTGAGAGTCTTGCCAGTGATGTCAAGATACATTGATACCTATGCTGTTCCTTTAATACTTTGTCTGTATGCATCCCATCTATGTCTCAAGCCACTAAAAGCTTTTCTAAAGGGACCTGTGTGAGCTGGAATTTTGTGCATCTGTGTTATATAAGAATATAACTGTGGAATTTGACATTATGGTTTTCATTTTTTATCTAAAATGTAGGTCATATTTGACTTGGCTTAAAATTGAGCTGGCTGTCCTGTACTTTTGTGTAGTTTTAATAGCCCATGTGTTTTTGCATTCTCCTGCACACAAGGAGAAGGCATAAAATATACATTACAGATAGTTCTAGTTTTCTAAGCACCCAAAACAGGGAAAGTGTTGAAAGTGTTGAGTACATTTATGTCCTTAAACAGTGCTTTAGCAGAACAGCTTTTAAACACAAGGGAGGCATAAAAGGAAGACAGAGAAATATGTGGTGTGCTTCCTCCTCTTTCCTAGGCAGAGATGTAACAAGCAGATCTGGTTGACTGACTGTTTCTTTGAGGGTTTTTTGAGTTTCTCTTTCTCTTTGCACCCATGTAGCTCTGTATGAAAATTTGGCAGGTAGTTGCTAGACTGGGGGCTAGAGGGAAGCGCTGTCAGCTGGCATTGCTCCAGCTGCACTTGCTTGGAGAAGGTGGTTCAGAGCCAGACATTTTTGGATTTGACTATATTCATTTCTTCTCAAGGTCACCAGAATATAACAAGGAAATGTCAAAACTGCAGTTGAGCCTCTTCTGTATGACATAAGTTAATGCAGTTTCTACACCTCACTGCTGGAAAAAGTTATTTGTGTTTCAAAACACTGACAGTAGGCTGAAGATCTACTCAGTGGAATTTTTGTTTTAATTGCAATGAAGAGATTTTTAAGTGCTGTCAATTTCATCTTATGGAGTGCACTAATATCTTTCAGAGCATTGTTTGACTATAAGCCTAATTAGTAATTTCTGTCTCCTCTACATGAATGAAATAAAGGCTTCTGTAAAATTACACTAGACTTTTAACCTAAATGAAAGGATTAAGCCTGATTTTATATGTCATCTGAATATTAACACAAGGTCTTTGGGCCCCTCTTCCTGCTTGTGAACACAGGCATTCCTCTTAAAGTTCTTGTGCGCACAGGTTGACAGAAGTCTAGATCCCCACAGTTGTAAAATGAAACCATCAGCACCTCTCCAACACATGTAATGCCTGAGAGACGGTGCCGAGACCTATTTTTTACTGCAGTTACACTACCATGCTGTTTAAAATGACAGAGTATAAGCAAGTAACTTAGATCTAACCTGTCAGGTTAGCCAGAAGTGATGTGATTCTGAGCAACAGAGTGCTTATTTTCTCAGTGATTTTTCCTTTTTTATTCTAGTTTTTTCAGTGCTGGTAAACAATACTCTCCTTCCTACTAAGCCACCCACTTGGGTGAAGTATATTTCACAAGGGCTCCAAACTTTATGCCTTATTGCCTTCCTGTTGAAATCACTTTTTCAATATATTCACAGCTCATCTCTCTTTTTTCTTCCCTTAACCAAGGCCTGTTTTACTTATTTTGAAGATTCACACTGTTGTTGCTTAGGAAACTTAAGTGTGCATGTTTTCTTACTCAGGTGATGACTGTTTTTTGCTCACAATCTAATTAACTGTGAGAGTAATATCTATGTTAAAAAAAATAAAGAGAAAAAGAAAAAAAAAGCCTTCTGTTACATGCTAGAAGTTTCAAGTACTTAGGTTTGTCAAAGAACATTAAGGAAACTAGAGTACATGCAATTTCCAAAGATGGGCCCTTGTTGTCCTGTTTCCTTACACAAGTCTCCCCCAATGCAGCCTATTAAAAACATACTTGTCTGCAGTTTCAGATATCATGTCTGCTTATTTCAGATGAATAAACAGCTAGCAGGAAATGTAGCTATTTCAGAGATACAGAACTGTTGTTGAGGAAATATTTTAACAAACAGATTGTGTTTAGGGAGCCATTGTGGCTGGAGACAACCTTAACAAAAGAAGCTAATTTTCTTGGAAAACCTAGGAGTCTAATATTTTAATATACCCAAGATATTCTGCTGTAACTTCAGCCATCTAGCACTTGATTTCCTAATTCTGACAATTTTGTATCCACTGTATATGCAGTTCATGCAAAGTCCAGCTCCTTTACATTATTTATCTGTGCTCCATATGCAAAAATGACATATTTCCTTGTCTTTGTTTTGATATATTCAGTTGTCTTTAAGATTACTGAACAATTTTGAGAGGAAACAAAGTATCCAGTAGCTGTTCTGGAATGTTATGGAGGCAGCAGATTTCTGTTTTCACTGAACAACCTTCCTGGACTTTTTTCAAATGAGTGACTAGCTAAAGATTATCATGAGAGGTCTCCTAGGACTGCATAGGGAGAATGTTTTAATAATGGCTTGCTTTTTTATTCCTGTGTTCTGATTTGGTTATGCAAATGAGGAGAAAGTAGCTGTCAGTAGATGGAAAATTATGTGTGCATATTGTATGAATATTGAATTAATTCTCAGCAAGTGGTGTTTGGATCACTTATAACATTAATTAAGGTGGGCAGGATATTTGGTGGAGTCTTTGCCCTGAAAGTTTGCCATTTGGACAAATTTTCACATGATCACTGAACAGAAAATGTTGCTGCTTTGTACATAGATCCCAGTTTTTTTTGCAGCATGGGAATGTCCGGTCAGTGGTCTTCATTTCTGTTGGCAGTATTCCTGCAAGTCCAGCATGAAGATCTACTTTGAAATTTCAGTTTAATTAGCAGTTTTCCATGTTGGTTCAAGGTATGTTAAGCCACTTTTTTGAGTCTCTATGGGAAAATATAATTCCATGATGCTCTGTAGCATGTTTATGAAGCTACTGTTCTGGGAAATATGAGACCAAGATCCTCCATTCTCAAGAATGGTTATGAGGCTAACCAATAAAATCTTAATAATATTTATGATGTAAAAGGATGCCACTACCTCTTCTGTCTCTCATAGCTCTAGTTTGATTTTTTTTTTTTTTCTTTCAAGGGCCTGAAAAAAAATATATTATGCAGAGATAAATAAAATACTTGTTAATTAAAAATGGTTAACATGATTGAGTTTTTCTGTGGGCAAAACTAGAATAAATGCATTTGATTCAATCCCAACCAATTTTTAAATTATAGCTCATTTGCCAAGTTGGAGGTAAAAAAATTGTCATTGACTCAAGTTCACTATCTTGCATCCTTCCTTCATGGAGTGCTATATACAATATTCTCCACCATCCCTAAGGGAAGCACAGCCTTCAGCTACAACTGCTTGTTAATGGGAACTGATGACTAACATAGAAAAATTACACAGCTCCTTTCCCAGGAGATGAAGGATATCTCAGGATATCTGCACTGAAATGATGGCTGCCCTTGAATCTGTTAGTGACATTAAGAAATGTGACAATAGTCTTTGTTACTGTGATTCCACACAGAATTCAGTGCAGTCCTTGCTAAATCTGCTGGCACCCAGGGCAGTTCTTGTTTGCTGCAGCTCTGCCTGGTGTTCCCAGGCAGCTCAAGTCCTCAACAATTTGATATAGCTTCATCATCAAAAACTCAGATGTACCTGAATATGAAAATACAGAATGGGTGCTCAGCTGTAACTCTGAAGGGATTCTACTATGGTAGGAGTTCTGTCTATCCAATGGATAAGTGTTTTCGAATTTCAGGAAAGTGATAAGATAAAACTGTGAGATGGGATCAAAGAGGAATAAGAGCAAAGCATGTACTAGGTTAAGGCGGATGGATAGTGAAAACTAGGGACAGAAGTTTAATTGTTTTGTAGAAGTGTATTTCATGTAATTTTGATAATAATTTTAGAATGTGTGTTCTCAGAGGCAAAGGGTGGAGTGTCGTGGTTTGAGAGGAGGTAAGTGTTCTGGCATATGCTGTGGTCAAGCCAATAGGTGTTCAGATTTGAATATTGGCACCTGGTGGCCACTGGGGGCATGGATACGCCCCTGAGAACACAGGGATTAAAAGCAGGGAACTCCCAGGGGGAAGCTCTCTTGGGTTCTGGTGGGGAAAAAGTTTGGACCTCCCTGAGCCCAGCTGCTGCTGTTGGGCAGGGGAGAGGAGAGGAAGCCACGCGGCCGGGTGAGGTAGGCCTGGCCCCAAGGATGGAGGGGTGGAGGAGCACCGAGAGGCAGAGAGAGAGAGAGACGGAGAGGGATGAGAGAGAGACGGAGAGAGACAGAGAGAAATGAGACGGAGAGAGGAGAGAGAGCACCAGTCTGTGCCAGTGCCACCTTGAAATTCGATAGCACACCGGTGCCAGTGCCCGCAGGGCAGTGTGGGAGTCCTGGGCAGGCAGAGCCTGAGATTTTAACCCCTTTCTCGAATAATGGAAACCTTACAAATACTGATCCTCCTGGATCTGAATGAGGAGATAGAGATGAAATGGAGGAGGAAATGGGCAAGTGTGATGAAAGTCCGTGCAAGTGAAAGATGTCTGAAGAGTGGAGAAGAATCTTAGGTAGGAAGAGATGATGGAGTGGTCTTGGCTGGACTTTTCTTGTATAGCCATGGACAGAACCATGTTTCCTGTGACACAGACACTGCATCCAGGGGGAGGCGATGGCTCAGAGCCAAGAGGGTTCAGTGTTGAGACCCCTTGGCCCCAGGGGGTGAAATTTGGCGGGGACAGGTGTCCCCAAAGGTGAGACTGTGCTCTTTTTGGAACGGGATGAAGCATCCTTAAAAGGAAAACCCTAGAAGCAGCTCTGGTCCATGTGCAGTGGTGAGAGCACTGGACATGGAAGGAAGATGTCACGATGGCAAATGTTCTCCGAGTGACATGGAAACACACGAGGTTTCAACTGTGTTTCCTGGAGAAGCCTATGGCACAAAGGATTCCTCTCTTCATGATGAACTGAGAATTGATTATCTAAAGGGTTGGTGATGGACCGAGAGTTGGTGATCTGAGGGATGGATGTAGTGGATGTATTGGAAATTTGGTGGGGGGAGGAGGAAATGTTTCTGGAAGGTTTTCATTTTTTTCCTGTGTGTTTCTTTTTACATGTAGTTGTAGTTTAGTTCATAAAGTTTTCTCTTTTTTTCTATTTCCAAGTGGGAGCCTGCTTTGCTTATTCCAGCTCACATCTCACAGCAGACACCAGGGAGAATGTATTTTCATGGGGGCACTGGCATTGCACCAGCGTCAAACCATGACGTAATTTTATAATGAGTACAGGACCTGAATGCAGAGGAGTCAGAGGCCAAATTCTTGAGTGCCAATGCACATCACTGTGGTGTGTTATACACTCATAAAAGTGTGGTGGTAGATCGCAAAACAACCATTCATTCTGCAGATACACAGAGAAGCCTTCACACGTCTGTCAGAAACCAAGAATCTAACAATATTAAAAAATATATAAATTATTTTAAAAGTGCATAATATAATTTTTAGTGGTAGAAAAAAAATTGTAAGTAAAAAATATCATACTTGAAGGCTTAGTGTAGTCTCTAGTGATTAATAATGAAGAGAAGGACTTCAGAGAGTAGCTTTTTCTATGGCTAGGCCTATTTCATACCTTCCTCTAAAGCAGCTTGCTTTGGCCACTCTTTAAATCATGGTATTTGACCACATGGATCACACTTTTCATCCACTCTGGTAACTTCTACATACTTTAACATTTTAAAAAAATGAGGTAGTATATAGTTCTTATTTATAGTATATAGTTCTCAAAATAA
The DNA here is from genome assembly GCA_024865655.1 of Emberiza elegans. Lineage (NCBI taxonomy): Eukaryota > Metazoa > Chordata > Aves > Passeriformes > Fringillidae > Emberiza > Emberiza elegans. The sequence continues at coordinate 33,941,445 of JALJVW010000910.1, read as the reverse complement.
AATAGCTATTTGTAGTAGAATAGAACGGTGGGGTTTTTTCATGTCACCATTTTTCCCTTCTTATTGGTTTCCCATTATATGCCATTGTTGTTAGTGTTTATGAGCTCCTGAAAAAGCTTTTATGAGCTTTGGAATTTTTGTTCTCCATCTGTTTTTTACAGCCCTGCTTTATGTGAGAGATCTGATCAATCATTCCATACAAAAAATAATATAATAAAACTAAATGCCATCACCTCACCCACAATCATTAGGTAGCTGTGGTTATAAAAAATATTCCTTCATATAGAATCATGTCTTCATTTCTTCATGTCTTTTTCCTGAAGTTTGAAATTTGTATTCTCTGCAGTTAAAAAAATATGCATCTGTAAACATGCTGTGATTTTCCACTTGCATAGCAACAGTATACTTTTTAAGTGGAGACAACAAATGCTCAATTATTTGTGATTACTCCAAGATGCTTTCATCTGATAATGCAAACCACTGTGTTTAATACCTTTCAAATGCATAATGTATGACTTTTCATCCTAGTGGAAGCTTTTAGGTTTTATGCAGTTCATGAGATTTCCTAATCTGACATAATTGTTGTGGCACCAACAGTTTGAAAAGTACCTCTTCTTTTAGAGGAGTCTCCTAATCTACAGGGGGCCTGTTCTGACAGAAAAGTGCTGTGTGGCTTGTGGCTGACTGCTTAGTTACTGCCTTGGAAGTAAAATGGGGACACAGCCTCCCTCACTTGACCTTTCTTCTGGCTTTGTCTGTCTCAGAGAAGTTTTTTTTTTCTTAAAGGGCTTGTGTCTTGGTTTTAGCTACAGCAGAGTTAATTTCTTCTCAGTAGCTGTTTCAGTGCTGTGGTTTTTAAAAATATTAAAAATGTATGATTACTGTAGGAAAACCAGTTTGCGGAGTATTTCAACAAAAAAGGTACATGAGATAAATGCTCACATGGTATTTGTACAGAGTCGGTGGATAGAGATCAATGAATAAAGAAATGTGCGCAAGATCACAGTGACGCCCTTGTAAGGGAGCTGGATAATGCAGTTTCCTTATGGCAGTACTTGTTCTCCAGACAGATAAACTGGGATTTATCTGACAGTATGCAGACATTCGGGTATGTGAACACAGTCCCTCTAGGTTTCTAGTCAATATGATGAGTTCCAAGTCCAGGTTCTTACTAGAAATTGCATTTAGAATGACCATAGAAATGTCAGCGTCCACCTGCCAAAGGCTTGTCTGTCATCTTTTACATTTACAAGTGCAGTATTTATCAAACATGTCTCTGAACATGCAGTGTATGGAAGCTTTCAAATATAAAAATGAATGTCCCAATAGCACAGAAGCTACCCTTTTAAATCTGCTGAAATGTTTATTATATAGTAATTTTCTGGGATTAAAAAAAAAATATATGTAACAATTGGAGTCCTTGAACTCATAGGACTTCAGTGGTCTGAAATAGTGACCTTTAGGCAGGCAAGTACTTACTAAATTGTACAACAATTTTACTAAATATCTTAGCTATGTCAAGTTTTTAACATTTGCATAAGCCATAAGCATCAACTCTGTAGCTTCTATTTTTTCATAGAGAATATTATTGTGGTTGTTGAATTCTTTCACAGGAAAAAAAAGTAGCCTTAAGGAATATTTCAATTTTTTTTCTTTTTTGATTATTAGAAGACATATGATTTGATGTGACGTCCAGAAGACATTACTATGTCTGTGCATGTTTCTGATATTCTGTATATTACTTTGCTATGATAAATGTTTTGGTAGTTTATTCCACACACAGTTTCAGTCAATCATATTTGCACACATATAATCTGTCCCTTTAAAATCCCATTTTTATTGCTAGGTCCTTTAACAACCTGTAACTCCTGGTAGTTTGTAGCTCTGAGTTATCTCACTTTTTAGTATTGACAAGAAAGAAGAATAAAAATTAAAAGGAAAAATAATGGAAGAATTCTGGTGGCAGAAATACGAGAAATCTTTGCAGAATGCTGAGAAGATATTTTGTTGTCAGAGGGTGATGGTGGAAGTAACTCCCAGTTTTGTTTACCTGTGCATTCAGAAAGGCCTGACTGCTTGCAGAGTCACAGTGTTCTGACAGAATGAAAATTAGGGTACTGTTCACCCCCCAAAGGCATTGTCAGAAAACCCTTGCAGTGTGGTACTCATAGGAAAATAAAAACTTCAAATGACAGCTAACTTGCAAGGATTTCACGGAGAAGAAAGAAGACAGTTCTGATTTGAAAGTACACTGAGAGCCAGGATTGAGAGTTTAAAGAGTTTTATGATAACATAGCACCATTATTCTGTTGAAACTTTGAGATTCAGAGTGTTCTGAGATAAATTTTCTTTATTGTTTTATGTAAATTGATTTCAATGTTCAGTTAATTGGTTCAAATAAAAACTTTTATATTCACACTCCCTTCAGTCATGTAATAATTGCCATCAAAATCTTTAGTATTTTCCAGAATCACAAATAACAAATTTCAGGCTCTTCATATATAACTTTAGAATCCCTAATTGAAGGGGTATATGTAGTTAGCTTAGCAGCATATGTAGGCATATGTAGCTATTTAAGCCTTACTTTGTACTTCTGTTTGTCTGAATTTTAGTTTTTCTTTCTGAATAGAAGTGAAAATATGAGTAGACATAGATTATCTATTTGGGGGAGGAAGTATTGTTAGTGGGATCATTTATAAAGTATTGGTAGCTTAAAGCATAAACTCACAAATACAATCTGTGAATTCCTTTACTCTGAACAGAACAGTAATTTTGCTTCTGTTTCATGGGCCTATTTATAAGTGATAAAGATCATCTGATATAGATCTAAATTTGGAAGTAAGCCCTAAGTCTGTTAAGAAGAGATGAAATGTCTGAATCAGCCTGGCCCATAGATTAAGAGCAAAGACTTTTTCAAACATTTGATTACTTTATAAATCCTGTTAATAAAATATGAAATAAATCTCTTTTGTTTCGCTTAAAAAATACATGTTGCTTTTTAAGAATGAAGACATACAGAGATATACTAATGTAAAAATACCTATAGACAACATTTTAAACTATAGATTCCCTTAGATCACTTCTGTTGGCAGAAACTTTCTTTACCCAATCGAAAAAATGGTAGCAAGGAGTTTACTTATAGTATTTGCAGGGACTCCCATGGCAGGGAGGACTGATGAGGAGGACTCCACCTTATCAGAAGGCTAATTAATTACTTCATTATACTATATTATTCTATATTATATTACACTATATTACATTACATCTAAATTGAATCTGCCAAACACTCAACTGCTCTCCTGCACACACTGCACAGAATCTCATGACCATCAGCTGACAGTCCTGACACACACACCCGCTTGGCCCTGATAGGGCAAGGAAACAAAACGCCATCATTCTGGGTAAACAATCTTTGTGTTGCATTCTACTTTTGCACAAACACAGGCACAGTAAATTACAACAATTGTTGTTTCTTTTGCTGAGGTTCAGAGAATGTCAATCTCAAAAATATTCTTGGGAGGAATTATGCCTTGCTTTTCTCTGTGAAATGTGGTGACATTTACTGTTTCCTCAGAAATCAGTGGTAAGGTTTACAGGCTTCAGCATCTCCTATCATTGTAGCCTGATGTGTCCTGAATGAGGATACAAAGGTAAAATGCATCACATTGTCTGACTAGTGCTCCAGTTCTTTTTCCAGAAGGCAAGTGCACATCATGTAGTTTTAAGGGCATTGGTTGAGTTGCATTAACTTCACAATTGGCAGCAAAACCACAGCCATTTCCTCATCTCGTCCCTTTTGATATCAATACTATAGATACCCCTGTAACGGGGATCATCAAAACTCAATATGGTGAAGTCAAGACAGAAGGATGACCACGACTTGATTTGTGCTTCATTCAAAGCTGTCCATCATGCAATGTGGTGTAAAGAGTTCAGACATAACATCCAGTATTTAAAGAAACAACTTTAAATGCTGCATCTGAAATGCTGAAATTAGGGTGGGTCATATGTTGGCAAAGTGAGGTTACAACATGATGGTCTATCACATAAAAAAAATAAATCAGGAGTGTCTGGTTCATGTGTTGCAAACTTTCACAGACAGAATGCTTGCTGAAGAATCCAGTAATTGGCTGAACTTTGCTGCAGAGGGTGATGCTCATGTGGGGATGCAGTCTTTCAAACAGAATGGTCTTTCACTGGCTAGGTCCTTTCAATGGCATCGTGAGCTGGTTTGGATAACGCTCCCTGAACTATTTTTTTTCTGGATTCATCTCTTCAGCAAGTTAATGAAATTCTCCCATTTTGCAAGGCTGATTTTGGACTTTTTGGGAACTGATGACTAAGTATTCTGCATGTCTACCAAAACAAAGCCCTGCTTACTGAGCTACATCACGATTACATGCAAAGTACTAACCTGAATTTCACCCTCATGTAACAAAATAATTTGAATTCCATGGATCTTGCCACACAGTTAAGTCTTTTCCAATTTCTGAGCTTAGCCACTCTCTGTGAAATGCATGTTAATAAGGCACTGAAAGCAAAAATGGAGTAAAGTACTGCAGCTAAAACTTACGTAATGTGTTGTGTTAAAAATCCTCAAATTCATTTTCCTGCCCTGTTGGGCCAAGATGAAGAAGCACATATGGTGAGGAATGCCACTTGCTGTTGGGAGATCTCTGCATTCCCTCTGCACAAGGAGGAACAATTTAGCCTCATCCCTCACTCTCTTCTGTTAATCTGGCACAAATCAAATGCAAGAGACAGAGCGTGAATGTGGATAAGTGAGAAGATTCAATTTCCTGTCTCATGTGGCTAAACGTTGCTTGTTAAGTGTCAGGTTTAGAGCTGAGTAAACAGTGGAATAATATATTTATGGTTCCATTTATACAATTTGACTTGTGATTCAGTAAGCATTCTCCCTCTTTTCTTTCATTTCAGTCACAACTACAAAAACTGCAGTTTTGCTTGTATATACAGGGGGACTAAATGGGCTTTCAACCCCTCTTTAGCATTCCTGCTTTTTTGTAGATTGTGTATTTTCATATGAGTGGAAGAAAATTATGAGTAATATGGATAAAAAAGTGGATCGATGCAAAATATCTGCAACACAACATCAAATAAGGTTTCTGTATGTACAAACAACAGAAAAATTACTTGTGGAGAGAAAAATTGCATACCACCTCTTTCCTCAATATTATGGTGCAAAAGCTCATCCCTTGAGGGCAAATGCTCCATGGACATTTTTGATTGGTCTTTAAATATGCCTTGGAAATATCCAAGGAGTAAAAGCCAGGAGATGCCAGTGATTAGGGTGAAAAACACTGGCAAAGAAGTCTGAGAATGGTGGCAGAAATAGCAACTGATTGGTAAGAAAATGACAAGAGTCTGCAATATTTGCTAAACATTGTATCTGATTTAGATTTCACTCTCTTTTTTGCATTTTGAAGGTAGGAACACAGCTAATATGAACTCTAGCGTTCCTATTTGCAGCCCAAAAGAAGAAAAAAAAGTATTGTTGCAGGGGTGGGGGGAGAGGCTGTGGGTAAGGACAGGAAATTATTTTTAATCTTCTAAGTGTTCCCATACTTCCTGTTATATCCTTCCTATTATATCCTCCATTCTAAAGTACTCTTAGCCTTTACCTGAACAATCTCAGGGCATTAATAATGAATTCATTCAGCACTCCTTTTGGCAAAAATTAGGCCATCCAATCAGGGAAGGCAGTGAAGGCAGGATACTATGTCAGTGATGCAGGCAACCCGTCAAATAATAACAATCTAAAAATGCCTTCAGAGGTAAAAGCAGAGGTAGGACACAGGGAAACAAAGTGAGTGTCCTGAGCTGAGGGTTCATTCTGAAAGGCTCACAAGGGAGACAGTGGCTAGGATCACTTATGGCTATTAGACTATTTGTGTAGCTGGTAAATAACAGGGCTTTCCTTTTCACAGATATGTTATCATGCACTTTATATTATTTTACCTCTTAGTGAAGCTCAATAGATAGAATATGATGGGCTTATTAGCAATGTAGCACCAGCAAAAATATATTTTAGTTAGAGTTGTCATGGGCCCTCTGTTACTTCCACACAAAATATTGCCTAGTACTATAATAGTCTGTCAAAAATACAATTTACACAAACTACTACTGCATGAAAACTATGGTGTGCTAAATTTGACTGGACTGATCCTACTCCAGGCCAGATTATTTATACAGTTATAGAGCTAAATAATGAATAAAATAACTACATGCATCTTACTGCACCATGTTTATTCTTTCTTTGCTATTCATGGTGATTGCCAAAGCATGAAAAAGAGCCCCATTTCATTTGGAAAATTAATACTGTAGATGCCTGAAATACAAGCTGGATTTACTAACCATTGACAAAATAACAACAACAACTAGTTGGTTCTCCAGATTTATGTCAATGATGAACGGAAATACAATAAAATCAGTGATCCTAACATAGGGATTGGTGAGGTTCTGCCAGATAGAATAAAGTATGGAAAGTATATCCAGTTGTATATAAAAAACATTTCAAGTTTACATATGACCAGCTCTAGTTAACTTATTTCCACCACAAATTTATTAAAAAGTACAAAATTTGGTTCAGCCAACTTTTATGTAGAAGTGGAGTTCCTAAACTGACAGCTAAAGAAGAGACAAAGAAGCTGTGGTGTGAGCTACACCTGACAAGATATTATAGGATATTATTCTTCCACTACAGAAAAAACAAACTATGAATAGTTTCCAATATAGGAAAATCTTCAGATAAAGACCATGGCATTTCTCATCAAACAGATATTAGGAACATTTCCAGTGAGCTGTTTGTTTTTGACCAAATCAGACAGAAGTCTGTGGTCCTTAAGCATACTTTTTTTAATTTTCCAGGACATTTTAGTAGGTTAAATACCTTATCGATGGAAGTTGTTGTTAGCTGCCATTTTGATCATTAATAGTAGTGTTCTTAGGCCATATCTACAAAGAATTGCCAACATATCTGGAGAGCAGAAAATAAAGTTAACCAACCCACACTCACATACCAAACCTGACTAATATAGTTACACTGGCAAAATCCCAATGTGTGGTTATGCCAAAAGAGGAAAGCTAATGTTAGTTTTGCATCTGTTGCTCAGTGAGGTGATGTAACTGTGCTGGCAGGAGAGTATCTCTTTTTGGCATACATTGAGGGGATTTGACAGCGCAGCCCCAGCAGACTGGCTAGTGGCAGAGGCTTTTTAGTTTAGACAAGCATTAAATTTTGCATTGAAAAACGTGTGATCTGGTGAGATAAAGTATTTAAGTCAGAATAGTCTAAGAAAGCAGTTAAGGGAACCAACAAGGTCGGCTCTTTTGTCTGGCCGCCATTTTGCAGGCTGCAGGCTGTATTCCAGCCCATTGAATCAGGTTCGCTGAAAGCAAATTGATTATCTCATTAGTTTAAAAGAAAAAAGTGTTGATCCCTGTATTTGGATACATTGGAACCATAACTAACAAATCTAAGGACTGTTCTTTTTTCTTCTTTAATGACGGAAAATCCCTGTCTAGTGACTGGCAATTGCATGGTCATGTTCCATTTGGCATGCAATTGCTCTCTGTAATTTTGTTACACACTGGCAGGTATTACTTGTAGTTTAAGAGTAGAAAAACCAAAAAATGCCTTTTAAATTTTATTTTAAGCAAGAGGAAGGAAAACTACCTTTTAGTTCTTTCACTTAATTGAGTTGGTTTTCCTCCAGAGGTTGAATGTCCTATTTAATCATTACAGCAGCTGGGCAAGAACAGCCTGAATATATAGGAATATAAACCAAAGGGATTTTCTGTTTAAAACATTGGCAACATCTTAAAATATACAATCTCATGAATTCTGAGTTGGCTTTGAGCAATGGATATGCAGTACTGAACAAAAGACTTCACATTATTAAGTAACATTTATAAAATTATTTGAGGACTCGAAACCCTTAATTTATGTAAAGTATTCAATTAAGATATACCATTAAAATAAAGATAATTAATTTAACTGATCAGAATCCCATGTACTTTACACAGGTTTCACCATATTTCATTGTTTTACTTTGAATACTAATTTATAATAACAATTATTGAGATAATTTTTATTTAGTTTGCTTAAATATCCATAATTAGCAAATTGAATACAATTAATGCAAATTAAAATATGCTCTTATCTCAGTCTTCATTTGTTCAAGAAGACAGAATAAAGGTCAAAATGTCAAGCATATACCACAGAGACAAAGAAAGAAAAGTATTAATAAAGTCATTAGATTGTTCAGTAACACTACTCCTTTTTTTATTTCAGATAATTCAGCAGCATGTCTTAATTACTACTACTACTACTACAGGACTTGTAAAGCAACACTTAATTATAAGTGCCACTGTTATCTAATTTATGGTGACACTTTTTCTTTTCCCATTTTCAGATAAGTAACTAGGTAGTACTCAATTTTAAGAACATTTTTGAAAGATAAAAATATTTTGCTATATAAGAAAATCAATTTGTCTCACTTTGGGCCCTAGAAAAATCATTGAGCAAGCCCTCTCAGAACAAATTTCTGGTGTCATGAAGGAGAAGAAATTTATTGGAAATAGTCAACATACTTAACCAACCTGATTGCCTTCTCAAATGGAACATGGGTGTTTGTGGATGAGGGGAAAGCTGAGGATGTAATTTACCTTGATTTTAGCAAGACTTTTGACACTGTGTCCTGCAATATTTTGATACCTAAGTTTAGGATGTTATAGTCTTGGTGGGTGTGCATCAGACAGGTAAGAATAATTTTGGATAAAAGTGATCAGAGAGTCATGGATCTATGCCATGCTCTGTTTGAAGGCCACAGGAAGTCTGTTCTGGGACCTGTTTAACATCTTTACCAATGGCCAAATGGTAGATGGTAACAAACTGGGGTATAATTGCTGATTTGCTAAAGGAAAGGGTTTTCATACAGAGACACCCAGACTGATGGAGGAATGAATCAACAGGAAACCATATAAAATGAACAAGCCATGATGCAAATTTTGGCACATGGAAAGCTAGAGACCTTGCAATGGTACAGGGTGAAAATGATGACTGACTGGGTAGAAATTATGTAGAAAAGGCCATGAAAGTCTCACAGACATCAAACTAAACCTCAGTTAACAGACCCATGGTCACAAACACGGCCATCAGCCTCCTGGGATCTGTAAACAGAAGCAGATAGGTGAATTGAGGGCAAGGATTACCTCTCTCTACCTGGTCCTCATTAGGAGATATCTGAAATACTGACTTCCCAGCATCTCCTAAGAGACATAGCAATAGACTGTAACAAGTTAAGCACAAGGACCATCATGATTGTTGGTGGCTGGAGCCCTTGCTCTGTGAGGAGACACTGATGAAGCTGGGCTTGCTCAGCCTGGAGCAGAGACAGCTTTGGACAGAGTGAACAGCAGCCCCTTGTGTTTATATTTTGGTCACTGAGAGAATAGAAACAGTCCCTTCACAATGGGGGTGATAGGAGAGCAGGAATCCATGGACATAAATTGAAACAAAAGTAATTTAGTCTGGCTAAAAGGAAAAATGTTTTTCCTCTAAAGGCAGTGAAGTTCAAGAGGTTGCCCAGAGAGGCAATGCAGTCTTTCTTCATTTTTTGGGGTCTGAGACACCAGGTCTGACTGCAGAGCTGACCCTGCTTTGAGGAGAATGTTGGACTAGAGACCCAAGGACCCTTCCACCCTGAGCTAACTATACTTATAAATAAAAGAAAGTCTTTTTGGAAATAATGCAATCAAATTATTCAGTTAAACTAATCTGGATTCTTGTAAGGTTTTATGGATTTTCAGCTCGAGGTCTTGATTTGGTACAAAGCCTCTTTTTAGCAGATGTCTCACACAAGGGATCACCCATTTCCCTCCCAGCAGTAATGCTGACACCATCATTTAACACAGTAGATCAGAGCATTGCAGATGTTAAAAAGCTAAGAGATTATTTTACATGCACTTCTCATGTCTCAGGCCAACATATTCCCATATTTAGAGTTCAAATTTGAACAGCTGGAAACTGATTTCAGGAAACTGAAATGTTTTGGTAGCTAAACTTCACATTCTGCTTGAAATGTGAAGGTCTGTTCTGCACTTGTAGACGTCTTTTTAGGCTGACAACAAACCTCTCCTAGTCTTGTGGCAGATGATAACAGTGACTTACAGGAAGCATTTCAGATTTCTGAAGGGAAACACACTGGCACTGGCTAATCTTTGTACAGTGTTACCCTAGCAAGAATAGATGAGCGTGTGAACATCCTGGTGTGCCAGATTCACCTTGTATGATTAACTGCATTTGTGAGAGTAACATAAATGTTTGGGTGACTCATGTTTCCCCTGAGTATGCTACAGCCAAGGCCTACTAGAGTCAGCTCTGAACCAGTCACAGATCCACCTTGTTGTTGGTTCTGCAATGCAGTTTATACACATTTACTGCTGCATACCTTCTAGACATAAGTTTGTATCTTCTGGCATTGCTTCCAGAAAAGTTAAGATGTTAGGGTTTTTATTTCAGTGCTAATATTCTTGACAGGTAGGAATGACAGAGGAAAATCAAATATTGGATGATGATATCAGAGATATTCTAATGTTGAATTCAGTATGCAGCATTACATATTTTGATTACCTATTGTACCTATTATGCAGTATTACCCATTGTAATAGGTAACTGAGATTGTCACTGCTGAGGGTTCAAATATATAAATAATAATAACATATAAGAATTGTGGAAGGACTAAACTGTATTTAGTCTTTTATTATCTAGGACAAACTAATTGAAACCTCACCAGAGAAGGTTGCAGTTAAATAAAACAAAATAAAACAAAAACCAAAAACAAAAAACAAACAAACAAAAAAAAAAAAAAACCAAAAAAAAAGAAAAAAAAAAAAAAAAACAACCATCCAAACAACAACAAAAAAACCCGAAAACCAAAACAAAACCCCAACAAATTGACCCTATATTCAATTTATCCTGAATATAAAAATAGCAAAAAGAAGGTGAAAGTTAGAAGCAGAGTTAGCATGGGCAGGGCAGAGGAGTGAGGGGGGAAGGTTTATCATGTCATCACTGCTCTGCCTTGTTGCTCTTCTGAGATTCTCTTCTGAGATAGCACAGAGATGGTCCTATAAGATAATATTGCACATTTTTGTGGGAGTCAGCAGAATCCTGCTCTGCCTTAAGAATCCTCCAGGTAGACAAAGAAGAAATTTAAAGCTTATCAGAGTAACACAGAACAAAATATGTTTAGCATGCAACACAGGTTCATTCAAAAGTCTTATTTGAAAACACTTATTTTGAAAGTCTTTTACAGTGGACTTTGAAAGGGCTGTGGGTTGGTTGTAGCACAGAATGTATTGTGTTCAGCAACATACCTGCCCTCTGCACTGAATGTAAGAACCTGCTGTCTGCTTCTAAAATCCAGTTCAGGTTAGAGGGTGTTTTTTCCTGCTCCAGAGTGTGTTAGGGAATTCACAAGGGTCTTCTGTAGTGAATAAATCTAACAGAAAATCTGTACTAGAGAAATGTCACAATCAATTACAGAATAAAATAAATCAGAATGACACCAAGGCAAATAAACACTAAAGTGAGACCTTTAGAGATTAGTAGCAACAGAGAGGAAATAGTTTTATAGTATGCAGGTTTTTAAGTCTAATTTATACTGCAATTTAGTTAATTTATTTTGCCAAAACATCAGAGAAAAAATAAATGAAAAAAAAAAATTAGTTTTTAAATTTTGATAAACTCATCACTTGGAGTAATACAGTGTAAATTCATTGAAGCCAAGGAAACAGCCATCAGTGGATTCATCTGGCTGCCATTAAATTTATTCTGACATAAGGAATGAACACAATGAACATTTCTAGATAAGACTAGTACTTGAGTACAACTGTTGTAAGATTTCTGTTCACAAATTGCAATTGAAATGCTTGCTGAGGGCTGCAGGGACGTGTTTGATTGTTTGTTTTTCTTTTTGTTATTCCGTTTTAGCTGCTTCCTTGCTCATTACATTGTTCCCATTAGCATAATGTATTGATTGTGTTTGCACAGCTTTTCCTGCCAAAGGCTGCCCTTCAGTTGCACAGCCATTGGGGTAACCAGCTGTTACTTATTTAAGCCTCCATCATTTTGTATGACAGAGTAACTTAATTATGCCCTGCTTGAAGATGCTAAATAAAATTATCTTCTGAGCAAGTGTACTTCACTTAATATTTGTCTCTATCAGATACTTAAACTCTGACACTTAAGCTATGTGCACTAAATAAGCAAACATATTTTAAAACAAAACCTGGTAGCAAGTTAATTATGACAGAGTTAGAGGCTGTTTTACAGTATTTCTAGACACAGTTCTCTCTTTAGCCCAGGTATTAGGAATATTTAAGAGACTTCAGAAAAAAGAAACTAAATGTAGTTAATAACATAATAAACCACCACTTAAGGTTAACCTTTTTCTATGCTTTATGAGCATAGGTAATAGATCTTCAGTAAGCACTGGGAATTTTAAAAAGACAGAATTGTAGTACTCTATGTATTTCAAATCTGGACAAGAAAAATTCCTACTCAGTGATATATCCTAGTTATAAGAATGTATCAGTCAGCATCAATGGCCTTTGTGTTATACAGAACAATTAGTTCTTATTTTAATCCTAGTATTTGAATTAAATGCAGACAATATATTTTTATTTTATTTGCAACATCTTTCCTTAGTTCACTATAAGGCAGTTTTCTTGCCTTCCCTTTTTCATCACAATACAATTATGTATATGAAAGTGACAATTTTGGGGTTGCTAACTGGGTCCCTGAGTGTTAAGTCTTCTGAAATGCAGCTCCCGTGTTTTCAAAGGGATTATAATTGAAAATATTTGAATTGGCATGAATTTATTTTAAATAGTCTACCTGCCACATTTGCTAGTTTTTTAGCTTTGGGGTAAATTCAATCTGCATTCAAAGTAGATACATGAAGACCTAATTAATAATAAACCACTTCTATAAAATAAATTTTTGTAAAAGTGATAAAATTTCAAAACTAACTAGATAGGCTATTCAAGTTAGAATGTATTTGACAAAAGAGAATTTTAATTTTGATATATTTGAAAGTGATATGAAAGTCATTTGAATGCTCTTTGGAAATCTTATAATAAAGGAGTATTTTTTATCAAATAAGGTTGGAAATAAGGTTTTACAGAACACCCAGCTCTTGCTCAATAAATATGTATGAGAGGTGTGTTGTTACTAGAAAAAGGCTTTATGTTGCTGTGGGCTTTTGGAATATATTTTTTAATATTTGGAGCTTATGGTGGCTGTGGTAGCACCTGTCCAGCAGCGGGAAGAGCACAGCCAGGCTTGTTCCAGCTCAGGGCCCTGAGCTCCGGGCCATGGCAGCGACCTAACAAACCTGCAAAACCATCACTAACAAAGTCACTGGGACTTAATTCCAACCAATAAGCAGGTAATGGGTGCAGATAGACTGAGTTTAGAGGAGAACTCATTTTAAAAAAGAGGAAACAAGGACACACGTATTAGAAAATGTGTGAATACAACCTCAGCCAGATCCAAGACTAAGGGAAGAAGGAATACTAGACATCAACATGAAGGACTTGGGATATGTAATTTCCCCTTCTTTCTATTTGTCTTGTGGGGGGCTAAATCTGTTGGCCTTAGGAACCAGAGGAGCAGGGACCAGGTGTGTGTCACTGGAGAAAAGGGATTAATACTCAAAAGCTTGGTATACAGATTCAGCTATACTATTAATGAGATTTTCCTGTAATGATTAAATAGTATGAAAAGAAAAGCTAGTATGATTGTAACTGGATTAATAATAAGATTTGCTATGGTTTTCAGTATGCTGTTAAGATTTTAATTAGATAAACAATAAATTCTTTGTTTAGCATTTTGTCAATAAGGTCTTAAGTGTAACATAATATACCATAAAATTCTACTTGTACATTATGTTGAAGATTCAATTAATGTATAAATAAGACCTCATTTAATTAATTTAATTTCTCAGTTTTTCCATGAACCACAGTCTTTTTCCATTCCATGTTTTTACCTTTTTTGTGGTTTTTTTTTACTTTTATTTTGAAATTCTTTTAGCTTAGCTTTACAAAAAATCAGTACTAAACTTCTGTTTGATCTTTTGGGGCTCAGCATTCCTGAATATCAAGACTGACATGCACATTAGAGCAGACATAATATAGATTAGTCTTTGGTCAGTTACTGAAAACTGTGGCTCTGTTTGCAGTAAGGTTGATGAAAGGTATGGCTCACATGGACTTTAAAAACCATAATACTGCAATAAATTGTGCACTGTGCTATAAGCAAGCTCTATGATAGTGTAATATATGAGAAGAAAAATGAGTTATATTATGAGAACTTAAGAGAAGAAATAAAAATCAATTTACATACTGATATTTTAAATTACTTTGAAAGTCTGCAAGGCAGTAGTTAGGATTTTCCATGATGTAGATGTCCTGAGGATGGGTCATAGTGAAGAATCAGATTTTAGTTTATTACTAGTTTAATATGACATTGTAATAAATGTTGCAGATGAAGTAAAGCTGAATATTTCTTTCCCTTCAAAAATGTTGCTTATTTCCAATAAGCAGAATGTTTGATAATGCAACACTTTCTTGTCTAATCTTCTCCAGCTTTTGCCAAAAACCAGCATAATTTCTGATGCCAGTGCTCTGTGATGTTATCTGTAAAAATGTCTATAGGTGTTACACATCAACAGAAAGTTTTTTGAAATTAGCAGTTTTGGAGAAGCTAAAGCATCTGAAACTGGCATATTGGAAAAAGCAAAGGGGAAAGAAGAAAAAACAAAGAATTAAACCAATAAAAAAATCTGGTTGTCTAGAATGTTATGCTAAGAGATTAGATTTGCCCATAGAAATGAAAATGGACATTATTGTCTGCCATGTTAAGAAAGTACCATGTTGCTGTGAATCATGCAATCACTGAAAAGTTTAGGTTGGAAGGCACCTTTAAAGGTCATCTAGTTCCAACCCCTCTGCCATGGGCAGAGACACATTTCACTGGGCCAGGTCGATCAGGGCTCCATCCAGCCTGGTCTTGACCACTTACAGGAATGGGACAGTTGCGACTTCTCTGGGCAACCTGTGCCAGTGTCTCATCCTTGTGGCAAAAAATTTCTTCCTTGTGTTTGGGTCTAAATCTACCTACTTTCAGGATAAGACACTTTCCCTTACACTGTCACTACAGGCCTCGGTAAAATGTCTTTCTCTCTCTTACACCTAACCCCCCCACCTCACTCCCCCTTTAGAGATTGAAAAGCCACAAAAAATCTCCTTGGACCCTCCGCTCCCCTCTCCCTCCCCTTACAAATATTGCAGGTAAGGTCGAAATTAGACTTAAGTGGAAAATCTGAAGTGAAATAGTTACCATGATTCAGTTTCTGAAATGCAGGCATATACTTGTTCCACCAAGACTCCTCCAAGCTTTTATAGCTCCTCTCACATCCAAGCTTTAATGGAAGTTCATACTTTGTAAATGTGGCACACATTTAATTTGAAATCAGTTGTTAGTCGTTTTTTTTTCATAACCTTATGAAAGCAGCAGAATTTAAAAATAAAAATAGAGATTATATGTTTTCTCAGGATTTGTTTTCTTCTGCTGTGTGAAGAATCATAGTCTACATTTACTTGAGATAATCATCTTTTGGATGTTGCAGTTTCACTTTGTGAGAAGGCTTTCACTTTTCTTCTTTAAACCTCATTTTAATTGCTAGTTTGGTAAGGAGTGTTTTCAAAAGGCTAAAAGATATATAAGTACCATAGCTTCCCGTGTTTTCTAACTGAACAAATGTTTGAAGACTCATTCAGTGAAATTTATCTTCTACCTGGAAAATAATCTTGTTATATGAGCCAAACAATGACTGACTTGTACCTGTTATGTTTTCCTTCAAAAGATTTTCTTCCCACAGATCAAGACAGAAAAGTATGTTTTGCAGTGAAAGCAATAAAAACCTGTAGGTGTAGGCTTATGGGGTTCTGCAGATAAGTATGAATCCTTTGGTTAGTTTTTGGCTCCTTGTCAGCATTGTTACCTCCTGTTTACATTCTCCTGGTTTCAAATGTATTTCATATATATTTGTCTGTATCCAGGCTTTTCCTTGTTGCTTTTTGGTGTGGAATCCATTGCATGGAATTTCTTTCTAATTGTGAACAGGACTGTGAAACATAATTTTTGTCAGCCAGTCAACTCTTCAGCAAGCAGCAACACACACAAAAGTAATTGTAGTGTATGGCATGTGCATTACTTTAAAAGAAGAAAAGGACTGTCTTTTTTCTAAGGCTGCTATGTTCTGCAGCACAGGAAGATGGCTATGAATGCTTTCAGTGTTTTCCTGGGAATAAAAAGACTCATGCTGTCTCCACCATAAAGAAAGAAGGCCCATTTTGCTGTCTTTCCCAATATGAGGAATGCCTGTAGATAGATGATATGTATCTTCATTTTATGATGTGTCATTTATCTCCTGGATAGAAATGATCTGGTAAGGTTTCCAGCAGCTGAGAATGAAGGGAAGAGTGGAAGGAGGGAATGATATAAAAAAATCTATTGGGAAACAAAGCTTGCTGCAGTTCTGTCCTTATAATATGAAACTGGCTGAAGCAACTGAGAAGATTCACATAAGAGACATGCAGAATTTGATTACAAGGATAAAGGAAAAATTAAATCATAATTCAATCTTCTGCTCTGTTACTAGCCATGTGGGACATGTTCAAGAGTGCCTGTGTTTATCTGTCTCAGCAGGATGGTTCAAACTCCAGTGTTTGATACCAAGGCTATTGCTCTATCCTGTGGAGAAAGAGACTTCTAAAGGGCAAATTGTATGGAATTAGTCAATGAGAGCCATTAGACCAGCTGTGTCCTTTCAAACATCCACTTCTCTTTGGAGTGCAAGTAGCTGAGTTGAGTCTATGCTAGGCACACTCATAGTTTGAGGTGTACCAAGACTTCCCTCAGTGATTTAGCACTTCATTCACTGCTGGACTTTTTTTCATCTGTGTTACAACTACCAGGACTTAGAGAGCTTGTGCCAAAGTGGAAAATACATTAAATTTACTAAAGACATCACAATAGCCATATGCCTTTCCAGGATATACTATTAAAACCAGATTAGGGAACAGACTGTTCTCTATTTGACTTATTAAACCTGAGTAGAAGAGAAAAATAAATAGCATGAGAAAATCAGCAGTTCTGGAGAGATTCTGAATATTATCTTATATTTAAAATAGGGAAGAACTCAAAACAAGGAAGCAGTCTGGACAAGGTTGTGACATTACTACTTTTTTTTTCCTTTAGTGAAAGTAGTTGCTTTGTGTTGAACTTTGCCTCAGCAAGCACCAAACAGATGGGACAGCACTGGGGACTTGAGGGATATTTTATTTCCAAGCAGTGAAGCCTGGCTGAGAGGCAGTCATTCAGCTACCTGCACTGGGACAATTCAGTGTGCACACCTGCTTTGATGCATAGAAATTTGTTCAGCTTTCCAAGGAGGCAATTCAGTTTCAAGTACTTTCAAACTGGAGAACTCATTAGAGTATCTGTGTTTTACTAAAATAGCATGTTTCATTGGCTCAATGTTTCCTGTGGAACACTTTAGGTTTCAAAGTAGAAAGACACACATAGTCCCGAATCAATGGCCATTATCTATTTTTGCTGCTGAGTTAGGATAATCTGAAGGCTATACTACCAGGCTTGTAGGAACCTTCTGGTGAGGAAGGGTCCAGGTCAATTGTGGGATAGATAAATCATGTGTCTGAGCAGGGATCTGAATCTTTTTCACAAGGGACTGTCTATTGTGACAAATCATTTGTCAATTTTGGAAGTTAAAATTGTACACAAAAAGTCTTATATCAGTTGTAGGGTGGGGTTGAGGTGGAGGATAGAGACATGAAGATATTTAGGCCTCAATATTTCCCATAGTTTAAACGGTGTTTTTCCTTGCACTACTGTGATTTTAGTTTTCTGACATATCCTCTGACTGTCAAGAACAAGGAGAATAGATATAGCAGTCTTTGTTACATTTGTGAAAGGCGTTATCAGACAAAAAGTTTGTAGTTCAGAAGGGATTTTGGTGTGAGGAGTGCTGAAATTCATTTCTGTGTAACTATGAATCGTTGTAAAAAGGGACCTTTATTCTTCTGTAACTTCAAGTGAGCTACCACTGTGAGACACATGAAAAATTATTCAGACCTCATATCTTATTAAACTGAACTACTTTTGTTGCTCCATTGCTCCTTATTTTTAGAGCATCTAATTCTGTAAAAGTTACAGGTAGTTACGTTCCCAGAATAATAAAGTACCAGAATGCACAGCCATAAAACATCATTGTCCTCTTGTCAGGAATAAAACAAGGTAAGAGTCAGACAAAAGTCAAACCGAGTGTGTGTGGTATCCTGTTTGCTAGACTTGGGCTTCGCCGCAAGAATGGAGATTCCCATGAAAGGAAGGATTAAATGCAAGAGATATTCCCATCCTATAAACAGATTCTCAGCCTTCAAATGACCACTTAAAAAAGTAGTAGGGCTTGTTGAGATAGGACAAGGGATAGTGATTTTAAAATAGAAGAGGGT
This sequence comes from Emberiza elegans, assembly GCA_024865655.1. Classification (NCBI taxonomy): domain Eukaryota; kingdom Metazoa; phylum Chordata; class Aves; order Passeriformes; family Fringillidae; genus Emberiza; species Emberiza elegans. The sequence goes on along the minus strand of JALJVW010000910.1, from coordinate 33,922,821 downwards.
TGATTCAGACCAGTACTAAGGATTTTTTTATGATGAAGGAAGTGAAGCACTGGAACAGTTTAGCCAGAAGAGGTGGTAAATGCCCCATGCCTGGAAACATTCATGGTCAGGTGCTCTAAGCAACCTGATCTAGTTGAAGATATCCCTGCTCACTGCAGGGAGGCTGAACTAGAGATCCTTTAAAAGTCACTTCTGACCCAAACTATTCTATGATTACAGTAGGAAAAGGAATCAGACTCAGACTGCCATGGACAACTCAGCCTCCAGCTGAGAATGCAATTGCATTAGCCTATGAAATCAGATAGATGTATGCACACATACAATATGTATGTGTAAGGATATCTTCAAAGCCTTTCTCTCAAGGTTGAGCAAGTATCTCGAAATCCTTTTTTCTCACTGGCTTCATTAGAGAGTAAGTAGTAAGAAGGATCCATGAAAAACAGGATCCCTGAGGCTGAAGCTCTTAAAAAACTATAATCACTCTTTGAAAATTGTCCTGTCAGAAAACTCCCAGTTCACCCTAGTGTTGATATTTCAATAACTATAGTGACTGGTTCAAAAACACAGAAATCATTAGAAATAAACCCCATTGCATATGTACTGTAATCGGCAATATGAAATGAACTGTGATTTGGATTTTTAAAAGAGGCTGTTTTGCTAGTCAGCAGTTAAGTCCACAGAAAATAGATTAGATGTAATGACCTATGTAATGAAAAATACCTGTGCTGAAACCTGTAGGATCTTAATTTTTCAGTGTATGATGAGATTCAGAGTTGTTTCACTTACATAGCTTAGTTGAATGTAAACCTTCAAGCTGACATTGACACACTAAGAGAAACCTCTTTAGTAAGATCTTGGCACTGTGGCACCTCTTACTGCTAGAAAGATCATTGAGATCTACTATATATAATGTAAAATTTGTTATTGTTACTAATAAAGTAATGATTGTATTTTGTCCTAGAACATTTGGAGCTTTATCCTTTATATCACGCCACTTTTACATTGAACCATGAGATAAAGTCTTAGAACTTGAGTACTTGATAACAAATAAAAACCCCAAAATATATTTAGATGGCAGTCATTGTTACAGAATGCATGGGTGAGGCTTAGGTAGCATTTAACTGCCATTACTTGGATTTTGAAAAATGGTAAGCCTTCAAAGAGAATTTTTATGGAACTTTCATACACAATAAAGTTTTCAAATGTATTGCTTACAATGATTTCAGTTTTGAAAATCCCATCAGGAAATAGATTCATGTTTAGGAACCAAAATACTTTTGCTTTTGGATGCCACAATTAAATGCTTAACCCTAAAAGCCACGGCTGTACCAGTTTGTTTGGAGATCAGTCAATTTGGTTCAGGGAGAAACAGACGTGTGCATTAGTGCTGTCTGCATGTGAGCATGCATCTGCATAGAGGTCCTTCCACAGGAGTCTGAAAAAACTTCTTTATTAGTGTGGCCATGTAATGTTTTCATTAGAAATGTTCATGCACAATATAGCTCTGCTTTCAGGCACACCAATGTCATTCTGGAGATTGATAGGAATAGAATTATTTCACTGGTGTGAGAAAAGAGTATATTATTTCCTCAAGTACTGAATTGACATGTGATTCAAATGAAGGAAGCTGTTACACCTGTACCTTTCTCAGCACGACACACATTCCTGATTGTCCTTTCAGGCTGGTGCTGTCCTTGAAAGCGGGTTGAGCTTTTTACACATTTGGAGGAATTTTTAGTGTTTTCTTGAAGACTAAACTGGGCTATGCTTCTTTTTATGGTAGTATTTGGCATAGTATTTGCATTTCTGTGCAATTATACAGTTACTTAATAAGGTTGTTCAGAATCCATGTTTTTTTCTTACCTAAGATTGCTTTATACAAGAGACCACAGTTTATTTGTAATCCCTAAGGAGAAAGTATCTGATGGAAAAACTTTGTAGGCTGAAAGACATTAAATTGTTTGGCTATAATAGTGCACAACAGTTTTTTATATCTCTACTTTTCTGCCAAGGGCCAAGTCCCCCAAGGGCACTTCATAAAAAATGATGATCTGAAGCTGACATTGCAGACAGACTTACCACCTTATCTTCAGGTTAATGTGATAGTGTTGGCCAGTGCTTAAAATCATGCCTGACAACATCACTGAATCATCTGTGAAGGCACTGAGCATGTTTTACTTCAGTATCTTTTTCAATATAACAAGGATTACTGAGAGATTTCCTACTTAACACAGAACTGTAAAGTATTTTTTGTTCATAATATGGCTAATAAAAAATAATTTCCTAAGAAAAGGTAACTGTTGAGCAGAACTACAATTAGTATTGGTAATATACTAGCTAAATACTTTGTCAAACAAATTTCTGTCTGCTGTTCTTATGGAGTGTTTATTGGCATTTTCTTTTATAGTATTATGGAATACCAGAATTACCTTCTTTTTGTAGATGATGAGAAAAAATAGACAGACTCACTCTGAAATGCCAGATTTTTCCTTTCTATCTATAGGGAACTGAGGTCTTCTGTGCAATAATTTCATGGTTCCTTAGTTTTCTGATTTCTTAGTTAGGACCATGACATATTAATAACTTTATTGTGTGCCAACAGAGCATTGTGATTAGAATTCAAAAGTAGGATGGAAAACAAACAAACAAAAAAATCAACCCCTCAACACGCTCAGGAATATTCAAGCCTCACTATGGAAAACTAATTTTTTTTTACAGTTTGAAAATCACAGACTATATAAAAGATTCCATTAGATTCTGCATTATGCTGCTGTCAGTTGAGCCGTGCTGCACACACTGTTGAATCACCATGTGGCATATTGGTGTAGAGGCTTCTGTCTGTTAAAATAGATGACACAAGGCTAACTCTATTTTCATTCCTGTCTTCTTGTCCAAACATACTGTTTTTTTTTTTTTTTCCCTAAAAATGTGTTTCCTGCAACATCTTTGTTACTTTTATGAGAATGAAGTTTCATGAATATTATGTTGTTTCTACCACCTACTCTTAAGGTTATGTGTAAGGCAGCAGTTATGAATCCAACAGGAAACAGCCATACTCGGCTATAATTAAAAACAACCAAAGCCAAGGGTCCTTTTGATGTTCCCTTTCCACCTAGTACTTTTAAGATAGCTACTTTTTTTTCCTTCTTGAATTAAATCAACACAATAATGATTTTTTATGTTGTTTCTTTTCTTCCCCAGATGTACATCCAGACAACAACACTGACTATCTCCATGAGTTTAAGTGCTTCTGTATCTCTGGGCATGCTCTACATGCCCAAGGTTTATATTATCATTTTTCATCCAGAGCAGAATGTTCAAAAACGGAAGCGGAGCTTCAAGGCTGTGGTGACAGCTGCTACAATGCAAAGCAAACTGTCACAGAAAGGAAACGACAGACCAAATGGAGAAGTCAAGACTGAACTGTGTGAAAGTCTTGAAACCAACAGTAAGTCATCTGTAGACTTGGTCAAGAGTGGCAGCACATCTTAATAGATGTACGTTCACAAGAATGCACTTTCTTTTAATAATAAACTTAATTTTTTTTGTCGCTTGTTCTGCATGAATCCAGAGATGTGTCAGAATTCATGTACTGCTGAATGCAGGAATGTCTAGAGCTGTTTCAAAGAAATTGATTTTCACAGGAGGCTAGTTGAAAAAAAAAAGCACAAGCAGATTTTGAAACGCCACATCTTTTAAAAATTGTTTGTTTTAGCTAGTGCTATTTTGATGTGTTGTACATTGCTGTGCCAGTGGTATGTCCTGACAGTTCATGAGGTGTATTTATGGTCATCATTGTATATTCAAAACTCAAAGGCTGTTAAAAAAAACTACAATGAAAACAGCTAGCATTGGTTTTATTTTGCAGTCAGATATGGAAGTGAAAATAATGCTTTTTACCTTTCTACCTTCATATTTGTTGGATTGTTCATTTATCACAACTCATAAGTAACACTCCCCAGCATAATACTTCCCATCCAGGTTTTTGTTCTGGTCTCACTCATCCTGGTACAAAATAATGATAATTTGTGTGAAGTTTAATTAAAACATGTTCTGATATATCATAGATTTTTAATGGAAAAAAATACTTTCCCATGTCAGGAAAGTTCTTGAATGTTGCTGCATCTCAAAGTTGCTGTGGTACAGGAGAAAACAGAAGTTATAGCTCCCATTCCACCACATGACATACCATTTTATAAACTGGACTTCCTAATAATAATCAACTGTGAGCAAAGACATAAACTTTATACCCAGTGCTGAAAAATTGAGAATTGTTTTCTCCTGAGTAAACAATATCACATTAGATGGGCAGCAGCTGTGACAGCTAAGCTTTTCAGTCATTTTAATGCAAACAACATGGTTTATTTTTAATTTTTATTGCTTTTGGATGATATTGGTGTTTAAGTAGTACTGTTTTGGTTAAGAACATTGAGACAAGGCAGTACCAAGTTTGCATTAAACTATTGTACTTATTTCTGAAAAATTAACCCCCTACTGAAATCTATCAGAGTTTGCCAGATTGAAGACTATATAAAAGTAGTCTATAACTCTACCATACTATACCATACTGTGCGTGCTGATGCATGGAGGATACTGGGTGCAAACTCTTTCGCTGGAAAAACTCCTGACCCTTCAAAATGTGTAAAACTGCGAGAGTGAGCTATGGGCTTATAGAGCTTCAGACTGAGACATGTAACAAAGGACAAACAAGAAAGGCATAGAAATTATTTGCGGATCAAATAATAGAATAGGAATATGAAAGACAGTAATTTTGCAACTCTTCAGAAAACTCAGAAGGAAAAAAGGAAAAGAGACATAGATTTTGCTGAGTGTGAAAAATTATAAACTTCCAAGGAGAGGATAAAGCAGGGTTTTCACAGTAGGGTGAGAAAGACTGTTAATAAGAAAGTCTTGGGTATCTGATGTTTATCTACTGTACCTAATTAAGAAATGCTGTGACTGATATTCCTTAAACTCTGACTATGCATAATTCATAGAAACAGATGCTACTGGAAGCAAGTCAGCTTCTCAAATAGTCCAATACTGCAGGGTAATGCTTATTTACTGTGCTCTAAACATGACTTTAACAGTAACACACCTATATAATTCTGAGCTCAGGAGTATATCCTGACAAGATATTTCATCCATCATAATACTTCATGGGCAAAAATTCAGTCAAGTCATCTGCACTCCAGAAAGCTTTCCCTATGTAATTGAGTTCTAGGCCTTAAGATGGGTTTCTCTCTTCCCTGAAATAGCTATTGTCAAAGCATTTGAAAGTTCCTGTGAATTTTAAGTGCACAATGCAACATAAGTCCTTTTCACCATGTCACTTGTAACAACTTCTCAGCACCACAAAATTTCTTCTTGCAGTGATCCATATGAGATAGATCTTTCTTTTCAGTGATAGCATATGAAACTGATTGCAAAATATCAGTCTACTTCTAGTATACCAGAAGTGAGCAGTGATTGTTTCCCCCACTTACCAAGCACAAACACTAGAAATGATAGCTGTGATCATAACTAGGTGAGAAACAGGATGAGATAGTCATGTAATCCCTTTTGCTTCCCATCCACAGACAACTCTGCTCTATCTAGCTTGTCCTGTTCCATGTAACACACATTATTCTATGTTGTCTTCCACATGAATATGTTAATGGGTTTATTTGTGGGAATAGGTCCATATTCAGTGAAAAATAAATTTTTTCTGGGAAAAAGGATAAAAAAACCCATCCAGGTGTGGTTGTAGAAGGCAATGACAAGTACATTAAATGAATATAGGTCAGATCATAATAATCATTCTACATTGCCCTTTTATTTTCTCCTTTTTTCTTTCAACAGCAGAGTAGCAACTGGAGCTATAAAAGAGTGTTTATTCTCAGAAATATTTTGAGCCAAGTCCATTACTTTTTCTGGCCATCTAGGCTTGCCAAATGTGGTTCACGTTATTATTGTGAAATGCTAACAGTCTTAAAGAGCAGGACACCAGCTGCTGAAGCTTTCAGGTCCCCAAACATGAACTGTAGACTTATTCCACAGAACTAAAAAGACACATGCAATATTTATAAAGTAAAAAAACACAAACACTGTTTGGAGATGAGGTTAGTTTTAATATATTTCAAACCACTGTCTACATTAAATTCCTTTGTTATGATTTTTTAAAGTAATAACACTCAGAACTTGACTGGATAATTTTTGTTTCTTGATCAACTCTAGATTACTTCGATCAAAACTGTTTAATTCTCAGATACACAACAAATTTACAGTAATTTAACAAATTGTATCAGCTGAGGTGTGTTAACTACTATTTTTGTATTTTGAATTGTATTCTTGCAAATGTCCTCACATAATTCAGCTTACTGAGTTGTGATAAATCTGATTATGTTACATTGCTGTGGGCTACAAACATACACATGTAAACCTCATCACAGAACTCAACTCAACTCATAGAGGATAATGTGGTAATCTAACTTAACCTGATCATTTATCTGACCCTACTTTCAGGGAAAGGGGAAAAAATAAGCTCTGATCTTTCTATCCTTTTGTTCCCAAGTGTGCAGAGTTTGCAGATGAGCAATTATCTGTTAGTTATTAGCTGGGAAAAAAAATCCTTCTATGCTTGAGGATCCTGGTGCCATTTCATCTGTCCTGCATCATTTTGAGTAGGAACTCAGCAGGCCAAAAGAAAAAATAGAATCCTCTCAGAAATCCAGCTGTGGGAGCATGAGAGAGTTCAGACGGGAGCAGTACATCCCATTTGAAAGATCTGAAAAATGTAAATTAGGCTATACTTGCTTCAAGTGTCCCAATACATGCAAATAAAGCTATTTCATGTTGGTGCTCGAATATTGTGATCAACTATGAGACAGACTTGCTTTGTGTGCCAAAAGCAGTCCTTTCATGAATTAGCTTTTTCTAGACACATTGTACTGGAACTAGCTGTACAAGTGAAAGTAAGAAAAATTACATTTTGCAGGTTTTGTTTGATTATTCATGCTTATATATATATTCTTAGGGAAAAGGATTATAGTAATATGTGAATTAAATAGTCTGGTTCTGTTGTGTCTTAAAAAATGGCAGTTTTAGATTCAAATTGCTCAGCAAATCTAAGAAAACATGACAAAAATCAAGAAGTAAACTTAGTTATACTAACCATTATTAATTTGCATCCATTTTAGTGATCCTTTATTTAGTTTAATCCATGATGCAGAAGACAGAAACTGTCATTGCTCAGCTTCTGTAGTCTGTTCTTCACAAATCATAAGACTGTTGGGCTGAATTTAGTAGTTAGCATGAAGAATGCTTTCCCTATCTATCTTAGCTCTTCTCACCAGTCTCTACATAAAAAGAAGAAACAAATTGAAGAAAGGCATGGAAATAGAAAATTTGAATCTATAGACCAGGAAACATTTTTGCCATCCCATTATTTTCATCTTGCCATCTGCAATCTTCACTATCATAACCAGAACATGTCTGTAGCAGACGGAATATAAAACATATTTAGAAAGTCAGATTCCTCTTTATGCAGTGTAACATAGACCTCATTATAGAGAAATAAGAGACTCAGTCCCCCATCAGCCTGATTTTCCATGTACCCAGCTGATTTAAAATTAGGCAACTAACTATGAGACCTGGTGTAATCACTTTTCTCCTCCAACCATTAAATTAACCTTGAGTGATATGACTTGAGTCATATTTTTATAGCATATTTTTTTATATTTCTTAATAGCAAGGATGTAAGGGCTAGAACCTGAAACAAACTTTCTTAAGATTCCTAGTTGTTCAGTTTTGCAATAGTGGAGCTGTTTAATTCTCTCAATATATTGCCTCGTTCTGAACAAGGAGTATCAGCTTTGATCAAAAGAAGACATGATCAGCTGGCCGTCAACATAAGGAGACCATAATTTTCTCCAGATAATATGTTCTGTAGGGACTATCTGCTCAGTTTCTCCAATTTGGAAAGGGTTAGGCTTTGCTCCTTTCAAGGAGAATAAGTCTCATTTTTGATGGACAAACCACCACTAACTGCAATGTTGTCTTCAAACAGTAGAAGAGAAAGAAAAATCCAGTCTCTAAATTAAAACATTTTTATATGGAATTCAGACAAAATAACACAAGTTGTTGAAATTCTGTTGTGGGTATGCTGAAACCACTCATCATTTTTCCTTTCTATTGACCTCTGCTTTCCCAAATCATAGAAAAAATAAGTGGTCACGAAGACAGAAATTGAGATCCAGTTTATATACTGCTTACATACATCCTTAAACATTGTTTATTCCATGAACATGGACCATATTGTTTGGAAATATAGTAGGATATTGTCTGAATTCAAATGATAAATATGATTTTTTTCCTCCTCTCTTGATTCTAAAAATCCTGAACTTTTTTTGTTTGTTTGTTTGTTTTTGGTTTGTTTCTTTTTCTTTTGATTTACAGCCTCCTCTACCAAGACAACTTATGTCAGTTACAGCAATCAGGCAAACTGAGCAGGGATGAAATTCACTGGAAGATCTGCAGGACTGGATCTTGCAAACATAGACTTTACCACCACCAGAATTCAGTCTTGAAAATATCAGTAGTCTACATTCAAATCAATAGTCAGTCTCCTAAAGAACAAGGATTAAACAAAAGCAAAAGGCAAAAAAGACAGGGGAAGGAAAAGTCCAGTTTTATAACATAGAGACAGAGTGTCAAGCTTCCGAACTGTTCGCTCACAAAAGGAAGCAAATCACAAATGGAAGCAAATCAAAAAGGAAAACAAATGTTAGCTTGTGAAAAAAATGCTGTTGAAATAAATCATGTCTGATGTTATATTTGTAAGTACTTTTTTGTGATTGTGACGATTTCCTTTCCTGTCCTACATTGTTCAACTCGTAAAAGAAGATGAGTTTGTTTCTTGTGACGGCTGACTGAATTAAGTCCTGGGTTATGCTAAAATAAATGCAATGGTCAATGCATGCTAATTTTTATACAAAATAATTTATTTCTAATAATAAAGGAATGTTTTGCAAATGTTGAGACTTGTTTTGTTGCAGTTTTAAGCAAAAAAAGTCCTTACACTGTTGTCTATTGTTTGTTTAGAATGTGCAAAGTAAAGGTGGGTGTACAAATAAAATAATAATCATGGCATCAGAAGAATGCAGTGTAAACTCTAAGCATGTGTGTATGTATGCGTGTATGTGTGCACCTGTGTGTGTACATACGTGCATGCCTGCCTGCATGCGTGTGTGTGCGTACTCTGCAGTGTGTGAATTTATTTGTTCAAAGCTTTGTGACTATATTTTCTAATGGAAGGAATTTTTTCGCTCTTCTTACCCTCAAAGTAAGTTCATTTTATATGTTTGTAAAGTAAAGGAGTCCTGATAGTAATTATTTTGTATGATTGTATTATATTTTTGAGTCTCCACTAATAATTTTGATCCTTTTCATTTCTGGAACTTACAGTTTGTAAGATTTTATGACAGCTAGACTGGATTAAGCTGAAAGTCTATTCAGCCTAGTATCCTGTCTCTGACAGGAGAATGTAGCAGATGCATATCTCAATAAAGGTGACTTTGAAATAACAGAAGAGAAATCAATGGAGAATTTGGAAAGCAGTAGCCTAGTGAATATATGTACTATTGCCTTATAAACACTTGCAAATCAAAGAAATAAATGCCAATCTACAATCTAATCTTCTTCACATCTTCTAATTCCCATCATTGTGTGAGGTTAGAAACAGCTATGCAAAGAGAAAGAGGAAATCCCATTTATATCTATTGTGTTAATGAACCCCTCCAAATGATGTAAAAAATACAGATAGCGACTGTCCCCTGTGTTACTACACCTGTGATGGACGTTCTGTAAGACTTTTTCACCCCATACAGTACTTACCATTCATCAAGGCAATGGGTCTTCACATGCAGCTCATTGTTAAATGTTATGTCTCCTGACTTAGCCTGGATGCCTCCTTGTGACTTTATCCTCACAGCAGATGTATTTGTATAACATATCTTAAGGGAGCTGCAGTGGGTCCTAAATTACATGAATGAAAGTTGAAGTATCTGAAACTGAATCTCTTTCTATTACAATGCCAGTATTTAAACTTCAGTGCAGCTGGCAACTGTATGACAATGAGTGTCCATTTTCAAAGTATTTGATAAAACATAGTGTTCCCAGGAATTGCATGTCTGAAGAGTTATCTGATGATTGCTTTGGTTTATATGGCATTGTGGGCTTGGAATGAGTGATATTTTGTGTGAAACCCTCTAATAACTATGCCACAAACACATCAAAGCCAAAACTATAAACTAATATATGCTTACTTTAAAGCATTGAGATGATGCAGGTAATGCAGTGAAACCTGCAAAAATAATAAAACAGTTTTAGTTCTCTTTTTTAGCCAATATCTCATAAAATTGAAGTTTTCTTGTGGAAATAGATATTAGATCAATTTTTGACAAGACAGATTTTTGTGCTTAGGATGGATTTCCTAATAGAGAAAGAAAATCTGAAAAGCAATATTTTGACAGAGTTTCATTTCAAGAAGCCTTTGAAAAGTTTAATTTTCAATACACAATGAAAAAAAGTTTCAGATACTTTGAAATATCTATACCTATTAACTTAAACATAACCCCATGCATTTGAAAAAGCAGTACATGGGAATTGCATTTAAAGCACATTTGTATACACATAAACATATGTTACATATACATAAAGATTAGTATATGATATATAAATATCTTCCAGCTTCACAGTAGTCTGAAGAAAATGTTATTGTGAACAGATTTGCAAGGATCAATATACATTTTCTTTTGGCTGAATAGTAGGTTAAGAAGAGTGTAAATTAGTATGTACATTTCTGTGTAATTCTCTCTGAAACATGGAGCATATTAAGGCTGTAAATCCCACTGACATTAATGTAAATAATCAGAAAAACGTGCACACAGTATGAATTACAGAACAGCACTGGTCTACAGGTTTTCCTTCAATAGGGTGGTTCTGTGCAGTTTGTGAAAATGCACAGAATATTCCACTCAGATTGCACAGTCATTCAGTAGCTGAGATCTTGAAGTTTAATAGCTAAACTTTTACATAGGTACAGTAATTTTTTTCCATCTAAAATTATAAAATGTTTTTATTCTACAAAGTGAGGGTTTAGATCTGCTCATGGAGAAGCAGGCTATTCAATTGCTATTACTGATAATTTGTGTGGGTTAATGCTGAAGCGACTCCATCAGGGCACACAACTTATTTTTACTGACAGCAGAAACAAGTCCTTAATGTTGTTTTGTGACTGCAAGATAGATACAATGAGATCTGAATGACTGTATGTATCAGGTCAATGAACCAGGAATCAAACAGAACAGACAATACTTTAACTGTTCTATAGAAAGAGTAATGAGCCACAGCATCTAAAATCTCCTTTTCCAGAAATGCCCAAATAACAATTTCCACAAAAGGGTTTTTAACTAATAACATTACCTCTTTTCCAATAAATAGATAATTTTTATTACTAAACAAGAAAACAAATAAAGTAAAGCATTATTAAGAGATAGAGTTTGTAAACCTACTTTACTGGAAGAAAACTTATTAATTTATGCATCTACTTCAAGGCAGAACGTGAAGGCAGAAGACATATAATGGTGTAGGGAGCCTTTGTTTTGAAAATGTGCATAAATGATCCAGTATATTTCACCTTCACATCAGCCATTAAATAAAATGATAGCTTATTACACTTTCAATTAACTTATGTGCCATGTGGCATAATTAGGAAATTACATATTCTGGTTGAATTTTGAATAGCAAAATTCAATGTCAGAAGAGGGAAACATTACTTTTCCCAGTTTTGATAGTATCTAATGTAATGGCACCTTTAGCTCTTGTGATACTGCAATTATTTTCATCCAGAAAACACCGTTTTACATGCATGTTTCATTTGCTGTGGATTATTACCTCTTGCAGTCTGAATGGGAAAAGGTCTTTTTCTCAGCAACAAGTCATTTCTTTCAGACTTTCTCCTGAATTTCAGTAGCTAATAGGAGAGTAAGGTATGTATATCACTAATACTTTTTCTGCTTCCTGGGCAAGTAAATTATTGTTATTAATGGGTTACAGCAAATACAAGAAGGAACAGATCTTATCTGTGAACTGCGTCCTATACTTCTGAATATATGTAAATTATATTACCTCCTACTTAGCTTAAAATTTGGCTTCTTTCTTAGCTTAAGGTTACTAGTAAGATCATGAGAAGTGAAAAATATTTTGGTGGAAATAATCTGTTGCATTTGTGTGATGAAAATAAGCTGGCTGACATGAAAGACAAATTCATCTGGAAACATTTTCACTATAATAACTTAAATTGGAAAACTTATTAATGAGTATATTAAAAGTTTTATCAGGAAATGAACTAAAAATAAGAAGTGTTCTTAGCTTGTTTCAACAGAATCTTATGAAGATTTTCAGGTTGTCTTAAAAGGTTATTGTAGAAGTCTTTGCACATTTCATATATTTTGATAACTGTAAATTCCTCTGTCACATTGAAACATTAAGATAATGGAGAACAATACTTTTTCTCATTTGACATTATAGTGTGACAGCAGGCCATTAACTGCCAGGAACTTATTATTTTATGTGGTACAGCAGCAGGGAAGAGAAAACAGCATTGTCCCAAATGCTGAAACAATGCTGGAAGCACAGTAAGATCACAGTGTCCTTAATGACAAACCAAACTCCCGTTTGTATTAAACAAATACCTTGTCTCCTGGTAGAAATGGAGTAATACGACATGCAGAGGAGTATGGAAATAAAAGCAAAAAAAGGACAGTGACAGAGTCACAGTATTGAAAAGTGTCAAAGGACTGTACCCACCCCAGACACTGACCTCAGTAAAGGGCACACTCCATCCCAGAGTGGGTGTTCATCTTACATCCACAGAACTGCAGTGAGAAAACTTGACAAAATAATCAATGGAAGCCATCAGAGTTAATGTTGGAGAAGGTAGCAAATAACAAAACAGACTCATTTTTCTTTAAAATTCAAGCAAATATGATGGTGCCCAAGGAATAGGCAAAACCTTCTGCAAAGACCTGCAAATACAAGTATGTTAACATTTTTTTCACAAGGTGTAAGCTGTGATCAAAAGTTGCAACATCACAAATAAGACAGCACCTGTCTTTCCACCAATGAATTAGCTCATTTTTATTTTGTCAATGACTAATTCAGTGCCAAGATTTCAGAAAAACTCTGGAGATTTCCTGGTCTATCATAACCTAGTCTGAGAAGAAACCAGATGACATTTTCCAAAATAAAGGGAAAATTTCTCTGTAAAACTGATAGTTTTTTTTACTTAACTTTTAAATTTCCAGGTCACCAATATATCGAACAACACTGCAAGTGCACTAACTTCATCCTCATCTCAGAGGAAGTGAAATATAAATTGCATGGCTGGTATCACATCCTGCTTCATGCACAGGTGTCTTTGATGTTCTTTGAATAAGTGACAAGCCAAAGTTAAACATTATTCTGAAAAAAATTCTGCAAGATTGGTGTTATTAAAAAGTGCTATATACAGTGCTAGCTTGAAAGCTTTTTTTTTGCCTCCTGTTTACCTGATACATCATTTGCTCTGTTTCTGGAAGCCTACTGTACTCCCCAAGCTGGCTGCAGTGTTTTTACTGTCTTTGTGATCACTACCACACCAATATCAAATAAGTATGACCTTTAATAAAATAAACTATATTTATTTAACTTACAAGTTTTATTTTTCCTAATCTTGCCTGAAAGTTTAATGAACTTTTCAACAGATATGGTTTGATTTATGACTGGTCAAAATCTTCAATACAGCTTCTAGTAGTTTTACCTTACTCCATTAGAGTTGTTTTTCAAGTGTTGCCTTTGGTATTATGGAAGAAGATGTATCAATAGAAGAAATAAATGTCAAGAAAATGAGCAATCTGAGGAATAAGAGGGTGAAAACTGCTTGAAGAAGGTAACACAACTCCAGACAACAGATTTCTTTCTTTTGAGGAACAGAACAACCTTCCACATCTAAAGACAATTTCCATAGGCTGCAGCTGGAAGTCTTCCTCAGTGGCTGTTTTCTTAGAAAATCTTATCAGCTGGATTAGAATGGTATTTTCTGCAAGGCATTTTAATAAAAAAAAAAAAAAGAGAGTGAGCAGGTGAAAATGAAAGTTGGAGAGGAATAAGATATAGTGAACTGCCAAATTTTTAAGAACTTGCCTGTTACAAGAAGAGTAAAGATTAAATAATTAAAATAGTAAATCAGAGATGAACCTATCAATACTTTTATTTATCTATCAATCTGTTTACATCTCTCACATATTACAGGCTGTAAAGAGTACCTCAATATTACTTGTCTACTCTTTTCAAATCATAAATTAAGTTCTTACTGTGTGCATAATTCTGGGAGATACAGAGTAGTAAATATAACTGTATCCATATATTCTGTCCTAGCTCCACATAGTTTTTCATCACAAGTGCTAAACCCTTCTGAAAAAAAAAAAAGTTATTTATTTCTTCATTTCTATGGTTCATACACTTACCTGAAAATACAGAAGGAGTTGCAATCATTTTGATATAGAGGTTATCATTTCTGGTGAGTGCTTCTATCCTTTGTCATTGTTTGCAGTGTGACACTTAACAAGGAATGACAGAAAGATTAGTTTTATACAAAATTCAGGATATTCTTCACTGAATGACAGCTATGGAACACACAATTTGCAAGATATAATAACAATAATGTGATTATTCCAAATGCCAGACTGAGGGTACTTTATAAATACCTGTCTAAAACACTGAAAGTTTAGGATAGATGCCTGAAAGTGTGTTTCAGAGATAGTTTCAAAAGCCTGTGTTTCAAAACCTGTTGTTTCACTTAAGAAAAATGAGCTGTTACTTCAAGAGACAGACCACACATAAAACCAGAAAAGGGAGAAACAACAGTGCTGGCAACACCATAAACATTACCGGTGAAAGAAATGAACCACTTGTTTTATTAGAAAGCCTGATTAACTCAGTGCATTTTATAATTATGTATATTGCTTTGCACAAAACCAGAAATGAGATATTATAGATAATATACTCATGAAAAAATGATCACACCATGCTTTCTGCTTGTTCTACACACAGAGCAGAGCTACACATACTTAAAGTCCTATGACTTCCTCCGTGTCTTTTTTCTTGAAGGAATCATGCTCATGATCCCCTTGTAATAAGTTTCTATAAAATACATCATGCTTTTCTTTAAAGAACAAGAAGGGACAGCTGTTTGCATGCAGACAGCCCTGTGTGCCCATTTGAGGAAAGTAGCATTGTTGATGCAGGTGCCTGCACTTTTTCCATCACTGCATCCTACTGTGTCCTCTCTCTTGGCACCAGGACACCTGACACAGCTCACAACCTGTGTTTGATGAGGTTTTGCTTGAAAGCCAGGTTTTCCCTAAGCAGCACTAATGACAGCAGAATGTTTTTTGTGGCAGGAAAACATCACTGAAACTATTTCCCACGTGGGTGAATTTCCCATAGATGCAGAGTCATGGATCAAAACGAGATCTTTTCTGGAGAGCTAAAGTGTAATGTCAGCTTTCCTGCCTGGTACAGTGGAGTTGAGCTACCAGCTGCCAGGGCCAAAGGGCTGGTGTGCTACTGATGCAAATGAGACTCACAGCTCTCTGGTGTGGGAAACCACACGAGTCATCTGAAAAACATTTGCATAATGTGGGACATGCAGCACATCCTGACTCAGGATGTAGATATTACTCTTTATCTGGAAAAGTGACAGTACCAGGTAGATCATGAGTTTTCTTACAGTGGGATAATGAAATTTCCAATAGATAAGCCCCTCTAACCTCACAGGGGAGTTTATGAAGTTAATTTTACAATAAATTGACACAATTACTTGTAGACACTAAATTGAAGAGACTGGTAACAAGTAATTATCAGGGTTCAGCAATGTCTTCACTCTTATCTGTTTTCCACTGAAAGCTGAATTTGGACACAATCAGCTTTGTAATACCCAGCCAGGGTTGCAAATTTTACATTGGGTAGACTGAGCCACGATTTCATAAAGAAAGTGAAAAATATAAAAATGTAGGTTGACTGACATACCAGGTATCCCTGGTTGCTATTCCAATATAAAATGCAAGTAGAAAAGTGCTGACATGCAAAGAGATCAAAGTATTCAGTAAGCCAGGTCTTCACTTAAAAATTAAATGAATCTGCAGAGGTACTACCTCTGCAGGAAAAAAAAAAGGTATAAAGTCTCCTGCAGTAAGATAAAACAAATTATCCAACATTCTGTGAAACAATTAGAATATCCTACAAAGAATTACTGGCTGTTGAGATTTTGTACATGGTAATTTCCATATTTTATTTAAAATACTGCTGAACCTGATGAATATTTTAATCACAATAAAACAGCAACTTTTTTTCTACTATAGTTCTACTCCTAACTTACAAACTTTTTGCAAATGACAGTACTGACACTAACATAGGCCCAGGACATAAGCAGAAGTTGATCCATATGGAGCTGAAAAATTTCAGGCAGGTACTTCCCTGTATGTAAGGATCAAGATAAATCAGCATGTGCAAGTCAGCCCTCAGAGACTTCCAAGAGAACGCGAGTTTAGAGATATCAGAAGCTCATTCTTGCTTTCTGTAAAAGGGTCTCCACCACCACTTCAAAATGTTTTGGTCTGGAAACAAGTCCCCAGGGTGTATGATCAGAAGCTGACCAAAGCACATAAATCCATAGAATGTCTTCTATAAAATATAAGAAGTTGAAGAAGAGCTTCAAATGAAGCATGTACTGTTTGTATCATTGAAGTATATCTTTTAACTTCTTGATGTTGGTGCTCATGGTTGGCATACTTTGGCAGGATGATATATTCTAATTATCAGAATTCATTATTATTATTAACATTCATCTATATTTCACCACCACTTTTTATACATTAATCTGTATTTTATCAGCAGTATCTGAAGAAGGTATCTGAAGTATCTGAAAGGTTTGCACAACTGGTGAGTTATTCTTAATGATAATTGTGGCAGTACTGAGACTCTCAGATCATTTCCCATTATTCACCACTGTTGTTGTATGTGGATTTCCCTTCACTTCTGAGGCTAATCTGTGATTTTACTTGATTTTGGGAGCATTCTAGCCCGCAACTGAGACACAACAGATTTGCAAACTCCCTGTGAGTGATTCGTAGAAAACAGGAAAGAAGTGATTGGCTCCATTCTGTAACAGTATTATCTGTTTAGCTTGCCTGGGATCAGAAACTCCAAGAAAATCCAGGACTAAAGACTTTTTCCAAACAAATACTGTATGGTTGGGCCAGAGGTGTCTGTCTGTCTGTCTGCCTTTCTTTAGAGCAACGTAGGCTTGTCAGACCACGGTGATTTATCTACAGCTGACTTTTATTAACTGACCTTGTCATAGTAGCCCATATTTTGATAATGCAAAATACTAATTTTTAACTACAATATGCAAAATGAAGCTGAGACACTGAAGCTTTTTCATCCTTCAGGAACTTATTCCCATTCAGAGCTCCAGTCTCCCCCAGGGAGGCATTCAATGTAATTGTTTTTTGGATGGCTTCAGTGATTTTGCTTTAATAGAAATGCCTGCTAGGATGCTCCATGTACTTACAATTTTTTCCATAAAAAATTCTTTGTCATTTCTGCTTGGAGTTTGCTTTTTAAAAGAAGCTTATTTCTAGAAGCTAAGAAAAATTGAAACTTTTGATTCTATGTATATGTCACTTTTTGATTATGATTTACTGAGAATTCTTATATAGATGGGAATATGTTTTCCAGAATGCAACAAGCTTTATCATTTATGAAAAATTGAGTTTTTCTCTCTGTGAAGCTAATCCAAGGCTTTTTGGAAGATATTGGTGTGTCCTGAGAGATGAAGGCATCTAGTTCTCCCTGAAATGTCCAGGATACAAATTTAATAGGAAGCGTATTGTTTCCAGGTCACTAAATTATCAGCATCTAAAAAAATAAGCCTGGCTGTTAGAATAGCTTGCCTGCCACATCCTTATCCTGAAGCTATATTTTATAAAGAGTTGGGAAATAGAAAGAGAATGAATAGCTGGGGGCTGTGATGGAGGTTATGACTTGGGCAGAGTGCCTGGGACCTGTGGCAGTGCCACAGAGTTGCTGTTGCTTTGAGGTAAATGCACAAAGCAATTTAGGTGTTACCTGCTGCAATCAAGGAATCATGTTGAAAACTAAAAACTGATAAAGCCCAGTTCAAACCAGCCTGAAACTTGTTTTAAATGGCTCTGAACTGGAATGAAGCTCTTCATTGAACACAAACTGAAGCTAAATCTGCAGTAATTCTCCAGTATTATAGTTCAGCTAAAAACATGATGATTCCAAGGGCAGATGGCTTGGATGCTTTCTCTGTTTGTATATGCACTTCTGTTCCATAAGGTAAACCCTTCTCACAAGCAAAAATTTGTGTAGATGTTCCTTTATCAACCCTGTGACTAGTTCAGCAATTCAAATCTTATCAAATAACTGTAAAACAGTATTCAACTCTCAAATAGTTGCATTTTTTTCAGTTACACTGAAAAAATGGAAATATCTTTTGTTCAGTAAAAACAGATACTTGTAGACTGAGAGGTATGCGGAAAGCAAATCTGTTGCAGACATATATTTCCATTGTGGATGCTGTTATCTTTAATTTATATAGAACTTGTCTGAGAAAAAAAATCTCTTTGGAAGGGAATAAGATATTCTTTCAGTAAAATGAGCAGCATAAGGATAAGAAAATGATATTATAATTATGCTGCGTGATAAAATGATGGCTAAGAATATGAAGCTTGTGAAACATAGATAAGAAAGTCTTAAATTTGACAAGAACAAAAATCCAAACATTGATTCAATTTGTACACCTACAATATGAGTTAATGTATCACAACTATGTTAATAATGACAAACTAAAAGTACCATTGGACATAAAAGTTACACAAAACGTGCAAATTGCAAAAATGCAAAATGAACTAAAAACCCCCAAAATTACCCACTGTGTACAGAGGTTTTCTCTATGAAGGTGATTATCTGCAATTAGATCTGAAATCTCACGGCTGTTACACAATGAATTACCTACCTTCTCAACAACCTCTTTGTTATCATTTTGTTTAAAATGTTGATTAAAAATTCTGTCTAAATGTTTCTTTAACAATAAAGATGAAAGCAATTATTTAAAATAATGATAATTATAATAGCACAACCAGAAACTTGTTATTAATCTACATTTACTTTACTTAGAGATATTTGCTTATTTGCTGCTAAATATTTTCTTAAAAGCTTAGTTTTAACATTTTTTTCTGTTCAGTTATATTAAAATTCATGGTAAAATGGAATGCTCTATTTGCTTTCCAACATCACGTAATCCACTTTTCTGGCATATCTCAGAAAACTGGGAACCTAGAAGTTCTAGAAAGCACCAATTTGAACCCAAGGCAAAGAGGACAGAACCAGGATCTTTACAGTGGTGGCCAGTGAAAGAAGCAGAAGCGATGAGCACAAACTGAAATAGAGCAGGCTCCCTCTGACCACCAGGAAACACTTTTGTACTGGGAGGGCGACCAAGCACAGGGGCGAGTCATCCAGGGAAGCTGTGAGGCCTCCTGCCTCGGAGATCTTCCCAGCCAACTAGCCAAGGGCCACCTTCCTTAAGCCAAGGGGTAAATCAGATCATCCCCAGAGATGCCTGCTAACCTCAGCTATTCAGTGAGTCAGTGAAACATTGCCCATTAAATATTTACAAACCTGTTTCAACACAAAAACAACCTTTTAAAAGCCAAACAATTGACTACATAGACAGCTACTTGGAAAAATCGATGTCATTTCACATGTACAAGTGTGATGGGCTTATTCCTGGGAAGAATATGTTGTGAATATCTTTAAAGCTTTGTAAATATTTATAAAATTTTGGCAAGTTTTCTGTTAATCCTAATTTTTTTTCTCTGACTGATATAAACAGAAAAACAGACATCTGGCAGCTTAAGACTGTTTTAAGTCTCTGGACTTCACCTCAGTTTTAAAGGTTTTGCTAGGGAATGTTATGATGAAAGAATGAATTGAAGTATGGAAGAGAATTTTTCTTAAAAGATAAGAAAGTAATTTTTTATATAGTCTGCAGGAATTCATATCTAAAACTGATAGTTAAATCCCACCAATAAAAATACATATCAGCAATATTTCTGGCTGTTGATAAGCTTAGAAGCACAACGTTATATACAACTAATACCAGTAACAGACTGACTTCAAATTGTTCAGGTTAAAAGCTGTGATTTTAATAGACCTTGATCCTGAGACATTTTACCAAAATTAAATAGAGTACCCAATGAAACTTTATTATTCTTCACATGCCAATTTTATTTATTTATCCATCTGAAGTACCTGTGAAATCTTTAGAAACCTTGAAGGATCATAATCTGAATACCTTTTATACATGGAAAAAAAGCCTTTAAGAACGAAAGCAGCTAATTGCCTGATAGTGGACAAAAGAGACCATGAAAAGTAGTAAGTGTGTTAAGGAAAATAAATTAGTAGTATAAACTACTTATATCTAAATGTACATAACTTCAAGGAGGCAAGTTGTTCCACTGAAGGCATTAAGAATTGCACACTAACTTGTGTTTTACTATACTACATAAACAGATCCCTCATCAAGGACATGCTCATGTATTTTAGATGTCCAAAATGCCAAAGGGAAGAAAGGCAAAGTGCAACTGAATTTTGGACATATCACAGAGATTAGAATACTACCTTGGCTCTTTAAAAACTTATGCTAACTTTGCTTTATTGAAGACACCATAGATTGTAAAAACCTAGAAACCCTTGTGGAACTATCTGCTGAATTTTTACCATAGAATGGACAGAGTCATGTTTCTTTATTCTATATGGATGTAACAAGGCAAAAGCATAAAATCTGTAGGATATTCTAATACTATAGCAAGTGGGCAAGGAAACTCACTTAAAAGATGTAGCAGAATTATTTCTCAATTGGGTAAAACAGCTGAAGTCACAAGCTTGCCCAAAACAGGAGAAATTGCATTATGTTTTCCAGTACCATAGAAGATATGCTTGTGTGCTCAAATTATATGTGAAAGCATGAACTTGACAGAAATTAAATTATTTATTGCAGATTCCTTATTATGTTGGTTGCACTGATAATACTTATTTGTCTAATGAATAGCAATCCCTCTCCTCTTTCTCTTCTGGCAAGACAGGTATTTGTGATTTCTCTTTGGTGATATAGGAAGTGGGTCAGGTTTATCTCCAAGCTTTTTGACATGTATTCTGTGAACATTTAGGAAGGTATTCTCTATTATAGCTTATGTTTTGAAACTAAGAAACATTAATATGTTCATTAAAATAACCCAAAAAGTTAATTGCAAGTCTATAATATTTTAGTTATTCTGTTCCTAATTCAATTCTTATTTTGACAGAAGAACTGAACATCTGGGAATACAAGAGGTTTCTTTTTCTTGTAAACCTAAGTAGCTGTTGATAAGAGCATGATACTAAAAGGGTACAGGAGATAATGCATCCAAATCAAACACAAAAATATTTTCAGGTAGAATCTTTATTACATGATCAAGACATTACATAATCTTGATAATAATCAGAGCTAGGAAATAAAGGTAAAAACCCACATTATAATTTGCAATTAACTGTATTCATGCAACTCTGTAAGCATTGATTAATCATTCAATGAAATGGTATATAATAGGAGTCACCTTCATCTTTTGTCTCTGCAGAAGAATCTAGAAACCAAAATCAGCTACACAGATTCCTCAAGAACAGAACTGGGTGAGTGTCACTCAATGGGCCCTGTAAAAACAGGGTCCTGTGGGGGAACATGACTACATTCACTAGTAGGAAGTGCATAAGACAAGAAGGTTACCAAAATCCTTATCATGGCAGCATAGGGCCTTCCAGCTGCCAGGGATTTACATCTAGTCAGACATGCTTTTTTAGGAATCTAAGATATGGAAATCTAGTTAACATTAATCTTTCAGGGAGACATGAGAGGAAGATGTCAGTGCTGAGGTAGTCACACTTACCAGTCACCTAAAGATCCTGTCTTTGGAAGCACTCCATCCCACAGTGCCTCTTCACACCGTGTTACAACTCCTAGGCTATGAAGAGCTATGAACTTGAGGGTAGGGAAGAGAGAGAAGGAAGCATGATAAGCTTCTGAAGAAAATTATGATAGATTTGTTGGGTTTCAGAGAGAAAATACTCTACAGAATGCCTCAGGTCAAAAAAAAAGCAGCCACAGATGTAACCAAAAGACAGCACTATGGAGCGTCCCTTTGCACTCTACTGGGATTTTGAGACAACCAAACGCTTCTATAAAGTGCCTGTACACCAGTGTGTGCAGTATGGGGAACAAACAGGAGGAGTTAGAGGTCTTTGTGCAGTCACAGGGCTTGGATTACATTGCATTTACAGACGCATGGTGGAATAGCTCCCATGCCTGGAATGGTGTCATGAAGGACTACAGCCTGCTTAGAAGAGACAGACTGTGAAGGTATGGTGGTGGACTTGCCCTCTATGTGAGGCAACACTTCAAGCTCTGACTTGCAATGTCTGAGGAATGAGCTGAGATCTGGCATGTTAGGATAAAAGGGCAGACTAGTAATGGTGACTTTATTATGGGTAAATTCTACAGGCTGCATCAGCAGGAGGAGGAAATGGATGAGGCCTTCTGCAGGCAGCTGGAAGCAGCCTCACAGTTAGGAATTCTTGTGGGCGACTTTAACTACCCTGGCATCTGCTGGAGAATCTACACAGCAAAGCACTAACCATCCAGGAGGATCCTGGAAAGCACTGATGACAGCTTTCTGACACAGGTGGTGGAGGATCCCACAAGCAAATGTGTACTGCCCAACTTCATACTAACAAACAGGGAAGACCCTGTTTGAGAGGTAAAGTTTGGGGGAGCCCTGGGTTGTCCAGTTCAGTACTGGGCAAGGAGGAAGCAAGGTTGCAAGTAAGACTGTAACCATGAACTTCAGGACAGTTAACTTCGGTGTTGTCAGGGATCTTCTTGGAAAAATCCTATGGGAAGAGGCGGTGTAGGGAAGCTACATCCAAGAGAATTGATTGATATCGGTTGATAGGGTTCACTTTTTCCAAGCTCAAGAATAATGCATTCTGATCAGCAAAAAGTCAGGCAAAGGAGTCAAGAATATAGTAATGACTAACCCAGCAGTTAATCTTCTCTGGGACACGTAGTATGGCTCTTGGGGATTGTCCTGGGCAGGGACAGGAATTGGACACAATGATCTTTGTGAGACACTTCCAAATCAATGTCTTCTGTAACCTGGTATGTGTGCTAGGGAGTAGGTAATTGTTTTATAGTAATGAATTGTTTTATACAATGAAGAACAGTGATTATATGCAGAGGAACCTTGAAAGTGTAAATTTTTGTCATCTCAAAAACTGTTTTCTCAATACATCCTGTATTGTCTTCTGCTTCCTATTCAGCTTGTTAACTGGTTTAGGACAGAGAACCTTTCTTCTACACTTGCCCAGTATCAACCATAATTTATATTTTAGCTCTCAGGTTCAGTCCCTCAGTACTATTTCCATACCAAAAAGAAATGGACACCATAAGGTCATAGATCCCTACAAGGTCTTTGTCTCCATCTTGCAGAACTAGCATTGGAACACAGACAAAAGCCAAACTACAACCATTTGAATTGGCATCAATCCAACGCTAATATAGGAATCAAAGCAAGACATCACTGATCCAAAATATATCTGATGAGAAGTATATATCAATGGAAAGAAAGAATATGGTTCACAATATGGATAATATTCTTTGGTGAAATGCAATAAAAAGTCTCTGAACCTCACAAGAGAAATCTATTCAAAATTTGCATCTGAGGAAAAAAATTGCTTTATTCTAATGTGAGAAGGGTAGTTAGGTCATGGAATATGTAATATCGGTATCCTGTAAGTTATGCTTAGTCAAAATTAGAGGAAACTATATTAATCAATAAAAGGCATCATTTTAATCAGCATCTCAGATAATGCTCATTTGAATGTGCTAGACTGATAACTGAAAAATCTGAGTGGTGTGGACCCTTTGCATATGTTTAGAGAAAAAAAGAGATATTTTAACAAAAAAATTGAAATAATTTAAAATTCTATTTCATAGTGAAAAAAATGACAAAACTAATATAGCTGAAAACCAGAAACTCAAAGAACAAAAATGCAGTGAATCTCTGCTACAGAAATGGCTGTTCCTGCAAGAGTTTAGATCCCTCTTTCCATGGTTATTTGAATAGAACAATGTAAAATAAGAAAAGCAAATATAAAAACCCAGTCACTCCGTCCCTGTTTCTGAAGTGTCAAGTCTGATTGTTGTATTTATAAAAGGAACTGAAGGGGGAATTCAAGTTAGCCAGACAAAACTTATTTCTGTTTTCCCTGATACTTGTAAATGGCAAAGCTAATATATTTTGTTGAGAAAATAGCAAATCCATGTGCAGAATAGTAATGCATATATAATGTCCTTTATATAGAGGGTTATGAGATATGGCAGATGAAAACAAAGAGATGTGTAAAGAGACTACTGAAATTGATTTGTTGTAGTCACAACATGCTATGAAATGAAAGAAAGTTGGAGGATAACAATGTCTCTGTATCAGTTTTACGCATGCCTTTCTAAATCACGAAAACTAAACTTTTCATACTTTAATTTTTTCCTGCTGCAAACTCAGACATGTTTCTTCTTTAACTTCTCCCTGAGAGATGAGAGAAGTTATGAATAATGACATATATACATATATACAAATAAAAATCTTGTTTTCACATGCCAGATTAAGTAGTAATCTGATATTGACATCAATTCTTCTGTTTCTATGTAATAGGATGATTTTCAATCATGCAGGAGCAATCTGAAATTAGTAACCTGGGAGGAAAATGTAAAAGGAAGCGAAAATATGTATTCTATGTGTGGTAGACAAGGTCTACAAAGAAGTGATTAAAAGGGTGCTATTGAATGGAAAACATAACTAGTACAATGGAGTAGGCCAGAAACCTGAATTGAAACAGGGTAGCATGTTGAAGGTGATAAGTAGTCAATTGAGCTAAAAAAAACAAAGTAGAAAAGTATTAAAACAGATTAAAATTGTAATTATATCACAAGTCTCAGTAACAGTATGGAAATAAATATGGATTATGTGTAGGAACGGTAGAACTAGGATGCTGCTATTTTGTGGGTTATACAATAAAAAGAGATGGTTATCCAGTCCAACAGGAAGAACCCTAATAATTAAAATTAAATGTTCAATCATCATAAGTCTAAATGTTATAGGGGATGGATCCTATCAACAGGACAAATGGCTGGTTGAGTTCTATCATCAGCACTATTTGCTGTTATAGTAATAGATTAATAGATTACCCATCAAGAAAGGGTCATGTAGTCTGACCTACTGTGAAGGAAAGAACTTTCCTAAATTAATTCCAGTTTGAATGAGGACAAGTCCTCTTGAAAAATGAAATAAAATCTTATCTCAGTTTTAAAAATCTGAGTGATGATAAATCTAGCACTCCTTTCAGTAATATGTTCCAAAGGTTAATATCTTCACTATTAAATAAAAAAAAAAGAGTGGTTTTTTCTACTAACCTGAATGTATCTATAATCTACTTTCTGCTTAGGTGTGCTGGCACACTGACATCTCTGGTCTCTTTGTGACTGCTTATAGGCTGTAATGAGATTGCCTTTTAACCTTCTTGTTAAGCTAAAGAGATAGAATTTCTGGAGTCTTTCACAATGTGACTTTTAGTTACTCTTTTAATCATTCCTGCAATTCTGCCATGAACAAAGTATCATCTTGACTATTCTTGAATGGAGGCATCAGATACAGACAGACACTGTGGATGTCATTGTCTCAGTAAAACCACACAGACCATACTTAAACTGCTCCAGATGTGCTGTCCAGGAGTGATTCCAGGCCTCCAAGCCAAGAGTTGCAGATTCTCCTGTATTCATCACTGTATGAGTGATGAACCCTTCATCATGGAGGGCTGCTACACTGCACTGTATTGGACAAAAGTATCTGGATTTTCTGTGATACACCCTTGGCCTCAGGATGAAGCTGCAGTGCTTGAAAATTAGTATTGTTTCATTGGCTTTCAGAAGTGGTATTTCTGTGTTTCAGGTATAACATATGTAGCATATGTAGAATATAAGTACCTATTTTCCTTTCATGAAGGAAATCTGAAGAATCAGAGTTCCCTATAGGCTAAGGCAGGGTGCAGTAGGCAGAATTTTGTGCAGCTCCATTTCTTTTTTTTCCCTACACAGAATAGTGCCTGGAGCAAAGTAATGAGAGTTCTACATCTAGATTATATCCAAAAGCAACCAGTTTTCTTCCAAAGAGAATTCAGGAATGAATGAAGTTACATATAGAGTGGACCAAGGAATCAGACCCCTGGGAACTAAGCCATTTGACAAGGAAAATACATTCCCAATCTCCAATCATTCATGCCAGTTCTTGTGTGTGCAATAATGGTATTGGTCTGTCTGCCCAGACAGAAGCTCCAGTAAAAGTTTAAAATACTACTGCTTCTCTAACCAGCATCTCACACGCTGTCTAGAGAACAGTTTATAGTCTTCTTTTGAGAAAACTGATATTCTGTGTTAAAGCCTATAGCTATTTGTCTAATGGAAAAATTGGCTTAGAACATTTTCTAGCTGTTGTTAAATGGATGGGTCCAGAGTATTAGCCTCGCTTGCTTTGAAATAAGGCAAGATAGAAGAGCAACTGCATTATACTTTTTCTCATTTTATTCCCAATAATGATCACAAGTGTTATTTCTGAGCTATCTACTCATTATCTAATCATACCTAACTATCTACCTCATTCAGAGTTAATATTCTTAAGCCTTCTTTTTTAAAGGAAGAACATGCTAAAAGCAGAATCAAATCCTTGAGCTCTGTATATTTTAAGAATATATAATAATAACATTTAGTTAGCTTTTATCACAGAATGTTTATTTATTTTATTGTCATTTAGCATAACATTTTCAATCTTCTAAGCAGTTATCACGTCTTCTGTTAAATAGTCAGATACTCAAGGATAGAAGAGTTTACTATAGTTCATTGACATATAAAATAAAGAAACCAGACTCAGAAAATACTCGTTTATGGTACTAAAATACTCTAGCCACTTGAAAATTGAAGTGCAAGGGATTCTTTGTCAACTTATGTGACAAGAGCTGATGTATATACCAAGATTGCCACAATCCAGCTCTGTTGAAGAGGGATCAGAAAGTTACTTTTCCTTCAGCTTCATCAAAGACTAAAATAATTTTGTGATGAACCTTCTACCTGCTCCCTATCTGAGGAGCTCAGAAGAGAAACATTCAGAGGAGGTTTTGTCACTCAAACAAAGGAAAAAATTGACAGCAACCTGTCCCTACTATAGGGATTTTGAGTTACAAGAAATCCATTAACTATGCACATCAAGTAAAGAACATCATCATTTTTCACACCTAGAATAAAATTACCTCCAGCACGACTGTCTGTCCCCAGAGCAAGAATTTTTCCTTCTGCTGAAGCTTTTGTGCATTCCCTCACCTGTACAGCAATGAAAGTACATATCTGAGGTTTGGATTTGGACCACTTACAGATATCTGCTTGTTTTCTTTTAAATCTGATGTTCATCACTTCAGTGTAAATTGCCTCACCTGTTTGTTTGCTGCTGCTTTTTAATTTTGCTTACTAAAAAGCCTGGGCTCTCAGTTTTAAGGACTTGTTCATTATCAGCAGGTTTGATTTGTTTCCCGTAGTACTGCTCTGTAGGTCATTTGTGTTAATTGAATGAAACACAGGCCCAAAGAGCTACATCTGGTAAGTTCAATTACCAATAAACCAAGTTAGATACAATTTCTATTTTTGTCCTGTTTGCATTTTCTAACTCGTACCTTCAAGCCCTCTTTCCATTTCTAGTCTGTCCATGCTTTGCCAGAAATGAACAGCAGAGCTGTGATACTGTTAAATTCTCAGAAAATGATGCATCAGAAGTGTTTGCCTGCTGAAGGAGTGAAACCTTTCACCCATATATTTCAGATTATTGGGTAATTAATGATGATGAAAGACAGAAATAAACTTTTATGTGATCAGTTTAGTAATTTGTCTTCCCTTAGTTATTAGTGATCATCTCTTCTGATTTAATAGGGTTTTTTTTGCCTCAAGGCTTGAAAAAAAAATCAATGTTTTGCACTATTTTCCTGTTCCTGGTATTAAACTCTGAATTTTTAGTAACTTAATGTGTTTTTAGCATTTTATTTGAATATATTAAAGGCATTTTTTTTTTTTTTAACTTTTGGCTAGAAAGCATTAATATTTCAAAGCATTAGCTGTTCACTGTAACACTCTTTGATGAAAATATATCAAAAGGAGGATCATATGCTCACATATAGTAAGAATGGGTTACTCCATGTAATTTTTTCTCTTCTTGCACTACTTATGTTGCATAAATTATGTCCTTCTGTATGAGTGAGTGAAAGCTCTTTCCCTCAAATGTCCTGTAAGATACATAAAGTATACAATGCACCCATAGATAAAGGTCACATACCATTTCAAAATGGATCCTTTATTCCTCATGTGACCTCCTGGGGAGGAGGGGATCAGCAGCTTTACAGCAGAAAAATGCAGATTTTTGTATCCAAATGTCTCACATGTGTTGCAGACATCTTTTTATGAAAATCCTTTTCTTAGGATTTTTCTTCCTGAGAAGCTGAGAGGCTTCAGGAACAAAATGTAAACAATGGTTATCTGCTGCTGTGGAATGCAACAGGTGCATCTGTGATTGACCCATCTTGGATGTTTACAATTAATGGCCAACCACAGCCCAGTTAGCTTGGACTGTCTGTCCGAGACACAAACCTTTATTTTCATTCCTTTCTATTCTTAGTTTAGCTAGCCTTCTGAGATGAAACTTTTCCTTCTATTCTTTTTAGTATAGTTATAATGTAATATATATCATAAAATAATAAATCAAGCCTTCTGAACATGGAGTCAACATTCTCATCTCTTCCCTCACCTGAAAACCCCTGTGAACACCATCACACACATGGACATTACATACACATAAAATCCTGTATCAAAGGGTCTGTTTCTTCCTCTATCTTATTCCTCTCTTAAAACACAGTTCTTCACTAAAAGCATCTATTCCTCCATTACTTTTTTCTTCTTTTTAAGGAAAAAGACCTCAGCCCTGCTTAGTAAGACTATTTAAATAAAAGGTTTTATGACAAATCCACTCACTGTGATTTGGCAGAGGTCTTCCCAGCAGTCTTCCTAACTTAGAAATAAATTTACCCAGTCATATATAGGCTTCTAGAATAAATTTATTTATTTTAGTTTAAAGACTGTCCAAAGCCTTGGTACCTACTGAAAGGTTTGGGCTCTGTGAGGGGTTCTTGGTGGTTGTTTGTTATTTTCTATATTTTTTTGGTTGGGTTTTATCTATATACCTATATATCATCTATATATCTAATATACAATATACATATCTATATATCATCTATATCTCTGTATCTATATATTATAGTGAAGGTTTTTCTTGCTTTTACTTTCCTTTTTGCTCTGCCTTTTTTTCACACCACTTTCCCTTTGTGTTGAAGAATGATACAGTTGTGTCTGCCCTCCAGAGATTTCTGCTTGTCATTTGGTGCAAATACTGATCAATACTCCATGTTATCTAGCTACAGAATTCTTTCTCAGGATGCAACAAAATCCATTCCATTAAGGAATCCAGACTGGTGTATGAGGCACTATGCCCTGTTCAGACTGTCCTCTTGTATCTCCTGGGCTGAACTCTGATCCTGGTTCCAGATGTTTGCTGTCACAGCACCATGACCTGCAAGAAGGAGGTGGCTCCCTCATCCTCCCTCATGGTGCCAAATGCCTGCTCAGGACAATTTATGGGTTTTCCGTGCGTATCAGTGAGTTGCTGAGAGCCAATCAGAGGGAAACAACTGGCACAGAATGAAATCTGGGCAAATTCCTCCTCTGCTTCAGCAGCTTAGACAGGACTCATTCCATCTCCATCAGAGTGCAAAATCTTTTACTCAAGCAAGGATAGTTTTTAGTGAATTAGGGTGGGGTTTATACACTAGCTTAAATGTTATTCCATTTTCCAGTTTTAAAGTGGTTTAAATACAAAGCAATAAGGTAATACAAGAGGGAGGAAGTCCCCACTCCACATGTTGAAATGAGGATACTGATGCTTCAGAGCCCAGGGGGAGAGCCTGTAGGAGGAACCTACTGTAGTGACCAGCTGTAGGCTATATACTGTTGCCTACTGCTTGCCCAAACTCTATAACCTACATGAAGTGTACCAATGATATCTACATGTGAACTGAAAATTCTATGTCTGCTTTTCCACATGCTCTGTATGAGAGCACTCTCTTCTCTATATAAAGCAATTTTCATGTTCATTAAGAAGTAACCAAACAAATGCATCTGACAGAACAAATACCTTCCTCATTATCTACCAATGTTCTTGCTACAGTATCTTAGAGCATTGTTTCTAATTTTGCTTAATTTTTAAGAGGCATTTTATTTTTTAGCATCTGTAGTTAACAAGATTTCTGTGATAAATTAGTCACTTAAATTGACCTGTCTTACATACAATATACAGCTGAGGCTGGCACTTAGATCTGTGAAGACACTAATGGTGCAAAGATAGAAGAAAATCTCATAAACCATATTATGATGTATCTAGCACTGTGGGAGTAGGCTTCCTGTTGCACCCTCTCTCTTTGTAACATTCAATCTCATCTTCTGTCAAAAAGACATTCTGGCAAAAATATCTTGTCCTAAAACCTATCTTAATCAAACAGCAAGGCAAGATAGCTCATGTCAGTGGGCCATGACTGCAGAGGCTGGAAGCCTTGTCAGAAGTTTCCCCCTTCCTGAGCACCACTGAGAGTGCTCATGGCTCAGAGCAGCCAGCTGAGGGAGGCAAGGGGCGCTGCCAGCTCACCAGTCAGCTCCTACAGGCCATTGGTGGCAAGGGAGCAATTTGCTAGCAACTAAAACTTTCCTTGGCACTAAATAATTAGAGAATAGAACAACAGAGAGTACTGTAACTCACTTATGGTGTGACTGATGAGTGACTGTGACACATCAGCAACTACAGACCATATCATATTAACTCTGCATCTGCCCAGGTGAACTTATAACTAGGTGTGACCTGATTTTACAGACAAATATATGGGAATACACTTAATGTGATTATTTGTATATGGCCTGTATACCAACTACATCCTGGCCCACATCAGAAATAGTGTGGCCAGGACCAGAGAAGGGATTCTCTTATGGTACATGGCACTGCTGAGGCCACACCTTGAGTATGTGGCCAGTTCCAGGCCCCTCACTGCAAGAAGGACATTGAGGTGCTGGAGCATGTCCAGAGAAGAGCAATGAAGCTGGTGAAAAGTTTGGACACAAGTCCAGTGAGAAGTAGCTGAGGGAGCTGGAATTGTTTAGCCTGGAGAAGGCTCTTATTGATCTCTACAGCTCCCTGAAAGGAGGTTGTAGCCAGATGGGGTTGGCCCCTTCTCCCAGGCAACCAGCAATAGTACAAAAGGATGTAGTCTCAAGGATCCACCAGAGGAGGTTTAGGTTGGACATTAGGAAGAATTTCCTCACAGAAAGAGTAATTGCACATTGGAATGTACTGTCCAGCATGGTGGTGGAGTCACTGTCCCCACAGGTGTTTAAGGAAAGACTGGATGTGGTGCTTAGTGCCATTATTAATTGACATGGTGGTGTGAGAACATAGATTGGAGCTTTTTCCAACCTAATTGATTCTGTGACTCTGTGGTTTGTGGTTCACGTGTCAGAGTCATCTTCTGTCTTCCTCTCTACTCCTGGACTCCCTTCCATCATTCAAGATGACATGCAAAACTTATTCTTCTATGGTTTGGAGGTTTTATCACACCCACCTGGGATAGCCAACTTTCCTTTCCATTTTTTCTTCTTCTTTCAGCCTTCCTACCTCCTGTGTAGTTTATATAATAATGTGGGTTAAATTAAATTGAGGTATTTTTACAAGGTAAGTTTTTCTCTCTTCTGTATCTTGCTGCTTTGTGGCTTTTTGTTTCAGATCCTACAACACAGTCTGAATAATACTATTTCCTAGCGATTAGGTGGGATTTTGATGTGTTGCAAAGACTCTTAGGGAATGCAAGTCTACAACCAGAATCTTAGGAAAACTGATAAGCAGCGTGGTCATGTTGAACTGAGCAGAAGTTAACGTGTTTAGAGGAACCTGTAGTTGCAGAATCAGTGTCTCATACAAAACATTCAGCAGGAGTAGCCAAGAGGATCTATAAATCCTTTTAGAGCTCATAGCCATCCAACTATGTTAGGCAAGTATAGCCTAATTCCCTCCCCTGTTCCCTGCAAGTGGAAAAATTGAATTTGCTGATTGAATATCCTGTTTCCCTGCAGATTGTTATAATAGCCATCATGCCATATGAAAAGAAGAATGCAGACAGATAGCTGTAGAGTTTTTTTCTGCAGGTGGGATTAGCTTGCCCTGATGTGGATAATAGCATTTCTATCCTTACCTGTTTGCCCTCCTGAAGCAGCTTTAGAACTGCCACAGTTAAGTGAACCGGAATTTAGTTCATGGATTTAGTGATTAGGAGAAGTGGAGTTTCTGAGGCCAGATTGGTGCAGCACACCTCTTTTGGTTGATTTTAAAATGCTTGGCTATGAACTTCTTGGCACCTTTTTCATAGGCAGCTCTGTCAACAAACGGGACCAAAGAAATCCAATACAAATTTGATGTAAATAAGCAGATACTTCTTCATTGTGGGCACTGGGGACATGGGGGAATACCTCCTCTAAAACATGTCCCACTCAATAAACTAAACCCACCCCTTTTATATACTTTTTCTGGTAAATCATTGTTACATAAGTTCTTCTATATACTATGCATACTATGCCCGTTCTTTAAATTTT
This sequence comes from Emberiza elegans, assembly GCA_024865655.1. Classification (NCBI taxonomy): domain Eukaryota; kingdom Metazoa; phylum Chordata; class Aves; order Passeriformes; family Fringillidae; genus Emberiza; species Emberiza elegans. Next base: position 33,889,793 of record JALJVW010000910.1, on the reverse strand, counting down.
ACATTGATTGGTTCTAATAGTTAATAACTTCATCAATATTCTTATCCCAAAACAATCATTGGCTATTTCTTCTGAGGTCTACGGATTGGAATCCTTGATATAAAAATCAAGATGGGAAGGGTAATGGGTTTCCAAGAAGCATACTGGTGAACATGATGACCTCCATAGTTTTTTAAGTGAAGCATAAAGGCTCAGTAACTTCTTGACAAGGTTTCTATGGTTACACATTCCAAACACAGCACTCCTGATATTTCTAGGCCTGATACTTTGCAGTTTTCTACTTATATCTCATAATCATAAATAATTTGCATTATTTGATTGGTTATTTCATCAAAATATTCATAAAGGTTCTGTCAGCAGACAGAAGGATGAACAGAGTTGCAGTCCAGGCAGTCTTCAGAAAGCAAACTTTCAGTCTCATGAGGTGAAGCTCTAGGTTCCCTCATGGGCTCTTCCAGAAGGCAGGAGGTCCCATTGTACTCCAGGGCCAGTTTGGCTTTGAAACATATAACATTTAATGTGTTTCTCCGTGGCTCTAACCTTGATATTGCTGCAATTTCTAATTACAGTTGATTTTTTTTTGGATACCCTTATGCTTTTTCATATGGTGAAAATTGCTTTGACATGAGTGACTGCATGAAAATGTGCTGCAGTTTTGATCAGGGTCCCAACCCACATTAATACACATGAAATAATAAAAATAATGACCTTTATTAGTTTGGGTCACCTCTAATTACATTTTGACTCTCTCTATTTTATGAAAGAAAATGCAAACTGTTTTATTTTCTTAACAAATTTTATTAATTCTATACATTTTTTGAGAAGAATATATAAAGCTTCAGCTTCTTATGCTACTTCATTGTTCTGAATTCTAGCTTTTTTACAATTTCATAAGGTACCAAAATATTTGTAGCATGTATGACTAGGTCTTGTCAGAAGGTTCAGAACACAATCAATCCCATGTTTCTTTATTTTTTCCCCAGTTCACATTTTGAAGGGTAGCACTAATAATATTTTTACTTAGAAAATAAATAGTTCCTAAACAAACACAATGGCTAAAATCTACAAACAAGCAATAAATAGGAGAGGATATGAAGAATCAGTTTAAAAACCAACACATACATGTTTTCAGTTGTTTCAATAAAAGTTTTGAATATTTTAAATTATACAGGATCTGAGATTGTAACACTGCTGGAGATTGCTGAAAGTATTTGGAATTTGTGTTCCTAACTATGCTTTCTATTTCATCACAGCAGCTACCTATTGCACTCTAGCAGATATTCAGTTCATGTGAGATGATATGGCACTGCTAATTTCATAGTAGTAACTGATCAAAAATTCTTTATAATCATATATATTTTTCAAGTATATTTGTGCCCATTGAATGAGAAGGTGTGGTAGCATATAAAAATCTGCATTTTAATTGAACTTTCATAATTTTACTTTTGGTGAAACAGAAATTTTTAACGTGAAAAGAAGTATCAGAGTTCACAGGAGAGAGTTAAAAAAATAAAATAAGACTTGGTCACTGACCTCAATTTCTGTAGAAAAAATAATGACTTGTGTGTTTTTCATTGCATGTTTTTTGTGAGGAAATGGACTATGTCAGCTTAGAAACATGATTGCTTGTGAGCTGTATCTGGAAATGCCAGGGTAATGTTCATTGTCCCAAGTGACCAGGTACAGTCCCTGACCAGGGAAATTATGGTATGGGAGAAAAAGCTGAAGGTTCCAACCCAAGGACTCTGCTCTTCCTTTTGTGTCAGCAGGAAACACAGTATCCAGTCTCAAAGGTCAGTATTTTCAAAGGAATCACCAGACAACTCTGAAAAGGTGAACAGATTATGGAAGTAAACTCTTTATGAAACTAGAGGTGTCCTAATGGCACCAAGGGGCTGAAGCTTGTTTTGCCCCCTGTGCCTCAGGATAATTACTTGTGCCTGGAGCTCAGTGAGCCCATATCTGTTGCACTGCTAGCTGCGGAGCCAAGTGTGAAATGTCGAAGGATGGGAGGTTGGAGGAGTTCATTAAATTACCTCCCAGTTTATCATCTGCTCTACAGCTCTGTGAGGCACTTCAGTTTCTTTGACAGTCTGACCTTTCTGTTTAAATAGGTTGGCCTGCCATGGAGATGGTCTTCTGGGGCTTTTGAGGCCAGAAATATTTTGTGCTTAGTAAGACACTTTAAGAACCTTCAAGTTAAAACTTCCATTTGTACTCATTCAGATTACTTTTAGCTGTCATTCACCTCTTGCACTTACCCTTGCTTGTCCAGACTTGCAGATTTCTTTCTTGACTTTTTAAATGCCTTTCTTGTCCAGATAACTTTCTGAAGAACAATCAGGATCAGACATGGAAAAGTGCAATGCCTTTAGGCAGTTTCTCTTTTTTACTTCTTTTCCCTAGTTATCTGAGAATCAATCAAGGTGTGCACTCCCTCCCTACCCTTTCAATAGAATGCTCAGTAACACCTCCAGTACCTTCCCCAAGAGGTTAATTCACCATTTTCAAGCTCAAGAGTAAGACTTACATGTGTAATTTATATCTGGTTTCCGAGATAAATAGATCTATGTACATATACATATGCAATTTTTTAAGGTTCCATCTGTTTCTTTGCTTGCTTTTTAAAAAAAGCCTTGGCAAATGCCTTTGTTCTATGCTGCATCTTTACAACAAGCTATTTCACCAGGAAAAGCAGGAAATAAAAAAAAAAAAACCCACAAAAACTTGTAAAATAAGCAGCACAGAGTACAGCAAATAAAAAATAAGAGCAACATTAATTAAAATGTGGTCCACATCATTCCTAACTGCATAATGTGTCAGAAATAGCAAGCAGTCCAATCACATTTAGAAATAATTAATGGGAACCCTGTAGCAAATTAACATAATAAATAACATTATAATTACAGGAATTATACATACAATTACTAAGAAACAATCAACATTAGCAAGAGACATTTGTTACTGCATTTGTGTTTACATAATTCACTGTTGCATCACTCACTGAAAGCTATCCCAAGACAAATGGCAGCTAACCAGTATTAGAAAATATCAAATCAGTATTTTTGGATACTAGGCAGCCACAGCAGTGTTGAATGATTGTTTTTTCCTTAGTGAATGGTTAATTCACCAAAACACAGCCTATCAAACAAAGAGTTTGGCTTGTCTCAAAGTTGCTGGGACTGAAGCTGTAGTACTTCATGCTTCTTATACAGCATTTCAGAAGGCAGGACATTTGCTCAATTTAGAATTAAAAAAAAAACCAGTTACATTTTTAATCAATACTTCAACCCACCCCACCAACCTCACCCAAATGTGTCCCACCTTGTCTTGCTCTTCTTTTTCTGTGCAAGGATTGAGTTAGTGGCTCCAACATCTCTGTTGGTTCTATGAAGACATTGTTTTTCTACTTTCTGTATAAAAATTGGAACTCAGTTTTTCTACTTGTGTGTTCTAATCTCCAGGATAGTTCACAGCTCCATATGTGACACCTCACATATACCTAATTTGAAATTTTGAGAGGAAAGACTGTTAAGCCGTTCACCTGAAGCAAAGGACCTAAGTTCAAATTTGTTCTCCCTCTAATGCAGGAGAAGGAGCAAAATATATTTTTTCTCACATTGTCTATATTCTAGTAAAATAAGTTGAGCATAATGAGAGAGAATACCCTTAATAATCTCTTCATGGAGTTTTATCTGTTCTGGGAAATACTTAAATAGTCATTCTGATACCTGTAGGAAGCTGTCTGGATCCTTGTATATATTACTGGTATTTAAATAAAATTCTCCTTTCCCATGTCTCAGCAACACGTTTTATCTACTCAGGGATTGAGTGTCTTCAATTTTCATGTTCATCTTCATTCAGTTCACTAGTTGTGATGAAATTGTTATGCTTTCAAGACACTAAATCCAAAAGAATTTGCTGGAATTCAGCAGAGGCAAATACAGGGTGACTTGTAGGCTGTTTACTTCCATTTGTAATGAAGTTCTAGGACTCTGTGCCAAAAGCTGTAGAAGTAAGATTAGGTTTTCAGTTCATTATGCATTTAAACTCATAATTAAAATGTTGTCCATATTTTAATTTGCAATGAAAGAATTTGGATTAAGAAGAAATAGAATGGTCATAACCATGGAAAGACAACAGGCTTCTGTGTATTTTATATAAAACACAGAACCCTATCATAAACTCTGAATTTTCTCACAGGGGAATTTATATTAAATCTAAAATATATTAAACGTGAATGGAGAATACCAAGTTAGTGCTGATGGAATTGAAAATGAATTTTCCCACTTTGAGAGGAAGTCAAAATAAGCTTTCAATTATATTAATGAGTATTATAATGCCGGTTCTTCTTAATAATTAAATCATGCATCAAAAATTACCATGCTATGCTGAATTGCTTTGCCCACAATTGGAAATTCTCTAATGGTTTCTATTATTGCAATAGCAGCCTTGTATTGTAACCTAATAGTTAATATATATATGTTATAGGGTTTATTGACTTAGTGGAGCTTTCACTACCTGCTTTAGCTAGGTAAGGTAGCAGCCAGGATCCCAGCACTGAAACCAACCCACCCCAGGATCCCTTGAACCACTCTCTACAGGAACTTACTCCAACCTGATGATGGTAAAGTCTACAGAGAATGCCTCAGCAAATGGACAATTTGGATGGCCAAAACTGAGTGGTGTCAATGCTTATCCCCACTTCAGCATCCAGCATGACCACTCTGGCTCTATATACAACAAATATAACATGTTGAAAAGGGCTTGAGTTCCTGGGGATTGTTCCTTCCTTGTTTCCCCACTTCCTTTTATTTGCAGTTTGCTAGAGGTGTAGAGTAAGAATTTAAAATAAATTAAGTGCCTAAAGTGTCAAACTGGTACCTAAAGGGATTTTCAAAAGTATTAAATTGCAGTTGGAGTTAAAAAAATGTGTCTTCAAAGGAACCTGTGAAGAGAATTTTCCTTTAAATCAGTGAAAATCAGAAATTTCCTGGAAATCCCATATATCACCCATGCTTTCTAGGTACCTGAACACTTTCTATGTACCTGGACACTGCTACAAGTCTGTCCAAGAGTCCTTTGTAAAGGTTCTCCTTTTACACTGCCATATTGATGTTTTCCACAAATTTTGCCAGAAAACAACTCCAAAGGTATGTAAACTCCTCAAGATTATTTTTAATTTCAAAGATGTGTTTTCTGTGACAGCATGAAGTATTTAATTGTATTTTTGTGCAATGGGATTAGAGAAAGATCAAAAAGGGGACATCAACAGGTTGAAAGAGATGAGTCCTCAGCATGATAATGGGTGTGCACACAAACCACATGCAGATCAAAAGTACTCATTGAAACAAAACTGAAACTTTTTGACTTTTCTGGGACTTTACATCATATTTTGCATTAAAATAAAAACCAGTCTGTGTTTTTTCAGGAACAAATCGGTACAGCAAATCAAATACCTCCTTTCATGTGCTGCAATCCTTCATTTGACATTTCTGCTAGTATTTGTTACCGTAAAGAACTCCATGAGGGATTCCTCCTAAGCAATGTGACAAATTATAAGATGCTAGGCTGCAGAAGAACAGCTATACAGCAAAGCCCATCAGTTCTCATGGTTTTATCCATAAGCTAATTTGGTTTGACTGTGAAGAAACAGGAAAGTCCACAACACTGTTTCTGAAGGTAAGCCTTTCCAGTCTCTGTAAAGAGCTTGATAAATATAGGTTACTTCATCCATTCACCCTACTTTGTTTCTGAAATTGCTAATCCCAGTGCTGTAGCTAAGTAGTATTTTATCAATTAGCTTTGCAAAGAATAATCTGTCATCACTTCTGTGGAGCAGGCTCGAGAGTTTGGACTTAGTTTCTTCCTAGAAAAATTAATTACTGTGATAAACCTCCAGACAACAATTGTCTTTCCTGGGAGATCTTAAGCCTTCATTATCTCTACGAGAGGGTTTCACCAATTGTTTTCTTGCTAACTGCTTACTGTTGCTTGTCTGTGCTCCAAAATATTAGTGGCAGCATATTTTATTTATCTTTTTAGGGGAAGAGCCAATTTTGATACTCTAGCAGAGATATGCATTTTCTGGTTGTGTATCACTAGGCAGACTTGTGCACAAGAGAAATTTAAGGTGCATTTTAGTAGTGGCAATAACAGAAAAGTACTGGCTTGCCCAGTTCCCTGACTACAGCATCTTACTGTTAACTTTAGAGCTTAGCTGGTGCTCAGACACAAAGGCAGGCAGTGACTCAGGTCAGAGGGAGAATCTTGAGTGGCAGAGAAGGTACTGCAAATAGCAAGAAAAACACTCAAAAATGGCATATATTAGATTTAGTTAGTCCAAATTTAATTTTTAAAAAATTGCTGCTGTGTAGAAATAATAGAAGTACCAGGATTTAGAAGGATTTGAGCTATGAATTAAAATTAGTAAACAATATTTTTATTTTCATTAAATTAAAGGTGATGTGTAAGCTGCTGCTTTAAGGATGGCTGTTAACACTATTCATCTATCACCGCTAAAACTCCCAACTTCCTGCTTTTCTGTATTATGTTGAACATAAGGGTGTGAAATTGACTCTCCTTCCATTTACCCTCTCACTCCAAATTCTTTTCTAGGGAGGCTTAAAATGCATCAAATTCTTACCTGTCTTGAACTCAGAAGAGTAACCAAGTGCTGTAGACAGTATGAAGAAGCAACACTAGCTAATTGAGTTACAAGAACTAGTTTCTGGATAGGTGATTTAGATGAAAAGGGATAGGTATATTTTTCTGCCTAGCTCACCTGTAAGTTGCAGAGGCAGCAAACTGTTCCTCATTAAGTAATTAAAAATAGAGGGAGAGGGGAGAAAGACGTACTGATTAAATAAATACTGCAAGAGTTAATAGAGGAAAAAAGTTCACAAAAATGTTATCTCAGTGCTGGAATTCAAAAAGCAGATGGAATTGAGATTCCCAATAAATCACAAACCTGTAGCTGTTGGAGAATCTACTAGACTGAGAAAATAGGCTTCAGGAGGAAACCTCACTGTTTTCTGCAACTTGCTCAGACAGAGCACAGAGAAATCAACTGCTGGAAGAATTGTTCCAAGGGACTTGTGCTGCTGCCATCACCTTATAGCTCTTTGAAGTGCCAGTGGCTCCAATTAAGAGAGCAGAAAACATGTTTCTTTTATTAAGGGTGGACTAGTGAATATGTGTCCTTGCATCTGGGAAGCTTGAGATGTAATGAGGCCTAGAAGTCCTCTGCTTTTTGTGCACAGTTCAGTTCTGTATAACATACACACTGTTTAGGGAAAACACAAAAGAAAACCAAAAGAGAACTGAGTGTCTGAATTCTGTTGTTATCAACTAACATCACAGATTTCTGGGTTTTTTTCCCTTTCTTGTTCTTCCTTTCTCTCTTTAGTTATGACTTGCGCTATAGCTTATTAGCTAAAGTCAACTCTCCGCTGCAATTACTTCAGTAAGAAAACCCACATATTTTCTATTATTTTTCATTCATTCTGCCTTTTTATCTGTACAGAAGTGATTAGTGCTATCATTGGAAATATTTTTATTTCTCCATATAATCATAATAGATAATTTTTTAACCTTTTCTAACATACAAACTTTTGCTCAGGCTGGGAAGTAATTATAAGTGATGGATTTTTTTAAAGGTAGTTTATTCTGCTAGCACTATTAAGAAACATGTTAATTAAATTCTTTGCATTCCTATGTTCCTCCTAACTCAAAACAACCTGAAGTTATTACTGTTTAGAGCAGGTTTGCAGATTTCTGTAGACCTCTATTATCCTATTAAGCCTTCTACCAAAAAATCATTTGGAGAAAATAAGGGATGGAAGCAGGGAGTAAAGATTAAAAATAATAATGAGGAAGCAAGAAATTTAAGATTAATATATCTCAGCATTTCTGCATCAGACAAGGTGTGGAAAGGTCTACTCATTATTTCATCAAAAGCTAGTGTGGAAGTCCTTGTTTTGGGGTAGGTATTTTGGTCAATTTCCAGCAAACAATTGACTTAAGAGTGAGAGAATGCTCAGTTGCATTTCAGGAGCATTGTATCTCTTCTCATTTTCACCATAATGAGGGGCCTATGTGCAATAGATACTTAAAATGGCCTGCCATATCTGCATAGTTCAGAAATGAGATCAAGCATATGTGGCACAGAAATACCACAGAGGAGACATAAGTGGCTCAAGATTCAAAGTAAAAAAGATTATTATTCCACTGAATGTCCATTCTTACTACAAGAATCTTGCATACTCCTGTGTAATCATAATATGGACCACCACTTTGTTAAAGTAATTTTTTTTCCATGCTTTTGGGTCAGCTAGAGCTCAGCCAGTGTGCCTGGTAAGGAAATAAAATGGGATGCATATTTGTGTTTCAATGTGTAGGTATTATGCTTCTTTGTATAAAAAGTTAATGCACTTTTTATTGATTAAAAATAGAGACAGGGGTTACAAGAAGCTTGAATCATTCTTAAAAGTGGGGAATAGAACATAGTTAATTCTCCAAAAAATGCTTTTATCACTGGGTCAGGGAATTGATTGTCCTCATGAGTGTTCGTTCTTCCTCTGATTCCAGTTAATCCCCTAATATGCCAAGCAATGATGAACAACTGCATTATCTCTTTTTAAAAATATATTATAGCTTAATGGTTTTAGACTGACCTTTCTGAGTCAAAAATGTGAATTTAATTCCAGTCAAAACCAGAAACAATTTGGATGCAGATTTGCTAGGAGCATTGTATCTCTTCTCATTTTCACCATAATGAGGGGCCTATGTGCAATAGATACTTAAAATGGCCTGCTATATCTGCATAGTTCAGAAATGAGATCAAGCATATGTGGCACAGAAATACCACAGAGGAGACATAAGTGGCTCAAGATTCAAACTAAAAAAGATTATTATTCCACTGAATGTCCATTCTTACTACAAGAATCTTGCATACTCCTGTGTAATCATAATATGGACCACCACTTTGTTAAAGTAATTTTTTTTCCATGCCTTTGGGTCAGCTAGAGCTCAGCCAGTGTGCCTGGTAAGGAAATAAAATGGGATGCATATTTGTGTTTCAATGTGTAGGTATTATGCTTCTTTGTATAAAAAGTTAATGCACTTTTTATTGATTAAAAATAGAGACAGGGGTTACAAGAAGCTTGAATCATTCTTAAAAGTGGGGAATAGAACATAGTTAATTCTCCAAAAAATGCTTTTATCACTGGGTCAGGGAATTGATTGTCCTCATGAGTGTTCGTTCTTCCTCTGATTCCAGTTAATCCCCTAATATGCCAAGCAATGATGAACAACTGCATTATCTCTTTTTAAAAATATATTATAGCTTAATGGTTTTAGACTGACCTTTCTGAGTCAAAAATGTGAATTTAATTCCAGTCAAAACCAGAAACAATTTGGATGCAGATATACAACTGCCTATCTAAATCTCATAACTGTTGAACTGTTGACTAAAATCACTTGGCCTTGATTTGAAGGGAACACTCGACCTCTTCTTTTGTCAGAGAAGACTTGGGCTGCCCCCTTCACTGGAGACCTGAGTAATTCAAGGGCTGAGTGCAGTGAAGAGTCTTTACAGCTCAGAGACGCCCAGAGAGGGGGAGGATTTGTGCATTTCCATCAGCCAAGAAGGTTAATTTGGACCTCCCTTGTGCCACCTCAGCTGCTCCTGTCAAACGGATGCAACAGGGGTTGGTAGGATTCTGACCACACAGCAAAGCACCTGGGGAAGACAGGGCATTTTCTGCCTTTGCCCTTCTGCAGGAAGGCAGAGTGGAGTCATCCTGGCACAAATATTATCAGGCTCCAGCTCAAGGCATGAGTTGGACCATATTAGAACATGTTCTTCAGCTCTTGCTCACCATGTTGACTCTGCAGGATTTTTTTTCCTGAAATACAGGATTTCTCCTCTGTAGTGTATAAACTGTGTAGCTCAGAGCTCTGGATTTTGCTTTTGTTCCCGCATCTAATTTGCTTTCCAAATTTAAATTTTAGTTTTCTTCAGAAGCTATGGGAGTTGGGCTTTTAAGTACAATTCTTGTGTCAGCTGTGCAACAGTGAGATACCCATGAAAAAGTAAAGCGGCCAAGAACACCTTTAAGGAGCAGGTATCGCTCATGGAACCATAGAATGGTTTGAGTTGGAAAAGACCTTAAACATCATCTAGCTCCAGCTTTCTGCCAAGGGAAGGGACACCTTCCATGAGACCAGGTTTCTCAAAGCCCCACCCAGCCTGGCCTTGAGCACTTCCAGGGGTGGGGCATCCGCTCCTGGAGCCTGCCCAGCTTCTCTGGTCAATGTAATTGCAGCGTTATTCCTTCTGTTGTATATAAGAAATAAACAAACAAATGGTAATTCTGCATAATTCATGGGTCTAATGGCAACTGTTATGATATTACAGCATGACATGATGTTACCACTCCGTCCTCTACTGGTATGATTTATCATTTGATCTTTACTAGCACTTTCTATATTTTGATATGCTAGACAGTTGTCTAAAGGTCTCTCACTTGCTAGACAAGTGAGAGAAAAGCCCCATATAATTTCTTCCTTTCCTTCATATTTTTGTATTTTGAGTTTTTCAGATGTGGCTTTTTTTTTTTTTTTTACTTTCCTATTTTTAATGAAGTCAGGTTTTGTCTCTTTTTCTTGGAAATTTGTCTTATAACTTTAAACATAACATTTTCCTTACCCCTGTTTTAGCACTGAGTGGGTTTTGATGTTCAAGAAATTGTATTTTCTCACTTCATGTCATGTATAAGTGAGCACATAATTGTCTGCACAATTATCTTGTAGCATAACGCACATGCTTAAAAATAGATATTAGTAGCTGACACTAATAGAAATACTCTATGTTATCTTCTACAACACAGAGAAGTTTTTAAACTAAAATTTACTTTTTTGCTACAGTTTGTTTGGTTTTTTTTTTTTGTCTACAGAATATTTTATTCCACAAAAAAAAAAGACAAAATAGAGCAAAGAGATCATTCTTAAGCCTCTGCATTCATACCATATGTTTCCAGCCATTTCTAAATCAGTGTGAGTCTTGAATATGGAAAGTCTACAGCTCCTACTGCATTTTAAAATGTTAAATCAGTGCTATTTCCACATTGGTCTTGCCTGAAACATTTACAGTAACATATTATTTTCTCTGCCAGAAATCAAATGTATTCCATACAACATAATGAAGGACCATGTGTGTTGATTTCCAGCTTAAAAGAAATTGTTCCATTTGACACTTTGAAATATTGTTTTGTGTCTATGAACCAGCAGAATAAGGTATGCATAAACACAACTCTATCTTTGCCAAAAGATAATCACAAGCTTTGAAACACCACAGCAATAACTCTTTCCAGGATGCTGTGATTAGAGGCCTCCTAAGTATTTATGGAGAAGAAAAAACATATTACAGTTTAGATGATAAATAATAATAGGTTCAATCTAGAATTGCCAAAAAGAAATAACCTCTTTATTTCTTGATATGTATTTTAAATATTATGAAGTTGATGTTTATTCAGCTGTACCTGAAAAAACAAATACTGCTATTGCACTTCTTATGCAACTAATAATATGCTTTCATTAAAACCAAGCTATTTTGTCTTTGGTTTAGAATTTTGTAGGGACATACAGATCCAAACTCTGTTGCAAAGCTGCAGTTCCACAGTCAGTCACCACGTCACTATTATGTGTGGGAGGATAATTTCTTTCTGTGTATTAGCAAAGCTGTATGGACTGAGGACATTGACAAGTTTCTCTTGTTTCTGTCCTTACCTTTATTAAATCAACTCCTGGAAATACACATTTTACATATAGGAAGGACATGGAGACAATACTGGGCAGAGGTCTAAAGTGTCCCTTCACAAAATTAACATCAAGATTTTCACTTATGGATATTTTATTGATTTTTAGAGCTTATACATTGATGGAAGACATACAGATAGAAAAACAAGTGCCTTTAAAATACTGCTGATATTCAGAGAAAAGAACAGCAACATAGATAAATATTGATTCATTTCTGTTTTCTATCCAACTATAGTTAAGAAACTTCCCTGGCTCCAAAGTTACACAATCGTATAAATTAATAGCCATAACTTCTACAGAACTGAATACACACCGTATGCATTTTGTGTAAATACTATGGTTGCCATAACCTGTGCAATATTCACTTAAATGTCTTTATGCTGGATGATTCCTTCTGTTAAGGATTCCAAATTAGATGTTAAAATCAGTTATTGTAAAACAGTTTCCTGTGAGGAATTAATTTCTTTCTAGTGTTATCGGGCCTTTCCATGCTTCAAGCTTGTTCTGTCATACTTGAAGTCCAAAATTGACAAACATTAAATCTATGGTATATATTAAATTACTGAATATTCAGAAACAACTTACTGTTGCTATAAGTGTAAAAAATGACCCCATCCTTTATTAATAAGAAAAAGGTGTCACCATAATCTGCAGGTGGGCTACAATATATCAATGCAATTAGGTTTTATATAACTCAAACTGTAAATAAAGGACGGTTGCTATGGTTGCACTTCTACTTCACAACATCAGGTGACCACGAAACAATGGTAAAAATAGTCCCACCTGAGAAAACTGACAAAATGTTTATGTAAGACCATCTCCTCAGTAGGACTGGCAGGTCAAGGAACTTTTACTTTCAATGGGTTAATAAGTGAAAGGGAAAGTAATAAACAAATCACAGAGTCACAAACCATAATAGAAACTGTTCAGCTGCCATTTGATGGAGCATAGGCTTGGAGAAGGCCAGCCTGAACTTTAAAACTGATAAGAACCTGGGATTTATGACTGAGAAGAAGGCAGAAATAATATGAACATGAGGATTTGGATATTTGTGGGAGCCTGTGGCACTAGACAAAACTTAGTGAGAAATGTTTAAGGTGCAGTAACTAGTGAGGAAAAGAGAGAGAAGCAAATATTCAAGGAGATTATAATGTAAACAGTTGCCAGTCTGCTCAATAGCTGCAGCCATCAAATCTTCTTTCTGAACCCATTCTTAATGGTCTTTCTATGGTCACTTTTCAACCCATGTGTGAGTACTGCAGCATCTAAGAGGTTGGAACACTTGATAAGTACCAATAACAGGAAAAAGACCCTGGAGAAAGCCCATGCATTCATGGTGCCAGCAACTGGAAACAGTGAGGAGCTCAGAGTCAGCAGCTGGGAGGCACCTGGGTCATGCAGTTCCTCATGTTTGCTGTTGAGCAGCTGGAGGTTTGCAGTGACTGGTGCAAGTGCCAGAAATCAAAGCCAAACGTTCAGCCACAGGGTCCTTGTGCCCACGGTGCCAGGCAGCTGGAGCAAGGGAGGATCCCACACCAGGGGGAGCACAGGTAGGACCCATGTACCTGCAAGCCAGCAGCCACAGGGAGCCCTGCCTACACGGCTGCCTCTGAGCTGGTGGGTGTGGGTGTGGGCTGGATGGCAAGAAGGTGGTGTCAGGACCATGCAGAGGGTCCATGCTAGTATTGGGGGGGAAATGAGGGTGGATACTAAGACAGGTGGGAGAGTTCATGGGTGTTTGCTAGACATCACCTAGCTGGACTAGCCAGTGGGTGGGAGATCGGTGGAGCAGGTTAGAATGTCTGGAAAGCAATAAGGGTGGTGTCAGAGAGAGGATGGTGATGCTCGAGGGATCTGTGAATGTGTGTGCATGTGTGTGTGTAAATCCAGAGCACAGGAACATTTGTGTGAGCTTCAGGCCTGATTGCCTGAGGGACTGAAGCACAGAAATGGCTGTGTAAGGTTGTGTGCTACATCACTTCTGGTAAGTGACATAGCCCCAGTACACGCGGGGGCTGTTAAATGCCGCTGTTACCTGGCAGTGAGGTACACAGCTCTGTCAGTGTCCTCTGCTCGTGGCTGGGAGGGACACGGCCTCGCTGCTGGCTGGACTTGTGAACGGGATTGCAGCACCTGTGCCCATCATCCAGCTCTGGATGCTCAGAGCTTCAGGGCACTCAGGCTGGGCACCAACACCTGGGCAGGAGGAATCCCTTGGTCCTCTGCTGGTCCTTACAGCATCCCTCGGCAGCTTTAACATCCATGGAAATGCAAATGATCTGTAAGCATAATAACCACTTTCTCATCAAAGCTCCTCATCTGTCAATTTTGCAAGAAATTCCACTCTTAAGGGGAGCAGAATCTGATCTAATGCCACCATTTGCAAAAGCACTTACCAGATAAAATATTGACACATGTGCATGAAATGGGCTATTGCAGACTTGAATATAATACTCCATTGCATGGCATATTACATGCATGCAACCAAAAGACTGGTTACACCAGAGTTTGAAAATGCTAACTGGCTTTTTTACCCATATCTATAGCAATAGTCAGGAAAGTTTCTGTATCTGTTTGTCCAAATTGACATCAAAGTGACTATATTTTCTGGGCCCTTTTTGCATACATGCAAAATCGAAATTTAGTCTAACATTAATGAAAGAAGTTTTTTGCTTTATGAAGGAAGCCAGTTATAACAAATTACAGAATTGCAGAATTAAATAATTAAATTTTGTTTCTTTTTCACTAAGAAAATTGATAAGGTTGACACTTAAAACTAGCTAATGATTAATTTTTAAAGGCAGAATGTTTAGGGCCAGATAAATTATTTGTGTTTAAAAGATAAATGATGGCTTCTTAGTATATATACTCAGATTGCAAGAGTGGATGTAAAAATTAATGTACACCATGAAGAGGAAACCGTTTCATTTCTAAAGTAAGCATACAAATGGGGTAGTGATGGACATATTCAGTCTCATGACACAAATCACCTTACTGGTTTATGAAAAGCAAAATGCTGTACTGTTTTAAAGTACTGTTTTTAAGTGCCATTTTAAAATGGTTGGATATTGTATTATTGGAAATTTGATTAAACAAAGAAGACAGATGCCAATTTATAGGTCTCTAGTGTACTGTACTAAGATCAATAAAATAGTACTGGTATGCCAATAAATGATTTAAACACCCTGAGAGCAGGGTTTTTGTGTCTTGAGCCAAGCAATATGAGATTCACACTATCACAGAAATAAGAGTAATGATCTTGATTGAGATATTAAAAGCATAGTTCTCTGTTTTTCTGTATCCTGACACCCAGGTGTGTACTTTATTAAAATTAATAAAACAGACTTTATTAAAATGCTACCTATAGCCTGCATTAGCTTCACAATAAAATGTAATGTTAAATTCCTTCTGTCTGTGGAATCAGAAGACTGAAAGAGAGACTTTTAAAATGCATCTCTATAAAAGTTCTGCTTTTTTATACCTCAGAAATAAAGCATAACACTGTGGACACCATTTTTCAAAAAAAAAAAGAGTTGGATTGAAGAAAATCTGCCATGCCTTTGTAAAAATTAAAATATATTAAGACTATAGAGAAGAAATGCTATAAACAGTTTTAATGCTCTTTGGAGGTGGGCATGCTTATAGGAAACAGCCTAGCTAAAGTGATGTATGTATATGGTTTGTAGCAATGACTGTATGCACTGTAACAAGCTGCAATATCTAAAATTTCTCATAAATGCTTTGCATCTGTAACTGTGCATCAGAAAAAGAAAAATGAAACAGAAAGTACTACTTTCACTGAGAAACTAGACATTTAAATAGAATAAGGAACCTTGTGGCTCTTTGATATTGCTAGTATTTGAGGGTTTTTCACTGTTTATGAAATTTATTTTCTTCAAGTAAATACATTTCTCTCCAACTGCTGAGTCTTCACTTAATTTGTTCATACTGCAATAAACATACCTGATGTTCAATTATATTTATATGTGCCTCCACAGTGTTAGTCAAAATAACAGTTGCTGTGTCATAGATCTCTCTGATATAGGTGAAAGAGGAGAAAAGAAAAACCTTGGATACAACAAAATCAATAAATGATTTGCAGTACTGGCAGCTAGGTGACTCATGAGGGTCAAGAACAAAAAAAGAGGAGGTTTTACTGCAGGCATTCTGGTTTGTAATCACTTAGTGACACTTTTTTTTTTAAGCTGTCCTTTTGCCTAAGGTATAGCTAGAGCACGACACTTGTCATCACATAGTCTATTTTTTTCTGACAATTAGAACAGTATATATGAAGCAGAAAAGGAAAATACACTGTACCACACTTTGAGGTCACTTGTGAGAGACTAACAGGTCTGCACTATTTGATGATCACTTTGGAGAGAAACCAATCAGATAAAACAAAGGAAACCCCAACCAAACCAAGAGAAAATCCTATTTGCTTAAATTTATAACATGCAGTAGATAATTATATGTTACAAACTTCAATCAAGTCTTCTTGCTGTTACTAAAAAAAGTAGAAGATTATGTTTTAGTACTTTTTAATGCTATCCAGAAGTGAGTATAACTTGAAGTTTAAGGCATGTTCAGAAGAATTCTCAGTTGTGGTAGCACTGTGTTAATGATACTGTGCTGCCTGATTTTCCACCCAGTCCATTCTCTGGGAGTTGTGTCACTACTTCAAACACAAACCAGACAAGTCAGGAGTTCATGTTTCTCACTATATTTCAGTCTGATACTGACTTGTGTGATTTTTTAGGGTGGAACTAGGCAGAGGAGAAGGAAAAATACAGCCAGATTAAGCCATGATTAATATGGTGAACTGACCTCTGTCCTGTCCTAGGAAAACTGTTACAAAACTAATGTTATATAAATATTTAAAATCAGTATAAAGTATCATAATATTTAAAAGCAATAGGCATGCCTGGTTTCTAAAGCAGAGTCTTCCTGCTCAGAACTGCAGTTGTGACTACATTACACAGCAAATCCCAAGTGCACAGTGAGAAGAGACTGCCCTGAGCATCACATCATGATGTCCCTGAATTTTCTTCTAAAGGAAACAGAGAATGGCAGTAGGGAGGGAGTGATGGTTTGCTGTGACATATCTCCCAGGATGGACAAAGGCTGGGGACTACAGTTCAGAGGTGTTGACCAGGACACAGAGCACTCATCCAAGGATGCAAGAAGGATTCATCCTGGGAGATGCAGTTTCTGTTTTGTCTTGGTTGGTTTGTTTGTGTTGTGGCTTATTTGGCATTCTTTAGTTTTGGTTTTGGGTTTTTTTTTGTGTATGGAGTTAATTAATTTTTCCATACTGATGGTTTATGAACACTCAATATGTTGGAGAAATATATTTTTTAAAAAAAAACTCTATTTTTTAATTTCCTCAGAATATTGCAGTAAACCAATTACTGTCATTTAGTACTGTCAACAAGAAAAAAACGAACAAACATAAGAGTACTCTGTCACCAGAAACTGGTTTGATAGTAATGCAAAAAAAAAAAAGTACAACCACAAAACAGAAGAAAAAAATTCTCTGCATTGCTGAAAGCAGCAAATGCATGTGCTTTACATGCTTTACAATCTTTTAAAAGTGTGCTATGTTTAGGCTTTCTTTGCACTTTCAGACTTCTGTATAAATGTTAAATAATGGAAGGAGTGCAGGGCTTGATGTTATGTTGCCATGTATCCCATGACTAGAAGATCAGAAAAGAGGGACTTTTTGCTTTTTGCACAGAACTCAGATAGATAGGGAACCTTACAGAGGGTTTTGATTTCACCTTGAACCCAAGGGTCTTATTCAGACAAGTCGATAGATGATAGATAGATAGATAGATAGATAGATAGATAGATAGATAGATAGATAGATAGATAGATAGATAGATAAATGATAGATAGATGCTGTGTCCTTTATGATTCAGGTCCGTTTGATGCTCCCAAAATTTAAATATATTGCTGCATTGCCTAATGTGGTTTTAGGATTCTCTATCCATTAACATTGGCATCCATTTTATGCATCATACTGAATTAAATTTTAAGAGTTACTTCCATGTGTGTTCAAAAAATTTTTACTTGGAATTTCTGTTAGGTTCTAATTTGTTGGTTGCTTACTCATCTGTGGATGGTGAGTACAGGTATCCTTTGTATTTATAAAGCTTCTGAAAATAAATACCACTGCCTTCATTTATAGAGGTAAAGTTGACAGCAGTTTAATGATTATCTAAAGAGGCCAAAGTCATTGAACAGGTGGGGAGTAGAAATCAGATTTCATATGCTGTTCAGAGACTGGCTTCTAGTTAGATATGCCAGGCAAAGAGGGTAATTCCCTCCCCAGTGATTGTATGGCAAACTTTAATATTCTGCAGAACCAAAACTTGCCATACAATTTTTTTTAATTATAGAATTAACTGTTCTCAAACACATTTTTTAAATATCGTCCTTTGGAACAATAAAACTTCAATTAAATGTAAGACTGGTAATTTGCAGGATATAAGCACTAAGAAGGATTTTAACTATTTCATAGAGTTAAAAGCATAGGACATCTGGATATTTTAATCACAATTTCAGGTATGTTGCTAGTAAAAAGCAATACAGTTTTTTTCTTGATTAAAGCCTGTCTAGGCTCAAATTTCAGATTGCACTATAGGGAGAGAAAATCAAGGACCATGAAATCATGGTTTGGAATAAGATACAGCCAAAAAATTCAAGAAAATGATCCAAATTTTGTCACTGAAATGGTGATTTCTCTGCCAATCTAAAGAAAAATTGTTTTCATTTCCAGATTGGGATTTCATTTTGGTCATAACTTGCTGAGTCATTCAAGGGAATTAAATTCTTGAGACACTGTTATCTGCTTTCTCTGTAAACTTTAGGATAGTTTATTTAGTCTAAAATCTGTAATGCTTCATAGGGATAAGAATCTTAAAGAAAGAAAGAAAAAAAGCTGGTTATTTCAATTCAGTTCTGCAGGAAAAGAAGGAAAAAGTAATCCTGACTCCTACAAGAAGCAAGCTGAAGCCATGAAACACAAGATTTGATTACAGCCATGTGTATGTTATGTTTACCGACAGCACAGGTGATGATATCCTCCCTGGGGGCCGTGTAGAGAAACACTAAGGGAACACAAATCCATTCACAGTGCTCAATGATAGAAAGGTCTGTCAGGAATACAAAAAATTCTTCCAACCCCAGTATTGTACAAATATTTTAACTCAAAAATTGAGTCCTCTTTTTTTTTTTTGGGTGAGAAAAAAAAGTATAAATACAATTTTAAGTAATTCACAGTGTATT
The DNA here is from genome assembly GCA_024865655.1 of Emberiza elegans. Classification (NCBI taxonomy): domain Eukaryota; kingdom Metazoa; phylum Chordata; class Aves; order Passeriformes; family Fringillidae; genus Emberiza; species Emberiza elegans. Next base: position 33,870,686 of record JALJVW010000910.1, on the reverse strand, counting down.
TTCAGGCACTTCAGAGAGAGATTATGCATTGAGAACAGAGTTATGGCTTTAGGGAGGATATGAGTATGCCAGTGAATCCAGTGATCACACACTATGCATTTCTAACTTTTCCCTCTCAATATTTTGTATCCTTTGGTGTGCAATTTTCAAACTTTTGCAATAAAGATTTTCTGTATTTATTTAGATCATAACAGGAAGTTAAGGAATTAACTAAAAATCTGTCACTTAAGGATCCCCAGCAGAAATGTCTCTGGTCATTATTACCTCATCTGTTATAATTATATTTGGAGATATATCAGTGAGACAATTTTCAGTCCCTCTGATGTGTTACTGATTAATCCCTAATGAAATCTTATTAATAAAAATGTTATTTAGAATTAAAATGCCCTTGAGGAGCAGGTGTGTCAAAACAACAGAATTGCTTTTATGAATGTGCAATTTTGCAAAAAAAAAAAATATTATGAAAAAACTGAGACCTTCCTTTCATGAAACCATGCTGGCTTTAAATCTTTATTAGTACAGTGTAAAAAGGACCATTTGGCTATTTTACACAGAAGTAACACCAAACTGTCCTCTGGTTTATCCTCTTTTGTCTTTTTATGGGATTAAGCATATGTTGCTAGGCTTTTATTCCTTAACATTGTTCTGGTTTGCTAAGACTTGTTAAAACTGAGTTGTGCAAAGAGCTCCCAAGGTAATTGCCTTATGATTCTTGGCTAAAGTATCAGGGATTTTTAATGAGATGAAATCATAATACTGTATCACTTATTCCTTATTTACATAAGCATACTGTGTAAATATATCCTTTTTATTTTGTCTGAAAACATAAATCAGCATTTAACTTGTTTTTCTCTTACTGTTTTTCCAGTGACTAAAACCTCTTATTCTGCCAGAGAAAACGTTTCAGTGCTGTATTTTGCATTTTATTGCTAACAGAAACAGAAGGGAGAAAAAGGGTAAAAGGGCAAATTAGGGGAACTGCTGTTTTGAATTTTAATGTAACTAATAATTTTCATGTAACTAATAACACTTCTAAGTCTTGAGGAATTGCAATTATAAGTTGGAGGCTGAAAATGTAGTTCAATAATCATAGCCATCATGACATTAAGAAAGATAGGTCTGGTCTTTTCTGGTTTCCTAGAACAGATAGCAACTCTGAGGGAGCTTTATAGTAATAATTAGAGATAGGTAAAGCTCTTTCACCTAAGGTATGCCATATATACTGCTATTAAGGACTCTCTTAGTAAGAGCGTTTTTAAGATTCTAGTTACCCTGTTTTTAAAATTCTAGTTACCCTGATGAGTATGACTAGCACATGGAAAGAGAAAGGCATCTATAGAGAATGAATCACAGGACGTGAACCCATTTCTGGTGGTGCCAACCCTATTCTGTGTAGTACTGCATGATTCTAACGCAGGTGACCCAGTACCAAAAACTGTGTGGGAAAACATCTAAGAAACACATTAGAAGACATCTGCACCAAATAGTGCAACATATGTAAGTGCAGACCTTTTAAATATCACAAATAAACATAATTGAAGAAAAAATTTGTTGGTACATTTTTAATTTAACCACTTAAAATAAATATGTATTGATATATCAAAAATATTGCTACATAATACTGAGAGCTTGATATGATGCCTTAAATCAATGAGGTCTATGTTTTGAAGCATGAAGATGCTCAGTCATTCAGGCACCTTTCCAAGCTTATTTGGTAGTATAATTTTCTGTTCCTGAAGGACTTGAGGGCCTTCAAGAGGTTTTATGCCATCTGTTATGTATGACTTTTTTTTGCCTAGATCCTTCTTGATATTTATTTATTGTTTGAAATCACTATTTATGTATGTAATGATTTTATTCTCTAAAACTAGAATTATTGTATAATATGTGTGAAAAATTAAATAAAAAATGAAATTATAAGATGTGCAACTTTGTACCAGGAGCAGAAGGTAAAAATGAAAAATAAATGTGGACAGTATATATAAACATTTATATATATATATATATAGTTCTATAACTTAAAAACCCATCAGATTCATACTAACTTTATATTTGCAACAGTATCTATTATTTTGTACTCCCAAGGACTATCAAATGTTTTTGTCATGGGTATCACATTCTGTTTTACTTTTGTATGTCTCTAAATGTACAGGTAACAATGCTCATTCATTTGCAACCTAACCTACTTCCAAACATTGGAAAATAAGAAGTATTTAGATAAACACGTTTAGATCTTGTTTGATTAACAGAGGAAACAGCAGATGTAGTAATTATGGAATGATCTTTTTTGTTTGCCTTCTTTTTGCTTCCTGTTGAAGGAAAAGGTTTAATGTGTAGAAGGAAAATTAGGGACTTGGACTTCAGAAGCTAAAGTGTGTTTATATTGTGATAGATAAATCAGGGCCTTTAATTCAACTTCTAGACCCTATGGCTTAACTCAGTTCTGTAGTAAGAATTAAAAAAACCAAAAATTGTAAAATTCAGATTTAAATGACTATCAATAAATGAAATAGTGTATTTGTTACCTGTTCTTCATTTAATTTCCTATTTTGTTCAAAAAATGTTATGATACCTGTGTGCACTGAGTTATATAAGTCACAGAAATCATGATTTCACCTATATCAAAGTATAACACACTTCTTTCTGCATAATATGGTCACTGTTCTATCAATACCACTCATACTTTTCTTTCTGCATTCCAGTGCCAAATCCTGACTACTTTATAAACTTCACTAAATATGACTTGTGCACAGCTCCATAATAGAGATGTAAACTTGATAAAAATTTTAAGACCACTAGCCAGAATAACATTATCTTGCTGTACCATCAAAAAGCTTAAATGAAGAATAAATGCAAAAGTCTTTTACATATGCATTTTCTCACCTAAAAGTAATTGGATAGATCACCAGGTCAATCTGGTAGACAGGTACCAGATAACAATTAAAATTGTATATCTGGTTCATAATCCATAATTATTAACTACCATATGTATTTATAAAAATCACTAACTTTACCTCCAAAATTTGAAAAACAAGACAGAGTCAGACTGCTTGGTGCATTTTAGGATGTTGAAATGAGAAAATCAAATCTGTGAAATTATATTCCCGGCTGTGGCCTCTGTGCAGTGGTGAGCAGACTGTAGTGTCCAGTAGTGCTCAGTGAACTCTAAATCCATCTGAAAGTTTGCTGGACACTTTCTGCATTAGAAAACGTAACACTGGGATATTTGGTGGTACAGTCAAATTTTTTGTGTATCCCAAGAACATGGAGTAGAAAGAGATATAAAACCCACTAGTAGATCCTTAACAGTGAATATTCAAGTGAGGAAAACCTGAATGAAATCATATAAGGACTTTGAGATCAATAATTCTATATAAAGAGGTACTTCATCAACAGATGGGAAGACAAAAAAATTAAAGATGTTTCATTATTAAAATATAATTATTTTTGCAGTGCAACAGGGCTTAGATCAGTTTATATAGAAAGCTGGTATCATTCATTCTTCATGTGATCAAAAACATAATTTCTGCCATAAGGATAAATGGATTTTTAGGAGCTAATTCACAGTAGCTATGTATAACTTGCAAAGAATTTTTACTGAGTATCCTTATAGCTAGTTACTCTTTTAACCTTAGAATAGATTAATATTCCATTTTCTGAATCACTTTTAAAATTTAGAAGCTTCATACCATCCTATGAGGCTGCTAGGTTCAACTGTTAGCCGCTTTATAAAAAGTAATCACCCTATTTTATTTTATTTTAAATGCACTACAGCACATTCAAAATATATTTGGTTTAGTGTCATCACATGGAAGAATAAAAGTGACTACAGGACTTATGAGATCCGTTCTGCTTTCCTTACTCAGACAAAATTTGCATTGCTTTTCAAAGGACTGTGAAAGATAGAAAGTAAGTTTAGGCTGAGCAGAATTGTATTACACAGTTTGGCCTACCAGGATAGTTAGGTACATTTCTCCAGTCATTCCCAGGAGGAGGTCATATGCCCATTTATCTGGAGTGACAAAAAACCCTTATGCAGTTAGTTTTCTGTGGTGGCACTTATGAACATTTGGTCTGCATCTTTCCTTTTCTGGAGTTTCCACCTAGATGCTGCTCCAATTTGTACATAAATCCCAGCTGAAATACATCCTATTAGTCTCACAAAGACATACAGAAATTTAAAGAACTCTATAGAAATAAATATATATTTGAAGAGCTTTTCCTACTGGTTCTTTCATATAATGTCATTAATCCTTTAATGCATATTGAATTTCATGCAAATAGTTCCAGCAGGTAGAGAGACATCCATGAAAGTCAATCTTAATATATCTTCTCAAGATGGATTTCCCAGTACCTTACTTAATTAGAAATGTTATCCTAGGTGAATCTAATTCTATTAGTGCATACTATATTTCCTGCTTAGAGAACATTAGGCAATTCTGATGTTGAAGCAGTCAATGAGAAAAGTGTAGAAAAGAGGTTTTGTGTTGGTCCCTTTACCATAATGCTTCAGAACATGTATCTGCAAGTTTCTGCAATACTTCAGGAGCTGTTTTCCAAGGATATCTGTGTTGCTGGTGAGAGCTAATAAAAGGGTCAAATATTTTGTGTGTAGAATCCAGGATAGTACCTGATAATATTTGTACTAGAAAAACTGAAGGCATATGTGTGGCATTCAAATTCTCTGAACAGAGAGAGAGAGATAATTCTCTCTCCCAGGCTTTTTCCTGGAGAAACACAGAGAGAAGAAGAGAAAACAATTCCTATCTCTACTTGCTGCTCCTGTTGTTTTTGCACATCTGGAATGTGTTAGGAAGATTGTTTACCTGAAGGGATTTGGTAATTGGATTCTGGTGATGGTTGTTTATATAAATTAACCAATCACTTCAAGCTGTGTCCTGACTGTTGGGAGACAGTCACAAGTTTTCTTTAGCGTGTAATTTAGCATAGTATAGTATAGTATCTTTTTTATATAGTGTAATATAATATAATATAATATAATATAATATAATATAATATAATATAATATAATATAATATAATATAATATAATATAATATAATATAATATAATATAATATAATATAATATAATATAATATAATATAATATAATGAATATAGCAGTTGTTCAGCATTCTGAATCAATGGAGTGAGATGCCAGTCATTCCCTGTTGGGGGCAGCCTGCTTTTGGATACATATGCATATTATAAGGAACTTTTGCAGAATGATTGCTGAAATCAAAATAATATTTTTTATTTCAGTTAAATACCTTAGAAAGCAGAGAAAAACCATCACCAATTTCCAAGGTGGAAATTGTTGGTATTTAAATACATTAATAGATTACAGCTATTGAACTAAAAAATCTTATACTGATGAATTACTGTAAGAACTTCAAGATTCTAATTTCAAATCAGAAGATGCAAGCAGGCCACATGTGATTTTTTTCAATACGATTTCAATTATATTTTTGACATGAGGCCTGTGGAACTTCCACCCAATCTCTTCTTGCAGTATCAGCAACATAACTGAACATAGGAAAGGGAATTTTATTTATCCTCATTCTGTGGCAACAGTAGACCTTTACTGATATTTAGAAACTGGATAATATAATTTCTATTCATATTGCAAAAAACCCACAGTTCAGTATATTTTTTAGAACTATATGTATGTGTATCAAAATGACATCATATAGTCAAAAATCTATGACTTTTTTCAGAAGTTATGCAGATCTAAAGTACTCCAGTTTTTGCATGCTCAGTATCACAGAAATGTTTGTCATAAAATGTTTTTTAATTTCTTCATCCCTCACCTGGTCTATCTCATAAAATTTTATGCAAAAAGTTTTAAACTTGCACATGAAAAACTTAGTTGGAACAACAGTAATTAGTACCCTGTATTAATTAATGAACAACACTTCAAATTGGTATCCAGAGTGGTCTGAGGACATACAGCTAAAATACACAAATTAGAACAGACAGAACATGAGGAATACATTAACTTTAGAGCAGTGATTAATGCTTTTTTGTTGAAAGTAAAATAAAAAATTAACCTGTTAATATCATACATATGAAATCAAAGTTTATAATGCTCTTCATTGTAAATCTAAGTGATTAATCTCCCTTGGGATTAGAAAATCCAAAGCAAAAAATAACAAGAAAGAAAAAAGGAAAAAAAATTAAACACTTGAGGCAGAAGGCAGAAGAGTTATTCCACTTTTCAAATATTCTCAGACTTCAAAAATAGAAACAGGAGTTTGAAGAAGCCATTATACATGACAAGGAGGAATTAAATTCAGTCGTAAAAGTATTTTGCCCCTGGGAATTAAAACAATAGGTGGATAAACCTAAAATTCAGTAGAAAAATCAAAATTATTTTCAGATGGCAAAAAAGGGCAAGGATGATGAACAGAAAGGAGGAATACCTAGATATGTAGGAAACACAGATCAAATCTCCTTAAGTATAGTCTCTATTTCTTTTTTACACTGACATTTTTTTTAATAGCTTCAAAATTCCAGAGTTTTAAATTCTATTTTCCTATTCATGGGATCTCTGGTCTGGTTAAAAGAATTCACTTTCTGTGATGAAATTCATTGTTGCACAGGTAGTACTTTAGGGCTTTATAATTGTGGAATGAAATTCTAGTTCCTCTAAGGAGAGTGGACAAACTCTCTTTTGATGAGTTATTTGGTGCTGACTTCAACTTTCTGAGTATAGACTCTCCATTTAATTCCCTCTCTACCTGCTGATATTTTTTAAAAAGGTAAGTAAGTATTGCCCTTATCATAGGAACAGGGAGTGGTTGGTTCTAGAAGCAGATGCCAAAGCCAGGGTGTCACAGCAATTCTCAAGCAGAATGAAGATCTTCCTTCTTTCCCTTTGCCTTCAAAAAAGGAGAAAAAGTTCCCTTCGTAGAAGAGATTTGCTGCTCTTGCTTTGCAGACATGTTCTATCCTCCTCAAGGTGAATACTTTCTGAGCCTTTTGTAGAAGATGTACCTGAAGGATTTAGAACATTCTCATTAGAAGCTACAAATTTATCAGTGTGTCATAGGGCGTATTGTCCTGTCTCAGAGGTACAAATGCAGAAATGTTTCTTGTGGTTTGCATGATTTTGGAAGACTGGAATACTCATATGTAACCCGGTTTGCACAGAATACCATGATAGGGTTATTCTGTATAAAAAACAATTATCAGAATTAAGTTCCGTTATAAAACAAATTTACTGAATCAGACCCCACTATGCTGATTATTTTGACTCATTTGGTGTGTTAGGTAATGTAACATATAGCAGCATTTTACAGGTCTGATAGCTCATCATTAGGGTTAATTGAATACAAAATGTTTTTTGTCAGGTCTGGAGTCAAGTATTCTCAATGTGGTAAAACTAAAACCACTACATCTTTATAACATTGGCCTGGCCTCAGGAGATGGGTATTTGTAATGCTGTTGTAATATATAATGTTATAATAAACATAATTATTATTATAACATCAACAGGAGAATCAATCCAAATGGAAGCTGGTTATAGAGCCATCAAAAGAGCATACCACAACTGTTAAATTAATTAGTATAATTATTCCTAGAGCAGGAGGAGTGATAAACTTGTGCACCTTTTTCCATCCTCCAGTCTCAAACAACAAGCTGAAAACAGCTACTTGAGATTTCTACACATTACTGTTTTTAAAAGGTTCTTTTTATTTTTAGTCATTGTTTTACATAGAAAATGGGGAAAAATATTTGGCACTTTTCAAAACATATTATACTCAAAACGTATTATTATCCTCTCTATATATTAAAATGTATTCTCTATATATTCTATATTTTATTTGTATTCTTTATATATGTTTAAATAATATCTGGAAAACACTTTCATATCTCACAGGCACTACTTATTCATGGGGCAATAGGCAGCTACATTAAAAAAAGTCATCGATGGTTTAGTTTGGGCGGGACCTTAAAGATCATTTAGTTCCGAGTTCTGCTGCCTTGGGCAGTAACACCTTTCACTGGACCAGGCTGCTACACAACCTTTAAAAAATCCCTCTTCAACTCTCTTGTAGCCCCCTTAAGTACTGGCAGGCTCCTTTAAGCTCTCACTGGAGCTTTTTCTATGTTTTAAGCAGCTTTCACACCAAAGTGGAAATTGTTATTTAACTCTGATGCTCCTAGGAAATCCATGGTATGAAGTTTTGTGGATCATATTTTTCCAGTTAGAAACTGACGGTGTCCACATTTACTTTTTTTGCACCCTCCCAGATGTTTTAAACATGCCACTCATTATTTTTGTGACACATATTCCCAAATCCTGTTTTCTTGGACAAGTAGATGAGGAATGAGCTACCCCAAAGGCTGCACATGAGACAGCCATCCACTTCCTCTATAGTCTGATCCAATAGATTTCAATTAACCTAACCCTTACCCTGAGGTCCTCAGGTATCTGCCCTCAATGCACTGAATCCCTCATGCCTGCTCAAACTCTTTTTTCCTCATTTAACCACTGAAGACCTTTCTTGTCATTGTTGCTGTTATTAATTAGACACCCATCTGTGATTTCTTAAATCTTTTACTAAACTTATTTTATTTGAACCAATGAAGTACAATTTTCTTTCTATTCAATTAGTTGTTTTTAATTGATCTAACTGAAGCAAGTTCCTAACCAGTTAGCTAATTTCTTCAATTAATGAAACCAGCTGTCTCAGAGTCATGTTATTGATCATTTTCAGGCCTAAGCATCTGTTATTCCAGGCATTTTAATGGTCACTTCCAATTGCCTCAGATATCATTATACACAATCATTGCACTGTCTTTTAACTAATTTAATTAATCCCAGGCATTTTCACTTCTCTTATTACTCTAACAATCCAGCCTGTTATTCTTTATAAAGAAGTATCCTTCCATGGCTAGGAAATATAAAAGTACTGATTCTCATTTCTTTTTTTTTTTTTTTCAGAACACATTGCTGACCTAATGCCTACAAAATCCTTTCCATAGCAGGGAGCTACCGCACTTCAGTGTTAAACCAGTGCTTCCCTCTTTCTGTCTTCCAACCTTTACAGCTTTACTTATTAGACTACAATATTTTTAAGATGCACACTCTCATGGTAATAAATTTTGAAAATAACCATTGTTCTTAGATTACTACTAGTGTCCAAAATATTCTGATGAATAATGTTCTACTAGCTGGAACATCCATGAATTTAGGAGACAAGAATACAGACACCTTCTGCTCATGAAGCTCAATTATTCTGATCACTGGTCCACAAAAGAGGATAGAAAAAGTAAGTTTATATTTAATAACTTTCAGCAGTTTGAGACCAAGACTACCTAACTGTAAATCTCCTTTAGTCAGTTTGCTTATCCAAAGAATGAAAAAAGAAAAAGGAACTGCAAGAGCAGATTAAGTTATTATGAATGCTTAACCTTACCTGCAAAGTCAAAAGGATAAAACAGAGGAATGGATTGCTGTTTGGATCTGCTATCTTGCACAGAGGTATTTTTCAAGACAGTTATATCAAGAGCATTGTGGGTCTGTGTTTTGCCTTTTTTTTTTCTTTTGAATTAGGATTCAGGATTAATCAAGGATTAAATTTGCCACTACTCACTACTTTTTGGAATAATGTAAACCCAAAATCTTCTTTGAACAGCCACTTGAATATTGAAAGCAAAGATTAAACTCACACTCTACATGTTACTTAAGAATGCACAGCATTTTAATTACCTGAATAATCCTTGTAAACAGCATAGGACTGCAAAGGTAGTACAGATAAACACATTTACTTATTTACCTAACGTCTACCATTTAAATAAGAACTTGAGAACAGAGTTCCAAGAACATAGTGGAGTACTCAATAACCTCAATTAACCAGCCACTGGTTATCCAGAATTTGTAAAACAGATTGCTACATTCTTTTGATCTGGTAGCCAGATATATAGTTATCTGGATTTTTCAATGATTATCAAATATTTTAGATGACAAAAGACATAACAGAAGCAAAATTTTTTTTGAAAAAATTTGAACAGAGAATTAATTTTGCTAGTTTGTCTAGTGCTAGAAGAATTACACTGCTAATGCTTTATTTTTATCAAAGAAACACAGTAGACAGTTCAAAGAATCAAAACAAATCTGCATTTTCTTCCAAAACAAAAGAGCAAAATTCTCTATGTAATAGCAGCTGGGTAGTACTTAGTGCTGCAGACAGTGTATACGCTAGATGATGCCTTTTTTCATCCTATTTAATCTTCTGATCATTGGGATAATCCAGCAAGGTGCTGAGTACTCATTGGCATGTTCTGAGTGCTCCAAGCATTATTACAGTACAAAGAGATCCTTTCTTCCACAGCACTTTGCAGATTTAGGCTTTTGCACTTATGGACATCCCAAGGCACGTCACTAACATTGTGTCTTCTTTACAGCCTTTAAAAGAGTCATTGCAGACACTGCTCTCCTGCAAGACAGTAGAATGAACAATGAACTTGGTGCCTTAAGGAGCTGGAAAAGATGCTAGACAGAGTTAAGAGGAATAAGTGGATATTTATTGAAGTGACTTCAAAGGCCACACCTGGCATCACCAGAGCCACAGTCATGGCTTTGCCCGGATGGCTCCAAGATGGATCCAAGAGGGCTTGGTCACGAGATCTCACATTTTTTCTAAGTTTTAGTCCATTTGCATGTAGGAGTTAACTTTCCAATTAATACCTTCAAATTATGAAGTTTCATCCTCCTTGCTAACCTGCACTCCTCTTTTCAAGCTGTTTATGCTTTTGACATGAAGTTTGAAGATATTGTCCTTGAGTGTCCATCTAGAATAGGATTGCTTTGTCTTCACCACCCTGTGAAAAGATCCTAGTAACCCTTTATATAAAGCTAAAGCTGCTGAAGCAGAACAGAAAAACTTAAAACCTAAGGTATCAAACTCAACTTCAGGAACAGCATTGAAGTACAATCTATTTATAGTAACTTTTTCACAAAATCAAGGACACACTAGAGACATTTGATAATGCATTCTTTCTCATAAGAAGAAATGGAAAAGAGGAAAAATAAGCTAAAATAATAACTGAGCTTAGTTTTTAAATTCTCACTTTTCCTTCCTTTCATTCTTCCTTTTATGGCTCTCCATTTTCATCAATTTGAATATAAATTTTAACTCTGAACAAGTAGAAAGTCTTAAATACCTAAAAAAAATATCCTTCCATTCTCTGAGTATATGCTGAAAAGTATGCCAGCCTGCACTGTGATATCGCATCTCAAATGTTAAACTAATATACCTTCAACTGAAAAAAAAAGGAAAGTGATAAAAAATGTTTAGTGTTCTTCTTATAAACTGCAGTTTCAAGTGAAAAGTGTCAAGTGTTAAACTGATCTAAGGATTTATCAAAAATCCTCTGCATAGAAGAAATTGTGGACACTTCAGCAAAATTCTGTTGTTCAATCACTTTGGTGAATGTCCCTTGCTGATGCTCTAATACATGGCTGATTGCAGTGTCATATACCCTAAGTGTATTCTTCTTCCCATTCCATAGTTGCAGTTGACCCTATTAAAAAGCTGTTAATAATTAACTCTTTAACTCTATTAGCATTCCTTGCTGTTAAAGAGGACTAGCATGATCCTTTGAACTGAACATGTCAGTAACATGCAGCTTCTGTCTTACACTTCATGAGGCAAGACATTGAAATACAGATGAAGATTAAGCCAGACTGATTTAATGTATTGATTAATATAGAATTATGCAATAATTGTTAATGTAAATATGCAATAATATTGAGTATTTATACATTAACAGATGTGTTCAATAAATGGAATACACAGCTGAATATTTTTCAGTGTTGTATCAGTGTAGTTAAAAATACATAAATGTTTAACTGTTTAGTGTCACTATTTGCAACATGGATCTATTTCTGTATGATAGCCTCTACATTGTGTCCTTCAGTGAATCCAAAGCCTGGTGAAGCAAAAGACTTTTATCTTACAAATTTTAAATTTCTGTTGTATGGGTCACTCATGTTGCGTGATGTTATTTTTTTATTCTTTAAGTCCCTTGTCTGCCATCCCAAATCCGCCAACAGCATTGCCTTGGGTAGAAAGCTCTTCAGTATTCGATGATGTACAACAGCCAACACAATGGTTGTAGCAAATTTGTTAAAACCTTGTGGTTAACCTTTCCTGTTAACTGCGATACTGTAAAGCCTTTATGGCCACAGGAACTGTGCAGCCTTTGCTGACACTGAAACAGGCAATGATTATTGCTGAAGGCATCTGACCTAACAAAGCTTCTTTGGGAATAACAGAACAGCTGGGATCCTGAATTAAAAAATGTGTTTTCATATTTCTTTATGGAGGATATTTTATCCAAAAATCTTAGTAGCCTGTGAGAATATTCTGTATATCCTTTTTTTTTCTTGCACCAGTTTCAATATTGTCAAATACAAAGAATTTCAAGCCTCAGTGTTTGAAAACATTTTGCATTGGATCCCATTCAATAAATCTAAATCAGAAAACTAACAACAAATGCTAAATTTGTCCCCAAAGCAGGCAAAAAAATCAAAACACTGGTAGGTATTTTTTCAATGAAGTGGTCTCATCACTGTGTAGAACAACAATATTTTTTTTGTTTTAGTTACTAGTACTTGAAGTTTCTGGGTATTAGAAAAAGAAACATTTTTGCCAAAATTAAACAGACTGTTTTTTCCTTCACAAGAAAGTCTCTAGAATTTATAATTAAACAAATGAAGAATAAAAAGTTAGTAAATGTTTACTCACAACTGCTTTGTAGTTCTCAAAATGAATTGTGCACACAATATAAAAAATAAATTGCACACTTACAAAAGATGAAATTTTAATTTACATTTTTAAATAAACTCCTTTATACCATTTGTAAACTGTTTTGTTTTTCTGCTACCAAATTTTCCAATTATTTGTTTACTGGATAAAGGTCAGAGAATGAACTTAAAACTGTTGCAATTGTTTTTAGAATCAAAATTCTGAATATCAAAATAATAGAATAAGTTGTAAGTGATGTTATAACGGAAGAGGAGGAACAAGGCATGTTGTTTATGTAGTCTGTGATACTATATGAGAATGATATTAATTGTTTCACAAAACAAAATGCTAAGAAAGAAGAGGACAGAGTCAAGCAATTTGTGCTGATTTCAGAGATATTTCCCACGTGGATATGATGTTGACAGATTTTTAAATAATTTAAAAAGGTGTGTAAGTTTGTATTTAATTTTAAAAAAATCCTAACAACTATTAGTGGTTAGTCTAGTGACTATTTATTTCAGATTATTCACCCAAACACACAGGAAAGCTCTTCACAGCAAGACAGTCACAAGTTTCTTATATCCATAGAGAGTGAGAACATTTATTCCAAGCTTCTGAGTCTTTGTTACTTTTTGCTTCTCCCTTTTCTTATTTTTATAATTTTTTCTAAAGTCAATAAATCATGTTGTCCAATAAAACATATGGTTTTTCTTTATACCTCACCTCTTGTCTGCCTGACTGTAACATAAGCACATTTATACTCTGTTCTGGCAAAGCTTGTAGAAATACTGCAAGCAGCTCTCATTCATTTTAGGGAAAAAAACCCCATGGATTCTGGTGTGAAAACACTGTTGTAAGACTTCCAAACCTGTTTCTTTCTGTCTGTCTTTATCTTTGACAACTTTGTATCCATCACTAAGATTACAGAAGATTATGGCACAGAATTTCAGAACATTTTCAAGAAAAAAGGGAATTTTGAAGAGTGCTTGTTTTCTTATTGGAAAATTGACACAAAATTTTTTTTCTTATTTTATGCTAATTACAATAAATCTATTTCTGAACAGCCAAATGGAAAATGCATTAATGAATGAATGTATAAAGCAGTTGTTCATCTAAGTAGTTTAGTTATAAATCTCAGGGTGTGAACAATTTCATGTTGTTTTAAGCTTTGGGTTACTAATAAGAAGACTAATGTTAAATATGTGATTTTTCCAAATAATTTATTCTTCATATAATGCATATGAAGTGTTTTGATGAATTCTAGAAAGGGGATTTGCATAAGTTTTTTGTCTTTTTAAAATGTTATAACTAGTTATGCTTATCCAAATTATTGTTTTTATGTGCAAATTCTGATGGACATGGGATCCCTGCTATGGCTGTGATTCATGGGTTTTAACCTTGTAAAGTTGTCCTTGGATCTAGTAATGGCATATTTTGAATTCCTGGCACTAAATGTATTGCAGGCTGGAATTTTGGTCTTTTCACTTTTTCATGACTGCTTGAAGTTTTGTTGAATAAATCTAAGTACAACATAATGGAATTTATATACTGATGATTTTTTAATTAAGTAGAAAACCTGTAAACTAAACTACATTCATGTGTTGAAAGTTAAAATTCAAGTTTAATATCTTAACCTGTTTCCTTAGGAAATTTAGTAATTAATTCTTCAAGCATTAGGACTGACAAAAGAAGTAGAGGGACCTCAGGAACCTAGTACTAATACTGTGACCTTGACAATGTCTACTGCCTTAAAAAAATGCCTGTGGAAGTGCGTACACTGCACAACACAGCGTGTGTGTGCTCAACTGCACAACATTGGCAATATTTTAAATACTCAAGGTGCTAAAAGGTACTCCTCCTGCATTTGCACAGCACTGACTTCACACTAGCAATAACAGGAAACTCCTGTTTGTCTAAAACCAAATTGTGTTCTCTGTTTAGAAAGAAATCCCGTTAGGACAAAGTTCAAGTAGCCATTTTCTGAAATTGCTTGATACATGCTTTTTAGATAGACACAGAGCATAAGCATGGTCACTTCTTTTCTCGAAGTGAGTAGTTAATAGCATCCAAAATGTACAAGATATTCAAATATTAGTCTATCATATTCCTGTTACTGTCCAAAGCAGAGAAAAATAGAAAAAAAACCAACTGAAACTCAAATAAATCTATTTCTTTTGTTTCAAAATTCAGTACTTGTCATCCACTATTTCTATTAAAAAATGACAATTTTATGTGCCTGGAATTGGTTTCATGAAGATCTCCTACACTGACATGCTCTATCAGGTATTGCTCTGACTGTTGAAGCACACGTGAAACAAACACAGCAGTACCTGTCTTCAAGACTAATTTTCTTTTGTGATATATTTTTCATTTCTCTGGGGTTTTTCCCCAAACATCTTTCTTCTATTTTGAAGTTTTTCTTTTCTCTCTTTTCTATCGCAACAAAAAATACAGAAATACAATTAGGTTTCCAATCTCCACTTTTTTGTTTTATTTGAGGTGAATAATATACTGAAGCTTATTAAAATTAAAGCTTGAAGCTTCTTTGCCTTATTTAATATTTATTAGTGTTTTGATTTAATTTACCATTAGAGTAATTCAGGTAGTGATGTCTGTCCATATTCTCAGGCTAGGATTAACTTCTGTCAGTAAATACATACAGTTTTGAATGCATTATGAACTTAAAATTTTTTTTTGAATTTCCATTTTCTGAAAATTTCAGTGTTTTCTTCACATTAAATAATAGACAAAATTTTTATTTCTTGACAGCATTGACTTCTGAAAATACTATTGAGATTCTATAATACAACAGATTTTCATACAGATCCTACACCAGTAAGCAGATTTGCTTTCTCATTATCTCTTTACACCCATTTGCCCTTGCCATGTTGCTTGTTTAAAGTAAATATATAAGACAAGAGCTAAAATAGTGAGCTGGGATATATCTCTCTATATTTTGTGACAGCTCAGGATTCAGCATTTCTTGTGTAGCTTGTCTGATCATTTGTGTCTCACTGAGATCCAGACTGCTCATGATGTTTTGCAAATAATATCTGAGTTAGCAATATAAACTCATATGTCTGCACTACAGAAATTGATTGTGGTATGGAACAATAATATCCTCAATGCTGGCTGATGTAGGGAATAAAAACATTACATCCAAAGTAGTAGTCATTGAATTTTAACAATTAATATAGGATTAGAATAATTGTGCTTAATAAAAGGGTTACTGTATCTATTTTCTGTTGTTAAAAATGGCTTCCAAAGCTTTCTGAATTCAATTAAAATAATATTTTGCACTACATATATCTACATGTAATTTGAGAATGCTAATGTACTATATAGAAGAGAAAGGTAAATAAAGGAAGATAGTTTGTCTTCCAGTTCATTAGAAACTCTGTAGAGGAAAATCAATTTTCACTAAACAGAGCACAAGAAAGGCAAAGAAAAAATCTGTCTCAAAGCATCTAGCTTAAAAATACTGAGTATGTTTCATTAGCAGCTGAAAACACAGTGTTGTATAAGTCAGCTAGTATAGTAAAGCCTTATGAAATTTAGTAAAAGCTGATGTTCTTCTCTTGTGGCTTTTAAAACCACTATTAATTTTCATGATATAATAAAATTTCAGTGATTAAGAGGGTATTACAGAAGAATTATCAGTATGTCTGATATATAAATTGAAAGGAATTAGAAAGCAGCTTTTTGAACCAATTTGGTTCAACCATAAAAGTTTCATTGTTTGATTCTCAGACTTGGGACACGGTTTTATGCATGTCAAAATCTTCTCCGTAGATATAATAATCTGAAAGGCCTCAGTGGCAAAAGTCCAGTTCATTCCACTGAACTAATGATTTTATCCTTGAAGTTCAGTCTAAAGTTAAATATCTTTGGGGATTTGCTTTGTTTTGTTTTGTTGTAAGTCAGACCACATTAAATCCAAGCTGGATGTCATAAAGCTATGCCCTAAAGCTAAGCAGAAGATAGTGGTTGAATGAGGGAATTTCTGTGTGAGATTTTATTGTCTTGATACAGTAGATCAGAATAGAACCAGAAAACTATTTTATTGACTTAGGAAAACCGCAAACTACTTGTGCTGGGTTTTATGAAGTTTTTACAGTACAATATTTTCATGGATTTCTTGAAATATTTTGATTTATTGTCATAAACAAAAACCTAGAGCTATCTTTCACATATAAAGTAGGAAATCAGTTTTAATTCAATTACTGCTAGCAAACTATCACTTGCCACATTAATAGTATTATCTTCTTCAAATAATGTCAGGTAATATGATTTTAATGATTACTGTTTTAAAAAACAGCAGCAGTTGCCATACAGTGTAATGCAAGTCATAAGCAAGTGAATGAAATACTAAACTTTGAAGCATAAATTGAGGACAAAATTGCATCATTTACAGCTGCATATGAATGATCAGGACATACATTTTTGAATCTGAGAAAGAAGAAACCTATGTATTGAAAAGTCAGTAGCTGCAAACATTAACATAAAATGGTAAATTAAATATAAATTAACTAATGATCCATCCAAAGTGGATTTCAAATCAAAACCAATCAATTTCCTTAAACCAGGACACAGGAGTTGATCCATGTATGTGTATATCATCTAAAATATATTGCAAAATCTTATTCTCATTGGAGTGTAGAATATCCGCTTGAAATAGCACTCAGGTCACATCTTTAGCTGTTGCATTCTTGTGTCAGCTCCTTATCTGTCTTCCTTCCAAAGTAGACAAAGCAACACAGGTGCTTCCAGATCTTGATTCATACTTTCCTAACCTATGCCTCTTTGGTAGGATGAATGATCTTTTGAGGGACTAGAATAACCTACATTGTGGCATTAGGAGCAGAAAATGTGTGAATTTAACAGCAAAATCTAGGTGAGATGAATCATACATCAAGAATAGCCATATTTTAGTGTGGCGTACCATTTGTCACAGGCGCAGGGAAGACTTGGGGTGCTCAATATGAGTGAACAGCAAGCTTCGTTTATTGATGGAGCAACAGACATTTATGTACAACAGTAATAAGCTCATGAATATTCTGTAGCTAAGCAGTCTATTGGTTATATTCTAGATATCAGCTTTTTCATTCCAAAGGAGTTACATCTCCCTTTTCCCATGTCTCTAGTCTCTTAACCACAGCACTTGCTATCATGCTTCAAGGTCACAGTGGCTTTGCAGGTGCAGAACTCAAATTAGCTATGGCTCTGTATTTTTCCAATTCTTGGTTAGCTATTATTCCAACATTTTAGTAGATGCTTATTTTTACTTTTTAAAAGTGATTCTTAACAAGGTTTGATAATAACTGATAACATATTCTGAATATGTCAAAAATAACTTTTTTGTGATTTCAGTTTTCCACTGGGAATAGATATCTATCCTGTATTTAAACAGAAGCATTTTGTGGTGATTATTATGATCTCAAAACAGTTATTAGACAAACCTGATTAATTTTTCAGTTGTCAAGGATGTCATGGTTTAGCCCCCGCTGACAACTAAGAACTACGCAGACATTCACTCATTCCCCTGGTAGGCCACAGTAGCTATTATGAGGAGAAATGTCTCTATCCCAGCCAAAAAGCAGCACAATGACAAGACCCTTAAGGATTTTAGGGAAAAAGTCATGATTAAACCTTGTGTTGGACCTATTTTTGACCTAGCATAAACCACTGAGATCTCTCCAGAAGGTCTTTAGATATGGATCATAAATCCTAGATAGTGGCTTTTTCCTGTCATTGCAAGAATGATTACATTTTTAGAGTAATTAAAGGAAGATGCCCTGTTTCTACAGGAATATTAGTTCACAGTGAACTTTTTCTTCTTATATATATTTGAGGAACAGGTGACATATTTCAAATATTGTTTATGCCTTAATTTTTGTGATCACAGATTGTCATTTAAAATCAGGAAAGAATAGTAAGAGCATAGCAATAACAGAAAGGTGCTACAGGAATTCTATAGCAGCTGGTAGATTATAAAAGTATGTGATTCAATTGTTTACCTTTTCTACTTATCTTTTGCAGTCATAAAATTATAAAGCAAGGAAAAGCAAAATTGCAGATTTTCCTGTGGATCATGGCACCCAAAGTAACTGAAAGAATTGCTAAATGAGATGTTTGGAAGAGTATGCTCAGTTTAGAAGACAAAGAAAACATATTTCTACTTTATTATAATGATAAAAAGTTTAGAAAGATGAGAGAGGTGAGAAATTTTAAAAATGGAATAGATAAAAGGAAATTTACAAAATTATCTGTGAGCTGAGCTACCTTTTTTTTTTTTCAAACTGCAAAATACAAAACAAACCCAGAAAATCTTCCTGTTTGCTTAGCTATTTAATTTGCAGTTTGGGTTTTTTGGATTTTTTTGAAGTTTTTTTTAGGAGGCACCTGTAACACATATGGAAAAAATAACTTTTGTTATGGAAAAAGGAGAGACACAGTAGAAGATTCCACAGCAGGAGGCAATGTTGCATACAGAGCAAGAACCCTTTTAGAAAGGGTGCACATTTTGTCCTTTTTACAGTGTCAGCACTGGGGGTTTATCCTTTAAGATAGGTAGCCATATGAAGATAAACAGTGCTACTTCATTATTTATCCTTAGTATGAGCAACCTTCTTTTTTCAATTCTTCCTTTCTTTTTTCCCATCCATTTTCATTAGCTGCTGATCAATTGTTATTGGTTTCCTTTGTTCCTGACAGTGTTTCTTATTGCAAGTTTTCTGTTTCCTGCTGATTTTGATTCAGTTCTCCCACTGAGAGGTAACACTTATACTGGACACATGAGACATGCCAAAAGCTTTCCTCTGACATAGAAAACACACCTACAAAAATGTATTTTTATAGTTCACTATCCTTCTTCACAGTGGTTCTTAAATGATTGGGACAAGAAAATAGGTCACAGAAATTCATCTTATATAGAGCTATATAAAATGATTAAAGCAAAACGTTACTGACATATGAGATGAATTATCAAATAAAACACAAATCCATAGTTTCAATCTAATTTCATCTTAAGTGCTAAACAATTTTCCTTTTCAATATTCAGTTAGTAAATATAAATATACCAATGGCCAAACTAGTACTGCATTTTGGCTACTGCATCAAAGAAGAACTTAAAAACTCTAATCATAGAGATCATGAAACAACTTTATCTGCTGAATACTTAGTATCCCATCTAATTTAGTTGTGGAATGTTCATCTATGGGTGCTGGAGAGCAAAGAAGATTTACAAGGTAGTTTAAACCCTAAATTAAATGCACGAAGTAGATGGGATTACCTAGTCTCTTTGTCTTCTATAAGGAGTTTTAAGAATTCTACAAGGAGTTTTAAGTTGGTGTCTAATAGTACATGTATTCAGCAATATAAAATGCTGTGTGATACGCAGTCTACTCCTGACCTTGTCAGACATTGGTTTAGCACTTCACACCACAGCCATCTGCAAGGTAGATGCAATATGGTTGTGTCTCATTTGCAAAGCTGTCTTAGGAGATCTTTTGGGTGAATTCTGCCAGTCTTATTTATGAGTAATTACCCTCACACCTAAAAAATGCCCAACTTCTACTTTATCAAAATACATGATGCTCTTGTGAAACAATTAACTGTTAAGCACTGACATAACTGTGGTTGGCATTCACTTATCAATCTGCAATATTTACACGGGTTCAACATCTGGTCTTTTGAAGCATAGTAAAGGAAACCAGCTAAGATTGCCCAAAGAACATAAAGGGTCGTAGCAGCTGTGATGATCATACTTCTCTCCAGACACAAGGAAGGATATTTTGTACACTGATCTCTAAATAGAGAGATTGCCCAATTGAAACAGTTAAACATTCATATGATGAGATAAATTTCAGAATCTTTCTGAAATTACAATTGAAAATATCTTTCAACATGTCTTCGTGTAGGCTTTTTTGGAACAAAGATGTCTCCTTAACTTTCCTAACATAATCAATAAATAATTCATGGAAGTTAAAAACCACCAACTTTAGTATTTCTCCTGTCCATTTCAACTTCCTGTATAATTAAACAATAAAATGAATCATAGAGCTTAAGATTCTTCATTTCAATATTTTTGTGACTTTTATTCTGTGTGTATGTATTGTAATGTGAATTTTTAGAGGAATTATTTAGGACACTAATTTAGAAAACATTTAAAACAGGAAACGGTTTTACTAAATTCTCTACAAGTTCTCTTTCTTTCTTTTTGTCTTACCTTTTAGATCAGAGCTTTCTTTGTTTAATTCCCATTTTCCTCTCATTTTCTTTTTAAATTGATGACTTCACCAATTTACTGATGGAAAAAAGTTGCCTCAAGTAAAAAAATCAAAATCTCAAACTCAAGTTCATGCCACTCTTTGAACTGTGCATTGGACATCAATTCTTATTGAATAATAGCTTCCCATATACTTTACTTCAAGATGTTAAGTACATTTTGTATTGGACAGTTTAAAGAATTAACATGATTGGGATTGTTAAACACTATTAGTAGCCTGTCTCTGCCAAACCACAGAGTTAAGCAAGTTTTACTTGATGAAGATTTGCCCTTTCCTTAACCTGGGAAAGTAAAAGACCAGTTTTCTTCTATGCTTTACATCATTAGCCACAAACAGAGAAGGATGCTGTCATTTCCAAGTGATTCTCATTTTCCAAACTGTGCTTCATATAAACGTAATTCCATATAAACTACCTGTCCTATTCCAAAATAGTCAACCCAGAATATTCTGTCATAAGAAAAATCAATATTTTTGATTTTTATATTTTTGATTGAAAATTTCTGTTTATGTTTCCACATTTGTCATTAGGTCTTGTTCTTAAGTTATCTATGCTGCCTGACAGGATTGCAGAGACAATTCTTAACACAACTAACCTCACTGAGCCTAAGGCTTTTGTTACCTGCTTTTGCCAAGAAAGACACCTGGCTATGCTCATATTTCAACAGCTGTTCAGTAGTACTCCCCAGCCAGAGTAAGCCATAGCCATAGCTTTACTGAGGAACTCTGGAGGAAATCTGTCGGGTACAATGAGCTCTCATATCTCAGAGAGTTTCAAGACTTTCATGGAGACAGGTGACCAAGTAGGTAGAAACATGAAAAAGAATTTTGTCATTGAAGAATGATATGGGATTGGATTAAGGCAGGAAGAAGGAACTAAGGAAGATCGTTGTTTGTGGCAATTTTTAATTTGAAACTATGGTATTTGGTATTTGAAATTTTTTGATCTAATATAGTCTCTCTCTCTTTTTAAAGGCAGAAGTCACTTATTGAACACCTTCCCCATACAGTAATAATTGACATCAGTCTTGAGCTGTACAAAAGACACCACAAAAGCCTTGCCGTAGTAGGTCTATTTGTGAAACTCTGAAGGGTGGTAAAAAGTGATTTGTTTGATTAATACTGAGTACATTCTGGTTTTAGATAGTTAACAATTACTTGATATAAACCTCCCTTCAAGTTTTGTATAAGATTTTGGGGTTTTTTAAGGGTAGTACCATCTACTGACCATATTCTAAATCTATTCAAGCTTTATTCAAAAGTTTAAAAAATATTTAAGAGCTTTCAGGGGATTGCTTTCACACCTCTAAGAATGCAGAGAAAGTAATAGACTTGGCTGCCTGGATCTGCTAATAAAATGCCATAATATGCCAATATTTACCCTCATCTTCATCAATTAGTTCTAGGCTATTTCACACGGAATGTGTTCAGTTCAGACAACCCTTTGCTGGCTGTTCTGAACACATATTGGTGAGATGGAAAAAGAGGTGTTTTAGGTATTTCCATTACTGTTTGCCTGGCAAGTGACAATAAAATGAATAGCTTCTGCATGGGGAGGAGGCCGCACAGTAAAAGCTCTAAATATGTTCTGACACAGCCTTCTTTGAAAATTGATGGGCTAATAGTGAGCATTGGGATCACATCCATCTTTAATTATCTGTTTACTCCAGTTTAATTTTTTACCTTTATGCTGATCAAAGCCTGAGATATATGTGCAGTTTGAAAATGGTGAGACAGACCAATTGGAAAGAAAACGAGCTGTACACTTTCTATGATGTAACACAGTAGGCATGTAAAAGGGAAAAATATGTTAAATTAAAGAAATTTTTTTCCCTATAAGCAAGTGTTACATATTTTTTTCCGGTGTTTGTAAGGGGAAAATACATTTTATGGATGGAAACATTATTAGAACTATTACTATTATTACTACTACAATTATTTCCTTTCACAGTGTAGATTATACATTTTGTTTCATGGGGATAAATTTCAAATTTTATTGTTGTTGAGTAAATAATTTCATTCCTCAGGGGAGGTATTAAAATTGGCAGTTTTTTCTAAGCAGTTTCTTCTAAGCAGTTTCTCTTTCACTTAGGACTTTCAGATACACCTACTAGAAATGAAAACATTATGATGCACATTTTATATTTATTATTCCTTTTATTATTTACAATTATATTGATAGTGATTATTTTGAATGATAGTTTTCTGTGCAATTCCATTTTTTCTGTAGCAGTAATGTAAAGCAAAATCAAGGTCCTCTCTATGAAATTGTAGTCATTTTATCACTCTGATAGTGCTTAAAGTTTCCATTTTTCCTGTTTTGCTCTGAGTGCTTATTGAATAGCTTCATTTAGATAATCCAAAAAATTTATAGACCTTATTTATATTTAAGTAATATAGGTATTCAAGGGGAATAAGCATATTTATGGACTATACAATTACCTGACTTTATTGACTCATGAATACTATTACTTTGACACTAAGAAGTTAATATTCCCTAAAGAAAAAAATGTATTTCACCATTAGTCAAGAAGAAATTTTTTTTGTTTAGTGTTCCAGTGTTTAACAAGGTAATTGGTGCTTTAATTTACCTTATATGATAATGAACACATGTAGATGAATATATAAATATGCAAATAATATATCAATGAATCCACATTATAAAGGCTGTAAGGATTAAGTGAGCCTTAAGAGGTCAGAACAAGCATAGCTTTTCTATAAATTATTTCTATTTTTACACAATTTTAAAAGAAATTTTAGTTGCTAAACATTTCCATATCATTACACAAAGAATAGATTTAAACAAAATGTTCTTTTGGGGGCTGACTGGGATTTGTCTGTGCTGCTACACATTTTGAAGTAGCCATGTTTCTTCTGTGATATAGATGTACAAGAAATTTGGGTACAAATGAATATTTTCACTTCTCAATACATAGGAATGAAGTTGATTAGTTTTGGATTTTAGTATTTCTAACCTTTAGGCACACTGCAATCTGCTATAATCTTGGGTCCTAAATTTAGAGGCCAGACTTCTTATGCATAGTATAGAAAACAAGGGGTCTATGAGTAAGATTCGGACAAAGCTAACAGCTGTTCACAAAATGAGAATGCCAAGATGTGGGAACACACAGGTATCAAGAACACTTGGTATTATATATTCACAATAAAGTATCCTCTTCAGGAAAAAAAATATCCAGTTCCAGTTCAGCTGTCTCAAAAATCCTCTGCTCCACAAAAACTCTTTATTTTACTCTGCAGTTCAGAGTTCAAAGCATTATGAGAGGAGAATCTGTTTCCAAACATTTGTGCTTGCTGATTTGGAGTTCTGATTTGATGAGAGGTTTGAAATCATGTCTGTCTTAATTGAAAATAAGTATTCTAATCTTTGCGGTACTGGATCATCTTTTGTGAGTTTGTCTTGAAGCAATTTTATTGTGTATAAATAATTAAGTATTCACTGGCATAGGAATGGAAAGAGAGGTTCCAGTATCCCATGGGAGTACCCTAATCATCAAGATATTGGATATCCTAGTGCGAACTTCTCTCAGTATACAATTGAACCTATTTCTCTTTGTATAAATAATTAAACCAGATTTTGAAGCAGAAACTTGTAACCTGACTTTTCTGTATCCCAAAGGAGAACACTAAACAACAAGCTGTACAATCAGGTTTGCAGTTTCTCCTTCTCTTTCTCAGTCCCATTGAATGTTCAATTATTTAATAGGGAGGGAAAGAGTCTCAGCTGGAAAAATTGCTAATCATACTAGTTAGTAGTCTAGATTTAAAGAGTGCTTTGGAACTTTAACTTTTTTAAAATTCAGCTGTCTTTATATAAATTAGACAAAATAGGAATTTTATGATCCTAAATGACAAAATCTGTTTATTTCAGTTTCCTCTAAATAAAATCTCACATAGCTCAGAACTGAGCTGGTAGAAGGGAGGAAACAGTGGAAAAGACCTTGAACTCTCCCATAGAAATGTGTAAACCCATAGTGATTCTGAAATTGTAGAACAGCACCTTCAGGGCCCACAAAACAAATTTAAGTAGCAGAAAGGAAGTAAGGAAATGTAAGCAGAAACTTATTTTCAAATACGATTTTTAAAGATCAGGTGTTGTATTCAATACCTCTAAATATATGTCTTGAAACTATGCTTCAATAATTTCAGATTCTTCATTGATTTGAGTCTATAAATTGTAGATGAGTATATATGTATCTCGGTAAAAATGCCTGGAATACAAACAGGATGTTTGTACAATAAAACATAAATTCTGTCTGTGAATGTGGATGAAAAAAGAAGGCATTAGCAAGCCCGAACAAATAGAAGAAAGTACTCAAAAGTCTAGTTTCAAGCAACTGAGGCTGATATATTATTTTCCAAAGCAGGCCAATTTGGTTGGTAGCTTTATATGTATCAAACTCTTGTTTCATTTTAATTGTCTAAGGAGCAAAAATTTACCAATCCACTCATTTTAAAATGTAAAATATGAAAGATGAAATTTTATGCATGGGTAAAAATAGAAATTATAGCTGCAGCAGAATGAATTACAGTTGATAACTGTTTGTGCTTTGTTCTGAAAAATGCCAGTACTATAAATTGTCAAAATAAAACGGAATTTCATATCAAAATGATTTAGGGTCTACTGAAGTCAAGATCCTTCTGATAAAGTGACTTTCTTGTCCTCTGTCAAAAGAAGAAAACACATAAACCACATTCCTTTAGTAAAAGTACAGGCAAATCAAGTTTCATGTCTGGAGTTCAAATGGAACCCAGCCAGCAAAAGATTTGATTTGAGGTGAAAGAAGCAGAGTTTCCAGAGGAGATTGTACAAGTCAACTTCAGACAATTCCAACAATTATGGAAAACAAAGAGAAGTTTGGAAATTAACTAGTGATTATAACTAATATTATTTAAAATATTTAATAATAAGTGTGCATCCTAACAGCAGTTGGTTGCTGGGTGGGCTCACTAGCCCAGGGGGCTCACTACTGTTTGAAATTCTGAGGGTAGCCAAGAAATTAATTACTAAATACATATGGAATGATGTTGTCACAGACCAGTACAGAGTAAAAAAGAACAGTCTGGTCTAGCTCTAAACTACTTAGTTTGAATGTTGACCAATACTGTGGTAGTATTCACATAGGGATCAATGAGAGTGGGATAAAAGAACTTTAGAAAAACTCCATGAAGAACAGATAGTCTTCAACACCCAAACTACTTATTTAGAAGTACCTAGGGTACTTCTGAATAAGCTCAGTCTTGAAAAAAACTAATTTAAAAATCAACCAAATCTTCTAATTTGCTTATTATGTTTATTTATGGTGGGGTTTGTTTTTTTGGTTTTTTTCCTTTACTAGAATATTTTTGGCTGAGAACATATTAAGTTATAGCTTTTCTTCTCATTTTTCCATATTTACTTTCAGACTGGGCATTATGTATATGTCTTCTTCACTACTGGTGCCACAAACTGCTGCACAAATTTTGTGGCAGGATATTACACCATGAAAATATCACAGCTTACCTTTGAAGAGGCAGACTGAAGTACTTAAAAGCCAAAGTTTAAGCGCAGATAGCATGTAGAAAAGAGTCACAATTAGAAGTGGTGCTCTGGTTATGGTACCCCCTAGATTATGTCCATACACATGCTTGTGTTTGCACATTGTATAATGTAAGCCTGAAAGCTTTTAGAAGTGCAAGAATCAGCAGTTGCCAGAATAAAAATTTTCTTCTCTGTTTGGGCTCATCTTTGGATATGGAAATTGCCTTCAGTTATCCATGCTTGTCACATTTGCTCCATAAGTTTCTGATGTTCTCTGCAAATACATCACAGTGTGCATATTCAAAATATGCAAAAGGCCCACCATGAGTGCTGTCTGAGTCACATTTCTAGGTGAGGACAGGCTATGGCTGAACTATCCTGGCTTCCTGCCCATTTTTTTTGGAAAGCTTAGTTGGAAGAGATATTACTGTAAAAGTTCTAAAGGTTTGGAAGTCTTGTCTACAGAGGAGATTCATAAGTTTTTAGTTTGTTGTATCTGTTGTCATCTTCCAAGGAACTTAGGCTGAGTCTGTGTTTTGAATGTGAATATATCAACAATATTAACAGGGGAGTGGGCTTTTAGAAAACCTTTACACTCCCTTGTTAAAAGGCAGATATGCCTATCATGTCACCTAGCTTTAGACACATTTCAGCTGTCCAAATTGAGCTTCTATTTATAGTCAATGGCAAAAATCCTGACAAACTCTTGCCATCAAAAAAGATGTACTTCAAAAACATGCAAACTATGTCTATATGTGGCCAACTCTAGAAAGTCTTTAAAGTAGGAGTTACATCACAGGCCTATGTGATACCTGCAGTGGTCCTGTGGACTGGTAGGCAACTCAAGTCCTTGGCTATGAGAGGTAACTAACACAAAAGTTGATATTATCTGCAGAAATGAAAAAAAAATTGTTAAGTCCCAGAGTCAGCACATGTATGAGCTAATCCTATATCTTTCCTGCATCTTGATTGATGGAACAGATGGTGAATATCTCATGGGCTGAGGAATTAAGCTTTATGGAAAACTGACCCCTTACATCCTGAAATGTATCTTGCTTTTTGTTATTGTTGAGAAAAATATTTTTCCCTATTACATGATAAATTTATAAGTGAAGAGGCTTCCAACATTTTATTGATGGTCTGTTAAATGGTGTATTTAGGTAAATAAGATCATTATATCTCTATATTCTTGTGGACCCTTCTCTCTCTTTCATAGCATCATAGAATCATAAAACTCTTTGGTTTGAAAGGGACCCTAAAGTTCATTTAGTTCCAACCTGCCTGCCATGAACAGGGACACCTTCCACTAGAGCTGGTTGCTCAGAACTGTCAAACCTCATATTAAATAATTTCAAAGATGGACCAACTTGTCTGGGCAACCTGTTCCAAGGTGTCACCATTGTTATTGTAAAAAATGTCTTCCTTATGTTTAATCTACCCTCATTCAGAGCACAACCATTGTACCTTGTTCCATCACTACATGTCCTTGTAAAAAGTCTTTCTCTGCCCTTTATATAATGAAAGCTCACAAAATTTTCTCTCTGGAGCCTTCTTTTCTCCAAGATGAACAATGCCGACTCTCTCAACTTTTCCTCAGAGGAGAAGTGCTCTAGCCTTTGATAATGTTCTGGCTCTTCTCTGAACCCATTCCAACAGGTCTACAGGGTTGTTTTGGACTGGGGACCTCAGCTGGAAGCAGTGTTCCAGCTGGCGTTATGTAATAGCGAGGTACAGGGGTACAAGAGCACACAGAGGGAAGGAATAAAGTCCTGCTGTCTGATTATACAGGTTTTTATAGGGAAACAGGATATTTTTGGCTGAGGTCTCAGCTTTTTGTGTCTTGTAGGTGCTACTGAAATACAAATAAATAACAACTATGTTAACAACATTTTTAATATTTTTTCAAGATATTTCATCAACCCAGCTAGTGACATGAAGCAGCGTAACAGTTTTAATGTTTCTGCAAGAAATTAGTGATCTCATTGACATAATCACTGCAGCCACCTTTTTCTACAGCAGCTGCGTCATCAGTCTCTTTAATTTTATGGATTATAGCAGCAATAACAGGTAACTGCTGACAAAGGGAAAAGGACTCATAAAGGATGATGAACCTCTGAGGTTATGTGAAAATGGTTAGATGCTTAACAGGAAATACGGATGCCAAATGGGAAGTAAAATTACATTTCTGCCTCTTATCTGGTAAAACATCACAGGCAACTGTTTGATTTATAGCTTGATCAACTCTGATTTTTTTTTAAATTTTCTCTTGACTTTGATATTTTTCCCTTTCTTAGCATTAATGTGGATGCTATAATCTACATTAAAAAATACATATGTCCAAAGCCTCTAATAATAAAGAATTTAAAAAAAATATACTTCAAAATGCATCAACAAAAATAAATAAATTTTATATGGAAACTCTGACCTTAAGCTAATGTCATTTCCTGCCAGTCAGGTTTCTTTTTTTAAACTGAAAATATTCCAGCCTCCTCCTCTTGAGCTTTTAGTTCTGGCTGTTGTCAGATGGCATACTCAGGACAGGTACAGGGACATGACTTCTGCATTAAGGAAGGCTGCTTTTGAAGTATAGCCACCTTTTTACAAGGTCCAGCTGCTCCTCATTATGTGAGGGCATTGTTTAGGTTAGCTTATTGAGTCCTTCCCTATGAGCATTAGGCAGAAGAAAACTCTCTACTGGCTGCTTCCCAAGATAATATTTTACTGTGCCAAAGAGTTGACACAGACCTTATGTGGTGAAATGAAGTAGAATCATGACTATCATCAGTGTTAATAGGAGTTTTATCATTTTCCTGACTAGATATAACATTTCATCAAGAGATTTTGGGCCCATTTTTTCCTTGATAATTTATTATTTTAAGCAACAATCTTTTTTCTGCATTTCCTCCTATGAAAAACACATTTTATTACACTTAGAGAACATAATCACATAAAAATGTTAATGAGTACTATAAAATAACAATCTTGAGCTTTTAAAGGTGAAATTAAGAAATATTTTGTGTGTGTGTGTATGTGTCCATTGTTTGTTTGATTTGACTTTGACAAAAAAAGAAATAAAGATGAGAAAGATAACAATAATAAGAGTAATAATACCAAATTTCTAAATTCTGAAATCACAATGGTGCTAATACACCGCAGGGCTCAGTTCCCATCAGTGACTGGAGAAAGCACCCCAGGAAAATTGGCAGCCACAGGCTTCTCTGCAGTCTGCACTGCAGATGTGGTGCTCTGAGCAGTGGCCCAGGCTGGGGCAGGCCTGGCTGAGCCACTGCTGGAAAGGGCCTGGGTGTGCCTGTGGCCAGGAGGATGAGCAGGAGCCAGCAGGGCCTTGGCAACAAAGGTGGGCAGCAGCTCCTGAGCTAGCAGCACTTTTCAATAGGTCAAATTAAGAAATGTTATTCTACTTTACTGGGAATTAATCAGGGTTTCTTTTGTCTGAAGGAGTAAAAAAATGTACAGGGACGCTAAATAGCAGCCTTCTGATACCTACTAGTAGCTAGCCAAAGAGATAGAGCCAAGATTTCTACTCAGGGACCCAGTGAAAGAACCAGAGATGGGGGACGTGAATGAAACAGAAGAGGTTCTGAGAGCCTAGCTTGGATAAAACAAACCAAACCAACAAAAATGAAGAAAAACAAAATCACTATCAGATTTCATAAACTTTTGTACAGGTTGCCCATAAAATCTGAATAATTCAAGGCTCTTCTGAGAAAAAGTTCTAAATCTCTTGTCTGAATTTAGTGCTGTCTCTGTTTGAGGAGGAAGGTGGATTGGGTGACTTGTCAAGGTCCCTTCCAGTATGAATGATTCAGTGATTCCACAGTTTTTATGACTGTTCAGTAAGACCAATTTGACTCAGTAGCATGAAATGTCACGTTGTACTGGTACTCTGAATGATTATCAAAATATAAGCTGAAGGAAATCAATGAAAGTTGTATGCGTTTATCTTCAGGAATAGCTGAGTCTAATAAAGCAGCATTTATCAATAAGCTCCAGGCAACATGGCATTTTTTAATATAAATGTTTTATCTATTCTGTCACCTTTGCCTGGGATGTTTCAATTGAACTAGAACTGAAAATTTGATTTTCATTTCCTCTTCTCAAAAAGATTACATATGGCTTCCTTCAAGTTTAAGATGATTTTTTATGGTCTATTTAGATGTAAGGCAACTCATTCTTGACATTATAGAAACTAAATTAAATTTTAGCTGTCAGTAGTCTTTGAAGTGTCAGTTTTACTAATACCTCCATGTGTTTGCAGAATAAGTTTTTTGATTAATTTTTAAATTCAGAGTAAACCTATATCATCAATGCCAAATGCTACTGTGATTTAGTACTTCTATATGCTTGTGGTGTTCAGATAAATACTTAGCATATATACATTGCAAGACAGAAATCCAGCCTTTTGTTCTTTTATGGACTTTGCATAAAGCAGAGTGAGATGCACAGGTTTGCAAGGACAAAGGGCTGAGCTAATATCTAGACCCAGCACCTGAGGCCATGCTATGAGTTGTCACCTATCACATCTGAACTGGGAGAAAAGTTGACATTGCCTGAAGTTCTTCTCCTAAGGCACATTGAGTCACATTACCTCACTTTTATGTTCCAGAAATCTCATCTTTTGCTCTGAAGTTGGGTCTTTGGGTATCCTCGGGACCTGGATCATCACTTGCATATCTTTGCATCTGTTGAACTTGTTAGCATCTGGCTCTGCCTGTTGTGCCCATACCCCATGGGACTGTGCTCCTTGGTGGGGACAAGCTGGGTTTGACCTGTCCTCCTGGAGCTGCTGGTTCTTGCTGCTCCCTGGCAACAAATCCCTATCTAAGTAACAGCTAAGTTTATATCCTGAGTGGTGTCTAAAAGAGTCCATGAGGACAATTCTCAACAGTTATCACAGCGCAGATGACTCACAGCTAAACAAATAAAAACAGACCATATTTCTGGTATCAAGAGGTTTCTTCATTTTTCTGTCAGAGACTGTGTCCAATATTTCTGACACTGAGTCATAAGTGAATGTCCAGGAAAAAGAGCAGGGCAAAGAAAGCAGACAGTTACAATTTTTCTGACACAACCTTTTAAAATTTGTGTCTGATATGCTTGAGACAAAGGTTTCTCTGAATCTCCTCAATGAATTTGTACAATCAGCTTTCAAACCCATGTAAACTTTTCATGCTTACCATGTCTTGTTATAATGAACACCAGATTTCACCTTTTGTTTCCAACCTGCCACGTTCTTGCCTACTTTTTGAGAAACTGGGAATAAGGAATTTGTCTCCTTCTCTTTGTAAATAAGACTTTGATGCATCCCATTTTGACAAACAAGGCCAAAGAATCTGTGTGACTTCTATTTGCATGGAACTCACACTGTAGCTGAAATTATTCCATTTCCTTCCAGTTAAAGCCCTCCATGGTTATACCTTTCCAATAATATTCTTTAATAATCTTTCAGAGATTAGCTGCCAAATATTTATATCTGTTATTAATTTATGTTCTGGCATAATGATGTTTCATCTTTTATTCTCTGTCTTGCTGTATTAACTGCACAATATTTGGGATTTTTTGCTAACTTTATTGTTTTTCTTTATCTATACTGAACAGTCTTCAAAGAATTATTATAACTTTTCTCTTTTAGTTTTCCTATGGAGGCAATATCCAGTTCAGACTACTCTTTCCTCATACACTTGTAATTTATTAGCACCGAATGTCATTTGCATTAAAGTGATAATTATTAAGAAATCTTTCTACAGCTTCCTATGGTCATTATCAAACTTTATAAACTTGTTATTCCCACCATTTGCTAGTCCATTTATGACTTTTATAAATAAATATACTATTCTGTTCTCTGAAATGTTTCTCGAGCCAAGTTTTATATGAAGATTATTAAAATTTTCCTTAAGATCAGTTCTTATGGGTGAAGGAAAATTAACAATGAGAACTGGCATGAAGCAAAGTGGAGAATAAATGCAGTAAGTCTATAACAGTCTGCTTTAATTTGTGTTTTAAGTAAGAGATTAAAATATTTAAAATTATGATAAATGGCCTCATTCACAGAAACACATATTTAATATCTCCTACCATGTGAAGTACTAACAATTACTGAGATGCTTTTCAAATACACTATCCAAAGTTACTTTGTTTGTAAGAAACTTATCATAACATTCTGAATTTGAACAATCCCCACATATTCTAATAACTTTCTCCCGATGGATGACAGAACATATTTTCCTTGCAAGGATTTTAATAAACACCTTTTAGTCAGTTGATAGTCAGTCTCTTTGGTTGGACTGGTAGAAGTACCTAAATCTTTATGTAAGTTTAGCTCACTCCTAAAGCTGAAGTGCAGTGGGAACATTTCTTAAAAATATAAGATTATCAGCATTTCAACATTTCTTATTGTTTAATGTAAAACCTTCTTTGCTTATGTCAGTGACTCCTTACCAGAGGTGTCTAATTCTTCATTGTCTTGAGATCCCGGACACCTAATTTAGTGCTTATTATAGAACTTAAGCCCTGTAGTACACAAGTCTTAATTTTTTTCATCCTTTGGAATAGAAAAGAACTTCTAGAGCACAATAGTAACAAGTATTTCCACAAGGGGACATTCAGTATCCTAGTTAACTAGAAGATATTATTAAAAAGATACCTTGAGAATATCTTAATCCAACGGTGGTCTAATTAGTGTGGGAATTACACAATTAAAGAAAAAAATAGTGAAAATAATCATGATTAATACTTGTCCCATTTAAGAAGTTTTGCATTGCTTTATTTCCAAAGTAAATGCAGAATAACATGAAAGCATGCAAGTGTAGGAAGATGTGCAGAGAAATTAAATGTCATTTGCAAATGTGGGACGACAATTCTGTTGTGACACCAGAAGGAAGTGGAGATCAAGTTGATTTGTACTTTGAGCTAAAAATAGCTTCAGAGAATCACAGAATTAATAGAAAGGCTTGGTTTGGAAGGGACCTTAAAGATCATTTGTTTCCAATTCCCCTGCCATGGGCAGGGATGTCCCCCACTAAATCTGGCTCCTCAGGGCCCCATCCAACCTGTCCTTGAACATTTCCATGGATGGGCTATCCACAAGTTCTCTGGGCAGCCTGTTTCTGTGCCTCACTAACCTCAGAGGAATTCACCCATTCTAACTCAATCCAGGCCTCTTTGAGTTCAAAACTATTCCCCCTTGTCCTGTCACTATCTGCCCATGTAAAAATCACTCCTCCTTTTTCTTAAGAGCAATTTTAAGTATTGGTAGACAACAATGAGGTCTCTTCAGAGTCTTCTCTTCTCCAGGCTGATGAACCCCAACTCTCTCATCACCATAAAACTGTTCCTGTGTTTTAATTGTTTGCAAGATACAACATCTTTAATTATCTCTTTCTAGTAATTGTAGCCATCTTTCTCAAGACTTTTTTTTTCTTGGACAGGCAAAACAGACTAGTTAATAACATATATTTCTTTTCTATCTTTGCAGTTATGTGGGCTAAAAACAGTTTAACAAGAACGTTAACAACACCTTCATCCACAAATAGCATCCAGGGTTTTTATAAGTTCAGAATAATGTCACTACTTTTTGGAGTTAACACATAATGCAGTACTGATGCATCACTACGATCCCTGAACTTTGCAACTTGTAACTGCTACAGCAACCCACAGAGGAACTGAAAACAGAGCACGATTTTCTATGTTTCTGAGGCTAGCTTAGGAAAAGAACTGCTCTGAAAACTTATTTCTCTTAAAAGGTCCCTCATTGAAATTGAAGGGCTTGCTGCTACTTCACCATCAGCTTGAATTCCTCTCCATCTAGGTAGTTACCGACAATAATGGATGCATTTGTTTACAGTGATATTGCTCTCTGTTGTGAGTCACCACCTGTAATGTCATTGTGGTGCAAAGTTGCTAATAAAAATATCTATTCTCCATTTATTTTCCCTCTGTCATGAATGTCTCAGGTGAAACTTAAAAAACTAACTTTTTGCTTAGAGGTTTTTTACTTTTTGTAGTATAATTTTTTTGCTTCTTTCTCTCTCAGTTTGTAAATTCCTATTTTGAAATGTTTTCTCAGACTTCTAAGGTGCATTTAGCTGACAAACATGAAAAACTGTTTGAGTTTATCTTTTCAAATGACAATTACAAAAGAAAAGCAGGATTTTTCTTTTTTTCTTTTTTTTTTCCAATAGATGATGCCAAACCCTTGCAAAATAGATGGTGCAGCAGTTTCATTGTTCTTCTTACTTCTTTTAATCTTATTTTGATTACTAAACACATTGTGACATGCTGGTAGCCTTTGCTGATAGTATGAGTCCTCATTCTCAGGAGGCATCTACAGAGCAACTTTTGGATTTTCAGGTTTCAGGATGATGGAAATCTGCTTTCAGCTTCCAAAGACAGAACTGTTTGTTCAAAAGCTCTTTTAACTCTTTTAATGAGAGATGTCAAAAATGAAAGTATATACATGGTGTTTGTTCACTTCAGATAAAGGTTCAAAATCCCTGACACAGGAGTTTTAAAACAACTTCAGAAAACAGATGGTAAAAAAACCTGTCAAAGGCAGTATATCATAGACCAATTAGAAAATAAGCTAGAAAAAGAAATCACCTAAGTTTGCTTGTAAAGAAAAACATTAGATACATTTTTGCACTTTTCTTATCTATGTAATATGTTTTTATTAAAGTTCACACTTGATTAAAATTGCAATGGTAGGTTTGCACATTTAAGCTATAACATTTGGCAGTATGAAAAGCATTTGGGCTGATATAAGAATATCAGCAGTTGCAGGCTCATGAACAGTAGCTTCTGGGAATAAAAACCAAGAACATAAACATCTGAGAGAGAATAATAATAAAAATAATGTTAAATCTAAAAATGTTAAACCAAATCAAAAATCAGTTTTAATAACTGAATCTGTTTTTCACTTGGAGACTGATTACTTATTACAGTAACTTATCCACAGTTGATCCCAGAGACAGTCCAACAGTAAATATCATATGTACAATATAGACACTTAACAAGGCCTTTAAAAAGTAATTTTTGATGTAGAGTTATAAAACTGAGAAAGGAAAAAATACAATAACTACAGTTTAAGAATTTTTAAAACTTTCAAAGACCTTCGTTTTCTATCATGCATGAATACATTGGTTCTTCTACAGTCATGGAAAGCAATAATCATTTTCACCAGCTTTTGTAGACTTTGATTACTGGATCCGTTGTGATGCTAAACCCCATGTATTAATGTTGTGTGTAAAATCTGCATTGCATCTATGTGGATTTTGAAAATAAAAACAGCAAAATAGATTTTTTAGAACTTGTAAATTCATGAGTCCATGGATATCTAATGTTATTACAAATGTGTAATCCCATGATGTTCTATGTGAGTATACTCACTATTCACATTTATTGACTTCATGACTGTTTTCAGTCTGTTATCTGTTTGCAAGTTGTAAAATTTTACTGTGAATTAGTGCTTGTTGTATTGTTTCTTTGGGTTTTTTTAGAAATTGAATTAACATTTAAGAATTCATTTAAGAGGTTAAGTAAAGTTGGAAAATTTCCTTACTCGAGTAAAGCTGAGAGTTCTCATTATCATCAACTATTCAATCATGTTTGAACATTCAGTAACAACAGAATTCCTTTAATAATAATAAATAGAATTTAATTTATACCTGCTATATGAATGTTGTTCTTCCCTCCACAAACCTATTTTAATAAATTTATGCTATGAAATTCCTAAATTGTATTTTTATCACTAATTCTTTGCAAACTTCTTTTGTAGCTCTTTCAAAGAACTTCAATACCACAGACTTCAGAAGTGTTTTAAGGCTGACACTTGCCAACTTTTATAATCTGCTGAAAAAGGTCTTATCTACCATTAATCTACCAATTTTGTCCTTTAGAATGCAAAATTCTGGTTTTGTGGAAGTTATCTCTGTACCCACATTGAGTTGGTCAATATTTGGTTCAAAAAATGGGAAAAAATCACAAACACTTTAACTCAGGCAAATTTAAAGTGAGTCTTTTCAGTTAATATTTTGAAAGAAATATGTTTTACCATTTTTGTTGGGAGGCAATATATTTTTTAATAAACATACGGAAGATAAAATATACTCTTTAATGCAAAATATTTCCAGTAAACCAGCAAAGTTTGCAAGAGTACAAACTGCTTCAAGAACAGTCATATGTGTATATTGGGAATAATTTGTCCTCATATAAACCCATACATTTTTGATCTGCCCTCTTTCACAAAGCATAGATCACTGAAGACAAATCTCTACATTTTCTGCTTGGAGCTAGTTCTATTGCATTACATTTCCTGCTCACTCAGTGTGCCTTTCATCTTCCTTTCACATAGGTCTCTCAAGTGAGTAGAAAATGTTGTTGATATTATAACACCTGTGTTATACACTGAGCAAAGAATAAAACATTTCTGTGGTTCCAAACTGCTGCTATAAAAGTGAAACTACTGAGGAAAATATACTTTGGCAACCTGCTTGTCTCAAAAAATTAAAATATATTAAACATACCAGAGAATCAGAAAAGACTAACTGAATAAGTGGTATCCTTCATAATTGAGATCTTAATGTGTAGGTGATCTTCCAAAAAAAAAAAATTGTGCCAGAACACTTAAAGATAACACAAGAAAGCTAAATAACAGCTCTTTTATGGCACCAAAGGGAGCTTTAAGCCTTGATTGCAAAGATCATTTTTCCACCTATAGGTCTATATGTCACTGCCTTACATTTGCAGTGTGCTCTGTTCAGCTGTCTCTCCTGATGAACAGACAGGCACAGAAGCTCTCTATTTGGTGATGATTCATCTTTGCCATCACACCCAGAATCTCACTACCACTTCATTTCCCGTGAATAATTTTATCATGTTTGCTCTAAGGTGAGCTGTGATTCATGGATGTCAGCATTTCTTTTTCTTCTTTTTCAGTTTAGCCCTCCGTTACTTGCACCGTTCAAAAGCATAGCTATGGCACAGTTTGTTCAGGCAGAGCAGTTTACTGCTGTCAGGTGCAGATATACTGGGAAATATGAATCAAGATTTTCCCCTCTTTTCAGAAGGAATAAATAAAGTCCAAGAAAACAGAGAAAACTAGATTGAGGTTAATAAATTTTTTTTCCTGAAAATCAAGGTTTGTGATTATGTGATTAGTAGAAGGGCTGTGCTAAATCTGTTTGGTGTTGGAATTACTTAGAACTGAAACTTCTATTGAATAAAAATGAGGCTTTTTATTAAATAAAATTAAAAACTAAAATCAGGAGAATATTGCAATAAAAATATGTTATTAAATAACCACATAGTCTAAATGCTTGTGATTGCTTTTGTTTGTATGGCCAGAACAGAAAGGTGATATTCTGAAAAAGCAAAAAGCCTCCTAGGAATATACAATGATTAGAATAAAAGCAAATAATTGTGTTTATGCAATTCTTTGCATTCCCCAAGAGGCAGTAATGGTCATTGTTTATCTCTTCTCAGCATTCAGTCTCAGATCTCTAGAAAACTGAGAGCCTTTTTTTCTCTGCAAAGGAGATTTGAGAGCAGGTTAAGAACAAGATTCTGACTCAAGAAGAATTAAAAATCTTGTTAAATTACCTCTTCTGAGTAAATTTTTCCAGATGAAAAGAGAGGTTGTGATGCAAATTGACTTTTCATTATATGGTCATTATCCAGTGTGATTGTGGTCATATGCTAAACAATGAAGATCTGCCTCTCAACTGTGGTTATAACTTTTAGACAAGCTATCAGGATAAAACCTAGTTGTTCTTCTGCAATTACTGTGTACAGGTAAGTGCTCATAACATCCTCTCACTGCCCTTAATTAAACTATTAGTAGATACTGCAGAAGGTTTTCTTTGTGTAATGTATACATACTTTAATGGCAGAGAGGAATTATCCCATAGGAGAGCAGTGAGCAGTGCTGTCCAGCATTACCTTCAATGGCAGCATTCCATTAGTAATTGCCTGCTGCCTAAGCTCTACTTAGATCTTACCTCAAAGTGTCTCCTTGAAATTCACTAATTTTTTTTTCTGACTTATTATTATGTTTCTCATAATGAAGCCCCTGAGGAAAACTTTCTAGTATTTTCTGGGGGGAGTTTTTTTTTGTAGTGTGTGGCTGAGGACATCCAGACATGAAGATAAAACAAGGATTGCCCAATGTGTGCTGATCTGTATAGAGAAGGATAAAAGACTTAAAGCCATAACAAGGAGTGGAACAGCCTGCCTGATCCGTCACTTAAGCCTTCTAACTCTGAAGAAAATGTTTAACCTAAAATATTTAGTTTCCTACTTTATTTTGCTGGCTAGACTCACAACTCTTACTGCTCACCCTTTTCTACTATATACATGATAAAAATGGAGTGCATGTGCTTAGATTTCATAATTAAAATGGGAATTTGCATGTGAAGGCTTGCTTCAATAACTAAAACAAAGTACTTATTCCTTTGTTCCAGACATTAGAACAGTTGAATTGACTTTTTATATAAATGGCCTCATGGATTAAATAATATATAATGCAAAGTTGATTAGGGTTGTAAAAGTACTCTGACTATTCAATTAAAATACTCAGATATCTTTTTAAAAATCATAATTACAGTAATAGTTATGTCAGTTTTGCAAAGGAGAAGCAGAACAAAAATACACAGAAACAGAACAAAGAAAACAGCACCACTGATAACAGCCTATGAACATTTTTCTTTGGCAGATTATGTGAAATGAAACATAAAATGATGAAAAATGACACTTAGAGTAGGACTGTATAATGTGTCTATCTTCTCTTTTCTTTAGAAATTTATGCAAAAATATCATCGCATTTACACTAGGTTGCCTAAATGGTAGCACTGAAGTTGAATCTTAAATACTGAAATATTAAAATACCACTGTATATTTTTGAAACTATTCAAGTGATTTTTGACAGAGGATTCTGCATTTAGTGCTTCAACTTTCAGTGAGCGTTGTTAAAACTCTTGTATTTTTTATTTTCAGGCTGTAGGGATTCAAGTAATGTATAAAGACTTCTTTTGCTTTTAATGCTGTTGTCATACATGGTAATAACTCATCACTCATTAACACCTTCAGAAAAAAATATTTTGAAGACTTCTTGGGACAATTTTACACAAAATTTCAAACTCCACAAAAGGATGAGCTAAGTTCGAAAATTAATTTTAAAAGTAGCATCTTAGGAAAAAGTGATATCTACAAAACTGAATCTAAGCAAGAGATCATGAATGCTTTCTTATTCTGAGCTTTTTGTATTTCTTTTTAACTTTGTTGCACCACTTATATTAAGCCTGGTAGCATGAATGTTTCAGTGTTTCTGCATTTCCAGAATATATAAAGACACCTTTAGACAGATATATAGCAGAAATAAAATGTAGAAAATGTTGAATATTTTGATTTAGGCTGTGTTTTACTCCAAGTTATTAAGTACATCACAATAAATGGGGAAGAATGAAAGATAGAAAAAACTGAAAGACAACCATTAAGGTTTTACTTACACATAATAATACACATACACAACAAACACATGGTAATCAATGAGTTTTACATACACAATTAAAATTCCTAGGTGACAATGTCATATGTTTCCATAGACTTTTGAAGACAGGTGATTTAACATCATTGTTCAAGAAAAAGGATGGATCTAGTAACTGACTATAAAATATAGTCTCTTTAGTTGAGCTGATATGCAACTTTATTATGGTAATTATCTCAGTATTTGGGCAATTTCTTTTATTAAGAATTCACACAGTGTAAGTTTTTGGAGTCTCAGGTGAGGCTGTTGAAGAGCCACGAAGATTGATATAGTAAGGAACTTTGGAGTGCAGAAACTCTAATTGTCCATTGACATTTGAATTAACTGACAAAGGGACCAGGGAGATGAGTTATTTCCTTACTACTGCTTCAAAGAGTTCCAGGTTCATGATGATCATGAGTGCAGAAACATGATTAATTCATACTCCTGTGACATTTGGCTTCATCTGATATCCAGGATTCAACAGGCAGAAGTGCTTCAGTAGGCTGAATTTAGTACTATTGAGTTATATTCCAATGTAAATTATGTTAGAACAAGAAACAGAAAGAGAACAGGCTTGTGACCCAGCTCTGTAAAAGTGTAAATATCTCCTGTTTCACCCTGAACTTCTTCCTGTTTTCAAATAACACTAAATTAATAAAATGAAATATTTGTGCCAAATGTTTAGGCAGATAAGATGTCTCCATCAAAAACAATATCTTGAGCTGAATTAAGTGGATGAATATCCTGACCTTGTCTCAAATTCAATTCTTCAAGACAGCACTGCTATGCAACCCCTCTGTTTTATGGCAACAGCCTCTAGTAAATCCATAAGTAATGCTGGAATTTTCCCTAAAGAAGGATACTGACAAAGTAGCAAGGAAGTTTTATTTATCGTGCCAATTCTATTGTTTCAGTAAGTTCTGTGAAATCCAAGACTAATTTAATCCTTCTTTTTGTCCTTTCCTTCAGCTGTTTTCTTTTAAACCATAATAATCCACTCCATAAAGATCAGTTAATTAATTCTCATCCAAACACAGAATCAACTGTTGATCCACAACAATTACTTTCAGTCTGGTTCCAAGGTTGTTTCTCATGAATTTGGAAGTTTGGCGAATTGTAGAAATTAAGGTTGGATGATTAGCAACATGCTTCTTATTTTTATCTTTCACACTGAATAAATTACTCATTAAACACTTTGGACCCCATCACTGCATAGCACTTAAACACCTTCTCACATTTAAAAAAGCCAGAATGTCTAAGACAGTGAACTTAAAATCAAATGAATATTTATATTTTACAGAAGGGGATGATTATCCACCAGCTTAATTTATGTGCATGCTGACATGAATATGCAAAATTATGCTGGCAATTGATATCCTAGAATCATAGAACGATTTGGGCTGGAAGGGACCTAAAAGGTCATCTGGGTCCAACACACCTGACATAGAAAGAGCACCTTCCAGTAGACCAGGGTGCTATTCTGAGAGGGAATAGATATCAAAATGTGGGTTGCTACCACTTTGAAGTGATATGGACCTGCTGAACAAACCTATTGAACATCAGTGAAATCATATAGTTGAGGTTTACTATAAACTGTTAAAGAGGGGATGTGGCAAGTTATTAGCATTCTGATACAGCACTTCTCTGGCAAACTGTCATGAGACAATGAGGCAGAACGTCTAGTGTAAGGATAATTAGAATAATGAAAATATAAAATAATACAGAGGTAATTGCCATCTATTATAATTCTTAAAATTACCTTATAATTTGTCTTATCCTCATTGAGTAGTGTAAAATTTTTAAGGAGATTGAAAAAAGAAAAAGAATTCACAGCTGTATTTTGTAGTATTTAGTTGGATTGGCATGAAATTTCTAAACCTGTCACTAATCCAAGCTGGCATGATGAAATTATATTTATCA
The DNA here is from genome assembly GCA_024865655.1 of Emberiza elegans. Classification (NCBI taxonomy): domain Eukaryota; kingdom Metazoa; phylum Chordata; class Aves; order Passeriformes; family Fringillidae; genus Emberiza; species Emberiza elegans. Next base: position 33,828,645 of record JALJVW010000910.1, on the reverse strand, counting down.
ACCTTGTTGTTAATGCCTAATAATGGTATTTACATATATGATGTGTAAAAAACCAATGTGCAAGCAATGACATAATTATATAGAGTAATAATATAATAATTATAGGAAAGTTAGAACATTTGATAATAAAATATTATTTCAATCTGAAAATATTTGCTGCAAATTTTAAATGACAGTCTTGCTAATTTCCAGGGCATAGCCCTGTGTTTCAGTTTTTCCAAAAATTTTGCTTTGAATTCAACTTTCTGAATTAATGATTTCATTCTTTTATTTTCTGCATAATAATATGTATAATGAAGCTGGATAATAATATCACCAAAATAGCAGAATTTGAGGCTGAACAAAATTAGAAGAGAGTTTTTACTGCCACCTCCTCTGCAAATGTTGGGTCAGCTATATCTGTGCCATTTCTGAACAAACGCCTTTAGAGCCTGTTCTGAGGAAGAGGATCTGAGGGCATTGCCCCAGCCTCCCAGCAAACAGCTGCAGTGCAGCACAGTCCTCACTGCTGCGCATCCCTGCACAGACCTTCCCTTCTGCTGTTCACTGTCTGGTCTGAAATGAGTTTTGAGAAGGAATAAACTCCTTATAAGCTATGGTTTTTATATATGAACACTCCAACTGTCTTTTCCTTTCCTTAGTCTAAATATACTTAACCCTTTAATCTTCCTTTGGGTGTTTGATTTTTCCAGACCTTTGAAAAGCCTCCTGCTCTCCCTGAGGATCTCTTTAGTTGAACCTCTCCCTTGAACTTGCATTGGCCCACATTTGAAATGCCAAGGATTTATCAGCTCTGAATGCAGTAAAATTGATGTTTTATACTCAACATTTCTACTTGTGGACCCAAGAATAGTTTTTGCTAACTAATGCTGCAACCTGTTACTCTGGAAAATCCTGTTCTGCTGATTTTAAATATCCTGTCTTATGTGGCTACTGCTAATGTTATCAAGGGTAACAGGAGGAACATGTTCTGACTTAGATTTTCATTTTGCTTGCTGTAAAATTTTTAGTGGAAATATGCATCCAAAACAGTATTAATTTTTTCCAGATATTTATTAGATGGCATTACAATTTCTTTAGCCTTTTAAAGCAGTAAATCTATCTAGGTAAGGTATTTTAAGAAAATAGGTTTTTTTTTTTTTTTTAAAGCATGCATACAATATCACATATAAGTATAATGCAAAGAAGATAAATTTTATCAGTTTCTGTGGAATAATATTGCTTTATTAATATAATGTCTTTTTAAAGTTGTAGTGAGGAAGGAAAAGAAATTTTATTTCATGTCTTGTGAAAAGTTTTTCTCATTTAAACAGTGATATGTTTGTTGAAACCTGTAAAGTTTTCTAGTACTATTTAGCTATTTGAAGCAACACTAGAAACAATTTTCTTCTGTGTTAACCTCTTCCTCTGAATCAAAACTCCAAAGACTTTAATACCAACATTTGATTCTGTACCCATTTTAAATGGTGTAAGAGGCATAGTGCAATGAAGAAATGCTGTCTTCGTGAGGTAAAGAGGTACAAAATTCAAACACTGTTTATTTAAATAAATAGCTAAAATAAAAAGAAAGCTCACAAAGTAAATATTTTGAGTTTCTCTTCACAGTGATCAAGAAGTAAAATCATGGATAGAAAAGTTTAAAAGGGAGGCATCAAATGGGACAGTAACTTTAAGGAGCCATTTCGCTGCAAAAACCACATAGCTCGTTAAGCTAAAATAGCAATTATTGTGTCAAAAAAGAAAACCTCTGCCATTTACATTTAAGGGACAGCATTTATAGAATGACTCAGCTACCTCTCCACGCTAGACTCATCTATTTTAGTTCTTTGTTTACGACTGACTCATTCATATTCAAACAGAATTGAAGATCTCAGTTTTTAAATTAAACCATGCAGAGAGGACAAGCGCCTCCAAGTAGCTACTTTTACACCTGATGTTGTAAGTGGTGTCACAAGTGAGCTTTTTGTAGCGGTGACAGAGCACTGTGCAAAGAGGTGGTAGCTGTCTCCTTGGGGACTGCAGCTGATCCTCACCTGACTAATTGAGATTCCTCTGCAATGGTGGCTGCTGCTGGGCTGCTGTGGAGCTGATGGTCCTCTTCACTCATTTAGCGGCTACTGTGTGTCACAGCCCGAGTCCAGGTGGAGCAAGGTCCCGAGGGCCACGTCCCCCGGGTGGGATCTGAGCACGGTGGGCACGGTGGGCACCAGTGCTGGCACGGAGCAGCAGCTCTGTGCCCTGTGGCTCAGCGCCTCGCTGCCATCGGGCACTCTTCACCGCAGCTAGAAACAGTTCATCTTGCACATCCAAAGACGGAATTAAATACATGTAAGATGCACACGGAACGTTAGGAGTGTGCTTACCTAATTAAGTCCCACATTCTCATTTATAAATGTCACTCAAGCAGTCGCGGGTGAAGAGTCCAACCCTAGAAAATAAAGTGACAATTTGAAAAGGTCGTTGAAAATGAGTCATCCGCACCACGGTGGGAGAGTTTGTCTTTTGTTTGTTTTGATTTCATTTCATTACATTTTCTTTTTTTATGACTGCATTCCCTTGCTTGTTGAGCTATAAAAAAGAAGACGTATTTTGCCTGTTTATACTCTGCTCACTCCAAGATGTTAACTGAGTCATCAATAAGCATTTATCTTGGCACTTCCCAAGCATTAACTCTTCACATTTGTCACAGAAAACAGGAAAAACAGGAAAGATTTTCTCTTTTTAAAGCCGAGCTCAAGGTTATTCTTGAAAATGACATTCTGTTTAAACACCAGCATTTCATGGAAATTAGTATTGAAAATTTTACTTTTTAAAATGAAATTTTAATTTCAATCTGTTAAGAATAGTTATTGACAATGATGTCAAACCATTTTGGATTAAAATCTATAACTTCAGCAAGTTTTAATAGGAGTTGTAAACTGACTATATCAATGTAATATCAGCAAATGTCATTGAAAATAGCAGTACTTTCAATGGAATTTTTAGTGTTAATTTTTCTGTGTCTGTGCGTGTGTGTTTTTGAAACAGCAGTAATATTGAATAAATTAATGGGAAAGTAAAGAAAAAAGAATTAGGACTTACATAACTCAATATCTCAAATTGATCTAGAGTGCACTTCAGAGCTCTGGCCTCCATATGAATAACATAATAACCAGATTTGGAGGTATAGAGAGGAAATACACATAACACACTAGTTAAGCAAGCCCTTTTAAGGATTAATTTGACCACAGAGATGAAATAGACATAAAACTATTTTCTGTGATCATGCTTAAGACATTATTTTAGAAATCATGAAACTTTTTGTTTGATGCTAAATACAGAGTGATATGTTCTTTAGGAAGTGGTCATTGCATATAGTGTATACTGAATACAGTATTGAAATACACATATTTGAAGTTGGAACAAAATTCAGATGTTTATCTATAAAAATTAATATGGTCTAAAAAACTCTTTCAGTGTCTAATTTACATTTTTTCCCCTATATTTTCCAGACTCCACCCCCCCACCAGCTATAAAGGTGTTCCATCAGATTTGCAGTGACAAAGGCTATAACTTTGCCAGGCAGTCTGTTTAATCATTAGCAAGATTTGCACTGTCTCACTGCAATTTAAGCTTTTTTGTTTACTTCCTTTTTTTACAGCTATCATGAGAGATTATTCTATTACTTTTTACTTTTTTTTACATCTACTATGAGAGATTATTCTATTACTTTTTAAAAGTCTTTCCTGCTCTTGAAGTTGGAGCACCTTCAGGGTTAGAAGTCATATCTCTGTGTGCTGAATAAAGCAAGTCTTTCTCTTCCTTCCTTCCTTCCTTCCTTCCTTCCTTCCTTCCTTCCTTCCTTCCTTCCTTCCTTCCTTCCTTCCTTCCTTCCTTCCTTCCTTCCTTCCTTCCTTCCTTCCTTCCTTCCTTCCTTCCTTCCTTCCTTCCACTCCTTCCTTCCTTCTTCCTTCTTCCTTCCTTCCTTCCTTCCTTCCTTCCTTCCTTCCTTCCTTCCTTCCTTCCTTCCTTCCTTCCTTCCTTCCTTCCTTCCTTCCTTCCTTCCTTCCTTCCTTCCTTCCTTCCTTCCTTCCTTCCTTCCTTCCTTCCTTCCTTCCTTCCTTCCTTCCTTCCTTCCTTCCTTCCTTCCTTCCTTCCTTCCTTCCTTCCTTCCTTCCTTCCTTCCTTCCTTCCTTCCTTCCTTCCTTCCTTCCCTTCCTTCCTTCCTTCCTTCCTTCCTTCCTTCCTTCCTTCCTTCCTTCCTTCCTTCCTTCCTTCCTTCCTTCCTTCCTTCCGCCACTTCCTTCCTTCCGCCACTTCCTTCCTTCCTTCCTTCCTTCCTTCCTTCTTCCTTCCTTCCTTCCTTCCTTCCTTCCTTCCGCCACTTCCTTCCTTCCTTCCGCCACTTCCTTCCTTCCTTCCGCCACTTCCTTCCTTCCGCCACTTCCTTCCTTCCGCCCCTTCCTTCCTTCCTTCCTTCCTTCCTTCCTTCCTTCCTTCCTTCCTTCCTTCCTTCCTTCCTTCCTTCCTTCCTTCCTTCCTTCCTTCCTTCCTTCCTTCCTTCCTTCCTTCCTTCCTTCCTTCCTTCCTTCCTTCCTTCCTTCCTTCCTTCCTTCCTTCCTTCCTTCCTTCCTTCCTTCCTTCCTTCCTTCCTTCCGCCACTTCCTTCCGCCACTTCCTTCCGCCACTTCCTTCCGCCACTTCCTTCCTTCCGCCACTTCCTTCCTTCCGCCACTTCCTTCCGCCACTTCCTTCCGCCACTTCCTTCCGCCCTTCTTCCTTCCGCCACTTCCTTCCTTCCTTCCTTCCTTCCTTCCTTCCTTCCTTCCTTCCTTCCTTCCTTCCTTCCTTCCTTCCTTCCTTCCTTCCTTCCTTCCTTCCTTCCTTCCTTCCTTCCTTCCTTCCTTCCTTCCTTCCTTCCTTCCTTCCTTCCTTCCTTCCTTCCTTCCTTCCTTCCTTCCTTCCTTCCTTCCTTCCTTCCTTCCTTCCCTTCTCTTCCCTTCCCGTCCCTGTCCCTGTCCCTGTCCCTGTCTTTCCTCTATTTGTTTTTTTCTTTCATTTATTTATTCTTTTTTTGTTGTTTTGTTTTCCCTGTTCATATACATCTGTGTGCTGCTTTTTTTATTCCTCAACAGCATGATACTGTTGACTCATGAGCTAAAATATTTTCTGAAGAACTGTTAACTAAGGCAGTCATTTCCTGTCCGGTGTTTATGCAGTCAACACTTCCTGAGGACATCTGTGAGCTGTGAACCCTGCTCTACAGACCACCTGCCAGTAAATTATATGTTGTAATATTCTATACCAATGCCAAAGTTCTTTTTGGAACTCTACATGGATTGTGGCATTTTTTTAACCTCTCCATATCAACACTGAATTATTTTTTAGACAGTGTCATCATGGGCCTAATATTTTGCTGTTTAACAAATTTTGCAAAAGTATAAGAAAATGAGGCAAAGTGAGATTAATGTCTTTCCTACAGATATAAAACACATCCAGAAAAGTAATAATGTTTCAATTTCTTACTTTTCTAGTAGTCTGGTTTCCAGATCCAATTAAAATTTCTATTTTCCTATCCTATAAAAAACATGGTGATTTTACAGATGCATGTGGACAGGACTAATACAACACTAGTGGCCATTCACTGGTAGGTTCTAGTGCACTCTCCTGAAGCGTGTAAAACAATTCAGTGGCAAAATAGCTCCAGAATCTCCATTAAAACAGGGCTTTTTCAGCTCCTGATTTGTTGTTTTTTTTGTGGTTTTGTTTTGGTTTGGTTTTTTTTTTTGTTTGTTTTTGTTTGTTTTTTTTTTTCCTCCTGCATTTTATTTACCATGTAATCATCTTGTTCTCTGAGAGAGTTCTAGTCAGTCCAGAATTCAGGACAGCACAACTGCTCACTCACTCTTTGTATATGCAGTGGGACAGAGCAGTATTTTCTGGCTTGTGATCATGGACGTGGAGCTGGATCCACTACCATGTGCCAGCTCCATGACATAAACAGTTCTCTGCTAAAAGAAAATCATAAGCAGGAAGAGGCTGATGGGTCTTCAGGGTATCCCAAGGGGAGTGCTGACCTACATACCTTCTCCATAGCCTGAGCATACCCACAACAAGCACTCCAGCCTTTCAGTTCCGTCTTTGTTTCAACATATGCTGCAGATCAGCTCTTTTTATGCTCCTACTCATTCAAAACCCAGAGAGCATTTCTCTTTTAATGATTTCTTTTGCTCAAGCCTCAGCTTTAGACCCAGAAGTTCTTGTGACAGCAGGGAGTGTTAGAATAGAAAATGAACACTGGCAAAACCCCACAATAATTGCAATTTCACATACACAGAAATACAGCCTGTCTTTTTATCAAGATAGATATAATATAGTTGCAACGTGGTACCTGAACTGTGTGAGCATGGGATAATGGCAAATGCCTTGACAATACAGGAACAGATGAAACCAGGGCTCTGGATGTGTAGCTGCAAATCAGAAACAGTCCATATCTGATCACTAGAGGAAAGCAGTCTTGAAAGCTGGGCAGAGCTGGTTTATAGAGTAATGAAGAGAACAAAAACATACATGCAGCAAATTTAAATCACCCTATATGCTGTCAAAGCAAAAGTAACAACGTGGAAGTTAAATGATGAAGGAACGGGTGATGAAAGAAAAAAGGAGAGGAAATATAAATACTTCCTAGCATTGCCCCTGGTTTAAGGATGGTATGCCTCATCAATGCCACTATTTATCTGCAGAAACTCTTCTGTTCTGCTTTCCAGACATTGTTTTCTTCACCTGCATGCACTCTATTTTTCTACCTAATTATATATGGTGTGATATATATACTATATATATATATATACACTTTTACACTTCAACTTGGTAAAGAAATCAAGAATTTTTAGAAGTTGGTCATGTGGTTTTGCTCTAGTTTTTATAAATTTCAAGGTGATTGATACCACAGAACTAAACCAGATGAGTTATGCCCTATGGATAGCTAGATCAATAGATATTTTGACAGATTGATATTTCCCCTGTATTTGATATTTGCTTACTGGAATGGAATCCTACTTTCTATAACTGATTAGCTTCATTGATTTAATAAAACTAGAGGGATTTATTAAATACTATAGACAAGGAGAGAAATAAAACTCAGATATTGCAAAGATATAATCAACATATATCAATAAGAAAATATTACTTATTCAAGATTAAAAGAAGCCTCTTCTACGCATTTGTTTTTCAAGACTGTGAACTAACAAAAATTTGTTGGAAAATACAAATCACTAAAAAATAAAGTTCAGAATACCAAAGACAATTTCAAGGATTAATAAGTTCCTAAGGATAAGAAATAGCTTTTGCTGCATGGATATTAATTTGATATATATCATTATCATGTCCACAAAATTCAATTGAGAATAATAATAAAACCTGAAACCTGAAATCACTAACTTGATGAAACTCACTTTTTGTGAAACACAGCTCCCACTGCTTATGAAATACTTGAGCAAGATTTTGATACTGTAAATTTGAATCATTTATGCTGTCTGTGAAAAATCTGGAATGTAATACTTTTCTCAACTGCCTTCCCAGGAACACACTGAAATAGAATCAGAGAATCAAGCAAATTGAAAAAAAATACCCTTTAAATCATTGAGTTCAACCATCATTAACATAACTTGCAAGTGCATTACTAAACTGTGTCTTAAATACACAGGACATTATTTTGATACATTTGGTATTAGTATGTTTTTAAGATGGGGAGCTGCTCTTTCATAATGTCATAGACTTATAAATATAAATGAATTTTTTCTTCTATAATAAATAATCTGTATACACATACATGCACTCATACGCTTCTGCAAAAGAGCAGTCATTTGCAAGATACTGATCAATGATAATGAGACACTTTGATTCATCACCTCCTTTCTTTTCTAGAGTACTGCATTTCTTAGAAAACCAGATTAGGTGGAAAATGTTAGTATTTCATACTAGCTGGTATTTCATACCAGCAATGGTCATCCAGTCTTACAGAGGAAAAGCATAAGTAAAAGAAAAGTATTGTTGAAATATATTTCTCTGTATTGCAGAAGACAAAGATACAAACATGTTGATTTCTCAAGCAACTGAGTGGTCACAGCAACCTGAGATTCTTTGATGACTTTAATAATTGGTACTAGCACAAGGTACTGTCTCCAACATTCACTGGGATCAATCACGAAGCAACAGCAGAACTAGATTGTTCCTACCAAATTAATGAAAGAGGGAAAACTTCTGTATGAGGAACTGGTAACAGACAATTGTTTTTTGCGCTGTGAAACACCCAAGAGAAGACACTGGCCTTTGTACCAGACCTGATCAGGACGAGGAATGAGCACAACCCACGCTTTGGTAAATGGATAATCTGGATAATCTCGTGTTTCTAACTCCTTTTCCTTCTTTGATTATTTTGAGAGGATTGGAACTCCAGCAAGCACAGCCTGAATGGTACCAGAGTTTCTGAAGAACTTGATAAAAAAAACATGTAAACTACTTCAAAGACTATTTTAGTTGCTGAATTATCTTTAAAGCTCTGGCCTAAGTAGGAAGTGATTTTCTCAGTTGAGGACTATTGCTCATTAGAAATATACTGCTTACATGCCAGACCTGCTTCTGGACTATGACCTGTGAGGTGTGACCACTTCCAACAGAGGCACGTCCATCACCCCTCTAAGTTTTATAGTCTCTGCATGATTTATCCCGTAGTTAATGTTTCCCACACATCATATTCTCATATCCATGTGTCCAAGCTAACATACAGTTAAAATGATTTATATTTAGATTGCATTATTTCACTCACTTATGATTTCTATGTGAAGTAAACAAAGTAGTGAAATAGTAATGTACCAGTTTGAGCTGGTGTGTTTCACAAAGCCATTCTCTATCTATTTATTTTTATTATCAACTCTGTTAATGAGGGATTATACAAGAAAATACCTAAATAAGAGCTAATTGAAAATTATTGTTGCTTTGCATGTTTTCATTTTCATAAGATTATTTAGAAAAATGGACATGTTCAAATTTACTCAAAGTCTTTTTTAGATCTTAGCAATACGAGTATGTATAGTACTGTAGTATGATCTATGAAAAATATGCTGTGTCATTCTGAGGATCCTCAGCTGTTTTCTATTCAGAGAAACATACCTTGACCTTTAACAAGAGCCAAACAAAAACTGATAAAACCCCAGGAGTATATATTGTTTTGCAACACAAATATTGTATTATTTGAGCCTGTCTATCCCAGTGATTCAATTGCACAGTCAGAAAGAAAAGCTTTGCAACCTCCCTATGTTTCAGTCTTTCACTTCAGGTTGTCCTGACTTTAGTATCATAATAATGGTTGGAGAAATGCTGATAAAATGCACGTGACTACAGCTACTCTCATTAAATACTCACAATAAAAAAAAATTAATATGGCTTGACGACTAATTGGAAGTAATATCACAAAACAGAATAATTGTGCACTCTAGGTAATAAGACAAGGAGTAATAGGTACAGATTGAAAGAGGGGAAATTCAGGTCGAATATTAGGAAGAAATATTTTTACTGTGAGAGTGATAACACACTGGAACAGATTGCCCAGGGAGGGTGTGAATGCCGCATCCCTGGAAGTGTTCAAGGCCAGTTTGGACAAGGACTTGAGCAACCTGGTCAAGTGAGAGGTGTCCCTTCCCATTTGTGGGAACTGGGAATAGATGACTTTTAAGGTTTCCTCCAGACAGTAACATTTTCCCAGTATATAATTTTAAAATACGACTTTTGGCTTAGACACACAAAGGTGCAGACAAGGCTAAAAAATATCTGTAGGGAACTGCCATTTACATGGCTGAAACTAGTTAAAACTGCATGAGCTGCCATCCATTGATTCCCAGGTTTTCTGCCTCTGCTGTTAAAATTTGTCCAGGTTTGCAGTTTAGTATGTCTGGGAAAAAAAAAACTATTATTGTACCATTTCTATGTGTCCCTGTATCACTGGAGAGTTCAAAATTTGAAGAGGACAATTTTCTTTTTCTTCTAACATTTTTCATCTTGCTTCCATTTATCTCTATGAGGATACGTATGTTCAATCAAATTTTGCTACCATATTGTTTTTCTTTGGAATCAATGGTTTATTTTCCCTTCAAGATGATAAATTTTTTCAAGCATTCTTGTCCCTGAAAAATAATTTGTTCCATGTCAGTTCTGCCTGTTTCCTCAGCTCTTTTCCTACCCTATTGTGCTTTCTTGTTTCTATTTTTCCTCAATTATTTTTCCTTCTACATCACTCAGCATCTTGATAGCCCTGGTTAATTAGTGCTATCAGTACACTATTATTATTCACTATTACTGTCTCACAAGGCACCAGCAACACAGTAACAGTTTTATCCCATCTTTTCTTTTTCTGCTTCTTGTAACATCAGAAAGAATGGCTTCATAATATCTCTGCCCAGGTACTGTTAAACATATTTTGCAGGTTTTGTCTGTTAGAGGAGAAATTATGTCAGTTTTTCATCAAAAAGTGTCTGAGTCCTAGGACTCTAAGGACCTAGTTCTGATAGGAATTTTCTTGCTTTTAGATGACAAATTCCCATTGATTCTAATGGGACTTGAGATCACAGTCCTTGATGCTCATGCATGCATCCCTCTGCCAACTGCTCATATTCACACTGCACAGTCAAAAGCAGACAGCCAATGACGGAAATCCATCAAGTCCAGTCATACAAAGAACAGAAAAGTGCATCAGCAGCCACATCTAACATTGATATCTGTCTACATATATGAGTACAACAGGAGACAGCAGTAGCAGTTTAGAGGCAACTAAGCAGAGGTGCTACAATGCTGGCAAGATCAAAACCTATTTATTCTAATCAGATTTCTGATTCCTTGCCTACAAAATTTCAGAGGCCTGATTGTAGATAAGGCCACTGATAAAGTGGACAGTGTATGTGATTCTATGCTGTAAAGGGACAGTGTAATGTGATTCCAGAAATCAAATTTGTCTATTTAAATGTAAAAAGAATGAATGTCATGTTTCAGAGGATTTCAGCTCAGAGTGACTACAATCCCAATTTTGATAGAGATATGCATCTACAGTAAGCAGGAGTCAGAGATCTCATATTGTTGTCATGTTATAGTTTTTTTCCCTTCCATTTTCATGATTTTGCAGCACAAAAGGCTTGAGACTGATACAATGTGAGACAAAGGGAAGAGTTGTTGGCTATTTTAGACTAGCAACTAGAATTTAAATGCTATTTAGCAACTCTGATGGAATGATAGAGGAAAAAATAAAACAGAAGTAAAAAAGTTGTAAGGAAACACCAAATGTCTGATCTTTATTCCCAGATCTAGAAAGATATTGACTGTTACCACAGGTAAAAATTTTTCTTTTTAAAGAAAAAGCATGGATTCCCTTTTCAAAATCATAGAGTAATTTATGTTACAGAGATGTCTGGAGATCCCCTAGTCTGACCCTCCCCTCACAGAAGATCCAATTAGATCAGGTTGCTCAGGCACATGTACAAATTGGTTTTTAATTCAGTGATTGAGATACCACAACAGCTTTGGGCAACCTGTTCCAGTGTTTGACCATTCTTAAGAGAAAAAATTTTCCTTTTGTATTCAGAACTTCTTTGCTCCAACTTTTATCGACTGCCTCTCTTCCTGTCCCTGTGCACTTGGAGCAGAGAGTCTGGCTCTGTCTTCTCTTCACCCCCTCATTGGTTGCCTTGTTTTCTTGTGGTTGGATAACCTCAGTTCTCTCATCCTTTCCTTCCAAGTAATCACCCTTCAATCATCTTCTTGCCTTTCCACTGGACTTGTTCCAATATGACAATGTGTTTCTTGTGTGAGAGAGACCACAACTGGACACAATACTCCAGATGGAGTCTCACAAGTGTTGAACATATGGAGCTTCTGGCAACAGCAGCTTGGCTTCTTTGCTAGAAGGGTTCAACTCATTCAAGATGTACATCAGCTCATTTTCCTTGGCACTGCTTCCTATCCAATTTCTACTGTTCATGTGGTAATTTTATCACAAGGCTTTGCACTGGCCTCTGTAGAACTTCATGACTTTTCTGTCAACAGATTTCTCCATCCTGGCGAAGCCATTTGGAACCTACAGCATAGTGACCATTCCACCCAGCCAAGTTTGAGAGAGTCTCATTGAGAGAGCCCTCCATCCCATCACTGAGGTCACTAATGAAGACACTTCATCACAAAGGTTAAAATATTTTTAAAAAGTGGTTTTTTCACAGATAAAGAAAAATGGAAAAAGAGAAGTGCCTTCATAAGAAACAGCAGTTTCTCTCTGTAGCAAATAATTCTGAAACAGGATCTTTACTTGTCCATTTGGTTATATTGTTTATATTGTTTATTATATTATATTTATATTATTTATAAGTTGGTAAAAGTGCTCAGTCAGCACTGTTCTGATGTGATATGAAAGATAAAAAAGAATCAGTATTATTATTGTGTATGGCTGCTTTAATTTAGGTGGGGTTTTTTTTGTGTGTTGGGCCTTAATAAAATGTATCAAAACTGCAGAGGCAAAAACTGAAGAAGTTCCAGGTGACTTTCATCCTTGCACATATGACCAGTGAAATACCAGTACTGTTTAGATTGTGACAGTAACATCATCCATCATCTTAATCTCCTTATATCACCTTCTAACAAACATCTTACTGAGAAAAGGAAATGATTTTGTGACAGATCATCAACTACTGTTTTTATCCAATATTCCCAGGTTTTTTTCTGCCTGCTTTCCAGCTGGTTGAGCATGAAGATCTGAAAGATACAGAAATGTCATTTATGTTAAGCACCAGTTAATTCCACCTTTTTTTCCCTCAGTATGAAAGCTATTACTTCTACCTAGGTAAATCAAGCAACTTGGTTTCTATGTGAACCAATGGCTTGAACACAAAAAAAGGAAAGGAAAAATGTCCTAGTGCAACTCACTCTTGCTAAAAATGAGTTTACATGTTATAAATTTAAGGTTAAATGAAATGCTTAAGAAAAATAATGAAGAATTACCATGTCAGCATTTCTTCCCTTTTTACCACTTTCCTGCTAATAAGCCGGTGCTCTGACCAAGAACTGGACTCAGAGATTCATAGGATTACAAGGCTCTGAATTTTCCCAATGCATTTTAGGAAAGCACTAGGTTCCAGTGCTCACTGGGACATATGATTAGAGATTTCCTAACATGTCTGTACTCTGCTGAGCCATGAAGAGTGATAGTTTTGTGGGTTTCTTCTAGTGATGTAACTAAAAAAATATATATAAATTCTTACTGTCTGTGCTTTTTTTCAGTGTAGAGCATTTAACCAAGTAATTTATTGTAATACATCCTTCAGTTCACAATGTTCTAAAATAATATAAAAATAGTAAATTCTAAAAAATTAACAACTTCTGCTTCATATATATGTGTGTGTAGATATAAATAAATGTATTGGGAGGGAAAGAATAAAAAAGCAAGAAAGTAAAAATAATTATTATTATTTTTATTTTATTTAAGTGTATTTGACCTGAGAATATTTTGCTGCACAGGCATGGTCCTAAATAAAAAACTTAAGCAAATACCCCCAGTTTAGCAAAAGAACAGAAATTATTAAAGTGTATTTTTTTAGTCCTTGTGTTACAGAAGCTGTAATTCAGTCCACTAGTCTTTTATAAATCATGATTTTTGAAGGACTAGAAATTCAAGATGTAATATAGCTGATTTAGCAGCAAAAATATATGAATAGAATAGTAAAAGCAACGTCACACAGCTCTACTTCTGTTATGAGAAATATAACCAATGTGGGGAATTCTACTTTGCAGCTGACTTTTCGGAGTTCTGTTGATTTGTTATAGGTAAACTGTAATTGCAACTTTTTTTTTTTTCTTTTTTTTTTTTTTTGTCTTTTAGAGAGACAGAAAAAACATTTTTTTCTCTTAAAATACTTTTTTTTTCTCCCCTAAGAAAATCCACTGAAAAATTATTGGATTTTAATTAATACAAATTAAAACCATGTTTGCTAACCCTACACTTTGAAGAATTTCCAGAGGGTGGTGACATGACCTCTAAGATTAGCCATGTCTGGTTCTGAATATAAGCACAAATACAACTTAACTATATCCTCTGTGTCTTAATAGCAAAATCTCCCAGTGGATATTTTTACACAGGGATTTCAAGACTGGATATGATAAATAAACTCATGCAACACATCATGTTGTCTTTCTTGTAGCAATCAATGACTCCTGTGAATGTTCTTCAGGTGCAAACATTCAGAGAAATTTAATTTCTGTCACTTTCTCTAACAGCTTGCCAGCATTTAAAATGACAATTTATAAGGTATCAATGGGTGTCTCTTTCCACATCTTGTAAGCTGCTTTTGTGGCTAACAGGGCATGACACTGCGTAACTCAGATTTCAACCAAACAAACAGAAGCCACGCCACTGACTAAAAACAAACAAATAAATAAAATGGAAGTCCTAAAAATAAACAGGAAGAAATAAAGAAATTAGACAAAAATGAAACAAAACCCCAAACCAAAACCAAGAGCAAAGTTATTTACTGTAAACACATATACATCAGTTTCATATTCACTTATTGCAGGTACAAGTGACTTATTTTTATTGAGTAATAAATCAAAGAACACTTACAAGTCAGAAGTAATTTTTTTAAAAAACTCTTAATATTAGTGACATTTAGGAGATAATTAACAAAATGTTGGTTGGAAAAATGAGTGGTCTTTCACAAACTTATTATTAAAACATTTCCTTCAGTAAAATATTTATATTAAAAAATTCCAGGAAATAGATTCTTTGAAAAAGTAAAAAAAAGTTATACATACTAATATTTTTAACAGCATATTAATAGGCTGTTTAAAGTTTTTGTACTAATAAATTACCTTTGTACTGCAGTTCCAAGGAAAGGAGGTTCAAGCCAGTGATAAATGAATACCTGCAGGTGATGACTCACATGGCACCAAGAAAGAGTTCTTTGCCTCTCAGGAAGTGTGATAGAGTGCAATACTTCTCTTTTTGCTTGTTCTTGCACATATCTCATGATGAACATGAGCAAATGATTGCTTCCATGCTTTCTGGACTTATCTACACAAACCTCTTGGCTGTCCATGTGGCTGCAGGCCAGGGAGAGCACAGGGATGGCACCTCGGCCTGTGTGCTGAGCTGGGGCTGCCCCTGGAGTCCAGCCCTCCTGGATGAGCTCCCTGGAGCTGGAGGCCATCTCTGTGCCCTCAAACACCTCTTCCCAGAGCCGGCATACCTGAGGGCAGGCAGAGGCTTGCTGGCTCCCAGAGCAGAGCAGAGGCTGCCACATGGCCACTACAGGAGACACCAGCAACTGGGAATAGGAGGGAAGTGGGCCCACATGGCTAAATTTCATGCCTGAAGCAACAAAATTTTTTAATCTGAGACTAGCACTTGTAAGATTTCACCTGTATGTAACTAAACTGGTGGTGAGCTAAGGATCTATGTCCAGGTGAATATGTGGGGAAAATTTTTAGTGAAGTGGTTTTAAAAGTGGAGACAACAGATTTTGGAAAATCCTCAGTCTCCTGGTTCAGGGCGCCTGGGAAGAGGCAGATGAAAAATAAGGGTCCTTGGGAAGTCAAGGATGGAGGATTTTGTGATCCTACTCCTAAGAAAAGGGTGTGAACAAGCCTAAAACTAACAAGCAAAAAGAAGGACAAGAGAGCTGGTAAAAAAACAGTTGGGAAAGTGAACTTCATAACTGATTTGTCTTGTTAGCAGGTCTCATGGAAATATCACATTTCTCTGCAAGTTTGATCTCAACAAATTCTGGCAGAATAAGGTTACACTAAGAGGTTCTAGTGGTTTTTCTAGTAAGCAAGACAAAGAATTTAAGAATGGAGTTTAGGGAGTTGAACAATGGCCTAAACTTACTGTGCCATGAAGCTCCATGGTATGCTAGGCAAAATAGTTATCTTCATTTTTCTGGGTCCCTACAGTCTATATGCTGTTTATGAGTGCCTTAAAAACCTGGATATTTCTGGCAGAAATGCTTACAAAAATTCTGTCAATGCATTTAACTTATGTATTATATTTAAAGAAAAGTAAGGTGCAAAAAACCATGCATAACTTGTTTAAATAAGGACAGAACATTACATTGTTCATTCTAGCATTTATCTCAGTTTACCTACTGGAGAGATAATGGAAAAGTAGTGTTATAAAAGTGGATGTATTGATGCCTTTAAAAAACTTCAGCATGCTAGCAAGTGATGAGCAGCATAAAAAGTAGTAAGGAAATTCTTCTTCTTTCTTCAAATCATAGTTTGGATACTGGGCAACAGAAAAATTCCTAGCCTTAAAAGCCTAGTGTTAATAAAATGTAGTTTTCTATGATGTTAATTGAATGAGAGGCTAGGTGGGAAAATATGTCAGAGAAAATGTGACTGTATAAGAGGATACTATATCAAAGTGCAAGTACATAAAAATTATGCTGTTTTTACTGCCATATAAATTACATTTCATAACTTTGAAAGCATTTGGGGGTTAAACTAGATCTGTAAAGGTCCCTTCCAACCCTTACAGTCTATGGCTCTATGACTTTGCAATGTTGATTATGTTGTTTCAGGTTCAGGCTTTCATGTCTTGACTGATATTTGCATTTTTTTGACAGAACCTAGTAACAGTCATGCTCATCGTACCTGACTTTAGCAATTTTTAATACTTACCCATACAGATCCACAAGTCCCCTCTAATAATTTCTCATTTGATATTTTCAGTATTGTTTACATTTTCACAAATTCATACTGTGATTCATATTTTGTTTAGAGTTCTTTATGAAGTACATCAAAGCATTTTTTAAAAATCTATTTTAGGGCTAACTTGGATGTTAGTGAAAAAACAGACTTCACACACAAGATTGTCAAAGCAGAAGGGATTTGAAAGTGTTTGAAAGGAAATATGGAAAACCAGCATAGCAGTAACAAATAGGGGATACCAGGCACAGCAATGTCTTAAATTGTACCCTGATTTGAGCTTAGATTACTGAATCTTGGGCCACCTACTATGCAGAGCACTGAAGCACCTTTAGAGAATAAATATCTTTTTGAGCAGAGCATAATAATGATAGTACTCACTTTTTTACATACCACCCAAGAAATGGGAAATTTGGGGTTTTCAAATCAATCACAAACTGCATTCCAGAACAGTAATTACAGTATTTTATTTCTGATATAAGTAAAAGAAAACAGGCTATCAGTACAAGTCCTGTATATGACACTGTATAAGAAAGGACAATAAGAGAACAAGAGTAAGTTCTGGATTCTAGGAACTAACTGTTCAAGCATACACTGGCAACCTGACTTCAATTCCCAGGTCTTGCAATATTTAATATATTTAACATTTTTGAAAATGGATATATTAAAAGATTATAGAATAATATCTTTATCCCAACAGTAAAGCATCAATACTAAGGGATCAACCTTCCTCAGTGAAAATATTAGATGAGATCATTGTTTTAGGAAATCTAGTTTTGAATCCTTTCTGTCCCTGATTATTTTTATCACTTGCTTCCTCAGAGGGAGGAACTAAACCAAAGGCTGTTGTGCCCAGATCTTTCATCTCGCTTGACAAAATCATCCACATCCCCTGTGCTTTGTGCTGAACTTTTGGCTGTGGCTGTTGTTAGGAAAGGACAGAAAAGGCCTGATAAATTACTCATACAATGAATTATGGTGTGTTTAGATTAGAGAAAGCTTTGCCAAGGTGGTTGCTTTCAGACCAGGATTTTTAAAAGTCACAAACAGATAAGTCCCAGAGAGCTCTCAGTTTGAAGAGGTACCATCTTAGTCAGTTTTAAGTTCCTCGACAATTAAGCAGCAATTCAAATGTGTAAATAACCATGAATTTTTTTTTCTAAATATTGTTACAGTTGTAGTCGAAGAAATTTTAGTCAAAAATTTCTGTTCCCAGAACAGATTACAATGGTTTGGTGGTTATGCTGATATATCTCTCTATATCTATGTCTAAATCTATATCTTTTCTGTCTCTAGCCATTGTAGAATCTGTTGCTCTCTATTTCTATTGCTGTTTCTATCTGTTGATATTTACATGTAACTGGGGAATTCATTCATTGATAATGGTTTTGGATATTCTCCCAAAGTTTAATGGGTAGATAGATATTCAAAGCTAAACAAGTGACCCCATAAACGCTTTACATTTAGAAGAGTGGGAAAAGTACCTCCAGAGTTTGATTTGTTTGATCCTAAAAAAAGCATCTAAATTGGACTAGATAACTTCTGTTTGACTTTTCCTAATAGTATTATTCATCCAAGGCCTTTAAAGGGCTTCTAAAAACAAGTCTCACACACACACAGAGGCACACACATATGTACATATCACTATACAAACATACTAGATTTTATTATCGCCCCTAAATTATTTTTTTCTTTTAGGGGTAAAAACATTTATGTAAAATTTAATGTAAAAATTTATGTATATAATTATATATGGTCATAAATATATAGAGATTGATATAAAGTCGATATATATAAACTGAAATTGTTTTTTGCTTGGTTTTGTTTTGTGTTATCGTGTGTATGTATATACACACAATACATAAAATAGTTTCCAAAACAATGAAAATAGTCTGAGGTACCTCAGCAGCAACTTATTGCAAATGTGACATTTAAGGGTAAAGTACATAGTAACAGCATTCATTTGGTCTATAGATTGCCAAAATCTTACAGCAACACTATCTCTTCAAACAGTAGCATGCTGTGCTCATTATGTATTGGAGGGCATACAAAGTTCCTATAGTTATATACGTATTGTTTCTCCCCAGATGCACACTGTGTAGCATCAGTGAGTTCAGCTCATTTTAACTAATATAAATTAGGTTAGAATCCAGGCAATAGTTGAAGTTCAGTTGTACATTTCTTGGGTAAGTAAATAACTGTTTATTTCTAAAAATAAATTTTTAGTGATAGGGGAAGTTTCATTTATTGGATAAAATGATTTCTAGATTCTTAACATAAAAAGGCTGGTGACCAGAGCTTCCTCAAAGTAGGCTATAAAATTATTTTTATTTGCTTAGTCTGTTACTCTGTATTGTGTGTATGTGTCGGAATCACAAAGTTCTACATAACTTTGAAAGCACCTTGTCCTTGAAGTAAAAAAGAATAATATTGGCTTCATTTTTTTTTTTATTTTATTTCTGCTCTTCCCATCCAGCAAGCTAGTCAAATAGACTCTGCTGCATGAGTAAAACAGATGACAGAGGAACACATCACACTCAGTGTCCTTGGGCATATTTTGTTGACTTTAAATAGTATCTAGCACTTCATGACAGAAAATCATTTCCATTTCAGAACTTTAAAAGCTGAAATAACAGAAGGATAGGTAGGCTTACAGTGGTTCACTAAATACACAGGAAGAAATGCTTCAAAATATGTCCTTGTCTGAAGTCTTTCATGCATCAATTAATAAGCTGAGAACCTGAATTACTGGTACTATTTTAATAGAAAAATGGAACTTTAATTTTAATGGCAAAAAACCCTCTTGTGTTCCTTCTCCTACTGAACTATACAGAAACGTGGTGACTAAAACTGTTCACATTTTATTGGTCTGAGAGGACAAGTACAAGAATCTGCCACAGCACATTGCTCTAAAACTAAAAATTCATTAGTGAATGTGGGTCAGTGCTCTTGTTATATTAAAGATTTGTGTATATTTGTTTGTTGAGGAAAAAGAAGGATGGAATTTCCATTCCTTTTTTCCTTTTCAATAAAGTTCATGCAATGTGACTTATTTTATTCTATCAAAGTTTAGAAGTATAGCCTTTCCCATGTGACAGATGAAATATGCTGTAAATTTTACAGAATGCTATGCTTGCAGCTCCTTTATGATAATTAAACAATTTTCAGCCATTATAAAAATACTTTTTTCTCTTGTCCATTTTCAAATAGACATTTTAAGTCACCTAAATTTAGAAAGTGTCTGCATCCAAGAAAGTCACTTCTGGCACCCTTCGAAGTCACTGAAGAGAACAGGGTCTTTTAAGGTGCCATCTGACAGATGAGTAAGTTCAGATGACATTACATTAGTTTAATCCTAAAGTGTTCCTGTTGACTCTAAAGGAACTTCAGGTGTCAGTTTCAGACACAGCAGCCTCTGTTTTAGGCTCTACACTGGTCAGATTCATCCTGTTTAAAATGTCCACTTTCCAAGCACAGAGTCAGTCAAAAGGAGCCAGTACAAATGGAAGAAAGCAGAAAAGAGACCCACTGAAAACAGAGCCCATGGCACCTTCCATTCTCTGCTCTGCCTGCTGATGGAAACTTTGTGCAAAGCATATGCAGCTTTAGAGTGTCTGTCCTATCACCAGCCAAGGCATTCACCAATATACATGTGACCTGGTTTCAATGTTCTGAATCCTCACAGACAGAGCAGTTTAAAGCTTTGCCCTTTTTGACTAATGAGCAATGAATTCTCAATGTGCTTTTTCTTGATAAAGCTTAACTTATTATAGATAAGAAACAGTGTCACATGTGTTTGCATGAATAGAAAATCAAATACCGATCAAAAGTCATTAATTCTCTAAGATATTATTTCCAAAGAAATGTTAAGAATATTGATCTTTTAGAGAATAATCAATAAATTTTGAGAAAAGTAAGATAATATAATCAAATAAGCAATGAATTGTGAAGTACTTTCTGAGCTGCAAAATATCTTTAAAGTCAAGACATTTGAACATGTAAATTTAGTATGTTTATGAAGTAAAACATTTAACTTTACAGACTTTATTTTGAAGTTACTGCTGCATATTCTTAAACACAAAATTAACCATATGCTGACATGCTCTTTTGACTTGGTATAGTTTATCTATTTGATATGTGGGTAGGCTGGAAAAAATACACACGAAAACATCTAATACATGACAAATGCTTTTACAGAATCAAAATAAATCTCTATTACAAAGTATCAGGTCTTTAATAACCTATAGCCATAAACATTAGGAGATATTTGGATATTTATAGGTGACCACGGGAGAACAGATTAACAAGTTATTCCTCAGTGAAAATGTCATTTCTTTAACTACCAGACCTAATCTACTGCAGTGTAAAGTAAAATTGATATAATATAAAATAAAATTATTCTGAGGGAAAAATAAAACATTTTTATTTCTCCTTTGGATATGTCAAAAATGAGCTGACATTCTGTTACTTTTCATGGTCATTACTATTTCATTCTGTTACTATTCATGGTATGAATCTAGATTTAAAAGAAAAGGAATCTGTACAAACCAGGTACAAGGCAGATTTATTTTTAATACTTGGATAGCATTAGATATTTGTCAGTGCATCAGAAAACATGAAAAACAGTGCTACCTTGATGAAGTCACCTCTTCTGCTAAGAACAGCACACAGGGAAGCATTTAGCTTGTTGTGATAATACACAATAAAAGTTTATCTCAATTGACAGGACAGTTTCTCTGTACAGAGCATGACATTACTTTTCCTGTGTTTTGAGCCTCTCATGTAATAATCTGCACATCGTTACAATGGTGGAACTATTTAACCTTGGCACATCAGCCTTGCTCTCTCATTTGTAAATTGTTTCATTCTAGTGTTTGAGAGACTGGCTGTCAAAAAAATCTGCTCAAATCTTTATTTCAAATGAAATATAAATATTCAAGTGTATGAGAAGAAAATCTAGTAAGAAGAAAAAGAACAAAAATAGTGAAAGATCACATTGTCTTTTATTTTCTCAACATCCTCACTTTTAACTTTCTGAATTCCTGTCTCAATACATACGTAGAAGCTTTGCAAAATGGCTCTGTCAGTAGTGGAACCAACAATACTTTGATTACTGCAGGTTTTGTTTCTTTATACTGAGGTTCTATGAGGATCCTCAAGAGACTACTGAAGCTTTTTCTGTCTTGCAGTGTTGTCTATGAGCATTAGTGTGTCTCTTCTCAGTATTTAGCCACTAGTTCTCACAAAATTTGCCGTAATCTAGTCTTCTTCCTTTGTTTCTGTGACGTATTCCTTTGAAAAAGACTCAAATTAGTCAAAGGTTCAAAAGGATCTGGGTTTTTAATGTGGTTTGTGGACTTTTTATCTTTGTTTAGGTTTCTGTTGTTTCTGAGACTTTTTTTGGGGGGGGTTGTTTTGTTTGTTTGTTTGTTTGTTAAAAAAAGTATAATATGGTGTTATTAAAAATACTTTTTTTTTTACCAAAGGGGGAGAGGGGCAAAGAAAGACACCAACCTCCTTGAAAATAGAGAAAAAAATACTCACTATTGCTATTGATGTTCTAAAAGCAACACTACTTTCCTTAAAAGTCTAGTGTGCTGATAGCATAAATGGGCATTCACAGATCTCATTTCTAGAATCTGCAAAGACTTCTCACTCACCAGTAAAATGTTTTAAATTGCATAGATTAACACATAATTTATTTTCTAAAAGGTTTTGGCAGTATCTTGAGGTCCATTATAATAAATTTGATTTTATTTCTGGATGACCCTTTACCAAAGGTGCAGAGATATTTACACTATTGCAGGCTTTGGGACCCCTTCCTATCTGACGTATTCATGTTAAGATCATTCCTGAAGCAGTCCTCAATTGATTTTGTTTTATAAACAACACCAAAACATTTTAAATTTGTAATCCGAGTTCTTTAGAAAATCATTCAGAGCTGGGCTCTCCAGAGATATTACCTAGATATAGGTCATAACATATGGTAGAATGGCATGAGTTGCTGAAGCTGAAAAAATAGGTAAAGAAGTGATGTCTACCTATCTGTCTGAGCCTACTCTTTCCTTCCAAAATAAACATGAAGGAGACGAGGGAATAATCGTACAACAAATGGGATGTTGTATAATCACCTTCCACCTGGATCCCTAACACTGGGGACTTCCTTGAGGGAGGAGGCAGCAGAGTCCCACAGGATTAATGTAACATGCATCAGTTGACAGATTCTTTGGTGCTGTGCAGCTCTTCTGCATCAGAT
Organism: Emberiza elegans; assembly: GCA_024865655.1. Lineage (NCBI taxonomy): Eukaryota > Metazoa > Chordata > Aves > Passeriformes > Fringillidae > Emberiza > Emberiza elegans. The sequence goes on along the minus strand of JALJVW010000910.1, from coordinate 33,805,676 downwards.
CTCCAGCAAAGGCTGAGTTAATTTAATTAGTGGGTTCAGGCCCTATGTAAATGTAAACATAAGGTGCTGTGATAAACATATAGAGAGAAGTGGTTTGGGTGCTCTGTAGACTGCAACTAGACCCCATTTGATAGCAAGATAACATAATTGTGACTCTCTTAAGACAAGACTGTGGTTGTAACTGGGCTCAGCTGCAGAGGTCACACCCCCTGTAGTCCCAACAAATATCCCCAGGGGTAACTGAGTTGATCTCTGTCCCAGTGCTACGTAGTTATAATTAATCTGTCTCTTTTGCTTGCACTCACTGACCAGAGATGGCACTAAATAAGATGAAACAAATGTATGGTAACAATTTTAATGTGTTTGTTTCTCAGAGCCTGGAGCGTGGGTTTTCAGTTGGGTGCAGCTGTACAGTTCCTGAAGTGATGCTGTTGGCTTATTCTACCCTCACACTGATTGGCCAATTTGACCAAAGTGGACAAAATAACCCGATTGATAAGATAATATATGAATTGAGGGCCACACAGACCAGCCCTTCAGACTGGAATGACATTCTGGCTACACATTCAACCACCACCCACAGTGAACTGGTGGAAGACAAAATTGTTGTGATGAGATTGGAGTTCTATAACACTGTGGAAGTTGATATGGAGGGATATTCATCCTTCCATCTGGTGGGAGGGCTTGGTCAGGTATCCCAAGGTACATGAGGTTCCCACCTTTGAACCTGTCACGGGAAGAACCATCAGCTGTGGTGAGGGAGAGAGTGGGAGCAGCAAGGAAGGACAGGACACTCTCTGCTGCCCACCTCCCCTACCCTGGTGAGCAGCACAGATCTGGCATCAGAGGACAACAGCAGAGAAGATCCTGGACAAAAGTTCATCATGTTCATGCTGTGGAAACCAGGGCTAACTGATCATTAATAAAGATGCCGTGGGAAATTTTGTTTCAATGTGTGAAATGTGGGAAAACAATTAGAAATCATCAGTGTCCCTGGCTATTCCCACAATGTAAAGGGGCTGCAGAAATGGCTCCCATTGGAGAATGGACTTGTGAGGTGTGTGGGAAAAGCTTTAAAGCAAAGATTGATGTGGGACAACATAAAAAGTTAGTGCAGTCTGTTGTAATTAAGTAATTCATTGTTTGGATTAGAGTTTTATCCCCTAAAATTATTTTACTGTACTGTGTATAGAAAAAGTGTTGGTCATTCACAAGAGCCAAATATAAGGGTATCATACATTGGTGCATTTTAGTAGAACTCATTACATCACTTGGGATGTGTGTGAGACAGTTCTGTATTATAACAAACACTAATAGCTGTTCATTATAATACAGAACAGTTTTTCACATACAATTCTGAAAATAGCATGATGCTCTTCTTTAAAGAAAAGTTGTCATAATTTAGGAAATAATTTTTATCACTGAAAAACACAATACAGACTATATGGTCCAGAAAATAAACAATATTACTTTCACAATATCATTAATAAATCAGTAAACAAATCACTTGATAACTATGAAAACGTAAAAAAGCATAAGTCATTATTAAAACTTTGCCTCAGGATACAGTCCATGTTTTCCCCTTATTCCAACTATCTGCCAGTTCTTTCTTTGAGAAATAGTTTGTTTAGAGGAACTGATTTAATAATAAAACTAAAATTAAAATCAAGAAAAGCTTGTCTTCTTGTGTCGGTTTTGGGTTAATGAGTAAATTTTCTTCACAGTAGCTTGCATGGGGTTATGTTTTGGATTTAAACATCCTGAACACTGGGTTGATAATATAGACACATTTTTGTTATAGCTGAGCAGGGCTTACGCAGAGCCAAGGTCATTTCTGCTTTTGGGCAGCCACAGTGGCACAAAAGTTGGGAGTGCATGGGAGACTGGGAGGAAACACAACTGTGACAGGTTATCCCAGCTGACCAAAGGGATATTCCAGACCATATGGCATCATGCTCAGTACATAATGTGAGGGAAAAAGGAGGAAGGGAAGGGCACTTGGAGTGATGGCATTTTCCTTTCTAAGTCAACATCATGCATGATGGGATTCTGCTCTCCTGAGGATAGCTGAACACCTGCCTGCCCATGGGAAGTAGTGACAGAATTCCTTGTTTTGCTTTTTGTGTGTGTGTGGGTTTTGCTTTCCCTGTTAAACTGTCTGCATCTCAACCCAAAATTTTCTAGATTTTACTCTTCTAATTCTGTCCCCACTCCCACTGGTGTGGGAGTGAATGAACCACTGCATGGGGCTTGGCTGTTGGATAGGATTAAACCATGACACTTCTTTACCTGATGCTTAGACTACATCTTGCAGTAATAGAGAGTAGTCTCTGCTGTTATTAAATGTGTGTAAGGCTTACACATTTCTGGGAAATGAAAAATAAATATTGATATTTTACATCACATTATTCATAGAACCGATGTGTGGAAGCTCTTTTAAAAATATTCGTACCGTCACATACTGTGGTTTTTATTTAATCTTAAAGGCACCCCAGAATTGGCTCAAATTTCAGTTCATAATTCTGTGTCATATTGAGTTTAAAGTAGATTGTAATAGGACACTGTTAATGAAGATGTTGAATATGGATTGTGCACTTGCATGTGCTTGTTTTCTTTTATTATAGAGAATGTGAAATAAAATAGCTCTTTCCCAAAAATCTTGCCTAGCTATAAATCCTTGGTTTAAAATGTAAAGTTGCATATCCTGAAGGTCCTTTGGGACAGATATATCAGAAAACATATGTCTGACTAACTGTAATTTAGGAGTCTTGAAAACAGTTAAAATTAAATTTATTCACAACAGTGAAGTTGCTGGCTCTAAAAGGAACATTTTACTCATTAAAAAGTTTAAAAAACTGGTGGTTTAGAGAGTGTGCTGGTAGATTCTCTGCACATGAGTACAGGGCCAGATATACACTCAAGTTAACAGATGTCAGATTTGTACAGGGATGTTTTACAGGCATTCCAATGACTCTGCCTAAATTTCCATTTACAGTCTTCTCTTGTGTTGAAGTGGAAATTAAGATATCCAGAGACAAATTTATTCATAGCTATTTTCTTCTAGCAATCTAAAATCCAGACAATACATTCTCAGTAACAAGTAGCCCAGTTTTACTGAAGAATCTGGGCTTGATTAGCTTTCAAAAATATATCTCAATTAGGAAAATTTTATGTTGCAGATGAGTCTCAAAGCTCAGTGGCATAAACCTGTCTTCCACAGGTTCATAAGACACATGACTGAGCAATAAAAAATAGACAGAATAATTGTTAAGTTTCATAAATTCCTCGAATTCAGCTAGAAAAATAAAACAAGCTAGCTGTGTGCAAAATGCATTTTTAAAAATGTGACCTCTAATTATTAGAAAGACCAGCAAATCAAATCAGTTCAAAGTTGTAGCTTGTGCAATTAAAACTGGAAGAATCATGAAGTTTCTTCAAATTTAGGGTGTAGATGCATATTAAAAGAGTGTTTGGTCTTTACACTCAAAAAAAGAGGAAGATACTGAATATAATAAAAAAAGAGTTTTTAATGGAAATTCAGGTGAAGCAAAAATAATATTACTTAGTTCAGCTTAGTAAAGAAATTTAGATTTTGCCATCTGAGAATAAGTGATTTAGTCAGAAGGTTTCTGACTTCTCTAGTTTGAATAGTCTCACAACAAATTATTAATATGTGAAGGCTTAACAAATTCAAAATGAAATATATAATCTTGGTTTATCAATCATAACATATTCTAATACAAATTACTATAGTGTTCTGGGTTTTTTTAGATAGATGAGACCTGCAGTACTTTTCGCATTTGGACCAGAGGAGAGCATCTATTTCAATTCCTTATGGAAAAAAAAAAAAAAAAGTAGTGAAGATTGGATTATACTTTAATTTAAAAGCAAAAGAAAAACATCCTGAAAAGGAGATGACAAGAGATTTTGAAGGATCTTTTCAGTGGTATTTCACAAGAACAATTTTTAGGACAGATATATTTAGTATTTTTTCTAAAACAGAAAGGACAAGATTTGCCTCAGAGAATTTGTGATGAAATGGAGTTGGAAAATGTTGTCTACAAAAAAATAATTAACATATAAAGAGGAACTCACCATTGGTATGACAGAAATTTCAAGATGCAATTCAATTGGTAAACATGCAGGATTATAAGCTTCAGGTTTAATAAGATAAACTTCTGTGACATCAATCTAGGAACTTATCTACAGAAAAACAGATGAAAGGACTTTAGTGCTGCTTGTTGATTACAGAATCATTTCCAGCTACTAACTTGATGTAGCTGTGAAAAAGACCAAAAAATCTTAGTAAAGCAGAACAGAGATTTCCAGTGAAGGCAGGAAGATACTGATCTCACTGTAAATTTATGCCTGCATAGTCTTCTTGCAGAATGCATATACAGCTCTTGTTACTGATGCTCATGAAAAGAGAACTCAGAATGAAGCAAGCACAGGAAGGCCAAGGAAGACACTCAGAAGTTTGACAGAAAGCTAAAGAATGTGACCTTTAAAATTCAGCTAAGGATACTAAGGAGTTATCTGATTACATAATATGAAATTAATATCAAAAGGTTAATATCAAAGTTGTTAATGTTGAGGAAGTATTTTTTAGGTGTCAATGTAGCAAATAAGAAAAACTAAATGTAGTGGCTAACTCTTATCTATTATGTGTTATAGAGGGCTGTGAAATGCTAGGTAATATATACCTTGACAGAGTATTCAGGGGAAAAAATAACCCAAAAGCCAACATGCTTAACCAACACATTTAACTGAAGTGGATTTGGAGAAAAGTATTTACTTCTAGTAAGATCTATTTACTGCTTAGCTACTGCCTATATACATCTAGTTCAAAAGTTCATATTGAAACAGTGGCTAAGAAGTTAAGGTTGAAATTCTTGATCTGGATTCCTGGGCTGTGTAAATACAGTTTGGAGCTCCAAATAGATAAACATCTCTGTATAAAATAGATTGTAACACATGTTATAAAGAAAGAAAAATTTAGCTTGTCACACTCAGATTCTGATCAATGAATAGTTATGTGACATTTGAAATAATTTTTCCATCATTTTGCCAAAAATTTGCTCTGTTATTCTATCCATATTGCCACAGTGAAAGGAACAAGAACAACATTTCTGGTGTCCAGTTTAGTTTGGGCTTCTGTAATTCAAGGTCCCTAAATATTAATTATTGAAAATGGCAGACCTTGCAGAAGAGTACAACAGCTCTTTTGTGGTGACTATCATATCACACAGAAGCGCAAACTGGTGATGAAAAATTTAATCTGGAGTGAGATGAAAGTTCTTAATGATCAGTCAGATGTTCAGGAACAGCTTATTGGGACTGAGAGGAGGCACAAAACTTACCACTTATGAGACAGAACTCAGTATGTTAATAAAAGGGATAGGGAGGTGAAGTGACTAGAGTAGCAGAGCACAATGTCACCCACTTTTTTTCCCAGTCTTTTTTTTTTTTTAAGGAATTACTATATGAATTGTTTACTGGTAAATATAGTTTCCCATGCAGGCTTTTCTCCCACCTCCCTTTGACATGCTGTTACATTAATCCTTATCATCCCTCATTAGACTGAGGCTAATTTTAATGCTTTATTGATTCATCGCTTTCTATATCAGTAGTCTCTTCAGTTACCTCTCTGTCCTTTCTGAAGTCCTCATCTACACTTCCCATTTGGAAAAAATTAACACTTCAAGCAGAAAGGCAAAGCTTTATGAATCAGATTTGCACAAATTGCTGAATTCCATTTCAACATTGGAAATAAGTTCAGAGAACACATCCAACTCTTTTCTCCCAAATAGCAGTAATAGAAATACGGATTCAGTTGTTAGCAACTCTAAAATAAGTAACTCTGTTATTGCAAATCTTTATTTCTAGTTTTAACAGACTCCCAGCTTAGGAAGAAAATCCAAACCCTTGGACATCATTAATATCTGTGTAATATGATTTTATAGTCCTCGTTTTTGTTAAAAAGATTTCATTGTGCTAAAGATAATAAAAAAATTCAGTTATAGAATTAAATAACATATAACATCCTGCAGCTGGATGGAGACGCTCAGCTAAGCCTAAACTGAGCTCTGAATGTTTGGCTTGAGATTCTCGTACAGTGGACAGGAGGAAGAACAAAAATCTCATTAAGCTCTTTTCATCAGAGGACTTTGAAGAATTCTTAAAGGTAAGAAGATATGCTCTGTAGACAGAGCTTTTACAATATTTTGATTAGGATACACATTCTGGTTTTCTTCTAAGAAAGATAATAAAAGCAGTTAATCTGTTCTCAGCACTAAATAAGGTAGTTTGGTACTTTCCCACTTAGAGAGCAAAATTGAAATTTAAGACTCTGGGCATTCTGTGACATTACTGATAAACCTTAAAATATATACCTGTCAGCATGTGTGACATGCATAATTTGTTCTTGAAAGGGGAAAACACCACATGTATCTTAATCAAATAACAGGAATACTTATTCTTGAAATAATTTTTAAGCTACTAGTGAAGCAAAAGAATTTCTCTTCCTATGAAAACTTGTTTGGGCTTTAGATTTATTTGTTTGCTTGTTTTCCAGAAAAAAAAAAAAAAAAGAAGGAAGAGTAAATTTTTCAACCAGCCTAATTTCCCACTAGGGAAGTCAATAAAGCTAAAGTTAATATTACAGATTGCTAGAGGAAAGAGAAAGCCATATATATAGATGAAACATAGTTCACAGATAAAACAAATAATCCAGGTTGTGATAAAAGCTGATCTGACTTTTTTATTAGATTTTTAAGCAACCTTATCTAAGCCTTTATGTGGTCTACTTTTACATTTGTTTGCACAGCTCTCTATCTTTTCTGGTTTTCTTCCTGGATTTTTTCCCTTGGCTTCACTCCTTTTTAAGTCCCTTTAAGTCCAACTTTAAACAAATATAAAAACACCTAAGACTGAAACAAGTTCAGGATAGTTTGAGGTTGGAAATAACTCATTCCTGGTTTATGTTCTTGTATTTACCATTAGTTACTTGAAATGAGCAATGTTTTTTTCCAGCACCACAATTTATTGAATATTTTCTATAATCACATTTCTCACTGTGAGAAAGGGTTTCTTCATTAAATTTTATCTGACCACCTACATTTAAATATCAGGAAGATATTTTGATCCAATGCGCTGTCTTTTAGGAAGAAAATGAAAATTGGTTATTTCATTCTAATGTGTAATAAAAGCTATTTAGAACTAAAAGCATATATATGCAGGATTTTTCTTTCTTTCTTTTTTTTTTTTTTTTGTAGCTTGGTACTGTTCAATGTTTCATGTGAGTATATGGTATGTAAGGTGAGAATAGAACTCACCTCAGAAATGTAGCCTCTATTTACTTGTGCTAACTTGTCATAGTTTACAGCAGAAGATTCTTCATGAAAGCTGAAGTAGAATACATGCCTCAAAATTGAAATGATCGTTCAACCAGATAAATATGCAGTGGATACAATAAAACACAATTAAAAAGTTAAAGAACTGAAGTGAATCAGAATCTATTACACAAGTCAGAGGTGTGGGGGTGGGTGGGGTGGAATTAGTAGCTGAATTACATTTAACTAAAACAAACAAACATAGAAGTTAAAATAACAAATCAAGGTCATATGCATACTTCTCATAGAGATACTACACCAAAAATTTTGTTACAACTATTCAGTCATTTATCAATCATTTCACATGGAAATCATTATCTGCACAGGTTCACAGTGATTAAGATGATGTGTTTCTTGATCAGTTTAGAAAAGTTGTAATCAAAACAAAGTCAACACCCTCGAAAGGTGGGCTAGAAATTCAGCTGCTTTTTAACAGAATGGTGTTCCTTGATACTAAGAAGCAGTTTTTCAGAGAAAATGAGTGATGTACATGCAGTTTGGATCCATGAGCTACCAGTTACTAAGCCCTTTAGAGAAATCCAGTTAATTACTGAGTATTTAGCCATGTGTCAGTATCTTCTGAAATGCTGACCTAACTTGTTTACATTGAAAAATTAGTCTTTAGATATAGTCTAGCCTTCAAAATGGCCAATAGCTGTACAAGTAGTCCAATCATTTTGTAACGCTGAAATGTGGGAACCTGAGAGATGTGGTTGCATAGGGTGACACATTTAGGCAAATGGGTTTACAGACATTGAGACACAGCTCAATAACACATAAGGAATTCCTTAGTTGCACTTACATAATCTGGAAAGTTCTTTAGAAACGTCTTCATGAAAGTCAGGCTGTGCATTCTTTCGTTTTAGGAACTTTGTAACAGATCCTTCTTCATCTAGGAAAGGAAGGATTCATTCACTTTGACTTAGCTTTGAGTGCCAAATTAGAAATAGAATGGACAGGAAAAATATATAGAGTGTCTATGGGAGAGGCTTGAAATAAAACATTTCATAGTCTGAAAGTGCAGCGGAAACTTAGGCAAAGAACAAATATTATGACAATGTTATCAAAACTATTTAAATTATTCAAGGTATATTCATATACCCAGGTTTGGTATATTCATATAGACTATTAAGTCTACATCAAAAGACTTATCACAAGATCTACCTTGCCCTGTGTTGACATAATTTAAATCCTGAAACCATACCTGAATTTTCCTACACTGAAACCAATTCAAACCATACCAAACCAAAACAAACTAAACCAAACCAAGAAAATGTAAAAAGAGAATGAAGCTGTCTACTAACTACTAAACAACTAAATACTTGCTTAGTTTATGAAGGAAATGATTCAGAAGAATAAAGAGAGGAGGAGATAGAAAAAAAAAAGTTTGAACTAAAAAATTACACTCAAAAAGGTACTTTTTATTTTAGAATACAAGAGTATTTATTGACACATTCAGGTAAAAACCCTTAGGAGACTCTTACATAATATGATCTGTGCAACTTAGTGACAAAACTTGCCAGTGTGGTAGAAAGCGAAAGAGTGAGATAAGGATTGATAAACATACAAAACATTGAACTTGTAAACTAAGGAGATTTTTTAAATAACTCCTTTGATGTTGTCAGTGCAAAATTTATTTCCTGATTATTCTCATTGGAAACTTCATAAGACATAGGAAGGATCTTTCCTCTAATGACCATGCAATACCTCAATTTTTTTCTTGAAAATAGAAAAAGGCAAAAGCAACAGGTATACCCCAGTCTGTTGCTCTGGCCCTGAAACTGGGATTCCCAATATTACTACCTATAGTAATGGGTAATAATCAATCAGTTCTATCTCAATTTTGATGCTTCAAAATGTTCCTCATTCAAAATCTATTAGTCATATTTCACAAAATATTCTCTGGATCAAGTTCAAATGGACACTAGAAAGAAATCAGTATTTCTTTACCTGCACAGAAAATTCCTCACTGTTCAAAGATCAAAAATGGAAGAGCAGATTTTTTAATCAAAATATATAATTTTTTACAGAAATCCTGTTGAAAATTTTGATTTCTTATATGATACAGGAGCTTAACAGCCCAATTCTCTCTGTTCCCCATGAAACAAGGTCAATTTATTTGTATTACACAACTTTTACTCATTTCCCTGTTTTCCTCCTTCATTTTTCTTTTCCTTATTTCAGGAGACACAAGAAACTAACATTAAAGTACTCATATATCAAACTGATGCTGCAGTTTCTGCAGCATGTTTGCACAGCATTTATGATCTTTTCAGAGTTTAATCCAAGTGTTACATTCTCAGGGAAGGGTGCTTTGAACCATGAAAGAAAGGTCTAGATACTTGGAATGGCCAGGTAATTTGACTGCCTTCTGGAAATGGACAGTCTACACCAATTGAAAAGTAAATGTGATCCATAGCCACTCTCTGAAAAAAAATGTGCATAGTTTTGACTTCAATAAGTTTTGGCAACTAGAAGTTGCATGAGTGTACTGTGATTTTCTGCACTGGAAAAATTCAGCGGAGCCCTCACATTGCTTTAAATGATAACATTTCTGGTGATTTCAGGGTATTTGATAGAATCAATACAATCTCACTGAAATAACATAAATGAATCTGTGCATTTATATGTGTCTTTTTTTTCAGAGATCTGTTATTATCTCTGCTGTTGGGCACCTGATATAATTAGGTACTAATGCACAGTAACTATAAAATTTAGGACCACATCAGTGTTATGGTAAACAAACCATAGTGAAATCCAAATTAGATCAAATTACATAATTTTAAAAAACCAAACTAAAACAAAATAAACCCCAAAGCTCCAACAAAACAAGTTCCCACAGAAATGATAATTTCTGGGAAAAAAAAAAAGGCACAGAGTAAGAGAGAATGTATAAGAAAAAAACAACAATTCTTATTGACTTTGAATTCAGTTTCTTTGTCGCTTTGAAATCCCAGCTGTAATAAATGAATAACACACAATCCTTTTGAAATCCAGAATATCCAGGCATTTCTAGTGCAGTGACATTACATTTGTGTGAAGGATACTCTTAAAAAGAGCTGAACCTCTGCTGAAATACTTCCATTGTGTTATTTGCATTCATTTATGCTCTTGTGAACTATCTGAAATCTGTTTTACAGATACAGAATATATCTTTTAAAGACTATTTACAGAGACCAGAGATAAAAAACCTCACAAAATCACAAAATCTCAATGCCATTCTGTGTCTAAAAGTAGAATAACACAGTCATTCAAAGTTATTTATCACATTATGTTGTTCTCAGCTTATATAGAAAGATTTATTGCATAAAGGGCAATAAAGAAATGACATTATTTGTATGGAAAAAATTATCCTAAAAATATGACAATTCAAAAATCAGGACTTTACTAGACAGCTTCCTTTCTTTACACCTGATGTTTCAAGTTATAGAAACATTGGATTAAATACAAATCAATATAGATTAAATCCCATATTTATGTAGACTATTAAAAAGAGAAAAATTAATATTAATGTACTTCAGCTTTCTCCTTGCAGTATTGATGAAGCTTTTAATTTATAGATATATCTACATTTAAATGATGGAGTCATTAGCTGAATTATTTCACTGATGTTACTGGTGGCAACACTTTCCAAAATAATGTTGAGAACAGACAAATATCTGATGAATAAATGCACAAGTAAGCAACAATATTCTCCATTTTAAAAGGGTAACTGATCAACCCAACAAACTAAAAATGTTAAAAAGAAGCCAAGCAAAGCAGCTTTCATCCGTCATGCATGAAAGAAAATCTCAATTAGTTTAGTGTGGATTTTTGTTTGCCAGTTTTACAAAACTGTATGTGTTTCCTGAGCACATTTGTTCTCCTACTGAAGCCTTACCTCCCAAATTATAGACTCCAGAGTCAGAGATTTGGAAATTGTTAGATGGAGCAGAGACTGCAAGTTCATCAAAACTAAAGTGTTTGCAGGAGACAGTTCAGTTTTGCCAAAGTAGTGACAGAAAGGGGCAGGTTTCCAGCAGTAATCCACAGTGCTAGCTCACCCAACTGCCTTTTTTGAAGGATGTTGGTGGACTTCCAGGCTACCAACTCTTCAGGATCCACATGGCATGCTGTTGAGCTGTGAGTCCTGGCTGCCAGGTTGCTCTATCTAGCCAAGGCTTCTAGGCTCTTGGCTTCCTTTCAGCTTGCCTGGTGGAGAGTTGAGAACCTCCCCCAAACTTGCATTTCCAGCCCCAAGTACCCAGCTGCTCAGCAGACAAAGTTGTGATGGGCTGTGATCTGGGTCTACCTTTCCACATACACTCAGATACTTTATAGCTTCTAGGATCCTTAGCATCCCAGCCAGAGAAGATTTCTGTATTGAGTTTGCATGGTCAGTGGGGGCATTACAGGGATGGCTTCTCTAAGGAGGTGCCAGAAGCTTCCTGCATGTTCATCAGAGCCAATCCCTGGTAGCTCCAAAAATGGCCATGCCTCTGGTCAAGGCTGGGTCAGTTAGAAATGGTGATAAAGTCTCTGATAACATATTTTAGAAGAAAATAAAGGTTATTGTGCAGATGTAATTGTGGCCAGAGAAGAATGGAGTGAGAACATGTGAGAGAAAGAAGTGTACAGATACTAAGGAGGGGGAGGATCTGAGATTCCTCTGCAGGCCATGGTGAGGACCGTGGTGAAGCAGCTGCGCTCCTGCAGCCCATGGAAGACCATGGGCATACAGAGATCCACCTGCAGATCCATCTCATGCCAGAGTAGGGGGATGCCCAAAAGAGGGCTGTGAATTCATGGGAAACTCCTGCAGGGACAAGGGCCTGGAAAGGACCTGCAGACCTGTAGCAAGAGGAGCCCATTCTGGAGAAGGTGGATGTTTTAGACATCACTAAACACCAAAGACATAAAACTGCTTATTGTCACAGCTATATAGCTCAGTACTCCCAGAAATACTTTTCTGGATATTTTCCATTGTCTGAACAACAACTTATGACTTGAACACAGCTCTAAGTGACACTGAAATATCAAAATTGTATTTAAGCTTTTAAAGAAACCACCTTCTCCAATCAACAGCATATTTTTGCTCTGTAAATTGGTTTTGCAGTATCAGTCTTTGCCTTAATGATAAAAGACAAAGAAAAAAAAGAAAAGAAATGCACTTGTGTCCTGTAGTTTCATTAGAATCTTGACTCTTCTTTTTTGAAACTTAAATTAATACTCCGATTCTTCGGTGTCATCAGAGGAGTATCAATTATGTGGTGATGACACAAAAGCTCCTCTAACTCAAATTTGTTTCATGGCTTTTTTTCAATTAATGAACCTACACTCTGTGAAAGCTATATCTGTCTGTTTAAATAAAAAATAATTTGTTCCTCAAAGCTATACAACAGAAGAAGAAAAAAGCCCCTCTGATCATTCCCAAATGAATCACTGGAAAAAAAAAGTCAAAGGGAAAAACCAGGATGGTTTTCTCAAGTTATGTATGCATGCAGATTTTTCATCATTCAACCACAATATCATCTAGTTTCTCAGAGAGCACTTCCAATCTGCTCTCATTCTGTTCTTCTATACTTTTAAGAAAAATCTTTATCAGGGCCTTCTTTTTCCCTATTTTACTCCTTTACTTCCTTTTACAATGTGATCTCAAATTATGAATGAGAATGGAATCCAAAATATAATTTTCAAAATAATATATTGACCCAGAAGATTCAGATCTGTTAGAAAGCTTTATCTTATTTTCTTTTCTTGATTTTATATGTTTGGTTTTTTTTAATCTAATTTTTTTTTTACTTTTTGAAGGTATTATAGTTTGAGGTTTTAGGAATGCCTCCTAGTTGGATTACCATTATTCATGTAACACTAGTGCATTAAACATACCTTGTTCTTCTGAATAAGAAATGTTAAATAAGAAAACTGAGTGAGAATAAAATGGAGCTGGTTTTTGCTTATCTTGCATGGCAGTAGCACCATTTGGAAAATGAGACAGACCTCTCACCTGGACTACCTCTAATGTTGCTACCTTCCCTGAGAATTAGAGATACTGAAATGCTCATGTTCTCATTCAATTTTTTCCACTTCATCTGTTTCCACTTCTCACTTATATCAGTGAGCTGTGGTTAAAAAAAGTGCTTTGATCTGAGGAATTTTCAGCAAAATGTTATTTTCTGTACAGTAGGAAAGAACATTGTGAGGGACAGAGATCTTTGGCTGCTCTGTCAAACTCTTAAAACCAAGGGACGACAAAACTGGGGTCAGCTTTAAACCTTTTATTTGTTTGAGCCAGAATATTATCAAGTCTTAAGGAGCCAGTTACCCTTAGAAATTATCAATGGTTAATATTACCAAGTTAATTAACTCACTGTATTATCTGACTTATTGAACTAATCTCTGGGTCTTCCATCATCTTTTCTTGCTCTGTTGAGCAAACTAGCGTATGACAATGAAAGTATGAAATAGCTTACTAGGAAAACCAAAGCTTTTAACATTTTTCTCATGTAAAGTACAGAATTCTTTTACTTCTGCCCTCCTCATAATGACTCTGAAAAAAATAATAGCATTGGGACTCTGTTACTCTAGATATGATGAGAGGTGAACTGAAGTCTACAAAACTATTGCAAAATATGGGTACCATAGTCGTTAGCTTTTTTTTTATCTTCAGCTATGAAAGAAAGATGCTGGAGAAAGGAAAGGATTTGGAAGACAAAACAAAATAGAAGATACCTAAAATTCATTCCAGATGATTCTCTGCAGCAAAAAGGAAAACTGTCACATCTTGCTTGAAAGGAGAGGTAGACTCAGCTAAGCCATGGAAAATAGAAAAGACCATAAGCCCCTGGCAGGCCAGAGGGGGGTTTTGCTCAGTCTTGCACATGGGGAGACTTCAACTGATGTCAGTGATCAACAAAGAAGGGAAATAGGGATTTCAAGAGACTTTTCAAAGTTTGTTGGCTTTCAGGGTAAAGAGAGTAAACTGTGAATTAATCACAAGGCAGACCTTCAACTATACTAATTAGGTAATAGAAAAATTTTATTCAACATTCAATAATATTCCATTCTCATATGTCAAGAAAAATTATTTAGCACCTCTAATTATGCTTCTTAGTTTAAATCTTTGCTAAATCAAGAGCCAGATTCCTTTTGAAGAAAAAGATCCATCTTCATGATTGTACAATTAAACATCTGGACAATTTCAAGACTTTTCAAAACACCTTAATATTATTCTTTTTCTTAGTAAGAAAAGATTTAATAAGAAAGAAAGAGAGTAATAAGAGAGTAAGAAAGAAAACTTGATAATTATGATTTGAATCACAATCACTTTTTAAATTCAAAAGTGTTAGGAAGCTAATTTATGAGTATTCTTTGCTGCACGGCTGCTTCAAAACAGAAGGCTAACAAAATATTTTTAGTTGCTCACTTTAACACACACATGCCATAGCTTAGGTCTTTCTGTTGCCTTTTGGCTTGAGATGGCTTCTGAGTCTTCATATGTTTACTCTGGCTAAAACATTTAACATTTGTCAACTGGACTTTTCAGAGCTCAAATTAAAATATGCTTCCTTAGTTTTCAGAAACCATGGGAACAAAGCCTTGTGAGAATATTCAAATTTAAAGCATTAAGTCTTGAAGACAAAATTTCTCAGATCAGTTGGCTGATATCAGTACAATTCATTAGTGCCATGCTTTGTGCCTAAAATTGTATTGTAATAGATTGTCTCAATATGTTACCAGTAGATAAAGCTATGATATATTCTCCTACCTAGTCAAAAAAAACCTCAGTTCTTCATCATTTTTACACCCTCTGTAGGTTTCCTGTGGACTGCTGCTCCCCTTATTCTGTTGTTACAGAAATACTCAGCAAACAAAGAAGGAGTGACAGCATGTCATAGAAGAATGGAACAGAAGAATGCAGGCGACAGATTTTATCACTTTCTGCTTCTCAGCAAATGATTAAAAAAAGACAATTTTTAATCAGATTTTCTTTCTTTAACTGAAAACATCTTTTGATCTACTACTATTACCATTATTAATAATAATTTATTAATTTGCTTGTCTATAACATTCTGAAGTGTTTTGTAAATTCATTGTTGGTACAATCTATCTATGAAATATTTGTCCCACTTCTTATTTACATAGGTGATTATTTCTTGCATTGTATAAAAAAATTTTATGCATATAAAAGTTACAATCTTCCAAGTTTCAATTTCTAAGTTGCTATAGGTATAAAAAAATCTGAAATTTTTCTAAAGTTCATGGAAGAATTGTGTACTGAAGAGATGTATCTAGCTTAACATTAAACATCTGTGATGTATACATGCAGAGAATAATTAATAATAATAATTGTAGAGGCTGGTTTTGTTGAAAAAGATAAATTAATGCTTTTCTTATGTGATTAATCTAATCTATTTTAGCTATTTATAATGAGATGAATTTGTTATTCTGATTCATCTCCATTTACAGTAAAGGGAACCATAGATGACCAGCTAAGCTCTAGAAGTCAGCTGTTTTACATCAGATGAATTTCAGTCTCAAACTCTGGTTTCTCTAGCTTCTGACAGGAATGCATAATTTTTTGATGTGAATGGCTTTGAAAAATATAATTCCACTGCCTTTCCACAGTTCTCCTATAAACATTGTTTTTGATCAGATATGTAACCTGTTTTACTACATCTAAGGTTTCATTTGCAGCATCTAATCTCCTAGAATGCAAACCACAGCCTTCCTAGCTCAAAATTATCATTGTTTAGTCTTGCCCTTTTAACAGCACTCATATTTATGTGGCAGAAAAACATCCAGGGTACTCATAGCCCACATATTCCACAAATTTTCTCCTGTTTTTTTGTTTAGACTGTTTCAGGCTACCATGTCAAAAGACAGAGAGAGTAAAATTTTTCCATACTTTTCATTTACATCTTTATCAACCATTAGTCTCCCAAAACTACTTTGGCTACTGTTACACCTTCTGTGGGGTAAAATCATTATATTTCCCTCTTAGTTTCATACTGGGCATCATATAAAACTCACTCTGAATACCCATGTATCTTATGTGCAATACAAGTCATTTTTCTTTGCAACAGTCTGGTGGCTGCCTCTTCAGAGAGTAGAGAATTTAACTTAGTTTTCATAGTGTCTATGCTGCCTTCATGACACTGACTCATCCGCTGGCATTATCTAGTGGTGAGCGCTGTGGGAGTTAAAATATAAATGGAGAATAAAATAATGGAGGAAACCAGAAAAAATGCAAATGTAAGATTATATTTCATGGGAAGTAATTTCACAGGACTGGAAATGGCTCTATGCTCTAAATCTGTAATAACAACTTTAAAGCCATATGCTGTGTTGAATCTGTACCTTTCACATCTTGCATTAGGGCTGAAATGTGAGATACCGAAGGCTTGAAATTTGACTTTTTAAAAAGTCAACATACTTCCTTAAATTATAGTTATATTATCAAGGTTCACAAAGGGCTGAGTTAGCTGAATCGTTCTGGAATACAGGAGC
This sequence comes from Emberiza elegans, assembly GCA_024865655.1. NCBI lineage: Eukaryota > Metazoa > Chordata > Aves > Passeriformes > Fringillidae > Emberiza > Emberiza elegans. Next base: position 33,788,796 of record JALJVW010000910.1, on the reverse strand, counting down.
TTGTATATTTTTTGATCCTGACTATAATTTCTAAACAGTCAGTAAGAGTTTATAAAGCTCTTCTTCTTTTATGACCAGAAAATACCCAGAGAGTAAGATCTCTGCCATTGCCTTAGTAAAGTCATAAAGTGATGAACAAACAATACCATGTCACTGATAATCATCCATAGAAGAAAAAGAAAAGGCTACCCAAAAAGAAAGCAAAACAAGCAAAAAAACCCAAAACATAGTAAAAAAAGGGGTTATAAAAAGAGGGAAAGAGATATACAATGTGAAATAATTTGGCTCCTCTAAGAAGTTATGTTTAAAAGGAAAGAGAAGAAATATAAGAAAAATAATGTAAAATAGTTTGGAAAACAACAAAGTAATCACAACAAGGTGCCTTGATAATGCCTTGCAATTTTTTCACTGTGATGTATCAGTACAAGAGTACATAAGGTCATGTTAGGAAGACATATTGCAAATATGTTGTAATTCTCTGTGACTATTAATTGACTTAATCATCTCTTCAGCTCTTCACTGTTGTATACCACTCAGTAAGGTATTCAAAGCAATGAATGTCTTCTAATATCCTTTAAAATTTCACACTCTGTGTGCTCAATTGTTTTTCAGATCACTCTTTACAGGGCTAGTTCTGGAAAGAATTGCCTTGATGCTTGGGGAAAAAAAATGCAGTTCACTTCTTATTTTATAAAGCCATGAACACATGAAAAATTAGGCAAGAATTGGCAGAGCAGGGAAAAAGTACTTGAATGGAGTTTTAATTTTTTTTATCTCAAGGGACAGCTCTAGGTTAATTAGAGACATTCTTAGAAAAAAATAGAATTAATGGCATTAAGCATAGCATATTCTTTAAAAATCACTTAAACTTGTTTTAATTTGAATTCATGGCCCTAAGAGAAAAAAATTATTCTTATGAAGCCCACAAAACAGAACTCTCATGATCAAATTTATTTATTATTTTATTTTTGAGAATTATTTGTATCCCATGAGCATTTAGAAATCAAGAAGTATTCCATTCGTTTCAACAAAATAAACTGGTACAGGTCTAAGTGGTGACAGATAATGGAGCCATATGCTCAACAGAGTAAGAATAACTCAGGCAGAGTATTTCCTGCCAATGACTTACCCATTCTCTCATTTGCAGTGAACTTGGTGGGAAACAGAAGCTGAGTAACATCCAAACTAACAGATGTCTCTCAAGAAGTGGCCTTTTCTATACTTAGATCTACAGTTCAGAGCACAGTAATCCCTCTGCATCACAGACAAATGTGGCACTTAATCCCCTTTCTTTGCATGGATATAACAAACAGCACAACCAGGAAATATTCTTTTGTCACTAATCAATAATCCTCTTCAAAATTGCATATCATTACTATTCCAGCTTCAGAATGATAGGAAGATTTAGCATTTTCTTGTCTACAAATATCTGTTTAAAACAGTGCTTTGCTTACATTTTCCCTTCCAGCAGAAGACATAACTTAGCCATTGCTGCCATAAAATAGTTCTCACTGATGCAAATGATATCGAGACCAAGTTTTATTTTTTTGCCACAGCAGAGCTTTCTAAATTGATACTTAGTCTCCTGAAAAAACATCCCAACTTTCAAAATTATTAAGTTGTTGAATTATTAAGTTGTATGGACAATATGGCTTAGATAACAGATGTACATTTAAGTGTTAATAAAAAATCATTCTTAGAGATATTTATAAGAGTTAGGTAAATAATTTTTATTGTAGTAGAAAAACAGGTTCCTTGGCTGAGAAGATAGTGTGGTTTCTAACGACAAGATGAATTCCAGAAAGAGACACAGTGTAAGCACCAAAACAGTTTAAGGGTATATATATATAGCAGAAAGAGCTTCCTTTGAGTTAGACAATCTATTACGTGGCTGGAATACTGGTTTTTACATATGGAGCAAATAAATTAAGAGAGAAATTAAGTTTTTGGGAGCTCTTTACATCTGTTCTATCACAGAAACTTGGTATCTATTTTGTTTTTATAACCATTAAAAATGGAAAATTATAATAAACACAATTTTACAGTAGAAAATCCTTAGCAGGAAAAACTACAATGCAAATTACAGCGAAAAATCCAATCAACTATGCTTATTCTTCAGTGCAGGTTCCTAAATCCTTTCAACAGTAATGAAAGTGTTATACACACGTAACTGGGAGAACTCAAACCTTATAATTTGTTGATTAATTTTTTTATGGTCTTCAACATTTCTGTAAATTTTATTTGGGATGTATAATTATAAAAGCAATTTTCTCTTCAGTAGTAAATACTTCAGTGAAGCAATACTCTTACATTATGTTTCATTATTATTAGAAGTGCAGCAAATCCAGGCCTGTAATCTGCCAAAGTTGGCTTTAAACATGACTGAAACTGCCAAGATATATTAAATTAACTAACTTGCTGTGGATGTTTTATTTTTTCCCCTTTATTGTTCCCTTTATTTTTTGCTTATCTGAGAAACAGGATTTTGCTTTGGTTAATACACCAAAATCTGGGGGAACTCATTATCAAATTTCCTTTACACTGATTCAGAATTCATTCAACTATGATACATGATTGTGTACTTTCCAAAATAATCCTCCATATTTTATGTCAGAGCAACTATGACTTTGTTTCACATGGTAATTCATAGCAATAGGAGTTCCTGTTAGACACAAACAATATTTTGAATGCAGAAATAGAAAATTGCCTTGTCAAGACTTATAAATCATCTGCCTTCCAAAGCGTGTAACTCACATGCACTGTTCATCCTTTGTGCTTTGAAACACACTCTGTGTTTCCTAAAAAAAAAAAGAAAAGAAAAGCATTAGACATAGCATCCATTTATAGAGCAGATGAAAATTATTGAGGAAGTCATGGACAATGAAACATCAGACATAAACAAGGACAAGGGAAACTGCAGCTGACTGAACCGGTTGAGTGTCAGGTTTAGCATCAACATGCCAGGAGCTCAAGAGAATTTTCACTGACTGTACAATGAACTTTGTCACTGTTCAATCTCTGTGTGCAACACACACCTAATTACATTTGTATGTCACTATTTTAATTGCACTCCAAGTCCACCATTCTGACAGGCAGGAATTATCAGAATGTGAGAATGTGGTAAGGACATGCTTATTTATTATGGAAGAAACACTTTACCACAAAATTTGAAAGACATAACATAACACCCTGTGCCAATTATCAGCCCATGCTGGATCTCTTCTGTTAAAGGAGAATATTCAATATAAAGTTAACCTCAACTGGGCTTTGGTAAAGACAAGAGCACAGTCAAGACTGAATGGCAATTATGAATAACATTGCCTGACTGAGTGTGAAAACTCTACTTACATTTTGATCACTGCATATTATTCTAATTTCAATATAAGCTGCATGATATAAAAATATTAGTGATTAACATTTACTCTGTGCAGGATACCTGGCTGCAGGAATGACAGAAGGTGAAGGGCAAAGCCGTAGGGGAATATTGTGGTACAGGAACTCAGCTGGCATCTGATTATTACCTCGGACCAATGAAAGTGTGAATTAGCAACACATACATTGTTGCATGATAATGTAAAACAAAAAAACAACTGTTAGTAAAAGAACAAGATGCCAGAGCTCCATTTCTTTAGGAAATTAATCTTACATCTGCTGTTTGTGTACATGTCTGTTAGGACATTGTCATCTCTCTTGGCATTCCCTTGACAGCATTAGGGAGAGCAACACAGGTGTCTGAGCCAAAGAGTGAAATAAGATGCAAATGTCAATGAAATCACAGAAATTTTTTAGTTCTGCTCTTAACAGAACTCCACTGAATTTGTGCAGGGCTGCTCAACAAGAACACCTTACAATCACAATCCTATAATTTACTATTTTCTCCTCCCAGGTTGACACTGCTTACCACTTTCCTTCCCTCTGAAATAATGACCAACCTCTGTTTCACTTTTCCCCATTTGCTACAATTTTATTGACTTTATATCCTGATTTATTATTTTTCATATAGTTGTTCACAAAAAACCTTTATGCTTTAAAAAAAAAAAAGATTACTAGCACAGATTATCCAAATTAATTAAATGAATGTTCTTAGGACAAGAACCAACAAGCACCTGGTCCTTAGGCACACAACTGCTATTACAGGTTACACTTTAAAGAACTGAGTGCAGCTGGGCTAACACACGATGTGGTTTGAGGGAGGGGTAGCAATCAAGTTAAAAAGGCAAATGGCTTACCAGCTTGGTTTTGGGTACTGAGCACATGGTGCTGAGCTGCCTGGAGTAGGCAGAGGTGTGCAGTTGGCAGGAAGGAAATTGCAGTGTCCACCTGCTCACTGGGAAATTTTTGCTGCTACGAGACAGGCCACCATCTCGACTGAGAGAGGCTGTCTTTAGAAAAGACTCACATTTCTCTCTGTCTGCTGTGCAGAAGAGGCTTGAGAAAGATTGTACACATAAGACTGCAATGATGTTTTTCTTGCTCTGAACAGGAATAAATCCTCAGAGTAATTTTGTTTATAGAGTAATTGTAGATAATCTGTTATGAATCACACAATTTGACCTCTCCTATACTTAAATATGTAGTACTGTGTAGCAGGATAAGACTTTACTCTTAAGAGAAAGATTTAGACAACTCTAGAAAGTGATTCATCCTGTTCTAAAATGAATTTCTGAAATCAGTAACATAAATAACTCTGTGGAAGCTCATCTCTCTCTCAATAGAGCCTTAGGTCAGATGCCTATTTATTTAGATACAGTTTGTTAAGAGGAAACTTGCCCAAAGAGTGTTTTCTCTATATCACTGCAATTGTGTTTATACTAGAGCTTCATATTCTGACAATTCTTAAGACATAAGTAAGCATAAACTTAAACATGAATTTGAAAGATAGAGAGTGACAAAAAGAGTGATTTAAAGAAGGCAATTATTTGGGAATAGCTAAAATATGAAAAACTGTAAATAACAGAAAATAATGTCCTGGGTGAAAAAAGGTTGTGCTTAAAAATTACAACAAAAACTAAATTTCCCTTTAATGACTTGCTATAATTTCAGCTTGATAAGAAAATAACTTTTTTAAATGATAAAACTAAGATGTTAAATAGCTTACATTTTGGTTGCAAAATAGAAAAGAAGCTTATACCAATACTCTTTACAAAGTAAAAATATTCATTATTTGTGTCAGGTTTAGCTGCTTTCCTCATACTAGGTAGTCATTCATATTTCATGCATCATTGCATTATCATCTTCACTTCATATTGGCTGGTTCTGTCACTGTGGTATTTGTGTTAAAATACATCTTGGTGTTTATTGACAACAATGGATTAAGTCTCCATCACTCCATGGTGTTGTCATAGATCAGCAGAACTTGAGGATTTAGCTTATCAGAGGAAAAGATTTCACTGAAAAGAAACATTGGGAACATCTGGATTACAGTGAAATTTTAAATCTCATTTCATATATGGATATTGAAAGCTTGAGGCATTTAGTTGTTTGGTTTTTTTCTGGTCTTGAATTATCTCTTAATTGCTATTGAACATTTTCATTACTGTACTTTCTGTAAAAAAACCTGACAATTTTTTGTTTTTCACCATTATTTAGACAGAAAGCACATTTGAAGCATTTGTCATTTTCTATAAGATATGAGTTTCCCATATTTTAGTGAGAGCCAATTAAGATATAAATGCTACCTTATATTCATTTATAAATTTTGATTATTACTTTTTCAGAGAAGCAGAGGATAATGTGAGAGGACATAACTGTCATTGCTGATTCTTATTTTCAAGTTTTTTTGCTTTAAACACCTGGAGACTAATATATTTATTAAAATAGCAGCAAATAGTTTATAATAATGTTGATAAAAATAAATTTTCTTCCATTATACTTGCTTGTTGTCATTGGAGATATTTTAAGTTACATTATTGGCAGTACTTATTTTAGCATAATAAGAATATAAAAGAATGCATGCAATCTGCAATAGGGCAATTTACCTTTCTAGGCCCTGCTTTGTGTTAGGTGTAAATGTGTAGACATTTATTCCATCAGATTTTTTTTGAAAAGTTTCTCTTAGAAGCTCATATTCACACTGGCTGCAAATAACACCGACACGGGTGTCTCTCATTTATTGGCATCTGCAGAGGCATTTCTCTCGAGACAAACATATTGTGAAGCAGCATCTGTTTTTCAAAGTAAGACCTTACCACTTGATTTTATTTATCCTAATTGGAGATTTAGGAAGGAAGGAAGGGAATTAAAATATTGAATGAACACGGTATGAGAAAAAAGATGTGTAAGTTCTTTCTTTTGTACTGTGCTGTATCATGAAAGCTACTCTATTGTGCAAGTTGTGCACAGAGCATTAAGTGCAATTTATATTGTAAATATATTATTGTCATTATTTGCAACACTAAATCTGGAATTTACTACAACTTGACAATAAGATGACAGTGAATGAAGTCTGATATTGTTTTTGCTGCTGTGACTAAAAAACTCTAGTCAAACATTAATAAGGATGCACTAGCAGAGACTGAATCTGTGTTGAATTAATATTGTCTAGGCTCAGGTGCTCAAATGAGGCTAGAGTAGTGTGGTACTGATATTTAAGAGCCTACATAACAGTGGGCAATGGACAATCTGTGCAACTCCATGCATCTAAGATCTATTTGAATTATGAGATCCATCTGACTAGTCTATATAAAACTCTATGAACTATGCAGATAAGCATTTACAGGGTTATTGATCTTATGCTCAAGCATCAATAGGCCATGAATATCTCACTTTACATAAGGCTTGTGCCCATAAGAAAAATTCTCCTGATCGTTTGGCTTGGTGGATGCAACCTTTTCTGTAGGGAAATTTTTATTCTCATTTTATTAAATGTATTGACATTGGAAATTACTTTTCTAATCAAAATCAATGTTAGGAATTCTTTAGCAAAATGAATGGCTATTATGCCTATGGTGTTGCAGTGAATACAATTTTGAAGTACATAGGAGGTCAGGTTTTTTTAGGTAAGTAAGGAGTGGAAATTTACAGATTCAGAAAATAAAGCACAAAAAGCCAAGTTTTGCTAAATTGGGTTTGAATGGCCAGGTTTTGGTAGTGTGAAATCTGCAGGGGTGGCTTCTGTGAGAAGCTGCCAGAAGCTTCCCCATGTCTAACACAGTCACTGCCAGCCAGCTCCAAGAGAGACCTGCCTCTGGCCAAGGTCAAGCCCACCGCTGATGGTGGCAGCGCCTCTGGGATAACATAGTTGAGAAGGGGAAAAAACCCCGGTGCAATGGCAACAACAACTGCAGCCAGAGAACAGAGGAGTGAGGATATATGAGTGAGAGAGAAACAGCTCTGGAGACACCAAGGTCAGTGAAGAAAGGGTGAAATTCATCACCACCACCCTGCAAGCTGTGATGCAGGCCATGGTGAGGCAGCTGCACCCCTGCAGCCCATGGAGGAGAAGACACTGCTCCTGCAGCATGTGGAGAATCCCATGCCAGAACAGGTGGACACCCAAAGAAAGCCATGACCCTGTGGGAATCTCATGCTGGATGGGACCAAGGCAGGACCTCTGGGCCAAGGGAGAGAGGAGAAGGAGGGTGAGGTAGAATGAAGGTGGTTTAGTTTTCACTACTCTGATTTAATTGGCAATAAAGTAAATTGATTTCCCTAAGCTGAGTCCATTTTTCCCCATGTTGGTAATTAGTGAGTGATCTTTGCCTGTCTTGGTCTCAACCCACAAGCATTTTATTTTATTTTATTTTATTTTATTTTATTTTATTTTATTTTATTTATTTTTTTTTTATTATTATAATTTATTTAAATTTTTATTAATTTTATTTTATTTACTTTTAAAATTTTATTTTATTTTATTTTATTTTATTTTATTTTATTTTATTTTATTTTATTTTATTTTATTTTAATCTCCCCTGTACAGCTGACTAAGAGCAGTTTTGGTGGCTGCCTGACATTCAGCCAGGGCCAAGCACACAGTTTCTCTGCTAAAATCTGTGGATTTGTTTTTTAACCCAGAATACTTGGTTAAAACAAAGATATAATTGTAAATTTTCCCCTTTAATGAAAAGTGTATAGTTGGTACAATATTACTGGGGGAAAAAATAATTTTTGTTAATAAAAAACAGACAAACCAAAGCAACCAAACCTGTGTTACTCCATCACTATTCCTTATAAAGTTCTATTTTATATTTCTGTTTAAGATTTTCTTTCTTAATCTTCACTAATCCTTTTCACAGCTTTTATATTAAAAGAGGGAAAGATTGGCCTATTCCTGAAACCTCCAAATTATCTAATGTATTATTTAATTGCAAAGAAAAACAGGAGCAGATTCTTGATAACTCCTGTAAGTATTATTATATGTTGTGTTCTGAGATATTTGCCCTTCTATGTATATAGGCTACATTCAGACTTGAAATTATCAATAGAATGCTTGCTTTCATTTTACTTTCTGATTTTCTTTAATTAATAAAAAGGATTTAAAAAATTAATAAAAATAAATTCTGGCACCTTTAATAGCAAGCCCTTTCTGTACAGAGTCACATAGATTCATCTACATCTGACAAAGCCCTGTTTCTCCATCCATTCAAGAAAAGGGACATTTTTTGAAATGAAGTCTAACTTCTGCACAATTACTTCATTTAAAAATTCCTAGCATTTTCTCACTTGATTCTTCTTCAATTATGTTTTGATGTTCATTGACTCTGTTTATCTAAAGATGTTTTTAATTCCTGTAGCCTCCTTTTATCCCTTAGCTTCTTATTGGATTTTGAATAAGTCCTTGTGCTTTTCCACTTAAAATTGGCTGTGATTATGAAAAACTTCACCTGTTTATGTTACATTTTGTCTAGCAGCAGACTTTCCGAAGAGATTGGAAAATTGATCCACTGAAGACCTCACATCTTTCTCTAATTTTCTACTGATAAAGATGTTAGTAAATTATTGTTCTGCACACATACTTGTCTGAAAGGCTTGTTTATTCTTCTGTGTTGGTTCAATTAAGGTATCAAGTCAAGCAGTAAACATAGAACAAGAATTTAAGTCTTTCTTTTCTGAAATGGACAACTAGTTACTCCTTGTATGAATAATCACCAGGATAATTTTTCTTTTCAGCCTCAGTATTTTCCATGTCTGAAGTCAATGCAGTGAAATTGCTCATGCTGAGATTAGGATTGTTGTTTTTGTGCTACCATCTCTACTTAGCAGGAGGAGAAAGCCACCCTTGGCAATGTTTTGAAGATGTGATATCACCTGTAGGATTTAAAAGCTTTTTTACTCCGAACAATGGGAATATTTTCTAATGAATAGTTAATGTATATGCATGTTTCAAGGGGGTGGCTGGGTTTGTTGTTTCATTTGTTTGATTAATTTATTTCCTTTGGCTATGAATTAATAAAGTCTCGTGGTAGTTGGTGTCAGTTATATCCTTACAGGTCAATATATTGTATATGGATAGTATGGCTTAAATACTTAAAATCAAGATGGTGACACTGCATCTCTGCCCCCTCCTGGGGGGGAGACTGCATGACTAAAAGAAAAAGCCAACTAAATAAGTCCAGAAGTTTTTAGACAACAGGGCACTTAGATGTGACAAAGTGGTATTTAAAAGCTTTTTTCTCTCATTATTATTTGTGGAGGTTTTTTTTTTTTGAGTCATATTTCTCCAAAGAAAAAAAGGTTTTCTTTTTCATAGCTTTTATGACTTAGCTTTTTGAATGTGAAGATGTTGAATTAATACAATACCTCATCTTCTGGCTTCCAACAGTCTGTGGAAATACAATTTGAAATTAATTTAATAATTTTTGATCCTCTGGCAGTATTCAATTCCTGTATAAGTGGTGCTCATCACAAAGGACACACTTTATCTGGCTGTCTGCCTTGTCCAGAGAGGTGGTAGATGCCCCATTCCTGGAAGCATTCAAGGTCAGGTTGCATCAGGCCTCAGAAAATTTATATGGTTGAAGACATTGCTGTTCATTTTGGGGGTAGGGGTTGGAGTAACTTGCATTTAAAGTTCCAACCTAAAATATTCCATGGTTCAATGATTTGTCTGTTCTTCATCAACACTTAACAGTTACTAATGATATACCTTACCACATTCTGCTTGCCATCCTATTTTATTTATATATTGCTTCATGTCTTTTTCACAAATAATTTAAATTTCTGTGATGGGTTTAGTTTTATGTAGTTTAGACTTTTTGGCTCATGGATTTAAATCCATTGTTGTTTGTCTTATCAACAATACACCAACTATATGTTTATAAATCATGATTTGTTATTTCCTCAGACCATTGCTTCTTGTGCCTTGGTCATGTCCTCCTAATCTCACTTTCAAATATTTCAGGCCTTGCCCATGTAGTTAAAATGCAAATACTGAAGAATAAATGGGAAAGAGTTTAACAAAAAGAATTCCAGCTGTTATCAAGAATAGCTAAATATCAGTCTTTGGTGATGATTAATAAAAGTCTTAAAATTGCTGTTTTATTCAAACAGTTTACAATCTCACAATTTTCAAGATTTCCAAACAGATGCTGAAGTAAAAAAACATGGTATTCCATCCATGCTACCCCAGATGTTTGTCTCTATGGATCTGACAGTTTTTATAACTAACTTGTCAATCAGAATCTGAATTTTGTTATCTCCTTGTTTTATATTTGCCTCTCCCAGGATGTACCTTTGCTTAAATGGTTGTTGTAGTAATACTCTGAAATGAATAGTGTGAGTAGGTTCCTCATCTTGCTTAAACATGAGACAGGCTAGTAGTTCAAAATGTGATATTTAGCACTGCCCTGGAATGGAGCATTCATTGATTGAGTTCTGATAAATCTACCAGGAGCTCTGTTGGACTGGGCAAAGATACCATCTGGTCCCAGCATTTGGTACTTTGTGTTCCTGTTTAAATGTTGATGTTGAAAACATAATAAAGTGTCATTAGGTAACTACCATTCTATATTTTCTTTTTTTTCATAGAGTTTAATCATCTTTACCGAAAATGGCTCTACTTTTACCTCTCTTCCAATAACAGCCTTGACAAGTATTACTTTTTCCCTCTCTTTTAATTTAGCATGCTCTTTTTATTTTTTCTGAAAAGAGTAAATATTCCTTCTTATTTTTATATGACTGTTATAAAATGACAGACTGGTTTGGGCTGGGACAGAGTTAATTTTCTTCACAGTAGCTATGGGTTTGTATTTGTGCTGAAAACTGTGCTAACAGCACAGGGATGTTTTAGTTGCTGCTGAGAAGTGCGCACACATCGCCAAGGCCTTTTCTGCTTCTCACACCACTCCACCAGCGAGGAGGCTGAGGGTGCACAACAATTTGGGAGGGGGCACATCTGGCACAGCTGTCCCCAACTGATCCAAGGGGTATTCTCTGCCATATGGCATCATGCTCAGCAACAAAAGCTAGGGGGAAAAGGAGGGCTGGTGGCAGTTACAGTGCTTGCCTTCCTAGGTCACCATGATGGTGGCCTGCCTTCCTGCGGGTGCCTGAACACCTGCCTGCCCTTGGGAAGTGGTGAATGAATTCCTTGTTTTGCTTTGCTTTGTGCTGTGCTTTTGCATTACATACTACTTTGTCTTTATCTCAACCCCTGAGTTTTCATAATTTTGTCCTTCTGGTTCTCCTCATCTCCATGGGGTGAGGCAGTGCTAAGCAGACAGCTCCATGGTGCAAAGCTGCCAGCTGACGTTAACCCACAAGTGGTGATTAACTCTGATACATTATGTGCATTTCTTTCAAGTGTTTTCTTATTTCCCTTCTCTTTTTATACTTATTATTTTATACTTATAATTTTCTTATCTGAAACCTGTTTCTTATTGATTTAATTTATTTTTAGTGTTGTTTTATTATGCTATGTTGGGGTTTTATTCCCTTAAAATTTGAAAGATGATAATGCATCATGACTTCTATCAGGTCTAGTAACTATCCAAAGGGTACTAATCTCTATAAAGTTTTACCACACAGAGTTGGTAGTCAATAATTCCACTAGTTATTCGTGTCTTAATATTTCTTATTTTTTCTCTGAATTGTTCTAGAATCATCTCATCTCTTCAAAGATTCTGGGAAAAACATTGCTTTTTCATTTCAAAGTACTTATCCATACACTGTATGGGGTTGTTTTGAAAGAAAACTAGAGGTTCACAGTCTGTGAACACAGTAATTGCCTGGGGCAGAATTTTCAGTGTAGATTTATTGCTTGAGTTTTACTTTTCTTATTTTTTTTTTTTCCTGAGTACATTTCCATATTTCCGGTTTCCTTTTTTTTTTTTGCCTGTATTGATATCCCTATGTTTGCATAAATCCAGCTATTAAGCATAGAAATTGGTTTGTTACCTTTCAATCAAAATACAATAGCTAGAATAAAACCCTTAGTTTTCATTTATCACCATCAAGATCTTCATCATGATGCTTGCTATCTGTTTGAATACAGAACATAAATGAAAAGACATTCTACCTTTCAATCCATCTCACTAATTGTATTGATGATTGTGTTGTGTTTCTAAGTGATCTCTGTAGGGTGTCTATTATGCATCAGAAGATGATATCTGAAAAGATAACAATCACAGAAAAGAACAAAATACCAAACACTTGAACAAAAATGAAGAAAAATAACATAAAATGGGGAAAACAAAAATAATAGATAATACCTGCAAGCTTAGGATAAATTTTATTGTTCTTAAAATCAAAGCTACCAAGATTCATAAGATTGTTCCTGGATTTTTTTCTTCAAAAGCATGATGACCTTCTCTTTTAGATTTGAAAACTGTGATATATTTGGAATATCATCCATTGTATGTTTTTACAGTGAAAAGCAAACTAAGAAACTGGCAACTCTCAAAAATCATGACAAAAATTTCTAAAATCAAAGTAATCCCTAAGAGTTCAATGAGGCTGTTCTTAAAACTAAAAATTTGAAGAATATGAGGCTAAAACTCATAGGTAATTACAGTATACCATGGACTTTAGGTAATAGGAAAGGTATTTAGAACCAGGATAGAGTATTGAAAGAAGAAAGATGAATAAAAATTTGGAAATGTGGTAATGATGCTGGCAGAGACTGAACAGAAAAGGGTAGAGCTACAATAGATCCTAAAGAGAATTTAAAATGAAAATGAACCTGTCAGGAAAAGGCTGAAGACAGAGCAGGATATAGGAGTGGACATGCACAGGAAAGGAATGGAAGCATCCTAGGGGAGCCTGGTTTGTGGGTCTGAGTCCATGTTTATATTAACAATACAGATTAATATCTAAATAGGGGGAATGGAATTCTTGCAAGAAAAACCAAACTCAGGTTTGACCATATTGGGCTTAAACTGAGGGGAGAACAGTATAATGTTTTCTGATGAAAACAATGTGAGGATTCCAAAGCCTACAGTGGTCATAGGGGAGTACTGAAGGTAAAGAAAAGGGTATGGGTTGTCTGTTTCATGAGGCAGAGATCACCTTTTTATTATGCTGATATATTGTGACTAATACATTTGCCAATGGCAGGAGGCATAACGTTTGAAATGAAATGAATTTGAATTTAAAGATCTATGTTTATGCTGGTCTAAATAAAAAGCCTTACATTTATTTCAAATGTATTGGAGATACTAAAAAATTTTTCTTATATCCTGTGGTAAGGTCATTAAAGAACATTCTCACAGTTACTGCCTAGTGATTTTATGGAAAATTCAAATAGGCTAATTTTTTTTCTTCCATTCTATCTTTGCTCTAAAAGTGCATCAATTTCACTTGTGATATTGTTTTCACCTTTTGCTACAACCATAAGACATTGAAATACTGTAACAGAATACCAATATATCAGTACTTATGTACTCACGCAAAATGAGTGTAATGTTTTACAAACATTTCTTTGAGTTTTCTACGTTGTCTGTAAAGCTCAGATGATGTACAATGGCTTGTTTTGCCACGAAAAACTCTGATCGGGGTAGAGAAAACCTTCAAGACAAGCAGATGGCAGTTTCCTTGATTTAGAGGAATTTTTTCTTTTCATTCATTCTGCCTAAAAAGAAGTTTCCCAGGTTACCACAGTGGTTCCTTGCTTTCCCTGTCCCAGAGCATTCCAGGAGAAAAGTCTGGCAGGTCAGCACAGCTCTTTCGAGCCTTGTGGTGCTTGTCCAGGGACAGGGGTTTGGGTTCACTTAGGGTGTCTTTGGTCGTTTGTTTCTCTATTCTTCAACTCCCAGGGCTATTCTCTCCCCCAAATCTGCTCTCATGCAACTCTACCCTAAATCCTGTGTCCAAATCTGGGGCTTCCAGCAAAAGGATTTAGACCTGTTGAAATAATCATCTTGGTGGTTCTCTATCTCCAGAGGAGAACCATCAGGATGATTTGAGGGCTGGAGCACCTGTCCTGTGAAGACAGGCTAAGAGAATTGGGTTTCTCAGACTGAAGTAGAGCAGTCTCTGGGGAGATCTTATAGCAGCATTCCAGTACCTAATGGGGGCTACAAGAGCGAGCCAGAAAAGGACTTTTTACAAGAGCATGCAATGAATTCTTACAAGTAAGAATATATTTTTCCTAGAGCTTATCTTCAGCCTTTTGTTGTGGAAACCTAGCTTTATTACACACACAGGACTACAGTTTTTTAAGTCATTCCTCAAATTAATATCAGCACACCTATTTTGTTATCCAATATATTTTTCATTAAGTTTATTAAAGAGTACATTCGCTCATGTTGTATGGCTGCATTAAAGCTCTATATTCTGGCATTAAATGTAGTTCAAGATGTTCCATATAAATAATAGTAAGAGAAGGGCGGGGAACTCAGCAAACCATCTGAAAGCTCTGAAGTTTAGTTTTTCTCTGTAGAGAATTCAGATTCTGATAGGCACATTTTTTTCTTATTTTCCATATTTGGTAATTTCACTTAAAAGGATCACCATAACATAAATAATACAGAAAAATTTTGGGGGTTCAAACCTGCCTATAGAATGTGTTCTTGAAATGATGGTCTTTAATTCAGGGAGGATGCATTTCTATTGTATTTGCGGGGTGCCCTGTAGCAAGAGTGATGAATCTGATTCCATGTTCTCAGAAGGCTAATTCATTATTTTATTATACTATATTATATTAAAGAATACTAAATTAAACTACACTAAAGAATACTTACAGAAGGCTTACAAGATAATAATGAAAACTTGTGACTCTTTCCAGAGCCTCGACACAGCTTGGCCATAATTGACCAATGAGTCAAAATAATTCACAGAAGAAACCAATGAAACAATCACCTGTTGGATAAACAATCTCCAAACACATTCCACATGTGAGCGCAACACACGAGAAGCAAATGAGATAAGAATTTGTTTTCTTTTTTCTCTGAGGCTTCTGAACTTCTCAGGAGAAAAATCCTGGGCAAAGGGATTTTTCAGAAAATATGAATGCCGCATATTTCAGTGCAATTTTGCATAAAAATAGCTGTATTATTTGAAAAAGAAATGAAAAAACCACACCATACAGTAACAGTGAAGGGTGTACAAAGATAAATTCAAGGCTGTGGTTATTTTTTGTTTGCAGTAAGTATATTGGTCTTTTTACCTTTTTTTTTTTTTTTATTTTAGTTCCTGTTCAATGTTTACTTTCAATTATTGCTGCCTACGGGAGACTAGCTTATCCTTGCCAGTAACTTCGCTGGAACAAATTGAATAATCAGTTTGAAGGGAAAGATTTTGCTAGACCACACATTTTTCCATCTTCAGAGGCTTCAGAGATGTGAACTAGCATTTAAAAATCAGCAAAATAACATTAAAATCTGCTGTGATTAATATTTGGAATCTGTCTAGATAAAGAGACATGTCTTTCTTCTGTATTAAAGAGCTATGTAACTGTCAAATAATTGACTTACGCTCAAAGACCTGAAAAATCAAACATGCACACAAAATGAGGTGATATGCCCAAATTACAGAGGAAAGCAGTGACAGGGCTCCTGAATCCAAACCTTCTGCCCAATGCAATGCCTTATTTGAACAAATTAACTAAAATGACAGTTGTGCCTAGTATCTTCACTTTAGTACTCTTCTTCCTATCTTCATGCATTAGCTGTCATGAATAATTCCTTTTCATTTTAATATATAAAAACATTTTTATAGAAATATATATGGGCAAATATATAAACAGAATATAGGCAAAAAAGTATCTGACTGTAATTGAAGGTGCTGTATTATTTTTCTACCCATACATTTCTGGTGTCTACTAACTAAATGCAAATAAGTACAGTTATATTAATATTTTCAACACAGAAAGCATTGGTTCTGTATTTATTATATTTTATTTATACACCTATAAATATTAGTATTTCTTCTATTTGGGTGGATTTTTTTTCACTTTGATTACTCTAGGTCAGTTTCTTTCAGGCAAGTTGAAAATTAACACAAATTATTACTTTTATCTATGATTAATGGAAGGAATAGTTTTGTACTATGTTTATAAAATCAGATCTGATTATATTGAGTTCATTGCAATAAAGAGTATCATAAATGAATCATGAAACCAACTTAAATGTACTTTGTTTTGTTTCATTTTATTAAAGTACTGCAACAGAGAAAAAAATTATATATTTTTTTGGCAACAGAAAGTTTTCTTTGCCGGCATTAGTAAAATCTTAGTCACAACTTTTCTAATCTAGCATCCCTAAATACAGTACTAACAGTCTGTCCTTTTTTTTGACAATTTTTTCTCAATAAATTAAAGTTATATAGCATCCAGAACTATGTGGAATCATTTGTTGTAGCCTGTTGAATTACAGCTCTCCTATTTGGCATGGCTTATTAAAGATTAATAGTAGAGGCATTCGTTCTTTTTAGACTTCAGTAGTTAAATTATGCCAACAAAAAGGTGTTTTTAAGTAGAGGTAACATACCACTTCACATATATTTTTAGGTCAGGGTCTGTTCTTGAATGAAAGGTGAATTAATTATTCATATGATTCTGATGTGAGATTATTTCTATTTTCTGCCATGGAGGTGAACTAGTTTATTGCTTGTAATGCCAGTTTCATTTAGTCTGAGATTTCCCTGCTAGTCTATTTTCTTTTTACTCACTGTTGCAAGATTAATTCTCAAGCAAATTTGTGATTCATGAACCTCTGTGAAAGCCAAGACTATAAGAGGACAAATTCCTCCAAGTAACATTTAACTCACATTACATACATACAAATACACACACACACATATCTGTTTATATTTATATGAGTATATGCAGAAAGTTCCTGAATTGTTAGCTATTAATTCAGAACCTGGATTACTTTTAAAGAGCAACAAATTTAGGAAGCTGACTCATCACAGTTGCTCAAAATTAACAGTTCTAGTTAAGTATCTGCTAACTATCTAAGCCAGATATTGTGTTTACTGGAATACAATGGCTCTTGGCTCAGCTTTAAAGTTCTAATGAAGAAGAATATAAAAACTCCCCTATTTCTCTGAATCACAACTTCAGCAATCAATAAATTTCATTCCCATCCTTTCCATGACTCTTCTCGTTCCAGGCTCCCTGCTTAAATGTTTGGAATGTGTAGACTGAGATCACATTGGATCTCCAGTTACTTTTCCCCACCATACATTGTCACCTGATGTCATCTAACCTACAGGATCAGTAGAGCAGTTCTGGAACTGTGGACTTGAGGGAGGAGACTTCTTGGGTTCACCTCATCAAATATTTCTAGATAATATAATATATGCATAAATTCTTAAAAATATGTGATACTTTTGCATGGAAGTACATAAGATTTTTCATTCAGAGCTCAAACACGATGGCTGGTCTGGACCACAGTGTTTTCTTTGAGCTGCCAACATTCAAAATGGTTCAAGGAAAGGAGAGAGAAGACAGAAACATGTAAGTGTTGGAAAAAATCACATGTGAAAATACTCAAACCCAGAGCCATTACTATGTCTAAAACATCTAAAAAGTAGCTATTCCCATGATGACTTTAGGGAAATATGTCTGTGGGCATCATGTGTAATGAAAACGTGTTCATTGCACCCTTTGAAAAGTGAGAAGGGCATTGATCTAGGATATAACTCTTAAAAAGCAGAAGACATCTTTAGATTGAATCAACCAATTTCTTTCAGTGTTTTCTGCTATATCACATTTTAGTCTGTGAGACTTTGAATGACTGTACTCTGTCTCTGCTCAGAATACAAACACTAGTCTAAATAACAGTCTGTAGGACTCACATGTGGAGTGCAGGTTAGAAACAAAGCAACATCATAGCTGGTAGTATATAAATAGCTGAGTAAGAAGCAATAACAAAATAAAAAGCCTGCAAAATGCAGCCATGTTGAAAAGTACAGAAAATACTACATTGTTGTATGTTCTTTTGTGGTAATGGCCTCCAGATTCATGATTTCCTTTACTAATCCTGACACCCACCTGCAACCTCTGTTGTCAATCTACTTTTTGCAATTTACTTTGAACCTTCAAAACTGAATTTTGGCAATTGTTGCTCTTTACTACCAAAATCCCTTTTCCTGTTGTAAGTTGCTACTGAGCTAGAGGGACACGGGAAGTTACTGTTCAAAGCCCCACCCAACATGATCTGGAACGCTTCAAATGCAGGGACACCCACAACATCTCTGGGCAACCTATTCCATCATCTCACTAATGCTCATTGTAATAATTTTTTGTATGTCCAAACTATAGCTACCTCTTTCAGTTTACAACCATTGTCCCTTGTTCTGCCACTGCAGACTTAAAAAACTGCTCTAAGTGCTGAAAGGTTGCAACAAGCTTACTCCAGAATCCTCTCCAGGCGTCTCACTCCCTCTCTGCCTTTCTAACTGGAGGAGTGTTCCAGCTCTCTGAACACTTTTGTGGCTCTCCTGTGACCCATTCTAACAGGCCTATTAGAAGCCAGAGTGAAAACTGTACTCCACGTGGGGACCCCAGGGTGAAAACAGTACTCCATGTGGGGATTCACCAAAATGGAATAGAGGGGATAAAATCAGCTGCCTTGACCTGCTGGTTGCTCTTATGATGCAGCCCACGGAACAATTGACTTCCTGGGCTGCAAGTGCCCATTTTTGACTCATAGATCAGTATCCCCAAGTTTTTCTCTGCAGGCTTACTCCCAATCCATTCATTTTTCAGTCTGTATGAGTATTGGATATTAGCCCAGAATAGGTGCAGGATCTTGCACTTGACCTTGCTGATCTCCAACAGATTTCATACAGACTCATTTCTCAAACATGTCAAGATCCCTCTGGCATCCTTTCCCTCAAGTGAATGAACTGCACCACTCAGCTTTGTGTCATCAGCAAACTCGCTGAGTGCACTCAATCCCACTGTCTCTGCCACTGCTGAAGGTATTAAGCAGTATCAGTTCAGCACCCTTGAAAGATGCCACTCCTTGTATGTTTTGGCTTCGACATTGAGTCATTGATTAGAACTCCTTGCATGTGGCCATCCAGCCAACTCCTTACTCACCTAATAGTTCATCCATCAAACCAAAAGCTCTCCAATTTAGTGGCAAGAATGTTGTGGGGGACTACATCAAAGACCTTACAGAAGTCCAGGTGACTCCTCTCTTTGATGTAGTCACTTTACTGTGAAAGGCTGCCAGGTTAATCAGTCATCCTTTTCTCCGGTGGAGCCATGTTGGCTGTCACTAACCACCTCCCTTTCTTCCATGTGTTCTGACATATCTTCCAGGAGGATCTGTTCCATGTTCTTACTGGGCACTGAGATTAGGATGACTGGTCAGCACTTCCCAGGATCCTCCTTTTTAATCTTTTTAAAAAGTAGTGTGATATTTCCTCTTCTCCAGTCATTTAAAAAAGCTATTTAAAAAAAAAGTCTGTTTTGGTTCCTCATATGTGAACACTAATTTTTTAAATTAAATGCAGGTTTTATGTACTGGGAAAATGCATGCTGATAGCAGAGGTAGGGCTTTGAATATTCACCTAGTGCAAAACGAGTTCAGCTAAGGTTGACAGGATTTACAGCCTACTTAGCCTATGAAAACAGGCAGAAAACCAACAGAAGTGACCACCTGATGGAGAGAGAACATAAAAAGTAGATAGAGTCTCTTACATTTTTATATCCCAAACAAGATACACAGATACTTCAGTCTGCAGACTGTTATAATTGTCTGAAAATTTCAAACCTGTCACTGTCACAAGATGTGCATGATGCTTGCAATACTCTTTACTGTGTATTAGGAGAAAGGTATTAATATGAGACTAGTTAACTGATAAAGATTCCTGGATAAGAGTAAGAAATCTACATTATTTTTTATACACACTATTTTTGGCAATTATCACTCACTTAATAGCTAGCTGGCATAAAATTTAAATATGCTTCTGTGGTCCCAATACTAAAAGTAAGTGAGAAATTACTTTAAAGGGAAACTAGGGAGAAAAGTCCACAAACCAAACAACCTTTCTAATATAACCACCTAAAAATTACCATTGTAAAACCAATTACATTCTTGTAGGAGGTCATAAAAGTAATTATTATGTCTTGTGTTGAAAGGGTAAAATTCTGAAAAAAAGCCTAATTTGTTTTGATTGAACTAATATGCTGTGCTATCAGATATAAGCACTTCTGGCATGGTGTGGAGAAGAAAATACAAGAAATTAAAAACCAGGAGAGAAGAAGCACATTCAGAAGCTAGAAAGTGAAGAAGAATATATCTTACTGCCTGAGATTTTCTCCTTCTCCCTAATCTTAAAGAAATAGAGTAGGAAGATGAAAACGATACATATTTCTACAGAAAACATAGACTGAATTTCAATGAGTTTGTCAGGGTGCAATAAATTCAAAACCTCTTCTCTTACATTATTTTGCTCTTATCAATGGAGAAGCTCCTCCCAGGGGTCAAAAAATATCCTTAGTCTGAGGGAACATTTTCATTCATCAGCAAGATACAGATATTAAAAGTGCAAATGTTACTATTAGTAGCCTACATATAGGGCTTTTCCTTGTAATAGATGTATTTTCATGATTGAAACAAGTGTTTAGCATGTTCAAGGAAATTATCATAATTTTATTTTCTCTGTTTCTTCAGTATGAAATGAATGGAAACAAGTGTGGCCTTTCATCATTCTCTTCCTCCTTAAGAAATTGATGAACAAAGGAAATATTCAGTTTCTGTCTTTTATCTTAGCCATTTCAACTGAGTTGTAGAGTTTCAAAAACTGTGTTTTTGAAGAAATATCTTTTCATTATCTAGACTTTCTGCTGTATAATTCATTTTTTAAAAATAACCAACCAACCAACCCAAATATTTATGTTATATAATCACTGGCTTGCTGTTGCATGTGTGAACAGATTTTGGAGCCCACGAGAGGCTTTTTAATGGGAAGTGAATAACTGCAATGCTAAACCCTGTTTGCAAAGGGCACAATCTCATGACCAAGTAAAATTCTGTGATTCCCTCAGCAAATCAATAAACATAAAGTTCTCTGGCTCAGTTACTTGTATTTCTGCAGCAGCTATAGCAAAGTCAGGAAACAGAAAAAGAATATGGACTAATATTTGCTTTAGAGTATTGAATTTTCTGTCTGATGGAGCTGTAAACTATACATAGGCAAGTTTATGCTATGTTCCAGGGAGCCAAACTGTGAAGGAGCAGCTGATATTACTGATAAATAAGTAAATATGCAAACGCACATATATAGCAGACCATTTAATGTGTCAGCCATTGTCTGTTTTGAGGTTACATATCATGTGTTCCTGTCTATTAGGAACCTAATGTTTGAGTGAAATGAATACTTGTGTCTGCCCTTAACTCAGGCTGCGGAAAGACTCAAAGCTATCTGTCAGGAGAAATAGATCTAATGAGAAATTAGATCTAGATGCTAATGAAAAGGGATCAGAGAAGACTACTTAATGTACAACAGCAAAATTGGCTGCAGAAAAAACCCCAAACCTGCTGCTCTCTTCTGGTCAGACTCCTAAGCTTTATTCAAGATAAGCAGCACTTGCTTACCTAAGTGAGTGTAATAAAGTCTATTCAGTGCAGGGCCTTGAAAGCAACAATCTTGGAAAATGAAGCGTAGTAGAGTGTTAAAGGTTTGCCATTAAGGGGTTTGGAGAGAGAAGTGAATAGTAAAAGTCAGCAGGCAAGGAAAAAATCTGCAGTTGGCTGCAGCTTTACAGATAGATTACCAAGATGCTCTGAACAGCTGGCAGCAAGGATTGCTTCTGCTGGGAGAATGACTGTGTTACACACCAAAGATATATTCCCTGCATACGTATGTTTGTTTATATCCAACAGGAATAGGAACCCAATTACTCTTTACCCAATTGTGACTGAAATAAAAGATAATTTCTTTGCTTCACAATCTGCAAGGCAGAGAACTGTTTACCCAACAAATTGCACCTCCAAACTGCCATTTACAGTTACTTCTTCTGGTCTTTCCCAGCTTCTGATATCTAAACCACATCTTTTTGCAATTCAAATGCCTAATGTCTGCAAACAGCTCAGTATGACACTTAATCAGGCTTGTAGATATATAGAGAAGCAATATTTAGAGCATTAAATATTGCACAGATTACAATATGCCAGCTGCATAAAACTGAACAGGCAGTGCATTGAGAAGGATGAGAGTTGTTCTGGCCATTTACTAAGAAATGGGCTTTTAAAAACAGCGTGCTTAGTTCTCATTTACCCACCAAGTGTCACATAACTTTTTGTGTTTTTCATAAACTCACTATGTAAAAATTTAGGACAACTGGAACTAAAATAAATTAATCAATTCATATGTCCAAAGGCTGTGCTCAAGCTAACTCTGATTTGCTATTTGCCTTGGATGATTATTTTATTACTTCCAGCTATCTTTGATACATAAGAAGACTTAAATGTTCCTTTCATTCAGCCTGAAACTGTTTGACAAACCCATTAGCTTGAACAAGCTTTGTGACTCACTTGCTGACAGCAATTAGGACTCCCAAAAGTTACCTGGATAAGCCAAAACCCCAAGAGTTTCCCTAAGGTGAGAAGAAGGTCCTGAGATTTATTTTTGCTGAAATAGGGCTTAGAATCTCCTGGAAAGAAAATCAATCTAAAATAATTAAAACTTCTGTTCTTTCACTCCAATGAAGATACCATTCCGTTGCTAGGCACCTGATTTGAACAGAGGAATTTGGAGTGTATCTCCCTACTCTTTCATCTCCTTCAGGAAAAATTTTCCCATTATCATTGAATTTGCATACATTTTTTTCAAGTTCTCTTTAGGAGAAACAGTTACTGGTTTATTAGGTTAGATAAAGAGAAAGGAAACTGACAGTAAAGACCCTTGTCTGGACACTATATCTGCATTCACATATTTGCTCAGAAGGAATACACAACCCATAACTTAACTCTGCTCTTTCTCTATCACTTTGAGCAGAAATCCAAAATTTTCCCCTTGAAATCTTTTAGATACAGTATACTGAATGTAAACTTTTTTTCTTTTCAAAAAAAATGTAACTAGTTTTATACAGACTGCAGAAAACTATACAGAAACCATACAGAAAAAGATAAACTGAGAAGAAATAGCAACAAAATATCATCAAAATATCATCATCTTTAAGATTTAAAAAGCTCAGGTAGAACCTGCTAGTAAATGGAAAAAACATTTTTATCAGGTTTATATTTTGTAGTCAAATGCTTAATTAAACTTAATTTTGCCTATCCAAAATTCAATTGTTTAAGTACACCTCCAAAGTCTTTCTTTGCTGTTTGACATACAAGGAAGTTGAGTAAATATTCATTGGTCTTCTAATGGGTAACCAGGTAAACTCTGTCCACTGCATAACAACCTGTATAACATTTCTAGTTTCACACAACATACTCACCCCTTCTAGTTCTTCATCAATTTCAGCATTACTCATTTAGGACCAAATTTCGTGATTTCAGGGTTATTTTAAACAAAACAATGACTTAAACTATTATGCTTGGATTCCCTTCAACTGCTTCCAAAATGCTGCAATTAAAGCAATGTGTTAGTCAGTAATTGGCTTGAAATATAAACAGACACCAACTTAAAATTGCTCTAAAATAAAACCAAACAAAAGTGGAAAATTAATTGTAATTTATAATTCATTATTGTTGCTAATGCATCTTTTATAGACTAGATTCTCGCTGGAGCCATTGGCAACAAAATGTCTCATTAACCACTGAACATGACCCCTGGGAACACTGGCAGTCACAGAGACACCAGCTCCTTTATGTTTTTGTTTCCACCTACAAAATCCTTTGGATGTGCAAGTTGCTACAGCTGCAAATGTGTGTCACAGCCTTTGTGTCTACCCTATTAGGAGCTCCAAAGGCTGATTTCTTGCAACTACGCCAAAAGATGCAGGAAGTGAAGGTATTATTATTTTAAAAACATAAGCTTCAAAAGTGACAGCTGGCATGTGAGACAGAAGTCACTAAGCTTTTCATTTTCATCCAGAGGAGGCAAATATGATTAATAAATATGGGATGAGTTATTCTGCTCTAATTTCCAATTGCTGGATACTCTGGTCATTTAGAATGGTTTTGTTTTCTCATATAAAGACTTACAAGACTTAAATTGTATTGTGAGTAAAATCTATTTGCTTGAAAAGGAAACATTCTCAAATAGATTCCGAGGCCCGGAGAATGACTGGTGCAAAGCAGGGCTGTTAAATAAAAGAAGCAGTCTGCCTCATCTTTCACTGACAGTGATTTCTTCCCACTCCTGCTTTTCCTGCTCTCTGTACTGCAACTGTCTATCCAGTGAATTATTCAGGGAACAGATCCAGCTGAAAACTATCCCAGCAAAACCACAATGGCTACTATTCTTTGGGATCAGTCATCCTGGTGTGGTTTGCCATGAAGAAAACCAAACCTCTCCTCTGGTGTTGATCTGAGGCTCAAAACAGTAAGGTCTAAAACGCTTAAAAAGTTGTAGCAAAAAAGAAGAGTAGCAAAGTTGGGTCATGATGTTACAGAAAGTATTCTGTTTAGAAAGGTCTGATTGCAACTGTATAGAAATATAAGGAACTCATGAAGAAAAAATTGTTAGTTTTTACAATTCCCAAAACCTGAGTTCTATGAAAGTCTATTGCTTTAATGGTTGCTTCAATGGGAGCATTAAAAAAAAAAAAAGCCTTGGTATTGGTATGGGGTGAAAAATGAAGCATTTATTTCAAATAAAGCAGATAGCTAATAACAACTACTTTATCATAATCAGAAGAAGATTTAAAACAATGTTTTTCCATGTTGCCTTGTATGCATTTATTTTAACATGACTGTCACCATTCACTTGAAATTGGAGTAGCATAAGCAGGCAAATTGTAATTCTGCTTTTGATCCCTTAACATTAGATTTACGATTTAGTAATGGCCAAAGCAATGGTTTTGCAATGCATGTCCCGAAGACAGTAGCAGATAAGACAAAGGTGTAATCAAAATTAACCAATACATGATGAGTTTTAAATATGAAAAGTTTTGTAAAACTGCTCTAGGCTTATCTGTACTTGAATAATTATTCATGGAAGATGCACACTTTATATTATCTGTGGATAGATAATCTTCAAATGAAAATAATAAAGCAAAATCTTTCAAACAAATTAACAGTTATGAAGTATTTGTTCAGTTCTAATTTTACCTTACTAATTCAACTTTATTAAAAACATGCAAGCATTTTCAATTTATAAAAGTGAATTGAACTTACAATAATAACTTATCTGATCTGAATAAATCAGATCAAGTGCTATGATGTAGGAAAATATCTTTTAAGAAGAGCCATTAAAATATCAGAAGGATATCTGTGTTTTAAATTATGCTTGAATCCATTGTATAAATTCACATTCAGCAGACACATTGAGCATACTTTGTAAGGCCCTTAGCAAAGTATTTAGGCTTTTTTTTTTAATAGTAAAAGCCTTCTTAAAATAGCAGTTGTCTGCTTTGATTTAAGAGTTTTAAAATTAGACATTTTTTTCCAAGCTGATTTACATGCACTGAAAATTATTATGCATTTCCTATAGATAACCTATCACCTCCTAAAAGAGGACCCTAAGACAGGTGAGCAGACATTATTATTCCCATCTGTTCTCATTCAGTAAGGCAGGGTTTTTGTAGAAAAAAAAAAGCAGCATAAATTCCCTGAAAGGAGAGCTGAAGGAATATTACAAAAGCCATTTACTTTCAAAACATTTGAGTATATCTTATTTTAATTTTAACAGCAAGAATGGTTTTGTATATTCATCTTGTAATACACCAGATGCAGAGAGTAGCTAAATTCAAGACAAAATAGGTTAACCTGCATTTTGTATAAATTTGATCAAAGTCTGGCTTCTATTGAACAAAACAAGGCTGGGTGAAAATGTTACAGGAAAGGAAACCAAAAACAGTGTTTGCATGGATGCTGCAAGGCAAAGCCAATAAATGTTTAATGACTCTGCTAAAGAATTTGTTGTCTCATAATTTCTCCAGAAGGTGACTTACTTTGAAAGGTATTCATCCCCCTCCTAGATATTTTGTGTGGATTCAAGTCCACAAAGCACCTGCCATCCACCATGAAGAATATTATATATCTCCTCCTTTAGAAGGTTGTTTCATGCAGTGCCTCAGGAGAGTTTTTATATGAGATCAATAATATTTTTGAACTTCTGAGTGATTAAGAAATGTGTCTGAATTGCTCTCAGGGACAGATAAATATAACATTTATGGGAATAAAGAGATGACTATAATAGAGATGAAATGAAACATAACATCTAGAAGAAAACAGTGTCAAGGCTGGTATGGCTATATTTCATCTTCCAGACATTTTGGCTTATTGGAACAAAATAGTGTGCTGCATTCACCTCAACTCCCAGAACATACAGACTCACACTTTTTAATCCTTTCTTAAATGAAGTGAAAATGCAGAGGAAAATAATTTCAGGCACTTCACCAGCAGAGCAGGTGAACAGACCATAAGGAATGCAGGCTGCCATACCCACAGGCTCACTGCCACCTGTATTAGTCCAGCCTCCTCCATCCAGATCCATCTAAGCAACATTTTTGAAAACAAATTAAGCAGCTTTATGGTTTGAAAGGAGCAAAGTAACAATATTTTTGGTTATGATTTCAGGGAATCCCTTCTCCACTGCCAAGATGTTTTGTTCTTAGATAAATTGATAGATATGAAATTGAGTTGATTGAAAACAAGGACAAACAAAATGTGGTCAGGAAATGTTAACACTGAAAACATCACTAATCAAATGGTTTTGTCCATTCCAGTTGTTGGCCACAACAGTGAGTGATGTTAATAGCAAACAGATTGAAGAAGGATGTGATTCAAATTGTTCAGGAGAAAAGGGAGACAGGGAGCATCACATTGTACATGGAAGTTAGGGAAAGACAGCAAATAGATGAGGAAGAGTAATTTCTGTGCCTGTCCACACTGCTCTTTATGAGATGTGAACAGGGAGTGGCTTCCAGACAATATATTTTCTTTCTGTGGTCTCCAGGACATTCAAATATCCTGGTAGAATTAGTATCTTAAAAACACACTGATAAGCCTGGCCTACCCCCAAAGGCTGACAGCTTTTGCACAATAACAGTCTGAAACAAATAATTCATTTGATTTTGAAATGACTTAATGCTACTCCAAACATAGTTCAAATAGTTTCTCTAGGTTAAGACATGATCTCTAAACAGTTTCTCCTTGAAAATAGTGTGGGGACAGTAGCATCTTTATATCTTGGAACACTACATAAATTCATGTTACTTTGTGATCAAAGTATGCTATGAGTGCTGAATGCCAATTATTTCAGGGAGTCAGTACAGTGTGATCCACCCTCATTACTGTGCCTCCCTGCAGAAACCCACAGGGCAGGGTATTAGAATTCACTTGTCTGGATTATTCCACTCTGCTTCATGATACTACTACAGCCAGGTAGGAAAGTAGCAAATAAATATTCAAAAAGAAAATTTTAAAACCAAAGACAAATTATACTTTAAAATAAATTACATAGCAGAAAAATGGCTTCTGATCTTGTTGCTGTGAAAGTAGGGAGACACTAAATAATTTTCCAAGTTCTTTCTAAATTTCAACAACATCCACTTTTTCAATTTGCCATAGATTAGGTTACTATAGACACACAAAAAACGTAGTCTTCTTTGAAGATTTCAGTTCTGCCTAATGTTCTGCTGACTAAATCCTGTTTAATTCTAAATTAAATGAGAAGCCACAGTAAATCAAGTCCAGTATTCCTGCCTTCTTCCCTACAGATATAATTACATGCCCCTTTAAGAGCTCAGTCTATCCATTGGCAAAATGGGAGATATTTAGGAGAGTGGGAAAGTGGGAGGCTTCTTATACAATCACAGCATGTGGTAGCAAAATCCTAGTGGCTTAGAAGAAAAAGGGAAAATTTACTGGAGGTGGTTATGCAATTCCACCCGTATAAATTCTAAATTATTCATGTGCCTGCTAGGCCTTATAAAACAATCTCTTCAGCCATATCCTTTACTCTGAATTCACTTAGGGTGCTGTTGGACTGGGGCAAAATCTTCAACTGCAGCAGCAGCAGATTTCTTGTGAGAGAAATAATCTCTGATACAGAGAATTTCTTTCTTGGGAAATTAGAAGAAAAAGTAATTCTGCAGTACCAAGTGTTGTAATAAGTGATTTAGGGGTTTATGTTAATGTAGCCACAAAGTTTCTGAGAGCAAAATGCTCAATTTGGGGAAATTAGTGTAGTGGCTAGATTTTTATACTGATTTTCCACCTATTTTCCTCCTTAATTGATTTACTTCTGTTTGGTCTGCAGCACAAATTTGAATGTTCTATGCCCTTGAATAAGGAACTAACATTCAGCAGACAGATCATCATACTCTGAATAATTATGGCAAAACAGAACAAAAAGATATTAAAAAGATATTTACCTAGAATGCTTTCTGAAAGCAATGAAAACTGGGGTGAATAGAAAATTGAGGCTTTCTTACCTAATCTTGAATTTATGTTTTGTGCTGATGCACTCCACAGACATTCAATAGCATGACTTGCTGGCTAGGCACCGCAGCTGCAAGCTCTTTTTGGAAACAGGAGGCCAGGAAAGATGAGCTGTAAAATTATAATGGAACTAAGTTTTTAAAGGAAGAAGAAATAAAAAAATTGCTATTGATTGGTACACTAAATGAAAATTTGTAGCTTTAAATCCTTTCTGTCAGACTAATGCTGTGGAAAAAAAGGAAGAAAAAGTATCCCAGATGGATGTATTTAATGATTTTGTCTGGCTAGCAGATATTTTAATCCATTTGTAAACCTGTAGTGTGGTTTGTGTGTGCGCTTATATGTGCACACAAAAGGAAATATTTCTAAGTGGGTATATTTGAGAATAATGGAAAAGAATAAACTAAGGGACACTTTTAATGTGAAAGGGATAATACCAGCATTCCTTGGATCTCATTTTACCCCAACGTAAACACAAGTTTTATGTGTCTACTCTCAGGAGGGAGAGTATATAAAGCAAGGTTGTAGCACATAGTAAAAAAACCCTAAACCAACAACAAATAACCCACAACAAACAAAACTGCAATATTTTCAAGTGTTACTAACAAAGTTAGGAGCCTGGATTCTATTTCCAAATATGACATAAATGGTGGGGAGAGGTTTCCAATATGACTTATGACTCAGAAATCCCAGTGTATTAACTTTTCTTCTGTTGTAGTGAAAATCTCAGCCTCCTGAAGACCTAAAGTGAGTGTGTTAATGAAAGCCACCAGGAAGAGATTACCCAGGCTCTTATGTTATTTGTCAATTTACTATGGTAAAATTACACACTGTGCCCATCTTTTTTCAAGTATTTCTAAAAATGTAAATTAGATTTGTAACTCTCTTAGGACACCTGAATATTTTATTCTTTTGGATTTGTGAGAAATTCTGCCTCTTTTAGCTTTCATACCTAATATGACTATGGAATATCACATTAGCCACCAGTTATTTCTCAAAATGTAAAGATCCTGCCTAAAAAATCCTGAAATCACATTGAAGGCTTATGGTCTTACATAAACAACAGAATTGCTGACTAATTCCTCATTCAGATTAATAATCTTGGAGTTTACATATCTCCTTAAATGTGAGACTGTGTAAATGGAAAAGTGTCTTTCAATATTTATGATTTTTCCAGAGTGTCAGAGGCTCGCTGTAAGTTGTTGTGATTCACTTCACATTAGAACATCTCTGAGAAAGTTTGTTGGAAAAGCTACTTGATGTTTTGTGTAGTTCTAGAAAAAAAAATCTGTTCTCTGATTTTTTCTAAGTCTTAAGTTATAAAGCTAACATAAATCTTGACATAAAGAAGAAAATTATGGACATTTTCTTGTTTTGTAGGATGTAGCTTAGCCTAATGGGAAACTTGCCTGCAATTTACCTGTATTGACTATTTCTTTCATCTTTTATCTCTGATACACAGATGGATACATATTTGTTGGGAAAAAATCAGCCATCCAGAGTATCATAAAATAGAAGAAGAATCAGATATTATTTTAAATGGATTATACCCTATCTTGAAGTTATTGCTTATTTTGGTGTGTTACAACACAATTAAAATATACAGATGAAACTTTTGAAGGAATTGAAATTAATTTCCTATTGTATTATTTCATTAATCATGAAGAAAGAAAGTTACTTTTCTGTGGGAACTCCGGGTAAATGCTGCATGTGGATAAGTGATGCCATTTTAACAGTTGCTACTTCTCCAAAATGTTTTTGATTTCTCCATGGAGGGTGCTCCCTCCTGTCAGGGGTTTCTTTTTTTCTACCTATGTCTACAAATATAGTACTGTTATGTTTTGAATCATATGCAACTGTTCAGATGACTGCATCTGTATGCTAAGCATAACAAATGTTCAGTACAAAATAAGACCAAAAAAAATCCAATGACTGTATAATTCAATCTTCATTTAGTTAAGAAAATCCTATGAAAGAGGAAGTATTTTTTAATTTTATTCTTGGCATCAAATTTTTACATTATTTTAAGTGTACCAGTCAGAAGGAGGACTTTCATAACATTAAAATTGTACTAAAACCAAACATAAATACAAAACATAATTTTTTTGCCTAAGCAGGCTATAATAAAGACCTCTCTAGAATTCAGAAATCCATCCATAAATGCTGTATCCATTAATATGCCATCATTTAGAAAAACACCTTAAAATTTATTGTTCTTCAAAAATCCAAATTAGATAAGGCCTGGAAGAGAAAATCTATCTGAGTTGAAGAGTTTGGTTGTAAAGCAAACTATTCCATAAAGTCTCTGGAAGAAGAAAAATTATCATCTTCCATTACCTCTCTCTCTGGCCTTGATATAAGTTACCACCTGTTTCAATACCCTTCTTCAGTTGTATGGCATTGTTCAGAGCAACTGTGAATCTTCATATTTTTCAGCCTTGCACTTAAAAGTGACAATAAATAGTTTTGTTTTGGTCAAGCCAATATCTTAAAAGTTACTTCAAAATCAGTTGAAAACCAGCAGAAATGACAAAAAATATTGGTTTATATTTACTCTCTGCAATTCATTCAAATAATCTGTCCTTTAGGAAATCAGATATCTAAGGTAAAAGCTCAGCAATTAGTCCAACATAAAAGCCAAACAATGATTTTCAATTGATCTCTCCTTCATGGTCAGAGAAAAGCCAGAAAAATGTCCAAGACAGATGGAATGGATCACCCTCTGGAGATACTTACCTCTCTTCATCAGTCATGGAGGAGTCCAAGAGACTAAATTAAAGTACCTAAATGTTAGGAAATTGATGTTAGACAAGATGAATAAAAGTCTAAATGCAAACATTGTTAAACTTTTTGTTTAACAAAAACTTTTTCTAACAGCTTTAGGAGGGACCTTTGTCATCCATCCTCTTGTGTCATCTACTACCTCTACAATACTATTTTTAAGTACTATTTTTTAAAGTCTTATTTTTTATAACCTGTTCTATTTCTTTTTTCCTGTCTCTAAGTGCATACTTGATGGATATGGGAAATATGAAAATAAATAATGATGAGATTGTTCATGTTTATTAGTTCTTCCCACTATTTTTCTTATTTGGCTCATTGATTGGTTTATTTACTTTGAATTTTCCTCCAATCTTGCTTTAATTCTGCTCAGATAACAGACTGAAATGACTTAACTACCCTAACTCCATAATTATAAGGTCTAAAATAGTTTTATGCTCTGCTCAAGCAATTTTTCATACTCCTAAGGAAAGACCAGGTTAGAATTCCATACATCAGAATGAGAGCAAGATTTCTGAGGTATCTACACTCTGTATTTTTATTTCCATTGTTTGTGGCTAACCCACTGCACAGCTACAACAAAAAACTGTATCACAGAATGACACACAAGGCTGCTTTGTTAAATCATCCTAAGATGCTTGTATTGCTTCCAACATAGAATTATAACATTTTTGTAAGAGTACCTTCCTACTAATACAAGATCCTTGACTTCAAGGAGATGGGGATAACTTATCTGCTCTGCAGACAATCTGTATGCTTTAGCCCTTCTCATCAACTCTGGAAACAAAACTCTCATCTTGCTTTTAATGAAGCAAGGAAAGGACATTTCCTTTTATTCTCTTAAGTAATCGCCAAGTAATTGTTTTGTAGATACAAGATGCATTTTTGTATCCAAGCAGTAATTGGTGTTAAGAATATGCTTTCAGTAATTTGGGAACTTTGTCATTCTTTAACAGTTTGTCAAAGCATATTTGAAAAAAAAATTGAGGATTATTTCAGAGGAGGCAGCACTAGACAGTTGCATATATGCAGTAAATATATTTTTTTATTCAGCATTGCCAGATGTCTTATGATGATCCTTCACATTGTGAAAATGTATTTTTCTCTTAATTTTAAACTTTTAAGGGGAATGTTTACTTTTGTGGTCATAATACAAAATAATGCCTAAAGAAAAAAAATGTGCTGGAAAATATTCTCCAAAAACCTATTATTAGCAACTGGATTGAGCTATTTTTCCATTATTTTCACTAAAAATGAGGTAACTGATAAATGCACAGAATTTTACTTTAAATAAATTCAAAATTCATGGTGCTTGCCCTTAAACACTGAAGAAAAAGAAAACAGGCCTTAATATTTCCAATATACATATTTAATGCACATTTGCTCAAATTCTAATGTCAAAATAAAACAAATCATAGAACATGTGAAAACACACAGATTTTACTTGAAAGATTAATATTAAATTAAATGTGAAATATGAAAGTTTGAAATATAAAAGTTCTACAATAAATAAATGCTGTAGAAGTATTTATTACAAGAAAAAAAGATGGCCTTCAGACATTGAGCCTGCGCAGCTTTCTTTTCTTCAGTGTTTTCATCTTTCCTACTCCTGTCTTGGGTAAGACGCATAGCACTTTTTAATGAGGTAAATGTCAACACAGCACAGTAAGGGATCAGTCCCAATAACACATCTCTATTTAATAAAATATAGAAACTTCCTTAAAAATTAGTAATACTACAAATTTTATTAAGAAATATTACACTTCAATTATTTTTGTAGTAAAGGATTTTTTTCCTTTTTTTAGAGATAATATTTTGAAGTGCAGTTTTAATTTTAAAGTTATTTAAGTTTTAGCCATTCAGGGATTAATGTTTATAGATATGTATAATTAGACTTTAGGGATAGTCTAGTGTTTAATATTTGTGGTCTAAATGTTTTTTAACTTTAATTAGTCAAAAGGCAACAAAATAATTCCCAGAATTTTCTTTTTCTTCCTTTGTTTCAGGAAAGTCTTGCTTTTATGAAAACTACCACAAAAAACCCCACAACAATAAAACAGTGCCAAATTTAGTCTCAGACAAAATTATAATGGGAATAATAGTGTCCAGAAATAAGGCTATTTTTTTAAAGGGAGCCTGTTCAATATTTGATGAAAGAGGTTATAAAACTTAGTATGCCCAAAATAGCAGAGGTATTTCTGAGGAGACCCCACTCCTCCCTTCCTGCCTGTTCTTGTGCTCTCACAGGGCTTCTGCTCTCATGGCTCTCAGCCTTACTCTCTCTCCACCATTACACATGATGATGAGGATTTAAATTTCAGAGAAAAAAAAATAGCCTATAATCATAAATAAATAAATAAAATGACTGTGTTAATTTTCCAAGAATTACAGAAACTAACATTTCTAGGCAGCTGCAGAAGCTTTTTTCAAAGTAACTACACCTTTTTGGAAGAACTATTGTTCCAAATTATCACTACCAAGGTCTGTTTGTGGTCTCTTCTGCTCCTACATAGACATTTGGATCTTCAAACACATCTCCCAGCTTTAGTGTCTTTTCATATATTTTTGTGTTGTTTTTATTTTTGGTTTTCCTCTTTACAGGCACTTCTTTTAATATGATTTTTCTTAATTTGCACTTATCTGGGAAATGGAAATGTTACTATTAAGCACATATAATAATACTCTATATTTATATTTTTTTTTTTTTCAGTTAGACTGCTTATCAGTTTAGTGCATGATCATGATTCTGTAAATGGATTGTGCCATTCTGCAGTGTTTCATAAAATAACTACTGATTAATCATTGCTTTCAAGAGAAGAAATAAATGCTTTTCCTGATAAGTCATCTAATAAAATTATCTGCTGAAGTGTTTCTGTTCATTTTGTAGTTAATCAATTCATTCTTAGTAGGTTATTCAGAGGTGAGAGCATTAGGAACATCAAGATGTCATCATCAGGCTTCAGGTATGTGCTATCCATGGAATGGTAAATTTACAGTTTCATACTTCCTTTCGAGACAGTTTCCAATCAAAATTCTCTACTGTTTTTACTTTGTTAATGTTTCAGCCTTATTAGCATATTTTCATTTATTTATTATGCAGTAAGAGGCATTTTTCTCCATGTAAAATAAATATGAGATATGAAATACAAAATTTCAGGGATTAAATTCATATCACTATTTAAAGAACAGAGGTATTCCCATCCATAATGTTCTTTTTACAAAATTTTATAGAGCACTTCACCTCAGAAACAAGCAATGCATGTCACTGATTTAGAAATGTTAAAATTATCTTTTCAAATTTATAGTTCAGAAATGCTGTAAGATTTTAAAACCAGTTGTATCCTTGGGTATCATAGTTGTTTGCATCAGTGTTAGATTAGAATGAAGCTGGGAAGTTAGATCAACTGTTTTTCTGAGAAATGTTTTTGTATAGCAAATTCCTACAGCAATGTAGAGCTGTTGGGGTAGCATTCCAGTACATAATTTCCAGCACCATTAGTGAAGAAGCAGGCCCCAGGTAGAAAAGGTTATTGCCTTACTGCTACATCCTCAAAAGGTAACAAATAAGTAATTTTGTTTTCCTCATGATCTTTGCTGTGTATCAAACAAAGTCATGGAATACCCAACATTTTTTCAAGTTTTGAAAATTATGACTTAATGTCATTCCTGAGAATTAGAATGCCATCAAATTAACAGATTTGTGCTTTGAATCTCAATGTCTGCAACTGATACCTGCATGCACACATGCAAGTCATTTTCTTGCTTCAAGGTAAGACTAGATTTAATTAACTCTACACTGAAGTACATGAAATATTCTCTGAGGTGTGGTGAAATATAAAGCAGGAAAAAAAGACTAGATGTGAAAATTTTTTTCAGAACATCTTACTTTGGGGTACAAACACATATAGGTAAAGTATTCAGTTTTTGTAACTGTTCAATGAGCTTCTCACTATAACAACCAGAAAAAATTGTTTGAATATCATACAGCATAGGAACTGAAATTCAGTTGCACCTGAAAGAAGGCATTGTCACGGGTGGAGTGAAAGCTTCAGACAAAGATTATTAGAGAAGCTCTCCTGTTGGCTCATGAGGTACAAAAGGACCCCATTGCTTTCTGCACTCCTCCTCTGAGAGGAGCCTTGGCACAGCTAGATCCAGTGATTGCACCTTTATACAACTTTGTCCTGCATGATTAAGGATGGAAAACCAGATATATTTATACAAAAATGAATATTTGTATAAAAATGGAAAATAAAATGTATTACGATAAATTATTAGACAAAAAAAGATTTTAATCAGAAACTTTTACTACACAGTAGAGAAACTGAGCCAACTAATATAATATCATGTACTTTATCGAAGCAATTATATTAAAGGCAGCAACAAAACCCCACAGTAGTTAGGAAGAGATTGATGTTACTCACTCATACCAATGACCATGGGCAAATCTCTTTGCACTCAGCCTCGAAGAGGAACTTGAGGGGTGTCCCCATGCAAGGGAGGAATTTACACACACACACACACACACACACACACCCCAAGAAGGGATATGTTAGAAGAACCTGCAATTTGAAAGTGGAACTGAACCTTCATACTATGAAATGACTGACTGTCAGATACATGTCTCCAGATCAGCTGTGTCAGCTCAGCATTTTTAGATAAGGATATTTTACTATATCTGACACACCTTCACCTCACAATCAGAATTATTAACTTTGGGGCTGATGAGTCAGCATGGTTTTAGCATAATTTAACACCAAAAGCAGCATGATACCACACCTCAGGTCACCCCTGAGTGTTTTACAAACAGGGCATTATTTGAGTTGTTTTACTTCATTACAGGCAGAGCATTTTTCTACAGGCATAAAATATGGACTCATAAGATGAAATGCTTAAATTAATTTCTTCACAATGTAAGCATTTATAAAATATTTAACATATACTGAACATTCATTTTTATAATGTTAAGGCAAAATATTTAAACATTAAACTGAGCTCTCTTTTTATCATTTTATCCTGATTCTTGCTCTATTCCACTGATTAATACAACCACAAGAAAAATAAAATAAAATAGATTCACATGGGGTATCTAAGATATAAATTAGTGATATCTTCTGCCATGGGTCAAATTAATCACTTTCATTTCTTCCTTAGATATTGTGTAGAGGAACAACACTGTTTTGTTGTTGCAGTGTGAATATATCATAAAAGTGTCTATAAAATCCACAGTGAGTTAGAAGTTACTACTAAATATAAATTGATATACAGTAGAGTAGTTGATTTATAGCTGTTCTCATGCACTGTAGCTGCCAGTAATTTGGCTGTATTTTTTTCAGGACATTTTAAACACTATATAGAAAAATATCTTTTTTTGTAGTGCCTATGTATTGTTTGTTTGTTTGAAGATAAAACACATTTCATTGTATGTTTCATTCTCTTTTTTCTTTTTCAAAATGAAGTTTAAGATCTCTTTAGTATTCCTTCACATAAGGGTCATATACTGCAGCAGAATACTTCATCATCCAAGGCTACTACATGTTTAACACAACATCTTCACAGTCCTCTGTGAAGAAAGTGTTTACATCCAAAGCTGACATGAACTAATTATCACAGTTTTAGATGCAAAGAGAAAATCTAGGATAATGACTTTTAAAAGCCCATATTTCCATGGCAAACATCATAGGTTAATTTAAAACCCATTGACATAGGTAGGTGAACTTGTACAGTTCCTTGTTCTTGAATGTTAAACAAAAGCCAAGGCCCGGAAAAATGTGAATTTACTGATGATGATGGGAAAAAATAAAAAGTTTCAACTACTTTTAAAACTATCAAAAGTGTAATCAGACAACTACAGACATCTGTTTCCAGTAATGCTGAATAAGAAACATAATAATTTTCTTTTATTATTTTGGTAGCAATTTTGTCCCCTTGAGAAAGCACAGGCAAAGAAGAAACAAGAAGCAGGGGACAGAAGGTAAAATGATGCAGTAAATCTACCTTGCTGTTTTCCCTTGCTGCTTGATGCACAGTATTTTCTGAACTAGTCAGAATAAATAAGTTTGTGGGAAACATGAAGGATTGTGAGAATAATCAGGAACAAACAGTAGTTTGCTCTCAATTTCTGCCCATCTAAGTTCTAGTAAAGAAATTTCAGAAGCAGAAACATTTTACATTAATTTTCATGTATTTCTAAATATTCCTGTTATATTTTCTCTGAGTTCTTTCAATTAAAAATAATCTTGATTTGCTACGAAAATAATGACTAAGAGCTGAAAAATGGAACCCATTTGAGAAGAGTGTTTTTGGAAGTTCTTCATGTTTTCAGTGTATAGCTGAAAAGGGATAGTTGGTACCTAAAATAGAAATATAATACTGAACTACAGAATTAAGGAAAGCAATTTGAAGGATCTTTTATGCAGAATTAATTTATAAGCTTCTTTAAATACAAGATATGTCACATGGCTTTTATAACAAAAGGGTTTAGTAAACTATCTGTAACAAAAAAAGATTGATAATTTTGGCCTTGGAGTGAGCAACTATATAATATTTTGTTGATAAATTACAATATTGCAGTAGTCATTGAGCTTTGCATATAAGCAGAAATGGTTTCACTTTTGCTAAAGTGAATGGAAAATATTTGAGTGGAGATCTTGCAGATCATTTCCACTGAGTGCTTAGAGGTCACCTTCAGAGTTATTTTTCAATAGCCTTAAGCCATAATTAAATAAACCAGTCTTTGTTTGTCACGGTTCCCTTCAATTCCTCTTTTGTTTTTTTAAGAAGGGGAAGCACCTGAGATCACACAGAGGCCTTTATCGGCTGTGATCAAGGCCATATGTTAAGCTGCACAAATCCGTTCCAGCTTTTAGCGTTTGGTTTCTTGGCATATCCCCAAGGAAAGAGTGTAGCAGCTTTGGAGTTGCCTGCAAAATTGTCCCATGATTTCTCTGTGAGGTATGAATGCACTGTTTTCTTGCCTCTCTGAAAACAAGTTTGTTTTAATTCACCTGATCCTCATGAAAATGTAAGCATCTACAGTTGCATTCATTTTATAGAACTTAGAGCGGTTTCTTTATTGTCCCAAATAAAAGGACAACAGTTTCTTTATTTGATGTAATGAGTGGAGGTCAGTGAGAGAGTGGTTACATTATTTCATATCAAAATTTTCATTGCATAGAGTTTTCTTTTCCCATGCTTGTAAGAAATTTAGCTTCTTCTAAGTCCATGGTTTTAAAACTTGCAGACATAATTTTCCTTTTCAATGGTGTTGAAGTAGTTACTTCCATTTACTACAAATTATTACAAGAAATGTAGCAAATTAAAATTTACAACAGATGATTAAAAGAAACTTTTAAAAACAGAGAAAGTAGTTAGCAAAAGGATTAAGAGAGAATGAACATATATATTGTTAATATATGAACAAACTGCAGATAAAAAACCCATGATAAAAATGCCCTTCTATACATATATTTGCTTCTTACAATGTTTGGTTTCACATTTCATCTATTGGAATCAATATGCCATATTTTAACAAAATTTTTACAGGAAGATATGGCAATAATTCCATCAGAAAGATTATCTCATCTTCTTCAGACAGTATCAGTATGTAATACAGAATTTTTCTTTAAACACTAATTTTTCTTTTTGTCATATTAATTCTTACTGTATCATTCCTTTAAAAAAAATTGCTTGATCTACAGTGATCAGTCTTCATTTTACAGATGATCAAGGAAAAAGGAATGAGAACAAGTTACTATCATGTAACCCATTACAGAATAATTAAAATGAGAAAAAATAGTCGTTACAATGAAGAATTGATCTTGACTCTCCCCTAAAGTTCAGGAAATTGTGAAAGATATTTTACTCCTGTCATGCTTCTAAAAAAATTATAAATAATTATGAATTCAGGAATGATATTTGTTTCTTTGATTATGCCTTAATTCTTTCAGGCCTAAAGTTAAAGTGAAAATATTGTAATATAAAAAGATATATGATTCCTTTAGCATTTTGGAAAATCAGCAGTTGGTAAATGGAAGCAATTTTTTCAGTAAATATTATTTCTTTTAGGTTGCACAGAGTGATCAACTTCGTGTGCTCTCCTTGCAAAGAAAGCCGGCATCAGCTGCCAGCTGATTGCAGTTTTCAAGGAGAGCACAGGTAACAAACACATTCCGTGTAGGCAAGTGCAATGTGGTCTCTCTGTGCTCCACTGGTCAGTGGCACAAGGGTGCACAACAAAACCAAGAAAAAACGAGATTCTGCTCAGCCATCTGACTGGAAAAAAGGTTCAACCAGAGCAAAACCTGCAGGGTGCACTTAGTGTATTCATCTGTCCGTATCTTCCTTCTGTATAGACTCTTCTCTCCAAAGATTTGATTTCCTGAGAAATCAAATACACAATATCTACAGAATGAAAAATGTAAAACATTTACTGGGCTTTTATTAAAATATTTAAACTAAATATATTCATTTCTGAGCTAATGAAGACAGTCAGTGAACACAGAGTAACTGGATGGGAAACGTGGTAGTTGCTGTTACTGAGCTTTGAAATTTTCCCTACATGGAATTATTTTGAACTGAATTTTAGATGCCCTTGCAGACAATCTAATGACTTTAATTTATGTCATATATTGTATATTTAATGTAAAAATACTTTTAAATATATCACCCAAGTTCAGAAATCAAATTTAGAATATTAAAACTCTTTTAGATAAGTCAAGAACATGATCTCAATCTCTCTAATTTCTATTTT
The DNA here is from genome assembly GCA_024865655.1 of Emberiza elegans. Classification (NCBI taxonomy): domain Eukaryota; kingdom Metazoa; phylum Chordata; class Aves; order Passeriformes; family Fringillidae; genus Emberiza; species Emberiza elegans. Next base: position 33,748,371 of record JALJVW010000910.1, on the reverse strand, counting down.
AGACATGAGGACTTCAATTTTCTTTTTTAAAAAGTCTTTACAAAGGAAGACTATTAAGTCTTTCAGCCTGGAATCACCACACATTTATGGAAGAACCATGTACTTAGTGTGCGGATGAAATTTTTTGTGTGAATATTGTATTCTTTTTCCATGTTGCTCAATCTTAGGCAAAGCCTTTGGTAAGTGATAGTTTACTCCTTTGTTTACAAAGAATCATCAATTGTTCCTCATGATTGACATAGTAGAGAAAGAATTTGCATACCAAATGGTAAATTCACTTTAAAATGCCACCAAGGTTTTGCATAAAATGCCACTTTGAATTAGCTGAGACTAAGATAAAAATATAACATTTTATTCCAAATTAAAGAACTAGGATAATGCCAAAATATGGATATGTATTGAGAAGCAAGAAATGGGAAACATGTCTCAAGACTGCAATGTAAACTTTTCTTGCTAATCTGTGCATCCAGTGGATTCATAGGATGTATTTCTGCTATGGTCTTTTGTGATTGCTACTATAACTTATGTTTACAAATGAAAAGTTATTTTGAACTGAAAAATGGAATTTAAAATAACAAAATTATTTTTAATCTATGTATCCTGCAAAAAGAAGATATTTTGGAATTGATATTTTTGCAAGAACACTGCAGTAATAACAAAATAATTCAAAGTAGTTTTGTTGATTTCTTTACGCAAGCTTGTTAAGTTATATCTCAAAACACAAGGAAAATGGTATTGTGTAATTATCTGTCAAGTAATGGTTTAGAAACTACGTTTCCAAAGAGGGAAGAATTGTAACAGTAAGTAAAATTTAACCACTATAAATTTCTCCTGAGTATGCATTTGTGAGTCTATAGTGGGATGAATTAAAAGATTTGACTGTCTGTGGAGAGTTTTTTTCCAAAGCATTCAGAGAGGAAACTTACAACATGCACACAAAAAAAACCCCAACTCTGAACATCTTTTCTGCTAACTTTGAATTATTAATCCCATTTAATCTTATATTTCCACACACAACTCCAGATTTGAAGCAACACATTCTGAATTTAATTTTCAGTCAAGAAAAAATAAGCATTTTGCACAACATCCATTGTAACATGAGGCTGCTCACGCTCTAGAAGTTTCTGGTTCTCTTTACTAAATATAAAGGGTGACCAGAGAAGTAGCTGTCTCAGGTATGTAGATCAATCATCTGAATTTATTATTTACAATTTATTTGTGTAAATCCTAAAGAGTTAATCCTTAAGGACCAAAAATGTTCATAGATAAGTGAGTAGAGCCTTCACAGAGAGATCATTAGGTATGTGTTGCTTTTCTGATGTGATCTTATCCAGTTTTCATGAGATCCAACATCCATTTTATCACTGGCATAAGAATCATACACCTGCTAGTGTAAAACTAGCACCTGCTAGTGTAAAACTAGCAAAAGCTCTTTACACATATTCTTTTTACAAAAAACCCCCCAGAAATTATGTCTATTAAACAGTATGATTTGGGTAAAGAACTTCTACAATATTTTTTCTTGCCTGTTATAAAAATAATTTCAGCATAAATTGAAATGCTAATGACGCAGATGATTTGGAGAATAATGGCATACACTACAATGCTTAAAATGTAGAGAGTATTAATGAAAATCATTCTAATTAGAAAGCACTGGTATTCAATCTGGTATTCAAGAGATATGGCTAGGCAGTCTAAGTGCAATCAAGGCTCCCACTAGAGTCTACTTTTGCTAAGCTCTGGCATTAGTTAAACACATGTCAGTGGCATGGGAAGATGTACTGCTTTTATATTGATTTCATTAAAAAGAAAAAAAAAAGTAGAAAAGGTAGAAAATGGAAATTAATGTTATTCTTCAGTAAATTTAAAACACTACAAGAATATAGAATACAGATCAGTTAAGTAGCCTTTACAAAAGAAGAAAATTTAGTGTTTTTATAAACAGCATTATACTCTGCCAGCATTTTTTATATATTTGGTGCTTTGAGTTTCAAGAGGTTCATTTTACTGTTTGAAAGGAGCTGGTCAACAATTCACATTCTTAATCTAGAATTCATAATGTACTTCAGGTTGATGCAATCAATGAGAAGAGCAGTTCTTTCAGCTTTGTCTGCTACACTGCATAATTCATAGAGTAATTCACCTTCTGTGTAAGAAAAAACAACAAAAAGCTAGTAGTAGAGCAGTAGGTAGTCTGTAGATCTGATCTTTACAAAAGATTAGTGCTGGAAAAAATTAAGCAGTGTTGTAAATAAAAAATATGTAAATACGCAAATATTGTAAAATATATGCCAAAGTAACATTTAGCTTCTATGGGAGAAAACATGCCTCTCAATGAGTAGTATTGATGTACTCATGCCTGGTTTGAAGGTAGATAATACACTAACTGACACAAAATATAGAATGGATAGCATCATCAGACTGATGAATTTATGTCCTAGAGAGCTTGCTGACATCCACAAAATAAAATACCATACTCAGGCAGATACTGAACCTTATTTATGTATGTTTTGTTCTTCTCTCCAGCTCCTTCAAAATCTGCACAAAAAGGACCTTGTGGAGAAAAAACCAAATCAACCAACCAATCAAAACAAGTCTAAACAAAAATCCACCTGAAATTTATCCAGCACCCCAAATAGCCCTTAAATAAAAATCTATTGTGAGAGTACAGGTTTGAAGGCTGATAAGACTGTTTGAAGGCTTGACCAAGGAAGTCAAGCGTTTCATAAATTCTGGGAAAGGAAAGGTATTCTGCTGGTACTTTTGTTTTGTCTTTGTTAGACTATTCACTTAATCCCTTTCAAGTGTAATTCAGAACCTGCCTTGGTGTTTTGAGTGCACATAATTAGTTTTGTTGCATGACCATTTCCCTAGATGTATTCACTTTGTTTAACGCTAATGAAACTTTTATTAAAGTTGATATGCCTGAAATCATGCAAACAGTTTATCATTACCATTTTGCAGTCTTATTAAATTCACATGTTCACACCTTCACTGCATGGTTGAAGTGCTACATCTTTGATAAGAATGTGGAAAAAACCTTTCATAATCAAAGCAGGTTATAGAAGTATAATTGAATGAAAAGGTGAGAACCTCACCCCCCTCTTCCCCCCCAAATCAAAACCAATCACAACATGGCAAATCAGATGAGTTTGATATCCATCCTCAGCAAAGATTGCTTCCTTTGCATGATATTGACTTAAGCAGCTAATGTGTGATTTTAAATTGCTCCTTAGTTCTCCTAAGACTTCAATCGCAGATGAGCATCATCTTCCTCAAGCAAGTGTACAATTACTTGCAACTTCTAGGACATTGAAAAAGGAATCAATAATATTTGCCTCTTTAGACAGCAGTTTTGGAAATTACAGAAGTGTTGCATTATCCTTTGCTCAAGCTGGCACACTGTACAAAACCACATGGAGAGAAGGAAAAAGAGAAAAGGAGGTTAGTGAAAGAAATCACAGACCAGGGTTCTCTAAAACTGAGTATCAAGGTTCTGGAATAAATGGACTCCCAGAAAGGTGTCTGGAAAAACAGACAACTTTTATTGACTTACAGATTAAATGTGATTGTAAATTATCCATGTATTCAGCAGGCAAATAATGGTTTGATTTACTTCAAAATAATATCTTGAATGGATTACATAGACAGAAAAAATTATTAAAATAAAAAAAATATAATAAAACAGTATTCATAGATAAAAGTCACCTATTTGCAAACTCTTTCAGTGCATTTAATTTGTATTCAAAATAAATATACTAGCTGAAATATTTTGACTGTATTGTACTATTGTTATGGGTACCATTACTGATTTAAAGCTGGGTTCATAAAGCTATGGAAGTACAGATTCTTTAAGATGATAAGACAAAAGTTCCACTAAATATGCTTTTGCATTTGCTCTGGTCTAATTTTGATTCTTTGCTCCTGTGAAAGACTGATCCAGAACAGTGTTTCAGATAGAAAAATGCTGTTGTTATATCCAGTAACATGCCACACAAGAAAATCCAATTGTTTACAAGTACATTTTCAAGTCATTGTGATACAGAGTACAATTTGATGTCATTTACCAAAAGCCATAGGCCAGTATGTTGTTTCTGACAATTAATTTATGATGAGAGATTTTGCCAAGAAACTACCTAGGAAAGAACATAAGAGTGAATTAGTATGCAGTGTAATAACAAAGGAGAAGTAATGTAAGGCTTCTTGTCACACAGGACCAGAATCTACCACCCAATAGAAAAGATTCACTGAGGTAATGGACACAAAATACCAAGCATAAGATTTGTTCTTGTCAGCTCAGCTATCAAAACTGACAAAAATATGTTATGTAAAATGCTCTGCAAATGAAAGACACAAAAGATAATAGAAAAAGGAAAAAAAAATGAAAAAAAAGGGAACCATTTTCATGTGAGTGAAATAGGTGAAAGGAGTCTTGGTGTCTAAATAATGTCCAGAATACTTCATAATAAAAGATATAAAATGTGTTCTGAACAACCGAAGAGCTATTGGCTCCTCTCTTCACAGTGTATTCTCTTTAGGGACTGCCAGAAGGATTTTTAGGTAAATATTCTGCTTTTCTGAGAGAGTTTGCACAAATCAAGTCCTTGGTTTTTTTTCACCAGATGGTTTAGGACATATAGGATGAAGGACCTATGTCAGCAGAGTAGAGGTCTGATCTCAATTGATGCCTGTTTCAGACTAAATATTCCTGCTTTCTTTTATTGTCTGATGCCTATTACCTATTGTCTATAAATTATTATCTGCTTGCTATCTTTTTTGATTTATTAGTTTGCTATTATGAAGTACACAAATAAAACAGCCTAGAATTCAACCTTGGGTTTTTTCCAAAGAAATGTTTAAGACATTCTGGATAAATCTAGGAAACAACCACATATAAACTGTTAGAGCTGCATTCACTTTCATGTAACAGTAACATGATATGAGAAGTTCATGACTCTGTAGGTATATTTTCATTTAATCCTGATATTTAATTGGCCTATTCAGACAGAGGAACATGGAGAAGTTGCATGTGATATTTGCTAATTGTAATGAGTTGAATTTTGCCTTCATTTCACAGACTGGAGACACCTTTTTCTTTGCTAAATCTGTTTCTGTGGAAAAGTTATGATACCTGACACTTGTTTTGAGAATAGATATTACAGGGACAACTGAGGCAAGATTGATGTCTCACCAGAGCTGGCCAAGAAAATATGGGACCCTACACTTATTGTACCATTCTATACATCAAACTGGATTCCATGGTGTGATCGCTGTTTCTTGGGGGAAGAGAAATATTAAAATGCTAATAAAAGAACACAAATGGGAATATTGTGACAGTATTTTGTTTTGAACAGTTATTTGTTAAAAAAATTTAATTATTTTTAAGGCTAGTTCATTACCAGTAAGCTGCATTATTTTACCTCTTTTTTTTGATAGCATAGCATTCAGAATTGATACTGCAAGAAGAATTGCATATACCACATTACTGAAGGAAAGATTTAATTAGGAAGTTACATTGAATTAAAAAACAAAGCTCCAGTTTTTATTTGTCTCCTTTTTCAGGACTTAGATGTGTTACACAATTTTTTGTTTATGTTTTTTCTCATAGTATAAATTTATAATTAGCCAAAGGGTTATTTAAGAAGTATCTTACGCTTATGCAAAAATTACATCTTGATTTGTAAAAATGAAATCCTGTTGAATGTTGCCTTTGAATGTTGAATTCCTGTCTGTTGCCTTTTTGAACAGCACAAATGGCACTTCTAAACCAGTGTTTATCATGGAAAAGAGAAGAAAATATCCACCTTTTTTCCTTACAAGGAAGTACACATGACACTTGTAATATGCAACACACAGAACTACAGAATAACTGCAATAACACCATTCAAATGAGCTTTGGGCCTTTGCCTCCTTTCTGGAAGCACATTCATATGTGTTCCAGCAGGTGAATCTTCCTTTTTAAAGAAGAAACCCAAACAAACTGGACTCACTGATTGCACTTGAATATAAAGAACTTAAAATTATTTTATGACTATCAGAACCTTGGTATACTTAAACCTATTTGTTTTGAAAATTTTCACATGATTGTTAAGATGGATGTTACCAAGATTCCTGGATTTCTGAGGGACTGTATATATGTTAAGCTCCTGATCTGAAGCTCGCTGAAGAGTTCATCTGAGAGTGAATCATGATAATAAACATAGTTACATTTGCTGGAGTGTTTTCTCCTCATTGTTTTAGTCCCTTCTTTTTACTGCCTGATTTTTCCTGTCAGGCTATGATGGCAGAGTGCGTCCTCAATTTACTTTTTCATCTGCAAAGGCTTCCATTAACCTAACCAACTCTCCTTAATGCTGTGACATTCCCTATCTGTTTGCCCTTCACTGTACCCTGAGCCCGTTCTTAGCCCTCATGTGGACCAATCATGTTTCCTTTATATTGGATGACTTGTGGATCTGAAAATGCAGTCCTGTATCTCCCTCTGGTCTTCCAGGGAAGCCTCCTTTTATATCTGTTTTTTCTACTTGTTAGAGACATCAGAAAGGAAAAATGGAAATCTCAGGCAGATCACAAGTCAGAGCAAGTCTTAACTCTGACAAACTCCTGTTTGTTCTTATTGTCTATGGTCATAAAAAAATTCCCTTTCAGAGACCATCTTCACTATGTCACAGCCTCCTTTCAGGTAGTGGTAGGGAGTGATAATGCCTCCCCTGAGCCTCCTCTTCTCCAGGCTAGGCAACCTCAACTGCAGCCTCCCTCAGCTGCTCTTGGCAAGATTTGCGCTCCAGCCCCTCTGTCAGCTCTGTTGCCTTTCTCTGGGCTCACTCCAGCACCTCCACGTCCTTGCAGTGAAAGGGCAGAACTGGACACAGCACTGGGGGTGTGACCTCACCAGTGCTGAGGGCAGGGGGGACAATCCCTGCTCTGCCTCTGCTGGCCACGCTAGTTCTGATAAAAGCAAGGATGCAATTGTACTCCTGGGCGCTCTGCTGGCTCCGACAGATATCAATATAAAATTATTAAAAAGCAGACCAAGAAAAATTTTGAAAAACACCTTGCTAAATACATTAAAATTGTTAGTTAAACAGGAAGACTGTCAAAAATTCTATAATGTCAACAGATGAGAAAGTTGGAATAGGAATGTTCAAAATAGATGAAAAAGATAAGAATAGGAAAAATAAAAGTATTATTTGCATTAGAGTCCACTGCATAGGAGCTATGGGAGGTTTGTCCTGGAAATTTTCTTTTAATGAGGAAAATTAAAGAAATTGTTGCAGACTAACATATCGTTAGAAAAACTTTTAGATGAACCATAGGAAATTGTCAAGTATTCATCCACTGCCCAGAAGACTAAAAAAAAAAAGTCAAGTTACTAATGTCATAGCTTATCACCTAATCTGATTAATTTCAGTAGAACAAAATGCGTTGAATATAATATTTCTTTTTCCAGGACTGGAAAAACATTGACCAGTCTTCTATATTAAGGAAATTAGTACAAAGCATAATAAAAAATAAAATAAGCTGAAAGATGAATAAATCTGATAAAAAATACTTTACAACAATGAAGATTCAAGATGGTCATTTAAAAAGAGCTTTTATTTTGCCTCAAATTTCCCAAATGTTTTTGAAGGACATAATGATATTGCAAACATAAATGATGCCAATATTGTGGAACCATATACAAATGTTTAGTTTAGGATAAAATGAAAAGTATTTTCAGACTGTAGGATTTGGTCTTCATTGACTGTAATGGTTAATGTCACAGTTATCTCATATATTTCTGTGAATTTCTCTTTCTTAATCTATGAATTATACCCTTCAAATTTTATTTAATGTTAGTCATACTATAAAATGGGAAGTAAAACTTCTTGGATAATTGCTGTGAGTAGATTTTAAAAGAAAACATAAATCTAGGACAATATTTGTCATTGTACAATTACAGGAAATAAATTCCACCCTTCTATGATATTTATAGTGTTCAATATATTTATAAATAATGTGGAGAGGGTATAATTAGTGTAGCTGTGAATAACAATGGCACAAAAACATCCAGATGTCTAAAGATAAAGACTGACCATAAAGAGTTGGTACGAAGATTTATTTGTAACTGAGCTCACAATATTGTAAGAGTGGGAAATAAAGTCATAGTTGAAATGTGAGTAGTGTGCATGGGGGAAAAAATCAAGTAAGACACAAAGCAATCCTAAATATGTCACTTTGTGATGTAATCTAAATAGAACTACTACAGTTAAGATGGGTTTTCTTTGACTAATTTTTGATTTTTTAATGAAAAACTGAATAACGTTCTGTGGAAAACTTTGAGATAAGATCAGGAATTATTAACAGTAAAATAGGCTATAAAGCAGAAAACATGACACTGTGTAAATCCCTAGACTATCTGCATCTTAAATGCTTTGCACAGTTCTGCTGCTTCCAACTGAAATATTTGTCAGAAATAGAAAAAGGCATGTGAAAAGTGATAAAAGCCTTATCACTGCTGTGGATTAATTTATGTATTAGAGAAATTAATTAACATTCTTTACTTTTAAAAAAGGATGAATCATAGAATCAAATGGTAATGGCACAAAAATCACAGTTAACAAGGAGAATTGAATATATGATGATTATTCACAATTTCTTAACTGTGATTAAGAATTCATCAAAGGAAACTATTTGGTGCAGACTAATATAAAAGTAGGTATGCATGGAACTCTTTTCCTTGAGATGTTGATGAATGCCAAAAGCACAAATGGACTCAGAAGGGAATTATTCATAATAGTAAAACAGAATTCCACTGAAGGCTACACTCCAAGATAAATGTAACACTTTGAATCATGGGTGGCTAGAATCTAAGTTGTTACTGCAAGCTTATCTGTTAAGCTCTCTTGCCAAATGTTCAATATTGGTCACAATCAGGGCCAGAGTATTTGACTGAGTGAATCTACCATTACCATGCTTCTTATTTCTTTATCCATTTCTTGAAAGAGCATGGTAATCTTAGTAGTGCTGAATTCAATCACCATGTTTTGAAAATCTTAAGGCAATATTCCATGATCTGAATTTAAAGAATCTTTAGTGCTAACAAAGGATGATTCCTCCAGAATGAAGCTAATTACTTCTACTTTCAGTTGTCTGGAGTTCCTTTATTCAGAAATTGTCTACTGTTTTAAATTGCACTCTGACAAGCTGTCTTGGCTGCTGTTGAGTTGAAAGAAAAGATTACTCTTCTCAACACACTGACAGCTGTTCAACCATGCCTTGCTGACAGAGGTTATTATTCTTGTAGGTATGCCAAAATGAAGAGATTTTTTTACCCTAAGATCTCAAAGTTTAAATCAGCTCAAAACACTTTGGCACAACCAAAAGAGTCAGCATACACATATTTATGTCAGAGATCTGGAATATCAAGAATATAGGAGATACACACCCAGTATAGTTTTTGTCTCTTTTCAAGCTGTAAGAAAATATCCTTATTCTGGACCATTTTGAGGAAAGAAGGAAGGGAGGAAACATTGTGACACAAAATAAATAAAATGTTGTGACACAACAGCTAAATTGTTGGATGAATTTCTCTCTGTAGTTGCCTTATTGAGGGCTTGCACTATATTTCATGAAACCTCCATTAAATAGAGGTGGTGTGTGATGGTGTTCACAGGGGTTTTCAGGTGAGGGAAGAGATGAGAATGTTGACTCCACGTTCAGAAGGCTTGATTTATTATTTTATGATGTATATTACATTATAACTATACTAAAAGAATAGAAGGAAAAGTTTCATCTCAGAAGGCCAGCTAAGCAAAGAATAGAAAGGAATGAAAATAAAGGTTTGTGTCTCGGACAGAGAGTCCAAGCTAACTGGGCTGGGATTGGCCATTAATTGTAAACATCCAAGATGGGTCAATCACAGATGCACCTGTTGCATTCCACAGCAGCAGATAACCATTGTTTACATTTTGTTCCTGGAGCCTCTCAGCTTCTCAGGAAGAAAAATCTTAAGGAAAGATTTTTAATGAAAGGATGTCTGCGACAGTGGTGGGAAAAAAATTAAATGTAATCTGTAATATAGGTACACACAGTTTCCAACAGCCCCTTCTAAACCAGCATAGCTAGGTGTCATGGTTTAGGAATGGTATTCCCGAGCTCAGTGCCCCCACCAAGGCTCTCCCAAAACACATGCAGCTCTGTCTTGCTTCCCCTTCCCCACCACTGGCAGAATGGACCTCAGAATTGGAGGCACAGAAAGTGAATATTATGGGCTGAGATAAGAAAATTGTACTGCAAAGAGCAGTGAGATAAGAAAAGGAGCAGCATCAGCAACAATATAAATAAGGGAAGTATACAAAAAGGGAGTGCTTCACATTCAGAAGTGCTCACCCCAGAGCCCACGACAATGAACAAATACCAGATGGGTCTCCCCACTGTGTTTTCAAGACAAAAATGAACCCCTTCCTTATGGAGAGTCCCTTTTCCCTGCCCCAGAGATGATATGGGGTGGTATAGAACATCAGGGTCCCAGCCATTTCACCTTCCTGGCTACTGCAACAATTAACCATGTCCTGGCCAGAACAAGGACATGATGTCACTACAGTATCAGTGCAGATCAGACCTTATTAAAAGGGCATGATGAAAACACGATTAAAAAAAAGCCCAAACATTCAGGGCATGATTAAGAAATAAAATGAATGGAAAAGAGATGATTGCACATGGGGCTGTATTTTTAAACCTGCTTAAGCAAGACAGGGAGGGTAAAGTGAAATGAAAATATATATAATGAATTAAGCAATGCATTTCCTCACAGTAAAGAGGAATCTGTGTCACTCACTGCCATAGAATAAAATTATTTTTGAAGCCAAATAAAGCAATAAAATATAATTAATATAATAAAATAGAAATACTTTTTACTAATGAAAGATAACTTTAATTTTGTAAGGAGGTCAAATATTTTTTCATCTTAATGTAAAGGACAGTCAATTAAACAGTCCTCCTTTGGGAAACTGATTATTCAACATATGAGGATTTGTGAACATGTAATATAAGTTTTATTCATTATCCTTATGATTTATGTCCTCTTACTCTCTTTTACTAAAATTCTTTTCCTTATGGAGAAAGGAAGACTAAAAGAGAAAGAGACACTAATCAAAGCTTCATGAAATTGCCTGGGGGAGACAGACAGAAAAAGAGGGAAGGGAGATCTAAGGATTGTATCTTTGTAGATGGAGATACCACATGCAGGTAAAGACCACGCACATATAATTCTAAAGTACACATGACAATAATGGTCATTACTAGTTCACCTCATGTGAAGAGGTTGAAGAAGTTAATTGCCCACAAACGATTCACAAGGTCAAGTATTTCTGGCAGGTGTCTTAGTGATCTGTTCAAAGTGTTGATCAGAGAAACAGTGTGGTTCTTTTTACTGTGAGCAAATCAAAACAATTTGAATAGGCATTTAGCAATATTTGATGAGAACATCTCAGAATGAAAGACAATGCCATACTAAAATAATTTTAACTGGCTGATTATTGTCTGTAGGAAATGTAGCCTGACAGAGGTCAAAGGGGCCCAAGGCCTCCTCGTAGATCCTCTGTAAGGAACTGGCTGAATGTAATACGTTAAATAAAGACCATGATGATTTTTATATTTGAAAATAGTTATCTCAATGCAATAAATACTAATAAAAATCTTTCTAAAAAGCAACTTTAAAACAAGAAATATAAGTTTTAATTTTATGCTCTGTTGAGCAAGCAGTCTGCAGTGGCAGACTTATAAACAATATAATCACATTTGCCACTGTATTCTGCATGAGATATAAACTAAAAGCAGACTGAATAATAATTCTTGTAGGAGATTTTTCCATCTCTAATATATTAGAAAAGTGGGAAAAATTTGAAGTATTTTACTATTATTTACTGTTTATTTTTTCAATATATTTCATAAACCTAAGACCCTTAATCCAATTAGATCCTCAAGAATGTAGAATTCTGCAGCTAAAGACTAAAATTTTAAAAGTATTTACAAACCAATATTCAGCCAATCTATATCATAAACCTTATCAGTAAATCATACATATGACCAAGAGTAATGTCTTTAAAGTTTCTGGGCAAAAAAGACCATTGGGAAACAACTCAAAGAAAATTTGTTATCCTTATACCAAATATTCACTTGTGAGATAATAGATGAAATGAGAATGCTAACTTTGAAATCATAGAGGAAATGAAGACAATTCCAGATTTATGGCTGTCTTATTGAGACAACAGCAATTTTATGAGGCCAAATTATCAGCCCAGCATTTCAGAGAATATCTGCTAGTATGTTTGTGATAGCTTAGTGCAGTCTGTCAGCATAGTTGTCCATAGAATAGTTACACATTCTTAACAAAATTTTGGCCAATAACTGCAATAAGGAACAAAGCTTAATGAATATAGTATTGATATAGGAACTGTAATTCAAACTGAAGCTTAGTAGGGAAAAATAGCTGTGGTGATACAACATAAAGTTAAATCGAGGCAAAGTTTTATTGGAACTGATTTCAAATACTTAAATTAATATAAAGATTACAACAATTTAAGCTATTCATTTCCAGGAATAGATCTAAAAATGAGTAAAATCGTTGTTATAGGTTTGTAACACCTAGTTTTCAGAAAGGACTGGAAGTATAGATTCAGATCAATGTTGTAAATTCAAAAATAGGAAGACAGCCATTGAAGCACTGGTAGATTGCAGTTATTGTGGTAGATAAAGTACATTAGCCAGCATGCAAAAGCAATTTTAGTTAGTTATAAAGACATTGTTAATTTTATCAGTCTCATTTCTTTGAAGTGACTGAGCCAAAATCTCTTTTATTTGCACAGGCATCATTTTGAGCATTTGTGCTGAGCTAAAGCCAGTTATACTGACATAGCTGGGGAAATAATTTAGTTTAGTATTTCCTAAAGGGTAATAAGAGCATTTAGATTTTAAAACTAATTTATTTCATGTATTTGTACATGGCAAATATAAGCATCTACTCAACAGAGCTACATTACAGAGTTAAAGTGAAAAGAAAGAAATTGCAGATTTTTAGTCCAGGAATGCTGAACATCCCAGGCAGCCTTATTCTGCTTTACTGTAAAACAGACTCTGCACCTGTTTCTGTGCCAAAGTACAGAGTAGTTAAATAGCTATCAGTAGCACATTTCCAAAGGGTTTTCATTTTTTAAAACAAGCCACAAAGTATCAAAAGCTTTCCTAGATACGTTTTCATCTTTTTCTTTCTAAATTTTTTGCCTTTTGCTGTCTATGTCTCTTAATTTTTCCTTTGGTACCCTTTCCATTAGATAATAGAGTAGATTATCTAGGTTTTTAATCTTGGAGAAAGTCATTATTTATATGGTACAAAAAGCAATTCTGGGGGATTTAGGTGCTTTCTGTAAAAAATTAAGAGTATGAAAAAGACAAAAACCCATTATCTCCAGATTCATGCAAGGTTTTTATTAAATATACTTCTTAAAAATAAGCATACAAATCTGCTTTTTATTAAATATACTTCTCAAAAATAAACATAAAAATCTGCTTTTAATTTCTTTTCCTTTATAAACTACATTTGAAAAATTGAAAACATTACACAGAGCCACTATACCCAATAGTGAATTAAAAAAAAATTAATTTATTGTCTCCCATTAAAGAACACTATCTTTTAACCATCTATGGGATTTCTCTTCACTGCAGACTGCTGTATTGCACTGAAGTAAGAATGTGACATAGATTACAATATAATTAGGAAGTCTCTCTTGAAACATTTAAAAAAGAGAGGATGTAGAGTACAGTTAGGGTCAGAAAGTTTAGTGGGAAAAGAATTCCTGCTTTGGAAGAAATATTTTCTGGATGACCTAACATGCCTCATCCCTTCTAAGATTCTGCAAAATGGCAACATAAAATTGTCTCTGGTGTGTAGAGTTTTTTAATGCTCATGCTAATGGTCTACAGCTCTAGAGTCAGAGTACAATTCTGAAACATTTCAGCCCCCATGATAAGCACTTTAACAATAAACCCTGGAGGAATCTAGTGTTAGTGTTACCCATGTAAAAACACATGGCAGAGGTCTTTGAACAGCCATATCTTTGAGGTGGTGCCAGGACAACTTGAGAGACAGGTCACCTTCACAAACTGAAGACACATAAAATCTGTCTTTAGATTGTAAAATCTTGAAAAACTACAGTTCTGATATGCTCACTTCTCAGAAATTCACTGCAGTCCACAGAAAATGCTATAGCTTCCCTTCCTTGGAATAAGAGCCATTCATTTAAAAAAAAGAAAGGATCAGGGAAGAAGCTGAAGCCATGGCTTTGGCACGTGACGCTCTGCCTCAGGCGCATCTGTTCTCAAATTCGCAAATTTCCCATCTCCCGGACTCGCAAATGCATTAAACATGTGAAATAGAGTCTTTGGGGAGAGAATACTGTCATTCCCTGTGACCACCTTCAGCTGACTTGGAGTACGTATTTTGCCCTATGAGTGCTAAAGTAAAAGCTAGACTCTCCCACTGCTTCCCATAAATGAACTCAAATATTTGCAAAGATAGAGACACGGCACCTTATGCCAGCAAGATATGCAGATTAATATATTTCTACAGTACAAAAATTGCATAACACTGTGTTTTCTCATTCCTCTTTGCCAAATGATAAATTTACAGCAATTACAACAAAGAGCAGTATATAATTTTGAGTCTGTTTCTGCTAGTTTACTATATTCAAAAGTTATGCCATCCAAAAGACATTCAGAAAATAAAATATCAGATACTAAATGCCTGTTTAAATATACTGAAGTCTATTTACTACATTTGCCAAAGAAAATAGAGTAGCAAAATATTCCCTTGGTTCTGCTCTTTGACACCTCAATCCCTTTAGACTTCTGGATGCACACAGGACTTTCATGTGACATATTCTAATTTTTAAGTCACAAGTTTAAACAACTTTGCCTGTTATCAAATCTGACATATAATCCCCCCCCCAATAATCTCATTTTTATGAATTCCTAGGTGCATATAAAACAGTATGACATATATGACCTATTATGACCTATTAAGATTACAGTTCTTCTGGCACTAATTAGTAAGTGCACCTTGAATTTTAAATGAATAGACACTGGAGTAGTTGCCAAAGAAGAACAGGAAAATAAAATGTGCATATGCCATTCCCTAAAGCCAAAAGAAAAGTTCAGTCTAATTTTAAGCTGCTTTAATGGACATGAATGTCAAAAGGAATAACAAAATACCTGTACTGGAGTGTAGGTTTTCTTATCTCTGTATATATACAAATACCAAAGACGTGCACATAATTATTCGAATAAGTCTATTGTTCTAAAATGAGTTTTTTTTAACTCTGCAGTTCACTATGTTCCATTGTGTAATTAAAATATAATACAAATTATTTGCTGTCTGTATTAGTTTGAAAGTTTAGAAGAAAACAAAATCTCAAACTTAATAGCTATGCATGAATACATCATAAATCCAGGGTCTATTGAAAGAGAATAGCATAGGTGACAATTGGTTCAATTTTGTTGTCATTTTTTAATAGTACTGAGCTAGAAAAACATATCCAGGAAAAAAGGAACCCAAACATAAAACAAACAGGCAAACCAGTTCCAAAAATCCACTTGTGGACCAGTGATTAAGTAAGGCTCTTACATGTTTAGAAGCAAAACTGAGATGTAGAAAAATCTCCCTTAGTCATTGCTGTCTGGAAAGAAGCCTGAGGCACCCATGAACTCTTCTATTACCTCAGCATTCTCTTTGCACCCACAGTGCTGCTTGGTGCTCACACTTGATCAGACCTGCTTAAACCCCAACCTTGTGGCTTTCCAAACTAGGCAGAAAACTATTTGCATCCTTACATTGTATTCAGCTGTGAAAAATATAAGATACCTGATCAAGATTGCTGTAGGTCAGCCCTCAGTGTTTCCTTTACTTTACAGATTTAGACAACTGGCATTTCCATCAGTCAGTCCATGACATCTTCAAATGGCACTTTCAAAGTAGATAAGATACCCCAAAAAGGTCTTTTTTCTCTCTATTGCCATCAAAGGCACTCTGGCATGATTAGTATAGAAGCAGCTGTCTAAATCTGTTGCAGGTGATTAAAAACAGCTTAAAATGTAAATGCTAACAGGCAGCAGATAATTTGGTGTGTGTGTGTATGGGTGAATGTCTGGAATTGAGTTTTTGCATTTTCAAGCAGAAACTTGTTAGCTGCAACCAGTGTGGACTGGTCACAAATTCAGATAACACTCGAACTGAGGAAAAGTGACACATCCCAAATCCTACAATTAATAGAGACATGAGAGAGAAACACCAACTAGGAAGCTATGCATGTGCATATACACTAATTAAGTTGGAAATCTCAGGGTTTGGTCTTCTGGAAAGAAAGACAGTGTTATAAATAAGACCTCTTGAGAACTGGCCTCAGAAAGAAAAAGAGGGTCTGAAAAGGTAGTGAGTGGTCTGATTCAGGGATGCAGAGGCATACTGCTGTTACATAAATACAATCACATCTATTTTCAAAGTATTTGCGCACACTGACAGAAGAGTCACACAATCTGGGCAAGGTAAATTCCATTTAATTGAAGTTATGGGAAGACATTGGCTATAACAAAAGAGGTATGAACCTCTCAAGGATGCTGAGCAACCACAGCTCAGCACTCTTTCCAGTCTGACAGCACTCCTTCTTCCCAGCAAATACCAGCTACTCTGCAATTGAGTGGTGGGACACTTAGAATTTTTTTCTCAAGCCCATGAAAGCTGTCATCACATAACAAAGAACGCAATTTTGCCCGTGACACAAAACTTCCAAAGAAGCAAAACATCATGTGTAGGTGTTCAGATTAAAGGCCCCTATACCCAGCACTGATCCAAGAGTTTATTTAAAACCTACACAAAATGTGTAAATAGCATTGTGGGAGGAGATAGATCTCACAGATAACATGTTATCTGGAAGGTTAACTGCAGGTCATCTTTTTCATCAGTTTCCAAAGAAATGTGGTCTGGAGATGAACAACATACCTCAAATTACTGAAATAGAATTCAAGTACCTAATTTCTCAGGTTATGTCATTATTCCTTTTCTCTCCAACCTACTGCTTCATTCCAAACCAGCTAAAATCTTTCATCCATTACATTTTTAACATTAACATTTCATTCACACCTGAAGTCCTGTTTATAAGGTTGTCAAGATATGCTTCAGTTTGCACAGTTTTAAACAGGTCCATGCCTAAACCCTGTCAATGCCTAATGGCTATTTTTCATGATGTTTAATGAGCTTCACATTGTGGATAATCTCAGAGTATTTTGCATACATTACAGTCCATATCAAATGCAATCACAGTGATCTCTGATATCTACTTAGGAAGTTTTGGAGTAGAAGATATTGAAAGGGCCATGAGAGCATCCCCAGGGGCTTCTGGAGGTTCAGCTGATAAGGGTCTCTGTCAGTTAAGAGCCAGTGCAGCAGAGGGTTACTTCTTCCCAGTGGTCACCCAGGAGATGCTCCCAGGGACCATGGAATGGGGGCTGGCTGGGAAGATTCCTTCTACTGAGTGTCCTGCCAAAGCTCCATGTCCAGCTTCTGCTGTGGTGCACCCATGTTCCTCCTGCTCCTGCTGAGCCACACCCACCTGGAGAACAACATCCAAGCCTTGGGCCCATGGAGGTGCCCAATGTCCTGGGACAAGGCTGCATTTACTACAAAGGCTTCCTTGTGACTGCAGTATAAAACACAGAAATGAAAACACAAAATCCAGATTTTGCCTTATTGGTGGCTGCAAGTAATCTTAAAATTTCATACAGCATTTAAAGCTTCTTTTTTCTTAATCCTTTCACTTTTCATAGTTATATAGTTATTTATTTCTCTTTTTATTCCAAAGGAGTTGTTTTTGGTTTTTTTTACGCTCATTTGCTTCCTTACTATTCTATACTCACATTTTTGTGAGTATGGATTCTTAACTTATTATCCCATAACTTTATCCAAAAGTTTCTTGGTTTCAGTAAAGAGTGTATTGTCCAAATCAGAAAAATAGAAATTGGCTTTCCTTAAAATGCTGGAACTACCAGCTCATATTAAACCATGACACTAGGGAATTTGCCTCAAATGATGGATGCTCTTGTTGGAATCCTTGTGTTACCCCCATAAATGCTTGGTTGAATGCTCTGTTCACTGAGCTGAGCTGAGTGGGTGAGCAAGAAAACATAAAAGAAATGTCCTTAATAGCCAACAGAGAAATCTTTGGGGGACTTTTCCACAAATATCTTTCTCTTGAATATAGAGGAATTCTATGAAATTTAGCATTCTTTCAGTCTGTTTTGTTTTCTTTGGGACTCTTTCCCAAAAATAATTATCTATTCCCAAGGTTACAGAAAGGAGTTGCCTAGAATATTTAAATCCTTCCCTTGGTGGATTGCTTATGAAGAGTAATATAGCTCCAGGAGAAATCACTGTGTGATAACTTATACAATAAAATCCACATTGGAATTAGGAAAGCCACTGGGCATAGAAGAATTTCAGGATCTTGGCAGGATTATGGATCAGACACACCTGGAACTTGAACAGGATTAATAAAACAATGACAAATTTTGTGTGAACAGTGATGGGTTGACAGGTAACAATCATTACTGAGAAATGAGATTTCTGGGTCATAACACACAGCTCCATGAAAATATTAGGTCAGAGCAGGACCAGTCAAGAAAACAAATGTAATTCTATGAATTATTATGAAAAAAATGGCAAACAAAATAGGAAATTTTACTATACCCTTTTCTGTTGAAATGTGTGGTATATGCACATCAGATTATTTTGTATAATTCTTCCTAGCAAAAACATCATAGCAGAACTAAAAAAGGTATGGATGTGTATGGGGAGAAGACCAAAAAACAAAGGTATGCAAGGAATGTATGTCTTGGCTATAGTTCACCAGGGACAAACTTTCTGCACACCCAAAGAGGGGGAACAGTGCAGATATGAAGCAAAGGATTGAGCAACACAGAAGTGTTGTGTTTATATGATCCATCCCAAAAAAATGCAGCTACTGGGAACTAAGTCAGAGAATGATTTGGATGACAATCAAAAACTGAATTTTGCTTCATTAACTTGAGAATGTATATTACTTTACAGGCCCCTGCTAAAGTCAGTCAAACTCCATCTAAACATGAGCTGACATCAACCTTAAGGTTATCTTTATCTCTCCCTCAAAGTTGTGTGGGGAGGGATATTGAGGAAGATTCCATCATAACTTCTGGAATTGGTCAACAACCTGAACTTCTGTTCTCCCTTCTTGGGACACTTATGGGTAAGAACCTTATCCTGCTCACACTGACTGATTGTCTCAAGCTAGCTTTCATTGGTGATAGGAGCTTGTCTGTATATCACTTCAAGATTATTTTTGAAATCTCTGAACAGCCCATCACAGTCTTCTACTATCAATGTGTTTGTTAATAAAGAGTGTTATTCCATACATTGTTTAATGTGAGTCCTTTAAAGACAATAGCAGCAGCTGGTAGCAGATAACAGAGTTGACAAAACTGACAATATTCCAAATAAAAGTGAAGATGCATGACCCTGAGCAATTAGTTGAACCATCCTTCAATGCAACAGGCTGTTCAGTGGGGTTTATGTAGTAGGGTGCTGACAGGCTGGTTGAGCACAAGGGTCTTGTCTTCCTTGACATGCTGATAGATTGATCCAACAAAG
The DNA here is from genome assembly GCA_024865655.1 of Emberiza elegans. Lineage (NCBI taxonomy): Eukaryota > Metazoa > Chordata > Aves > Passeriformes > Fringillidae > Emberiza > Emberiza elegans. The sequence continues at coordinate 33,728,660 of JALJVW010000910.1, read as the reverse complement.
AGTTCAAGGAAAACTGCCTTTCACATGACAAGGTGTGTCATGAAAAATGTTTAAAACTATCAAACAGTTGAAGGAATTATTGAATACATTACAGCTTTCCATCCCAGATAAGAGGAAAATGAAGGAGTTTTAAAAGATATATAATGTCATGTATGTCATAAGGTAAATACTTGGGAAATGCATATTTTAAGAACTGAATATCATCCAACAAGAGAAGATGGTAGCATATAAACAATTTCTTCATTCAATGTATCTTCAATGCAGAATATTTTTGATGCTAAAAACCTGTAGGAGTTAATACATGGACTATGTAAATCCATAGAATCAAAGAAAAACAACTGTGGAGTATTAAAACCAGATTTCCATCTCCTTCAAAACAGGCCTGGCCGTTTCCTGTCATTGAGCATTGCCCATCAGCAGAAACTGCAGGAGGCAATGTCATAACCTACCTGTGTTTTCATGCTCTTTTCAATATCTCACATAAATATCTACCAACATCCATGTTGAAGATTTGGTATTTATTCAGTTTTTGATGTTAGAAACTGAGCCTTAGAGAAAAAAGTTGAATTCTCCAAGGTAACACACTCAATCAACATCAGAGATAGGCAAAGAAATAGCTGTCTTCTCACTGTCATCCTGGTGCTTCATCTCTGAGACAAAAAGAAAGCCTTGACTCTTTAAAGAATTTCTAAACAAGCAGATGCATTGAGTTTTTAAAAAAATAAATTTAAAAATCACCAACAGAATCTGTATGAGATAAAACAGGTTTTTAAAAAATAATATGCTGCAGAGGGGAGAAAGTCTGACAGCAAGCATTAAGCCCCATACAGTGTCTTGGAGTGTGTGTATATTCTGCACACAAACACTGCCATGTGTTTCTCTCTTTTTGATTAGGCTCAGCTGGATGCAGTATTCTTGATCGAGGTACAATACAAAGAAATGCTCTTTTCTCTCCCTGTGAGAATAAAAGTGTCCTTCTTTTTTTTTCCCTTTTCTCTTTCAGCAGGTTCCTAAGTGGTCTGAATAAATCCAGAGGCCTTGGATCCCTACTGTCTAGAGGTATCAAGCATGTGAGAATTTATCTCAGCATACTATGGTATAAAAGAGATAGTCATAAGTATTGAATAAGATCCCCCACATTTCTTCCTTTTTTAACAGTGATTTCACATCACTCTACATAGAAAAAAGTCTTCTCATAACTAATGATGTGAAGATAATGACAAGCTATGTGAATACAAAACCCTAGTTTCCATGATCTGAATTAAAATGTTTACACTTTTAAAAAATAATTTCAGTCTGCTGAGCACTGAAAGGTCTGCATTCATGATGACGTAAGAGAGAATAGAATTTCCTAGAAGTATGAAGGGAAGGAAAAGCATTTTACACTCATTATCCATTTTGAACAAAGAGACTTTAGCTTTTGCTTGAGATACCACCATTAAGGAAGATATTCCAAGAAGGAAAAAAGAAGCACAATCTTCCAGAAGCATATACTGAAATAAATAATGGAATCATAGAATGGTAAGGGTCAGAAGGGACATTAAAAGATCATCTACTTCCAACACCCCTGCCATGGACAGGGACACATCCCACTAGACCAGGTTGCTCAGGGCCTTGTCCTAACTGGCCTTGAACATTGCCTGGGATGGGGCATCCACACCTCTGGGCAACCTGTTCTAGTGTCTCACCACCTTCACAGTAAACAACTTCTTCCTAATATCCAGCCTAAATTTCCCCTCTTTCAGTTTGTACCCATTATTTCTTGTCCTATCACTACAGTTCCTGACAGAGTCCCTCTCTGTCTCCCCATAGGACCCCTTCCAATACTGGAAGGTTGCTATGAGGTCTCCACAAAAGTTTCTCTCCTCCAAGCAGAACAGCTGCAGTCCTTCAGTTGTTTTCTGGACTTTCCAGCAGTTCTATGTCCTTGTTACGTGGGGACACCAGAACTGGATGCAACACTGTGGGTGGGGTCTCACAAGAGCAGAGTAGAGGGGGAGAATTACTTCCTTCCACCCCCTGGCCATGCTCATGAACGAAGCAGTCTGCATTGCTCTACTGACTTAGAATCATATTGTTGGTATTTAATGATCATGTTTGTGTAAAAAATGTGCTCATGTAAAATTTAAGTGAATCACTGCAATATCACTCGTGTAACTCTGCCCATTTTACAGTATGTGGCAATCAGTTTACAACAGAAAACGCTGACCCCTTGGCATTATCTTGGCAATATCCTCAGTAAAAAATCACAGTTTCCCTTTTCCTCCCATAATAGCACATGGGAATGCCTCTGAATGTCCTCATTATTGTTACCTTATTTGCTATATTTGCCAAGGGTATAAATCCGAGAACCTAACCTACTCTCTAAATGTTTTAATTCCATTATCTTTATGGTTATTTTTCAATCTGATCAGCTCTATTTGCATGGAGATAATTCACTTAACACATTCACATTTAGCTCTTACAATCCCTCTGCTGGAAAGAAAATACTTTTCAACTACAGCTCTAGTCTTAGTTATTTACAAGTATACAGAGAGGGAAGCTAGGAAAATGCTACTGTGGTTTTGTCTACATTTTTAAAAATAAGTTTTATTGCGTTTGGGAATATTTATAACTTGTTCACTAATATAAATGTTCATCTATTCCTCTTATTCTGTTTCCATATTATACTAATCAGTTTAGAAAGATAGGCAGAAGTGAACATTTTCCTTTCATAAAAACCCCAAACATTTGGAAAACTCCCAACCCTTCCCCAAATAAACTGAAACTTGGCCATGAAGACAAAGTCAAAATTTTCTGAGAAAGTTAAATACACATGATATCATAAAATAGGAAAAGAAAAACCCCTACATGCCTAATGCTAATTTTGCCTTTATTTTTTATATTTATGTAATGGAAATATCTCAATAAAAGTAGTAAAAATATTACTTAAATAAAAAACTCAGTTTTTTTCTCATTGAAAACTGTTATGAAACTATGTTCCTGTTACATATTTTTACAGGTAAAACTGCATTTGTTTAGTGAAAACCAGTTACTTTTTGGTTTTTTCCTCACTGATCTGAGAGTGAAAATACTCATGTACTTTACTACATTCAAAAGTATCTCCTCTGAAGAGGGAAAAACAATTTTACCAATCTCTACTCTCCTTCTCTTAATTTTTAATTTCATTTCTCAAGATGTACCTCAATATCTCTTCCTGCACCTTGTAATTTAAACAAAAATATATAATGAATAAAGGCTGATTGCACAGGCACTCATATAATTCTCTCTTTATTTGTGTTTTTTAAAAACTACTAAAAAAGTACTCTCTGTCTTCAGCTGGTCTTCAGCTACCCCTCTAGATAGGGGCTACTCAGTGCCAAGTGTACATGAATCCCACCCTCCTTCTGTTCTGAGGTCCAATTCTTCCTGCTGAAATGTACTCAGGCACTTTTTCAGTAACAGCATTACACAAGTCAAAGAAAAGGGAGCTGGTGAATAATGCATTAAATCAAAATTAAAAGAGGAATCTAGGTTGCCAGAAGACTGAGGTAACCACTGCTTGACCAGCCATTAGGAGCAGACAGATCTTCCTGGCTTCTGAAGGAGAAATAGGAACAGCAGTAGCTGTAGTCTGGCAGCTTGGGGAAGATACTGACAGCCAGAACTCTTAGGTCTGTTTCTTAACTGGCAAACGGGCTTCTGCTATTCCACACACAAATGGATTGTGGAGACAGGGAAAAACAGTTTTAACAGATTCACATTCATGAAAACTTACAGTACCAAAGAATATCTGATTTCTTGATGAGTTTCCAGGCAGCTCCATTTGGGAAAGACAAGCCATAGTTATATTTCCTTGTTACAGAGAAGTATTTGAAGGCGTTTTTTAACCTACTATATCACACTGCAGTGGCACATTACTTTCACAGTATTTCTGAACAATAACAGGCTATCTCTGAATGTCTGACTGATGCACCTTGACCTGAATTAGAACTTCCAGTCACAGATTTACAGGCAGCATGAGGAGATTTGACTCTGATCCAAAACAATCAGTTTGAAAGAAGATGAAGTGTATGGCAGACTCACATAGGAAGAAAATGAAAAGCTGGGGCAATTCTCCCCAACACATCCTCAGGTGGATATAATCACTCTGAAGTTTTGGCAATTTTTCTTCACTTATACTGTAAGTTGCAATACTGCAAACTAAAAATTTATGTTAAGAGGGAGTAACAACTTGACTCTACAATTTTTCACATACTTTACAATGAAGTTAGACTCCGTATGAATCTAACGCTTCTTGACTTGATGTCAACATTTTTATTCTTTTTGTGACATTAATACCTGCTACTATATAGAGACCAACTGCTTAGCTTAAGATATTTATCATTTTGTTGGGCTTCTGAGTTCTGAATTGCTATTGCTACACGCCAAACTTTGAGACTTGCTTTCTGCTCTCTAACATGTAATCTTAATAATTTATCACAATGCTTTCTCTTTTAAAAACTCATCCATAAGTAAAGACATTCAATATAAACTATAAATTGCTGTCTTTATATAAATGCAAGATTAAATTAACAAAGCATTTTATTCCTCCTATCAGTATTTCTGACAGAAACGTTTCTCATAGCAGTAATGTAGAATAACTTCATGTCTAGTGGTGAAATTAAAATGGCACAAATTCAGTCTGGGACTGAGATTTTAAGCAGTCATTATTTCTGCCAATGCTTTTGACAGCAGCTGCCTAGCTTCACTGTGCAGACCTGATATGATCTGAGCATGCAGAATATTTTTTTTTCCTTCTCTCTTTTTTAATTCATTGCTAAAACACAGAAGCTATTTCACTGGGATTAGTTCGAAGGATTACTGAGCTTGTTAAATTGAGGTGGACAAATAGGCTATATTGATTTCACAATTGAAGGTTAAAAATATAGAACTGTTTACTCAAAATCAAGAGGTTTTGAAAGTAGAGCAATAGTTCATGTGTACACACAAGAATGAAAAGAAACCTTAACTCTGCAGATGAAGAAAATTTTGTTTAATAGCAATCTCTTGTTTTCACCTTTTGCAGAGGAAATAAAGCTACCACATATCTCCTAAGTATGTGATGTGAGTGCATATACAGAAAATAATGGTGTCAGTAGATACTAGAGGAGGATTTTTCCTTACGTTGCCATTTGGCCTTTATTTGGTCGTCAGTAGAGATAACTAATGTTAAGTTTTGAGGCAACAAAGAGTTTCACAGGTAAGTATTGTACAAAAAGAAATAACTAAACTAGAGAAGCAGCTGAAGTTCTTAAAATAGAGCTGTTTAACCTCAAGAAGATGGGGGCAAGGTAGGTGGGGAGGTGACAAGAAAAAGCGAAAGTGACATCTTCACAGATGCCTGATTAGAGGTAGCAAAGAAGGTGGAGTCAGACTTCTCTCAGTAGTACCCAGTAAAAGAACAGGAGGCAATGAGTAAGAAAACTTTAAATGAGGGTGGTCAAACATAATAGTTATGTAGAGGTGGGGTTTTTTTGACTTTGGATTTAGGAATCTCCTTTCTTACATCTATTCAAAACTTAACTGGATGAATGTCTCAGCAGTCTGTGAAGGGCCAGTCTTCCACTCTGAACAGGGAGGCTGGTCTAGAGCATCTCCAGAGCTGCCTGCCAGCCTCAAGGATTCTGATATTTCTGTGAAAACATCTGGACCATTTTTTCAACTTTCTGCCCCCAGGGAGAGTCCTTTGCATGTTCAGAACCACATCAGCCTGGATTTGTTGAGAAATGCAATGAGAGAAAGCTCAGGCTATGACATAGGTGCTGTTCTGCGGCTTGTCTGGCTTCATTGTGGCTTTGCTTATTATATTGTTAAGGGATACTAAAGACACAGTGCTGAGATCAATACTTGCAAGTCCATGGCAATGCTGTCCTGGAAGACTGCTTTATCACTCTTTTTTAAAAACTCTTGTGCATTCTTCACCTTTGAATAGGACAGCCATGTTTAATATTAAAACACTTTTCTAAATAAGTACCTTTACTACCAGGTTCATGGCTTATTTATGTTAACTTATACAGTTGAGCAATGACAGCTCAAATCCTTTCTAGCTAGTGTTGATCTCAACATATATGTAAGCATTGTGCTGCATCTGTCTGTGTTGTCATGTGTATTTTATCTTACAGCTACACATTATTCTTGGAGATAGCTACCTAACTCATCATGGAGGTCTACTGCACAAGGACAAGATGTTGAAAATACTGTAATGTGTTCATGTGCTCATAAAAACCAAACCAAATCACCCAACCAAAAAAACTATGTAAATTTATTGCAAAGTGTATATTACTACAAGCTATAATTCAGAGGTAATATTGCTAAGAGTTTCCTGTAGGCATTTGGTAATTCAAGGTGATGAAAGAAAGTTCACAAATATTCTCAGGTTCTTTGCAATAATTTTTTTTTTTCCATTTCATATGTACAGGAACTAAACTATTTTCATGTTTGTTAGTGTTATCCAGGTAATGAATCACAGAATCACAGAATCACAGAATGTGCTAAGTTGAAAGAGACACACAAGGATCATCAAAGTTCAGCTGCTGCTCCTGCACAGCACCATCCCCAAGAGTCACACCATGTGCTGGGAGCATTGCCCAAAAGCTTCTTCAACTCTGTCAGGCTGGTGCTGTGACCAAATCCCTGGGGAGCAGAAGAGACAGACTGGCTACAACCTCCTTTCAGGTATTTGTGAACAATAAGGCCCACTTGAGCCTCCTTTCCTCCAGGCTAAACAATCCCAGCTCCCTCAGCCATTCCTTATCAGATTTGGTCTCCAGGCCCTTCACCAGTTCAGTTGCCCTTCTCTGGACATGCTCCAGCCCCTCAATGCCTTTTCTGTAGTGAGGGATCCAGAGCTGGATGCAGGATTCCAGGTGTGACCTCAGCATTGCTGAGTACAGGGGGACAATCACTGCCCCGGTCCTGTTGGTGTATTTCTCATACAGGTCAAGATGCCATCGGCCTTCTCGGCCACCTGGACACAATGCCAGCTGTTGAGCAGTGCCCAAAGTCTCATTTGGAAGAATGAAAAATTAAACCCTCCTTTCAATGCCCTAGTCATTAAATTTAGAACACTTTTCCTCTGGAATATTTTTTTGGGACTCATTACATTATTTCGAGCATGGCCTATAGTCAACAGGAGATTGGAAGGGTTCTATCACATAGAATGGTTTGCCACTGGTGATTAAGTCTACCCAGAAAAGTAAAATATGTATGTTTTAATCCTCTTACCCTGGAAAAGCTATATTTGAAATTAATGTTGTAACAGCTAAAGCACTATATAAAAACTGGCCAGGGGCACTGTTTCTCCTATTCAGCTATGAACACAAACGAAAAGCATGAGCAGCTCAGTGAAATTGTAAAGGGACTTATTTTGAGAAAATGAGAAAGATTATGGACATTGCTGTCGTGTGCATAGACACAATCACTTTCAACGTTATTGAAATGTTTCTGTTCTAAACACTTTTAATACATCAGTGCTGGTTAGTTCTATGATTTTTTCATACATAGCAACTTTTTTTTTTCTAACCACTGTATTGTTCTCTGGCATTACCAACACAGCAAGTCCAAAATTTTTGATGCCATCAATATACCAATTGCTATAAAACATCTGAAGCATTTGGTTTACCAGTGATATGCTTCTGTGAAAGGATTCACACAGCAAAGTTTCTTCTGTCTGTGTTCTAATTCATCCTCCCAGGAACTGACACCAATATTCAAGTTAAAAAAAATCTATAAACTTCAAAGGAAATCCAGGCAAACATTGGCAATTAGTGATATTATATTGCTTCTGAACTGTACTAGGGTAATATCTGACCTAGAAAATAGGCACAAGAGGTTGTTGTACTCTGTCTTCTTTGTGTGTTTTATGCCACAAACTTTCATTTTTCTTTGCATCAAATGCTGATTATTTGAGAATTTCCTGTTCTCTTAAAAAGATATGTTTTGCTGGTCTGCATCAGTTGAACTCATACACATATCACATGAAATGTATGTTCATAGTACATGAATATGGAAAACAGGCAGGAGATACTCTAAATAAGAATAATGTATCTATAAATGGCTAGTGAGTAGTAAACAGGAATACATATCAGATATTTGGGCAGAACTGCCATTCAGCTATCAAAGAAGGGCTAATGAATCTATTATCTCATACAAGGATGCCCATACATGACACAGACTTTAGAAACTTTAGAAACACAGGCTTTAAAAATTTATTTTGTAAGTTTTAAAAAGGTTCTTTTCTAATGTGAAGGTTAATTATTTTATCTTACAGCTGCTAGGTTTCTGATTTTTCACCCAAACTAAAACATAAAAATGTGTGAAAAATGACCAAAGGAAATGTCACATCTTGAAGCAGTAAAAAAGGAGGAAAAAAAGAGAAGTGGCAACTATTGAAGAAAGGGCAGATAAAGATGCTGCAGGCAGCTGTCAAGTTTAGTTATCCAGGACCTTTCAAATATATCATAGCACTCCAAAATCTGGATTTCTGTACACTTGTGTGATCCTGTTATCTTGTTTGGATAACACTTTTATCTGAGCTGCGCACAAGTAGGAAGGCGCGGCTCAAGCACGCCGCTGAGGCGCTGATCACAGGCAGGATCCCTGTGCTGGCAGCGGCCCCCGCAGCCGCCCCCGTGGCTGTGGCGGCACAGATCGGAGCCTCAGCCACAGGAAAACCTTCCCTGGGAACAGCCACGGCTCCCGGGAGACCTGGTACCACCCGGTACCCTCTCCTTCCCCTGTGGGACTGGCTGGCTTTTCCTCTCCTGGGTACCCGTGAGTGATCCTTGCACCCTCAGCGTGTGCCATGTGCCAAATACCGTGCCACACAGTATTTGCTCAGCAGCAACTGCAATATTTATTTCTTTGTTTCTTCCTATGTTAACTATCAGCACAATAACAGGTGTTAAGATAGTAGATGTCTTTGGATATCTTAACCAGACAGCTTATAGCAGTCATTGCAGCAGAAAAGGTCCATATTCAGTTTAATCTTCAAAACAAGTTGCTGTGTGATTGCACACTCTCCCTCTACCCTTAGCTTTGTATCGTGAATATTTGAACTTCTCCATGCAAGGAAATTTGCTGTCTGGCAAGAGCAGCAGGTGTAGGCTCAGCCACTGATTCTGCTGCCTGGCTTTGCAATACACTTTCTTTAATAGAAAAGAAAATGTGATGTTATGATAGCTCTGTGTCATTAAAGACATTCTCACACTGGGAGGAAAACACCTGTTTCATCAAAGAAAAAAAAAGGTAAATTCAGCTGCCTGTGGGATGTAATTTTAAGTGTTCTTTGAGCCATTTCAAACAGCACAAAGAACACCTGTTCTCATGCATGTAGGACGTACTGTATGTGAATTTGGAGCATTGCAGTTCTGTTTAATAGACTGGATCAATCTGGGCTGCCCATTTGCTGTGGTCTGTTCCTTTTTTATTTCTCTGTAGCTGTGAGAAAACCCTATATATAGACATCACAACTTTACTCTTACAGCTACCTCATGTTTTCTTTAGTCAGTTGCTAGTTATGCAAAGGATTTCTAAGCTTATTGTTAAAATAACTGTGCTTTTTTCTGAGAAATATGTAACTGCACACAAATCCAGTTAAGGCCTTGGATGATTATAAGGTCCAAAAAAAGCAACCCTCCCCACTTTTTTTGGAGTTGAAATGACAACTTACATCTATGTCACAGTAATAACTTTGTACAAAACCAGACAACCTTTTTAGTAACTATATTTACAAAGGACTAATCAAAGCTACTGTTTTGTTTCTAAAACATTACTAGAAGAAATTTTGTCAGTTCCTTCTTTCTACTTTTTTCATAAGTACCAGATTCAGTGCAGCTTTCTTCAAGGGCTCACACAGTTGGATTCAAAGTCCTTCTCACCCTCATGTCTTGGTGAGAAGAGAGCATCCTAAAACTTTATAATAATAGAACATGCTGTGTGGCCTTCTTGCTAAAATTGTTGTGCTGTTTAGAAAGGAGCACAACCTCTCCCATGAGGAAAGGTGGAGAGAGTTGGGGCTGTTAAGCCTGGAGAAGTAGATGGCTCCAGACAGACCTTACTGTGGCCTTTCAGTACCTGAAGGGGACCTATGAGACATAGGGATACAAACATTTTAGCAGACCCTGGTGTGATAGTACAAGGAGTAATGGTTTTAAACAGAAGGATGGTCAGTTTAGATTACACATTGGTTTTTGTAATGAGGATGGTGAAGCACTGGCACAGGTTGCCCAGAAAAGAGACAGATGCCCCAGCCTAGGAAATGCTCAGGGCCACATCTGGGCTCTGTGCAATCTGATCTAGTTAAAGATGTATCTGTTCATTGCAGGGGAGTTAAACTGGGGCATTTAAAAGGTTCCTTCCAACTCAAACTATTCTATGATTATGATTTATGGACTGAGATGAATGGGCATCGGCAGAAATATAATTCTCTACCTTTGTGTGGTCATTTGGCAAAGCAGAGTAATGGTTCTTGTCTCTGCTACCACAATTAGCTCTGATGTTTGTCTGGCAGTTACTTGGTGCAAAATACAAGGAAAAGAACAGCTAATGTGCATCTCATCAGTAGCCTAATCCTAATAATGTGCATTAGAAGGACTAGTAAACTGCAATACTTGTGATATAGGGAGGACCAAGTAACCAGACTATTCAGGATATAACCATTTAATGAATGTTTGGAAGCAGATCAACAAATACACTCAGTCCTTTCAATGGAGACTTGTAAATGGAAAATAATTTGGGTTTCATTTAAAACATTATATGAATTTGCATTCAAAATATGACCTTTCAATCACTGAGTGCTTAAATATTCATTTATTGTTTGTGTCTTCTACATTTTTAAACATTTTGTGTTACACTAACTGTGATTCCATTCATTGGCTTCTTTGTGACATTATTTGTTTTTTCTAGCAATCATGAAGTCCTGTAAATGAATTAGTTTTATGATGAAGACATCTGCATACATGGAGTAGCTGTACCTGATTCAGATCCTCAATTATCTAGTATAGTCTGCTTCTATTATGTAACTATTTCAACACACATCAATTTCTAATAAAAAAGCTTGTTTATGTGCCTAATAAACACAGAAAACATTAAGAAATCATGAAATAGCTAATTAACTTTATGAATTTAAAGTCCTGTCTTTGCACAAGAAAGCTAATTAGTGGTTATATGGATTCCTGAATTAAACTTTCTTTTTTGGGTCATGTGGTTGTAAAGTTAAATTAAAAATATTCATAGTAATTTTCCCTTTGCTAGAAAGGATGCTGGAGGTTATTTTAGTCAATAAACATCTGTATTGCCATGCACTCAGAATCTGCTCATATTTCATTGTCACCTATTTGTTTCACACAGTTGCAAACAATTTATTCACGTTTCATTTCAGAGTTACACAATAATCTCAGCTTTCTTTGGGAGGGTAAATTCAAGCACAACTCAAGTAATACTTGCCCATATTTTTGAAGCTAGGCTGTGCCTAATTTTAGGACAAAATTAGCTATGTGGGGAAATAGGTTAGGACTCTTCATTCTCTTTGTATGGCTAATCTAGAATTAAACACAACAATGTCTTATTTTGAACTGAATATAACCATACCACTCAGAGAAGGTGGAAAGTTTGGACAATGATAGACATTCATACTTTGAGTAACTAAGTAAGGAACAGTGAGGCCAACTTCCCATGTTCTACTGACGATAGTTGTGGCTACACGTCAGTTAGTAGTGGACTGAAAGCATTTATAGCATACTGATCCATTGCAGCAAAGGTTAGTGGTCCTGCTCCTTAAAAAATGTCTGTTGCTGCTCATTTCCTGAACAAGAAGTTGTGTATCAATCATTCTTTTTTCCTTTAAATTTTCTTCAGTAATTTCATGATAGATAAGTGACTTATTTTTTTAAAATGCAAGTGGTTCAGGAAGAAAATGCAGTTATTACAGCTGATAGAAATGACAGTGGATTAAGGACTGAATGTGAATGAAGTCTGTAACTACTGCATAAAAAGGTCCTGCCACAATGGTTAGTATTAATAGAAGTGAATATAAAGTACAGAAATAATTATCATGCTCTATTTCATCTCTGAAGTGAAACTTTACACTGAATCAGCAACTGGCATTGCTGCACAGGAGGAAAAAGAGTTAATAGTTTTAGAATATAAAACCTTTGAAGTAGAAAGCGTAAGAAAATCAAGAATTTACTACCAAAATTATAACTGACAGGAGATGTGATAACCATTCTTGGAAATACTTACAAGGATGTCTCTAGAAAACTCATTAATTGGACAACAGTAAAATAGTAGCAGGCTTAAACTGTGGACAGACAATCTTAGATTGGTTATTAGACATATTTACCAAAGTACAAGCTCAGTTAAAGGAAGAACCTTCCAAGATAATTAACATTATTTCATTCACCTCTCTTTTTTTTTTGTCATACTAGTTCTATTGAGGTGCTGGGTTTGGTGGTTTGTTTTTGGTTTTTTTTGTTTGCTTGCTTTTTATTTCTTTTAGTCCTTATTTGTTTTTCATTTCATGCATTTATATAAATGACTCTGCTTTTTACTTATTTGCTTTAACCTGAGGTTCCAAAGCCTTCTGCTTACTCAACCCAACCCCAGTCTCCATTAACACATGGGCTGGGAAGCCCAACCCAGCAGATGAAGAAGTTCATCCCTTCCAGTTGCAACACTGCTCTGCTTTTATTGATCCAACCCTAGATCCAACCCCTTTTCCTTCCATCCTGCTTACAGGTTTCCTTTTGCTCAGATTGAAGTGACAGCTCGAAGCCCTGCATCCATAAAAGCCTTTATAGCTCTAAACTGTCTCTAAACAAGTAAACTGGAAATGACTAAAAGGGAAAAGTCGACATCCATCATCTCAGTAGAAGATCCCACAAATAATTTAGGGAAACTTTTTTCAGAAGATCAACTTCTGGGTTTTCTTCTAGGGATCTTTAAAGCCAATCCCATGGGGAGCAATAATAATTCTAAATACACAAAAACTGGTGGAGAGACTTTATTGTAAGTCAGCCCTTCTGGTGAATCGCTGTAGTGGCAGGGCTCCACACTTCTGAAAAGGGTTCATTTAGGTACAGGCCTAGACTAGAAGGATACTTTATATTCTTGCTCCCCCTTCTATGAGGGTACACAGAGATACACAGCAGAGAACAGTTACACCTACAAAGTCGGAGGCTGAGGGGCTAAATCTCAAAATCCAACATGAAGTTGTGATTTCACATGTACTTGAGAATGTTCCACAGTTTTCTGATTACAGAACCTCTTGCTGTAAAAAATAAATCTTGTGGGCTGCCATGTGGACATTACCAGGCCCTGCTGAACTTCAGCACAAGACCTTGGCTGTCTGAAAATAACCCAAAGAATGACAAGTTACCAAGGTGACTGGAAAAGTGAGTTTACCAATCTGAATAGCACAGAGAAGCCTGAAAACTAGAAGAAAGTATCACAAAGTACAGTAAATAAAGGTGTTTAGTGATGTCCCAGTTCACCAATAGGCTTCTAGATTACTTAGTACCAGCATCTGCTATACATAAAAGAATTAAACAGGCAAAGTTATAATGAAGTCTGTCAACATGTTTATACAGTCTACTCTGCCTAATGAGAACTTATCAAGCAAACATTTTTCATCTTTCAAATCACTTCAGTATCAAAGCTGGATGAATGTTGAGAGATATTTTTAACTGTTATCTTTCAAGACAACCAGTATCTGTCTCCTAACTGTGAAATTAATAGGGAAGGTAGCATTGAAGAAATTTGCTCTATACTGGGGCTGCTGACATGAGTGGAACAAATTGTTGCAATATTGCACTCAGAAGAAATCATACGAGAAAACAGATTTTGTAGCTATAAAACACTAAAGGCCAAGTGAACATAAATGAATTCTTAATTGCCACTTAAAAAGTTTTTTCTCAAGAAAATAAATTACACTAAAAGTGTTCACAGAAAAAATATGCTATGAAAGAAGATTAATTCTCTCCTAATAAAAGCTATATTTCATTATTAATCAGTAAGTTTTAAAAAGTCCAAATAAACTTCAGTCCAAAATAAATTAGGAATTCACAGTATTAGAGATTAAAATCTGTTCTTTTTTGTTATGAACCTATGTACTCTCAATAGGTGTTAAATAATTTGACATGTGACTCAACATTAGTTAATCCAGAGAAGGTCATCTCAGATGTAACAGATTTCAAGATTCCATTTTAGTTTCAAGATGAAAGCAAGGCAGCATCTGAGCAGACACAGGGACAGCAAGAACTGATAAGCCTCATCTACTCCTTGCATCCTTTGTCTCTTCCCCAACAAGGTGTCCGAGGCTTCTGTATTTATTCGGAAGCAGAGTTCAAGGGGGAGAATACACAGCAATGGATTAAGATCAGTTATTTGACCCATACCAATCCACATGCTTTATTCAGGGAAGCTGAGAGAAATGATTCTTGCAAGGCTACTTTCTGACAGCTTGGAAAAGGTCATGAAGATCAGCAAAGTCCAAAGGTAACTTGGGAAAGCAAATGTCGCACCTGCCTTCAAGAGATGCAGGGGATGCCATTCACCTTAATTTCAGCAATGCTTTCAACACTGATTCACACAATATTCTTGTATCCAAGCTAGAGCATGACTGCCAGTGTGGGTGAACAACTACATGTGTAAAAACTGGTTAGATGAGTGTGCTCAGGGTGTGATGGTTCATTGGTCATAATCTACCCGCAGGCCAGAAACAATATGCAGTAATGCAGGGGCCTGTCCTGGGAACTGCCCTGCTCAGCATCTTGATCAGTGAAGCAGGTGATGGAGCATGCTCAACAGATTTGCTGATGGCACAAAATCTGGGGAAGGGTCTGGTATGTGGGAGGGCAGTGATGCCACCCAAAGGGGCGTGTAGGAAAAGGCTAATAGGAAGGTCATGGAATTCAGCAAGGTCGGATGCAAATCACTGGACCAGGGGAGGAGGTGTTTGTTGCATCATGTACAGGCTGTGTCTGGACTGACTGGGGAGCAGCTCTGCCAAACATCCCCAGGGCTCTGGCGGACCATAAGCTGAATGAAGGACTAGATTATACTCCTCTACTCAGCACACTTTGGACAGTGTCTCCAGCATTGCATCCAGTTTTGAACTCCTAGTATCAGACTAATGGTTAACTGGGCAGAGTTCAGTGTCAGGCCACCCTAAGGGCTTGATGTTGGAGTACTTGTCCCATGACGAGAGGCTGAGGAGGGTGGGCTTGCTCATTCTGGAGAAGACAACTTCAGGGGGACTGAGCAGTAGTGCCCTATCCCATACTGGGAGATATGTTACTTCAATGTCCATGTTGAGTATGTAATTTTATCATAATATCTTTTAATAAATATTAGGATTTTTAATCTAAATGTGTTAACTTGAGAACACATTTAAGAAAGGGAGAGATAGGGGAAGAAAATTGCAAATCTAACAACAGCAAATTTACTCATTCTACTAGACAAAAACAAGGTTTTGTTGTGTGGTAATTTATTGGACTAGAGTGTGAATGTGGTAAATAATAACGTTGTTTTGACAGTGAGTGATAAGGAGATTTTGATAAAATATTTATGAGGTTGTGTTTTTTGACACCAATGATTATGATTGAATATTTTTAAGGTCACCATGACACTGAAGAATTTTGACAAGATATTTATGAAGTCATTGTGATTCCAAAGATGGATGTAGATAAGGAAATGATGTAAATTAGATGAATTCAAGAAAGACAAATACACCAAGGGCTATTAAGCACAAAGATATCAATTCTGACTCAAGAATTCAGACAGCTTAAAGCTGTGAGGTTGTGCTAGAGAAATATCACTGTCTAATTTTACAGATTAAAAGAAGATATTAACTGAAATTTTGGTGCGACCTAATGTCTAAAATCCAATACATACAGTACAAAGATATCTTGTTTTGAGATAATGTAACTACCTCTAAACCTAAACGAAGAAGTGGACTAGATGATGAAGGTTACAAAGGAGTATGTACAAGCAGTTACTCTGCAAGCCTTGCTCTTTAAATCTTTCCAAAAAATGTTCATTTTAAAATCTGTTAAATATTTTCTTTGGCCAAGCTAAAAACAATGGACTTCTGGCACTGATACTAAGATTTTTTTCTGATTTTTAAGTTTTTGGTTTTGGTTTTTTTTTTAATTTCACTTATAGAAATGCCTCGTTTTCTTCTTCATTTATGTGACTTTCTGTTGCAAATAAAATGCAACTGGACAGAATCTCAGCCTAAACTATGGAAAGTACTAAATTGAAAAATTTTGAAGCAAAACAGCTTCTTTCAATGTATACTTTAATGGAGACTTTTAACTTCTTTTAAAAACCATAATATCATTTTTTTTCATTGAAAATATTAATCTGAAGGACTCTGTTTCTAAAAAACTAAAAAATTCTGGATTGTTGTACTGACCTTTTTTTGATGGATGGACTGACCTGTTTTAGGACTGTAAATTTTTGATTTATAATCCACTCTTTTAAATAATCTTTCATCACCAGTAGTTTTAAGAAAAGAAATAACAAACAAGTGTTGATACCTATTGCAAAGCAAAGGGCTTGCCTCAGAGATGCAGGAAAGCGGCGCTGCCAAAAGAGACGCGAGGGTCCTGGTTGGCAGAAATTTAAATCTCAGTCAGCCAGGAGGGCCAACCCTGTCCTGGGGGACATCAGGCACAGCATCACCAGCCAGGCAAGGGAGGGGATTGTCCCGCTCTGCTCTGAGCTGGGGTGGCCTCACTTAGAATCCTGTGACAGTTTTGGATCACAAAGTAAAGATGCAAACTCCTGGAGAGTATCCAAAGCAGGGCAGTACAGATGATGAAGGGCCTTGAGGGGAAGCGTACAAGGGGTGGCTGAGGTCACTTGGTCTCCTCAGAGAAGAGACTGTGGGGAAATCTCATTGCAGTCTATCATTTCCTTGTGAGGGAAAGAGGAGGGACAGACGTGCATCTTTTAGTAGGGATCAGTGGCAGGACCTGAGGGAATGGCCTGAAGTTCTGTCAGGGAGGTTTAGGTTGGGTATTAGAAAAAGGTTCTTCACTCAGAGGGTGTTTGGGCACTGAACAGGCTCCCCAGGGCAGTGGTCACAGCACCAGCCTGACAGAGCTCAAGAAGTGTTTGGACAATGCTCTCACTCAGTGCATGGTGTGATTCTTGAGGCTGGTGCTGTGCAGGGCAGGAGCTGGACTCAATCATCCTTGTGAACTTTTGTCTGTGAGATGAGAGTAATTAACGTGTTCAGGAAACAATGGGAAAGAATGTCTTTAAAAGTCTTCTCTTCTAATCTGTGGTAGTTTGCCTTTATGATTAATATGTTGACCTTTCTGAAATAATAAAGTTTTAAATAAACTTTAAATAGTTTAAATAAAGTTTAAAGTTTAAAAGTTTAAATAAACTTTTAAAAAGTTTAAAGTTAATAATAAAGTTTTCACCAATTCAAATGGACAATAGATTTTAGCTTAGTTGCCATGTCCTAGTGTCCACGCTTTTGGCACAGACAACTTCTGAGTTGGCAATAGGAGAGCTTGTCACAGTAGTGGAAATTTATTGCAGAGTGATGTGTTTATACAGCGTATCCTGGGACTAAAAGCAGCCTTACTGCACCAGCACATGATTGTATCTGGGCACTGAAGCCATGCTAGGGAGGGCTATGCCAAATCATATAGTCCAAAGCTAAAAAATGTTCTATTCATTGCTCTCCACTTCTACATTGATCTTTAAAAACTACTTAAATCTCTGTTGATTGCTGTGAAAACTGAATATATATATATGTTTTTTTAATCCTGTCCATGCTTATATGCTTTGACAAATACCACACACAGAATATAGCCTAGAAGTATCCCAGAATCACAAAATTTTGGAAGCTGGAAAGGTCCTCTGGAGACTCTCTAGTCCAATCCCTCTGCAGGTGCAGGACTTTGTTCTGCTTCACAAGGTTCATGCCAGCCCAATTCTCCAGCCTGTCAGGGTCACTCAGAAGCAGCAGAACCATCTGGTCTCTCAGCCGTTCATCCCAGTTATACCATCCAAAAAGCTTCTCTGGGTGTTCTGTGTGCTGATCGAGGGGAAAGGTAATTAATGAAGATGTCACACATCACTGGAGCCACTAACAACACATAGTCAGTTTCTTGACTCCACCTGGGCTTTATGCTCCTGACCACAGCACCATCAGAGGCAGTTCAGCCAGTTTTCAGTCCATCTGACTGTACACTACTCTAGCTTGTACTTCCTCACTTTGTCCATGATGAGGATGTTACAGAAAAAGGTATCAAAACCCTGTCTTATTTTAAGATAAACAGTCTCCCTACTCCTTCCTCTTTGACCAAATTAATCATTTTGTTACAGAAAACTTCCAGGGTGGTCAAGCATGACTTCCCCTTTGTAAATCAGTGCTAACTACTCCAAATCACTTGTTTCTGCTTAAAACATCTGAAAATCACTCTCAGGTCAATTTGCTGTATTGGTTTCCCCGAGAGTGAGATGAAGTTTGCTAACATACTTTTGCTGGTCCTCCTCTTTTTCTTGCAGACAAAACTGAAAAAAGGAATTTGAGATAAGAATTTAAGGAAAAGAATGAGCCATTACCCCAAAATATAGAGTAGATTTCAAGTTAAATAGCATGTGACTAAAACCTGAAGGTTCTGCTTCTCTTTTTCAATTGTGAAGTATTACTAATTTTACCTGTATAATGTCAACATGAACAGCACTTATAACCTACTATTTCAAATATTTTAAATTGAATAAATAATCCAGCAAATATTAAACATATGTATTATATATACAAATGTCTTTTTTTTTGTTTTGAAAATTGTAGGAGTAATTTAACATCAACAAGGATAACCTTATGAATATTATTACTAAGTTCTTTCTTTAAAGAGACGAAATTCTCTTGTAGAAGAATATACTTCACAGATATGTGGACTATTATTCCCCTATGGCAAGAATTCGTATTTCAAAGAAATACTTTGATAATGAAGACAAAGGCAAACATTCTAAGATAATATATATACAGAGTAAAAATATTAAGACATTTGCACCATACTGGCATCAACCAGCCACCAGGGATGGATAACAAGACAATACAGGGACAACAATCATTCAAAAGATTAATCTTATCCAGCTTTAAGCAGCTAGACTAAACTTAGTGTATAGTCTAGCAAACTTTCTAGGCTTTAGATGCAGGAAAAAAAATTCCCCCATCACAGGCACATCTGTTTTAGAGTGGCATCAATCACCCTCTAGATAAAGTTAGATGATTTGAATTGCAACCTTCTTGTGCAAATTTAGGGAACTCTTTGGTATTTCCATACATTAGATTTAGAGTTACACAGGCAGGAAATTTTTTTTTTCTTAAAAGATGAGGCAAAAATATTTTAAAATGTCCAAAGTACTAATATAAATATACTTTCAGGAGGAAATGAAAGCTCTTGCTAATACAATCTGCTGCACAATCCTGGAGAAGTCATTCAGTATGTGCCAGCAGATCCAAATACAGGAAAAAAGTTAATACCAGAGGATGTAATGGTACCAGCAGTGCTTTCAACACTTCTGTATTTACACACAAATTGAGAGAACTCTGCTAAGATGAAAAATAAACTCATACGTCCATAACAGGCCACCAAGGGCTTAGACTGCCTAAGGAAATATGAAGTTGAAGGATGACATAGATTTTTTTATGGCAGATAAATTGTTTACATTTATATTCTAGATTATGTTTCCTAGGTAAATGAGTACTGCCCTTGACTTGTCCCATCAATCCTGTCTGTGTGATGGAACTGGCCACATCAGGGACTAATTTGGTTAAATTTTAAAGTCGCAAACAGGTTGTGCTCTGAGATAAATGACTCCTATTGAGTTGTTCCAGTTGCTTTTGTGGAAAGAACTTTGCCAAGAAGGAGGTTTTATATTAATTGTATGTGAAGGTATAAGTTAATTTACCCATGTCTTCTATCTACCTTTTCAGTAAGCAATATAATCACTAATGCAACTGAGTAGACTGCTAGAAATCCTGAGTCTGAGAAAATGTGGATATGGTGCATACTAGTGCTTCTTTTTCACCTTCTTTTGATCTCAGTGCTCTTTTGAATTCAATTTTAGCAGGATACATGTGATAGAAATCTGAAGGAAGACACCTTCTAGAGTCACCTTTTCAATAGTATATTTCTAGGTGCCTCATATATTCACTCTTACAGAAGATGTGAAACAACAAAAAAAAATCCAAGTGAATAAAAAAATCAAAGTTAAATTATACATCAAAGATCCCCCAATAGCTGCATTTGACCAGCTGAAGCCCTAAAATGGCATTGCTTAACCACAAATTTTGGAGACATGTGCAAATATTGTTAGTATGACCAGGTTCAAAAGGCAAGACAACACACAGTGGAATTCAAAAAACTTGTGAGTCAGCTTTCCTTGCACCTTCATTGCACAAAGAAATTCAAAAATTGATTCCAAAAGTTGGTTCAAATTCCTTTCTATTTATAAAGTATATTTCTAATCAATCCATCCTGACATGTTATTTCAATTTTTAACTAGCTTTCTCTCTAGGAAGATAAATTTTGGTTTGCAGTGGAATATTTCTAGGCTCTTTAAGAAGTGCCTGAGATTGCATTTTTAATCATTTTTCAATAGTTCTGCAAATCAAAAAAAAAAAAGGCTTATATCTGTTCCAAAGCAAACACAAAATTTGTTTCCTTTTTCAGCATCTCGGATCAGCCTCTTTCTCTCTCCTACCTTCTTCCCTTTTTATTTTTCTGCTGGAATTTCTTTCCCATTGTTCCCTTTGTAAGCATCAGCAGGTAAATCAGCTCTTAGCAGATCTACAAAACATCAGACTAGTTGGAAAAAGGAGAAGAAACTTTAGACCAAGTAGATAAACTCCCTTAGAGCTCAAGTACATTACCACTATTGGTTCTCAAATGAGTTGCTTGCTAGACCTCTATATTTCCAGCATCAAACATTTTCTCCATTTTAAGTAATTGCCATGATGAGTTCTATTAACTTCCATTCTTTGGGTGGCATGAATAGAACAAAATCCTTAATTTTGCATGATGGAGTTTATCAGATGTCTTTTTGTGCATTTTGTGGTCCCTGAATGCAGCTTTGTATTCTATAAATTTTCATATATGTGTCTGGGCTTACATGGCAAGGTTTAGGTAGTGGAGGGTCTGCAGGTGTGGCTTCAGTGAGAAGACATCAGAAGCTGTCCCCATGTCCAACAGAGACAGTTTCTATTGGCTTCAATATGGACCTGCTCTTGGCCAAAGCTGAGCCCACCAGTGATGCTGGTAGCAACCTCGATGACAACGCATTTAAGAAAAGGTAAATCTGCTGCACAGCAGCAACTGGGGGAGAGGTGTGAGAAAATGTGAGAAACAGCTCTGAAGGCACCAAGGTCAGTGAAGTAGAAGGGCAAGGAGGCCCTCCAGGCACCAAAGCAAAGGTTTTCCTGCAAACTCTTTGAAAGATTGTGACACAGGATATCCCTGCAGACCCTCAGGGAAGGACAAATTCACCTGCAGCCTGAAGGAACCCACACTGGAGCAGTTAGATAAAGCCTTGAAGGAACTGTGGCCTGTGAAGAGCCTGCACTGTAGCAAGTTTCTGGGAAATGTGGTTGTGAGGGGGAGCAAAGTTGGAGCAGTCTGTTCCTGAGAGACTGCACCCCATGGAAAGGAACCACAATGGACCAAGTTTTTTATGAACCCATACTGGAGAGGTTTGTGAAGGGATATTCCATGGGAGGCACACCATACTAGGGCAAGGGAAGAGTGTGAAAGGAAAGAAGCAGCAGAGACAATGTGTGAGGAACAGACTGCAACCACCATTCCCTGTTCCCCTGGGATGCTTGGGGAAAGGAGGGGAAGAAGTGGGGAGAGAAGCTGAGTCTGGAAATAAGGGAGGGGTGTGTGAAAGATGTTTTTAGGGTTTTTTCCTCTTTCTCATTATCCTGCTCTGTTTAATTTGCAATAAATTAAACTAATTTCCCCATGCCAAGTCTATGTTGCCTGTGATGGTGATTAGTAAGTAGCTCCCCATCCTCATCACAACCCAGAAGCTTTTTTGCTATGTCTTCTCCTCTTGTTCTTGTTGAGGAGGGGAGTGAAACAGCTGCTTTGGCACCTGGAGTCCAAAAAGGTCAATCAAAATATACTGAGGGTTAAAAATGTTTAATGGCCACTGATGTTCCTGAGTGGAAAAGAAAAGGTGATTTTATGTGAATTAACCTGTATCACACAATCAGAGAACCAAAGAATGTTTGAAATTGAGAGGGATCCCTGGACACCATGTGGTCCAACCCCTCTGCTTCAGCAGGGTCACCTGCAGCTAGTTGCTCAGGACCATGTCCAGATGGCTTTCATGTATCTCTAAGGATGGAGACTCCATCCACAGCTCTGCTGGGCAAATTATGCCAGTTCTCAGTCACTCTTACAGTAAAAACATTTTTCCTGGCTTTCATAAGGAACACGCTGTTTCAGATTGTACCCATCAGCTCTTGTCCATCACTGGGCATCACTGAAAAGAGCCTGGCTCCATCTTCATTACACCTGCCCTTCAGACATTAGTACATATTTATGAGATGCCCCTAAACATTCTCTTCTCTATGCTAAACATTTCCAGTTCTCACAACTTTCCCTTGCATAATTGATGCCCCAATCCTTTAGTCACTGTAATGGGCCTTCATTGGAATCTCTTGTGTGGCTCAATAATCTCTCAGTTTTTTATGCTGCCATTAAATATTACAGCAGTTTTCATCTTTCAGTCCCCAGGCTCTGAAAGGAGGGAAAAAAAGTCCTCTAAAGAAACCACTGCCATAATGACCTGATGGTTTGAATCAATAAAAGGCAAGAAGAAATCTTTAGTCTCTTGGGGAACACTGTCCCATGCATCCACATTAAAAACTGTATATTACAGCTAAGCAATACATGTCATATAACTCTTGATTATTACTATTTTATGTGCAGTTAATCTTTACAGTCTGATTTTAAGTATGAGATGTATTTTCATTTCTCCTTTTATTTTTCTTTTCTTCTCTTATTTTTGTATCTGTCCCTATCAATACTAGGCCCATTCCACTACCTGACTGTTTAAAATACACCCTTTCTCAATTTACACATTCATCTCAGAATATCTCCCATCTCCAACATCACTCTTTGTCTTCATTTGCTGTAAGCAGCTTCCCTGAATTACATTTCTCAGATGTAAACACATTTTTCCTCTCCTGAAACTCAGACTATCTATATGTTTCTTCAGGATTTATTTTTTGCGACTCTTAACAGCCAGGATGCTGAATAAGGACAAATCAATAAGGGGAATCATTGTGTCATAGAATTTTCATCATGGACACTGATGTAGATGGTAATTTTTGTCTGATCATTAACTAGTTGACTCAAGATCCATCTGAATCTTCAAAAGAAAACCTAAATAAAGAACATTTTAGATGTCTGCCACTAAATTAAAGCTAAATCAAAATTCCAAGACTTGGGGTGATTATATGACCACTTGATACTCTTTTGGGAAGTCAGAGTTAGAAACTAATGAATGAGACCTAAATACCGTATACTAGCTTAATCTGTGGCAATTAATCTTCCTCCAGTATTTTTCATGCTCTTTAATAGGAAACTGTATCATATTATTAAGTCTGAATCCTTAAAGTTCAGAAGCATTTCACAGCATGATTAAACTGTGAAATGTATTTGAAACTAATTGCTTCTGACAACTGCCATTAGACACATATTTGCAAATACGTTTTCTAATTCCTTAATAGCAAGAAGTTCTTGTTATCTTTTGAACTTTTGGGCTGCCTTGCGAGCAACATGCTAAAAAGTCACTTTTTCTTTAACTGTTTAAGTCCCATGTAAGAGAACAAGTCACAATCATAAATTACTGGTGTCAAAGGAAGCAGCACAGCTCATGCAGAGTGTGCTGGTTGCTGCTATATATTGATGCCTAGTAGACTGCAAGATGTAGGAAGAAATGAAATCTACATTTTTAAAAGAGGTTTGTTAAGGACTGACTCAATAAACAAGTCTAGTAATTCCATTGTTAATACTTAAAATGTAAGATAAACAGTTTTGGTTTTTTTTCCTACTATTTAGAAAACTAATAATTCAGAGTACATTATATTCTGATTATTATAAACTTTTTATCGCATCATGCAGCAGACCATGGAATGCTTTATGGTAAACATGCAATGCAATTAAATTGCTCGATGCTATTGCTCAAATTAATCAATCATACCCTGTAATTTTTGAAAGAGGATTTTTGTAACCTGCTAAATTGATGCTGTGGAAAACTGGGAGTGCAGTTACTTTATGAAATCTGCATATTTGATATATAGTATGAAGCATTGACAAGATGCTGACAGTCATCTCTCCACAAAGTTTAAAATTCTTAACTAGCAAAAGAAGATGAAGCTAGAAAATGATGGGAATTATCATTCTTATTTAACTTCTTTGAACTAAAGTTGAGGATAAAAAATGGCAAGATTTCATATAGAAATAATGAACCCCCTTTTTCAGGTGCTTTTCTCTCTTCATTAACTTTAGAAAAGCTTGATTAGATGTCTTACTTTTCAATAGTAGTCATTAAGTGGGATGCATATCACTGGGTGGTTTCCCCTAAATCACTAAGTTTTTTAGCAAGACTTGGTTTAATATCTGATGCAAGCTAATTCCTTACTCATGAGATTCTGAGTCCTACTTTCTTGCTGGACAGTGATGAAGAAATGCAATGTTCTATATCACAATTCCTGCTAAATCTAAATTACAGAGGGAGTCAACTTTATTATATAAAGAGTAATAGTGCCAAAAGAAAGCAAAGTGAACCCCTTTGTCAATATGCACTTTTTAACCCAGTTATAATAAAAGATGTATCTTGCTTCCTGATTTTTAGAGACTTTTAATTAGGCCATGTGAAAGCTAATTTTGTTCAAAACACACAAAGATAACCCCCAATAGGAAGAAATAGTTTTATCTAGACTATTCAAATTTCAGCAGGAAAGATTTATCTCCCTTCCTCTGCACAAGAAATTATTTTAGTAGCAACTCTAATGAACTTAATGAAGACATATTTCATATCCCCATTATACTCTCATTTTCTATGGCTTTCCATTCTTTATATAGAGGAACATAATGTTAACATAAGGCTAACTCTAAAACCAGAATCTACTTTAAACTACTTTTCAGTTTTAGACTTTCATCAAATAATCCATTAACATTTTGGATAAAATGTAAATGTCATCACCACTAAAATGTTTTTGTCCTATATAAATCTGAATTTATTGTGTTTATGTATGAATTTTCCAAATGACTTATCACTGATCATTGATTCTAGAGTGTTTCCTCTGGGTACTGGAACACGTAAAGCCCAAATTATTTATTTAGCCTCTTATTGAATTGCAATATCCGCACGGTCCTTTCCTAAGATTTTTTTCTAAACCTCTGATTTATTCTCACATGGTATTTCCATACTATGTTGCTTCAACCTGGACTTTATTCCTGACTATGTTAACTTACCTCACTTCCATGTGTGACAATCATCTAAAATTGCCCTTTCTCCTTTCATCACAGCCTTTCTTATGTCACAACTCCATTTAACCTAGCAGTTTTTCTGGTTTATGTTGTTTGTGTGACAGACAGGCATATATCCCAGCTGTCATTCTTCTTATATTACTTCAGAATGTAGCAAAGGTCCTTCAAACAAACATTGCACTTGAGTTAGTCAAAACACCTCAGAAATCTACTACCATATGTTTGTAAATATATGCTTATGATTCTTAAACGGTTTACTCATAGATTTTCAAGATTTCTTAGAAGCTGGCTTGTGTTGTTCTATTTCTTTCTCTTATTTGTGCTGCATTGGTCTTTGTTCTGGTTTAGGGCAAATTTGGGAGAAAACCTCCAAAGGGGCCCCTCCAGAAAGCAAACCCTCATGGCCCCTCCCACCAACCAGGTCAGGAAGGATTCCTCTGAGAGAAGTGGAAAGAACCTGTTTATTTAACAGGCACAGCACCTCCCAGCACACAGAATGAACAATACTAGATGACAACACTCTCACTGCTCTGAAAAAGATAACAAATTCAGAAAGTCTCTCTCGGATGTGGTCGCTCTGTTCTCAGTCCCTCTGGCACTGGGGCAGCTGCTGCAGCCACAAGATGCAAACTCTGGGGGTTCCCAGGTCCCAGTCCAGAGCAGGTTTGAGTGGTTCCAAGAAAAGGAAGGAAAAAAGTCCAGGACTGCCTAGTTAAACTAACTAACAAGCAGAAGCAAAAGCAAGAGCAAAGCAGGAGCAAGAGCAAAGCAAGAGCAAGAGCAAAGCAAAAGCAAGAGCAAAAGGCAAAATCTGTTCTCTGTACTGCCCCTGTCTCTGTGTCCCACCGACCACTGGGGGAGTGAGCAGGCTGATAACAAAACAAAACAAAGCTTTGCTCTTCAGAGCCAGTCTTGAAGGTACAGAACACAATATCCAGCATAAACAGAACAATGACTGGGGTGCAAGCATCATAACATCACCCTAGGACAGTCTCCTTCACACAGACAATTAGTAGTCTTCTCTTATTACAAAAATAAAAGAATATCTACCTTATTTCCTCAGTTACTAATAACCATCTATAAACTACAGCTGTCTTATAAATCAATAAATGTAAGAAAATTGACCTATTTATATTGTTCCACACAGTATGGCTCCACAATTTTTCAGACTTGATCACTGGAAAAGTCAATTAATAGTCAACCAAATGCAATCCAGAACAGATGACTGCTACCAAAATATTTTTTTCTAGTTTAGAAGATCCTGACTGGAAAAGCATGGTGGCAGTTTGTGACAGTGAGGAACTCTCTTCAGAAGATGTTCTATTAAAAACACAGTGCTTTCAAAATATGTACTTGTACAAGAGGGAATGAATGATTAGAGAGATGGAGTGAAGGGGAATGATTCAGAGGGATGGAACACTTCTCCTTTTAAGTAAGGCTGAGATAGTTGGAGCTGCTCAGCCTGGACAAGAAGGGATTCCAGGAAGATGGTATTATGGCCTTTCAGTACTCAAAGAAGGCTAATATTAAAAGTATAGGACTTTTCACCAAGGCCCGTAATGACAGGACAATAGGAAATGGTTTTAAACTGAAAGAGAATAGGTTTAGACTGGACCTAAGGAAAGCATTTCTTATGATGAGGGGACAAGACGCTGGAACAGATTGTGCAGAGAATGGAGGGTGCCCTGTTACTGGAAGTGTTCAGGGTTGGGCAGGGCTTTGAGCAATCTGATCTAGAGAAGTCCCTGCCCATGGCAGAGGAATTGGTCTTTGAAGGCCCCTTTAAACCCAAAGCATTCTATGATTCTGCGACAACATTTTTGGGTTTTTTTGTTTTGTTTTGTTTGTTTTGTTATTTTTCATAAGTAGAGCCTGTTGCTAGAGCTAGCATAAGTTCAAAGCCCACTTAAGTGTATACAGTACCCATGCAAATGTCTTCAAACTTTTGTGTGTTCTTGTGACTTCTTAAAACAGAATTTTCCTCCTAATTCTTACCTATTTTAGCTTTATCTACTTAATATTCTTGATATAGCAAGCTACCACTGCAGTTTGTTTTATGGCATCTTTAAAAGTAGAACTGATTTATTCTTTATTTATTACTTATAACTGGTTATAAATTTTTGCATGACATCTAGCAAATATTTTAAGATATTTTCATAATTCTTTACTAGTCAACAGAAACAATTAAGCCTCAGAATTATTTCCTGCATTTAGGCAGCCAACACAATAAAAGAGTCAGTTTAAACTACTAAAGGATCTCATCTGTTTTTATTGGGCAAAATCTTTCTTAAACCTTTTGGTCTTTCATAAAAGCAAGAGTATGAGAAGAAAGCATTTAGATGGGGGAGTCTGTCACAAATGGTTCTTTAAATTGATCACTAAAATAACACTTGAATTCCTTCATTAAATGGGGCTACTTGTATTGAAGATAGGAAGAACTATGGTATCTTTATTAGGACTAAAGTCAAATAGCTGTGTTTTTTAATTTTAGCTTTTATGCTCTTTATTTGGGGTCAGCATTTGTAGTAGAGTAAGGCAGGTTGCTGATTCATCACCTCTGAAAACTTCTGAAATTTCATTAAGTACTCTTTTATTGCTATTCTGCACAGTAAAACTGACAATGGAAGAATAAGGAAAAATCATGGAATAAGAAGAAAATAAAAGAGAAAGCAATGAGCATGAGAAGATTTCCAAAATCTGGGCTGCAAAGTTCATTTCAATCTCTGATAGATTTGTGTTCTCAGCCCAGCCTATGGCAATGGGAATTTTTACTTGTTCTGTAATCTGTAGTCTTGTGCATGTTTCTATACTTATCAGTCACAAAAAATTTGAAGCAGGTATTTGCTGTTTAGTCAGAAATAGGAATTTGAGGAATTAATACCACATAAAAAAAAAAAACAAAAAAACCAAACCAAACCAACTGACCAAACAACAACTACAAAACAAACAACGAAAACCAAAACCAAAACCAAAACCAAAACCCCAAAAAAACCAGAAACAAAACAAAAAAACCCCAAACAAAACAAAAAAAAAAAAATAACCCCACAAACAAAGAAAAACCCAGCAGATAATGGAGGTAGAATTAAAAAGGAAACAAAAAACTGCTCTAGTACCTCATTTGAATTTTCAAATGCTATACAATAATTTATTAGATAGCACTTTAGACATCCAATTATCTTAAGATGTTTAAAAATGCAATCAATAAAACCAGCTACAAAAATACAACTTAGCTTTTGGGGAAATTGCAGACAAAACTTCAGGGCAAATTAGCCCTTTGAAAAAGTGAGTTTGAAGATTTCTGAAGTGGATAGAAATCCAGCTTTGAGAAATAAAAGACTTTACAAAGGTCTTTTGAGAGGCACTAATGTCAAGATATGCCAGTATGTAGCATATGTAGATGGAAATATTGGTCTAATAGAGATAATTCATAGCAAGCCATAAAGGCATTCCACAAAATTGAAAAACCAACAAAAAATGCAATATGGTACCACCCTGATTAGTCAACCAGTGTTTACTGACAGTCTCTGTTCTCAAAATCAAAGCATTATCAAGTCTCAGCCTGCACTGAGTGTGTTTGGTTTTTTCTTATACATCAGATATAAACAGTTAAAATATTCCTGGGGTCTTTAATCTTAATATTGCAAAGACACAACTAGTCAGTAAATAAATGCTTTTTGGAGACTAATGTTATCTCAGCTAACAGGTGGATGAGTGACTTGCCTGGATAATCGTTGCATTAAAGTAGTAAAAAAAAAGAAATAAAAATAATAATTAATTTTTTGGTAGATGATGGATGGATATATTTTAAAATTTAAAAGTTACTCTTAAATAAAAGGGATATAATTTAAAAAGATGACCTTTTTCTTTTTTAATTCTGTCACCACCTACTTTGTTCTGTACCCTGCTGTGATTGAATAGAAAAGTTTTCTGACTTAAAATATAAATTTTCATTGCTTGAAACAATATGTATTAATTCTGTCCAAACTGGAAAGCAGTCTCTGTCTTCTGTTTATGGCCATATTTATAATTCTGAAGATAAATTAAATATTTGGAACAATATGCCTCGTTATTAATGTAGCTAGTTCTATGTGACTGTATTTGAACTGTGTTATTTTATATCTGTTGTAGCAGAAGGAAATAGCATCACATGATGACCTTATAAAAGTATTTCTCAAGTTTATAAAGTTCATTAATCCACCACATTCTCTTTGAATTCACTCTGTAAATTAATTTATTAGACATTGTGGAAATGGCCACATATACTAAACTCTGCTGTCACAGATGCTTCCATTACTTAGTCTGACAACTGGCTTTTGTCAGAACGTGACCTTTCTCCAAAGAACCAAACCATGCTAATTTGACTTTTGAAAGGGAAAGAAATCCTGAATTTAAAAGCTGATATTTTTATCACCACAAACTTAATAAAGCCTATCTTGTGTATTCTCGTTAGCTATGTTGCATACACCTCATGACTTTTATACAAAATGTTTTTTAACCATCAGTTAAAAATATGTAGGTTTTGTTTAAAACCATGTTGCATATATTTACTTCACTCATGATTCAGTATATGACTTTTTGAAATTATTTTATTTCTCCTTTTACACAAAAATATCTGAAACAGCTAATATTAATGAATTTGCAATAAATTAGCTCAAAATGACAACTTAATAGCTTGTAATTGGCATCTCTAAATGCCTGCTTCAGGAGCAGCAATTTCTACAAGCCTTTGATATTGATCATTAGCACAATGATCCATGTCACAAGTACCTTAGTTTATCATAAACTCATTTCCTTAATGACATAAGTAAGCATCTAAATTCAGGAGATGTTTCAATAAATCAACAAAATACTGCATCTGAATGCTATCAGAAAGAACATTGCTCTGTTGTATGAAAAGGTAAAATATTTTCAGCAAACACTGTGAGAACAAGGAGAAAACTGTGTCATGGCCTTGATAACACAGTAACTAAGTAAACTCTGAGTTACCTACCCTAAACAAGGACTTCAGGAAATTTCCCTGATAGTGCAACCCAAAGTCTGTGGGCTTTTTATTCTTGTTTATTTTTTTATTCTTCAGAAAACTTAGAGCTGTATATATTTTTTTGCATTTAATTATGCACAGAACTGTTTTTTCTTCAAAAATAAATGTTTTTTCTTCAAAAAATGCTGTTCAGACAGCCCCTTTGTATATTGGCTCTGGGTATTCTGTGAAAAAAAGATTTGGTGCAGATAAGCTGTCACTAAACATCAAGAGCAATGAAAAATAATAGCTGCAAAAGGGGAAATTCCTCTGCTGTGAGTCACTGCACACTATAACTATAATATGAGGTAAAAAGTTGTATTCTGGTCAGATGTTGAGAAAAGAAGCAGCAGCCAGAGTCTGACAACACAGATGTGTACCCAGAGGTGTATGACTGATCTAAGTGAAGGTTTTTCACTATTGATACTCTGAAAATATCCATCATCCAAGAGATTCAAAACATGAGCCCTCCCGATAGGGAATACTCAGGCTGAACAGAGACAAGATAGATAAGAGATGGCATGAGAGAGTGAAAACCATTGCAAGGATGATAGACATGACTGGGGCAAAAATTACCCAAAGAGCAGGTCAGAGAGAATTCTTTTCCTGTCAGAAAGTGATGATTCTCACTAAACACTCACATAAGTGTAGAGATTTTGAGATTGTATATTTCAGAAAGCAAAACCAATCAAAAGCATTATCAAGAGAAAGAAAAAAAAAACCAACTTTTTTTCAGCCCTTTGGAACAATATTATAATCAGTTTATCCTTTTATTTAGCATTTTTTGTCTGATACAATAATAAGATAAAATTTTCTGGTTTTTCGTATCATATTGTATGCAATACAGAAAAGAAAATTGTTGGATCTCAAGCAATTTTTCTGTTCCTCTTCACCAGCTCCATGGTTTTTTTTTTTTTTTTTGAAATTGTAAATTATTTACATAAGAACAGAAATAAACAAGTAAACCACTTTTTCCAGAAGTCCTGTATCATCTGGTCACTGCTGCTGTTCATATTACCAAAGTACTCAAGAATTTTAAGAAAACACTAAAATATTTTATATCTTTCTCTTGCTTGAAAAAATATTAAACCTTGGCTTCAGAATCAAAATCAGAGCATATGTATTAGATCTGCCTGAAATTAATGTCAAATGCCAATTTCCAAACTGCAGTTGAAATCTGGACTTGAAGTGCTGTTGACCAGTCAAGACCAAAATGTTATTTGAGGATCTTTTAGAGATAACCTTCTTGGCATGGATACCTTAGCTGGGGAGCCAAATAGAGCTAAAAACTTTCATACAATACAGGTTATGAACCAGTTAAACATAACATGCTCAATGGCATTAAACATGGCAAGTTGTGGAGAGCTGAAAGTCCATTCATTGTAATATTCCCAATGGAAAGGTCAGTAAGTTCATCATGAGGACTCTCTATCATGAGCAAGAAAAATCTTTGTGAAGCACATTTTAGGAAGGAGACATGGTTTGTAGTCTTGCACAGCTGAGAACACAGATTTTCAATTTTCTGAATTATACTACCTTCTGACCTTCAAGTACAATTTGCATTTTGGCTGGCCAGATTCATGTGCACCAACTGATGCTTAGAAACTGGAATTTTCATAAAAGAGTTTAGACATGCTTTCCTTGCTATTGATCACTGTACACTTTGGCATTCAGACTTAGAGAGGAGCTACCTTGTTGTCCTCCAGAGTGATTTGGTGATTTTGGTGCTTTGCTATAAGTTTTTGTAAAAATAAAAAACAAAAACCTATGTGCTTAATAGCGTGACAGAAATTACTTAACCTTAAGAGAGAACTATTTATTCCTCAAAATCTATGAAAAAATGTATTAAGTACATACTTTAAATTCCTGGGGAAGAAAACTTGGAAAACCATTAAAGTAGCACTTGTTTTAAAATGAAAATATACATGAGAGATCTTTATTTTCAAATGAGCATATTTTAAAGACTTATCTTTTTTCTCTGTGCAGTTGCTTTTTAGCCAACTTGACAAAAGATCAATTCAATAAATTAAAGAAAATACTGTTAACAACCATAACCTTGTCTTAGAATCATTAGTGCAGGGATGTTCCCTAAAAAAAGGAAAAACAAAGGGAGAAGCAGAGAAACATAAATGTGAAGAGTTTGCAATGCTGATGTATGGAATAATAATAGACAGGCAAATAAAACAGGTAGAAATATTTATAAATAGGTAATATAAGACATGTGATCCTTCACCCCTACTCTGTCTTCCCCTGTAATTAGCCACTGACAGTTATTGCTGGAGATAGAAGAACAGTCTGGTTTTGCAGTTGATAATACATCTGAGTCAAGATAGGACACTTTGTTCTAGGATAATATTTGAAAATCAGTGGGACTTTAAGATAAGTTTATCTTTCTAATCCACTTGGCTTGAAACTTGTTTGGACATTATACATCCCAAAAATTGTAGGTAAGAAATGCTCTTTATGTAATAGGATTATAGTGGATTATTCTAGGTGGAAAATGTTGAGTATCTTCAGGATTTAATATATTGTTTTTAGTGCTGGATTCCAGATTTTCTGTTTTGAAGTGAATGTTTCTAATAGTTTCTTAGATAGTTAGTTAATTGTTTTGATTATGGAAATTTTATTTAGCAAAGTTATGAAAAAGGACTGAGTTAATGTCTGAGGATTCTGCTTGTCAAGACATGAACAATGTTACAAGGTAACAGGATGCTTTTAAATCTTTAAATTTAAGTGGGATGAAGAAAATTGACTGGGTTAAAGTTCAGGTATTTTGCAGTTAGAGCCAGAAGACTACCATTCATTACTTGATTTATTTGAATTTCTTGAACTTCTATCTGGGGTTATCAGAAGTGAAACACCTGTTTATCCAATAAAACAGTAGTGAGGAAAGAAGAACTTAAGGCATCTTTGTACTAAGACAATTCAGGTATGATATAATACCCAACTGGAATGACCACAATAAACCATCTGGAGTTTTTCTGGACATCTACAAGCAACATACTGTAAGTGTTATTTGGCATTGAAGAACTATTTACAAGATCTTCACAGCTAACTCTAATGAGTGAGAATGAGGTCAAGAAAAAAAATGAGTTAGGGTAAAAAGTTAAAATCAGTTAGAGTAGAAAAAAAATATTATCTAGGAATCCTTTTCTTGGTCAATGAGCCACATATTGAAGAAATGATGTGCCACTGTCAGTGCCACATTTCTCTTTTTCTTGCCCAGTTTTAACTTCATTTCTTGTGCCAACAACTGTATCAGAAAGTCTCAAAGGCAACAGTTCCATAATTAACAAGAAAGTTCTCACTAAGAAGCAGCCTGTTCTCTTCATTTTTGGCAGAAGCAGACAGAATTGCACTGACTGTTTTCCAAGTGTCATTAAAGGAATGGGCACACAAAATAATTGTAATCAAGAAGTGTAGAAGCTCAGAATACATCAACCACACTGTGGGAACCATGTGCACTTACCTCACAGTAAAATAGGTAATGGGAAAAAGAATTTTCTGCTTCATTGTCATTCCAGGACACCATTACAATCTGTTACTGTAGGCTACCTATAATGCAAATTTTATAATTGTATGAAAACATATTTTTAATCTGCATGTTGTAATAACTTTTCTGTTTTTTTAAAACATAAGATGTTATGGCTTAATCTTGCATGGTTTGAATGAGTGAATGTGAATACAGTAAATTCATGCAAAGCTAGGTAGGTTTACAATCTGAAAATGAAATGGAAGTGGGCTGGGCTATGTATGGAAATATGGCTGGAGCTAAGAAAATACCTTCAGGAAAGAATAAAGACTTGCTTGTTGTCAGAAGGCAAACTTATAATAACTGTTTATTCCTGAGTCTTCTCTAATGCTGTTTGTCCATATCCAGCTCCTGAGAAACAACATCTCTGGCATCTTTGTGAATATGCTTATTCTACCTCAGTTTTTATTGCTTGGTGTCTCATTTCCTAACCAAACAGAAATCACTTAGCAAATATCTCATCTTTCATCTAAACAGAAATGAAAGTATATTTTATAACTCTTTGAACTGCACAGTTATTGGGCTCTCAACTACAGATAAATATCTTTTAAGAATATTACTGCCAATCTCAGTTATAAGAATCAAAGCAATGCAAATAGATAGCTATTAAACTCCTAAGTACACTATACTGAAATAACAGCCTCAGGAGATGGGCCTTACTTAATGAAAACAAACAAACAACTTATTTTATTTTATTTTATTTTATTTTATTTTATTTTATTTTATTTTATTTTATTTTATTTTATTTTATTTTATTTTATTTTATTTTTTTATGTCTTTTGTTGTTCTTTGAAATAACTGTATCATCTCTCAAAAGTATAAGGGAGATTTCTACTGTGTTTACAGAAGTCAAAATTAATTAGATTTTCTAAACACGCGGTATTGTCAAGAAGGTTTCCTAAATGATAGAGGTTGAAATAGAAAAAAAAGAAATAGAAAACAAATAAAAGAAAACTCCTAGTATCCATTGTAAAACTAATTTTAAGCAGAATTTCATTGCATTGCCAAAGGATGTACACTGTCTAATGAACAAAGTTCCATTGGCACTATAGTAGTTCTTGGCACATAGTCACTAGGTCCTGCTCCTGTGCACACTCAAGAGAATTAATTTATGCAGGAATTCCCCAAGCATGTCTTAGATATTGTGCTCTGCACAGAATTCAGTAGGATATTCTAATTTTTTTTCACAGTACAAGTGAAAGAATCTCTGCTTTTCTTTCTAAATAGTCAAATCATAAAGCTCTTAGTGAGAGTGTTGGCAATGCAGACTGAAATAATTTCTTTCTGCTAAGGTCCTTGAAACCATATGTTTTTATTTTACAGAAGTGTCCAAGCTAAACTCTCATGCTGAGAGACCCATTGTAACTGCATGTAGTCTCAAAACAATTTGTCTGGCAGAGATTAATATAAAATACCTAACAGTCCTGAAAGTTGGAGGTAGATCTAGTAAATATTAAATAACTATTTTAAGTAAAAGGATTTATCTGTTGTCCCAGCTGGCCCACTGCAGTGACAAAATGCAGAGAAACCTCGGGGACGCTGAGGAGGAAAAGGGTGGCTGAGGCAGGTGTGTGCTGTTGGCGACATGCAAACCTGTCTGTGTGTGTGTGCATCTGTGTGTGTAAGCCAGCCATTTGAGATTTGTTACCAAAGGATGTTTAGAAATTTGCAAGTCTGTATCAGTGTTGCAAGCATAAAATAGTTCAGTTTATATTTTTCATTTTTCTCATTAGTACATAGTTTTTTGATTACCTGCTAATGATGGAACATTAATAAATCAATACAACATTTCAGCATGGAAGGATTACAGGATATAAACTGAATATAATTTCTCTCTGCAAGAACTAACTTCTACAGCCCAGAGACACTAGTGAGGGCAGCAAACTACAGAATTCCCTAGCTGCCTATCTGTGGAGCAGTTGTCTAAATATACAGATATTCAGAAAAAAATATTTAAAGAAAAGCTTATTTAAAGAAAACAGTGATCTTTGGTTCACTTTTGAAAGCAAATTAATACCATAAAATATGAGTCTTGATTTTGAGCAACCAATCATAGTCTCAACATGACAGGATTACTTTTTGCCAATATCAAATTTGAGCTTCCCACACATAAGCCAGACATTTTGGGCATCAGTTTTGAAGCACTCTTTTTTTTTGCCATGAAAATCTTGACACTGATGCATTGATCTGTTTTGCAATGTGAAGAGAAGTTTTTAGATAGCTAAGTTACATCTCATTTCTGTTCCTAGTTGTCTCATGTATGCCCAAAGTCAGTAGGGTAACAAGACATTTTTGTATTTCTCAAGATTTAAAACAACCATAAAATCAGGACATCTTTTCTTCTTTATTTCATTCTAGGAACTTGGACATTCCTATTTTTGTTCTCTGTACATTTTATTTGTATTCAGTGTACAAGAGACCTTATATAAATTTTTATTAAATATTGTGCTCACTAACAAGAATTACGTGAGCAAGATTTACCTCAAGAAATGAAAATTTACCTTTTGATAGAAAAATTTA
The DNA here is from genome assembly GCA_024865655.1 of Emberiza elegans. Classification (NCBI taxonomy): domain Eukaryota; kingdom Metazoa; phylum Chordata; class Aves; order Passeriformes; family Fringillidae; genus Emberiza; species Emberiza elegans. Next base: position 33,692,035 of record JALJVW010000910.1, on the reverse strand, counting down.
TCTAAGTGATTTAAAAAAAATAGATTAAATGACAGGCAATTTGAAAAACAATGTTACCAAATATAATTAACTGTTTTTGACATTCTTAATAGGAAACGACAGTCTGAATTGACACTTTGCAAGCACTTTACATACCTAGTTCCACAAGAATATCTGCTTGAAATGCATTTTGTCATATTTTTCTTGTATAAACAACTGAACATAATTCAATAACTAACCACTGCAAATAACTTTAATTCTGACAGGTTTCGGCCACATGCTGCTATGAGAATCTATTTTTCTTCTACCCTCTTGTAATTTTTGAATTAATCTAATTTTTTTGATCAAGAACTCACTGTCCCCTATAAAAAAAATTAATTAGGATATTTATTTTTCCTTCTTTTGTGAAATTTGTTGGAGAAAAGTGGCTTTTGTTATTTTTCTTTCCTCATCTCCTATATCATATTTCTGAACTCCACCACAACGTGCAGTTAGTGCTTTTTTTTTTTTTGATATCCACCCTTGCATATATTTCCTTGCTTAGACCCATGCCCTGTTATTTATTCCATAATTTATAGCAGTAAACACTCTTTTCAATTTAAATATTTCAGTAAACTTTAAAATCTTTCCAGAATTATTAAATGTCTTTAACAAAGCAAGAGGCTTCTTTTGTGACCAATAGTAGGATAAATTTCTTTTTTGCACCTGAAGATGATCCTATATGCTTTCATAATATACATACACAGCTAAAAATATTTTCTTTTCTGTAGACTACTTCTCCTGAGAACCAGTGGTGGGGCTTTGTTTTTGGGGGTTTTTTTTTTATGTTATTAGAAACTACAAATACTAACTAGAGAAAATCAAGAAAACTTAAATTACATCCTTTGCAGGATGATTATTATTTTCTTGATGGTATAATATATATATATATTTTATGTTTTATAGAATTTTATACTAACTTATCCACATCAATCTCATTTTTTTTTTGCAAACATCAAGTTGCTAAAAACTTGTTAAAAACTATGTAGCAGATTTTAAAATTATATATTCTTTTTATAGGTAAGAAGCTGCCTAATGTGGTTAAATTTCTCTTTTGTCCTTTAGAATATGGATTAATTTGTTACCATAAAGTCAGAAAATATCTAGAAAATTCTTGATGCATTTTCTTGCATGTAGAACTCTTTCATAACTTTGTTAAAGGACAATTTTGTTTATTTCTTTGTATGTGTAAAGAGAATCTAATCTATGCAACCTCAAAAGATTAAAATTCTCCTTAACATCCAAGATGCAGAGCTTATGTCAATTAGTGCAGTTAGGATTGTTTTAACCATTTCATTCTGATGAAAAAAATCTCTTTACAATAACATTAGGAAGATCTCTGCCTCTCTCTGTGCCTTGAGTTCTCACTCACAGCAATAAAGATATTGTAGGCATGCTGTACTTCTGGCTTCATCTTAAGTTTCAAGTGCTTGAAATTTTGTTTGGGGGCCAGAGAAGATTTTTTTTTTCTCTTTAAGAAGGAAAAACTAAAATGCCATATTGTGTCCTAATTATTTTTTTTTATCCTGTGAGCTAAAGTCCTGTTATATTATTTCAGTAATACCCCTCATTCCACTGCACAATAAAAGCATCATGAGGTACAGGATTTTTGGAATGTTTTCTTTTGAATTAATGACACATGTCTGCTTAGTTGAGATAATAAAAGTGTTTGCATTAGCAGCAAAATCAGTTTCTGGCTGACAGTTTAGTATCAGCTACTTTCTTTTTTTTTTTTTAACAAGTGGATCCATTTCTTCCAGAGCTGCAGCAATCCCATTCCTGTATGGGTAGTTAAGCAAACCTGCCTTTCTGCTATTAGCATTATGCAAATGAGGGTAAAATTCTTAATGCAATGGCACTTTGGCTATAAAATGTGCTGTGGAGGGAAGAAAGTTGATAATGAAACAAGCATATTCTCAGAAAAGAGAGAGAAGCAGCTAACTTCCCATTTATTTTTGCACACTTTATAACTATTCCACATGAACTTACAAACAGGTCTTTGAAGTTATGCATTAGCATAATTGCACTATAATATGTTTTCAGATTGTTTTTATTTTGTTTAATTTCTTATTGTCTTCCAAAAAGTTGAGCTACATTGGAAGTATGCGTTTTGCTTAGGACTAGTCTTCCTCCTTACTCCCCATACTCACATCAAAAAAATTTAGTTCAAAGGATGGGTCTTAAGAATAGTATGTACAGAAGGATCCTTCCTTCCTTCCTTCCTTCCTTCCTTCCTTCCTTCCTTCCTTCCTTCCTTCCTTCCTTCCTTCCTTCCTTCCTTCCTTCCTTCCTTCCTTCCTTCCTTCCTTCCTTCCTTCCTTCCTTCCTTCCTTCCTTCCTTCCTTCCTTCCTTCCTTCCTTCCTTCCTTCCTTCCTTCCTTCTTCCTTCCTTCCGCCACTTCCTTCCTTCCTTCCTTCCTTCCTTCCTTCCTTCCTTCCTTCCTTCCTTCCTTCCTTCCTTCCTTCCTTCCTTCCTTCCTTCCTTCCTTCCTTCCTTCCTTCCTTCCTTCCTTCCTTCCTTCCTTCCTTCCTTCCTTCCCTCCTTCCTTCCCTCCTTCCCTCCCTCCCTCCCTCCCTCCCTCCCTGCAGGATTACATGTGCTAGCTGTGCCAGCTGACTCCCTGCAGATCCTGCTGCAGACTCCATGCTGGAGGAGAGCTCTGAAGAGCTCCATGGTGTAGTAGTGTTAGGGAGTCTGTGCAGTGGTGCCACAAGAATCAATCAAGTCCCAATTTTCTGCTAGAAATAAAGCACAAAGAATTTCTCACTGCTTTTATATCATTAATCCCATTAGTGCCATTTCCCAGACAAAGTTAGCTTTTACAGTAACATAATTTTTATGGAACAATTTTACCTGTATCAATCTGGGGACTTTACACTCTCACTATAAAGCAGTGAGTATAGGATAGTAATAGTTAGTCAAGCACAGCATGTGGCATTATCCTGTGTGCTGACTGACCAGCCATGTTGTGCAGATACACTTTGGCCCTTTATGAACCTTTATAAGTAAAAGACATTTAGATTTTGCTCTACCTTCAAGCTTCTTCCTGTTTAATAGTGTATTACCTGCACTGGACTGACCAAAACTCAGCGTCTGTCCCTCTATATGTTGTCTCAACTCCTATACGTGGAGCTTAGGGGACTGCTGGCTCTCCTTGGTGCTAGAGCACTGCTTGCTCATGCACTGCTTTCTGTCTGCCAGAACTGCTTGACAGTCTTCAGTCCTCTGTGTCACCTCAAGGAGCTCTTCCTGCCCAGGTGTAGCATTTTTAATTTGTCCTTGTACTTTGTGAGATTCTTTGTGGCCCATTCTTCCAGCCTGTGTAGGTCCCTTTGCCCTACCCTCAAGCACATGGGCTAGTTACCCCAGTGTGGGGTCATTTGCAAGTTGGATGAGACTGCACCCTGTCACCTCATCAGTTACAAAGTTCTTGCACAAGACTGGTCCCACAGGGTAGATTTCTGCATTACACCACTTGCTACTGGACTCTGGGTAGAGGACAACTCATTAACCACTACCCTCTGAGCCCAGTCATCCAAACAGATGGGTTGTGTAACCTCTGCCCATCAATCTGAACCTTGATTGGGCCTTACTAATATGGAGCAACATTATCATAGGAGCCAGTGTTGAAAGAGTAACAAAGTTGGGGTAAATGATATCCCTTATTTTCCCTTCAGTCACAAAAGGTAAATTATATCCACTTCTCTCTCTTCAATCACATTTCCAACCTGTTTATCACAAAAGATAATCAGGGTAATCAGAGGCAATTTAGTGCTGGACTGAATAAAACAGAGTAATCTCTGATTTCCCAGATTGGCGAGTTTGCCCCTTTTATCAAGATGGACGAAGCATTTGCCTTTCTTCAGTTAGCACAGACATGTTCTTTCAAAAATTATGGAATGCTTTTGCAAGAACCTTGTTCAATTCCCTCAGTTTGCTTAGTTGCAGCCCATAAAATCCCCTACACCTGTAAGTCTCCATGTGAATCCGTACACCAAAGCATTTACAAAAGCTTTTACTATAATATTAAAGTGAAAATATTCTTCTGAATTTTTTCTCAGAATTGTTAAATCATATCATTTTACTCAGTAACAGCAGAAATTAAATATTAGCCTGTGAAACTTTGCCTTTCGGTTTTTTTGGGTTTTTTGGGTTTTTTTTTTTTTTTGTTTTGTTTGGTTTGTTTTTTTATGTTTTTTGGTTGTTTTGTTGTTGTTTTGAATTTTTTTGCAGTACCCCAGAATGGAACAATGGCTATGGATTACTATGCTGTTTTCCTTGCTAACAGACAGTATATAAATAACACTTAATATGAAATTCATAGTTTATTTTCTGTACTCACTCTCAGTTATTTTATAATTTTTGTTTACAGGCATAAAAGACTGGTTTTACTGAACCATGAACTGGTATTCTGGAAATGAGGGTTCTCAGTAAGTGTCATCACATGTAGCAGAGAGCTTGGCAGCAAAAGAACTTATAAACCTCAAACTCTTTTTTTTAAATTCCACTTTGGAATGGCCAAAAATGTTCTTTTGACACTGGAATTCTGCCAAAAATTGATTTTTTTTTTCCAAATAAAACCTGAGGTTTTTAATTCCTCTCTTTTCCTCATTCTTTCTCATTAGAAGTGACCAGGAAGATCTTGACTGCAGAAAACCTTCCTTTGAAAAATTCATTGAAACCAATGTTCCTCTCAGGAAACATTTTGGCATTTATAAAATTACTTTTAGTCACAGCTGTTCCAGCCAGGTTTGATATTGTAAGAATAATCATAATACAGAAGACCTGCCTAGACCTTTTAGCATAAGGATGGAACTCTTATTTATAATTTGAGTGTCTCAGATAAATGAAAGGAATAAAAGAAATTAGCATAGTAAGAAAAGTAGCTGGACTAAAATTGATATCTTTTTTCCAACATTAGAGAAAGAAAAGAAAACAATTATTTGATTGTTATTTGGTGGATTTTTTTGGGGGCTAAATTGATGGGTCAGGTCAGAAAAACCATCTCCCATGCTGCATTCACAGGGGCACTAGTAGCAGAGATAAAGGTGTTGTCTGTCCACTCAGATCTTGTCAGGCCTCATCTGGAGTATTGTGTTCAGTTCTGGCTTTTACAATTGAAGAAGAACACAGACAGGCTGGAGAGTGCCTAAAGGAGAGTCACAGAGATAATCAGAGCTGGAGAACCTGACCCATGAGGAAACACTGAAGCACCTAGATCTTATCTCAATGGAGAAGGCTCATGAGGGACGTCAGCACAGTGTTCCAGAACTCAAAGGACAGCTACAAAGAGAAGGGTCTCTCTTCACAAGGACCCATGCAGAGAAGACAAAGGCAATGAGTCCAAGTTGCGTTGAAAGAGGCTTTTTTATAGGAAGAACAATCATTCATTGGAACAACCTCCTCAAAGGGTGCTACAAGAGCTCTTCTGGTCTCCATTTCCCACAAAAGGTTGGAGTAGATGATATTTTTAGAAGCCTTCCAACCTGAGCTACTTGTGTGATTATATTAACAGATTTGTATAATTTAGGTTGATTTTTTTCCTGGTGTGTTGCAACTGTGAAGCTCTCTCAGATCTAAAGATTTTGCTCTGTTTTATAAATTAAATAAAAATTAAAAGGTGAGAAATAATGTGTCTACAAGCTCCTTCATATAACTGATTACAGCATTTTAACTTTATCAATCTGTTGCCTATTGAGACTTGTACACAAAAATACCTGTATTCTTCATGATCATTTGTGTAAAGAAGTTATTTGTACATTCTTACCAAGGCATAGCATGTCATCAATGTATGTTGATTGGATCACAGGGATTCTACTCTTTTATGTGTGGGTTCAAGTATGAACATTTAGATGTAATTAAAATTATTTTTCCTCTTCCTTTCTATAGTCACAAAAAAAAAAAATCAAATGCAACCCATTTCCAGGTTAATGCTGTTTTGAGAAACATAATTTTTTGGGGGTTAGTTTATTTATTTGTAGGGTTTTTCTGGTGATAATACCAACTTTTAATTGTTAGAAACATTTTTTAAGAAAAATTGTTTCTGCATAATAAGCTTATATAGTCTCAGCTCTGACAGTAAAAAACAGTGGTGGGCTGATAAGATATTCTTTTGTAGACCTTAGTACTTGCTTGTTAAAGATTTTGGTAAAATTGCTTTTTGTTAGGAGATTTCTTTTACGAGAAATGAATGTTTGATTAAATCCATTTCCAACTATGTGTTAGTCAGTAAACTTAGAGGGTGAGATATATGTTAACACAACTTGGCAATAACATCAAATATTTGGGCTATTGTATCTGTGGTTCTATAATTTATAACAAGTCCAAGTCACTACTGAGGTTTCAATTGTCAGTAACACCACTGAAACCACAGACTAGTATGACATGCTATGCTGACAAAAGTAAAAATATATTTAGTGTAATTTCTCCATATTTTCAAGTCTGACTCTCTCAAATCTATGCATCATAAAACATGGCCTTTTTAGGAAAGAGGATGTCCTCCCTGTTACTCTCTGGCAGACCCTGCAGTAAGGAGACAGTAAAATGATGAAATATTTATCTTGCAATATTCCTAAGAAAATCACTTTCCATTAGTAAACAGAAAAAATTTCCCTTTTTCCACCTTATTTCTATCAGTTGCTAATTGGTAGAAATCACAGAATCATTCAGGATGGAAAAGACCTGCAAGATCACTGAATCCAACCTTTGACCAATCACCTCCATGTCAAATAGAAATGGAATATGATCCTTTGCTGCTTGCTGTCCCCCAGGACCCCATCTGCAGAGCTACTCTGGCACATGCCTGGCTTGGAGAGGGAAGGAGCTGGGCTGTTTCTGGACCAGCCAAAACCAAAGAGACAGCTTGCTTCAGACTTGGTCACTGGGGCTGGCCAGGTTATCACCAATGCTGAGCAATTGTCCATGTCTTGACAAGTCTTGTAGATCCAAAACAAGAAGGATTGCGTAATGTGTCTTCTTGTGGTTTACAGTTTAGTTTCTGTGTCAGTGCTGGCATGTTTCCATCCCTTTAAAATGACTCATAGATAAAGTTAAGTTTGGATAGTTTGTGGATTGATCCTTTCTTAAACCTTGTTGTTCAAGGCACTTCTGTATCTGTGTGACTTTCCATGGTGGAGAAAGTAGCCAAAGCTACTTCATGTAGATTTACCCTTAACTTCTTGCTGGAAATAGGCCATCCAGGCTTCTCTTCAATAAAGATTCTTTAATACTGCTTCTGAACTCCCATTCCCAGAGAGCATTTAGTCTGAAGAACAAAACAAGCCCCCTCCTGCCTGCCAGCCACAGCCATGGGGACTTGGGTGGGAGGAGTTTCAGCTGCTGCTGTCAGAGATGGACTGAGAGTAAGGCCTAAAGAATGGCCAGGAACATTTGAATGCAGAAGCACCAGCAGGAGCAGCTGCTCGGCATAGAATTTGGACACCCCTGCCCTGGTGCTTGGAAGTGGAAAGCAGGGAAAGCAGGAAGGAAACATCTTCTGTTGCAGCAGTTAAAAATGATTGAAATCATGATACACATCCCAAAACTGAAAGTGCCTGGCTGTTTATTGCAAGTGACAGAGGTCAGACTGTTGCAGGAGCTGCAGCAGCCCTGCTACTGCACAAGCTGTTTGGTGTGGCAGCAGGGCTGGCCAGGTGCTCCCTTGTACTCGGTGGTGATCCCTCATGAGAAGTGTCTGGCTGCAGCAGCCTGCTGAGAAGTGGCATCCACGGCTACTGAATCCCTCTGTGCTCAGTCTGTCCGCACAGTCCCCTTCTCCCCATGGAGGGCTGGGTGTCAGCACGCCTGCGACTCGGGTTGTAGCGCCACTGTGGGGATCTGCTCCTGATCCTGGCTGCCTTCCTCTGGCGGCGGGCAGACCAGCCAGCCACACGTTCCTCGAGGTTGGTGTCTGCTGTCACAGCGCACAGCAGCTGCTTGAAGGGCTGCTTGCACAGTGGGCAGGTCTCTGTCAGTTTGGCCCATTCCCAGATACAGATGAAGCAAAAGCGATGCTGACAAACCTCCACATAGGTGGCATTTTCAAGGTGCCCCAGGCAGATGGGGCATAGGCCATCTGCTGCTGCCATTTCTGATGGCCCTGCTGGTGGCAGCTGGCTCATGCTGCCTCTTGCAGCAGAGTCTCTCCTCCAGGGCTTCCTCAGTGCCTCGCACCTGGTCCTGGAGAGGGAGACATGCAAAGTGCCTGGGTGCCTGGCTTTCTCTGGTGCTCGGAGGGGAAAGACAAAGAAAGCCCAAGCAAGCTGTGGGATAGGGAAGGTAAGGGGTCTCCTGAAGGGGTCACTTTCTGGGCTTCAAAGCAGCAGCAGCAGCAACAGCAGCAGGTGCCTGTGGGCAAGCTGGCCCAAGCAGAGCCCCACACCTCTGCCTTCTGCCCTTACTGCCTGTAGGTAAGCAACCATCACTGAACATTGAGGTGCTGGGGAATCCTGTCCGTGCATAAAGGAAAGGCAGGCATGAAGAGCCCATGTAGCCCTAGGCTGGAAAGGCTCCCACTGGGACCTGGAAGGAGGTTGGACAGACTCTTTGGAGGTCTGCTCCTTGGCAGGAGGTAGAGAGGGAGCAAGGGCAGGAAGGGAAGGCCTGGTGTCCACATGTTCCCAGAGCTCAAGCTAGATGGCTGAGAGCCCTGGGGCAGGCTCTGTTGTCAGGAGGCCCTGGGGAAAGACCTCCTGTGCCCTACCCTCTGAAGACCTCATAAAGTCTCCCAGACATTGCTGTGTTTAGCACAGGGTACCTGAAGGCCTCAGTAGGGAAAGGCAGAGAGCCTTCAGTGCTAGAAAGCCCCAGCACCCTCTCGGCACTCCCAGCTCTAGGACAGCTCCTGTGCAGGACCCACAGGCCCTCACAACTGGGCAGACGGGAGAGGAGCTTGGAAGAGGCTGCCTTTGCTCCAGTGCCTGCAGCTGCTGCTATCCAACAAGCCAAAGCTTGAAGACCAAGACCCTGATCCTTCTGGAGCCTGCTTACCTTGCGTGTGTGCCTGCAGGAGTCCTGGACAGAGTGCCAGGGGGCAGAGCCTGTGGCTTCAGAAAAGCAGCAAGGTTGGGGTGATGTCACAGTGACACCTGTGTTCCAAGGAACTCTTTACTGTTTGCCACCCAGCCAGGAAAGTAGATGCCCCAAAGAGGGAAAGCCTGTTGTGCAAGAGGTTTTGGTATCTTCCCGTGGCCTTGCAGGTGAGTTTTCACTTCTGCCTTATCACTGAAGGCAAGGCAACATATCTCCTGCCCTGTTCAGCAATGGGCTCATCTTTTCCTGGTCTTTGCCACTTAGACATTTAGAGAAGACCTTGTTGGCACCCCTCAGCAGATTCAGCTCCAAGCAATCTTCCAAGCCTTGCTGCCAAGACCCTTCCTTATGCCGCCCATCACACCCTTGGACTGCTTTGCTGAAGGGTGGCTTGTGCTGGCTCGTGTTCACCTCACTGTCCACCCTTCCTCCGCCCTTGCTGGACCAGACAGAACCAGACAGGGGCTGTTCCAGACAGCCCCAGCGCAGCACCCATAGGTTCTTGCAACTGGCCAGGTGGGAGCAAGCTGTGGGAGAGAGGAGGTGAAGGTTTTCTGAAGGAAAAGCTGATGGGCTGCAACCCGCTGTTGTTCACCCAGTGCAGACACATTTGGTCTTAAGGCCTTGAAGGTGGGTTTTCACCCCTAATTTATCAGTTCCTGTGATAAAAAAGCAGTGCCCTGTGAACAAAGGCCTGGCTATCAGCAGCCCAACAATGAGGATGTGGGAGTGGGTGATGGTTCATGAATAGTTGTCAAGTGAGGTAGAAGTAGAAAGGAAAATGAAGAAGGCAGATGCACTACTGAATACTCTGGTCTTTGATTAAAACTGTTCATGTATGGTAGAATGTTTGGGGTTAGAAGACTCATATGAAGATGGCCCTTTGCCTCAAACAGGATCACCTTGACACTGCTGCCTTGTCCCTTTCAACAATAGGCTCCAGCTCATGTGCTGTCAGGAAATATTAGCATTAGATTTCTCATCTTCTAGAAGTGGATGTTAATGTGCAATGCATTCTATAGATATTAGTGGCTATAGAGTTGTTTTATAAGGAGTAACAGCTTACACCTTAGAGATCACACTGTCAAATTTTAAGAATTACCCATTGGTTCATTCTATTTAGATACAGTGAACTATCTTTATTTTTTTTTTTCTACTATAATAAAATGGCATTATAAAATGATATGGCATCATTGGTTCAAATTTCTCCCTTATTCCTACAGAGCAAAACCTCCTAAACACCCAATACCTTTGTTGCCTTACTTTGCACACATGAAAACAAAGCAGGGAGCACAGTAACTTCTGTGTCACTGAGTTTAAAATGTGATCAGGAAATAACATGATAGGACTTATTTGAATAATAAGATTTCATGGTGAGAGAAAATCTCTTCCAATGAGCATTCTACCTTAACACTTCCCATGGAAGATTTTGTTGTAAGAATCATTCTGAATAATAAAAAAATGCTGCAGACACAGACATAATAAGATTTTTCCATACATCAGTTTTACTGATTTAGTGATTAGTTGCATATTTGACAAAAGCTTTTGAATAGTATATGAAATTTTAAATTATTCAGTGATGAGAGATTTTTAATATCTGCATTTTTTAATTGTGAATATATCACAAAGCCCTTGGTGCAAGTCAGATTTCATGAGAGTATTGAAAGTGGTGGTTACATTTCCAGCCAAATAATACCATCCTTTTCAATTATTAATCAATATTTCAATTTCTTGGTTTAAGTCACACACACTTTCCCCATCAAGACACTATTGAAATTGTTTTGGTAGAAATTAAATACTCTGGCTGTCCCTAAATGTTAAAAGAGGCACTTTTTTTTGTCTTTTATTTCTTTTCTTCTGTAAGTGTATAATCCAGTATAATGCCCTGCACATTCTGTGCTTTTCTTGCAAATAAGCTTGAAATTTTAATTCTCTCTAAAAGCCATGAGGCCTTTTTTTATTATCAAGAAATATTTGAATAATACATTATTTTCTATTTTGAGTAGGTTTCAAGGGAAAATTTGGTCTCAAATTCCTTCCACGTCTCTGACATATAGAATATAACAATCTGCAATAAACAGTTTTACCATTTCTGGACTTCAAACACAGCAGAGTAGTGTGAATGAATAAATCAGAACTCAAGATCAAATTTATAAATAAAAATAAAATAGTCTTAACTTGAAAACAAATGTATAAAACCTTTCTGGCCTTCAAGTCACTCTCCCATCTAAAAAACTAGAAAGATCAATCTCTTCATGGTTGAAGTCCTTACTGTGACAAATCATGTTTAGTGCAGACTGAGTTGAAAAGAGAAAGGTGCTAACAGCAGTTTCCTCAAGGGCTTCAGATCTCTTTTCTGAAAATATCTAAAATGCATTAATTTAAAATTCTTGCTAAGCTTTCATTGTGACTTTCTTTAAGCACATTTATTTAATTATTTTCCACAGACACAGTTAAAAAATCTGTCCCACTTATCTGGAATATTTTTCAACCTCACAGGAATAAACTATCCAGAAATTTAAGTAATTCTCCTATTTAATTATCTATTTAATAACCCTCATTATTAAAATTCATATTTTTTTATAAGCACAAGTGAATATCACTGTTCCTGACATCCTTGTTTGCTGAAGGATGACCTTCTGCCGAGAGCAGTGTCTCTAGGAATGCTAATATGGCCTGCCACCCTGCAAGGCCAGTCTTCTAGATACACATGAAAATGTGTCAATGGTATCTGGTCATGCTCAGTTGATAGTAAATCTCAGCACATAATCTTAATTTATACCACAGCAGCTAGTTTAAGGGCCAGCACTGCTCATCTGATGTGAGGAAGGGGGTATACCAGCATTAAACATAACTCACTACATAATTGATTTGCTAGATGATACATGATGTGTTAATGGAAAAAGTTGAATGAAAATCAATTGTTAAATACTTCATTAGACACAGTTTTGCACAGCAACTTCTGACTGTGATAGTAAGTAGATGAACAAGGTGCTTAGTGAAAAAAAATTGCAAAATACTGTTTCTATGTAACTATATTATGGGGAGCATTTATTTCAAGAATACCAGCTGGAAGAAAGCTGGTGCTAGATACACTTTTTCACTGAATTGACAGATAAGCACTTGTATGGCTTGGGTTTTGCAGTTCAAATGTCAATGCTTGCTGGGAGAAATCAACAAATAAGTCATAACCTTTACTCAACTTTAGCATTAGCTTGTTATAAAACCATTATCACCGTGCTACATAGTTGTCCATAGTGGTATATGCAGAGAACTTAAAAACAGGAAATCCTAGATAAAAAATCAAAGATGGTTCATTCAAACAAGCTTGTGGATTATAATACAAGCTGGTGTTCTCTTTGGAAAAGGTTGCAGAAAATTTCTCAGCATTAATATGCTATAGGAAGGAGGAATGTAAATACAAACTTTTAATTTTTTTGTGAACCACCTAATTATTAATCCTTAATATGAGCTAGCAACAGAACAGGAAACTGCACAGGAAAAACAATGGTCAGGTCATGGACATGTTCTTTCATGTCTATCAGGACTTGTTCTTTGTATATCTGTATATCAGAATACACAGGGTTTATCTGCCCTCCTATCACCACAATAGTGTCTATATTATCAACCTTAGTAAAAAATGTGGCTTTGTATTTGTATCTGACTTTGTATTTAAAATTCATTATCTAATCTCACCAATGTCTTAATTTATCCTAATTATGGGGGGGGGGGGTGGGGTGGTGGGGGATACTGAGTCACCTCACAGCTTTACAGAGACTTTGAAGACACATGCAGCAGTTCTTGTTTCTGTGAAGAAGAAAAAAAATATCCAGAAGGTTTTTGGAAACAATGCCTTGACAAGCCTGCTTCTGACATCTACAAATGTTCAGCATCTGCAAAAAAATCCATCCATCTGTCGAAAAGAAATGAAAATCATTCTTCTTAGAACAATCATTGTCATAGTTTGCTCTCAACTACATCTTGGAAGATAACTGTTAGACAGGTTCTAAATTGCTGAACTGATGAATGTGCAGAAAATGCCTCACACAGAAGTCTGTGATTTCATTCTAAGCATAGTACAGTAAAATTGGTGTGATTCTTTTTCGTGTCTGCATATCCAAGAAAAATGCTGTGAGTATAATCAAGACCTAGATACAGATTTGATCTCGTTAAAGCTTCAGTAAGTCAAAATATTTCAAGGGTATTGCTCCTTAAATTGGACTGTAATAACCATGACAACTTCATTTCTTCTCTTTATGCAAAACCAAATTAAGTTTAAGGTGGTATGTGTTGACCCTCTTAATTTTTTCCATAAGTACTCATTGGTATATTTAAAGGTATTGATTTCGACATCTATACTGGAATACAAAGTTGACAGATCTTGAACTTGCAATATGTAGAAAATTATTTAAAGCACAAAGAAAAATAACACAGATGCTCAATATAGGCTCTGACTTTGGTTTGGTTTACAAATTGGGCGCTGTTGCTTTCTTCTGTTCACACTTGAACACTCAGATCCATCCTTTTTTTTGCTGACTGCAGATAATGTTTGAATATGATTTTTTTTAAACTTAATTTATTTCAAATGTAGTAGCATAATAAGCAGTGATTATGGGACCATGGAAGGTTTGTGAACAAGACTATTATTTACCACAGTGTTATTGGCATCACTTAACTCTACATCTACAAGATTGGGACCATATATTGTCAATATAAGAAATACAAAAACCATTGCAGTCTATGTGGTCTACATTTTTCAGGAACTGGGTAGTCAGTGGTAAGACACAATATTCAGCATTTGACAACTTTCATATACCTTAGATGAAAACCAAAATTTTCTTTTTCTATCTATGTTAATGTGTGCTTTTTTTTCTTTATAATTTGAGTAAAAGTAAGCTCCTGTACACTTGAGGTAACACAGATGTGTGCTACAACATCCCTCCCTGTCAACAGTTAATGCTCACAAAATGTGGTATATAATGTCAGAGGGACTTAACCTGCTTTGAACAGCAGGAAAAAGCAATGACTGAAGATTTCAATTTAAAGACATACAGCAAGTCTTCAGTGTCACTGCATGTGTCACAGTGTCCTAGGGTGACATTATGATGCTTGTATCCCCATTCATGTGTTCTGTTTATGTTGGATATTATGTCTGTACCTTTAAGACTGGCTCTGAAGAGGGAAAGTTTTGTTTTGGTTTTTCTTATCTGCCTGGCGGAACACAGAGGCTGCTGCTTTTGCCACTTTTGCTTTTTGTTTTGCTCGCTTTTGCTTCTTGCTCGCTTTGCTTCTGCTTGCTTTTTGCTTTTTGCTTCTGCTCTTTAGTTAAACAGTCCAAATTTCTTCCTGGACTGTTTCCCCTCTCCTTTTTTTGACCATCTGAAACCTGCTCCGGACTGGGACCTGGGAACACCGAGTTTACACCTTGTAGCTGCAGCAGCTGCCCCAGTGCCGGAATTTCAATGAGATGAATTTCTCATCTTTTTCCAGAGTGGTGTCATCCGGTATTGTATTCATTTTGTGTGCTGGAGGGTGCTGTGCCTGTTAAATAAACAGGTTAGGTTCTTTCCACTTCTCTCTGAGGAATTCTTCCCAAACCGGTTGGTGGGAGGGGCCCTGTGGGTTTGCTTTCTGGAGGGGCCCTCCTTTGGAAACTCTCTACCAAATTTGCCCTAAACCAGGACACACGGAATCACAGAACCATGGAATGGTTTGGATTGAAAGGGACCTTCAGCATGATCTAGTTCCAGCCATTCTGCCTTGGGCAGGGACGTCTTTCTCTAGACCAAGTTGCTTGAAGCTCAATGCAGCCTGGCTCTGAACACTTCCAGGGAATCCAGAACTTCTCTGGGCAACCTGTTACAGTGCCTCACCACCCTCACAAAAAAAAAAAATTGTTTATATCAATGTTTTATTTAAAAATATCAATAAAACAGAAAATAAGTGAAAACAGATATGTTTCTTATTGTGCAGATGCATATACAGAACATGAATTGCATTGCAGGCTTGGATTCTTTTCTTAATTATATTTTCTTAAACAGATTTATTTTACTATTAATTTCTAGTTATAAATTACATGGCTATTGCTTTTTCTACTTGTACATTAAGCTTTACCTTAATATGCTTTTATGCTTTACCTTATGTTTTTACACACAATTTTATCCACTTTCTGTTTGCTTTCACATGTAGCTTTTTGGAATGTTATGCAGATGAAGATTATTAATCTTTTATCTTTTTTCAAAAGAAGAGACATTTATGGATGTATAACACAAGAAATATTTCACCAGCACATCTTTGTACAGAAAATGCTTATTCATGAGGAAAAACCTTTTTTTTTCTGTAAGAATCCATCTGCTTTGGTGAATATATTGATTACTTAGGACTGAATTTCTAAGTAAATCAGAGTCAATGTTGAAAGGTTGAAAGGGCCAACATAGCTTCAAGACCTTTCTGTATTTGACTGACATCTTGGTGTGAAATGATGAATATTTGCTTCATTTGGAATACTAGAAGAGATAAACTAATATTGTGGTTTCAAAAGAAAGAAGAGGAAGAACAAAATTAAAATAATCTTAGGATATGCAAGAATCACAAAACTTCTATGGCTTCAAAATAATAATCTAAGAACTCACAAATAAAAGTACTTTGAGTATCATGGGTTTCTACACAAGAGGAAGATAAGCAAAGCAAAGAATTTGCTGCTCACTAATTTAGTGTCAATGTGCTAATATGAGCTAAAAAAATTCTTCCTCTTCTTAGATATATACATTCATTACATGCATCAGTAAGTGCAGCAAAGGGGACTTAAAAAGGTCAGAATGTTTCCAGTACATCTTTTTTTTCTCTTTAAATGTCAATTTTTCAAACCCCAAATAATTTGTAATGAATTATTTATTTTTGTGAATTCTATATTTTAGTTTTGTTTTTAAATTTGTTTTGAAAGTCTGAAGCATCACATCTTCTCTGTTTGATATAGAAAGAGTTTTGGGTTTGGATCATATGGCTATTTAAATTTCTATCTTATTTTTAGTGAAGATAATTAAAATGAAAACCAATTATTTTGCTTTGAAATTAATAAAGTAAATGTTTTCACCTATCTGAAAGGATGAGGGAAGCTGTTCCACAAAGAGGTGGAACTAAATAATGACTTGAAGCATAATGGACAAAATTTGATGCAATGGGAACAATGTTTCATTTAGTCTATGGTGAACAAAAAAAATCAACACTTGATGTGATTGCTGCCTGAGGTTTGGATTAGACCTAGAAAGTGGAGAACTAACACAAATTCAATTAGCTGATTTATTTATTATCGATATACTGATGTTTTTTAAAAGGCATAAACGAATGAAGGTCAGGGATCAGTTCACTACATACAAGAAATCTATGAGCCTTGTAAATAATGAATGAGATATACCCATGCAATTTTCCTTTGTGCAGCTGTTCACCATAGTTATAGCTCTAGTTATTTAATTTCAAACACCTTTTCCATACAGATCTGTACAGACCGTATACAAGTTTCCAGGACTTAAGCTTGCTAGCAACTGGATCAATTGTTGCAAATGACAAGAGCAGGAGAAAACGGACAATGCACTTCCTGACTTAGATGTTTAACAACTGGTTATCTGCATCTGAACTAGTACTCATCATGGCCAGGGAGGGAAATTCTTGAGTTTCAGGAGCGACATCTCTCTTCAGAAAACAGACATGGAAGAACCATTTGAAAAGTTATTTAAAAAAAAAAAAAAAAATGGGGGGAAGGTTTAACTTTTGAAGGAAACCAAACAGCTAATCAATTTTAAATGTCTTACATTTCTAATATTAATTTAAAATACCCGAAGTAAAATTTATTTATGAAAATTTGGTCCTCACTGTAGAGAATAAACTTGTCAACTATATTTAAAAGTTTTACGTGGCTACCTCTTTTGTATCTGTTCATACTACCTTGCTATTCATATAGTTATAATTACCTCCTCCATAATTTCTGAATATATTCAGGCTGACCTGCCTGAACTCAATTCCAGTGTGCTAATGAAAATGATACTGACAAAAAAGTGTTCCATTTGACTATATCTCATACTTTAGTTTTCTATTGAAAGAAAATAGTTGATACCACATTTATCTATTTCAAATGTGTGATGCTTTGACCCAAGTAAAAATTTTCTTCAGAAGTGTTCATGAAATGTAAAATTAGTATAACGCTTTTGGTAGTTATAGTTATTAGTTATAACACTTTCATAGTTTAATCAGAGACATTTGTGGGCATACACAGCTCTTTGGGGGAGAAATGTTGAAGGGGAAACATGCTGCTGATAACTCAGAATTTTATAGTAAAATATCTCTGGGAATTAAAAAATTTTAGTAAGTTTTAACTTAAAAGTACAAATAGGATCATGGCTTATTTTCTTTGAATGTGTATTTACTTATGTATTTTTTCTATGGTATTCCAATGCTGCTTCATGGTATCTCTCAATATGTTGCTAACTGCATTCTATCTTTTTTTAAATAAACAAAATAAATAATAAATGGCAACTCCTGTGGGGTAATGATTGAGTATATTAGGTTCCCTACAGCAGATAGCTTTTAATGTTTGATAAAATGAAACAGTTTCACTATTTAAAAAACAAGAAATAATATTTTTGGTTTTTCTAATTACTATATTTTTCATAGAACACAATAAAAATTATTTGAGACAGGAAAAATATTTGAATCGCTATTCAAAAATGGATGCCCTTCCATAATTTTAAAAGGATCAGATCTATATTCCATGACTAAGGAATTATCAGTGGACTAAGATATACTGATTTTATCCCTAATCAAAAGCCAAAGAAGACTATTTTTTCTTTAAGTGGAAAAGAAACACATTTATGTATAAACTCACAGATAAATTTCTCCATTTTTTCTTTTTCCCAGTTGACTTAACAAGCAAATAAAATTAAGAAGTCTGCACACATTCCACAATGACTTGCAAAAGGAAGATATTTTAGCAGAAGAACATTTGAATGCTTACCAAACTTGCCAGCAGCTTTCTGCTTTGGCAAGCTTTACAAAATATGGTATGCAATGTATTTCAAGGACTTTATAACCAGGGTCTACCCCAAATGTGTTAGTAACAGGGATAAAACAAAACACTCAGACACACAGCACAAAGCATAAGCCAGGCCCTTATGGATTCTTCAAATACTCATAAATTAAACTAGTTTTACATTAGTATCCAATTAGCTTTAAAAAAAAGCAAACCGAGGGAGATGTAAAAATTGAATCTGGCCATTAATTAGCCCTGGATTAGCCACTTAGCATGAAAGAAATTGCTGTGGTCATCATGCTCTATTTACATGTTCTAATGGCCATGTAAAGTAAAACATTAATTTAACTGCAATAGCAGCTATGCCTGTAAATGATATCACAAATTACAGTTGCCTGCATTTAGGAACTCTAATTTGATGCATCTTATTGCACTAGTTAGGAGCAAGGAGACAGCTTAATTTACATCTACCATGAAGGAAAGCAATAGTCTCAAACAGTTATGTTTGGTGCACAATTTCTGAAGATGCATGAATTTTATTCGTCATCTGAACTTGTTGTGAGCTGAGACTTCTTAATTTTATGCAAGAGGCTAATCCATCATTATGCCAAGACTGACACAGTATTCTTAGCAGTTTTGATAAAAATCTATTGTCTTCCTATTATATTGTATGACCACAATATTATTAGCATTAAAGTAACTGTTCAAGTACAAGCAAAGATATTTTCTAAAGGAAAAGGAAGTTCTACGCCTAATCATAATATATAGCCTATATAATCACATTATTATGAAAAGTTTATACACCTGCAAATATACACATCTATCCCAGAAAAAGACTTTGCAAACATTCATGTCTACCATTTCCTTCATTCCTGAAATTTTATAAGGAGATTTGAGGAGAAAAAAAAAATCAGGAGATGAAAATACAATTAAAAATAAAAATCTCAAAAGATTGAAGCCACTGTTTTAGGAGGGCATTTGTCCTTTACAATTGCTTCTCCCCAGTTGCACATAAAAGACATGACCATAATTAACAATAATGAAATCCATTTTATAGTCTACTTTGCCAGTGTATTGCTTTATCATTTGTTCAATGAGATCATCAAAATACAGTTTGTACACTTTAAAATACTCCAATGAGTTATTCAAACAGAATATTTAGAGGACCATTCATTCAAATAAGTTTGTAGTGCCCCAAAACAATGTACTAAGAATACTGCTCTTCATACAAGATATAAAGGAACATGAATTTATCCATGTCAGAGAGGAGAAAACTTTTACTTTACAACATAAAATGTCTTATTTTAAAGATTGAAAAAAGCAGAACTTTTTAAAAACTCTGTATATGTCAGAGTACTCCTCAGTTGCAGCATGGGTGTATTTCCTACAAAATATTTTGACAGTGTTTTTAAAGTAGAGGAAGAATTAGTAACTTTATTTTAAAGTAACTCTGTAACAATCTGTGCACTTGGGGAGTAGTTTTGAAGCCAACAGAATTGTCATTTCCTATAGCCCTGCAGTGAAAACACTGGTCAAAAGCATTGATGAGAAGGATGGAGGCAAAGACAGCTAGTCAAGAAGAAAAGAACAGGCAGTACTGTGGTTTTCAGAAGGGTTATTTGGCCTCCCATGGACTTGCCCTTCAGGTGCTTTCTTTTACCTCTGTGCAAATCACCTGTATTTGTCACCAAGGAGTTACCTCTAAAAGGTGGAGCTACTGGGTGACATGAGAACTTTGCTGGTCTCATGTTTGAGCCATGGGATTGGTGATCAGGGTCAGAACTGAGCAGCTGGCTCTGATTCTCAGCTCAGCTCTCTTGCAGTTCATCAAATCCTCATTTCAGGCATGAGCTCAGATTGCAGATATTACTGCTTCTTCTTAGACAAAAAGGACAGATGAATAAATTGTGGTTGATTTTTTGTTTTTTTCTATTTTTCTTCCTTCTTTTAAGAGTAGCCAGGATATTCATTGTCGTAAAAGAGTTATACAAAACTTTAAAAAATCCCATTGGTGAAAATTAAAGAGTTTATAAATATATTTCTGTATATTTTTGCATTTGAGGTACGTATACATTTTAAACACATTCTTAATTCAAATTTCTCTGTGCAAGTAGAAGCTCATTTGTTCTTATTCTGCATTTCCTAGGTATAGTAAAACAACTTGATGAAAATCAGCACTTAGATTTATTTCAGATGTAGGAGAGGTACTGTAACTTGCTGTTCAAGAACTTAGCTAGTTTTCCATTTACTGTACTAATTATCTCAGCCATCTCATACAGGTTTAGCTGTCTAAGTCAGAAATCTTGCATGTTTGTGCATTGAAGAGGAAGCAAAAACAGGACACAGACATACATTTGTTCAGGGTGGGGGACCATAGATTCTTTCTTGAGCTCCATTCACTTGGGAAACACAATATCACTACTCTGATATTGCAGCAGATGACTTAAGCATGTTTTCTTTTCTGCCCCCTGCCCCTTAATCCTGTTGAGAATTAATTATGTCTATGAAGGAATAAATTCAGATTTGAATCAGGATTTTTGGTGGTTTGCATATATTTAATCTTCAGTGGAAATGGTCTGTTTTTATCATTAAAAATCTCATGTCATTGTACAAGACTAATTTACTTTTTCATAAATGCTTCTACAGGGTTGTTCAGGAACCCATGCAGGTAGGTGGGAAATGTTGCACTGTCACACAAAAAAGAGAAGACCTTGATGGCTGAGTCTCTCTGGGCTGAAAGTATCTCTTACTGTGGCAAAGGCTTTCTAGATATGTCAGGTGAAGTAGGAACCATTCAGAATTATTTACTGTCATCTGAAAAGCCAGTTTTTGAATCTCAGCCACTCTGCTATGAGATCCTTTGAAGGATGAAGAAAAATGTGTTTCTAAACCTGTTTTGCCTACTGAAAGAAAACAAAATCTGTAGCATCATAATCAGCAGAGCTCTGTGTGATGGTGAGACCTGCAGTTTATCAGCTATGCTCACATGAATAAGTATCACTTCAGTCAATGGGAATTCTTATAAAGGCAATCTGCAGGTTTGGAGATAAATCAAGCAGCTAAAGAGGCATTAAAAATGTGCAAGGATGGCAGAAAGTTACAAGCAGTTTAGAATATATTTAGCTAGCATATAAAAGAATAGAGCTTGAAGCTGACGTGGTTTTAATATAATGAATGCTACAAGCTTCCCTCTTATACCATCACCTCAGTGAGATGGACAGGGAGATTTAAAAAATGGTGTTGAAAATGAAAAGCTTTAGGTTTTTTTATTTGGTATTGAGTCTGCTCTTGTCATTTATGAGATGGCAGGTAAAGCACAGGGAGCTATTAAAAATAAAAACAAGCCCTGTCCTTTTGAAATGGAGTTGGATTTTGACAGTAGTGTCACTGTTGGAAGTGAATAAGAACTGTGATTTTGTTACAGGTATAAACAGTAAAAATAAACCACGCAAAATAAAACCAGTGGTTCCCTGTATATTCCAGTGTGAATATTTTAAAATATATTTAATTATAATGTATCACATGAGTACTAAACCTGTATCATTTTTTTCATGCACAGCTTAGTGTACTTAGTATTATAATTTCTTGGGTTTTTAGGTAAAAAAGGAGATAATCAATGGAATTATTGCTCCTGTATTCCCAGCATGTTCTTGTATTATAACTAGAAAGGAAATATAAACCTCAAAGATGAGGGGAACTTTATTTTCCACAATAAACTTCATCTGGTTGGGAACTGTGACCAGACCCAAAGTGAGGGATCTGAGTGGACTGTAGAGAGTTGTAGGGATGAATGTCTTCCAAACCTTGAAAGTGTAAATGTCACAACTGACTAAAGGCATTAGAGAATGCTAGTATGAAAAGCAGATAACAAAATTTATTGTTTAGTGTGCAAGACAGCATTGTTGAACGTCATAGAGAAATAAAATAGGCTAGTTAGCCATATAAATTCCTAGTGCAGCTGTACAGCCTTTTGACAGTTGAACCAGGATTATTTCATCCCAGTTGCCATCTTAGGAAAAAAAAAGGTTTTATTTTACTTGTAGGAAACACAAAGGAGACCTATATTAAAACAGATATCTAGAGAGAAACTTCCAAAGATTTAGCTGTGAACCATGCTGCTAAGCCATGCCTTAAAAATCACAGAACTGATATCCAAACAGAAATGTAAAAAACCCCCAAAACAGTTTAGACAGATGAGCAGCTTACTGCATGAGCACTGTATGTTTTTTAATTTGCTTTTACTGAGTCTTTCAATTCTGTGTTTCATAATCTCCTCCAGAAAAAACAGGTGTAAAGATTAGGTAAGTGAAAAATGCAGTCAATTGACTGAAATCTAGTCGAACAGCCAGGCTGAGAGCTGTGATTTGTGGCACCAAGTCAGTAAGAGGTAAGCTGCTAGTTGCCTAACCAGGGATCCATACTGGGGCCATTGTTGAACAACAGCTTCATTAACTACTTGGATGATGGTACGGGAATATTGGACCTAGTTGATCCTAAAGGTCACATTCAACCCAAACTGTTATATTATCATATGATTTTATAATTCTGTAATCTAATGATTCTGTGATTGCTTCTGTGATCACATGAATTTTGATGTTGAGGCAAAGAGGGCCAGCAATTTTCTCAGGTGCCCTGGAAAGAGTGTTGCCAGCAGGTCAAAGAAGGTAATCCTTCCATTCTGTCTCAGAGTTTGCTCAGAGAATCTTGGGGGTCTGAATCTTTGGAACTATTCAGAACACATCTGGGTATGGTCTTGAGCAACCTGATCTACCTGACATGGCTTTTAACAGAGGATTGAAACAGAGAATCACCAGAGGTCCCTGCTGACCTCAACATTTCTGTGATTCCATGTCCATTGACAGAAAAACTCTTTATTCTAGCACATTCTTCCCTGTGACCAGAATGCCTTTAATATGCTTACAATGTGTTAAGGCCACAGGAGTTTAATACCGGGTTTTTTGCACAGGGTTTTTTTCAATCACAATAGCTCAGTCATTACCAAGACTTTCAAATAATAATAAATACAATAAAATCAGTCTTTTAGGGATGAGCATTTCCTTCTGGTATTAGTGATAAATGTTTTTTAGTAGTTGTAAACATCACTCTTCTGTGCAGAACAGGGTGTTAATGGATGTATCTCCAGCCCTAGAGGCCCAGGACTTGTTCTTCTCCCTGCCACTGGGCAGAATCACACTGAACAGGATGATAAAGATGTAAGACTCCTCACTATTGCTGTCACATTTCAGAAAGAATATCTTCTGTCTGCAGTGTCCTCTAAGCTATCAATTCAAATAAGGTTTTCTGAGGACAAATTCTAGACAAATTTTGTGAACACTGATAAGTGAAGAACCAGTAAGAAGATGAAGAGGTGCTGAGAGGTACTTCATAAGTGTGCTGTAAAGGCAAATGGACTTACTTGAGATCTGAAGCTCTCCATTCCTACAATCATTAAATGAAATCAAACCTGAAGAATCCATACTATCTTTGATTCCTGTGCTTTGGAAAGCAAAATAAATTCCCTCATAAATGTTAATTAATTTTAAAAAATTAATGCTTCTAATATTTAGATAATTTAGTCTCTCTACACATGGACAAAAGTTGAATATATGAGTGTCTTCCTACAATAAAGCCAGTCACAAAGGAAAAAAAGGTATAAAATATTTTATAATATTATAATATGAATATTATTTATGTGTGTCAGTAGGCAAATGCAATGCAACTTGGTTGCATATGCATTACTTCAGATTTTCTATGCCAAACTGATCGAAATATAAATGTCTGTTAATAAGACAAAACGTCTTGATTTAACTGCACTCAGAGATCAATAAAAGCCACTAGAACACCACTGTATTTTTACTTTCAAAGAATTTCTTTTTTTGTGTCTTTATAAAAACAAAGTTATCACATAAAAGTCCTGAAGAATAAAGATTAGCCTCCAGTGATGTGGAATTCCACACAACAAACCAAAGCAACTTACTGACTTTGGTTTGCCTCTAACTAAATTTATATTCATTACATTTTTGGCTTTTTCCCATATTCTGCTGTTTTTAGAATTCTTTTTAAAAGTTCCTTATTTTAGCAGAAGATAAATTATTATCATGGTATATTAAAAGTACAGTAAAAAATTAATTTTTCAATGTTTAAACTAATCATTGCAATAGCAGAAAACAAGAAAAATTTCCCTTGGTACTAGAAAATACTTAATTATTGCATTCAGCTTAAAAAAATGTATTTCACCATACTCCATTGTCAAGTCTGTGACCTTATTTTACATGAAATGAGAATATATATGAATTTAGAAGTTTATCCAGAATAAATTGAAATAAAACTTCGTTCAGCAACATATATAAGCTAAGTGCCTACTTCACTAATTTTTTCAAAAATTGGGATGAATATTAGGTTGTAAGTTATGTTAACAATACAAAACAATGGTCTTGCACTGAACTTCTCACAGGAATGAAAGAGAAAAGAAAGGTAAATTTGCTGGTGCTATTCCAAGCATATCACAGAATTCAGATGCAATAGGATTACTAGACAAGTAGCTGATGAAAGACAAAACACATATGACAGCAAAGCATGTACATAGGAGCCTAGGCTTCTATTTGGCCCATGTTTTCTTCTCTCCTCTGAAATGAATTATGATTTACCTGGGATATGTTGTTATTTCAGTGAGCTGCTTGTCTTGTGTCATGTAGGATGAGGGAAAACTGTTTATTTCCACCCTTCTCATTTCAAATTTGATCAGTGTAAGTCACAATAGCATGTTTGTGCCATCAAGAAAATTGGAAATATTCGGTCCAAAAGAGCAGTTTCCAAAGCACGGCTGGTTTTTATTATCTATCATCTTCTATCTTACCTCTCCCCATTCACAAATTTCCTGCTTTTCTTTCTTTGGTCCACAGTTTTACCCAAGAAATGCAGCCTCCACCTACTCCCTCAATTGTGTTAGAATTCAGCAACAACATGCATGAGATATGTGACCTTGTATTATTAAAAGTGGAAAGGCTAAATGCTGCCTATGTATACACATATACACTATTTGATTTCCAGTCCTCCTTCACTTTATATGCTTGCTAGCCTCTGTTTGGTCACCATTTGTATTTCATTCTCCAGAAGAAGAGGTATTAGCGATAAAAATCATTCCTTTAACCATTCATGATATCGAGGGAGGATCATATCTGCAATTGTTGCAAAACTAATAAGCTTTTGGTCAGGAAAGCTCCAGATGTCTGAGCAGCAGGTCCCAGGACTCTCTCTTGTTCCCCAGCTGGGCTGTTCTCCTTAGGGAAATTGAGATCTCCCTGGGAGACTTTATTTCATATTGGACACAGCGTCACAAGTTGTTGCCAAGGCTTTCTCTTCCTGCACTGCCATTTTCGGATGCTGCAGTCTTTAAGCTGTACAAAATCCCTGTTTACTTTCCTGTCTCTTGGAACAAAGTTCAATATGGACACTATTGCATAAAAGAATGGGAGGAACTGACCATAATTTAAATATGCCCTAAATTTTCACATAGTCACCAATATTCAGAAATGCCTATACTCCTCCGAGTAAGATGAAATCTGAGGAATGTCCTCCCCTTTCTTCCTATCCACAGCTGCTTCTGTCCTCCAGGGAATGGCATGTCAGCCTCATGCAGGCTCCTTTCCAGCAGCCACTCAGCTGCTGCTTCCCCTGCTCCCTAATGAACATCTTTCTCAGTTTCTACAGCAGCCAATTCCAACCTTATCCCTGAACAGCTGAGTGAAAATCACAGCAGGGCAAAGCAGAAGCCAGCTGCTGCTGGCATCAAGGCCATCCGGGCAATGGGACATGGAGAAAGATGGAAAATACTGTCTGTGTTAAAGGCAGCTGCTCCTTGCTGGCATGCAGTGTAGTAGGACCAGGCCATGCTGTACACTCTGTGATGACTATGGGGAAACTCAGTCTATCCCAGCCAGACCAGCCCTTTTACAGCTGTTAGCACTGTTGAAATGGTTTGGTTTTTTTCAGCCTGTGAATAAAGTTAAAGGATGATGACTTTATTCCACCATGCAAGACTGTGTTTCACCGTTATCTAGAAGGAAACTCCCTGACTTTTAACAATGGAAAACTCATTTTCCAATGAACCCCCAAACCTACAACTCCCCATCCCCATAGTCTAATTCAGTTTTTGCATGAATTTCATCTTAAAACCTCCACCTTGAGCAGGGTTGGCCTACATAGCTCTCAGTTTTTATATTAGGGCTGGATGTTCTAATCCAAAATTCTTCTGAGAAGGTTATTAGACTTGGGAAGTTTATGAGTCATTTCTTATCTTATTTACATACACTTATTTACATCTCTGTGGGAATAAAAGCATTTCAATATAACCACTTGGTCAAAATGGAAAACAACTTGAAAAGGAAAGTAAAATTCTTTCTATATATACACATATATATAGTTATAGCTATTCAATATCCATGCAGCAATAAAAAACAAGGTAAAAGAAATACAGAGAATCACAGAATCAGAGAATGGTTGGGGCTGTAAGGAACCTCTGGAGATCATCTAGTCCAACCTCCTCCAAAACAGGTTCACACAGAGTAGTTTGAATGGGATCATGTCCAGGCAGGTAGTGAGTATTTCCAGAGAAGTAGACTCCAAAACCTCTCTGGGCAGCCTGTTCCAGTTCTCTTGTATGGGTTGAAGACAGACACATGAAACAACACCAAGAGTCCTCAGCAAACAGCCCCAAGTTTATTATGGCTGCCCTTTTCATAAGGGCTTTGGATTTCCCAGGCTCAGCTGATTGGATGAATACTCCTGTGTTTCAGTTTGTTCCCAGTGTGCCTTGTTCTGTCAGTGGTCACCATGGAAAAGAGCCTGTCTCCATCATCCTGATGCCTGCTCTGAAGATATTTGTATGCATTGTTGGTGTCCCTACTCAGTTTTCTCTTCTCCAGACTGAGCTAGCCCAGCTCTCTCAGCCTTTCCTAATAAAAGATACTCTCCAATGCCCTGCCCATCTTTAAAGTCCATCACTGGAGCCTCTCCATCAGTTCCTTGTCTTTTTTGAACTGAGGAGCCCAGAACTGGGTACAGTATTCCAGACATGGCCTAATTCAGGCAGAGTGGCAGGATCTCCTCCCTCACCTTGATGGCCACAGTCTTTCTAATGAACCCCAAGGTATCACTGGCCTTCCTGGCCACCAGGGAATGCTGTTGGATCATGGTTAACTTGTTTTCCACTAGGACTCCCTGTTCCACAGAACTGCTTTCCAGAAGGTCAACCTCTACTGGTGCATGAGGTTTTGGGGTTTTTTTCCCAGATACAGGACGCTGCACTTGTGCTCCTTGAACTTCACTGTGTACCTCTCCACCCAAGTCTCCAGCCTGTCCCATCTGTCTGAATGGAAGCCTTTTGGTCTACCAGCCACTCCTCCCAGTTTTGCATTGTCAGCCAACTTGCCTGGGGTCCACTTCATCCAGGTCATTGATGAATAGGTTGCACAAGACTGGATCCAGAACTGACCCTGTGGAACACCACTGGCAACCAGATTCCAGCTGGACTCTGCACGAATGATCACAGCCCTCTGAGCTGTTCTGTTCAGCCAGTTATCAATCCACCTTACTGTCCACTCATCCAATCCTCATTCCGTGAGCTTGCCTATGAAGATGTTGTGGGAGACTGTCAGAAGTCTTGCAGAAGTCCAGACAGACAATGTCCACCGCTCTCCCTTCATCCACCCAGAGTGTCACGCCCTCTCACGCCTGATAGAAGACTGTCAGATTCATCACACATGATTTCCCCATGGTGGGTCCATGGTTGAATGCTCCCAAAAACCTTCTTTTACCCAACATGCTTAAAGATGACATCCATAATGAGTTTTTCTATCAACTTTCCGGTGATTATGGTGAGGCTGGCTGCTCTATATTTTCCTGGGTCCTCCTTCTCTCCTTTTTTGAAGCCTGGAGTAACATTAGCTTTCCTCCAGTCCTCAGGCAAGTCCTCTGTGCTCCATGACCTTTCAAAGATGATGGAATGTGGTTTAGCAATAACATT
Source organism: Emberiza elegans (assembly GCA_024865655.1). Lineage (NCBI taxonomy): Eukaryota > Metazoa > Chordata > Aves > Passeriformes > Fringillidae > Emberiza > Emberiza elegans. Next base: position 33,663,940 of record JALJVW010000910.1, on the reverse strand, counting down.
TGCCATCTTCCTCAGCTCTTGTGGGTGAATCCCATCAGCACCCATGGATTAGTTAGTGTCAATTTGCACAAATGATCTCAAACCCATCTTCCTTGACCAAGGGAAAGTCTTCTTTTCTCCAGATTTTCTTGTCTCCAGAGTCTTGGATTCCAGACAGTTGGCCTCGCAGTAAAGTAAAGAAAAGAAGGCATTCATTAACTGCACCTTCTCTGTATCCTCCATCATCAGAGCACCCATCTCATTCATCAGCAGGCCATTAATTTCCCATCTTCTTTTTGCTAATGTTGTACTTGAAAAAGCCCTTTCTGTTGTCCTTGACATTGCCTGAAAAAATTAATTCCAAATAGTTTTCCACATTACATCCCTGACAACATTCTTGTAATCCTCCCAAGTGGCCTGTCCTCTTTTCCACATTCACTATACGTCACAATGCATAAACTTCATAAATGCATAAGAACAGAAAAAATAACTGTCAGGGTTTAACCCCAGTGAAAAATTAAATGCCACCCAGCCAATCGTCCACTCTCCCCGGTCAAGCTGGGGATACAATATGAGGAGAAAATGTGAAAACTCATGGACTGAGATAAAAACAGTTTAATAGGTAAAGCCAAAGCCACACACACAAAACAAGGAATTCATACACCAGGCCCCACAGGCAGACAGCTGTTCTGCCATCTCCAGGAAAGCAGGGCTTCATCATGTGCAATGGTTACTCGGGAAGACAATCCCCATCACTCTGAACATTCTTCCATCCTTCTCCTTCCCCCACCTTTATATGGGTCTGAAATGTCCCTTGGGTCACTTGGGGTCAGGCTGTGTCCCCTCACAACTCCTTGTGCAGCCCCAGCCTCCCTGCTGGTGGAGTTGGGCGAGCAGCCGAAAAGGCCTGGGCAAGCACAGCTCAGATAACATGAAAATATCCCTGTGTTACAAACACTGTCTTGGTCACAGATCCAAACCAGATCCCATACTGGCTGATAAAAAATTAACTTTAAAATTTATATTTTTAAAGTTTGTTCTAACAATTAACTTTGTTTCAAAGTTAATTTCAAATTAGCTTTAAAAATTAAATTTATCACAGCCACAACCAGTGCAGTAACAAACACACTGTTTGGATCAAATGAAGAATGATTTACAACACTGTTTTTGATATAATAAGTAAGAATAATAAAAAGGTAGGAATGAAGATATAAAGCATAAATTTAAAATATATATGTTACATTCATTTATGCTTTTGAATGCTTGTAATGGTACAAAAGTGCAGATCCCATTCCAAATGGGCATTCTTTGATTTATGAGTCTGAAAGAGAATAGTACTGAGCACAAATAAAAAGCACTGAAATCTGTTAAAATTCAGTTTAGTCTCTTACACTTCTTTACTTGAAGTTTAATATCATACCTAGGGCTAAGTATCAAAAAGATGTGAAAGTCTCCAGACATAAACTGGGAATTTCTGGAGTTTTTGTGGGTGATAAACATTGGTCACAATTATTCCTGCTTCACTTAAAATCTTAGAGTTACTTTGAATAAACATTGCTTTTGTGCTGCATTGTCTGTCTCTGCTATCAGGAGCTGGAGGAAAGGCAAAAGAGGAACAATGAACTTATTTAGGGAAATCTGGCTGATTACAAAAAGAAAATATAATACCAAAAAATAGAGGTAAAAAAAAAAAAAATAAGCAAGTGTTCTACTGCAGCACATTAGATAGATTTGTCTGAAAACAGAAATATTTATCGTAATATTTTAGTATTAAATACATTTTTTTAACAAATGCTAAATTGTGTGTGAACTACAACATGACTCATCATCACATGAAGTTGTAAAGCTTTTTTTTTTCACAAAGGCTCCAGTGTAGTCTTTAAATCTTAGAAAGGCTGTAGGAAAGTAGTCAACTGCAGCTCATCTGTTGGGAGACTAATGTCTATTGGAGAATCTCTGGGGATCAGTCCCCAGCCCTGTTTGACATCTCCAAAAGTGACTAATGAGAGGGAAAAATGTAACATTAATGAATTAACAGACAACATTGAATAGGGAGGAGTTTTGAATGCCAACAAAGGGAAAAAGGTACACAAAAAATATAGGAGTTCTGGTACTGTGCTCTGGTTTCTGCTGGCTCTGAGGCAAAATGTGTTTCACTAAGTGTTGATATTTGCTGCAAAATGCTGCCAAGAGAATGGGTAAGAGAGGACAAAAACTACAAGAACTACAGAAACAGACATATACATAGAGAAAGGATGATATAGATGGGAGTAAAATGATTTTTGGACACAATCACTTAAGGTAAGAAGTGCTCTGAACAAATCATGTGCAAGATGCCTGGATTGGATGCAACGGAAGGGTGGAAGGATAAATAGCCTCTGTCAAAATATGTTTGTGCTCTTTCTTTCTCCCACTCTACTATCCATCAGTTTTACAAGAGGCAGTGATCATTAAAGTCTCTGTAAGGAAACACAAATAGATAAAAACTAGTTTTTCTATATTGTTGATTATGGATAGAGGGATAAAGAGATGGGCACACAATGGTTGTATAAGAGATTTTAGATGGCTGTGTCATGTAGGAGTGGGAGCTTCACTAGCAGGAACCCAAATAAATTGTGTAATACAAAACCATATTGACTATGAATCAGCAATGTATTCACTGCAATTTAGGAGTGTATTGACTTTTTTCTCCCTGTTGCAGCTGAAAGCAGCAGGGCAAACTGCCATCTGATTTGTTAGGGCTTAATTAATACCTGTGAAGCAAAATGGAGTCAGCAACTTTCAGCAGCTTTGGAGGAAGTCATTTAATGAAGCCACAAGCAGACAAAACAGAGGCTCCAGACAAAAATTTGTTATCCATTGAATGCTACACAACCTCCCCTTGAACTCAGCTAATTTCCCCAGGTTTGTGCTGCAAACCTGGCAGTTTTCACATCTATCAGCCAGCACACTGTGCCTTTCCATGGCAATATCATAATGTCAGCTCCTTTATCAGTCTGTTAGACTTTGAAATTGTCTACTTCCAAAATTACTACACCTAAGAAAAATATGTGTTTTCGTTCTTGTATCATTTCCTATCTGGTAACTGTGGTCATAGTCATATTAATCACTTCTCATTCTTTTCACATACTACATTTTTGCATTCATTGTAGTGATTTTATAACTAAATACAATACTTCTATATAAAAAAATCTAGAATTTTATCAATTTCTCAGTGCCTAATGCAGTTATTTCTATTTCTCATTCCTAGTTTAGTTTTTCAAAACTGTTTTGTTAAAGACAAAAGTAACTCCTGCAAACTGAATACCATTTATAAGTAAAATTGAAGCTATATAAATCATTTGATGCTTCCGATTTTAAGACTTTTCTGAATAAAAATACTAGAATGCTAAAAAGATAGCAAAATTCTCAGAGGATCTCAAGGGATCCCCTCTGAGCAAAGTAGGATAAGTGTGAAAAGTAGCCTTTACAAAGATGACTGGTCTGATGCTTATGAAAGCGATTCATGTTTCCTCTCCCAAAGCAGTAGAAACAACTTTCTCCTGAATATCCTCAAAACAGCCTCACAGCCAACTGAGCTACTCTTGAATCTGAGCTTTGCACTACCTCCCGTAGTGCTAGACTTTTGCCTCCAATCAATCACCTGGCTGTAAAACAGAGAACTCAGGTCACCAATATGTGGTTTCATGGTTTGTGGTTTAGCACATAAGTGGCTAATTCATGGTTTGATAGCTTGTCAGGAAATAACTGGAAAATAAATTTCCTAGGGTTCACCACCTAATATGGTTTTACATGAAGGAATTACAGTGACACCCAGAAGACAAACTAAAAAGACTAGAGGAATTATAAATGATGCAAAGAGCTGAAATAGAATGCCTCAGTTTTTTCACGGGCATGCTTATCCTACCAAAAAGGATCCTTTTAGAAAATGCCAGTTTTGTGGGGTTGGAAAAGATACTAACTTTTCAAGACAGGAAAGAAAAAACAAAAATTGATTTTGTGCAGGGGAGAATCCATGTGAGTACCCTGAAACTACTCTCCTCTAAGGCTGTTGGCTGAAAAAATCCTACATTCCTAGCAATTGTTCTGCAAATCTAGCAGCTGAGGAATAACTCTGCCACTGTTTGCAGGCCAGCAAATAGAGCTGAGATCTGTGGATATATAACAGACTAGATTATAATCACCAAAGTAATTATTCTTAGAGAGGTGTATTATTATTTTATAAATGAAAACACTTCCAAGGAAAAATATCTCATTGGCTATTTTTTTTATTAATGATGAAAATAAATTTTAAGTGGAGTTTTCTTTTTTTCAGTTTAAATAAGAAATAAAAAAATCAAAGAGCAAATAACAAAATTAGTACTCCATGTTTCTTTTATTTTTACTTGGCTCAAAGATTTTCAACAGAGCTTCCATAATCTGATGAATTTTTAGCTGAATTTTGCAGAACATTTTTTACTGTTTTATTTAATAGAAAATTTGTTTCAGATGAAAGGTATTGTTTAGTGTAAGAATAAGGTTTCAGAATACAGGAACCAAATCAAATTTAGCTAGATCAAACTTAAACTGGCCTTTGATTAAACAATTAACTAAAAATTTATCATTGCTGAAGTCTAAGTTTTTTCCATATGACTATAAATATCCTTCTTCTCTTAGACTGTAGCCAATGAATCTAGAAAAAGTACAATAGTATTATCAAATTATGACCGTTATTAAAACCCAACACACATATGCCAGCTGCCTGTATTTCAAAGTGCTAACACATCATACCTAAACATTCCCAACTGAGAGTTTTACACCACGAATGTATGTGCTGGTCTGTTTAATTTTATAAACATGTTTGAACTAATTATATCAGGAAAAGGTAGCTTTGAAAAAAAAAGACAAGACTTAAGAACCCTAGAACAAATGAAATGCACAAATGTAACTATGTCCCCCACACCCTCATGTCCCCAGTAAAAGTAAGATCATTTTCTTTGGCTGCCAGCCAAAAAACTAAATCAAAATTCATCATATTCAAGATGTAAAGCAATAATGCTTTATTAGTATTGAAATATTTGTGATACAACCATAATAGTAGACTAGGAAAAGAAAATCACAACAGTGGACTTCAATTTCATTCATTTGAAATGTTAGTGCATTGAAGAATGAAAATAAGGTAGATTCTTATAGGAATAATAATACTCCACTTTTGAACAAGTCCAATTTTAGATGGTTTGACGAGATGATTTAGAAATTCAGTTTCTAAACCAATTTCCTTTAAATTGTGACTATATTAAATTCATGACTAAAAGAAAAGATTTTCACTCAGACCTGATTGGATTAAAGTGCAGCATTTGTCAAAAAGTGAGTCATCAACAGACAGCAGACATGAAGAACTTACGTTAAAAAAATTAATAATAAATCTTGTGTTCTATGGTTCAAACCAATCTCTAGTTTCTAAAGGCAGAAGCTTATGCCTTTCTGTGTGATCTGATAATGGCTATTGTCACTGCAAAAATAAATATTCTGAACTAGATGGATCTGGGATTTGGTCTTTATGATAATCCTGAGATTTGGTTTTTTAACTTCCATTTGTATGCATTTTTTTCACTATGAAGCCAAGACCTTAAATATAGATAGCCAGACAGTAAATTAGATAGTTCAAAACAGTCATTTAAATGCACAAAGAGAGGTTCAGGGCTCTATGAACAGAATAGCTGTTATAATATATATCAGACCACTCTAATTTGTTGATAAAAACTGTGCACTCAGAGGCAGAACCCTCCTTCCTCTATTCCATGGAGGTAGACATGTGAATGGAGGAATGGGAACACAAAGGAAAGCGAGCAATAAGGACTAGGGCTGCTGCTTCTCTATTTGTCAGGTATGTATTCTTACATACTCATGCACACAATTGAATTAACCTGCCTAGGAAGTTTTTATTATTCCACATACCTTGCTGCCAACAGCTTTTCTGCCAACCTATTTACTATAACTAGTAATGTTATAACTAGTAATGCTCCCACATTAGCTCTGTGTTTCATTGCTGAGATTTGGTGCAAGGGAAGAGATGAACATTATCAGGCATGACTGTGTGTTCTCAGATGAACAGAGATGTGACTTTGGTTTGCATTTGGAAACTTAACACGCCTGAGCAGAATTCTCTGAAAAGGCAAATTAACCTTAGGGGTTTTATGAGTATGTTTGTAGCCAAAACACAGACTCACACCTTTAGCACCATGTCACTGGACAGTCTGTCCCTGACTTCAAGTAGAGTTACACTAGAGGATTTGAACATGAACAAGACCCATTTAAGCCTTAAGTGATGCAACTGAAAAGGTTCACTGAAGCTTTTCCTCCTTTAGTGAATAGAGCAAATGGTGTTCCTTGCACTACATAGGAAAAAAGCCACATTCCTGGGCTCTCTCCACTATCTCAGAAAAGATACAAGAGTGCCTGAAGACTGTACCCAAGGAAACCCTGCCACAATATAAGGGAAGATCATTTCTTTTGATTTTTTTCTTTTCTTTCTTGGGATTTTTTTGACTTTTAGTTGGGTACAGCAATGTTTTAAGCAATGTGGTAGGTTTTATTTCTGTCATAAATGAATATTTTGAGGATTATAAATGTATTACAATACTATAAAGGGGTAAGGATTTTTAATATGCTATTGTTGCCTTTTGCCCAACTTGGAAATGAAACTCAAGATAAATTTAGTAAGGAGGTAATATAAAAGAGGATCTTTAATGAAGGCCTTTAGGGGCAGTTATAGAAAGATGTCTACAAAAGCCCACTCTTACAAGGATGAGTACACATTTTTAGGTTTCAGGAAATTAGCATAATTTACAAAAAGCATCAATTAGGAGGACAAGTGGTGATGCAATTTTCCCCAGCTCAAGTCCCTTCTCCGGAGCCCCCCTTCAGCACTAGCTGTACTTTGTTCATGAAATGTACCTCCAAGAATTGTTCTCAGCCTTGGTTCCCATGAAAAACCAAGATAGCATGGAGCCTTGTACCTCCCAGTGCTTAGGGCTCTGGAATTTGTTTTGTCTTTGGACGAAGGCCATGGAAAAGTACTGGGAAAACTGGCTACTAATACAATAGTGAACAGAGCTACAAATACATACATGGAGAATACAGAGAATATGCAAAAGGAAAAAAAAGAGCAAAAACCAAACAGCTTCACTATACATAAAGCTGAATTTAGGATTCCATTTCAGACTATTTATTCAAATACATAAAACTGCTCCCTCAATGAAACTTCTTTCTAAAATACCTTCTTTTGTGTACAGAAGAAAATCAGTGGTTTAAGAGTTATAACTGTTCAAAGTCCATAGAAACAGAATTTTTTCAGCCTTGGAGCTCAGAAAAATACTTGCTACATGAAGTCTCAAATTCACAAAGTATTTTTACTTCAGTTCCTAAAGAATGCACCAGGAAAACTAAAAATAAAAAAAAAAAAAAAGGAAAAAAATAAAAAGCTAATCCTGCTAGGCCTTAGGCACTCCTCAAGCCAAATAACCTGGATGGAGGAGATTAAAAGTGGTTGGTTATTAAAAAGTTCACAGGAAACAAGAATTGCTGAAATGAATGTTGCCCAAAGCACTGTTAAACTGTGATGCTTTATATGTGCATGCAGCCTAAGACAAGATCAAAACTTCTGAGACCAACTTTTAGGTAACCGGCACTGACAGCCTAGCACAGCAGACCTCAGATTCAAAGCCAGCTTTTGAAGCTGTGAAAATAGCTCTCTGCTGAGGTTGGCTCTGCCATGGAAACACACTAGGAAATGCACTATTAGTATTTCACACAGCCAGGTTAAACCTGTTTTAGATACACCTAGAAAAGACTTAATCAAATCTTTAGTAGATTATAAATAAACCATTTATCTGAAATGGCATGTCACTAGAGAGGAATAACTTTAGCCAAATTAAAATGTTTCTACAGTAAATATTTGTGCTTTTACTAGCTACCTGATGAATTTGTAGTCATGTCTAGACAAATAGGCATAATTAATCCAGATTATTTTAGAAGTCTGCTTTAGAATGAAATGAATCGCAACCCTGAAAGTGCCTTTTCCTTTCTATTTGCCAGGGAGCATGTCCTCATCAACTGTGTCTGCATGTGGTTCAATTACTCCCATCTACACTGTCCAGGAGCTGCAAACAGCCAGACCATAAGAGAGAATACAAAAAACTAATAAAGTACAGATTTGGATGTATTTTTCACCTAATACTTTTTGACAGATATATTTTGCTCTGTCTCCTAAAGAAGTACACAGAGAATCCACAGCCAGCTTGATGTATGGTGCAACCTAACATAATTACTGTTTTGAATGGTATTTGTACATTGATTTTGAAATTCATTCTCTAAACTGACCTAACCAACTTGATGTCCCCTTTGATCAAATGTAAGAACTAAGTGCAAAAGGAAGTTACTCCCACAGATGTTAGACATGCTTCTAAAAGTCTCTGCTCTCTGTAGAGAGCTTAGTCAAATATCCCATAACAGAATATCAAATTTTAGATAACTATATTTGGGGAAGATTAATTTCTTCACTGGTTTTTGGATTGGCTTTATTTGTTTGTTCTGAGGTATTGCTGTTTGTTTGTAGAGTCGGGGGTTTTTTGGTCGTGTTGGGGTTTATTTATGGTTGCTATTTTTAGTATTCTCAGAATCACAAAATCACAGAATCATTTGGGTTGGACCTCTAAGATCCTCCAGTCCAGCCTTTGACTTGTCAACTACACTGTAGCAGTGAGCACCACAATCAGTTGTCTCTTGAACCTTCCAGGAGCAGCGACTCCACCACCTCCTTGAGCAGTCCATTCCAATGTTTAACATGCCTATTCATTAAGAAATCCTGCCAATGTCCAACCTCAAGCTCCCCTGGTGCAGCTTGAGGCCTTTTCCTGTTGTCCTGTCACTTGTTGCCTGAAAGAAGAGGCGGACATCTACCCTACTAAAACCTCCTTTCAGGGAGATGTAGGGAGCAATAAGGTCTGCAGTGTTTTGGGGTTTGGAGCATAGCAATTCCTTAGGCACACAGAGTGACAAAGAAAGAATTTGTTTGTTAGCAGCATTCCTTTGAGAGTTTTTTGAATTTATCAGCCTTCCTCATTCAAATATATGGACTATATGTTGTATCTGTACACCTTTTGTTCCTGCTGTCAGTAATACAACAGCAAATTTGAACATTCTCTGTCCTTTAGAACCGTGTATTAGCACTTGAGCACTGAAAAAAAAAAGATCTGATCATTAACATTCCAGTGTTCAAGGACCTAGGAAGCCTGCGGAGAGCTCTGATTGTGCCTTTCTCATTTTTCTTGAAGCTGATCACTGTCTGTGGTTGGAGGGGGAAAAAAAGGAGTGAAAGGGCTTCAAGGCATTAAACAAAGGTGATGAAATGATTTATTGCTTTGCTTATTTGTACCAGATCAGCTTCCTACCCAAAAAGCAGATAATGGCTCAACATCAAGAGATCCAACAAGCAAATAAATGCTTAAGCTTCAGTGACTCTGAAAAGCAAAGGACATTAAATGGGGAAACAACCAGCTATATTGAAGTTAACATTTCAAACATCCTGCTAAGATTATTTCTTAATAAGAGTCCAGCAGCAGCAAGCCTAATGGCTAAAACAGCCAAAGCAAACTATTTCTGGCACTATAAAAGGACGTTACAAATTGCTATTCACTCTATCTGTTTTTTCATTACATTGTTTTTTCTTGATGTTAATTTAAACTGTAAGAAAGAACATTGTTTAGCAGTGGGCAATTACAAAGAAAATTTAATTACAAAGAAATGGCTTAAAGCATTACACAGGAGAAATAACCAGACAGGATTTAAAAGTTTCAATCAAAATATTTTTTTCAAAACATGTGCCAAATATTTAGACAAATTCATTTATGCTAATGAAGCTTCATTTTACTAACATAATGTGAATTAAATACTGTAAAAATATCCAAATATTATCCTTTCATATTTATGGAATGAAATGTTTCTGTCTTAAAAATAGAAAGCTGAGAACTTTAGGAATTCATAATTTTTCTGTCTTATATTAAACACCTACTTTAGAACAAAATGAATGAAGCCTCAGAGAGGCCTGCTTTTTACCATAAATTACAGAAGCACAATAGATGAAACAGTCAGATGTATGGACTTACAGTTGGCTAGGTGACTGTCTCATTTTGGGTGTTCTACAACACTGATTGGTTTGGGGTTTTTATGTTACTTAGAGAAGCATCCAAAGAAAAATTTGTCTTCAAAAATCATAACCCTGTACAGCTCAAATGAAGAAGTTCAAAATTGAAGTTTGAAAAATATAGAATTTATCATTTTCACACTGCTCTAATTCTGCTTGTGCAAAAAGAACATAAATATATTAGGGGGATATTTTTAGTACCTTGTCAAACCTGCAGCTAATTTGTCCTTCTGTGTACTTTTGAAAAATAAACTCATATCCTTTAGGTGTGTCTGGAATTTTCTCTAGATGATCCATGTATTTATTCTAATGTATGTCCATTGCTCACTGAAAACAGGGAGTAAAATAGAGTCTGATATTATCTGCATGTGTATTAAGAGTTCTTGAGATTATTGTGCTGTGAATTAATGCCCAGTTTCAGAAAAAGTAAATTTTGGATATTTTGAAAAGCACCCCTAGAGTCCATTCAGGAACTAGTCAATGAAGATTCATAAAAGCATCTAGAGAAAGAAAAATTGGAAAGGGAAAGTACAAAGTACAGTAACTTGTTAAGACAGAAAGTGATTGCAGCAGTAATGCACAGCAGAAATATATTCAAACAAGCAGTTTGCAAAATTTATGCTATATATCAAAATAATTTATTCTCTTTATTCATACTTATCCAGGAACTTTTGGTGTACATCTTGATCTTGAAAAGTTGCCTCAGATCCTTTCATTTAATATAATCTGTGTGCTTTATTAACTATCTCAAATCTTTCCCAGTTTATCAATGAGCGTATAAATGGAGGTCAGAACTCTGGCCTCTAGAGTCAGCACAGGATACCTCCCATCTACTTATACAACTGTTAATTTTCATTTCTCGTTGTTATAGACTTTTTGACAGATTTCAGTCCACTGAACATGCTCTCTATGGAATAATTTATAAGAATTTTTCAAGTGAAATGTGATGGAATCAGTGTCTCTTTAATCGCATGTGTTTATATCTCTGAAAGCTCTTCTAAGATGAAGAGATATTAGGAAATTAAATTTAACTCAGTGTGTCAAATGATTCATTGGGATGTTAAAGAAAATAATATATCCACAAAATTTCAAAACTTGTAACACATTTTTAAAATTTGACAAAATATCTGTCTAGTTCTTGTGAGTTGATTGCTTTCCAGACATTGGTCCTGCATATATTGAAATTCTTCAGCCTGAATTGACTTCTATAAAATTGAAAGTGATAAGTACTGTGCAATACTGAGTTTTCCATATTTGATTCCTTTTCTTTTGTTTTTAATGCAGGAAAACACTTAAACATGTATGAAATGAAAGAACCACCCAAGCAGTCTCAATAGAGATTCCACTTTCAAGTACTGAGTTACATGTATGGGTTAAGGTTCTGATCTTCACCTAAGATATATCATGGTTTCTTTTAATTCAACACAACTAGGCCAGTTCAGCTCATCTAATGAAGTGTGAACTCACACTTTTTTACTAAGGATATGAGCTCAACTTAAGATGTTTTACTTTGAGAATGAGTCTATTTGTCTTTTCCAGAAAGGAGGTCGTACATTTGAAAGTTTCTGCCATTTTAAAAATTATTCCTTTTACTTGGTTTCTTTTGTTTGTTTTTTTCAGCCTTTGTAAGTACAATATCACATAATAAATGTTTACTTCCAATAAAAACCATAAAATAATTATACATATTAATAATTTCTGTAACATTCTCCCAGAGTGTTGTGCATAGTCTGGCATACACACTGGGTAGATTGGATCTGATCCTAACACACAGCATGTGACACTTGGGCCATAATGTAGGACTTTTACCTGGATAACATCCTAACAAAACTGGGGCACATAAATACAAGAGTGTGATCAGATGGGAAGGGATTTACCATTTAGCTGTTGGCTGTGCTTCCATGGCCACACCATTGCTTCTCCTCCACCTTCTTTACAGTATGAAGTGAAAGGTATTCTTTTACTCAACTGATAGTTTAACTAATACAAGGTGTTAAGCTGAAAAATTTAATTTTGGATGGGAATAGGAAAAAATTCACAAGCAGTACTACACTTGACATGCTAATTTAGATAGTGTGTCCCAGCCATATATGCAAGTATTTTGCCATCTTTTGTTAAAAACCAAAGTGAAATAGGTCAGCTTAATGCCTGTTTTAGCTCACTGATGGGATTTTTGCATGGAGAGAAGAAGGGTTCTCTACCACCCCTCTTGGGAAGCATGACAGGACCAAGAGCATTATCTTGTTGTCTTGCTCTTAGAAGTTTTTCCAGATACTTGTTAGTTGTACAGCTTGAGGACCCAAATGCAAATCAGGGTTAAGGACATTAAAAATGTGAATGAATACTGAATTTAAGTACTGATTCAGGCTTAAATAACTGATTGTTGTTGGTTAATCAAAAATAAAGAGAAAATGTCAAACAAAAACTCCCCTCATCACCTTTTTGTTTGAGTAAACTATTTAGGTTGCAATTTGCAATAGTAGTTTGTTCTTGCTTGATTTACACTACAGGAGGGTGGATGGCTTGAAAAACTGCCAAACAATGGAGAAGAAAACCCCTTTATCTCAAAGTTCTTTCCTGCTTTTACACTCTGCCTCTCCTTTAATTAGTGATCTACAGATCATTGGTACCAGAGCAGTGCATCAAGTTGTTGTAGAAAATGTTCCAAAGTTATTTAGCTATATATTTTGAAATTTTCACATATATTTTTACAGCCCAGAGAAATTTATTGGTGTATCTGCATGAAGACTGAGGACAATAATCCAAAAACTAGAATGTCAGGAGACAGAAAGTAAATCTTATGGAATTATTTTGATTTATTCTATGCCAAGAAGTCAACACCAAACTTCACAGAATTGGAGCTAATTCAAACAAAAGAGTTTCATTGCTACATGAAGTTGATTAATGTTGTTTTGCTCTGTGTGTTATGATTTATAGATAGCATGTGCAGATTTTAAGTGTTGAATTTACATTGTTGAAAAGTATCATAGCTGGGAAGGAAATCAAGTAAGGTTACAAACAAACAAAATTACTGTGAAACAATAATGTCTGTGTAACGTAGAAACCAGAAAGCAAAATCTTCAGTTTTGCTCCAGGAATTGCCAGTCTAAAAGCACCTAGACAAACATATTCACACATAGGAGAGAGAAGAAAAGGGATTACTTCCAGTGTTCACTGGTGACATCTATACTTATCTGCCATTTACACACTACCTTCTTTGAGATTTAATTTTTTCTCTGTTTGAATGACAGCAAGTGTTTGGGCATATGCAATTCCATGGAACATTTACCCATCAACAAGCCTTATTTTGATCCATTTACAGAGAATAGATATTCCTGTAAGAGCACTAAAGGCAAAGTGAAAGAGGTTAAATGAAAATTGTTTTTTTGAAGCCACAAAAAATGCTCCCTGGTGTCCAGTAGCTTTTATGAGCCTTTGACAATAGGTGCCAGGACTGTTAATAGACTATAACCATATAAGAAACATGTTGTAAAATACACTAATTTTATGTTAAAGCAATAAAATTATTCATTTTAATAATGAAATATAACAGACTGTTAATTGATAGTACACTAGTTTTTATAGGAAATGGAAGTGATGAGAACAAATCAAGTGTATGCTGTTCTGTTGTATGGTAACTTCTGCTAGGGACATGACAGGGAAGTCTATAAAAGAAGGCTTGCAATTACAGCAAAAGCATCAATATGGCTTCTGCAAAGGTTGTGAAATGTGAAATATCTTTTCAGGTCATTGCTTTTTTCATATTTAAGGAAGAGATACTGTTAATTCTGAAGTTCTTTGAATACTTTCATAGTTATCATAAATAAGCATTCTCTCAGTTTTAAATTGGGAACAGTTTTAAACGGTTTAAACTCTCAGTTTTAAATTGTTAACAAGACCATGTGTTCAAAAGGAAGACTTTGCAGTAAGGTAGACTGGTATAACATATGGACAAAACCTTTTTGAATTGGGGTTTATAGCAGTAAGTCTCTTGAAGCACCCCAAAGTCTAGTAAAATGATTGATTGGTTTGAGTTAACCCCCTTTGAAGTACCAACTTACCTTTCCCATTTAAGTTTTTATAACCAAGTAAAATAAATGCGTATGTAGAAAACCATAACAAAGATTATGAAATTCAAATTGCAGGTGCCATTATAGCTACATAAACAAATCTTGCAGATCTTGCAAGGTAATATTTGTAAAATAGAGTCTGTGATTTCATGCTTTCCCATTCTTCAGGATTGAAAAGAGTGACGGCACTGGGAAATGAAGGCTCCCTGGTTCTGCAACAACTTGTTCTTTTCTCAAGTTATCAAAATTTATATGTGTTCTTTCACATTATGGAATCTCTTTAACCTAACACACTTGCTGATTTTATGCACTATGATTCCTTTCATAGAACTGTATGGCACTAATGACTGTAGAATCTGAACATGTTTTGCAGTTGAATACATTAAGCCTGTTCTCCTGCACAAAATAGGGAAATGCCATGATAGCCATGAAAAGATATTCATCAGAGAGAGAAGGAAAGGCTAAAGAAGGACTTTAAGCATAGCTTTGCCATGCAGAGATCACCTGTGTGATTCAATCAGCCCTAGCACTGCACTCCACCAGCCCCTAGTTCAGGGATGGCAATGGACAGAACCTGTGGCATTGCTTCTGCACCCACCACTGCAGATGTGTGCAAAAATCTGATGTCAGGGAGACTGCTGGATAGATCTGTAGGTATAAATCCATAACATATATGCAGTAAATATATAGTTAATCAAATCCATCTAAAGCTGAAAATGTACTTGCTGATTAACCTCTCCTTTCATCTGGATCTCTTCTTTCCTGTTACTTTGCCATATAATCTTTCTTCACAAACTTACCTTAATTTCTCCTCTGTTTCTTACACTGAAGTAGTGTATTATTTTGTTTCAGTTAAAAAGCCTTATATTTCAGCTTTACTATACTGAATAGAGTAAAGCATTGAGGAGGTTAGTTTGCAAGGGTAGTTGAGTGTTTGCCCACTACGGTCACAAAAATTACTTGGGAGTAATTTTGCCTCTTATTTTTCTGCCTACTGAAAATACAGAAGCAGTTTTATGGGCTAAGGTAAAAATAAGATGTCTGTGTTGGTATGACATAGCAGATAAACTGGGATTTCCAGGGTTACAGCTTCTGATTTAAACATTTCATATCTATCTAAGACCCAGTTTACCAGTCTGATTTTTTTTAATTTTTTTTTTTTTTTTAAATCTAGCCCTAGGAGAGATTATAATATACAGCTTGCACAAAATTTAGTGTAGTTATTGATGGGCATAGGTTGCTAATTTTCCTTGACATAATCCTGTTGCTCAACATCAAAGGCAGCAAATAAATGAAAAAGTTGGGGGAAAAGAAGATGAATGAGGAAGTCACTGCATCAATCTTGTTTGCAGCCAACTGAGCTTCACACAGACAGGAAAACTCATTTTAGGATTTGGCTTATGCAACCCATATATTCAACTGAATCCCACATAAGAACTTGCAATTTGCTGCTTCGTCTGATTTGGAGTTTTTGGAAATGATTATATTTTCCTGACCCGTCCTGTCAGATCTTAATTGTATGGTTGTTAGAGGAATAAATGTTAATTAGGAATGCTGTCTGCTGGCCTCATTTCTCTCTTCCCCTCATCATGTTCTGCTTAATCAAATTTTAATTCTAGTTTAATTATTGCTTTACCATTTGGCACTGCTTCATTCCTTAAAAAAAAAAAAACAACTGAAAAACCAAACCACACAAAACCCCAAACTCACACCTTCCCTAAATAAACCAGACTTAACCTTAGTCATGGTTTCCTATTTTACTTTCCTTTTTTTTTCTTTGGCAGAACTTTGCATCTCACCTTCCCACACTCAATACACCAAGTATAACTCAACCATCTGTATGTGCCAGCAGGTGCAGTCACTTGTAGGGCCACCAGGTGTGAATGGCCTGCTTTATAAAACATTCATGCCCTTGGTGCAACTGAGTCCTTGCAAGCTAAGACGTTAGCAGGCCTTCAGAGAGTCTTGTAAATCATTTTGTTGCATGATTTGATGAAATAAAACCCAACAGTACAGTTATAAAGAGGAGCTGTGAGCTCTGATTTCAAGAATAAGGCCACATTGTTTGCTGTGTACTTGCTGTGTAAAGAAAAAGACTGAACCAATCTACAGCTAGGATGGGAAGACTGAGCTTCTACATGACCAGCCAAGTTAGAGCTGACAGGAAGCAAGGCACAGCTTTCTAACACTAAACCCCAGTAGAAACTGATAAGGTAAGCCTTCCTGAGCAAATGAAGTGGGTGAGTTGGAATCAAATTTATGTATTTGAAGTATGAATTCATGTGCTTGGCTCAGTTCTAAAATTAATCTCTTACACTGTTGCCTGTTTAGCAAATCCTTTTTTGCTACTTAACAGCTGCTACCTGTCAAATGACAGCTAAGATCCAGTATCCTCCAGTAAAGTGTCTTCCCCAGCCAAATCCCCTGTTTCAGCTGAGGCAAAGGGCACAACCTGAACTACTATTTATTGTTGTTTACTTTTTAGTACTTGAGACTTCTATCTAAAGAAGACATTCTCCTTCACTCCTTTGTGGTTTTTTCTGTCACAGTGGTGACAAGAGCTTCCTTATGTATGTAAATAATCTTGATGGGGAAGGCAACACACAGGAGCAGTGATATGTGGCTCTACCCACAGCCTGTATCTGAGATTAACACCTGACTTTATGGTTTAAACTGAAAAAGGACATACACCTCTAGCTAGGATTTCCAAACTTAACTCCCTAAAGCACCAAAATATTTTTAGAACATGTTCTCTACTGGTGGTAAGTCTATTTATGGGAGAGGTTGGCTGTGTGCTGACTTTTTAAATTAAGGGGAAAATCTGATATTTCAGTAACTGTTCCAGAGATCGGCTCAACATCTCAACCCCAAAACTGACTTCTCATCATGAAGAAAATATCTTGAATGTTTCTATGCTTTCATGGTGCTGTGAGTTCTACCTTGCATATACAAAAAACTTGCAAAATAAATCTGACATTGGTCAGTATAACTTGGTGCATATGCTAAGCATAATTTTATTGGGTAAGTTTTTGTATGAGAAAGAAACAGGATAAAAGCATAGATGTATGAGACCTCAAAATAATAGTCAAACAAATTGTATCAGGGTGGACCTAATCAAAGTATTTCTTTAGCCAGCATTTTAAGCATTAGCAGAAACTTACTCCCAGGAAAATACCAATAACCTTCTACCTCCACTGTGTTGTTAAAATTTGTTTAAGCTGCCTAGAGTTCAGTGTTTTTGCTGTGAAGTTAGCTTTTACCACAGTCTCACCCATCTGCTTGCCAGCCTCTTGGTAGCACAAGCTATCTTTCTGTGTCTTGTCAAAGAGCCCCTAATTAACTTCCCCTCATTGTAGACTGACATGATGCATGACACCTTGTAGCTGCTGAAAAGATATGATGGGTTGTTTGTTCCCCAGTTCATGATAAAACGATGACTGATGGCAATTAGGCCTGCCTGAGGGTCGCTGTTTCAGTTTGGGCTGGCACCGAGGGACTCGTGACCATGAATAAACATCTCTTCTGAAGAGCTGATGCTGGTGGCACAGTTCTGTTTCATCACCAAGCAGGCTGCCTGAGACAAACCTATTGTACAATCACACCCTGCAAGTATTGGTACTTCAGTCTTTCTAGGTGCTGCTGTGGCTGCATAGTATAGTGAGAGATAGTAAGGAGCAAGTTTTCAAGGAAAGAAGAAAATTGCAGTCAGAAGAAGCATTTAAAAGTAAAGATATCTGCACTGAGAAGGAATAATAAATATTTAGCGACCCATTCATGGAATTTTCACCAAGAAAACTGAGGATATATTACTAGATGTTTGGTAGTATCTAGGTTTGAAATTAGCTGATCTTTTTTTATTTCTTGTCAGTATTCTAATTCTATAATAGTTTTAAACAATTTCAGTATCATGCATTTCCATGATACAAACTCAAATTTAAACCGCTATCTTGTGCAGGTTTTCTCTTATACCTTTCTACAGATTTTCTTCCTTCCTTTCTTTTTGGCATCTTGTGTCCAGCTTTGCAGTTCACAATTGCTCCATCTCTTTATTAACAAACCTTGATTCTTCTTTCCTTTTCAAATGAAAGCAGTGTCCAGTTTTCCATTGCCATTTTCCTTTGTTGCCCCTCTTCTTCCATGTACAATTGTTTAGTACCTCAGTTAAAAGTTCTCAGTACCAAAGTAGGTAAATACCATTTGAGGACTGCACAAAAAAATGTGCTGTTATCGAAATTCTTATATGGTCCTGAGATACTTAAGAAACAAAGCAGTGTTGAAACACTGAAAAAAAAATTACTTTTATAAGAAAATGGAAAAAAAATCAGCAGAAACTTTTTTCTGACTTTTCTTGCAGCCTGAAACCTTAAGGATATTTCCATTTGAAGGTACATTTTCACATGTATATGAATATGTCTTTTAGCAAGAATTTATGAATATTAAAATTCCAATCTCAGCATCAAATGATAAATGAAAAGGAGTGGTAATGATTTGTATTTGTAAGTCTGGAAGCAGATGGACAGCCATGTGGTATATTTCACATTGTTCCTTGCAACACGCTCTCTACCAGCATTTGTTTTGGCAACAGCACACATGACACATTAATAATATTTGGAATATTTCACAAGACACAAAAACAAAGGTATTGATTATGAGAAAAACTGATCTTCACTGGTTCTTATGGAGATCTTGCATCAAAACTGTGGCTTCAAATCTTGGAGGAAAAATGAAGAGCAACTAGTTCTATACACTTCCCAGCGCTATTTCCTTCTTTGACTAACTGAATCAACTGTCTTAATTATATTAAATATATTCCTTTTGTTTTGCTCTAAACTCTCTGAATGTATCAAAATAGGTCCAGATATTACAGAATAAATGGGTGCTGCCTACCCAGGAGTGGAAAGCAGAAATAGGAAGTCAAAAACCAGCAAACTGACAAACTGAACCAAACTGGGGTCAGGATTTGTCACTTTTAAGTTGTCACGTTTCCTGCTAAAGCAAAATAAAGGAAAAAAGTTATTTTGGGATACAGCAAGAATGTGCCACGCACTAAAATTTGTTATCTATAAGCTGCTATACCCAAAGTTTTCAATTTGAAATGTTTTATACATTGAAAAATCAGTAGTCTTGTGACACTATAAAACCTACCCAAAAGCACAGCTCAGCCAAAATGAGGTCTTTATCTGTAACCTCCAACTGATTCTTGTATGCACTGGTAGATAATTATCATGAGAGACTCTTACCTGAAAATCCTGCCAGATGAGATATGAACCACATCTGCCCTCCTGTAATGGTTTAGACATGCACTGGAAAGAGCTGGATATAAGTTTTTAGCGCCAATGGGTGGATCCTGGTAGTAACACACTTTGGGCTGAAGATCAGAAGACAGCATTACCTCAGGAGGCCACTGCTAATGGACTTTAAAAAGGGTGCAAGTAAAGCAGACTGGGAATAGGCGACCAGCAGGATTACAGGTGAGTGCTGTTGACAATTTAACTCCAAAAACAAGAGTACAAGCAGCAGTTCCTCAGTGGGCACAGGTCCACAGAGATCCCCTATGCTGCAGTAGGCTGAGGACAGGAATCCTGAGGTGGGATGGTCACACAGACAGCGAGACACTGCCACAGCTCAGGCACCCGGGGAGCTTGCCTCATTCCTGTGCTCAAGGGGGAGAGGCACACACAGGGGCATTGTCTGGTGTGTGGCCTGTGTGTGGCAGGACAGATCTCTAGGCTGCTACACGTATTCCCCGCAGAAAGTGAGCTGTAAACTTTATGTCACTGTGCTGACTGGTTCTGCTCTTGCAGGTACTCCCACATCACTCCCACCCCTCTAAGGACAAGCCTAAATAATAACATCTATACTGATTTTATTTTTTTGATCTCCTCTTTCACCTGGAGTGTAAGGAGGATTAAGAAAAGAGAACACACATGTAGTTTTAAATATTGCCATGCTGACAGAGGGCTCAGGGCTGGAAAAGGGACCACCAGCCTCTCCTAACTTAGCATTCAGTGTCATATCCTACACATTTCCATGCAGAAGAGAGGACTCAGGGATCAGTGAACAGCTTCTACAACATCCGTTTAAGAAAATTAAAAAAACCAAAAAAACTTTCTTAATCTTTAGTGACAGAAGTTTCTTCGAAATGGAAATGTGATTCAGCTTTCAGGCTTAACTTGGTTTAGTTCTTCAGGTTTCCTGGAACTCCAGAGGTGTACTGTGCCACTTGAGAGCTCATAGAAATGCAATGGGGTGAAAGCTAAAGTGTTTGAATTTTGGAATTTAAACTGCAAGAAGAAATTTAGTTTCTTAAAATAGATTTTTTTGTATACAGGAACAACACAGAAAGATTCGCCCTCCTAATTGAATTGCTAGTATTGCTTTGTTCACATTTTGTAATATTCACCTGTTCACTGCACGCAGCAAATGTCTATATTATGTTTTACAGTATTTATTGCATTATCAAATTGTGATATTAGGCTCCCTGGGATAGAAGCTTTGTCACTTTATGCCATTTTGCATTTTGGGGAGCAGATGGTCAACCTGTCAGATTGTCACTTCCTCTGAATCACTGGTGATGTCTCTTTAGAGTGGGGACCATTTAAAGAGAATTTGCTACTTGCAGGTGATACCTTCACTAGGAGTGCATGATAACGGCATTAAAAAAAGCTTTTTTCTCTTTGGTAGTGCAAGAACAAGAATATATGGTCCAAATAAAAATTGTCTGAATAGAAATTTAGTTTATTTGAAACCCTTTTTCTTGCTGATGATCACACTGAAATGTGATTGTTAGTCTATACACAATTTTTCCATGTCTATTCTCATTTAACAAGTAAAGAAACCTTGTTTATTTTATTTGTAAATTGTTACAGAAGAAATCTCCCACTGTCATCTACAAGTCATAGGAAGTAGTCAAATGCAATATGATACTGAAACTTTAAAAGTAATTAGCATCAACACTTTGATCTTTCCACATTACACTGTAAATTAATATATTAAGTCTAAATCTAAATTAGATGCCAATGTAACTCCAAATTTAATCGGTATAGGGCTTCATCTGATTTCATTGATAGCTTCTAGTTGTATGAGTAGTAATAACATTCTGCTGCTCTTCCTTATTAACATAAACAAATTAAATTCATCATTCAGAAAACAGTCCTATCACTGAGATCACAGAGAAAAGCCAAAAAATTGTAATCACACTGACTTCTAAAACAAAAAATATATTTTTTGAAATTTAAATATTAAAAATATTCTTATGATGCCTTGCATATATAATGTGATGTAATCATATTTTGAATATAATGTTGCTATTATACTTTCTTTTACTTCTTTACTTCTTCCTCTTTTGCCTGAGGAAAAACATTGGCAAGTGAGTATATATTTGATTTAAATAAATAGTTTATTAGCTTATGTAAATACTTGCTAAGCTTTTTTCTTAATTCCAGCACAGTTTGATTTTATCGTCATCTTCTAAGTCAGCTGTCAATAGGAGGGAATCAAAAATATATTGCACAATGTAGCCAATTTGAACATTTAATCAAGGTGTAAAGAGGTAAGGTTTCACAATATGTGTTTTAAAATTCTCACTATTCTTCTCCACTTTCCATTCTGTTTTTGACAGGATCTTGCATGTTGCTTGCTACTTGTAGTGTTTATTATAGTTCACCCAATTGTTAGGAACAGTTTTTTGGTTTTTTGCAACCATTCATAATATGAGAAAATTGGATTTTTTCCTTCCTATCCTTTCAGAATTCAACCAATTTCAGGATGAATGTTTGGATGAACAAACTTTGATTATAATGGTTCCATATGTTTTTTATTAAAAAAACCCCAACCAACCTAAAATCCAAACAGAAGCAAAAAAGCCCCAAACCCCAGGATGTAGGAGTAGGATTGATAGGAATGAACAATACTTTGCTCTGTATGTCAATCTTGAAAATGTAATAGGACAAATTATCTTTACAAAGACAAGGAGCAAAGTAGTTGGGATTGTTGGGAAAGGTAAGAGCAACATGTTTATATGAATTTAATTTCAATTTCTCAGTAGTTGGTTCTATAAAGAAGACGACCCTGGGTAGTTTTGCTTGCTATGATTTATATTTAACACACTAATCTGCTCTAATATGGAAGGCACTAAAGTCCATTGAGACAATTCTGCAATACTGAAAGAACTCTCCTGCTTGTGATAGTTTCTGTTAGAGCTAGAGGAAGCAGCTAAGATGGATTTTGGAGGCAAATAATCCCTGTGCATTTAAAGTTTCTGCTGCCAAAATGTTACAAACAGCATTTTGTTAGCAGAAACTCTGAGCACACCTCAATGGTTATGTGAAGGTAACACCCCAGATGTAAAGCAAAATAGAACATAAAACCCCTGAAGCAATTTTTAAGCATGAAGTCCTATTAAATGAATTAGATTCATTCATCTGTGAATAAAACCTATCGTTCTATCTATCACTAAGTCATTTTGTTTTAAGTCAGGGGCACACATCTGCCTGGAGAGCTGCAGTGAACACAGAGCCTCTGATTTAACAACCTCAAAGGGACCAGCTCTCAGATATGACTCTGGATTGCACAGATAAGGAGGCTGCTTGCACAATGAGGAGGAGAGCAGAATTTGGACAAAGAAATATTGCTAAACACAGGTTTGCACCTGTTCTTGGTGGATTTTTTAAAGGAGGAAACCTTTCAGTTCTGTTTCTAATCTGTTTTAAAAGAACCTCCTTCCACAAGATCATCAACCCAATCTTCTGCAGTGGTTGTGTTTCTACATCAGTCCAGCATAAAACTGTTTCACCTATAGGCCAGCAATCTGAAAGAAAGAAACAAAGCAGTAATTTTGCAATATTTCAAAATCAATTCTGTCTTCAGTCCTTAGACCTAGACATATTAGTCATGTACGGTCATATTATGTACTCAATTTTTCCAGGTGCCAGTAGTAGGACATATAATACTAAAAGTAAGTGTCAGATATGCTGACCTGAGAGGGCCACTCAGAAACCCCTTGCTATGAATATGTTCAATTCTTTTAGTGAGTGTTGGGCCTTCCAAGGTAGTGAACGTACAGTGCATGTGACTCTTGCTAAGGCCACACAATTTAAGATGCAATTGACCTCAATCTGACTCAGATTTCTAAAAAAATTCCTATTTTAGTCCACTGGTTATGGAGGATGGTAAAGGAGGCCTAGGAGGCACCTGTAAATCCAGGCTTATTTTTGTGAGAGCTGAGGCATCTCTGTTGACACAAAGCACTTGTGAGGCTCTTGTCATCATATGATCAAGGAGGACTGCAGTGCCAAGAGGTTGATCTTCAAGGTGGGCATAAACAAAGCCTGCCTGTACAATTATGTCACCCCTTTCTGATTTTGGTTCCCACAGCAGCCTGCAACTCTTCACAATCCCACATGTTAATTAGGGAAAAAAAATCCAGACAATAAACTAAACAAAATCTGTTGTCATCTTATTGCAAGAGTCCCACACCTTCTTGGAGATTTCTCATGGGCAACTCCTCACAGCACCGACTCCTTCTTCTTCCCAGCACAGACAACAAACCCCAGCTCTCCCTCACCCAGCTAACCCACTCTTTTGTAGCACTCATTTCTCATTGGACACAGCTGTGGCCCATTAAAGGCAGCCTGCTCCTAATCTTTGGTGATTGTTACAGCTGTAACTCCTCAGGGGTGAGACTGCCTTCTGCACTCTTCTCTTACATTCTATCCCCCCACAAAAATCAAAAGTCCTTCACTTAAAATTTCTTCCCCTTCTTTGAGAGCTTCTGCCACGATTACTTCACTTGAAACCCTCACTACTGCATACAGATTTAGAACATATATGTGTTCTAAGTGGTTTTCAGTAGAGTGAACAGAAATGCAAAAAAATTATGTTAGCTGTAGGGACTTCAGGAATTTATGTTGTAAAATTTTGGGGTCCATTTCTTTTCTAGTAATTTGGAATGTCTCTGCCATTTTCAAGTGCTGGTGTTCAGAGATGCTTTCAGGGAAGTGTTCACCGTGGCTGAGAGACCTTGTTCCCAGAAGATAAGTCAATTTTTAGACTGCTGGTGTATAAACATAGTTTAGATTGTTAAGATTGGTTTTTCCCCCTGCCCATTACTTTGCATTGCTGACAGCATTACATCCATCATTTTATTGCTAGTCGTTCTTTATTGGAATTTTTAGATCTGACTGTTCTGAACATTTTGTACCATCTACAGACTCTACAGTTCACTGCAATTTTCAAATTAATTAAAGGAAATAGGAAGAAAATTAATATAACCAGTCTTTTCCTACAGCTGTTGAATAACAACTGGTTTATTGTCAATAATTACTTTGAAAAAAACAACCATTATACCCAGCTGTTGCTGTTTTATGAAGTTCCTGCAAGCCTTGCCACACAGATGCTGTTTATGGTTGTTGTTTCGCCTTCTCTTTAAAAGAGGAGGTCCTTTCTTTGTAGGTCAAAGTGTCCACACAAGAACCAATTCACCATGTAACATAGATGTAGCCTTTCCTAAAGGTCTCATTTCTGTGTCTCTAGGATTCTCACAGGAATTCAGCTGTGCTCAGACTCCTGCAAGGAGTTATTTAGGGCCCAGAGAGGCAACATAACCTCAATCTGTGTTCAAAGTTTAAAATCTGCTTTTATTTCTTAACACACACAATTCGATTAAATATATTCTAAGATTTACAAAGGATTTCCAAATCAATTGTTGCTTTAGTATTGATTTCACTTGGTTTTACATGAGTTTATACATATACAGGTGGAAAAGGTACAGCACAAGCAAGTTTTAAGAGCATATTAGAGGTCTTCTATTTTTATTTATAAATTATAATATGAATGATTATGCAAAGTGACAACTTTATGACTATCAACATACACTTCTTCCTATTGGTACTAGTGAGGTGACTTAATCCAAAATGAAGCACATGTTTTTTCTCCAAAAGTAAGAGAACGCACAAAAAAAGCTCTCTATTCTAGGCCTGAAATAATACATGCTGTAAAGTAACATTTGCAATATGTTTAGAGTTAATATTAGAAAAATTGAATCACATAGACACTCAGTAAACATAATAGTTTAAAATGAAGCAGAAAAAAGCAATTTTAAAAGATAAATTTGTGGTCCCTGAGATTGGATACAGAGTCTGCAAAATTAAAATTAATTAAATCAACCTTGGGATAAGCCTTGCTTCTACTTAAACTCAGCTATTAAAATTGTTGTGTGCTCAGAGAATGATCTTAAGAAAAAGACTACCATATTCTGTGTTGTCAGAGGTACAGTTTGGGAAATCAAGAGAGTAAATGGAAAAATCTTTTGTTCACAAAAGATATTTGATGAAAATATCTTTGGTGAAAATCCAATAGCAAAATTGTCCCCTGCAAATAATTATGTAGTACAGTGTTTTTGTGTGTGTCAGTGAAATACTACTAAGGAAGGTAGCTTTTTCATTGTCAGATATCCTTAGCTTCCCAATGGATCAAAGATTCTAGATGATTTTCATTCAGAGATTTAGGAGATCCTGAAATGCCTTTGAAATCTAAATTAGGATTATGAATGATCATGGATCTTCATGCTTGTTTTAATTCATGGTGATCATCAAATTGCTAATAATGAGACAAGCAGGAGGAAAAAATATTAAAAAAAAGGAAAATGTGCCATCTGTATTTGAATGTACTCCCACCATATGGAAATCATGAAATGCATATCCTAAGTAGGAAACTGCACAACATTTATTAATAAAACATATTTTAAAATCATCAAGTGCAAAGAACTTGCACCTAAGTTCAGCAAAATACATATTTTTAAAAGCTGTGTGGTTGTATTTTCTAAAAATTGAGATGCATTTAATTTAAAAAATCACTTCCACTTACCCCCTTTCTAGCCAAAATAACCATTTTAAGATCATTCTGAGACACTTTGTCTTAAGGATGATCATCTCAAAATACTATGGCGTGTTATTTTGGGCAGGCAGAAATCCAAAGCATATCCCTTTCTTTCTGAGGTTGGTTCTTGAAATCCTAAATATTATTCCGCTTCCTAGACAAACCCCATATATTCTAATTAATCAACCTCTACTTCATCTAACATGAGTCAATCCCTGTTAGGTCCCTTATCAAGTGAGGAAAAAGACAAGAAACCATTTCACTTCTGGAGTTTAGTGATACATTTGTCCTTCCTATTTTCTTAGAACTGTCTTGATGTGAGATTCGGCCTCATGGGTTTTTCTCACATCCACCCAGAAAAGCTAATCCTCCCTTAAACAGCTTCCAAATTATCTTTCACTTACTACCAGTCAGACATCTCCCTTCCTAAGGTTCTCATCCTCTCTTTCCTTTTCCTTCCCAGATTTCCCATTTCCCTCAGCTGCTTATTTTAAAAATATCTTTGGGGATCCTAACATCTTTATGACCTTCCATAACATATGTTTTTTAATTGCTTTTTGAAATCTGATGTCTCGACTCCAGAGCCTACATATTGTCTGGGAGGTCTATGCCCTTAAAGAATCCTGAAGGAGACAGCCCATTATTCAAAAATGCCAACTCCCTAGTTTTCCTTGGAGCAATTTACTTATGGGCCTCTACATTCAGATATTCTGAAACTAGAGAAGAAATATGAAAAATGTTGATATTCAGTAAAATAAAATTTATTTTTCAGTGTTTGTATTACAAACACAAATACCACTTACACTGTTTCAGCCACTGCTTATCAGAATACAGCACTTTTAAGTTGTTACTTTAAAAATGCCTATCCCTTCTGGCTATTAATTTTAACCTCCTCTATTACCTTTCTGCCAAAAACACTTTCTGACACACTGATGACAGTAGATAGTGAGGTTACTGCCTGCTCATTGCCTCCAAAATCTATGTTCATTGAGATCAGTAAATTTTTGTCAAACAATACTGATGAATGCTGTACTATTTTTTATATTGTGTCCATAATCAAGAGCCAGCGAACGCCTGAACTGGAAAATATATTGTTTTCTGTTCCCTTCCCTCCTCTGAATGCTTTTAGAGGATTGAAAATTCTCTTCAAATAAAGAAAAAAAGCTTCAGGGATGCTTTAATCTGTTTCCACAGATAACGGCTGACATGAAATTGCTGTGCCAGACGGTATCACAGGGAAAAATTTATAAGCAGTAAAGCAATATCCCAAGGAATTCAAGACTGCACGTTATTAGCATATAAATTACACAAATGAAGTAAACATGCTATTTCTGGGTCTAAGAAAACCTTCTGTTCTTAGTACTGTCACATTTAAAATTAAATTGAACAAAAAGATCATCTTCAAGATCAATGCTGTTATTGGTACCTTACGTAATGGAAAACAAAGGAAACTTAACCAGTGAAAAATGAAATATTTTCAAGTGCTTTCATGAAGTAATGAACTGCTTTCTGGGTGTATGCAATATGCAGTCTTCTTAAATTATTTGTGTACGTCAAACTGTAGCAATAATCTATTTATTTAGGAAAAAAAAACCAAACAAACCTTTGTTTCAAATGGTGGATGAGACATTTAAAAATGGGTTCCTTTCAGAAGTCCATGAAGAAAATGACACCTCTTCAATACACCCTTCACAGAATCATGGTTGAAACATCTGTTCCTCTGCAGATTTTCTTTAGAGATGATAAAGAAGATGTTTCATCAAGTCAGAAAGATCAAAAACTGAAGGATCCTAGGAAGGCCAAAATTATATATTTTTTTACACACCTAAAGGAGAATACAAAAGGGAACTGAATCTTAAATTAGATGCAAAAATAGCTGGTACTTGATTAAAGTTATTTGATTTTAGGTCAATTTATTCAATTCTCACTGAGTACAACTGAGTATGTGATAATTTATAGAGAGATTAGGGAATGGGTTAGGTGTTATACACCATTCTTTCCATCTGTCTGTTCTCTACACAGACAGTCTCACATGTCTAGATCTGACTCTTTCCCTTGGGAAGCCTGACAGAAAAGAATCTGCTCTTATAAACAACATTAGTAAGATAAACTCTACTCTGCTGCCTCCAGAGTTTTCTTAGAATTGCATAGCAAAGTATTTCCCAGTGTCACAAAATTTTTTCTGCATTCTGAGCCCTCGAGTGAGCACATCAAATCAATAATTGCTAAAGCATATGCTTAATTAGGCTAAAAAGCATATGCATTTTTGAAACTGCTGCTTGAATTCTTTAAAAAATTGTTGAGTGATTTTTTAGAGCACTTCCTCCCTCCTGTCTCTTCCCTACCCTGTTTTTCTGAGGCACAAAATATTTTCATTTTAAAATTACCCATGCATCTGAGTCTAAATATATTCATTATTTTGATCATAGCAATTTTTATCTCTGCAGTAAAGATAGAGTCAGCTATTTTTCCTCAATGTTTTTATAGCACCTGATACAACAATAGATGAAAAGTTCTGAGTTCTGGCTTTCATATCCATCACAGTAAGTTTTAAAAGAAATAAAGAGAGCATATAGGGATAACAAACTTGCCATATTTTCCAAAATAAGAAGAGGTTATCAAATTAAATCAACAGATTGTGAACACCAAAAGGAAGTTGATCCTCTAGCAAAAGTTTTCATGGACTGGTTCTGGCTTCAGAATTTTCCAAATGTTTCCAGACAATGAGGAAATAAAAATATTGTTTAGTTATATTTATGAACATATACCAAAATTTACCTCAAAGAAATCACCGTAGAAGCACTACTCCTAAAACATTATCTGAATTATGTAGGTTGGGGTTTTTTCATTCCTTTGTCTCAGGATCTGAGAATCAGAAACACAGAATCAGAATCACAGAAACAAGTCTGAGTTTCTCTCTAACAGTATCTTATATTGTTATGTAAGGGAGGATTCAGTTTCATATGACCTGCTTCAGCACATCACCTCAGGTTTTTTTCTAGAGCATGCATCTTATTTTGTGGGGTTCTAGGAGTAAGAACTTGACATTTTGTTTCTTACAGCAACTATTGTTTTAAGATTGCCACTATAATTATTTGCTGTTTACTTGTGGAATAAAGTTTACAGTTATCACAGCTGTATTGCTCAGACTCAGTTCTACCTGCTGATAGCAGATGCAAAGTGGAATTGGCCACGCACTGCTTATCAACTTGAATCAATCTTCGGGTTGCTGTTGACCAAGAGTGTTCCTCTATCTGTCCATACAGGGCTTTTAGCAAAACTGACTGTTTCTAGATTGTGATCATTCTACCATGCTGAATCAAATGTCTTTATGAAATTATTAAAGCAACAGATGACCCTGCTTTTGCTCTCTCAGTCTGGCTTGTGGTCTGCCTTAGAGGTTGGACTTGCTAAATGCAGGTCTTCTCCTGATAGTTCCTCAAATAGTTGTATCATGTCTAGCAACAATTTCATAAAAGGCAATGAACTCATAACTGGTAATTAAACTCTGAGAGCAATGAGGAGTATTCTGATTAGATGTATTATAGATTTATGTCTTCAGGCTTACTCTTGAACTTCAAATAGGTGTACTGATAAAAATGAGGTTGCATACCAAGACAGTTTCACATGGATATCTTCGAAACAATTACTCCCATTGTTGACTTTTATATTTTTCTGTTGAATCTAGTATGAAGTTGGCCCTGATTTTACCCACATTTTGGGCCAGATGGCCTCCAGAGCCCTTTTCCAGGTTAAAAAATTCTGTTGTCTTTATAGAGCTTCTGGGCAAGAGTGTCATGAGTCACCGTTGTAAATAAAGTATCATAGAAGACATAAACTGTCTTCCACTATTCATGGCAGACTGGTGAGAGTGGAAATGTCTCCAGCAAAAAACTATTGATAACGATAAGTGTAAACACTGCCAACAACCTCAGTCTTGTCATTTTTTCAGGGCTTTACACAGACCATTTTTTTCCTTTGGAAAGCTTTCTTATCAGAAGTGAAATGGTTCTGACTGAGTGGTCTTGTGAATAGGCTTACTCACTTGATTCTTCATGTTAAACCATTTCCTAATATCTGACAAAAAAGTCTAGTTTGGTATTTTGTGCCTTGGAGGAACCAAATTGTAACAGCTCTCAAAAAAGGACAGTGTCTTTGAAGATGATATAACAATAAATTATAATTGTAATTGATATTCCAACCTCCACTGACTAAAAAAAAAAGGAACGTAAGGAATTTCAGAGTGTGCTGCAACTCAAAGCAGGAAATCTGTTTAATGAAGCAGCACACTAAGTAGAACTAGACAAAATGTTTTTTGTCTGAAAACTTTTTTCTGATTGAAACTTTTCACTTTTTGAAGAAAACTTATTTGGGAAAGACAAGTCCCTTTTTCAGAAACCCCAACAGTAACATAAAATAAAGATATCTATCTGTCTTTTTCTCATATTCTCTTTCCTATATAAACTTAAAATGCTCTTAAAGTCCAATAAGCACTGGATACTAGTTTGAACACGCCTTCAATTATGACCGTAGGATGAATTAAAATGAAAACCTCTTTCATCAACCAAGGAAAGCAAATTGAATGCAGTAATTCATTTTAAATAATCCTCTCATAAAGACTACATATAAAACCATAAGATGTGACTGTCACACAATCAATTTACCCATTCATGTAAAAAACATTAGCTCCAAAAGTTAATTCCTTTTTTCCCTCGATAGGAAGGAAACTGAAATATGATCTCCTAAATTTCATCTCCCTAAACACAGCAGCCTCTAATCCTGAGACAATGGCAATATGTTCGCACTGCAATTAGGATTTTTTGCAATATCATTATAGGATTTGAACAAAACACTGGAACATTTATGAGGCAAATATTTTGATTTAGCCAAAATGAGAGAAAGATGAAAACCATATTTAAAACTTTGGAAGTGTCTAAAACTTTGGTTTTCTTTAATTTCACATAGTTTGGGACTTTTGTCCCTTATCCGAGGCACTAATGACCCTGCTGCTGGTTACTAACGGCATCTCCCTCATTGTCAACATCTATATGTAGAATAAACTTGGAACATATCTTGTTGAAAAAATGGGAAAAAATCCTTAGTCTTTCCTGACTGATGAAAAGATTTTTGTTGTCTTTATATCTTTTTTAGTTTACCACGTATATGCTGCAGCCAATGGGAAGCTCTGCTATTTTTATTTTAGATGGTGTCAGACCAGAATTTTCTGAGATGCTCACTGTGTCAGCATATGTCTCCTGCTTTCCTGTTGTATATAGGTAGAAGAACAAACCTTTGTTTCAAATGGTGGATGAGACATTTAAAAATGGGTTCCTTTTTTAATTAATATGCAGAAGTCCATGAAGAAAATGACACCTCTTCAATACACCCTTCACAGAATGATGGTTGAAACATCTGTTCCTCTGCAGATTTTCTTTAGAGATGATAAAGAAGATGTTTCATCAAGTCAGAAAGATCAAAAACTGAAGGATCCTAGGAAGGCCAAAACTATATATTTTTTTACACACCTAAAGGAGAACACAAAAGGGAACTGAATCTTAAATTAGATGCAAAAATAGCTGGTACTTGATTAAAGTTATTTGATTTTAGGTCAATTTATTCAATTCTCACTGAGTACAACTGAGTATGTGATAATTTATAGAGAGATTAGGGAATGGGTTAGGTGTTATACACCATTCTTTCCATCTGTCTATACTCTACACAGACAGTCTCACATGTCTAGATCTGACTCTTTCCCTTGGGAAGCCTGACAGAAAAGAATCTGCTCTTATAAACAACATTAGTAAGATAAACTCTACTCTGCTGCCTCCAGAGTTTTCTTAGAATTGCATAGCAAAGTATTTCCCAGTGTCACAAAATTTTTTCTGCATTCTGAGCCCTCGAGTGAGCACATCAAATCAATAATTGCTAAAGCATATGCTTAATTAGGCTAAAAAGCATATGCATTTTGAAACTGCTGCATGAATTCTTTAAAAAAATTGTTGAGTGATTTTTTTAGAGCACTTCCTCCCTCCTGTCTCTTCCCTACCCTGTTTTCTGAGGCACAAAATATTTTCATTTTAAAATTACCCATGCATCTGAGTCTAAATATATTCATTATTTTGATCATAGCAATTTTTATCTCTGCAGTAAAGATAGAGTCAGCTATTTTTCCTCAATGTTTTTATAGCACCTGATACAACAATAGATTAAAAGTTCTGAGTTCTGGCTTTCATATCCATCACAGTCAGTTTTAAAAGAAATAAAGAGAGCATATAGGGATAACAAACTTGCCATATTTTCCAAAATAAGAAGAGGTTATCAAATTAAATCAACAGATTGTGAACACCAAAAGGAAGTTGATCCTCTAGCAAAAGTTTTCATGGACTGGTTCTGGCTTCAGAATTTTCCAAATGTTTCCAGACAATGAGGAAATAAAAATATTGTTTAGTTATATTTATGAACATATACCAAAATTTACCTCAAAGAAATCACCGTAGAAGCACTACTCCTAAAACATTATCTGAATTATGTAGGTTGGGGTTTTTTCATTCCTTTGTCTCAGGATCTGAGAATCAGAAACACAGAATCAGAATCACAGAAACAAGTCTGAGTTTCTCTCTAACAGTATCTTATATTGTTATGTAAGGAGGATTCAGTTTCATATGACCTGCTTCAGCACATCACCTCAGGTTTTTTTTCTAGAGCATGCATCTTATTTTGTGGGGTTCTAGGAGTAAGAACTTGACATTTTGTTTCTTACAGCAACTATTGTTTTAAGATTGCCACTATAATTATTTGCTGTTTACTTGTGGAATAAAGTTTACAGTTATCACAGCTGTATTGCTCAGACTCAGTTTTACCTGCTGATAGCAGATGCACAGTGGAATTGGCCACGCACTGCTTATCAACTTGAATCAATCTTCGGGTTGCTGTTGACCAAGAGTGTTCCTCTATCTGTCCATACAGGGCTTTTAGCAAAACTGACTGTTTCTAGATTGTGATCATTCTACCATGCTGAATCAAATGTCTTTATGAAATTATTAAAGCAACAGATGACCCTGCTTTTGCTCTCTCAGTCTGGCTTGTGGTCTGCCTTAGAGGTTGGACTTGCTAAATCATCACGGTGTCCCTGCAGGTCTTCTCCTGATAGTTCCTCAAATAGTTGTATCATGTCTAGCAACAATTTCATAAAAGGCAATGAACTCATAACTGGTAATTAAACTCTGAGAGCAATGAGGAGTATTCTGATTAGATGTATTATAGATTTATGTCTTCAGGCTTACTCTTGAACTTCGAATAGGTGTACTGATAAAAATGAGGTTGTATACCAAGACAGTTTCACATGGATATCTTCGAAACAATTACTCCCATTGTTGACTTTTATATTTTTCTGTTGAATCTAGTATGAAGTTGGCCCTGATTTTACCCACATTTTGGGCCAGATGGCCTCCAGAGCCCTTTTCCAGGTTAAAAAATTCTGTGTTGTCTTTATAGAGCTTCTGGGCAAGAGTGCCATGAGTCACCGTTGTAAATAAAGTATCATAGAAGACATAAACTGTCTTCCACTATTCATGGCAGACTGGTGAGAGTGGAAATGTCTCCAGCAAAAAACTATTGATAACGATAAGTGTCAACACTGCCGACAACCTCAGTCTTGTCATTTTTTCAGGGCTTCACACAGACCCTTTTTTTCCTTTGGAAAGCTTTCTTATCAGATGTGAAATGGTTCTGACTGAGTGGTCTTGTGAATAGGCTTACTCACTTGATTCTTCATGTTAAACCATTTCCTAATATCTGACAAAAAAGTCTAGTTTGGTATTTTGTGCCTTGGAGGAACCAAATTGTAACAGCTCTCAAGAAAGGACAGTGTCTTTGAAGATGATATAACAATAAATTATAATTGTAATTGATATTCCAACCTCCACTGACTAAAAAAAGTGGAACGTAAGGAATTTCACAGAGTGTGCTGCAACTCAAAGCAGGAAATCTGTTTAATGAAGCAGCACACTAAGTAGAACTGGACAAAATGGTTTTTGTCTGAAAACTTTTTTCTGATTGAAACTTTTCACTTTTTGAAGAAAACTTATTTGGGAAAGACAAGTCCCTTTTTCAGAAACCCCAACAGTAACATAAAATAAAGATATCTATCTGTCTTTTTCTCATATTCTCTTTCCTATATAAACTTAAAATGCTCTTAAAGTCCAATAAGCACTGGATACTAGTTTGAACACGCCTTCAATTATGACTGTAGGATGAATTAAAA
This sequence comes from Emberiza elegans, assembly GCA_024865655.1. Classification (NCBI taxonomy): domain Eukaryota; kingdom Metazoa; phylum Chordata; class Aves; order Passeriformes; family Fringillidae; genus Emberiza; species Emberiza elegans. The sequence continues at coordinate 33,629,568 of JALJVW010000910.1, read as the reverse complement.
TGAAAACCTCTTTCATCAACCAAGGAAAGCAAATTGAATGCAGTAATTCATTTTAAATAATCCCCTCTCATAAAGACTACATATAAAACCATAAGATGTGACTGTCACACAATCAATTTACCCATTCATGTAAAAACATTAGCTCCAAAAGTTAATTCCTTTTTTCCCTCGATAGGAAGGAAACTGAAATATGATCTCCTAAATTTCATCTCCCTAAACACAGCAGCCTCTAATCCTGAGACAATGGCAATATGTTCGCACTGCAATTAGGATTTTTTGCAATATCATTATAGGATTTGAACAAAACACTGGAACATTTATGAGGCAAATATTTTGATTTAGCCAAAATGAGAGAAAGATGAAAACCATATTTAAAACTTTGGAAGTGTCTAAAACCTTGGTTTTCTTTAATTTCACATAGTTTGGGACTTTTGTCCCTTTTCCGAGGCACTAATGACCCTGCTGCTGGTTACTAACGGCATCTCCCTCATTGTCAACATCTATATGTAGAATAAACTTGGAACATATCTTGTTGAAAAATGTGGGAAAAATCCTTAGTCTTTCCTGACTGATGAAAAGATTTTTTGTTGTCTTTATATCTTTTTAGTTTACCACGTATATGCTGCAGCCAATGGGAAGCTCTGCTATTTTTATTTTAGATGGTGTCAGACCAGAATTTTCTGAGATGCTCACTGTGTCAGCATATGTCTCCTGCTTTCCTGTTGTATATAGGTAGAAGAGCTCTAAAGGGGAAGTTGTTTTCAGATCTGGACATTAGTTGCTACATTCTCCTTATCAGAAAACAATCTATGCGCTGATTCTGCACATGCTTCTTTCTCTCACATGCATTATTAAGATTGTTCTGTACAGAAGCATTGATTTTCAATGGAAAATGTCAGAAAATTCTAATTTCTTTTTGAAAACATATTAACAAGGTTTTCCTAACTTTATTTAATTAATATGCACAGAGTTAAAGAATCCTTGCAGAAACTTAACATCATTTCCAAATAAAAGTGATGCTGTGTGGAATTACACCGTGAAAACTTGGAATATCACTGTTTCCTTAATAAATATGCTTTAATGTTTCCAACTTTTAAAAAAATATAGAAAAGGCATTATTGAAACATCTGTTCTTGGACAGTTTTTCTTCTTTTTAGTTCTTGGACACTTTCAGTTCTTATTTTCTTCTCCACTGCGCCAAGCAAAGTTCCCTTTCACATAGGAAGCTGAGCCAAGTGCTGTGCTTATTTTCACAAAAGAGGTAAATCAATATTGAGTCCATTTTCTTCACAGGAATTATATTGATTTTTACCAATTGAGGATCTAGATCAGTGAAAATATGTGTTGATTACTGGTTGTCCTGAGCTCTCCATTCATGACCTCTCTTTCAAACCTGAGTATAGCTGATCTTCTCTGTAATTTAGTAATACAAAAGGTATAAGTTAACCAGGATATCTTGACATTTATTCTCAGCCCAAAAATTACACCTAGTGCTGCAAATATTAGTAGTTAGGAGAAGATTCAGTCCTTAAATCACTTCAAAGATTTTTTTTATTTGTTTTAGTAAAATGGCCACAAGGTAACTTTAACAGAAGTAGCCATTCACCTGCAATTTAGTAAAGCTTAAGATTACTAAAATCTCCATCTAGTTTTGCTGCTCAGTTATACTTTTATATATGCTAAGGGACTGAAACAAACAAACACATTCAAAAAGAGGTTTTTATATTCATAATATCATTATGTGTGACTAACTGCCAATTCAAGAAGAAAATCTCCATTTTTGTTCAAGATGGTATCATATTAAAGGAAAATTAAGTTTATTAGTTTTGGAATTTTTTCCCCCCTGGCCTTGGAAAACAGATTATCCTTGTTAAATATTATTTATATCTTTTAGCTGATTTGCTAAATATGCCATATAAGTGTAAATTTTTCCTCTTAGGTTCTTTTTAGTGGAAAATTCCAAAAATAATGTCTACTTTACAATTCACGCATTTCTTCAGAAGTGTAAATTGGGGGGAAAAGCCTTTTCAAGCAGCAGGAAATTGCATGGAAATATGATGCCTCATGGTTGAGAGACAATACAATTTTTTTTCCCTTCTACACTTTGATACAATTGAAATTGAGTTTGTAGATGACAACTTCCCTTACAAAACATGAGTACTTATGTTGCTATTTTAATATCAAACATTCTTCATTTTCTTGGTGATATAGCAGTGATCACCACTGAAACCAGCAGTGTCCAAGAAGTCATAACTTGTTCAGAAAAACAATTTCCAACTTCATTTGGCTTCTGACCTTAATGTAAAAATAAAGCAGTTGTGTCTTTGGAGTAATGCTCAATACAAGAGTGGTGGGATGACCCTGGCTGGCTGCCAGGCACCCACTTAGCCTTTCTGTCACTCCCCTCCTCAGCAGGACAGGGGGAGAAAATAAGATGAAAAACCTCGTGAGCTGAGATGAAGAAAAGGAAAACACTCACCAAGTACTGTAATGGGCAAATCAGACTTGTTTCAGGGAACTTTAATTAATGTAATTAATTATTTTCAACTAATAACTGCTGGAATCGCAGACAAAAGGGACGAATGCTTTTCTATCTCCTCCATCAAAAGTCTCTACCCAAATTTTCTAAAATATTTTTGGGTGTATATTTATTCCTCTATTTCTTTCTTCATGGATGACCATGTAGTTATACTCTTTTTGTCACCAAGTCCTATGCTTTAGATCCCACTAACCTTTCAGAAAATAATTGATCCTGAATTAAAATGTTGTGATGTGCAAAAGACCTGGCTCATGATTTCACTTCTTTTTTGTTGCAATCCTCAGACACTCAATAGATCAGAAAACATCCCCCTTCCTTACCATGAAAAACAAAGCTCTTATTTGGAGGTTTTTTCCTGGCTTCATTCTCCTTGAAAGAAAAGTTGCCTTCCATATCAATGGGTCATGTGAATGAAACAGGTGCAACTAAGATATTTAATATATTAATATATATATTAAGAAAAATATTAAATATTTGTAATAATGTACTAAAATTTGTTCCTGTTATTTTTCATGACTTTTTGCTTTAGAATTCTTACATCTCAAATCTTAAATTTATTTGATTCACTGTTTTCACTATTGTGTTTGTTTTGTGAGCTGATTATAAGCAGCCACCCACACCATCCAAACTATAGTTTATACATCTGTGTGTGCTACATGATGGCTGCTCCCTAACTAGTGAAAGGTTCTCCTGAAGGCTCTCACGGAGTTTTACTGACCAAGACCATTCCTTCCTTGCTTCTCTTTGTGGTGTTCAGCTCCACAGAACAATTTTTCTTCTTTTTCCTAAAAGCTATTCTGGAGAAGAACACTTTTATTTTTTTCTGTGTGTGTTTCTACTTTCTGCTTTGAAATAGTATTTTATGTAGTTTATGTGGATAAAGTGTTTTCTCTTCCAAGAAGCTGGTATTCTTTTCCTGAATTTTGAATGAGAACATGAATATCTTCTTATCAGGATTTTAAGCACAATAGCTTTGAGATTTAATGTTCCATAATTCAGTCTGAAAAGAAAAGGAATAAAAAGATTTTAACGTTTTATCATAGAATTTGGTTGAAATGCAGAAAGTCTCATAAGCTTGTATCCGCACATTTCAGTATATTTAAAGCATAAAAAGACACTTTTTCAGAGTACTTGTCTGTTTTTTAGTATATCATTCAAGTACCCTCATGATGACATGTAGAAGTCTTATCACGTGAATACATCAATTATTTTATACCAGCAAAAAAGAGCACATAAGCAAGAGATCTACAATAGCATATAAAATAAGATAAATTTAATTCAATGCAAATACCAGAAAATAACAGAATTTGGAATACATAAATAAATTAAATAGTGCCATCCTGTATACTACTAATGCTTTCTATATATTAACTAATATATTCACATATCTATTAACTCCTAACTTGCTATAAGAAATTTATGGGATAATCTTGGACAGCAGGCTGTGATTAATAAAGTGGATAATCTTGGACAGCAGGCTGTGATTAATAAAGTGTGATAATTCAGGGCATATTATGACAAGGTTTCTTGAAATCACTCATCAAGAATATTAATTTGCAAAGTAGCAAATTAAGTAGCAAAGGTTTTTCAAAAGTATCATCAAATAAATGGAAAGCCTTCAAATTTGTGTAATATTTGCCTTTGTCATAAATTTGATTAGAGAATTCAAGACAATAATTCCTTTAATATTAAAAAATTACAGTATGTGTTGATTAAATTATAATGTTTTTCATTACACAATTTTTCATTGTCTTCAGCTCCCCAGTAAATTTCAGCAGATTAGGAAATCAATATATAATATAAACCTCTTTAAAGATCATTTAATGAATCTCAGAAACTACATCTATGCTAGTATATCATTATATTACAGCTCCAAATCCTCAGTCAAAACCTGAATTAGAGAACTGAGGAAATAAATGTGAGTAAAATTATTTTTGTATATTCTTCTTAAAGAAAACATGTATAAACCTAAAATAATTGTTTCTTTTCTGCTGGTGTCTGGTGAGTGAAAAGAAATTATTTTAAAAAGATAAGCTTGAATAAAAAGTGATAATTAGGCCTTTGATGTTTTAATATGAATCCATTGGAAAGAAAAATACTATTGCAATTCAAAAAGCTGATGACAGGAAATTTTTGGTTATTTGTTCTGAAAATTGACACAGTTACTGACAGGTAATGAATAGTAGCAAGCTCTTCAAAATTACACAGGCAAAAATTTCTGAAATAATCTGTATTAATTCATAGAGAATTATAATATTTGGTTTTATGTTTTTAACAAATATAAATGGAATTGAGTTTTTTAGGATATGCTCTATGAAGTTCTCCAAGGCATCCATAGAAAAAAAATAGCTTTAAAAAAGAATTTATATGTGCTAGGGTAATACCTACAGATTTTCAATTTATTGAACTTTTATTGCATTTTATAGTTTTTAAAATAAATTATCTTTGTGTGAGTAGGGAAATAATGAAGCATTTACTGAAATAAATATTCTAGAATACATTTTCTGAATAACTTGATATCTTAATTTTTTCATCCTCTGTAATTCTGTTGTTTTGCTGAAAAGATGTAAAAAACCAGAAATTTTTTATTTTTCTCTTCTTAGTATAAAATTTCTTTCTTTGCTTTAGAGGGATTTCGCCTCCCTCTGAAAGAGGCTTCTGAAAGAAACTTTCAAATCAATGAACAGTGGTCACAAACAGAGAACATCTGTTTACTGGGCAAAAGTCAAAGAAGAAAGTGGGCCCTGTGTATGGGAGAATATTTCCAGAGATCAAAGATATCTCATAAGAGGATGAATCTTAAGTATCTGAGCACATTGATTTTCCTACAATGCTTAGAATAGATCCTAAACTACTTGCGAGGATAAATCTAATTTTTAAGCTCTTTGGAATTAAATCACATACCACACAATTAATGAGCTACTTGAAGTGCTACATAGAAAAAGCACAAAGCAATGAGGAGACACTGAAGGATCTTTTTCTGGAATATTCTAGTGTTATTAAAAATTATGTTAATGTTATTAATGCCTAAAAATAGAGGTTTGTTTTCTATTTGCAGAACACATAAACTGTAGAAAGCTGTGAGTATAACAGGAAACAGCGTTATAATTAAATTTAAATTATAAACAAAATAAATGTTTGGATAAAAAGCCTTCTGTTTTGGTAAGAGCAAATAAAATTTTCTCTTCATGTTGTAGGAATAATCTACAGATAAAAGATATAGAAAGACAATCAAGTCTATTGATTTGTGCAAAAACACCAATAAGGGATACACTGTGAACTGAACATGAGGCAATAGCACCACACAACCTCAAGAAAGGCAGACACCATCCCAAGAACAGAAACAGTTCTGTCTGTCAGAGAGCTGCAGCCATCCTCTGCTGCTTGGGCAGACAAGGCATCCAGTGTCCAGTTTCTGTAGCTCACAGCATTTGGTGCAACTGAAGCTCACACAAAGTAGAAATAATGATAGCATTAGCCATGAGGAAATGTTGAGATAATTCAGTTTGCCTATACTTGAAAAGCAAAATCTCAGGGATGATCTAAAATTAACTAAAAATACAAAAAATGTGATTTTGTGGTATAAGCAGGAAAAAAAAAAGCAACAGACAAGGAAGACAAATAAAGTAATAGAGGTGTACACTAAACTTCTGAAAGCAAAAGATAAGTAGCTTTGGGACACACTGTTTGGGGAAAAAAGGAAATTTCCTTCATAGTCAACCTTCAGGAGCAGACTGGGCAAATGAGGTTTATCCTGTTATTCCTGGGTCTGTAATTGTGAATGGAACCCTGGGCCTCCTGCTGCCTCTTCCAGGTCTGCACTCTTTGACTGCTTCTCCATGTTTTGCAGATGTCTCTAAAGAGGAAATTTTCTTCTGCTGTGAGAACACCACACCAACCTCTGGTTAAAAAAAGCCAAAACAAACAAACAAACAAAAAAAAAAAAAAAAAACCAAACTGAAATACTCTCTGATGAAATCGTATCTCACACAAACACCTCTGATGTAAAAGTGGATGTGCAGAGCATTTTAGCAATTTTGATTTAATGAAAATGTGGTTAAGTTCCATTCTACTGTTACATTTTTGTTTCCTGTCTAAAGGGAAAGAAATTTTTATCGTTAGAAAATAATACTTGTAATATTATTACAGACAAACCTTTTTTTCTTCCACTCTTTCCAGCGAAATTAAGGAAATGTAGTATGTATTTACTGCTTTATTTTCTGCCCATGTCTATTTATATTTGCATATTATATTGAGTTTAAGATTTAATCACTACCCAAAAGAATTTTAATTTAGGAATCTACAAATTCAGATGATCCGCAATGAAATATATGTTCTCAAATCCAGGGAGGTTCACATGAAAGAAAAGGTTGTTATTAACCAGTCAGCTGCCATTTTCAGTTTATTGTCCAATAGATGCCACATATTTAACATTATATATGATATTATTATATTGTAATAAATATATATAATTATTATGTATTATCTTTACTTCTTAGGCTATGGGGAATCTTGCACTCCAATAGAAAAAATTATGTGCTCAATTTCATTTGCAAGCAAATTCTAAGGAAACACAATGAAAGAAGATGATTTATTTTTACCTCAAAACTCTGCAGTGTACAGCATGGCTAACTGCAGGATAACTACAAAACTCCTTTTATAGCCCTCAGAGAGAGATGGGCACCCTCACAGTGTGACTTCAGGTAGATGAGTTGGATCACTCTTGAAGAATATATTTCTCTCCATTGTCTTCAGGGGGATGTAGGGTAGTTGAAGAGATTCTGATGCTCAGTTTTTAACAATGTAAGGTAAGGTGAAATAAATCTTTGTGTCTTGTCCGTATACTGGAAAATAGTTTGATCCATGGTGGTGGCTTTACAATTAGTTTAAAAAGAAAAACCTAGTCTTGGAAATAGAACTTTTTTAGAATAGGTCTGTGTTTCCCTATAAAGCTGAAACAAACTAATACTTGTGCACTAATTCTTATTACAGACAAACCTTTTTTTTCTTCCACTCTTTCCAGCGAAATTAAGGAAATGTAGTACATATTTACTGCTTTATTTTCTGCCCATGTCTATTTATATTTGCATATTATATTGAGTTTAAGATTTAATCACTACCCAAAAGAATTTTAATTTCGGAGTCTACAAATTCAGATGATCAGCAATGAAATACATGTTCTCAGATCCAGGGAGGTTCACATGAAAGAAAAGATTGTTATTAACCAGTCAGCTGCCATTTTCACTTCATTGTCCAATAGATGCCACATATTTAACATTATATACGATATTATTATATGTAATAAATATATATAATTATTATGTATTATCTTTACTTCTTAGGCTATGGGGAATCTTGCACTCCAATAGAAAAAATTATGTGCTCAATTTCATTTGCAAGCAAATTCTAAGGAAACACAATGAAAGAAGATGATTTATTTTTACCTCAAAACTCTGCAGTGTACAGCATGGCTAACTGCAGGATAACTACAAAACTCCTTTTATAGCCCTCAGAGAGAGATGGGCACCCTCACAGTGTGACTTCAGGTAGATGAGTTGGATCACTCTTGAAGAATATATTTCTCTCCATTGTCTTCAGGGGGATGTAGGGTAGTTGAAGAGATTCTGATGCTCAGTTTTTAACAATGTAAGGTAAGGTGAAATAAATCTTTGTGTCTTGTCCGTATACTGGAAAATAGTTTGATCCATGGTGGTGGCTTTACAATTAGTTTAAAAAGAAAAACCTAGTCTTGGAAATAGAACTTTTTTAGAATAGGTCTGTGTTTCCCTATAAAGCTGAAACAAACTAATACTTGTGCACTAATTCCTGGTGTAGTTATGACACAAAAACATAGAAAAAATATTTATCCCATCTGTCAATTAAAATTTACTTCCTTGGTAATTTTGTGAGTACCACTTACAGACATTTTAATAAAGGTTCTCATCTTCATCCAATCTGAAGAATGTTTTGGTTTAATACTTATTCTGCTCACTGACACAGCAGCAATGCAGTTTCTGTACTGACTCAAATTTATTGGAATTTAAAAGCTAGAATCCTTAAAGTCATTTTGTCTAGAAAAGGTCTGGGATGAGAAAAAAATAAAACAAAACTTGTTCTTATTAAGGAATAAGAGGTAGGAAAGGAAAGAGAATAAAGTTGAAAATGTATTTCAGAGAGGGTCTCATCCATTCTTCTCCCTGAGATCACCAATCCTTTATGCATGATGGTCTTAACATAGTGCCTTCCAACGTCCCTATTACAGAATTCTTTTTAAGACTTAGCCATTTGCATAAGTGATTAAATAGGAACTTAAACAGTTTTAAAATCCAGCTGTGGAGTTTTAAATAATGATTAAAACATGCTTATTAATAATAAGGAGAAGGAGAAAGTAAAAGTAAATCTAAAATTTTCTGTGTTCTTTCATTCATACTCAGTCCAAGAATCTACTCTGTGGGCAACCTATCTACAGTATGCATGTAACAAAAATCTCTGTCGTGAGTGGAAAGAAAAGCATGCTGGAATTTTTCCTAAGTTTTGTTCACACGTGTATATAATCCAAAACTGAGTTAACAGTATGGGGTTTCAAGCTAATCTTAAGGCAAAAAATAAGTAAAGTGCAATGCTAAAATTAGCAGAAAAAATAAACATTTGTATTGTTGTAGATGAAACCAGATTTTTTTCATCATGTGTGTGTCTTTCCCAAATAGGAAAATATGATTTTTACCCTAAACTGAAACTGCGGGTAAAGCTTTAATACAGTGGAAGAAGTTTTGTCTTTTATTTTAAATCCTAACAGTGTCAAGAAACTACAACACTGAGGCCTATTCAAATATCTTGCTACTTTTTAAGTAAAAAAATTAACCTTAATTGAGGAAAATGTCAACTTCCTGCACCCTGAGACACTTTTGGATCAATTGGAGCTCAAAACCCACCAGTTCTGCCCACCTTATTTTAAATGTTTCACAGTCACTGATTTTTTTGGTCTTAAACTCTAAAATCCATGTGAACACAAGGAACATCACAGAAGAACAGATTCTCCTTCCCAAGCAGTGCTGTTAAAATATGTTCATCTTTCTTCAGAATGAATCGTATTCAGGAAAGTCTGGCCTCCTGCTGGTTTTTTTTTTAATTTCTCAGGGGGTCTTTGTACATAGGGGTGATAAAGAAGGGAGAAGGTTTTAGATTCATAAAAGAAGAAACTATTTTATCTTCATCTGTAGAATAAGGGAAAAATCTAAGCCAGCTGCAGTAAAGGACTTACTTTCCATTTCACATTTGCAATGGAGATTGAGAAGAAATGCTATATTTCTTAGAAGTAATGAGTGGGAATATCTTTTGGTATTTATGTACAATTTTGCTTATCAGAAAAATATCCTGAGAATAATTTTAATGTTTTTCCTTTAATGAAATGCAGACGGGCTATATTTTAGCTCAATTTTTTTCTGCACTCTCTATATATCTAAATAATGAATATCAGATTATTTAACACAAGGATATAAAATATCCTTGTGAAAGCTACTACTGGCTGAAAGAAGATTTTTGTATCAACCAAAAATGTAGTCCTTTCTTCTCATTTTGCCAAAGAGTAATTTCCCTCTCTGAAGATAGGCTTTTGTGTCAGCAGGATGTCCTAAGATTATTTGAACATTATAGGTTTTATTGTGCTATTATGCTTTCCTACTTTTATTTTTTAACTTTTGGTAGTCTCTCTTGGTCTGCTTTTTCACTTTCTTTGTGACTGTTTTTGAGATGAATACTTAGATGCAAATATTTCTTGATTCTCCTTCATTTAAAAAAAAAGTTTCATTGTTTTTTGGCTTATCAGTTTCTATTTCCTTGGAATTTTACTATCTGTATGCTACATATGAACACAACCATGGACAGTAATAAGGAAATTCATGTGTCCACTGGCCTTGTTGAGTAAGTAAAACACTTTCTCTTTCTTCAAATGATGTGGTTTGACTGTTTCTCAGCCAGTCAAAATGACTGGTGATTATTTCCAAATATCCACACTTTTACTGGTCTGGATTTTTTACATCATGAGAATAGTCCATGAAATTATTCTGTTTACAGTCACTTATTTCAATGAAATGAATGAAACTGATGTTTCAAGCTTTCAATTAATTTTAGTCATCACTTTAATATGTTTTAGGATCTCTTTACATTGAATATAGCCTGTACTATTTAAAACAGTTGTCACTATCTATCTCTTTGCTTTTCAATGTAATTTACAATCAGTTAGGCCACTGACTTTCAGAGTAAAGGCTAGGGATGGTAAGATTAGTTGTAGTTCATGGTTTTTGCTATAAGTATAATCTGAAATTAAAAAAAATAGATCTTATATTGTTACATAGTTAATTAAAATAAATCAGAGAAAAATATCAGTCAGAAATAAAACCTGCCTCATGCTAGAATTCCTGGGAGATTTCTAAGACAGGAAATGAAGCATTATTTTCGGGAGTTAGTATATTGGAATGGAGATTATTTGATATTCTCTTTATTGATCTAGGCAGCAGTAAAAAGTCAACTTTGATTACATTTTTTAATTACAACTAAATTATAACGTGAAACACACACAAATCCACAAATGCAAAATTAGATAGGTAACATGTCAAGTGATCTGGAAAGTGATACTTGTATTTAAGAAAATGCAATGAACTTTTGCTTGGTAAATCTTAATCCTGAAGACTGGGGAAAAGATACAACAAAATGAGCAAAGAGGAGAGTAAAACTTTGGAAAATGACAAGTTACAAGAAAAAGGAATGCATCAGTCATAATAAACTAAAGATTGCTATTGAAATCACATTCATAATGTGAATGTGGATCTAATATTGATCCATGAGGTATTGCATTTTTACAGTCTTGCTGCAAAATTGTTTAAAAAATATATGAAATTGCCATTATTTTAATATAAAGTCTAAAACTAAACCAAATCAAAGAAAAAGAAAAACTAGATCAAAAGAATAGACAAAGTTATGTAAGAAAGGGAATAACAGAGACAGCATTAAAGGCTATGAAGACTTCTTTATATCCCAGGAAATAAAAAAAAATCACTAGAGGTTTAATTACCCATCTGTCTCATTCTTCTCTCTTAATTACTGCTGAGATATCAAACGTTACTGTATTCAAGGACCATATAAGCCTCTATTATAGTCTATCAGTACTTTCAAAAAAAGTCTTAACAAAAGAAAAAGATGCTATGAAGACTTTCCTGACACTGTTTTGTGTGAATCTGAGAGAGGCTGTTTGCTATAAGAGAGCAGAGCTGATACCTCTCTCATTACAAGCTCTGAGATTCTTTAGGGCCCCACAAAAACTTGGCATACATTTGTTGTGGTTATTTGACTGATTGTGTTATATACTTGCAGTTCTTCCTCTAAGAAATCCAACACTGTTTAGGGCCTCAACAAGTTTTAATACAGGCCATGATTTACAACGTGCTTTACAGGATGCTCTAAGAAACACTTAGAAAGCAAATTATCGGCAAACCACTTCTGGATTTACAGCACTATGTTAATAATTCAGTGACTAATTTTTTTGCCCATAATTTCTGGCAGATGGTAGTTATTGTTCACCGTGTGGGATTTATAATGGAATTTCATTTATTTATAGTAAAATTCATTGAGTCCCATCATGTCAGAATCCATTTGCATTTATGAACTGTAGAACACAGACCAGCTTGCTAAAGGTACTCAAACACTCAATGATTGAAATACTAGAGTGTAAGTTTTGAAAATTTAATATCAGCAAGAATTGAAAAAACCCTGACATGTATTAGCATTATTTTTTCTCAACATCCTTCTGTAATTATGAAGCTGATTATTTCTGTCCCAGCCATAAACCCTTCATATTAAACATTAGTCCACAGCTACATATTCCTGTGTTACAGCTAGCTAAAACAAACATTCCTACATCTTGTTCAGGCTGTCAAAAGCACTTCAAAGACCTGCTCAGGTTTTAAAAAGAAACTGAAAACTCTTTCCATCCTTGCTGTGTGTTGTGCTCTACTAATAATTATACACTTGTCCAACACTTTCTTGCTCTTCTCTTTTCCTGTATTATCTTCCTTTCCTTCTTGTACTTTCTTTTACAGGCTGTAAAACCTTACTTGAATTTTTTTTTTTTTTATTTCTACTCATGTTTTCCCTGGAATGTAAATCCTTATAAGAGCAGTGATTCACACTCCATCTGTTGCCCCAGATCATTTGCTAGCTTTTGTTTCTGACATTTGTCTATGCCATTTATTTCATCTGCTTGCTCATTTTGGTGACTGTTGTCTCTTGATGATGTACTTGACACTACCAAGGTTTTACATGGTCAGATAATGGGATTCAGTTATGTGTTTGAACAATGATCAGTCTATTGTAATCTATGCCATATTAGCACCTAGTCATGCTCTTGAGTTGTTAAAACTGTGTTTCCATCCTGGTTTTATACAATTTAAATGGTTAACAATGTGATTCAAGTGAGACCAATCTAGAAAGCTCCAAATCTACTGTATTCTTTCTATGATACTAAAGCCCACTGATTTCAAGGATGAACTGAACTGGATGAGTTCACTGATCTTTCTCAAATTATGTGTCTCTATTCTATTCTAGTCAGTAACCTATTTTCCCACTTTAGAACTGAAATGCTCTTTAATCTGTAAAACATACATTTTTAACACAGCTTTAACTGTTTTCTTCTCTTGCAGCTAGCACTCTTCAGTGTCATTGTGCACAGTGTGACTGTGGTGCATTAATAGAACTGGCTGATCCTGATAGACTGAAACAAGCAGTAATGGCTGGATTTGTTTTTCCTGTTGTTTTTTATCAAAAAGAGTTCAAATTACAAGTTTTCTGATCAAATACAAAAAGCTCTTCCCTGAAGACAGTGCAGTCAGAGCCTGAAGAGGGGTTAGAATTCCATGCTTTTATGGTGCATCTCCAGAACAGTGGGGTACAGTTATTGCACATTAATTTAGTTTCTATCAGAGAGTAGAATGGGCTTTCTAGACTGTTAAGGTAAATTATTAATGTGAATATAGTTTTTTCTCACACCAGCTTCTAGAGAACAGGGAGATCTCACTACATAAATCTGGCTTCTCAAAATGACACAGGTGAACAGACTACTCTGCTTGGTGTCGGGGCATTACAGATTGTAGTTATTATTGTTTCTGACAGCTCTAATTACACTTCATACTCAGATGAGCTCATTGACTGAAAATTTGGCTAATTACACTTACCATGCACACTTAAGTAGCTCAGCAACTTCCAAACCTCCCTGAATCAAGATGTTACTTATAGAAGAGGCAACATTAACTGAAGAAGGGTTTTTCAATCCTTTGCAAGGATGGTTCAAGCTGGTGGTGCTGAAAGTTAGACATTTTAACTACTGTGCTTAACAACAAAGTATTTCCAGAGAATCAAGAATTATGCAGCCCTGAATATTTTCAGGTACCTACTATTCATTGATAATCAACTATCCGTAAATACCTGAACTTTCAGCAGAAAGAATTCAGCATTAGTCTACAGCCTGATTTAGGTCTACAGCTTGGATTCATAGTAAAGAACTAGGAATCTACCACCATAACATCCTCATTTTCCCTTTCTTTAAAATGAATAAAAGCAATTTTTATCATTTTACTACTTAGAAAAAATCCCACTCGTTTTTTTCTGTATTTTCTCCAAGCATAAAACAAATAGCTAATTTTTTATTCACTGACAGCATAACATCTTGCTCTTAAACAGCAAAGCATAATTACTTTCCCATGATAACATGCTTGCTTGATATTACCAAACATGAAAATAAATTACAAAGTAAATTATACATGGTAAAGATATCAAACTAGTTGGTCCTTACTTATTTAACTTACTGAGGGAAGGATGACTTGAGATATGTTCTTTCTGTGCTGAGAATGAATACAAAGTCTGGAGTAGTTTATGAAAGAGCTGTTTATTTAGGGATGAAATTGTACATGTGGAAATAAAGACTCATCCTATTCAATAATCAGTGAGCACAGCATTGAATGATCTAGATCTAATAATCCACAACAGGCATTCTGTGGGACACACCCATAACATTTATCTAGTATTTTATGAAGAGGAGAGAATGTATTCTGAGACACTTAAATTTCTTTGTCTGTTTGAGAGTTATTACATGCAGTTCAGTTCCTTTTTTATGATGAGAGGAAAGATACAGATCTTAATTTCAGCATTCTACTTCTTGTATTAATCAACAATCTCAAAATTCAAAAGAATATTAGGTAGTGATAGATAGTGATAGGTAGTGATAGAAACCAATTAATATTGGTTTCTATCAGATGTTATTTTAAATCCTTTGCAAGGTAAAGGTTGTCCTGCATTTATAAAAAATTAATACATTTCTATGTACTTTTCTAACATCCTGAATTATGAACTTGTATATTTGCAGGTACATAGAATATATATATTTTATAATATATATATAAATTATTATATATATATAATATTTCTAATTTTTCTATTTATGTGTCTTATAGATAGTAAATTTATATCCTAGACCTATACACAGATCCATTTGCCTTCAGTTCTAATCTCTTCACTTTTTTCCCAATTATGCATGTCTTCAAAAAATATATTAAAAAGTAAGAAAATGCAACTGCTTTAGCTAGAGTACACATGTATATGAAATTCAAAATATGTGTAATTTGAGACCAGTAGGAAAGTGATCAAATATGTAAAGTATTTTAAAAGGAAGAAAATTAGATGCAACTGATCTCTTATTTAGCAAACAAGAAACAAACCAAATTTTTCAAAAACAGAATTCACAAAATTGTTATTCCCCCCATCTGACTTTAGAAAGACAGGATCATTAGGTTGCTACTCAATCACTAAATCCAAACGCCTTCTGCACTAGCTAGTTTTATAGGTCTGCTTATGAACTTATTAAGGTCGTACAAGTGCATGAAGTTTATGTGGTACATATTTACCTCTGAAACCTAAATATCCAGATATTTCTTGTGAAACATTTCTTGGACTACTGCTTACTTCTTACACTATTACAAGCAGAAAATTATTTTAGAGCGCGGAGTATCAACAGCAGCCAGATTTACCACAGTGCATTTTCATATCCATACATTTATGGTGTAAGAATGTTTTTCAGATAACAACAGGCTGCAGAATATGATCAAAATCAAGGCCAAGCAGACATGAAAGGTGACTAAGCCTGGTTATAACAGTGAATTTCCCAATCCCAAGTGAGATGGTTACAATAGCATGCAGCCTGGAATCACACTAGGATTTTCTGAACTGGATCCGCAGTTCACATTCTGTGTGTACGAAAGAAAAAGTGTTTTGAATGCCCTGTATGCTGTTAGGTGCCCATTCAACAGCCATGGCACAGATGAAGGAGATGAAAAGAAATGTAACATCTGCATGCAAGGCTGCAAATAAATGTATTTCATGAGATAACACTGTAACAGAAAAGAAACCCCTCTTTTTTACACTCTAATACACACTCTTCCTTATTTAACACTCTGTGTTGAGTAGCAGCCCATATTAAATAAGAGTGAAGAAAATATCATTTACCTCCTATCCTAGCTTACCTCTTGGGCTTTGGAGCATTTTTCTGGGAGGTGAGAATGTGTGCTGGCACATTCTGCTTTTGAAGATATCTGCTGAGGCTTTTTCAAATACATCGGAGCCAGTAAAATTAACTAGTGATAAAATCAGAGAACATGACTACCACTACATTTTTAATGAAATGTCTTTGCACATATGTGTGTAAACACTTGGAAGGGATCTATAACTGGAATCTGTATAGTCTTTGCTAAGTAAAATCAGTCTAAGCTTGATGTAATTGTGTTTATTTCATATAGTTTATCTGAAAAAAATAAGTCAAACAATAAATCACATTCTGATTCCTGATTTGGATGACAGGCTGTATTAGAAGTTCTACTTTGAACAAACACTTCTTCATGTGGTTGATCTAAAACTAGAAAAAAGTTTTTTCCTCTGACAAGAACATTTTTATGCATCTTGAGGCACTATTTAGACCATTATACCTAGGTATTCATGATGAATTAACGCATGTATGTTGTCTAAAGTAACTTTTGTCTGTCTGAGTGCAAATTTTTTCAAAGGAGAAAATCTGTCAGTGTAGTGAGAAAAAAGTAAATCTTTTGTTCCCCAGACAATGAAAAAAGTCATCTTAAAAATATTAGCAATATTCTTGCTCTTCAGAGTTTAAATTGATTTTTCCACTGTGAATTAATATTCAAAGTGTTTTAAAATTGAATATATGGGGATTTACATATTTTTTAATATTTAACAGACAGACCATTTTACCTACTTTCTGCATGCATAATACATGACTATTTTCTTGGAAAAGCCCTATGTATTATAGACTTTCCCTTTTTTCTTTTTCTTTTAATGTAAATCATGCTTCATCTAAGTAAACATACAGACTTGCTTGTCTAAAGTCCTATGGATGTATCTAGAAGATGAGTTTGAACTTCACTAACACTGATTGATACCAGTAGTTAGACTGCAAGGCCTGGTGAGTGATGTGGCATAACAACAGAAACACTGGACAAGTACCCATCAATTCTCTAAACTATCATAATGAGCAGGAAAACACTAAAAGTGCTACCTGAATTTTCCTACCCCTATTTATTGTTAAAAAAAAAAACACCTTGGTATATTTGCAATAATTTTTAAAGTATTGCAGAATCTTTAAGGAGATGATTTTCCGTTGTTCACAATACTGAAATAATTTAGCCTGAATTGCAAGCATAGCAGGGTCTTTTGAAAGGTCCTTGGAAAGGTCAAACAGGCTGAAGGATGTGAAAGTTATTGTCACCCAGTCAGTGCTTTGCCCTCAGGATGTGCCACAAGTTTCTTGTTACCATAGCTCTGTATGCATTTTCTCTCTTCAGCTGTGGGGTCGCTATTCCAGATTAGAATCACTGGATAATTCAAGAGCAACTTGAAGTTGTCTCTAGGATAACTGCAGGCCTAAAGGAAGGTTAGTTATGAGATGAGGCCCAGCTCAGAGCTATCTAGCTGAGCCTTTAAAACCCTGAAGGATGGAAAAAGACTGCAGAAATTCTCTGTGTGACCTCATCCACAACCTCTCTGTCCTCACAGGAAAAAAAAATTCCCCTCATATAAAGCTAAACTTACCTTGTTTCATGCCTATTGTCTTTCAGCCTCCCACTGCATACACTGTGGAGAACCTGCTCCCACAGGTAGCGAGGAAGTTGATGGGCTCTTCTCCCAGGTGACAGCCCAGGTCCTTCAACCTCTCTTCATAGCTGAAAGTGCCTTGGTCCCTGACTCTGCTGTCCTGGTGACCCTATACTGAACTCACTCCAATTTATCCACATCTTTCTAGTATTGAGGTGGGGATGGGGGTGCAAAACTCTACATGTAATCTAACAGATGTTGAACAGAGGAGATAATCACTTCCCCTGCCCTTCTGACTTTTCTCCTATTAATACAGCCCAGGATTGACCTCCCTTTCTTCCAGTTGAAGGATTCATGCAGACATGCTACCTTCTGGCTCATTCCCAGCCTGCTGTCAGTCAGAACCCCTGGGGCCTTTTCTGAAAGCTGATCCCCAGCCAGTCAATTCCCAGTCTGTGTTTTTGCTAGGGATTGCACAAAGTCATGGTTTAGAGCTCTGTAGGCATTTAGGTAGTATTGCTGTATATAGCATATGAATTAGTTACAAAAGAGATGAAATTGTTGCTCAGCTGACTGCTGACAATCAAAAAAACAATCAAACATAAAGCATCTGGTAACAAAGCTGAATAAGCAAAAGTATGAGATCTCTATAAGCAGCCAGCAGCTGGATGAGCAAAGAAGAATACATTGTTATTTTTTTTAAAGTCCTGCCACCAGCTCATAATAAATGCACTATTCTCTTTGACCTCTTCTAACACAAAAAGAATACAAAGATCTGTGAAAATGTCCAGGAACTTACTCATTTGCTTGAATTTGCTTTTTTTTTCTCTATAGCATGCAGCTGCTCAGTCTTACAAAGTTTGCAGTTCAATAAGTCACAAAACCAAAATTTTGCACTGCTAATTAATATAATTCATGTAGAAACATATTCTCTATTCAGACTGAATGGGCAGATTATCCATCAAATGATGGTCTGTGAAGTTACAATCACTACCTTTAAAACTTCCAATAAAAACCCCAATAACTATAAGAGGTGAAAAAGAGAGCTACAGGTAAAAACAAAAGCCACAAGGTCATTTGTATCTACAACCAATGGGTCTTGAAATTTGAAGTAAAAAGAGGTAATTGGCTTTGATGAAAAACTGTTATGTTCTGACAGAATTGTTTCTTCCACCAGGTTTGTAGAAGGCAAGTCTTTCAAGTTATATCCTGATAAAAATAGAATACAAAAGGAATTAATTTGTGTTAGAACTAGATGGAGAATAATCACAGCAAGCCACAGGCTGAATTTTCATACTGAAAGTGCAGCAGTGTTCCACAAACACAACATAATTAATTGGTCTAGTTTGTTAAACTAATTATTATGAATAATAATGGATTCCATATATGCAAATATCAGTAAAAACAAAAGAAGAAAAAAGTAAAAGAGAATGAATTTTTGCTGCCTTTCCAAAGAAAAAATGCAAATAGCTTATTTTTAGAAAGACAGAACAATATTTCAGTATATGCAAAAGACTGAAACATCAGGAAAACAACTGATAACCACAGACAGTCCATCTTGTTTCAGTTCATTTTGTGATTCTGGTAAACCATATAAACTTATAGAATATATTTTCCTTTCCTGTAGAAATGGAAATAATAAGTCCATCCTGTCTATTTGGATTTGATATTCAGAGTGGTACATTTGCATATACCATGCTTTAATAGTGCATCTAACAATATATGGCTAAAGATACTGTGTTACACACAATAAAACAATCATTATTAATTATCATAATCAGCCTCTTTTAGAAAAGAAGAAGTTCTATATAGCTCATAGAAGCTAAGGCTTATGGTTCAATAAACTTCTTAGAGCTCCCTTGGAGAGAAGAGAAAATTGCTTGAAGGAGCAGAGGTTCCAGGGATTCTGATGGAAGCTTTCCTTGCCACAAGGCATGAATGGCCATGTGGTAAATGAACTCCTGTAGCAATTATGACAGCAAGCCAGCTGACCTCTGGGTGGATAAGAATAATCCCATGTAAGTCTATTGCACTGAATAACACATGTCTATGGTATTAACATGCTGGTTTAAGTTTGCTCATCTGGAATTGCCTGGCTGCATAAAATTTGCTTTCTTATGTACCTTATATAATGATGTCAAGTTTGATTTTCTGCCTCATACTCATGATTTCAGGTTTCATTACAGGAATTCAGTTTCTGCTCTGTTGAATAATCAAAGCTAAGAAAAACTGAGATAAAAGATTTAGTACAAGAGAAAAAAAGATGTGAACATGAAGCTAACAAGATTTGAAGTGTTGACATTGGGGAGACTGCTAAAAGAAACCCTAGATCTGTTTCTTGTAAAACAAAGCAACTGCATTGACTATTTTATGGACTTCCATCACCACAACACTGGTGGATCCTTAACATTCTAATAGATACATTAAAACAATATGGGTTGGCTGTTCAGCAAGTTTTATTATACACATTTTTACCTAGAAAAACTCAGGATAAAATGCATAAACAGGTTTGCTGCTGCCAAAGGTCTGTGACAGAGGAGTGAAACTGAAGCTTTCCAAAGGCACTAGTAAAGATCACAATCATTGTGCTGTACTTTTCCTTTGTTGTATATGTTGGTGAGAAGGACCGGCTGCTTCTCTGGAGAGAGGGCAGTAGCTTCAATTGTACATCCTTTGCAGCTCTCCAATGTCAGTCTTTATGACCCATTTACCTGCCTAATGATTTATGTTACGGACACAAGGGAGGAAATGAAAGGATATCTGAGTGTGCCTAATAAAAATCATGACTGAAAATTTTCATTGTACAGCTGTGATTCACAGAATCACAGAATCACAGAATGGTTTGGGTTGGAAGGAACCTCAGACATCATCTGGTTCCAATCCTCTGCCACAGACAGGGACACCTTCCACTAGACTAGACTACTTAGAGCCCCATGGACACTCCCATTGTTGGGGAGTCCACACTCTCTCTGACACACTTGTGCCAGCGTCTCCCAAACCTTACAGTAAAGAATTTCATTCTAACATCTAACCCTGCCCTCTGCTGGTTTGAGGCCATTCCCTCTTCTTTTGTCACTCCATGACCTTGTCTCCAAGAGGGATTCAGGTGAGGAGCTGGGAGCCCAGAAACACAATTCCCCAACTCCTGTGCCCTAATTCAAGATTGGATCAATCACCACTTTGTCAACTTTACCATAGCCAAGTTGACATGTGCCATGTCCAGTTGTTTCTTCACCACGCCCTGGGCAGTCCATTCAAATACTTAAAAACCCTTTCCATGAGGAAATTCTAAAATTCAATTCTTCCTCGGCAGGTATGGAAGATTAGATCCTCTCCATCATGTATTGGACTCAGAAACTTGTTATCGAAATAACATAGTTACTTCATGACAGCCAGATAAAACTTACAGATAAGACTAAGCGAGCATAAAGGTTTCTAAGTTTACAGAAAATCCATACCTATTTCTCGCTGTCCTCAGACAGTAAATGGTGTTAAAATCCCACATTTTCAAGGAAAAATGTGATTTTCCAGGCATTAGGTTAATGTGAATTCAGACTCCAAAAAGCTACTTGTAATCAGGCTTTACCAATTCCTTTTTATTTAAAAGGTTTGGATAATGATGACAGAACAAAAAAAAAAAAAAAAAAAAGTACAGAAAGCATTTATTTTTTTCTCAGCTTACCAAAAGCTAGATATTCCAGTACTACTAGGTAGAAAGTACAAAGGAAGCAGGTACAAAACTATATATAACATTAAAGAGACATTTGATGTATAGGTATTTGAGTGCCAATGTGTGTGATACTGTTCTCTACTGGACTGATCATGGTAGCTGCAGAAGCCTGAAATTACATGGGTATAATATAAATCCACAGGACAAAGAGGAAAAGTTGGCACCATTATAGATTTATTCACATCTAGAAGATTTTGCTACTAGGAAATCTGAAATGTTAAATTTAACAGCAACTGTAAGGTAAAGGAGTCTCAACATCTACATCTACTGAATGTATTTTTATCAAACTGAACAGGTAGTAAGGAGAAATTCTGTCTAATAATTTACTACAGTAAATGTTTCCATAAAGGTTTTTCTTAGATAGTGAGACAATCCATCAATGTTTGGGTTTGAACAGCTAATGTTAGTAAGGATTGCTATAATAATAGCTACACTTGATTTTCCCATGTGTTCTACAATCATAATGATGTGATTGCAAAATGCTAAGATTGGGATACTTTTGTAATGAAGAAGAAATCCCATTTGGTATACTTTCCCATCTGAAATTCTTTGATAAATATCTATATTGCAAGAAAACCACTTGTAAAGCGTGCATTATGTTATTCTTGAGTAGCTTTATTACTATAAAGTAGTTTGCCAAGAAAGCAAAGTAAGGAAGCAAAATCGAACTGTGCATTGAAAAAAGCTTATACCTTCCACCAGCTGTCTTTAGCATACAGAGAGAAATGAGACTGAGTTTCAGCAACTCAAATTGATCATTATCTATCTGTACCTTCATTTATTTCTCTGTCTACCTCTCAAACGTAGGATTTATTTTTTTGTTTTATTTTCCTATTTGGATAGTGCCTTTAAGTGATGGTTCTATTTCTGTGTTGTTAATTTAAATGTATATACTTCCCTTGAATTTGTAGACCTAGGAAGATTTTTAAACCAATAAACCCTTACAATTTATTTTCCTATGTGGTATTCTTTTAAGGTTTTGTGCACTTAAGGGACTTTTATTCAGATCTGATGCTAAATAGATTTTTTCAAA
Source organism: Emberiza elegans (assembly GCA_024865655.1). Taxonomy (NCBI): domain Eukaryota; kingdom Metazoa; phylum Chordata; class Aves; order Passeriformes; family Fringillidae; genus Emberiza; species Emberiza elegans. The sequence continues at coordinate 33,607,119 of JALJVW010000910.1, read as the reverse complement.
TTATTTTAACCAAAATATAATTAATTTCTATCAAATGATCTAATAATGAATTACTGTCTGGAATTTTTTAAGGAGTCACCATCAAGACAAAATGGATTCTATGTCCCTCAAAATGCAAAATTTCAGTCAAAGTTTGTATAAGTCTACAGTAGTTTTTAAAGTATTAAAGCAAACATATTAAATAACTACAAAAGGTATAAAGAAGTAAACCCCTCCCTGAAAAATGTTAAAAATACATAAGAAAATTCAGCAAAAAATAACATATTTTAACAATACTTTCATTTTGATAAAAGGGTGAGAGATTAATGTGCGATAATTTACTTAATATGTTTTAGAAAGTATATTGAAATTATTTAATAGAAAAGTTGAACTAGAACAGATTGGTATAGCTGATATTGAAAAATGCTGGAGAATTTCTGTACTATATAGTGTTAATTTTATACCACACAAACAGATTTTAACAGATTTTTATCCTGGATCAATTTCTTTTCCTTTTCTTCAAATGTGCCTAATTTCTTTCAAGTACTGTGAAATTCACTCCCACTGCTCAAGACTGCAGTAAAAATTTGTCATTCCAAACTGCAGCATGTCTCTTCTAAGAGACATATTTTTATGAACCTGCAGCTGATGGGCTGTAACAGGCAATAATAGATACACTTTTTTGCAGTTTCAGATTTGGAACATAGGGCATAGAATTGAGTTGTCCTCCTGTATTGCTGTTCATAGGTACCTATTATGACAGAAAACCGTGTTATATAAATGTACATTTATGAAGCTAAGTACTGCAGAGAGTTCTAATTTTCCCTCCTGTTGTTGGACAGATATGGTAAAGTTTTACTCTTCTAGGGGTTAGAATCCCTTTTTTCTAACTTTCAGACTAGAATATTTACTTTTTTTTTTTTTTGTTTGAAGATATTATTTATAATAGCCAATACACCTCTTTAGAATTTCTGATGTCTTGATATTTCCTTTCATGGTTTTGGAGGGAAAGTTCCTTTAGGAAGGCTAGATAAGCCAAAGTTTTTTCAGTTTCTTTTCAATGCTACTAATATGATAATTTTCCTTGCAGTTGATGTCATTTTTGTTTTGCTCAAAAAAATATGTATTCCAACTGAAGTTTGCACAATCACAATTTAATCACATCTCCATTTGTCTACTGGAAATAGCTTGAATGATATAGCCTAGAATTTCATCTGCTTTTTTAGATGCTCTTTGCCAAATTGCTTTTATAATTGCAATAATTCCATCATGTCTTTCATGATATGACAGAAAAGTCAAAACCATATTATTTTTCTGTTAGAGATAAGAAATGAAAAATTAAGTTACTTTATAACATTCTTGTCCAGTTTCAAAAATGTATATAGCTCTGTACACATACACAAATACAACTATATTCAATGCCTGAAAACATTCTCAGGAGAAAAATAAGACATTAGTATTCAATTGCACTTTTCTGTTTTAGATAAATTGCCAGATTACGATTTATTTTATGGAATATGAAGCTGATGCTAATGCTAAAAAATAAGATTTCACTTTTATTCTGATCTCATAACCTAGTTTTAGAAATGTAGCAGGTTTTGCATATATGTTTATGTCTAGATAGCTTGTATGATAGTATTATCATACATAAAATAATTTCACACAAAAGAATTTTATAGCAATTATAATAAAACAAAATAAAATATCACCTTGGATGTGTACTTTATTTTTTTCAAAAGGAGCAAAGAGATTTTATTATAGCATATATGGAGCCCTGAAAGGCAAATGGGCTCAGGAAGGCTTGATGTGGTTAAAGAAGTAAATCTTATAGGTGCAGGGCATCTCCATGTGCCAAAGACTACCCTTTGGAGAAGACGATTGGCCAGGGTGAACAGAGATTCACACAACAGGGAGAATTAATGGACTTTTAAAAAAAGGAGCTGATAAGTGATTTAGGAGGACTGACTACAAGGGTAATGTGAGGTTGTGCACAAAGAAAACTAAAAGGGCCAAAGCCAACTAAATCTTAATCCAGTTATTGCTGTAAAAGATAGTAAAAAAATATATAAATACATGAATAGCAAAAAGATGGCTAAGGAAACTCTCTACTCTTTATTGGATGTGAGGAGAAACATTGACAAAGGACTGGAAAAGGCTGAGGTACTTCATTACTTCTTTGTCTCAGTATTTAATAGTCAATAGTTTTTTTGCGGGTACCCAACCCATTGAGTTGGAAGATGAATGGGGAGCAGAATGAAACCCCAGTAATCCAAGGGAAATGGTCAGAGACCTACTGCACCACTTGCACACAGACAAATCTGTGCAGCAAGACAGGATCCACGCCAGGTCCCTGAGGAAGCTGGGAGAACTGCTCTCCAAGCCAGACTCCCTCATTTACCGGCAGAGGTGTCAGCTGACTGGAAGTTACAAATGCCAGAACAAGAAAGGCATTGAGGCACTGGAATTTGTCCAGACAAGGGCAACAAGGTTGATGAGCAGTAAAGTTCTTAGCAAATACTATGAGAAGCATCTGAGGGAGCTGGGGTGTCACAGGCATCTTTTGTGAAAAATCCTTTCTTAGGATTTCTTTCTTCTGAGAGCTGCAGTTTCAGCCACAAATGTAAACAATTGTTATCTGCTGCTGTGGAATGCAACAGGTGGATCTGTGATTGGCCTTCTAAGGATGTTTCGATTTATTGACCAGTCATGGCAGAGCTGGCTCTCGCTCTCTGTCAGGGCCAGCTGCTTTGTTATCATTCTTTTCTATTCTATTCTTAGCTAGCCTTCTGACAACTTCTTCCTTCTATCTCTTTTAGTATGGTTGTAATGTAAAATGTATATATTATAATAAATCAAGCCGCCTAATTATGGAGTCAACCTTTTCGTCTCCTCTTCATCCTCAAAACCTTTGCTTCCCCAAGCAAAAACACTGGGGTTGTTTAGCTCTTATTGGAGCTGTCTACAACCACCTGAAAGAAGATTGTGGCCAAGTGAGGGTTTGTTTCTTCTCCCAAGTAGAAATGACAGGACAAGAGTTGTGCTCAAGTTGTGCTAGGGGAAGTTAAGAATGGATACTAGGAAAAATTTTTTCATGGCAAGGATTGTCAAGCATCAGAGCAGGCTCCCTATGGAAGTGATTTAGTCACCATCCCTGGAGGTATTTCAAACATCCATGCTTATGGGCATGGTTTAGTGGTGAACTTTATTGTCACCTGGGGGCAATGTACAAATCACAAACGGGACGGGACTGCTAGGAACGTGCCTTGAGCTGGTTTATTTTTCGGCACCAGTCTCATTACATGGTTATGAAAATGGGAAAATGCCATCAGTTCACATCCCAGGCAGCAGAAAAAGAACTTAATGTTACAACTTACTTTAACAGTTTTTTGACCAATCACACAAAGCAAAAGCATATGGACAGTAGTTCTATCCAACCACTATAAGCACATGTACCTTTGGTTAAAACAATGCTTGTTTATTTTGAATACAATACCTACTTGTAAGCCTTAAAACACAATGCACAGAGCTCCATTATTAAGCTTAGAATTTCCTAATATCTCACTAGATATACTTTTCTGTAGCTTAGGGCTTTATTCTAAGCAAGTATTAATACACAGACCATCGTTTATTTGTCCTTACTTTTCTACTTCTTAATGTGTTTTCTACTTCGAATGCTGTCAAGCATCAGAACAGGCACAAAGAGAGAAAAAATATCACTTCCAGTGATATTTTTTAGTGATCACTTCTATCACTCCTAGCGAAGTGATTTAGTCACTGTCCCTGAAGGTATTTCAAACATTCATGCTTATGAACATGGTTTAGTGGTGAACTTGTCAGTGATGGGTTAATGGTTGGACTCTGTGTCTGTTTTTCAGCCTCAATGATTCCACAATTCTATGATACGTGACACTGATTTATTGTGGTATTCCTCTGAAATTTCCACTGAGCAACTCTGCATCCATACGCCTACGCCACACAGGAGGTATTTAAATTGAGCCTTGGAAGAAAATTTGCCATCAGATGAAAAAATCTTCTGATTCAGAAGATTTAAGACACTAAGTCATAGACTCTGACTGTTGGACTACAATGCATTTCATATTTTAAAAGAAAGTAAAAGCAGAAGAAGTCTAGATGACATGAATACTGAATCACTGAAAAAAAAATCTGGGAGTCCATAATGATAATTGTATGAGCATTTGGGAAAATGTAGAACATTTCTCCAGCTATGCTGATCACAGAAACACTGTTTTCAGGTTTGCCCTGTGAGCAAGACTGTTATATGCATCAGTGTTTATTAGGAATAAAACAGTAATACAAAACCAAAAAATAGGTGGTATTTATTTGAACTAAAAATGTGTCAGTATCAGAAAATAACCCATAAATTATTTGTGCACTGGAACATTCATTTTCCCCAGTAGAATAATAGGAATCAAATATTACTTAGTGTATTTTTCATTTTCCAGTCCATCTTGCTCTGGCTCTTCAGATATGCAATAGCAATCCTCCACAACATGCCATGTAGAAAAACAGTGAGGAGAAATGGGCTATCCTGAGAAAGAGGAGCACAAGTACAAGGATTTCTGTGCATCTGCCAAAAGATACGTGAATTACAATCACACCAGACGTCCTTGCAAGTATTATGTGTCTGTTCCTGCTGATAACAGCTTCTCCTTATGGTAGAAATGCTTTATTATTAATAAAATTTTCTCAGAAGAAAGTCTATTTCCATTAAATTTTTGACTCAAATTTTAAAAGACAAAAATTTGAAAAATATTGTTTATTGATATCTTTTACAAAAATCTGTATGCATACTGCAAGATTTTTTTTTTTATTTTAAGAAACCTTTTTTCTGTTGTGAGGCAAGATAAAGCCTTTTAAGTATTCCAGAAAAAGAGTTTCATTTTTTCATTTCAGATTTATTTATGGAAAGTCAAAATTGTAGTCATTATTTCTTAGGCAGAGAACAAAACATTCTGAAGTCTTGAAAATTTCCTGTAAACAGGAAAATTTGTATATTACTAAGTACAAAACATATTCAGTGTAACACACTAAAGCACTAGTTTGCTTCTATAAAATTCTTCTCATTGGTCAATCATTTTATCTTTTATTTCCCTTTGATTTTTATGAGAAACTTGGTCATATATTCTAGAAAAAGGAAGTGGGGTTTTTTATTATACTATAAGATATCCTTCATGGTTATAATGACTGTAAAATCTATTTACATATGCATGAATATTCTTCCTGGATAGTGCAAACAATTCTGTAAGAAAAGTGAAGTTCCAAAACAATTTTTCAAATAATGCATATCCTTTTCTGTCAGAGTAATCCTATAACATCCTCTGTTAAGATCAGAAACTATGTACTTTTAATAAATTTTTTGAGAGTACATTTTTTTCTTTATTGAAAATTTTTGTTGATTTTTTTTATTTATTCAATTTTCTTTATAAGAGAAACAGCAGTACCAAAAATGCAATTTAAAAACAAATATCAGTCCTCTTTACCAGTTATTTACCTGAGCACCTGGACAGAGATTAAATGACAGAGAGCTTTCTGAACAAAACAAAAAGTATATATTATATATATATTTAAGGTATGTATATATATATAAAAATGTGAAAAATATTATTTCACTGACCACTGGCATATAGTTCATCCACTTGAATTGCAGAAAAAAAAAGATGCACAGAGGCTATGAACATGAAAAGGAAATTGCATGCTATTACATGCAATCAATAGCAGCTTCTTCTTTAGTAAAGAAATTAGAAAGTCACTTGAAGCTATTTTCATTCTACCAGTAACTTCAGTGCAGCAATTCAACCTGAACAAAGCTTGATCTGTAAATAAGCATGCTCCAAAAACAATTAAAAATTAAATCAATGAGACTACAGTCATGAACAAAAACAGCTCAAGGATATTGAGATGCACAGACAAATAGACTTTTTCTTTCCACCAAATGAGAAGCTAGAAGTAGACTCTAGGGATGGGATGAGGAGCAAAAACGGGGTGGGAAGGTAAGTAAGTAGAGAAAGTGAGCAGCAGCAACTAATCCCAACTGAGAGCACCTTGTTCATCTCTTGTACCCACGGCTGCAGCATCACTTCCAAGACACTGGTTCCTCTCCTGGATGCAATCACAGGCAGGGCAGCCCTGCAGCCCTGGGGCACTTTACCTCTCAGCCAAGAGATGCCCTTAGAGCAGCCCGGTCTTGCAGACAATGACATGCAGCAGTTCGGTATGTACCCTTTTGGCTGCATGTGAGAAAATGAAAGAATCATTAACAAGATATCATCTGTGAACGGCCCATAGAGTGAAAGGTGTCAGCAAAATTACTGCTTATAAGCATAGAGAAATTACCTCCCTTCTTCAGTTTCAACTGATCCAAGAGAGTATTTGTAGCTGCATCATCCAAATGTTCTGTTTTCATTTTCTGGGACAGCCAGTCACATGTCTTAAAATGTGGATAAAATCAAAATGTGAATTAAAACAAATAAATAAAGCCAGTTAATTAAGAAATGCTAAACCTTAAACAATTTTTCACAGTATTGAGACCTTTCAGGGACTGTGTAAAGACAGGCTGGTCAAAAAGGAATCACATGTTCAGTAAAGTCTTGGGTCTGATGGCAGCTGCTGTAGACCAGCTAGCAGACCTCTGGCATTACACTTTTTCTTCCTTTGCATTTTCTTCAATGTTATAGAAGAATTTTTCTTCAGAATTTTTCTTTCATCTTTTCAGATGAACTGAATTTTTAATATGACTTCTTCTCTTTCTATTCAGCTTTTGATAGAAAACCTTTGCAAATGATCCTAAAAAGCATAAGGAAAGTAACTCAAAAGAAATAGGGAACAGTCCTGTAGGCACACAGCCGCATCCCCAGTGGGCACAGCTGTGCAAAGCAGGTGAGCAGCACTGACAGCCGTGAGCCATGGAGTGCCCAGGGGCGCTGACCAGCACCAAGGGGAGCAGAGGGCACACGGGGGCAGTGCATGAACATGAGGGGTATGGAAGGCTGGGCTAAAGAACTAGAAGGGCAGACACTTGAAGCCGTCTGCTGTGATGTTGCTCTGTATGGGCAGATGCTTGAAGCCTTCTGATGAGGTATAGTGTTACTTAAAGCCCTCTGAAATTGCATGGTGGCACTCTGTGCATCGTGGCCATCTCAACTGTGGCACAGACCCTGCCCAGTGCATTTCTGATGAGTGCCCTGGAACAGAAACTATCGCTGGTGCTATAGAACTTTGTTTTTTCTCCTCTCTGTTTATATATTAAAAAAAAGATGGTGTGCAATGCCATGCTCCCTTAGGGGAAAAAAAAGATTGAAGGTACAGAGAAAGAGCACATAGGGCAACTGTCTTTAATGGCAGGTAAAGAATTAGCAATTGCATGCTATAAGTGCAAAGCTTCAGCCTTCTTCTGGGAATGCCTTTGAAAAAGAGTAAGGATCACAGAAGACACAAAAGCTGTTTCCATGTAGCAACCCAGGCTTTTTTAGGGTGTTCCTCTAAAAATGGTCTTAAACATTCAGAGAAAAAAGTGATAGTGTAAACAAATGCAGGATGTGACTTTACTGAAGGTGGCCTAGTACTTCTATTCCACCAGAGTCTTAACAGTAATCAAAGCTGTTCAGAGTATTCTCCAGAGCCACAGGACTGTGATATGAATGACAAATTTGAACTTGGAACTGGCATATTTAAAATAATATGAAACCCTTGATGTGTATGTGACATATTCTTGTTCGGTGTTTAGTTTTGGCTTTTAGTACCAAATATGTTTTCTGACCACAAGAAAATACCTTTCTTTTAAAAAAAATTGTCTTTGAACAAAGCCAGACTGAGCTGGAAGTGTCATAAGAAAACACAAGCAAAGCAATTCCATTTTTTTCCCTTTCCTTGGGTTCACTTGTTCACATATTCAGGAAATAATCAATTTAGCTAAGAAAGAAAGTGATCCTACTGATCACTGCTACAATATTAGGTTGTCCCCTCTCAAATAACTTAAGCTTTCTCTCACTTTCTGATTGCAATATTCTGTACAAAAGCTAACATCACAGACCTGTGAGGAATTTCAATATGCCCCAAATTTTGGACTTCTAGACTGAAGTAGCATTTGTGTAAGATTTAGAAATTGTTTTGGCCTCTTTCACAACACAGAAATTTATTTGCTACTTCTTCATAATATATCACTTCAAATGCATCTTCTTTAAATAATTATTCAAAATTAGAACAGGCAAGTTGTTATTACCACCCCACAGAAGGTGAGGGTAACCCAGGTTCTTGTTACTAGGGTTTATTATAGAACAACTTGGTTGAAAGGAAAACAGGTATGTTGCCTTTTTGGTTGTTTTTATCTATAGTAACAACATGAAAGCATTGCAGAACAAAAACCAAAACAAAACCCAAGGGCATGCACAAGGGTCAAGAAGGAAAGGGAAAGAACAAGAGTGTGAAGATCTCACCACCTATAGGCCTGGCAACGAGACTTGTGCAGTCTTGGTTGAGACCAAAGACCAGATCCATTGGGTGGTGGGGGAAGTTCCAAAGAAGTGGTGGGAGAAATCCTTGGAACACCAAATCTTTGGAGTTTTTATTTGCCTGGGTACCTCCCCTGGGGTGGGGAGTTTCACACTGAGCGATGTAACATTGTGGATCACAGGGCATTTTGGGAGTCTTCTATTAGCCTGATAGTACATTAATCTGTCCAATACTAATTGAATGGAAACCCTTATTTGTTTCAAGTCTGAGCTCAATCTTGCCTTATTCACACAAGAGCCTACTGTGAAGTCAAAATAATTTCTCCATAAATAAGGCAAACTTCATTCTGGCTACACTGTCCTGGCTTACTTCCTTTTCCTGCTTCTTATTAGCAAAACCAGATTATTTCCTCTGAATTTCAGGATGAAACCAACCACAAACATAGTACTGCAATGAGATATTGAGGCTCAGCAACTACTAGTTCCTTTATTTCAGCAGAAATAGACTAACTTTTTGTTCTTTTGCTATACAAGTAATTGGAAACATTATGAATAAGTCTTGGCTTAAACTTTCTGAGAATCAATCCAGCAAAACTGCTTCTTTTGTCTTCAAACAACTATAATCTGTAAAATGGATTAAGTTATCAGAATAAAACATGCAGCACATTAATTCACAAATTACACTTGTGATAAGACAAAGACTCAAATTACAGATTCTAAGGTAGTTAAAGAAAGGCAGACAGTACTGTAGAGTGCTACCCTAATTATGTGTTGTTGTTGTTGCTGTAAAAGATCAATAGAATTGCTTTTTCCCCAGTGACTTCACTGACATTTTGGTTTATACCTGTTAGGAGCACTTCAACTTTTATACTGACGTCAAACTACCTCAACCAAGTCTCCCTGCATTCCATAAATTCCACTTATTTGTTACAATTTTTTATGTTTAAGTTTAAATTAAATATGAATTACCTGTTATATATATAATTTTGTTATTATACTGTATATAGCATCATATAGATAATTTTCCTTTTAAAACTACCTCAGTAACAAATGAGTGATGCTTAAATAATTAGCACAGAATATGCAACTCCTTAAAATTAAATTTCATTTTTTAAAGCCATATTAATTATGACCTGTTATTACAACAGAACTATTAACTTTTTGTAAGCTTTTGATATTTGCCACTATGTATTTTCTGTATTGATTTTGTCTGTCACCTTTGGTGTGAGATGGTGGTGTTATAATCACTGGAGCATAGAGTCATTACTGTAACTAGCATTATTCAATTTAAGATACTTATGTTCTGATAGGTCAGAGGACACATAGTCTTCAAAATATTTATTCTTAAAATACTCCAAATTTTGCAATGTAATGAAAGAACGTACTTTTGATGAGCACGCAGACAAAAAAATTCTCTAGCCTTGCCCAGATTAAAAAGAAATTTCCATAAAACAGTGACAGAAGTGATTTGACCAGGGGCATTAGAGTGTCCAAATCAGCAAATCACTCTTCTCTGCCAGAGCAGTTTTCTCTCATTCCAGATTTTTTTTTCCACTCTACTTCCTGCCATCTTATGTTAGGAAAGACGCTATGACCCTGTCCTGTACAACCTTGTTTCATCCACAGACTTGACGCTGTCCTGTGTACTGAGTGAGGCATGGATTCCACAGGAAAAAGGAACCAATTCAAGTCATCACAGATTGCTACACAGGACCTACCTATGCATGCAGGATATTTTAAAAATTATTAAGGATTTCAAGATCAATTATTTTTAACATAGCTTCCAGACCGTTTTAGAAAAACAAATAAGACAGCCTCTCTTTACAAAAAAGCAATTGTACAGCACCGTATTGATTTTCCTGTCATTTGCCATTGAACTGCCTTGAGTATTGCAGAGATAATGCAGCAAGTGGTCAATGTAACAACTGAATATCTTTCTTCTTTAGGGTAAGACAGTAAAGCAATGACTGGAGAATTTCCCATTTGCTTCCTAAAATTTTATATACCCTTGGCTCTAATCCAGATTTTGATCACAGTACTATACAAGGACTAGAGACACTATTTTTGAAGAAACAAAGAAATTTTCCTTTAGTTCTCAAATTAAAATTTAAATACTACAAAAAGCTGTTAAAAAATTCTTATAATGCCAAGTATAAGACCAGTCTGTATTTTTCTTTATTTCTGAAAGTATAGTTGACATATTTTGTTATTGAGGTCATCAGACTTTTCAGAAGCAGAAAAGCATTTCCTGCCCTGAGAAGGAAATTAAATTTTTGCACATCTTTTCCACAGAAGTGTTTTAATTAAACCTCTATTTCTACTCTATACTTTGACTAGCAGTAGTAGAGGCTATCACTTTTTACATTGCTTTGCTTTTTGAGAAAATTTAGTTTTCAAATAAGATCATTTTAAATAAAGTATTCTTTATGTTCTGTCCTTGACTTCTGAATTCCACTTTGAAGCAGAACTAAATCTTCATTGGAGCCTCCATGAAGAAGTACAGAGTGCTGCTGCATTGGTTACAGTCTCCAGCTTCTCCAATTAGCTCTTAAACAACTCCCATGTTTGTAAGGAGCCTCAGCTGTACACTGTGACTCTCAGAAGATGTGTAAAACACACATCTGCTGGCAACTCTAGAATGTGCAATGTTTTAATTAATTATCATTTAAATTTAAGGAAGAACCAACATGTGTTTCTTGTGTTTATCTTTTTTGCTTCTGAGAGAACAGACCACAATAAATTGTTCCATGTAATGAACTGGCAGATCCACTTAACATGGAAATTGCAAGATTAAATTTTCATTCTGCACCAAAAAACAACATATTTGTAAAACATTTTCTTAAAACCATGAGTCCATTGTGGCTTTAAACCCCTGTTTACTGCTGTTTGTAGAATATCTAATAGCTCTCCATATATGCAGATTTGCAATTTTTGTTCTCTAAATCATTATGAGTTATAAAAGACACATACTGGCTGGAAGAACTCTGCTAGCATCTCTTCCAGTTTAGGAGTGCTTCATATTTTCATACAAAACTGTGTGTTACCATGCGTCCTTTAAAGTATGGTGAGTGACAATCGTGTTACCAGAACCACTTGGCGCTGTGGGCATGCAGTGAGGACCACTGCAATTTATAGTTCTCAAGGAAAGAACTCTTTCATATGGTGTAGCTCTGTAAAGGAAACAGAAAGGATGGAGTTATACAGCTATTACACTCTGGTCAGTCAAACCTAGGGCTATATCAGAATTCTTTTGCTCTAAGCAGACAGAAAGGAGAAGATCTCAACCACTTATTCTCAAGAGGTAGAAACCACACAAAAGTTTACTGGCAAACTGCAGAAAATTAAGGAACATTGACAAAAGAGTAAATTCAACATATCATCACTTGTCAGAGTATAGACTTGACCCAGTGAACATAGACAATAGAATCCATTTGATGTTCTGTTCCATGAGAAGAAGGAAAAAGGAAAGAGAAAAGCAGACATAGCTACCAAGCCCTGGGTTCCAGCAGTGTAAAACGCCAGAGTGAAGACAGAGTTAAAGGACAATGTGCTTGGCTCTTGGTGAACCTTCTTAAACCTTTTTGGCCCATCCTGGGCCTCCCTCCCAGGTGGGACTTTTGTTCTCTCGGCCTTTTAGGGACCAGGTTAGGTGACACTGGGGGGCTGCCTGCAGTGTGACAGGACTGACAGACTGTGGGGCTCACCAGAGCACCCACCCCTACCACACATTCCAAGCCTGAGATGTCTCGAAACAGATCACCTTTTCTTGTCTCTGACAGCACCATAGAATTAATTTAGTACTTCTATACTTTAAAAAGAAACTACTCTAGAGCCTGTCCTATAAAAGGAAAATTAGAAGTAATCAACTTGCACTGACAAGCTCAAAAGCTGTGAAATAATAACACCTTAGTGTGTGAGAAAAGTAAGATATAATTGGTACATACCACACACCTGTCATTGACTGGCAAAAAACTAGAAATAAATGCATGTGGTAAAATATTCAAGAGACTGCCTGACTATACATTTTTGATAACACAAAACAGTCTAAGTAAAACATCATAAAATCAATGTGCAGCCTAATTTTACACAGACTATCAATTTCTGAATCAAAACAGATATATTTTATTGTAAATGGAAGGAACTTCTTCCAGCTTTTGCTTTAGCTAAGCAGAAGATACAAAAATGTCCTTCTAGTCTTGCTTCTTGTATTAGAAGTTTCACGAGTTTGTCCAGATTGACATTAAAGCAGCAGTACACTTAAAAAATGAGAATCTGTATTCAAAACTGAACTGCAAGTGTTTGATAGGTTCTCTTCTTTAAAAGAAATTGCTGGAAAGGACTCCAACTGTGTTCAGCTTTAGACCAAAACCTGCTTTCATAGAATTTTGAAAATCATTCTAGAGACAGTAATAAAACTTAATATAGGAGGAAAAAGAAATGTTTATGACATTAAGTTTCTGACTGAGGTCAGAACTTTGAGATCTTCATTTCATCCCACATTCATTCTTTTCTAAGCTAATACACAGATTCTCTTTTCAAAATAATTTTTCTCTTTTTAATTTTTTTCTTTTCAACAAAGAAAGATTTCTGTAACAGTAGTGTACCTAACAACCCTAAATGAGCAAGAATAATATACTCTAAATGGATGGGAGTCATTTTGTCCCTTGAAAAATTTCTACAAAAGCATATGGGCTTGGAATTTACAGACATAATATAAAATTACCACTGTACCAATCTTACATGATACAGATATTTATAGTTCTTAAATATGACAGTCTTATGCATCTGATATTTATGTAATGTGAAATAATTTCACCAATTTTAACTAGGAAGTATATATAAATGTTTGCTTGATGTGTGATGGTATTCTATATTTTTACATAAAACTTTCTCTGTCTTTGGCTTTTCTCCCTCAAAATGATATTCTCAATTTATAATAGTATAACTTAGAATAGAACCCATTGCATTCTGCCCAATTTGAAGCTGGAAAAACTGGTGAAAATATGCAATCTCTAAACAACATCAAGAATATGTTTAAATGTATATATATGCAATTTATATATCCTTCAGATCTGTAATATTGTAAAGAGCAATAAAAGAGCATTTTGTTTTCTTTTTTAAATTTAATTTATTTCCAAAAAGAAAACAATCTTGATGAGTAAGAAAAAAAAAATACATATTTTAGAATCCAGAAGTTCTAGGCTGTTTGGTTTCTTTGTTATTTATCAGTACCATCACAGAAACAGTGTTAAGAACACCTTTGTATGATCAAAACCATGGTTATTAAAAGCAAGATGAGAAAAACTTAGCTATGCCCTCTATAAATTATCTCATTGCAGATATATTAATTTTATTTTGAGTTTCATCTTATTTGTATTACTCTTATCTCTGTTCTCACTTCATATGTTCTTTGATTTATATAAGTGTCCTTCACAAGTGTCCAGTAACACAGAAATCTTTGCTTTTGAAGGTAGTGATTAATAGTGTTATGTTAGTCTGCTGATACTTAAGATGAAGACAAGGAATCCTGTGCTCCAGCTGAAAGCTCTCTAGCCCATGTATAGGAAAGCAAACTGTGTAATGATGACATGCAGGCTGATTCTTTCCATTTGCATCGCCTTACAAAGTAGAAGGGGTGAACCTAATAACCTCCAGGAGAATGGCACCATTTGAAGCAGTAAAAATCTGCACACTCAGAATTGTACAGCCAGGGTTATCACTTCAGGTAATTTTGCATTTACTTTGCATTATTTTACTTAAGTGTTGCTACTTGTTAATAGTAGTGAGACCTTACTGAAAATCCCTCAGAAGTCATCTTTCAGCTTGTAGTGGTTTGGAAATGGAGAATATGGAGACAAAGAAATGTGTGGGGCAATAAATTAATTCATGGGCCACTTTATTCTGCAGCTACATTTTTTGCACAGAAAGTACTTCTCACAGCCAGCAGGGACCCTAGCACCTCAGTGTTCATTAAAACCAAAAATAAAACACAGATTTATTTCCAACTTTCCTTGCTGTAACCTTGAAAGCAAGAGCAGTGCCTGTAACCAATGGAAGGTAGCAGAGTGTAACCAAATGTCTTCCTGAGATGAAGAATATTTGAAATTATATCTATGAGAGCAATGAACTTCCCCATTTATCTCACTCAATGCTTTGCAGACTCCATAATCCCATATCTACAGATCATGTCATTTATTCATAACATTGTAGAATATCATGGGGTTTTGTAGCCAGTCACATAACATTTTGGGGTTTTTTCCATTTTTTTTCCCCATGGCCACTTGGGAGGCTCTGTTCACCTCTTTCTTGTTCTGTAAATTCTCTCAAAGGGGGAGTTAATAAGATTTTGTGCATGCTGACTAACATGCTAACTGTTCTGTTTTATATCATATTTCTCTTTTACCTTATTCTTATACCATCATTTTTCAAAAAAAAATCCTTACGATACAGGCTTCTGGAAAATTTTGGTTGCCTCACTTACATGATGCCAAGGATTTTGTCCATTCTGAACTGCTCAAGGAAACTTCTATAATCTCAAGGAATAAAACAGTCACCAAAAAATCTCTCAGGAAGTTTGATGGCTACCCAGAGAGCAGTCCTGAGCCCTCAGCCCACAGCCATATGGGACTCTTTGGAACAACCCAGTGAAGAACTCACTGCCTGGTGTAAACTGATTGTGACCTCCATCACTGACCATTGAACCAATTTACCATCAGCTAAACACCAAGTCCTCACAAGCACTAACAAGTGTGTTTTAAACGAATACCATTGTACAGCAACTACTACTGCCCTTCTGCACATGGAATGTAAGATCAGTAAAGGTAATAGTCTTCTACAAATGTCTCTTAAAACTATCCTAGAGAGCTATTTCCTCTTGTCCTCTCCTTCACCAAATTGACAAAAATCTGTGGCTTCTCTTCAAAGATTCTTCCAAATCTTCTGCCTGTTAGATTCTGCAGGTGTTTTTCCATGTTTTCTTGCACATTCCTATAGTTCTAGCTATAATTAGTTCATTAGTAGGGAGCATTTTGAACAACTCATTTTAGGAATACCAACATGACCGTGTGTCTAAATTTTATCACTGTATTACTAGTGTCAGATTGATGCTTGGATCTGAAATCTTGATTCATTTAGTAAATTGGTCAGTATGGGCATAATGTGAAGAAATTAGTTTTCACTAATCTTAAATTCTTTGATAATTTCTTTTGAATGTTTAACTTTGTTTTAGGCCTATTTTTTCAAACAAATGTTTATATTGAACATTTAAACTCTGTGATAGAATCAAATAAAAAAGACAGCATAATATGCACATTCAATTGAGGGCTTTCAAAATTTGCATCAAAGAAAATACAAGCTGGCATCTACCTGTAAACATTGCTTCATAATACACTACAGTAGACTGAAAATTCAGAGGCTTTGGTCCATATAATTTTATTCTACTTCTCTCCACAGGAGCATTGCTAGGGTTGATGTTTCAAAGCACTGTAAAGAAAAACAATGATGCAATTCAACCACTAGATAGCAAACAGCTGAAATTAGCTATTTTTCCAAAACAATAGGGTGCATGCTTTTCTCTCTGCCTAGCTCATCATTTATGGAAGAATAGTTTTCATGGCAATTCAAGCAGATTATACATTACAAATAGGACTGCTATCCACATAAATTTTACGAAACTTCTGCACTTGGAAAATAAATTTTAAAATGGGCACATCATATAGATCTGATACTTGAAGGAAAATTTATTTAAACTTCAGATGTAAAACTGAACAGAGAAAACTGTCAAAACCTTTCCTAAAGAATAGCCCTGGCTGCCACCCATCCTTGTGAAGCACTATAGATGCACAAAGTAAAGTGTGGAACCCATAAAGGAAGGCAACCTCATTTACCTTTGAAGAATCATAAGCTCATACAAAATTCTAGTACCTTTGTCTGTGACAGTGCAAACCCATCAATATTCTGCTGTTTTGACATCCCATGTCTGCAACAACTGCCTAAAAGCAAGTTCTGTAAAACAGAAAACTTTTCTGCCAAAATAATGCACTTTACCTTGGAAGAAAAATCTTTTAATCTGTCTGTGGGATAAAAAGCTACATCTCAACTCTACTCAAGTACTTCCCACCTTCAGATGAAATGCATGTCCCCTGGTGCCCATTCAAGAGAGCAGGAGCTGAAGATGATAATGATCTCCCTTTCAGGACAGCCTGAGATGTTGCATTGTCTCTGAAATATGGCCTGGCCCAGAACTGCAAGATTTGCCTCTTCTGGCAGTCCTCGAAAACTGAGGAGTTTTCAAGATACTGTCAGTACACTTGCAAATAACCCTTGTAAGAGCAATGCACTACTTTCAGTGTTTACATGACATTCATCCTCATGTAAATATAAGACAGAATAACATTAAAAGCACCAGTATAATTAGAAAAAACAACAATAAACACCCCCCCAAAAAAAAAAAACAAAACACAAAAACCCCACAAACTTCCTATTTTTTCATTTGACAAAAAATTACAGCATTAATCTTTTTTTTGGAGAAAATGTAAATACATTTATACCAAAATATGGCAAGTTGTCAGTAACAATGATAAACTTCTATTTTGTTAGCTTGTCTCTAAAAAGTTCTAATGTTTAAAATCTATTTTCAAACTTCATTATAATGAAGTTGGCACAAGCCTGTTTTGAAATTTCAGATATATGTTACAGACATGGGATATTACATTATAGATAATGGTAGCTACATAAGGAAATGAGCAGAAATTTTAAAAAATACTAATTTAATAGTAAACTTCCTAAAAATGCAGACTAAATTCATTTTTTAATTCTTTCTCATCCTTCCAGAATCTTTAAGCTTCAGATTTCTACCAAGCCTCTCACTGAAAAATCTATGGCAACTTAACCAGACAATTTGTCTTCAGTGTGCTTGTGATTCTATTATAAAACCACAGAGTACAAAGGTCTTAATCTTCTTTTTGAAATTAATTGGAGATTTTAGTTGACTCCATTCTGGCTTGTTTGGAAAATAAAGTGGGTTTTATCCTTCTGGTAAAAAAAAAAAAACAAAAACCCAAAAAAAGAAAAACCAAAAACCAAAAAAACCAAAACAAAACCAAACAAAATACATATAAATACATATATACAACAAAATACATACAAAATACATATACAACCTATATAAAATCCTATTTAGTATTTTTTCTTCTTGCAGCTGATACTTTTTGGAAAAAAAACACAGGTAATTTATTCACAGCTAAAAAACCCATACTCAGTATCCTTGTCCACTACAACTGTCCGATTAAAGCATCAAGAGCCAGCACTTGGAAACTCAGGAGTTAACCTCAGAGCACATGCTCTGCTGAAGCTTTTATCCGGGCATCAAAAAGCACCACTAAAAGGTGCCTATTTCTGCTGCATTCCCACACAATATTATCAGTTAATAGCCCAAAAACTGTGAGAACTTAACTCCATTGTGTTGCTTAGTCTTACTACTCTGTTTTCAGCCTGATGTGTCTGAAGCTTCTTTAAAACTGATATTGTTTTCATGAAACAGGCAGAAAAAATTAATGCAAGCAAAAAGTACTTATGCTTACCCCCTCAGGCCATTCAATTAAAGTTCTTTATTCTTGAAATCATCCAACACATAATCATTTCCCAAATGCGAAGGAAGGCTTCAATCAGTTTAAGACAAACTGAAATTCCTGAAATTTCATCTCTGCTTTGAGGCCTCCTGAATTTCTATCAGTGTCCTGCAAAGCCTCCCATCTCCCACATCTCCTCCCAGCCACGTAGCACCTCTCCTTCCTTTTCATGCTATTTGCCACTTGGCTTTATACTATACCTTTGTATTCAAGCCACAAGGTCTTGGGTGAAATTTCCTTAGAACAGGAATAAAAAAAAAAGACTGGGTTTGCTGGGCTGCATCTCCTGTGTCCTGCCTTGCCACTCTTCTCCCAGTTCACCAGAGGAACATAAGGAACAGGAGACTGACACAAAGGAGATGAAAGGAGATATCTGCTTGAGGGAAACAGGAGCAGAATGGAGGCAGTCCTTTAAATGAGGAAGGGCTGCTCTGAGTGTAGTAAGGGGTGCAGTGATGTCTGTGAAGAGGGGGCGTATCTCAGCATCTGTTGAGAGATCTCATGAGGAGACTGTCATTGCATTCTGCATCTTGCATCTCATGAGTGTCCCACTTGTCCCTCTGTCTGTACTTGCTCTCTCATACTGCCCATACAACAGTGTGCTCTTCAGGCTTTATTTGAAAACTTTTTACGAGAGTTCATTAGGAATATAGTTCTTTGTGTTGAGAGATGCTCAAGTAATGAATAAAACCAGTTTGTTGGTGCTCTTCACATAAATTGGAAACTGTATAAGTGTAGGGGGATAGAATATAAGAAAATAAAGGTAGTATAGAAAGTAATCTTACCCCCTAAAGAATTGCATCTGGGCCAATTATCAAAGATTTGGAGCAGACCTGACTTTAACAGGCCACAGCTATAACCAGTGAGAAGAAGAGTGCTATAAAAGAGTGGGGTGGCTGGTTGAGAAAGGAACTGGAGTCTGTTGGCCACCGTGAGAAGAAGAAAGTGGTTGTGCTCTGAGGAGTTGCCCACAAGAAACACCAAGAAGGTATGAAACTTCTGTGATAAGGAGACAACAGTATGGAACCCCTGCAATAAGATGACAACATGTAAGAAACTGTCACTCCTTCCCGTGTAGATTGGTGGGACCAAGGTGGTGCTGGTTGAGGTGACTGATAGTGCTGCCCTGTCCGTGTCTTTCAGCTGCAAAGAATGCTAACATCAGGCTGGCAAAAGATGTTATTAATTTAATATAGCGAGCACTACATCCAAGTAATATAGATCACAAAATGTTGACCAACTTTCTTGAATCTTTTGGTTTGGTTTAGCTGTTTGTAATTTGGTAGTCTTTATTCCTTTCTTGTAATTACTCAGGGTAATCTACAGTTCCAAGTTTATCTTTTTTTATTTGTGACCTTTTTACCTCAGGTGGGAGGATGCACTGACTGTTTCTTAAATTTTTTGACTATTTACTTGCTGTCTGATAGATGTTTTTATTGAATTTTCTACATATATGAACATAAAAATAAAATCAGAGAATACAAGAAAATTTATCTGAAAGTTTTCTTAGCATCATAATTCCCTACTGCTAAGCCAACCTCTAAAAATAGGCATAGTTTAGCTGTAAGAAAACACCATCTATCTGTCTTCTACAGCTGTGATAAATTAACACTTCAATGCATTGATATTTCAACCTGGGCCATAAAACTGCCCAGGCACTTATTAAAAACTTAATGTTGGAGTTTTGTACATAAAAATAGTGTAATTTCCTGAGGTGGCAAAAAATAGTAACAACTAATACTTTTCCTTATTTTCAAAGTCCTAATGCCATTTTTCCCCCTTCCCTCCCCTCCCGTCCCCTCACCCCTAGAATTTCATGGTCCATTTATTTTCTGATTCCTATTACATCTTTCTACTATCAAAATGACTGTATTCAAACAAGGTCTTTAAATGTATTCAAATATTTTCTGAAAGGAAAAGTCCCATTTCAAAGGAATATAGAAATGAATTCAAATGGGCTCAGACAGTTCAGGTTAGAATACAATTTACAGCAAATTAGAGGCAATTTTGAAAAGAGTGTGGCCAAAATAAATGACAGTCAAAATGAAAGCATGGAAATATGTGATTTTAAAAAAAATATAAGCATATCTAAATCATAATTTCCAAGGGGATAACCATCTTAATTTTTTTTTAAAAAGAAATCATCAGAGAACCAGGAAGATCATTGCTAAGTATTTTAAAAGAGATGTCCTACAGAGAAGTGGCAAAAAGAAAAAAAACAACAAGAAAGATAATGTTACTCTTTTTATTTGGCATTTAGGAGATATTAAGAACAGGGTCCTATATTTGCACAATATACCACATTGAATATGATCTTAAAAGACATTACTCTTTTCCATAAATGTTTTTTTCTCATTTCCCTCCTATTTGAATTTTCAAAGGCTTTTATTATCTCCAAATAAACAATAAAAATGTTTTAAAGAAATTACATATTGATATTCTATTGACTTCCCTAGTTGCTGATGAAGAAATTAATGCAATTTTTTTTTTTTTTTGTTTATGGCTAGCATACAAGAAACATTTGCTCAAACAAACAAATATACATGAGCAGCAGTTTCTGATAACTGCACTAGGATTGCTGCAGAGTAACATATCTTGGTAAGCAATGTAATTTGAGGAAAGGCCTATGTGAAATGTAAAAATATGGTCCTTTTTTGTCCCATATGGCCAAACTGATGTTCCCAGGCATTTACTTTATATTTCATTTTCAAATTTTTCTTTATATATATATGTATATACACACATGCATACATACCTATAGATATATATGTATATATCTGAAGATTGCAGGTATATAAAGAAGGATTGTCCCTCTTTTTACTAGCGCCTTTCATGTGTCACTCAAACTCAGCAAAGACAACACTTTTTTTCCCAGATTAACTTTTATACAAATCCAGGGCAAAGCATGTTGCCCTACTTTGCAAACTCCACAGTGACACTTGCTCCTCCAACAGACTTTTTTAAAGACATGCAAAAAATTGGAAATAAAAATAAATATAGAATATGGATACAATGGATCTATCTGAGGCCTGTAAAATGAGTAAAATCAGGTACAAATATTCTGTTTGAATATCAGAAAACATGGCTTATTAAGAATATGCTTAGTTAAATAAATAAATTTGGATTTGCTCAGAAGAAATAGGGAGAGAAAACAAGCTACTGTAGGAAAGACTTCTCTATTGTCTCTACATTAAGAAGCAAGAGTGGAGTGTGACAGGCATAAGAAATGGAAACAAGTGTTCAGCTCCAGCACCATTCTTTTGCTCAGATCTGTTAACATAAAAGGACAGTAAAAACATTTCACTTGGGTTGCTTAGAATATGAAAAATATCTAATACACAAAACTACATTTGTTACCACAAAGATATTTAAAAAAAACCTAAAAAACCAGAAACAAACAAAACCAAGCAAAACAAGTTAAATATAGGCACTTGGTTGATTAGTTTGTTCTCATAGCTAAGTCCAGTAAAACAAAGCTCAGGCAGAGCAGACCTGACAAGCTTTAACTGAGGAGTAATAAACTCAATACAAAGCTTATGGACACCTGTGAGCAATGATAATATATTACATTGTCTTGGGGTTACAACTTCTCACATAAAATTGTAGTGAAAAGCTAAGAAAGAACTTAACTCCGTGTAAACTACAGGAAATTTATAAAGGCAAAACATAACTTCTGCTATGGAATTTGGTCTTTCTTACATTTCTGCTCTTGTGAAAACCATTTCCCATTTCCAATTTCATGTACAGAAGCACAACTGCTTGTTCTTGACCCTTGTCTAAGTCTCTACAGTCTCCACAGAGGTTTTTTTCAATCAGAATGTCCCATTCTCTACAGAAAGGAAGTACTCTTAAACTATAATAGCAATGGCCCTTCTGTTCAGAGAGGAAACCCTTTTTCAGACAGAAAATATATCTGTTTTTTGAAATACATTAGTATTTTAGAATGCTTACCAATGCACTCAAAATAACCTTAGAAATACATTTGAAAAACTAAGTATCTAGGGAAAAGAAAAATCTTTTTTTTTTTGTCTCTTAGGTCAATTCCCGCTCTGAGGTAGTAGATTGGAACTGACCTCCATGCAAAGCACACACAAAATATGTTACTATTCACTGCAGAGCTTCATGTGGCATGTAATTATTAGTATGTGAAGTAATAATGTAAATGTCAACAGTTTCCCCCCTGTAATCTAGAAATATGCATTTTTTCTGCTAATGATATTGCTTTTAAATCCTAATTAATATCTAGATTCCCATTTAATTGAATTCAGTTATGACTGTCTGTATGCTAATTTTTTTGTAGTTGCTGGCCATCTGTTTTGGTGCAGGAGTTTCCCATCTGTGTTTAATAATTTGCAGACAAATGGACTTTATTTTGCCTTTAATCTCCCTCCCTTCCATTTCTTTGTTTTAGCTCGCAAAATCTGTACTAAAATCAAATGAATGAGGTACAACTTTACTTTCTTACAGAGTAAACAGATAGTTCTTTAACATCAAATACAAATAATAATTTATAAAGAAAATTCAATTTCTGTTATTTTTCAAATTGCTATATTGCAAATGTTCTGTTTGTATTGTATTGTTTGCTGCCAACTTTGTGATCTAGTGATGAGCTCCATAAACTTTTGTATCTTTATCAAGTGTTCTAATGTTAACATTTTCAAAAGAATTAAACAGACACATGTTAATTTTTTTTAAGTGGGCGGTGTTTCTTTTATTTTGGGGTTAGTAATAATGTATTTTGCATCTTCACTAAGATATACAGAGTTCATTCATACATTTCATGTTTTCCCTCTTTTTTTTCATTTCTATGTTCATTTCTCAAATGAAGAAACTTTAGTATGAGAAGGCAACAATGGGAAAAAGAAATGCAGCTTCAGGTTCACTAAGTCAATATAAATTGTAGTGCAGATAGTACAAAAAGGGCTTTATAAAAAATTAAAGGAAAACAAAATATATTTTTTTATAGATAAACTATATCTATTAAAAAAGATATAGTGCAGTCTGAGTGCTAATTCACTTCACCTTGCTTCTGTTCTGCCTTGCCATATCATCCACTGCCTCTAGGTGCGCACCCTGCCTGGTTAGATATCCATGAATCAGAAGAAAACAGAACAAAATTTTGCTATCAGCTGTCTAGTTCTTTCACTTAAAAGAAATTCAGGCATGTGGTTGGGCAGGGATTACTTTTATCAATGCTGCAAATAGGTGCTGGTCCAACATAAAGCAACAGGCATGCTAAAAAAGCAGGTAGGGGCATCCTAGTTAAGGAGCTGTTCCCTCATTCTTGAATGGGATCACTTACCCCTGTGGAATTCCTCCCTCCCTCTTTCTCCTTCTCTGTCTGGAGTATAAATGTACCTCTAGGTAAATAAACATACATAAAAATGCTATCCTAATTAAACCTCTAAAGTTAGGTGTGAGTAATTTGTGCCTAAAACAGTTCTATATTCAATTCCCATTTTCTCTTGGCTTCATTCATTTCAAATGTCCAATTTAAATTTATATAAAAGGACCTGAGGAATGCTTTTTATTATCTTATATGCTGCCCTTCACAATTGATCCTAGATTTAATTTGAGGATCCTGGACTGCTGTCATGAAAATCATGATAACAAGTAGGACTCAATGTTTTCGCCAGTTATGAGAAAAACAACACATGAAGTTCAAAATAAAAAAATGTCAGGAGGATCACTCTGGCTACCAGATCTTCTGGCTACATCCATGGGGCAATATGGTTGTTCTCCAGCAGAAAATATGGCTTTTATTTTGAATATTTATATGTTTCCATCAGACAATATATTTTAAGGAAAATGTTGAAAAAAAAATGAAAACTATATGGGTTGTTTTCTGAAATTATGTACTCATATTTTCTGTCTTTAACAATGGATCAGTCATGGTCCCTTCAAAGTCAATGGAAAGGAACAAAGCCATTTACAAGACAAAATAAATACAAACTGCATGTCCTTGTCATCAGCCTTGTATTTGCAGGATTAAAATGTTTATTCAACTGCATCTTTTTTTTCCTAACTTTTAAATGGAATAAAACCCTGTTTAATTATATAGCTCACCTTTATTTGTAACTTCATGTTATCTAATAGAATAAAATGATTGGTATTTCTGTCACCTAATTTTAATTTAATGTCACTTTAAGATAATTTGTTTGTGGATTTTAATTGTCCAGTGTTTTATGTGATGCACCTTGTTTATTAGTATCAGTCTATACACCACAGAAATTTAATTTATTTTAAGTAATACCTTTTCTTGCACCAATATCGTGGTGTTGCATAGACTTCAATAGGTGATGGTAAGAAAACTTAACCCTCAGGAAGATATCAGCAAGAATGAGAATAACAAAGCATAACATGGGATTTCACTCATCTAACAGATCCACTGACTGACATCTCCATCTTGATTTTGAGTTAATGCCCTAGTTTTCTCTCTAGTCAACAGACAGTTGTGACTCTGAGGTCTCCAAAGAAACATCTGAGCACTGAACATAAAGCACCCAAAAATCTTTATTGATTTCTGCTCTTCCTGTTAGAGAGACACTCATTGCATGGTGCATTGTTTTGCACTTCAGCCCCAAACAACCAGAACAGCAATTTGGCCTAAATTGCTAAATGTGAGGTTTCCATAATTTACTCCCTCAACTCCCCCACCAGGTGGAAGAAGAATTCAGTCCATGGGCAAGTCCCACTGGTGAGTGGGAGCAGCCCTCAGATGTTGTGTAACTAGGAAGTGCTACTTAACCATTACCTAATCTGCAAATTCAAATCCATTGTAAACAGTGATGATGACTGTCTACAGTAATGAAAAAATGTCAAGATGTACTAAGAGATTGAAGCATGATAAGAGGCAGAAATGCTTCATGATTAGCTTAGACTAAGAACTTCACAGAATAAACAAAGCAATGCATACTGTAGATAAGATATATTCTGGCATCAACCCTTCTCGTTGTATTATGTCCAGTGAAGCTGACAGACAAGGTTCTTAAATTTGCTTACAGGAAGAACTATTTTATACTCCATATGATTAAATTTTGTAAATGCCTTCCAAAATCTACCAAGGAAAGAAAATCCTAATGAATATAAAAGTAAATGTTTGCAAAAATCATGAAAATACCTACAGTGACATTTGACACACAGCCTTAGTTGGTCATTATTTAATTTTGTCCCCTTACATAGGCATTGGGCCACTCATGGCCTTCCCTATCACAGAAGTTAGCTGCATTACAGGTAATTTCTCCACTCAATTAGTACTTTTATTTTGCCTCTATCTAAATTTATCTTGTATCTGCTTTATATTTGTGGATATATATATATATATATTCAGGTTTATGTTCATAAATTTATATTGATTGGAAAAGATAAGGAATTCTTATTGAAGTTACAGTTCATTTATTTGAGAAAGAATTTTTTGTTTTACTTTGAGCACTGATAATTAGTCATTCTCTAAGACAGGGTTCAAAACCTAAAAATGAAGCATTACTGTTATGAACTTATTATAAATTCCATATGCTGCATCCTGCAGCTCAGAAGCTAACAAGAAAAAAATCTCACACAGACTTCACATGAGAATATGGTCATACCATCCAAATGCTGTTCATCATCATTATTGATAAAGCACAAATTTAAGCACCATTATGAGCCCTAAAGTTTAACTAAATTAAAGTTTTGCTAATTCTGTGAAAATATTAAATGTAAACTTGTGGGAAATTGTAATAAAGAGTCAAAAATAAATCTCTCTTTTCTTTGAGCCTTTCCAGAACACTCATCTTTCAGTGTTAATGAGTTTTTCCATGGGACTCAAAAATGAGATGTAAGCATCATACAAATATCAGTTAAATACTTAACAAACTGTTGTGTTCTGAAGATCACTAGATATTCTAGGAATAAGCACAGGCATTATTTAGCACCACTTCTCATTTAATCAATTCTTCTTATAGTTTCAAATTATGCTTATGTTTGTGCCAACATTTACAGCCACAAGACTTACAAAAGAATGGAGGAAGGAGGTAAAATGAGTTGTTGATTTTTTTTTTTTCATCAGGGAATGGAAACTCCTTCTTCTGATTAGCTCATTATCTTTACTTAGTTTCCTTTCTTTATGTTGGTCTCTTGATCAGCTGTCTAGCACAGCTAGGTTCTTCAGCGATGTCATCCTTACTGGTACTCTGAGCCTCAATAGTTCCCACGTAGCTGGCAAAAGCAGGATGTGGTGACAGACTTAATGCTTTGTGTCAACAGGATAAACAGCATGCTCATCTTGAGAGCTTTATCAGATTAACCCTGGTGTAACAGCTTCAATAAGATATATTAATATCTCTGCATGACAAGCTGAACCTAGAAAATATTAGGCTAAATGGTTTTTTTTTCCATTTTCATCCAAATATATTTTGATTGCTATCTGGAGAAAAATCAGCTGTGAAAACAAATGGCAACATGCTTGTTCCAAACATTATTTGTCCTTGCAGAAATTATTCAGTAATTAAAAATAAATAGATTGGTTACAATAGTAATTAAGCCTCTCATACAGGCAGCCTTGCTCAGGCAGTGATGATTTTGAGTTCATTGGCAATGTCATGCATAGAAGACTTTCCAGAATTGTGCTCTAGTTGCAATTACCATGCACATACATAAAGGTGTCACATTAGTAAAGTCTATGGGATAGAGATTCAGCTGGTGTAAATAGTGAGGTTGACAGTGAATTCAATTCCACTGATTTACACCAGCAAAGACTCTGACCTAATGTGTTTCAAAGCTTTTATGTAAAGAAAAACTTCCCCCCGAAACTTCTCCTCTAATACAGTTTTTGTGTACTTTAAAGCTAAATTAATTTTGCCAAGTTGAACGTTACTTATTAGACACTGTCTAGTTGAAATGAATCAAGATTTGTGATTAAAACATGGCCTAATACAGTGTTTAGTCATACAGATGCATAGTTTAGGGTACCCTTTAGCTGCAGTCAACAGAGAGACAGATACCATCTGTCTCTGTCTATTTTAAGGTGGAGTAAATCAGTTTTTACAACATGTATTGCCTTCCCTCCATTGCATTTGGAGGCTTGCACTAAAAATCTAATTTTTGATGGCTAAAATGGTATTACATGAATCTTGATAAAATGAAAAATCATTAATACCATACAGTGCACATATGTTTTACTTTATATGGCACATGAATCTATATTACTTAATCACTGATATGAAAATGCTGTTAAGTACATTGCTGGATCACAGAATCTGCTAAGTTGGAAGGCACCCCCAAGCATCACCCAGTCCAGCTCCTGCCCTGCACAGCACCATCCCCAGGGTCACACCATGCGCTGAGAGCATGGCCCAAATGCTTCTTGAGCTCTGTCAGGCTGTGCTGTGACCACTGCCCTGGGGAGCCTGTTCCAGAGCCCAAACACCCTCTGGGTGAAGAACCTTTATCTAATATCCAACCTAAACCTCCCCTGACACAACTTCAGGCCCCTTACTTTAGTCCTGTCACTGGGCACCGGAGAGAGGAGATGAGCAGCTGCAGGTGATAGTCATTAGATTGCAAGGTGAACTGCAGGTAGGAACAGTATTTATGTACATTTCAGAATCAGACTAATGGATCTGCCATGTTTCTATTATTCCTAACTCTTTATGCTCCTTGCATTCACAGTATTAAGAAACCAATCTCTATGCATTAGTGGCTTCAAATGTGTACCTAGACCAGCACCCAAATATTGAGTTGTTTAAAATCATTATTTACACAATATTTCAGATTATCTCCAGTCTCTTCTCACCTCTTCAGAGGGCTTTTCTGGAACAAAAACAAACATTTCCATGAATGGACCATGAAATTTACACCCTGCAAACATAACTTTTGTTAAAGGCGAAAATAATCCTTTTCAACTAAGACAAAACTTGGGAGTTCTTATTCGCATCAGATCAAATCTTGTTTTTCCTACCACCTTGTGCATTCTGAGAATTCAGATAGCAGTAGTGACTGAAAAGGCAGGAGTCCATGCAATGGTTTTATGTGCAATAAAGCATAAAGCCATTAAGTCTTGTCTGTAAGTCACACTTGGACTTCGCAGGGACTACTTAACAACGCTGTGGGAAGTATTTTTTAGCAACTGACATAAGGGCTTGGAATTTATAGCATTGATCAGTTGATAATATGCAATCTTTGAAGAACTTCTGTCTTCTTGGGACATCTCTTGCACATGTTTTTTTGTTAAAGGAAAATAATAAGCACAGTCTTTAAATATAGCAAAGTTGTTTTTTCAGTGTCCATTGCAGCTTGACTATTATAGAGGTCAGAAAATTCATGGATCAACAAATTTTTCACCTATTTTTAGCAATTGTACAAAAATTGTTCTTTAAGTGGGTTTTTTCTGGTGCTTTTTGTTGTTTTTGTGGGGGGGTTTGTTTTGGTTTTTTTTTTTTTGGTTTTTTTAGTTATAGACAAGTTAAAGGTATTGTAATTTTTTTGTAAGTTTTTTATTTTTTTCCCAAGGATTTCTCTAAGAACTACTTGCTGCCCTTGTCTCTTGCTGAAAACTAATGGAGCTTTAAAATATTGAGACCTACATCTTTCCCCAAAGATCTTTATAAAGATGCCCTTCAATCTTGTGTATCTTTCATCTGTTATCTAGTCTGGTCAAAAGCAGATGAAATCTTTATCTTGTTATTATTCTAATTTCTTTTCCTTCATACCTGCTTGTAGTTTTACAGACATATGAAGGCCTACCATGCTAACTTATTACACTTGTATTTATATACCTAGCTGAAAAAAGGAAACACTATCAGAATACTAAAAACTGGCTTCTATCTCAACACCACATGAGCAGTGCAAATATTGATGCAATTGCTTATCACAAAAACCCCACTTTAAGTAGGTGATTCATATATTCCAGGTTTTATTTTCAGTTGATACCAGAATCTGAACTGGGCTCACTGATGTTTCTGCATTTTCTTAGCAAAAATGTAGATACCATTAATGGATATATACAGGGATCTTATGCAGGCTGCTAGAAGGATTCCCTTACCTATATCTAGGTTCTGAAGTTAGGTCACAACAACCCCTGTGGTCTTGGGGCAGAATGGCTGGGAAGCTGCCTGGTGGAAAAGGGTTTAGGGTCCACAACCAGCTGAGCATAACCCAGGTGGCCAAGAAGGCTGATGGCATCTGATTTGTATCAACAATAGTGTGACCAACAGGACTGGGGCAGTGACTGTCCCCCTGTACCCGTGGCAAGGCCACATTTGAATCCTGTGTTCAGTTTTGGGTCCCTTGAAACAAGAAAGACATTGAGATCTTAGAGCATGTCCAGAAAAGGGTGAAGGAGCTGGTGAAGTGTCTGGAGTCCAAGCTTATTGGGAGTGGCTGAGGGAACTAGGATTATTTAGCTGGGAGAAAAGGATGCTCCAGGTGGCAGAGAACCGGAGGCGGGGGGATTATCACTGTTTACAGCTGCCAAAAAGGAGGTTGTAGCAAAGTGGACATTGATCTCTTCTCCCAAGTAAAAAATTGCCAGGATGAGAGAAAATGGCTTCAAGTTGATCAGCAAAGGTTTAGAATGGATACTAGGAAAATTTCTTCATAGAATGGGTTGTCAAGCATTGAAAGAGGCAGCCCAGGGAAGTAGTTGAGCAACCATCTCTGGAAGTATTTAAAAGATGCTTAAACATGGTGCTTGGGAACATGGTTTGCTGGTAGATAATGTTAGATTTATAGATGTTCCAAGCACAGTATTAATGTAGTGATACATAGCTATGTAGCTATATGTGATTTTACTCACCTTCACCATAGACAAGAGATAAACAATTTCAAGCAACACCAGGATTAAATAATGAGGATGAATGAAAGTTAGTTACTTCTTATGCTTACCTGAGAACACTATAACCCTAGGAGCATTTATGGCATAGAACAAGAAATATTACATTGCACATCTTCCATGAGTCTTTGTGCTGTTAATCATTAATGAATAGTTAGGGACTTCATTATGAGAATCTATCTCAACACCACATGAGCAGCACAAATATTGATGTAATTGCTTATCACAAAAACCCCACTTTAAGTAGGTGATTCATATATTCCAGGTTTTATTTTCAGTTGATACCAGAATCTGAACTGGGCTCACTGATGTTTCTGCATTTTCTTAGCAAAAATGTAGATACCATTAATGGATATATACAGGGAGCTTATGCAGGCTGCTAGAAGGATTCCCTTACCTATATCTAGGTTCTGAAGTTAGGTCACAACCACCCCTGTGGTCTTGGGGCAGAATGGCTGGGAAGCTGCCTGGTGGAAAAGGATTTAGGGTCCACAACCAGCTGAGCATAACCCAGGTGGCCAAGAAGGCTGATGGCATCTGATTTGTATCAACAGTAGTGTGACCAACAGGACTGGGGCAGTGACTGTCCCCCTGTACCTGTGGCAAGGCCACATTTGAATCCTGTGTTCAGTTTTGGGTCCCTTGAAACAAGAAAGACATTGAGATCTTAGAGCATGTCCAGAAAAGGGTGAAGGAGCTGGTGAAGTGTCTGGAGTCCAAGTCTTATTGGGAGTGGCTGAGGGAACTAGGATTATTTAGCTGGGAGAAAAGGATGCTCAAGGTGGCAGAGAACCAGAGGCGGGGGGGATTATCACTGTTTACAGCTGCCAAAAAGGAGGTTGTAGCAAAGTGGACATTGATCTCTTCTCCCAAGTAAAAAATTGCCAGGATGAGAGAAAATGGCTTCAAGTTGATCAGCAAAGGTTTAGAATGGATACTAGGAAAATTTCTTCATAGAATGGGTTGTCAAGCATTGAAAGAGGCAGCCCAGGGAAGTAGTTGAGCAACCATCTCTGGAAGTATTTAAAAGATGCTTAAACATGGTGCTTGGGAACATGGTTTGCTGGTAGATAATGTTAGATTTATAGATGTTCCAAGCACAGTATTAATGTAGTGATACATAGCTATGTAGCTATATGTGATTTTACTCACCTTCACCATAGACAAGAGATAAACAATTTCAAGCAACACCAGGATTAAATAATGAGGATGAATGAAAGTTAGTTACTTCTTATGCTTACCTGAGAACACTATAACCCTAGGAGCATTTATGGCATAGAACAAGAAATATTACATTGCACATCTTCCATGAGTCTTTGTGCTGTTAATCATTAATGAATAGTTAGGGACTTCATTATGAGAATCTATATACACAAGAAAAGTATGTAGAAGAGTTCAGGTGTCTGTCAGGATGCACAGGTGCTGCAGTGACATTAATAAAGTAAACAGCACTATTCTTGGTCTCCAGCACTGCACATAATCATTTACATTAGCTGTTGGAGTCTGGCATGTTTCCAAACTGTGCCAATTAGTGCTCTCCCAGACATTGCTCAGCCACAATCCAGAGACTGTCTCCAACAGGGAGTATAATTGAGGCCATTCCTAGCAAATTGCATACTATTGTACACTATTGTATATTTTTCTCAAGGTCAAAGAGTAGACCTGAGCCCATTTTGTTTACAAATGTACTTGCAGCATAGCATGGCATAGCAGCTGACATGATGAACAGTGGGACATCTACATGGATTAATAAGGAGCACTGAGAGAGGATGAAATTATTTGCACAACTGGAGTTACCATTAAATGACTTTTGGGTCAGGTTTTGTCAGCTGATAAAACACATTAATTTTACACCTTTTAATAACTTCCTTCTTACTAGAAATTATTTTATTTTCCTAATTCCTTTAAGCACTGGCAACAAAAGCATCTAAAAATAAGTGCCCTATAAATTTGGGGAGATTTCGGTTCTTGATAGGCAAAGCAATATTTCAGGAAGAGGTAGGACACTCACTTTCAAAAGAAAAAGTTAAAGTTAAATTTAAATCTAACTATGGAAAGTCATACACAACTTTTTGTTTGTATTACTTAATGAATATTATGTAAGAAATATAATGATTAATTAATTTCTCCCTAAAAGAGGGCACAATTTGAAGATTCCTAGAATTCTGACATCTTTCTTATATCATTTGTTACAGCAGCTTTCCTGATATAGCCACTGCCTGAAAATATGTTGAGGAAAGAAGATTTAGAGATTCTAAAGTAGCTATTTTGCATATGAATTCCTAACAGCATGCACCAAAGGGAAGTACATTATCAAGGTCTGAGAAATGAAAATTCTACCATAAATTCCCACACATAAAGAAAATGCTTATGTTCGGATCTCCCTTTCCACTTTTTATTTCTCCCTCAAAACAGCTCAAACCACTTCTTCCCAATACTCTATGCAGTAATTCATCACTGTTTTCAAGGTGTCAGTATTTCACCATATGCTGTTTTATCTAAGAAATGCCAGTTACCAGATGTACTTCTCTTTGAGGAGAGCACAAAACGTAGGTGGCAATATCCTCTTCCCACAGTGAATTTTAGGTAGCTAAGAGACTCCTCCTTTTGTGATAGTAAATTGCCCTACTTGAAATTGATTTGACCCTTTTGAGAAGGGTGACAACTGAATTCTATTTACAGGTTCCTATTTATTTATTTGCTATTACTTATTATTATTTTATAGTATTGTATTATACCATAGTTCTATATGATTACCAATTGTAATCTATATGATTACTATATTTTTATTATTGTCTATAAATTATTTTTAGTAAAAATCATCTTTAATTAATTTTATATATTTATAATTTTTCAGAACAATATATAGTTTTCAGCTCTCCAGTCTGAATTAAATCAGTCTCCATTACTTTCAAAAGACCTCAACACAATCTGCATAGTGATGAACATTCCTTGGGTTTATTTTTCCCTAACGCTACCCCACAGCATTACATTTCATCTTTCTCTTTGAAGTGCCCCTGAAATTGTAGCTATATAGTAACAAATAATAGGAATTATCCAGTTGATTAATAAAGATAAACAAGCTATACTCTAAAAACCGTACTTGCAAACACCATCTCATTTAAATCAGATACCATGGTATCTACTTATTCAGTGGCTCAGTAAAACACCTTGTACATAATGTGGTTCCCAGTTTTCAGAAATGACAATCCCTCCACTTTTCACTGGTAGTATAATTGCATAGGAGTGCAAAAAAAATCAAGGTGGCTTTTGTAGCATGCATACAAAACATGTAATTTTGAAGTCCTCAACCATTCTGAATTATGTCAGCATAACTGTGGATCACAATGGGTGGTACTCATGGAAGATAATGGACATGACACTGCTTTGACTAGGCTGATTTTCTGTATGTATCTGACAAAACAAAAATCATACAAAGAATCCATTTTTTTTTTTCTCTGAGTAATTTGAAAATTTCAGAGTTTCATGTGGGGGTCTCCAAAACTGAAAAAACTAATTTGACAAGCTTTAGAATCAGCTAAATAATTTTAAGGATCAGTATTTCTTAGACAAATGCTATTTATCTATAAAGATATAAATGTAATGTTTTCCAGTACCATGTCAATTTATTTGTATATTACAGACAGACAGAGACATATAGTCAGCATTTTACATAGCAGATATGCCTGAAAATTAAAACATGAAGTTATTTTCAAATGACATTACACTGACTGGTATTTAGTTACATGAAAGGAATAAAACACAGAAGAATAAAATTTAGTTTGGAAGAGACCTCTAGAGGTCACCTGGTTCAACACCCTGCTCAAGGTAAAGGCAGCTGGGTAAGGCTGCTCAGGACCATGTCCAGTCAAGGTTGGATTATGTCCAGGGACACAGATTTCACAACCTCTCCAGGTAACTTCAAATGTTTGATAACCTTCTGTAAGAACCTTATCCTGCATGGGGGACTTCGGAAGGCAAGATAAATAATAATGTTTCAAGTAGGTAGAAAGGTACTCTTAAATATAGCGAACAAGCAGATTTGTAATTAGCTTAATAAAAAATTATCTTTTAATAGTAGCAGAAGATAAAGAAAAGACATTAAAATATTCTACCAAAAAGAATCTAAGTACAGAAGGAGATACATTGCATGGCAAATCTGAAAATATTTTTCCCTAACAAAATATCACACATCCCATGAAAAGAGAAAGTAAAATTCTTCATTTTCTGTTCACCATCTAGGTAAATGAAAACATGGAAAACCTTGAATGAGAACCTGTTATGAGTAGAAAAAGGACAAATGTGAAATTTTTTCTTTGATTTCTCATCTCTTCTAAGAAGAGGATGCAGGGCAAATCTCACTAAAAAGTTGAAAACAGAAGAAAAAAAATTATTATTTCCCTTGACTTATGAATTGCTTTGAAAATGTACTGGTTCCTCACTCTTTCTCAGTCACTTTTTTAACCAGAATACTTGGAAATTGATGTGTGTTTCAAACTACAAATTCATTCACATCATTCAGTGTAAAACTTTCAGAACACCAAGTTTTGAGCTGTAATTTCATATGTTTAAAAAATTAATGATTATTTATATTTATCCATCAAATCTAAGCATAACTGATGCCTTTAATGAAAGAGCGAAATATGGTGTGGCTGTCGGTAACTGTGACTATGATTTTAAAGAAAGCAGGTTCCCTTAAGCCATTTTTTTCCATTATTACTGACTATACTAGCTCAATATAAATTCAGAAAGCACTAGAAACTTGAAAAATAAGGGAATTTCCTCCTGAAAACTACCAGACTACTTCATTAATGAGGTTTGACTTTTCTTTGTTTTCAATGCATGTGTGTTGTCATCTTGGAAGTCAGATGGAAGCTGATTATCAAGCTAGTGAAAGGCAAAACTCCTGCAGGTGTTTGGTATTTCTCTATTTAGACAATGATCCTTCCAAAACTAATGATCAATACTGGTCATCTTGCAGAGAAGCTTCGTAAGGAGGGAATATCATTATAGAGGTGTTATACCAGCCCTTAGACCCAGAGCTGTCATCCTGCTCACCTGCAATGCCTTTTCTTAGGTATAACAAATTATTCCAACTACAAATCCCAGAAAGTGGCCACAGCTGTGGAGGAATGCACCTTTAAATGTACTGGTAAATAGGCAAAAATATTAATATACTTGTCCTATCTGTTTCTCTCTTTTTCAATGCTTTGGGGTTTAGCCTTTATTTTTCTCCTGTAATTACAAAATGGTAGTTTTTCTTCAAAGGAACCTTGTTCACTAAGAATGATTTATGGTTGCCTGTCATTTCATATGTTCTGTTCTAATGATATTTTCCCTCAGAGTAAGGAGATGGCTACTCAATGAGCAGTGCCACTGTGTTTATGTCAGGTTTAGGCAGAGAACCCTGTTAAATGTGGAACTGGCTGACTGACAAGACATCTGGCACACCCAGGACGGCAACAGTTCCTTTTGCCCTAAGTGGGACACAGCAAAAAGCATTGTGCATTGCTAAGGAGGCCATATGGTCTGTCTGCCTTAAAATGCCATGCCAAATATTTTGGCGTGTCTGTGCATGTGTGTGGCTTAATTTAACTGTAACATTTGGGCTCTTTTCTCCATGCATATATTCTGTTTCCTTTATAATTAAACCATCTCCCTTTGTATGCATCTCTCTGACACTGGAAAAAGGGTCACAAAGCTCACCAGTCTTCCTGTGTACAAGTTTAGGGTTTCTGATGACCCCTGCTGCCTTTTTGCTCCTTTTTCAATTGAAGTCTAACGTTAAATATAAGTCTTGCCTGTGCAAGCCAATGTTATTCAAATGAAAAGAGACCTCATTATATGTACAATTTAAGTATCAGACACAAAGTCTGAGGGCTGCATCTGCCTGTCACCCTTATCCAGACAGAATAAGAGGTGCTGTGATGTGCTTCTGCATGTATATAACCTGGAGCAATACACATCCCCAGCAGAACACCCACGCAAGATCTTCAGGGTTTGATCCTGCACCAGTCACACTTCATGAGCATACATATTGCTTTATAATAGTCTTCTCTTCAGCAGCATTTAAATCATCAGCAGAAATGTCTTGGCTGCAAGCATTCACAGAATTTTTTCCACTTCAGGAGTTACAAGACAGAAAAAGGAGCAAAGGGATGGTTCTGAAAGAAGGCTCACACACTCACAGAAACATCCTAAAGAGATATTACTATGCCCAGAACAAGCAATCTGTCCTTCTGACACATAACACAAAAGATCAGAAGTGCCACGTGAACCAGACACAGCAAGGCCAAGAAAGCTGACCTTTTCTTTTGTTTCTACAACCTAGGTGAGGCAGGTTTTACATGCCTGTATGTCACTTTGCTGCGGTTTGAGGATACAATTTCAAACCTCAGGATGTAACAAATTGTACTCATGAAAGAGAACACTCAGAGCCATGAAAATGTTTAGCATTCACATACAGACACACAAAAAGGGTTTGCCAATAATTTTAAAATTACAAGTCTTTAAAAATTGAAAATTTAGGTGTGCTGTGCTTGAAGAAGAGTACTTTTATTCTAAAAGGAACACTAGGAGAGATTTTAACCATATCTTCCAAAAAATCAAGATAGCAAAATTTAAGCCGAAAATACTGCAGCTGTATTTTAATTCATTTCATACTGCACTCTCATCCATCTCTAAGTAATACTGTTTTGCCATTCTGCTACTTCATTTTCATTCCATGTTTGTTTATTTGTTTGTTTTCCAGATAATTTTTTACTTTCTGCTTCATTATCCATAGCACTCCTAAATGCAGCATAAATGGCAGAATTTGAGTATAATTTTCAAACCCATATTAAGCAAAATATGTTTCTACATTCCTAACAGTCTAACTATGCAAATATCGGCAACACATCAGTACTGGAGAGTGACAGGTCTGTATAATGGGAGAAAGGAAACCTTCCCACAAAATCCTTGTGTTTGAAGCACGAGACTACCAAAGTCAGTCCTTAAAGGCACAACAAGCTTCCAAGAACACAAGCAGAACTAACTGATACTGTAGGTACGTTCCTTTGGAAAGTGTTGTTTACCAAGTCAGTTTCCAATACGAGTGCATAACCTAGGGAGGTGCCATTGGAAGCAGGAAATCATTTTAGCCAAAGAGAGGACACTTTTCAGCATTTCCACAGGAATGCTAAGACATTTATAAGACATTAGAGATTTGTTTGTTTCTGTCTCTATAGTGAGAGTTACTAACAATATTAAACAGAATAGATATAGAAAAAACCTTCTGGAATCAGGTGTGCAAAGGACATTCTGTGTCACAAAATCCTAGTTTTCCTCTATCTCGTCTGATCAAAGGAAACAACCCTTTTTCTACAGACCCATATCAGATTACTTTTCAAGACTGGTAAGTTTTATTTCCCCTAATTATCCTTTTGGAATATCTCATTCCAAAACATATAAATTTTTCTTATAATTTTCAGCCCATAAGTATTCTCCATACATATTTGTACATATTTTTTAGATTATATACCTCTTTTGCTTCCCCTGTTTAAATACCTGAAGTATTTATAGGGAGAAATCCTTTTTACTGTCTCTATTCTTGTTAAGCTAAACAAGCAATCATTCTACTAGCAATATTTCAATGTTGGTACTGCTGGTATTTTTGGTAGTCTTATCAAGAGGTGTTGTTTCTGTCGGAAGAAATTGAAACTCCAGCATTCAAATTAGGGGGACAAACTCATTGATGATTTATCTAGCCTTGTCTCAAAATCTTAAGATTTGTTACTTCAAGCTGCTAAATTCTAGATGTCACTTTGCTTTAAATTTAACCCAAAAAAATTGTTCAGTGTAGTAATTACTATATCTATGTTTAGAATTTATGTGTGCACAATTAGATACACATTAATATGTGAATGTTTAAATGTACATATACCCTGCTACAAATGTATGCACACGTGTCCATAGTTACCTACCCATGTATAAACTCTCTCATTAAATTTTTTGTGTTGTCATCCACAAGGAATGGTTAGCAAGGACTTGCCAAAAGGGTCAGTGCCATGTCAGCGCTATGTGCAGCTTCACAGCAAGAGCCAAAGTGAAACACCATGTGGCAGCTTCTCATGAATGTCTTCTGCCAAGAAAAGTGGATGTATTTTATGCATGAAGATTGATCCTGTGTAAAGTTCCTGGAGAGTCATGCAGAAGGTTGCAGAATATTAAAAAAGTTATGTGTAAATACACGTTCACAGCAATCCTTTGATGGTTGTTCTATCTTGGAAAAAGTGCAAAGGATTATTCATGCAAATATTTCTCAGAAGGGCTCTGCCATGATTTTTCTGTTATGCTGTGGTGACAGAAAATTTTCAATCCAGGAACATTCTTTTGAGCCAAATTTTATTCAATTAAATTTGACAAATAGGATGAAGAATTATACAGAAGAGTTAGGTTGGTTTTATTTGCTGATATTCCCTGGCAGAACTGCTCATGAGCAGTAGCTCCATGAGCACCACAATATCTTTAGAGGTACACTAATTCTTCTAACAAAGTATTTAACTTCTTTGACCAGCATTTTAACACTTCTGGTCTTATTTCCGGCCAAGCTGTTCCAGACTTTTCCAAACTTCTTTTCGAAGCAATAGGGAAGAGGGCAGAATTTATATCACATGGCACAGAGGAAATGACTGCTTATATAAACCAATATTTCCTATTTTTAATCATTTTTCTGTGCAGTATAACATATTAATTCTATAGTATAATATTATTAACATATTAATGACATGGTTCCTCTGGTGCTAAAGTGCTCCAGTTGTAAAAGCTGAGACAATGTGTTGCAGCAACCTTTTCATAAAGAGCAGCTGACCTCCAGAACAGGGTAAATTTGGTAGAGCAGATGACCAGGGGGGCATACTTTGGTAGAGTGTTGCTGGTAGAGTGTTGTGAGCAATGACAACCCTTTGTTCAAACCGAGCTGTGCAATTTAGCAAAGCTGTGCTATTAGTGTATCTATTCCTGCAAGAAAGGGAAAAAAAAACAAAAATGAAAAAAAACCCAACAAACAAACAAACAAACCCCAAAAAACTGATCAGAACATGTTCCTTTACCTTTAAAAAAAAAACAAAAAAAAACAAAAACAAAAACACAGACCCAAACTAGAAAAACTCTGTAGGTATTGACAGGCAGTTTGTTGGCTGAATTTAACAGGAGGGAAGCCTACATTTCATCAGTTCTGCCCTCATTACTGCATTCACTGGAAATTACCATAGCTGGCTGCAGGGGACAGGAGGATAATTTTTCCAGCCAAGGAAAGAAATAAAGCGCCCACTGACACCCCCAAAATGATAATATTGCAATATGATTATATGAGAAGAATAACCATTTCAAAAATAAGACAGAAAAATTCAGTGGTTCTGAAAAGAAACAAAACTAAACACAGAAGAGGAAAAACAAATATAGGGTTTATATACCATTTCCTAGTTCTAAGAGCAAATCCTTTGCAGAAATACATATTATGGACTTGCATGTATATTTTTTTACTATTCTCCATATGCCTTATATTCCATTATGTTAACATTTACACACACAGTTTGGCACCCCATTAAAAAAGGCACTTACAAAACAGATATTGTTTGTATCACTTTCCAACAAGCTGGAATGCCTGAAGCACTGCATTCTATTTGGTAGACACATAATAGTGTGGTTTAATTTTACCTGAAGTAGATAACCAAAGATTTAAAATGTCTTTAGAACAAATCTATTGTTTAAATGTGCTGTAAAATAGGAAAATTTAAGAAGAGTCATGCCAGATAAAGTCAAGGAAGTCTGATATAATTATAATATTAGATCATAAAATTTGTCTTTGGATTCTTCTATGGATCTTGACAAAACCAAAGTAATTTCAGAGTTCAAGCTGAAAATAAGTTTTGAATTTCATAGTGCCTCACAGTCACATTAAGGTAGCTTGAAGAGTCCTTGGTTCTTAGAGTCATAGATGTCTTCAAGGGCAAAGTGATAATAAATAAGAAAGAGAGTGCCTTAAAGGAATAAGGTGGATAAGATTTTTTCCAAAGGAAATATTCATGGACTTAAGTATATATGTACAAATACAAGGTATTTGGGCAATAAATAACTCAGATGAGATACCAGTAGTGATTGCTTTGAGCTGTACAAATTGGATTTGGATGCCATATGCCCCAAAATTTAAGCAATTTCAGATGTTATTTCTGGGGTCAATTTCATCAGGAAGAGCAGATGAGCTAAATGACAGATGGCCTCAGTTAGGGATGGTAACAGAGCCCATATGAGAAAGTTTAACTAAAATAATTTCTTTAAGGAAACATTGCATTGAAGAAATAGAGCAAAGACGAAGGAAAGTGTTGCTAAGTTACTCTGAAGACTATTCAGACAGCTTTTTCTTTGTAACAACTGCAGTGTTATTGTAATAATATCTCTTTTATGCACACTTGATGAAACTGTTTTTTTCTGTCTTGCCATGGTGTATACTCCACCTGCTACTAGGTATATACACTACTGCCTAACCACTCAGTTTTATGTTCCCATGCCCATGGGATGACCTGGTGCTCTGCCTTCCTAGAAAGGACCAGCCTGGCTACTCCTGTCCCCATAGCTGCCCATGATTAATTGTAATTTCCCATTATTATTGTCCATGATTACTGCACCACTCTGAGCTGCCTCTTCCAGGGCTTGTCTCCCCTGTGTGTGTGACACACCACCCCAGGGACAGTTCCCAGACAGCTCTCACCGGCTAAAACACCGGGTTCAGGCAGCCAGGGTTTGACAAGTCCTGGAGAACACAGAACGCCCTGTGGCTGCACTGACGGGCTTTTGGTCTGCAGTCCGCCCAGGCTGCTATGAAGTGCAATGCAAATATACTCGAGTGAGTTTTCCTGGAACGTTTTTTTCAGCTGGGCCAGACCAACAGTTTTTTCAACATGTTCTGATGCCACTGAAATTACACCAGTCGTGTGCATAGGTGATAAATCATTGTCATAGTGGCAGAAAAGCTGTGCTAAGAATATGCACTTGCAGTCAAATACAGCATGAATTCCTTCAGCTCCCAATTCTGTTGGGCCATTCTAGCACTCATCAGTGACCTCTCTGTACCTTCGTGATGAGCACCTACAACAATGCCCTATTCGTTATTACTTATTAATTTCTGCTACAGCAGCAAGCTTTTTCTTCTCATATGAATTTATTCTGGGATTTGTCAATCAAGAGAAATCTTGGACCAAGTTATGATATCAAGGAACACTTATTAAAGGGACACTTATTAATCCTTCCATGCAAAGTCCTCTGCCTTGTCTCATGAGGTGATCAGAGAGATTCTTTTCATGAAATCAAGTCACCATCACACATGACAGGATTCTCTTCTCCTAGGGATGAGTGAACTCCTGCCTGCCCATAGGAAGAAGTGAATGAATTCCTTGTTTTGTTTCACCTTTATGCCCAGCTTTTGCTTTCACTATCAAACTGTCTTTATCTCAACCCATGAGTTCTCTGGCTTTTCCCTCTCCACTTCTCTCCTGGTCCCACTGACAGGGGAATGGGAGAGCAGCTGCCCGGAGCTTTGCTGCTGGCTGGGGCTAAACCATGACATGTCCCTCAGAATTTTTCTCCATTCTATTTTGGGTATCTGTTTAGGCAATTATTTTAAGAATGTAACCAAAAACTTCATCATGGCTGTAATTGTGAGAGACCTCCTGATTCTGTGGTTCAAACCTAGATAAATAACCTTGACAAATGCCTTTGTTACTTCACAATTTGTATTTTAGTTTTGACCAAATAAGTCAGGAAATTCAAAAGCAAAACCACCAAAAAATAAAAGGCACAATGCCTAATAGGGAAGGAAAATGGTCTCTGATTTCAGTGATCTTTGAGCATCTTTTGTATATTTGACATAAGTTGTTAGTTTAATTAATTATCTGAATTAAAAGCCAAATGCAAACAGGTTCAGTTCTAAAACAGTACAAAAGTGGGAGGCGTTCCAGATATTAGCATAAATGGAAAAAAGACAACAAAGTGGCAGGAGAGTTTTTAATTCTAAGATGTCTGCAGGTAACAAACAGAAATTTCATTCAATCACTGTAAATGCAAGCTGATGTGCCAGAGAAAAAATATACTCAGATAAAAGTGTTGAGTAAAAGGAAATAACTTATTTTTAGACCAATAAATCAGAATATTCTTTGAGGAAGCTGTAGGCAGCAAAATAGATATTGTATAATCTAATAAACTTTAAAAAAGAAGGCCAGACAGTTTAAGGCTAGATTTGCAAGTACAGAAAATGTCTTGTGCATGTTTCAAAATGGTTTATCTGTCATTTCTTGTCATTGTCAGATGAACATGTCTGTCTTATTCCATAATGAGAGGAAATTGAAAATAAAATACTTGGTTAAATACTTTGTATATTTATGCCAGGAAGATACTTACATATATAATATGTAATGTGTTATAATAAGTATTTCACAAAAGGTGCTACAAAATATGCAAAAACATAGCTATGTGATTTGATTAAAGAAATAGATTTGCATATGCACTCAAGACTATATACAGTGGAGCATCAAATCTTACACACAATTACATTTTAATGCTATATAATAACTCTTGTGATTTAACTTCTCAGCCTAGAAAAGCACTTGTTTAGCACACTGGTTGTGCTGAAGGAATTTATCAGGGGAATTTTCTCAAAGTTCTCAGGAACTGTGCTGTATCTTATTGTGGTGGTGCATCCCCTTCTCCCCACCTGGGCTGCACTGTGATCTGAGACACGTTTTGTAAATTGAAACAATCAATGTCTAGAGAAACACTGAGCAATT
Source organism: Emberiza elegans (assembly GCA_024865655.1). NCBI lineage: Eukaryota > Metazoa > Chordata > Aves > Passeriformes > Fringillidae > Emberiza > Emberiza elegans. Next base: position 33,564,416 of record JALJVW010000910.1, on the reverse strand, counting down.
TGAGATACCATAAACAAGAAGGAAAGCAACCTTGCCAGAAAAAGGGTTAGAATTAGACATAATTCCTGGAGAAATTGGAATTAACCTATGGAAAGTATGACTACTACTATTTAAATAATTATTTTATTTCACTACAATGTGAGTGGTTTGAATGGAAGAAATCCTAGCCTGTGGGCTAAAGAAATCTGAAAACTAGAAAGAGAAAAATGCTTCAAACCTAATTTGATATAAGACTGTGAGGATGTTTAGAAATCAGAATGATTGCTATTCAATAGCTGTCATTTCAGAAAGTGAGATGTGGGGAATAAGTTAGATATATTTAAGACCTTAAATGTGACTATGCTTATGGGAATATAGCATATAATCTGAAAGCTATTACATAGTCTGAAAAAAGAGAGGTGAAATGAATTGCACAGTGGTGAAACACCACTTATACAATGACTACAAAAGAAGTTGGGAAAGCTAGGTTATATTAGAAACCCAAACTTCAGAAAGTCAGATGTATATTATTCATATTTTAAGAATATTCCCATACTAAACAGCATTTACTCCAGAATATTGTAATTTTGTATTTAATTTCAATATAAGCTTGAAAATCTATCAATCCCTTTAGAAGCAAACAATCAGCTAAAGAAAAAGATGCAGAAATTATTTTTTCATAGACAGGGGTACAAAACTGTGCAATAAAAGGAGTTCTCCTAAGTTTAATAAGGGACCTACCATACACTGAAAATATGTATTTTCAAAAAAGTAGATGCAGCTTTTTTGCTAAAAAATCAGCTACATTCAAGTTTTATAGCATAACCTGATGCATTAAATTCAGTACTAACAGTTCAGTTTGTTTTTCCTAATCAGCAATGAGATTTAAGGAGGGAGATGAGAGGGAAGGCAAGGGAAAAAGAAGCTAGGCAAGGCAGCTTCTGGCAAGGAAGTCATCATTGAGTTCTAATGCCAGCTCAGAAGAAAAAACAAACAAAATGCTTTTGTGACTAAACATACAACAGCATGTAAGCTGTTGAATGACCTGGAAAAAGGCCTCAATTACTTGCTAACCTTTGTCAGAGTGAGAAATAAAGAATAGTCACATGTGTTTTGCAGGAAAGCACAGAAGATATATAAAGGCAATACAAAATTAGTTATCTGTAGTATGATACTGTGTGCTAACCATGCTGGCTCTGATCCTGAAAAATATTTAAGGATGAAATTGATTTTAATCATGCAAGTCTCCTTTCTTGTTTAACAAGGCTTAATATCTCAAGCTCATGTCTATCAATACTTTATGGAATCAAGGTCCTAACATGATCCTAGCAAGGCCTTAACTTCCTTCAGAAGACACTCGTGTGTTCTTCATTCTAGTAGTTTAGATAATTTGAAAATTATGTGTAATTCTATAAATCATATACATATACATGCTACAGAACTAGCAAATAGGCACAGCAAGGGAGACAAATTTCAAACTATTTATCAGGTACACTTGCTCCACTCTGCTGTCTTTACAGACATTTTAATCAGATACCTCTGTCAGATTGCTATGAATGTTTTTGACATCTCAGGAAATGGACATAATCGATTGACTGTCTCAGCCTAACTCTCACTTTCAGATACTCTGGGTGATGTAGGAAATATTTGTTATAATTCCAACAGCCTGTCTTTCTCCCTCATTTTTGATCACTAAAATCTCTCATTTCCTGTTCTGTGAGGTAGCCAAGCAAAAGATGACATTCATTTATTCCTTCCTACTTGGAGAAATGAGGATATTTTAAGCACTGAAGATGATTTTTCCTCCATCTTCTGATGGACTTAATATCTTTGAAGACCTGACAGGATTCAGATAATTTTGGACACAGTTTGTCCCTGATTACCATGTAACAAAATGTACTTCTGACTTCAGTTGTTTTTACATGTTCTCATTGTGTTCAATTAAATATGTTCATCTCATTAAAATTTGATTAGTTTTCTCAAAAAATCTCTCCTCAAACCAGAGCTCTAAACAATTCTTTCTACAGATCACTTGCTCTTGTAAACAATAGCTAAAATGGATGTAAGGGACTCATTTGGTTTCTGAAAGGAGCCCTGCAGTGGAGCTTGTAACTCCATACAGCATCACTGATGTGTACGAACAGTTCTGGGCAAAAAGCAGAATTTGATATGTTGAGTATAATGGATGTCAGCTGGCATCCCATGTTGAGATGTGGCCACAGAAATCCTGCTCTCAGCAGCAGCTTCCAGTTGCCCTCAGCTGCATGCAGTGCTAAATTGCCGTCCCAAGCCACAATTTCAGACTCCTCCTAAGCAGCAACCAAGACTATGGAAAAATGCTGCTCAGCTTCTGCCTGCTGAGGGGTCCTGAGGCAGCTGATCAGGAGTGTCACCCAGAAAACCTTTTATGCATAAAAACGGCACTAGTTTAAACAATGAAATAAAATATAAATCAATCTTTTCCTCTGTTCCTTCGGCTAGTAAATAATGGGTTAGAATTAAACAGGGAGTAGCACACGTTCTCTTCTAACAACTCTTTTGGCTTTTAATAATATGGTGTTGGTTATATTAGCCCTTATTTAGAGCAACACTAATGACAATAATGAGAACAACACATACTAATATGTGTTCAAGTATCCAAAATTGGTCTCCAAATCTTATCCCCTGAAGAGAGTAACTACTCCATATTGAGAATATTAGCTTAAAAATTAAAAAAAAAAAAAAGTGGTTCTGGTTTTGGAGAATTTAGAACCAAGAAAAAAAATTATCTTTATTTTAGAAAGTATATAGTACCAACCAGATAAATTAAAACATTTTGGTAACCTTTAATCCAATTCCCAAGGGCTTCATCTCTATTTTATCATTCTTACATATACTTACTTATAGAACAAAATATGATTATCTTGTCCTAAAAAATATTTTGTCTTTAGGAAATCAACAATATGTCAGCAAATATCAGTAGTTTTTGTCAAATCTGTTCAAAGAGAACACAAAAAGACAATTCATGCTTTAATTTTTTTGGTTATATCTCTCATTTAGATAGAAACACTGCCTTTTTTTTTTTTTTTTTTGTATAGAGGTGCTGTCATTACATTGCAAAGGTTTCATACTGTTGTCTCCTTATTGGAAGAGTTTCATACCTCCTTGATGTTTGCCATAGGCAGCTCCTCAGAGCACTGACTCTTTTCCATCCTTACAGTAGCCAACAAACTCCAGTTCCCTCTCAACTGAGGGCCCCCCACTCTTTTATAACACTCTTCTTCTTATTGGCCACACCTTATTGGCCAAAGTCAGGCCTGTTCCTAATCTTTAATAATTAACCCAGCTGCAGTTCTTTAGGGTGTAAGATTACTTTCTATACTACCTTTATTTTCTTATATTTTATCTCCCTACACAGAGGCAGTGTCCTTATTTAACAAAAAGAAAAAAAAATTTGGTGCACATATTACTTAGCAATTTTAAAATTATTTTAAAAGGCACTAGGTGTGAACACAAGTGTTCAAGATACATCCCATGGCACAATATGAACATACTGTGTTAATAAATGTGCACTAAGTAATGGAGGCAGAACTGAACTCTTACTGTATCTAATTCTTATATTTTCTGTCAGAATGGAGAGCTCTTTTCATCTGGCCTGTGTGGGTTTTTAAGCACATCTGAGATTTTTGGATGTCTTGGCATCCCTGTGACTATCATGTCAGTTAAGCAGCTCCTTAAATTTTATCTTTGGGTTTTTATTTGATCTTTGGGATTCCTCCCAGCTAACAGCTGTTTGGGGAGCATTTCCTTTAAATACTCAGGACAGAAACCAAAATTTTCTCTAAGGATTCCTCCTTTATCTTTTTTCCTTAGGCCTTCTGCTAACATAGATTAAAAGCAGTAATCTAATTTATGGGTTTTCTACAGGCTCACAGGGAGGATGACTATAATAGGATATTAATGTTTTCCTCATATGCAAATACAGTGAAATGAGAAGGTTGATTTTCTTTCTTTAGTCTTCTTTTTTTTTTTTTTTTTTATTTCCAAAGCATTATATAGGAGGAAAGCTATGTGATACTATACTTTTTTTGTGATTCAGAGTATGACTCACCTGGAACTGAACTCTTTAAAAAGATTCTTACTCATAAGACTGTTGTTTATATCCAGTGAAATCTCTAGATTTGAGGTACGTGCAAGAAAAGCTTTAGGGTGAGCCAAAGTGATTTTTAAAATTTTATTTATATCTTTATCTTTTTTTCAGAACTAAAAAGAATGATTACTCATTTTAGTACTTCTGCTATCATTTTCCATAACAGCTATTGCTGTGGCAAGATGTTAAAATGGTTAATGACAAAGAAACAGAAAGCATACAACATATAAAGACATAAAACCCCATAAAATGTTGCAATTAGAAAAAGACCAGACAATAAAATCCCTTTTTGTTGTGTCTTTCTGTAAATGTATGTGCATTTTACTTCTTCTTCCTCAGGAAAAGCTAGTCACTAATCTTAATTACATTCCTTAAAAAGACTGTTATGGAAAAGCAGAATGTATTAAATGAAGCAGACTATAAAATTCTTTCATGGGAACAAAGAAGGATTATCCACAGTTCATCAAAATATTCTCCTCTGTACCATATTATGTTGTAATGATTAAAATAAATCTCAGTATGTGCTTGATAGAAGCTTGGAGGTCATTTTAAGGGCAATAGTACAAAAGGAATTCTGATAGCCAAATTAAGAGGAAGTATAATCTCCTAGATCAGAAGACTGCTTCCATATACTTTTATTCATCTGTGTAAAACTGGGCTCAAAACCAAAATCATCTCCATGTTCCTTTCAATTTACTTTGTTTTCTTTCTGCATCAAAAATTTCAGCAATGAATGAATGAGCATCAGGCAGTAAACTTTTACAACTGTTCATATTTTTTAAATTATATAATACTGAATTGTTAAATAGCCTTTTGCATTACTGTTGTCTGTTCTGCGGTCAGCATGGATGTGAACTTCTTGTACATTGCTCTCTTCAGCAAGTTTCTAATCAATTCTCATTCATATTAACTTTGCAGACCATGGACTAGCAAAAACTGGACTTCACTCCTTAAAACTGAATTAGTGAGAAGCTTGTCAAAATTCTTTCATAGTTTGAGTGTAAGGGAGGCTGAGGTTTCTATTTCCCTGCAGTTGTACATCACAGGAGAGAGAAGCAGGTGTCTGTGGTTGAAATCCATTCAGGAGAACTTACTTCCTATACTCTGGCCCCACTGCTTTGGGACAAACAAATGGGGGTAGGATGGGGGAGGACAGAGAAGTGCCAGTGCAGATAACAGGACATGAGGAAGAAACAGGGATCATAGAGCCTCTGAGTTTCTTTCTCCTCTTTGTCCAACAGCTCACTCCATTCAGTTCCCCTGTCCTCAATTGCCCCAGGACATGTGGAAGCAGATATAAATTCTGGGAACTGCCCAGGAAAAGCTACATCAATGAAAATGCTGCCATTTTTCTTCCTGTGCCTTGAAGGCAACTCTGGCTGATAGGCAAGACTGGGCTTTGAGCATTATGGTCTGTACAGATGTTACTCTATAATCTAAAAATGTTGTAGGAGGCAGAATACTAATGAGTATTTTAATAAAAGACTGCTTGCTGTTGTGACTGTAAACTTCACCCTCACATTTTTTTCTCCAGTTAGAATAAAAAACCCTACAGAATCTGTGCACCCTGACTTCACACAGACTCCAGAGTTTTTCCCTGAGGTATCTCTAAATTAATCCAGAAGCTGTTTATTTAGTGTTCTGGATGGCAGTATATACCTTTCAAAATGTTGCATTACTAGTTTTACCACCCATATATATCTGATAAAAAGCAATTCCTATTTCTTTGGCCACAATAGTATATATTAATGACAATTTTGGAAGTCCAATGTTACACACACCTAGAAACTTCTATTAATAGAGAAGTTCAGTTAAGGTGATTTATTTTCAATTGCCTCACTAACACTTGATGTCATTGACTGAAATCTCCAGAGAATTAAATTTTTTTCAGTGAGTTATCCTCATGATATCCTAGGAGGCTACCAAAATTGACAAACATGAATGGAGAGTATCTGTGTGTTACTAAGCAATGCAGTCAGAATTCAGGAGGGAAACCTTATGAATAATTAATTAAAGCTCCAAAAATCATCTGCAAACTATATAGACAAACCTTTAATTTGATATGACTGAAGGTAGCCTGGGGTTTAGTTTGAAATAGCATGTACTGATTTTGGTACATTTTCAGAATTCTCTGGAGTTAAAAAAAATGTTTGAGAGTTGATGTTTTTTATTCATTTTTTGGCTGTTTCAGAACAGTTATGTATGGTTGGTAACACTGAAATTTACTATCAAGCTGACAGCTCTTTAAAAACATTTTTCCTAGAGTGTAAAATTCTTGATTCCCATGTGTCAAAAAAATCAGATGGGATTTTTTCTCCTGTGAGACATTTCCCATGATCTGTTTCCCTGAAAACTGGAGATCTTGGGCTAGCTATCATTTATTATTAATAATTAATTATTTAATAACTAATTAATTATTAGTTATTTTAATAACATGACCTTATATTTACTAAAACACTGTCAAAGCCATATATAGAAAAATTCTAAATCTTCCTTATGCAAAATAACTCAGTTAATTTCTCAGGTGACAAGTAGAATTTTCTGAAAGTTTAACAGAATTGTTATGTATCTCATATGGAATTTAGTGCTTGAAAATAGAAATTTATTTTTGTATAGAATAACTGAAACTCATTCCTTTACTTCCCTATAAAAGTCAAAAAATATCATAAGCAGCTTCACAATAAGAGTTAAATACAACATTATTAATAGGACACATAGCATTTTATTTCTAAAATTTTTAATTCAATTTTGTTTTGATTGGTTACTAACTTGAGTCTGTAAATTCTCTCTCAGAAGTAAATACTGAAAAGCATAATAAAAGCAACAGTATCTCATGTCTAACTTTAATATTAAAATTATCTTCTTAATCTTTTATTGCATTAACTCTGTGCACCTTCTAATATTAAGATATGGAGAACTGCACAAATCCAAATAGGTTGTGCAATAATTTAACAGGCAAAAAGGGTAAAAAAAGAAAGAAATTGAAAAAGAACTTCAATGATTTATGTTTGTGTTATAAATATTTCTTTAGCTACCTCTGAGTCCCTACTTACATTTCCTTCTTTATTATGCCACTCTTCAAAGTGGCCAGAACATTTACTCCACTTATTTGATCAATATTCTACTCCCACATACTAATAGCTAGAAGGTTTTTACTCAATCACAGCCCTTTTTCAATATTTTATCTTCACATAATGCCAGGAATTCAAGCATACTGTCACTATAATTAACTAAGCACAAAAGTTATTAATTGATATGGGATTTACCTTCCTGATAGCAACCACTGGAAGCTACTTTAACGTCTTCTTACAGATACATCTGAAAGCTGATTTTCCAAAACAAATTACAAAATGGAGACCAGTGAAGGCATGGTCATACGAGCACCAGCCTGTGGTGAATTCCAGATGGATGCAGAAAGACCTTTATGATCCCAGCACTTGCTGCTGAGACAAAGAGGCTGCTGATCCCATCAGCACAGTCAGAAAAATATGACACAGAAAGAGTTTTTATGACTCAAAAGGAAAAATGAGATTGCCCTCATTTAGTAAGATCAAAATGTCTCACTATAGGTTTGATGTTGGGCATTGGCTTTTTCTGTTGTGTAATAATTTAATGATGGCTGATAAAGATAACAAAACAAATGATATGGTTTTGAATGCAAGTTAAAGAAGAATTCATAATCCTGTGTATTCCCCTTTCTACCTTTTACAACAAATTAAAGTAATCCTGCAGCTGTGGGAAAAGCCTTGGGGGCGTTAGCAGGTCGAATAAGAGAAATGTTACTCTAGGACTCGGTGGTTAGTGACAATACTCAGGAATTGCAAATTCTTGCTTTGACTCTCTGGTCTTAAACAATGAAAGTGTAAATGGCAGAAGAACCAAATGTTAACATTTCTCAACTTTCTGCTGCCTTTCAAACTTAACTGTAGTAACTAAAAGAATCAATCTCCCACAAGATACAGTGCAGCAGTCAGTTCACTTATCCACATGGTCTGCAGAATCCAATATTTTAACCACACAATGGTTTCCTTGTGTGTCTTTTAAAAAGGAGAGGGCTTGCTAATGATCACCAAAAAAGACTCAATTGCCTTTTGGAAGTGTGAAGTTTCCTTCCAAAAGAAAACTTCAGAAACTAATTTCTTTCATTGCCCTGCTCCTCTCAGTGCTTCAGGCATGAGGTGGTGTAAGATAGAAATATATATCACTTTTCTCTCTGGAAAATGATTTAAAGATGAGCCTTGAGTCTCAAGATACTACACTAGAATGGCGTAAAATGTATTTCATCAGCAAATATAAAGATCTTAGTCAAAACAAGATAAGTTGTTGAGAGACGTTTCATTCAATTAATCTGGCTTACTATCTGACTGGCCTTGACAACAGTTGACAATAAAAATAGTATAAGATGTTTATTAAAAAAATCCCCACAAAGCTTTTAAAACTTTTCAAAATATCCCTGTTGTGTCCATCATGACTGTCAAGTTCACTACACTTTCCAAGATTTCTCTCAGCCCTACAACATCAGTGATAAGCAGTTGATAATGAAAAAAAGCTCTCTTATTTTTTAGCTGCTCTGTCAAATGATAGTAGAAAATTTGCTAGTAGAATTATTATCATACCACTGTTTAGCTCAAAGATATTTCTGAAGTATAGATCTGAGCTCATGGAATCCATCCTGTTTGTTTTGAGAATTTAATGGGAAGCCATGTCATCAGTGAGTCCATTTGGCCCCAGGCAATGATACTCACTTGTGAAAGTCACTGCCTGTTTCTACTGACGGAAAGGCAAATGTGCTGTGCCACAGAAAAACATATCTAGTGGGAATGGACTTTACTTTGTGAAACTAAAGCAGGAATGGGATTCTTAAAAATAAGATCCTCTTTGGTTCCATTGTCATGCTTGTTGAACAAGCAGCATTCACCTAAAAAATGCAGAAATATTCCATGGCTTTCCCATCATAACCTCAATTTGTCATGCCCAGCACAGAGTTACAAGGTCACCTTCATGCTATTAGAAATATTTTCTGGCCACTACATGTGGAATCAGATTTACATAACTTACATAAAGTGAGCTACCTTAAAAAACTGGTATAAATGACCATGAGTGTAATAGTGTCTCTAAATATAATATTTCAAAAAACCTCCAAAAACTAATGCCATTATCTTGTGAAAGTGAAAACATAACAAAACAAATACATAAACTCTAATATGATTCAGATGACTTACAAATGCAGCTCATCTATAGTCTTTTTAAAATACTGAAGATAAACAAGTCACAGGATGCCCAAAATTATGTCAAAACTCTCATAACAACTGCATCTAGTCTCATCATTGAAAGTCTATTAAAAGAGGTTTCAAAAGAGGCAAAAGGATCATAATAAGAGCCTGAGGTTGTTTCATGATATTCATACAAAAAGTAGCAAACCTGTCACAGTGATCAGCCCCAAAAGCTATTAGCATGTTGTTTCCATCTGGATTCATGAGATTACTGTTACCTGAAACAGTCAGACGGGGCAACTTATAATATTTGTGTGACAGAGACCATAGCTCTAGGTCTGAATCTGTCTTGGGCATGGTCTCTGAGCATCCTTATAGAAATCATGGCCAAAATCCCAGGCATCAGTGTCAGGCTTACATTCAAAATAATTTGATACTAGAAATAAAATGAATTTAAAATGTTCCCCAGTAAAATGGAAGCAAATCATATTCATACAAATATCAAATTGAAATTTTGATCTTTGCATAAATAGTTTTTCTGCCCAGTAAAAACATTGTCATAAGCATTTTCTAAATGAGTGAAGATTTTCAAGACACTGTTGCTGCCAACTTAATATATCTGCAGTTACCTAACAAGGATGCAAAACACTACTAAAGAATCATGCAAATTCCACTGTAATGTTAGCATACATAGCAAGTATTGTAGAACAAGACTCGACAAGCGTCAAAGACTATTATTATTAGACAGGGATTCACAACTGAGTCTTGTTAACATATGCAAAACCCCACAACCTTAGGCAAAAGTTATCAACATACAACGTTTTAAGTATACAAACTATTGAATTGCATGGCTTACTGTGGCATCATTTCAAGAAATATTGTCCAAGGTTATTCCTTATGAGAATGTACACAAAATCTTTAAAGGTTTTTTTCCTAGCTAAACTGCCTACTAGCATTTTGAAAAGGAGATTCATCTATCAGAAGACTACCAGATTTTTCCCTTAAATAAAAGTTTTTGTGAGTACTGCTGCAAGGCCTTAAGCAAAGAAAAGACACAGTTTCATGAGATGACACCTCATAAGAACTAAATGATAGTGCAAAGGTCATTCTTAAGACTGAAAAACATACAATTTAACTCCTTACCATTTTCAATGCATGAAGCTTAAAGAAAAAGCCCTTGTCTTTAGAATTATTTTATTCATTTTAAAATGACCATCTGTTATTCAAAGCTGAGAACATTCAACACATAGCTATGTAATATACAATATTTAATGGTCACATGAAAATGGAGGATCCATAAACAATATTGAAATTTGTATTCAAATAGATAAGCATTTATGTCCATTAAAATAGGGTAAATAATCCTGCTCCCCTAAAGTTCTGGATGACTAGTAGTTACTAAGGTACTCAATATCTCAATTACCTTTCTAGTCTAAAAATGGCAACAATTCAAAATCTGGAAGAGCAAACTAAAAGACATAAAAATTACTTCATTCTAAACTATATTTCTCAATTACCCATATAAATCAAATATGTTAATTTTTTCAGGAGCACTTAATTACTGTTGAATGTAATATCTCCTTCCAGTGAATGCTGCACATGCATTGTCCCTTGAGATCTACCACCCAAATACTGCTTATCGACAAGTGAGAACATTTTGAGGAGTTAGTAAGTAAAGTAATAAATCTCTATGCCATTTAGCATGTGAGATGAAACAAAATAATGGCCTATGGTGATGCTGAAAAAAATCCATAAACTATCTATAATTCAGCAATAGAACAGCAGGAATAGCTAAAGCAGGATTTTCAAAACAAAACAATTCAATATTTTCCCATTTAAGACAAAGGAGGAATATGAAAGATAGAAAGAAGAGGAAGAAGTTAATCTTCAGAAAAAATGTATGTGTGACAGATGGGAACCTTTTAAATGTGAGAAAATTTGTGAGGCAGAAAGTAAATTCATCTCCCATGTTGAAGGAATGAGGAATGTTGCAAAAGGAAAAGAAGTTATTTGAAGCTTTTATACTTTTAAAGCTTCTGTAGTAAAAGCAAGAAAGTTTGAGAAAATGTGATGGCTATATTTCAAGCTGTTAAGCATATGTTGGGTGAACTTTTCAACCTTAAAATAATGTTCTAAAAATCAGAAAACTACTCCGTTTGTAACTCCCACAAACACAGCTCACAAAAACACCCACGTCTTGCTTTTCCATCAGACACAGTGCTTACAGCTCCTATTCTGATGGAAAGAAACAGGGATTTATACTATTTCTAAATAATAGAACATTGGATAATGGTGTTTTAATAGCCAAGACGGCTTGTTTTGGGTTTTTTGAAGTGCTTTAGAGGGTCTTTTTGTTCTCCACTATCTTATTGCCTGTAGAAGTTTGCAGCAATGCTTGGAGAAAAATAGAACCCTAAAGTAATCAGATTATCAAGTATAATGCAATTTTAATTACAGAAGAACCGTGGTGGAAAATGAATTAATTTGAAAGGGTTTTTTTAATTAGATTTCACTATGTTTTAGCTTTAATCTTATGTAGTCAAAACATGTCCATTGATGTGGTGGGGTTTTTTTTATTATGCTCTATTATAGAATCACAAAATGGTTTGGGCTGGTATAGACCATAAAGACCCTCTAGTCCCGACCCTCTGCCATGGGCAGGGACACCTTCCAGTAGACCAGATTGCTCAAAGCCCCATCCAGCCTGGTGTCTATGCCAGTGATCAAGAAACAGAACACAGAAAATAATGTGGGGGTTGATGTCTCAGTCTCAGGTTGGAGCATTAAAAGCAAAAGACCCCAAACTATGGGCATGAGTATTGTGGCATGGAATTGCAATGGGGATGACTGCAGTTATTCCTCAGATACATAACCAAAGCACAGAGAACTCTAATGAAACAGGCAATTTTTGTTCACATGGTATAAATTGAGAAAAGGCATAAGATGATAAGTTAGGTATATATCCTTAACAGAGAGCTGTGATACCCCAGGCTAGCTGTGCTACACTTCCAGTACTCAAACAAGCTCACTCCGTGTTTCATACTTGTCAAAAATATTCCCTCTGTTATAGAGGTTGCTGATCTTCCATGGCTGAGAAATGTGGAGGTTCTCTACCTCCAGAAACAGCAAAAGCACTAATGTATGAAAGCTTTCCAAGAAATATTCTGCAACTGAGCATAAAGTTACTGCTTTTACTAAAATGAATTTTAAATTCTGCTCAATAGAATGAGTACAGACTGCTGCTTTGTTGGCACACTAACACCAATGTAATGCACGAATATTTTATTGTAGAAAACTGTATCTGCATTGTTCAAGATTATTGAGACAGTATTGTTACAATGAAAAACATCAGTTTAAAGAAAACAGATTGAAGAAAAGGGTGAAGAACCGAAAAGAATAGATTATTGTCAATGTTTAGCAGAGCAGGGTGTTTAATGATCAGTGAAAGAACATTCCAAAACAATGGAAAAATAAGTGATGGATAGTTTTGAAGGACTGTAGAAAAAAATCAGAAACTAAAAATTAATGGACATGGCTGCTAAGGATTTTGCATCCTAGCAGGGGTATTTGTAATTCCCAGTAGACCATAGAGTTTTCTAATGGCCCATCATTGTCTCAATGACATTTAAGACACTGGTATCCTAAATAACTGTCTGCCTAACAAATACTAGAATAGGGGAAACAAAGTTCTCATAGAGCCCATGCAGGTCCTGAAAGGGAAGGGGATAACAAGAAGCAGAAGAAATGAGAAGTTTTTTCCAGGGCTGGGAGGATGAGAGATCTTAGGAAAAGGAGAGGGAAAACATGCATGACTTATGGGAGGAAGGAGGAAGACCTAGAAAATTTTTCAATAAAGTGGTCCATATTCCAAAACTCAAGACAAACAGATGAAAAAGAATTTGAGTGGAAGTTGGACTAAGGATTCTAGAAAATTATGAATAGAGTCAGAAAATAAAGGGAGAAAAATGTCTGCTAGCAGTCTTGCATAGCAGACTACAAAAGAGGGGAGGGGAAGAGCCAGCCATGAAAACAAACATGAGAATTCAAAGGATCCTATCAATAAAATATGGGAAGCAAGCACAAAAGGAGTCATTGGGAAAGTAATAGACCAGCAGGCAAGATGTGTACTGTGCATGCCTAGCAGGAGCAACAGACTGCTGTCACTGCAGTCATTGTCCCTGCTTAATGACTTGTCTGTACAGCTGTCCTCAGCTCTCAGTGAGAGACTCTGCTGATCACAGACTTTATAACTGGAAATGCTAGACTTATAGCCATGTTTGACAGCTGGGGAAAACCTACTGCTCTGGAAATCATGGGTCAGGGATTTGGTAATGAAAATCAAGGACATGATCCAGTTTCACTGGATTTTCAGAAACATATTTCAAAGCGCAGTTCCCCAAAATTAACAGTGTGAAAAGCAAATAATCCTATTTTCTCCATTATGTCTCCTCTTCTTCATTATGTACAATGAAATAACAGCCTATTTTTCAAGTAAAAAGATACTCTGGAATTTTACAGTGCAGAATGAACTTGATTCAGAGCTCGTGACGAAAATTCTGTAGATTTATTTCACCTTTTTAGTTTCATAGTCACCATTATGCTGAAACTTAAATAAAATGCTGTCGTGTCCCTTTTAGTGCTACACTTACTTGTCTTGTTTCTATGCACTGCATCACAGCACTAAAAATGTATCTCCTAAAAGTCCTAAGAATATTTTTATTATTTCATCGTGAACTGTACAGTAAACTTAGGATCTGAGCCGCTTGCCTGATATCAATTACTGCTCTGACTTCATTTCTCAACCCACAGATTGGTCTTTTCCTAGAATTTCTCCCTTGAAAACTTCAGGATGAATTATAGAAGAGTAGCAGTCATAAGGGAAAAAAAATGTAGAAAAAAATTCTCACCAATAAACACAAAGGTAGGAAAAAAACCACCCAGAAATTTTCTCTTATGTACTTTTTTTGGAACTGCCAGAAAGGAGGGCTAGATTGTCCCCATATAGCAAATTTTCTTCAAATTTCTTCAAATACTATAAAAGTTTTTTGCAGTTATCCATGAATTCTACAATGGAATACTTTTCCACATTAAAATACTGATTTGCTGAAAGTTGAACATAAAGGAAATTTGTTGTATCCTTGGTTTTAAAATAAAATAATCAAACATTCAATAGATAAGGCACTTGTTTCTTGTTAAAGGCTCTTTCCTCTGATTTTAATTTTATTTCATTTGTTAATATTATTATTTATTTTATTTCATTTCAATTTTTCCCAAAATTTTCATATTTATTCTGAACCCTCATAAATTAAAAATTTGAAGGTGAATTCTTCTTACATTCTGAAATAACTTTAGCATTTTAATTTGTCATTATAAACAGAAAATACCTTTTCCATCAGTCAAAGTGCATTAGATCAGCTAGCGGACTCTGTTTTACTTCAACAGAAAATATTAAATGTCCCCAGCCAATCTGTCAGTGTCTTTACAAAAATTCTCACTTTGTTGTGCGGTATGAATAAGCTTAAACAAGCAAAATTCTGGTAATATATATTAGCTTTCTAGGAGGTGTCTAGGAGGTGTCCACATATTGATAATTGATTACTTGTGGACTAGTCATTATGATTAGAAACAAAGATTAAGAAACTGAGACAAGAGAAAATGTGGCCTTCATGAGAATTTTGAAAATGTCTCAGGGGTGTTTGGGGCGTATGCATTTTACTTTCAAACTCCTTTTGACCATCATTAAACTGGAGTGATATTTATGAGAAATAGGAAGCTCTGAATGAATGATATTTTGAAAAAGGCAAGATTTCTAATAGCTACTTAGTTTCCTTAATTTTTGCATTTTAATTTGGGTTGAGTATAGCCAGTAAAATGTGCACAAGTTCACAAGATACTTCTGCATTCATCCTGGGAAACATAAAGTGCTAAAAATTTCTCTTGCTCTCCTTAGAAATTGAGAGCAGACATCTACTCCCTGGATCCAGCTGTCTATGTGCAGTGCTGCTCATTTTAGAAAGTTAATGCCTGCTTTCAAAATTGTTGTACAACAACTTAATGGGTGAATATTTACTAACTAGAATCTTGATTTTTTTTTAAGGAGCAAAACTTCTAAAATCAAATAACATATTTTCCATCTCTTTTCTCTGCACAACCCTACTAGAAACAGTGAGAGACTGAAGTGCTCAAGGTCAGTGACTCAACAATGTCCATTGCAGGAGCAGCAGGTGCTTTGCTGAGGCAGGGTTTGCATCCAAATCAGAACTGGGGGAGGAGGAGAGCTTTTGGATGTGTGGTGTCAAAAAATCTGACCTGCAGAGAATAGCCCAGGTGCAGAGGGGTTGAGCATCACCACGGAATGACCACAACAAACCAAGATTTGTTTAGCAGCAAACTGCTGTTTTGAGCCAGATAAAGAAAAAGGCTTAAGGATAAGAAGCAGATCCTGATAGGTGGGATAGTGCTTTGTAACGTGCCAATGTTCTCCCCTATAAAACTGGCTCACATGAAAAAATCCCCCAGCCCCATATCCTGGGGAAGGTATTGGGATGTTCACAAATGTTCACAAACAGACCTGAAATTTGCCCTGAAAGGGGCAAATTGATGCCCCTTCTGATGGGACATAACTGGCTGAACTACACTGGCATGTCTTAGAAGGGGTCATAAAGCACCACAAAAACCCCAAAGTGCTCCCAGACTAATGTCTGGGGCCTTACATCAGAAAATTTAAAACTCCCCCACCCAGGGAAGGCACCTGAACTTAATTTGTACATTGAACTTTGTGTGTCACGGGCTTCCCCCTCCAGCAAGGGATAAAGATTGTGACCATCATTTTGAACATATTGTTGCATTTATACAGATAATAACAAAAATTAGTACATAACTCCTTCCTGTTGTCACCAATTTAAAAAAATAAACCTGCTACAGACACACATATCTGTAAACACTGGTTCAAACACAGCGTTGTTTCACTCTAATCTGCCCCAAGGGATCTATTAACAAGAACCTCAGCTACCCTTGACTTTGGGGCAGTTCATAACAGAAGCCCAAGCCAGAACCTTTTGTTTCTGTTTACAATTCTTCCATGCCCATATTTTTAGTTCTCCAGCATAAAATGGATGTTGTCTGGATGTGCTTGTTACCACATTCATAGTTTGTATAAACCCTTCACAGTCTCAGGCACACACTCATGAAGGAAATTGAAGCTGTCAAATTATTAACCTGATTCAGCTTCCAGTTCCTCAGTAAAATTCATATTCTGTAATGGGGCTGCTTAGTTAGTCAGTAGGAAATGTTAATACAGGCATGAATTTTGTAAGTCTTAACTGTGGGTTGCATTCCAGCACTTGCCTGAGATCCAGAAGCGTAACTTGAAAAAGTTCAAGAATTTATCAAACTTGGAAGAAAACCAATTGACGCTACTTTTCAGTACAAAGTGTTTTGAGGGTTTTTTTAAACGGCAAAACCAGTACTGTAGATCTTACAATTTAAAGGGTTTAGGGTGAGAAATATTTGAAGAAACTTAACAGGCTACAGCACGAAAATGGGAAGGAAATAGATGTTCTTCAAAGTGATACCCAAGTGATATGTATCACTTCTACGTGGTCTATGTGTTATATTCATTTGTGCTCAGTCCTACAGTAAAAATCACATTAGTAGTAAGAGTTACAAAATATATGAAATTGACTGTGGGTTTGCTGCCTTCCCTATATTAAAGCAATTAAAACATAATGGTAAAATTTCCACATTACTCCTACAAAAAAGCAATTTGAACAATTATTGCAAGATAGCTTTCAGAGAAACCATTGTAGCAGAAGTTCATTTTGCATGAATTATAGAGCTGTAGTGGTAGTCCACATTGACTATAAATTAGGCCTCTTTTTGCTAATTAAATACGAAAAGAGAAAAGAAATTATGCCACGTAACCCCCTGGGATACTTTGCTGAGCCCACAGCCCTCAGGTATTAGAGGGAAGGCCAAAATTCAAAAAGGTGCATTTATGTGTGCAATTTAACCATATTGCACCTCTGAATTTGGGTTTCTGTCTTTCTAGTTTCACAGTGAGCAACATCCCATAACAGAGGGAGGAAAAAGGCAGTGATGCAGCTCTCTCAAAACACATTGTAATGCAAAATAAACAGCAGTATCTAAAAGACACCACATCATGTCCAAAAGAACTGCTGCAGGAAAGGCCCTGCTCAGCTAGCTGGTACCTAAGCCCAAACTGTGTGGGTCGGTTCTAATTTGCAGAGCTATAATCACTGTTCAGTTCTGAAACACATGCTAATATTTGCTGGCATTGTTGTCTCTGGTAGAAATGCAGCTTTTAAGAAGCACTGGAGAACCTTAATTTAGACCAGTTTCCCTATTCTGTAACCCACAGCAACCCTGCTGGTGTGAACTTTCAGGATAAAGAAGGGAAAAGAAAGAAGGGAGGTAGATTGCTTTCTACTGAAACCACGGCCCACAGGCTTTTTTCTAACATCTCACTTTAACCTCATTTAACAAATCTGTATTCTGCTAAACCACAGTGGTCTTTTTTTTTCAATCCACTTACTACAACTGAGGAAGACAATATATTTCAAAAAAAGTCCAGTTAACTAGCAATTAAGGAATCTTTGATTAATCTCCACTGCTGTGATACCTGATTAACTAGCTTTGAAGGCTGAAGCAGCTCTTTTTAGTGTATTTTATTTTTCTCTAATGGTAGGTTTTGTTATGTGGCATGAAACATATGTAGAATACATCAGGGTTAATTTGCATTTAAATCCCTTGAAGAGATCCTCATAAAATTTTATAATTTTTTTCTGTGTTAGGAATTGTTTCTAAACATAAAAAAGACATTTCTTTACCCAGAGAACAATAATTGTGTTCATTTTCCTTCTACCATGCAATTAAAACAGGTTATTACCAAATCAATACCCATTTCACAAAATGCATCCCTCCAATGTCTCTTTTGTCCTCCTCCTCTAACAAGTTTAACCTGTATATTTATTCTGCTGCTGCCTCTGCAGTAAAAAAGCAAAAGCCTAAACCAAACCAAAGCTCAGGCACAATCTCTTAAGCACAGCTGCAGGTTGAAAATGAACAGAGCATAATGCCAATCTGCCTCAAACACCACAGTGGGCTAAGAGCTTTGCAGGCTTTACAGGGATGTTAGGATGAAATATCTACATACAAGACTTTATCATTTTAACAGTAATATGGAAATATGAGCAAGAATTTGAACTTGTAATCAAACCCAGTATGTACTCTACTACCCACTTTGTTATTTCCACAGAGCTTTTTACAGAAAAACTGCTATTTTTCCATCTCATATTTATTTCTCTCCTTTGCTTGAAATTAGTCTTCTTATAGTAAAAGGTAAAGAAATTCAGGTAACCCTTTAAAAAAATGACAATAATTTTTCATGGTGCATACTTGTCCCTGTGTACTCTTTCTCCTTTTTTTTCTCCCTACCATCTCTTTTGTGAGGAGTTCTGGAATGAGGACTGAAAAGAATATTTGAAAGGCACTGAGACAGGGGTACATGGACCTGTGTTGAAGAAAAATACAGGTATCTGTAAGAAACCTCACTAAAGAGGCATGAGAAAAAGATCTGCAATGGAAGAAAAATTGTGCTATCTGGGAAAGACAGAAATGAGAGAAACCAAAAATTAAGTAAATGCCAGTGTGAAAGTACAAATGTGAACTTCCTCTTCACAGCTCAGGGCAAAAGGAGGTAGAAAGGAAGAAATGTAAACAGTCAAACTGAAATACAGATAAGCTTTTCAGTGGAAACAGAGAAGGGTGGATAATCTCTAACTGCACACTAGAGAAAAAAAAAGAAAATTCTCAGCATTTCCTTATTTTGCTTTACCTACTGATTTCAGTTATTTCAGACTTGGCGATGTATGAGCACAAAGTGATTACAATCATAACTAATAAACACTGAAAATTCAGAGTCCAAGCACCAGCTAAGGACAAAATACATTACATAGAAATTTCTAAAACATGACAAGAGATTGATTAACTAAGAGAAATACAGCAAAGCCTATATAACCATGGCATCATAAACACTTTTATTCAGCACTTGAGTTTTTTGTGGTCATTTTGGTTTTTCAAAAACAGTTTTGTTGATCAAGTTAGGTAACAGATCCTGCAAGTTTTCAGTGGATGTTTAGATACTGACATAAGCTTTTCTTACTGTCATTTAAGATATTTCATTAGTCTGCATAAGCAAATATTGCTGTACCAACTATGCGTGAGCATTGATCTCCTTTCCTTACTTCAAGGGAAGCTATTTATTGACATTTTTAATCAGAAACTATGAGCTTACAGAAGCCCAAATTACTCTTTGATTGTTTACCAGTGCCATAAACAGCTCATAGGTCTTTAATATGATGAAAAATATTTCCTTCAGTGTGATAAAATTGGTGCTTGTTTTGCTTATGTGGCAAATATTACAGGAAAACAGATAATTCCTTTTCCCTAGAGTTTTTGTTATAAGCCATTACCCAAACCTTCTTCCTTTGATGCATTTCTGATATTTATATTCAGCATCTTCATCTGCTTTGAGATGTTTTCCCTTTTTACCCAGAGGAGAAAACACAAAACTTCTGTTGCAAATTTAACAATCTCTTCATTGATTGAAAATGATCTTCACATCTTCAGATATATGCCTTGTGCTGTGCATATGCACATTTAGATAACTTCACAGGAATGAAGCTGTGAATCATCATCAAGAATATATTTTTTCCAGTTTGTGGTACTTAAGTTGATTTTTTTTAACTTAGAAAATATCAGAATATTTAAACAAAAGATTTTCCTGAGTGAACATATCAGGTGCCATAAAAGAAATCAAGGGATTTTTTTTTCAGATAAAGAAGTGCTGAAAGACATGACCACAAGAACAATGATCCTTCATTTCTAGAGATGCTAATTCTAATATACAGTCAGCAGTTCTGTCATGTTAGTGTTAGCTACACTAGAGAAGGAATTACCCTGTATGTTTCCAGGCAATTACCATTGCCATACAGTCAATTACCCAGTACAGTTTCTTGTCCACAGTCTGTGACTTCATTTGTAAGCACAGTGCAAGTTCTTTTGTCACTCTGAAAATATTTTTTTAAGAAGAAGAAATTTGTTTTCTGTCCAGCTTTACTGGGGACTTGGAGGTGTCCAGCTCATATCTTCTTCCTCAGTTTCTGTGTTTGGCCATTACTAGCAAAATCTGCTGTCATAATGAAGTATGTGGCCTTCTGTCTGAGCTCAAGTGAACAAAGACTAGAACTTTAGCTTGGTACTATCAGTTCTTGAAAAATGTCTGAAAAGAAAACAGACAACTTCACTTTCATGCTAGGATGTGTAATGATCTTATAGAACATTACAAATCCACTCCACCACTGTGGTGATGCACAAGTACAGAAAAAATGCGTGCTGGTTTTATTCATCTTTGTTAAAGATTCTGCATAATATAGAGGAAGAAAACAGAATGAAAAGTTCTATTCATTGGAAAAAGAAACTGTCAATATTGTTGAAAAATGGTTTAGCAGGACAAGCATGAAAAAACAACTTGGTTTGGGACTCTAATAGTATTAAGGAAGAACTTTCACTTCCTAAAAGGTATCAGTTCTGTGGCCTTAGTCTCACTTATAGAAAGGGGTAATCAATAAATAAGTAAAAAGACTGAGACAGAACATGAAAAAACCCAGTAACCAGAAAATTATATACCAAGAGACTGACCTGTGTTCAGTATAACTCATCTGAAATCAGAAAGGCAAGTGATCTGAATGATTTTGCAAAATGTGACAGGAAGTATTGTATTATCTGGCTTTGATATATTTGCATGTTCAAACCACAAATAAAGTAAAACTTGTATAGACCATTGAACAGTTTTGGAAAACCTAGGCTGAGGACATACATTAATCAATACAGGAAAAATATGTGTATATTTCTAATCCAGCTCAAGACATATTAAAATAAACCTCTTGCAATTGCATTTGATAGCCCATATAATCACAGAATAATTATAATTAGGAGCTCTGGACTGCACCCTTCCAGCAGGGTGGTACAGATACCTTGCATGTACTGTCTTTAAAATTGTGCTGGCAAGAGCTCTGGGATGTCTCCCAGCAGAACAAATTTTGAACTGTAGCAACAATGCAAAAGCCTGGGTCTTACTGAGAGGATGTGCTCTCAAATTGCCAGAGCTCTAGTCACCAGATCAGCTCTTTGTATTTGGTATCTGTTGCAGCAGTAGTCCATGGTTGCACAATACTTTTTGAAAATCACAATGAAGAGACACCTTAATTCAGTAAAGACTATTCCTGATGTCAAGAATAGGTGCATGTATCAGTATTCTACTGTCCTGCAAAGACAGCAGTAGGCAGTGCCCTGAATTACAGAACTTTATGATTCACTGTAAGAGCTTTTACTACAGTTTTTATATCACTTGCTACACTTTAAGTTAAGATGAGGTTAATCTCATCTAAGTATGGTTTCTTTTTAAAAAATAATAAAAAAATCTTTGGTAAATTTCAAGCAATTAATTTTTATATGTGACTGTCATTATAAATTTGGGCCACATCATTGAATGTTCTGAAATGATAGTTGCACCTGCATTTTCAAATGTAAAAAACATATTGAAGGTGAATCGTTTACCCATCTGACTGTGTGAAAGCCATTTGCAGCCTAAGATACATTTAGAATTTTAGAATAAACTTTTAAAGCCAGAAAACTCTTTAACTATTTTAGTTTTCTCAGTTAAGTTTTCCCAGTCAAATAGATGATGACACAAAATTGCATTTAGCTGTTTCCTAAAGATAAAACTTGTGCTGTTATCACGCATTAGTCTTGAAACTCCCTCAAATAATTTACTGAAATTGTAAGGTACAAGAACATGAAGACTAAGTTATAAATCTAAATCTTTTTCAGAGAGGAACTTTCATGGCATAGGGTAGACTGTGATTTATTTCTGTTTATTTGGCATGGGTAGTTGAATGCTCCTACATGGCAAACAAAAATTTACAGTAGTTGGTGAGAAGCTAAACAAAGCCACTTTGAAGTAGTCACCTAATATGCTCTAAAATTGCATTTGCAAAGCCAGTCTGATTTTTTACTGAGCTTCTGTTTCCAGCTGATCCCTCCACTGACTCTCAAGTTGGATATTTATTTGCTGACATTGTAAAAATGTTAATATTCTGCTAATTATTAGCAGAATATTTTTATTTGATTATAGGTTTTAATACATATAAATCACTAAATTGGAGATTAAATTAGAGAACTCTGTCATATTGAGTTTACAGGAGGAGAGGAATTTGCGATATTAACAAATTTTGAGCTTGATGACATCCCCTTACTCTGTGATGAGACTGATTTTTAAACCATCTGGCACTGAAGAGTTTAGCTACTAGCAGTCATAATGGAGATATTCTGGCTTCAAGAATAAATGAACAGGATAATAACTATTTGGTGAGTTAAATGGTTAGTACAGATATCCTGGTGGAATTAAGTACCCTTGGATAAGGGAATACAAGGTGGCAACATTTTGTTGAATGTTAGTATTGGTGGATGAGCCAGTTGAAAATATATCAACTCCATCATAACAAAAAAAATTGATTTTTCTGTTTTACTTTTGTATTAACCTTTACAGTGGAGTCCAGAGTTTTCTGTCTAGTGATTAAAAATATATGCAGCAAGACTTTTTCCTCTAGATAGAAAAAGAGGAAAGATATTATTACAAGGCACAGCATACTGTGTCTGTAAGTATGTTTGTATGAAAATTACAGTCATTAGAGTGCAATTGTAAATAATTTTTATTTCTATTTAATTTAAATTAAATCTCCTTCAGAATACACATAGCATAGTGGGTTGCCAAGAACACTAGTAAAGTTTTTGCCTATCTTTTCTGCAAGCCTTTTGTTATAATGAAAGGAGTGCTTTCTAGCATCACCATTATGAACTTTTTTATTTTCAAAACATATTGAAAAAAATATCAATTTACAATTTTTGACAGACATCTTTACTTCCCTGTCTTATTATCTTAGCATCTGGTCCATAAATCAGACACATGGCACTGATCTAAGCCTGATTCTGTTTCTATCTAGTTGGATATATTTCAAGGATGTATATTCTGCAATACAGGCAATTTTGATTAACTAGGAATATTATGATCTGGAATTATATGACAGTTATCTGAATTTGGTTGTGGAGTTCATACAATGGTTTGGTTTAGAAGGGATCTTAAAGGTCATCCAGTTCCAACCCCCTGTCATGGGTAGGAACCATTTTCAGTAGAGCAGGCTGCTCAAAGTCTCATCCAACATGGCCTTGAACACTTCCAGAGTTTTCAGTGTAAATCACAGAATTCACACAACAGAACATGTCTATGAACATTCCACACATAGTAGAAGCTTTAGTCCAGAGCTCACATATTTTGAGAAAATCTAACTTCAGGACACAGATTTTAAGAATATAAACTTCATTAGTGTCATCAGTCATTTTTCTCTGCTTATTCTGTTTTTTAATTTTTCTTCATTCATGGTAAGTCTGAAGGCAATAAAAGTGACTGATTTAAAGTAATTTAAGCCACAGATTTCTTTATAACAAAATACAATGCTTTCCTGTTAGAAGTTGGCACAGAAAAGATAACAGGCAAAAAAATCTTGGTCTGTGATGCTCTTTTCTTGAATGATAATAAAAGTTTTTTCTTTATTGTGAAAACTCCTTATTAAGATTCTGTCATTGACTGGCAGAGATAAAATAATTCCCTTCTGTCTGACATGTCCTGATCCACTGCCTGCTGAACTAAAAGAAACTCATAATTAATTATTGTAGGACAAGGATCCTAAATCCTTATTCTCATCAGCTAAGCCTTCTGTTTTTGCCTTGGCTCAAATCCCAGCTAGAAATTTATGATTCCTTAGCTTCTTTTTGTAGATGCCATGAATCATAGAGGCTTATGAGTGAATAAATACTGGGGTGGTGCTCCGGTATAGGTTAGTACTGGATATATTTGCACAACTAATCCCCAGTAGAAAAGCTACTGAACACATAAAAAACACAGCTGTCAACTTGGTTTGATGTCACTCTTCAGAAGTGCTCCATGCCTCCTGTACATGTCCATGTTTGGACTAATTCCACATTGCACATGACCTGCAAAAGGCCCATCAACACAAATGTGTGAGATAGGGGAATCTCATTTCCAGAGCAGATCAATGTAATGCTACTCATGAATAACTTTTTCAACATTTAAAACAAGAATAAAATCACAGATTATAGAAAATGAGTGATCAGAATGAAAAAATAGCATAATCTTTTCCAAATGCAATTCAGTGACAAAATAGGTTGGTTAATTAGGTATGCAAATTTTCCACAAATTATATTAAAAAGTAAAATTTCTCAGATAAGGACTTGCAGAAGTCTGTGGCAAAATTTGCAAAGATTTCTGCTAAGTAAATATCCTGATCTAAAAAAAAAATGTCTGATAGTGTAGTTGTTCTTTCTGAAAGCCGTTTGCATCCTGTAGGCTGCTGAAGAGGTGGCCAATCCTTCACTTAGTTTATCTGCTTTATCTGGTAACCCTGTGACCCTTTACAAATATTAAATTATTTTCAGATCAAAATGAAAACTATTTCTTGTTGAGTGATATTGGAAAGAATGTGAGAATATATCCATCAGGAAAAAAGTGCTACTAAAAAGTATTATTTTAATTATTTGTAAGTATTGTTACAAACTAGTATCATCCTGTCACCATCTCTTTTTGGTTACCCAACACTTCCCAAAGTCTCCTAATTTTTAAAATACTATTTGTTTACCCAAATACTTCTAAAATACTAAAATACTTACTTCCTTCTCCATTACTCTCATATGAGATATCAAATGCTAATGTATCTTTTTGGTAAAATGTAAGAGAAATTATTCAACAGAACTAATATGATCAAAGATGTAGAGATACTAGTTACATTTTAGTATGCTATAGTTTTCTCCCTAGAACAGTGAATGATGAGACATTATTATGTCTCAAAAAACTCTATACCACTTTCTGGAAAAGACAAAACCTTTTGCTCAGAAAAAGTGCTGTGAAACTGAAAGCTATTGCTAATATCATATAGGAGATAATAGCATCAGTGCTCTGCAGTTAGTCACCAATTTTCATTGCCAATGTATCTCTCTGCAGAAATTTATTTAGATCTACTTAGTTCAGTGTGTCCTCTCACTATGATTAGGGAGGGGGTAAATGGGAGTGATTCTGTTATAAAAATTTAGGAGTCTAGGTCCACAACATATTTTTGCATTAAGAATAAAGAATCAGAACTCTCCTGAGGAGGTGTTTTGTCCTGATGGGAAACACTTATTTTATTTAGTTTGGATAATAGAACAATATATTTAAATGATAACTGAATTACATGCTCAAAATGCAAAGTATCTGTTCAGCTATTAAGGGAATCCAATTTTTGAAAAGCAAAATAAATCATAAATGTCACAGTATTTTGTTAATACGCTTAGATATTTCTGCAAGTTTACTTAGTCCCACATAACATATAAACCAATACAAATTTTAAGTCTATTAATCTGTGCTAGCTATTATAATACATGAGAAAATGCAATTGTGAACCAATATTTGATGCATGTACTCACAGTGATTTGTTCAGGAATTGGTTTTGGGACCTATGCTCTCTGATACTTTTAGCAATGATATATAAAAAACACCAATTCATTGTCAACTAAGTTTGGTTTGAACCAAGGATTGGGGCAGTGCTAAGTGGATAAGTGATTCTAGGCATTCAAATTTTATTTAATAGTAAGTGAAAAAGAAAATATAAATATTTTATTGCAATAAGGCTAATGCTATTCAATCACGAGAAAAAAATAGTGTGGCTGTATGCAAAAGTTAAATGACTCTATGTGATTGGATAGAGTTGGGCAAACATGTTTTATGGTCCAAATTAGGGAGGAAAACTTTTGCAACTGTAATGTTTTATAGAATAAAACTCCCAAGATGCTAGTGCTGTTCCTTTGAAAGAAAGGCAAAGATTGAAATGAAGCATCTGAGTCACATTAGTAAAAAGAGTTGCAGCAAGAAAGGTGGAAAGGTGGAAAAATGGGTAGGGAACACAGCAGCAAAGAACACTAGGATCCTTTTATATCACAGGATCACAGAAAGGCTTGGGTTGGAAGAGACCTTGAAGAGACCATAAAGCTCCAATCTCCCCTGCTGTGGGCAGGGACAACTTCCCCTCGATCAGGTTGCTCAAAGCCCCATCCAACCTGGCCTTGAACACTTCCAGGGATAGGGCATCCACAACTTCTTTGGGAAACATGTTCCAGTGCCTCTTTACCCCCACAATAAAGAATCTCTTCCTTATACATAATTTAAACCTACTCTTTCAGTTTTCAGCCATTCCCTGTTGTCCTGTCACTACATGCTCTTGGATAAAGTCTCCCTCCATCTTTCCTATAAGCTCCCTTCAGGTACTAGATTAGGTCCCCTTTAAGGTTTCCTTTCTCTAGGCCAAACAATCCAAATTTTCTCAACCTTTCCTCCCAGCAGAGGATCTACATCCTTCTAAATATCTTGGTGGCCTCCTCTGGACTCTGTCCAACAGGTCAGTGTCCTCCCTGTTCTGGGGACCCCAGAGCTGGATGCAGCACTGCAGGTGGGGTGTCACCAGAGCAGAGCAGAGCAGAGCAGAGGGCAGAATCCCCATCCTGGCCCTGCTTTGGATGCAGCCCAGGACACAGGAGGCTTTTTAAGCTGCAAGTGCGCATGGCCAGGTCATGTCTGGCCTCCCATCCAGCAGCACCAGCATCCACAGCCCCTTCTCAGCAGGGGCTGTGCCTGACTGACACGGATTTTCAAACATCGCAGAGAGTGATTTGATATCTACATGCAGTCAATTCCCTCAGGATCCTGGGATGCATCTCACCATGTCCAATACACTGATGTGCATTCAGATTCCTTAGGTGGTCATGAACCTGATTTTTACTTTCAGTGGGAAGCACTTTGTTGTATCAAAGATTCCTTGAATCACGTGGCATTGAGTATGGGAAGATACATGTGTTGTATACAAGGTACAGTACTCCTGTACAAAATTATCCTCTGACCTTTCCTCTCATCTAGAAAAGCAGACAATTTTTTTGAAATCTACACATTCTGCAAGAATATGTCAATTTTAATAAATTTTTATGGCAGTAAAACACTTGGGGGAAAGGAAAAACCTTGATAAGGTCAAAACAGAAGCTTTTGCAGTTTTCTATTTCAGACTAAAGCAGAATGGAATTATTCTGATTTATACAGGTGTTACATTTGATATGATAATTTAAGTTTCTTTTCTGAAAATAATGCTGTTCTTGTTTTTAAAAACCTAAGGTGATCTTCTTTAATGTTCCAGAGCAAGGGGAGAGGGAAAAGAAGTTGGGGGGACTTGTTTTGTTTTGTTGGTATTTTTTGTTTTGCTTTTCAGAGACAAACCAGAATAAAAACAACAAAATGCTGAAAAGTACAAATTACTCCTAAGGTAAAACCTGGCCTCTCAGCATTTGTATCATTTGGCTCCTTAGCCCATCTGAGGACTATCATTCCAATGACTCTCATTATTCAGTTTCTTTTCTGACTACACGCAACATGCAATGCTCATACTCATGTAACATTCTTCTCAACTGACTTTAAAAGCTCATTGTTGTCTCACCAATAATGTCAAACTATAGAAATACATCATCTTTCTAGTTAGCTGATTTGCTTAAGGGCCCTTCTCAGCAGCGGCCAAGAACTCCTTCCCTATATTTTTTATTGTTTTTAACCCACAATTTGTATTTCACAAGCCCAATTTTATTTGAAGAAAATAACAGAAATATAACACTTCTGTCTTGCTGACAGTAACATAAGGTTTCTTTGCTAAGAAAACAGCATCCAATTCCACCACTATTCCAGACTAGATAAAATTTTTTCACTGCTCTTCACTGAAATCTGGAAGACTAGTTTTCCTGGGATATTTCTCTTGCTTCAGGCAAATTGCTGTATAAAATTGTTTGCCACTTGTCTAAGCATATGCCTAGTTGTAATTGCTTTGGGTAATTCTATACCTTTGCACTTTCAGCTCCTGACCTTATCTTTCAAAGTGCCTACAAAGATGACAGCTTGGCAGAGTTTTGTATGTATGTTTAATAGGAACTGTAATAAGGTCAACAATTTCTTTTATGTAGTCCATCAATTATTCTTATAAAAACAAATTATCATAGTCAGAATTTTGATGAACTAGGTAATTTCAATTGAAGTGAGATTTTCTCCAGAATCATCATTCAGTTTTGGTTTGCTTGTTCCTTACACATTTCACTTTAATATCAAGAAAATCCATAATTTTTGAAATGCTTGCCAAGGTGAACAGAAGTTGGTTCTTCCTTAAAGACTACATGAAACACCTACATGCTTCTTTCTCCCAAAACATCTGTGAAGAACAGAAAGTGGTTTAGGTTTAGGATTCTCTCAAGCTGCATTCCAACATAGATTTAGAGGTTACAAAGTTGATTTGCTTTGCTTTAGGACAAATGAGTCTGTTTTTTCATCTAGTTCTCTTCTGGCATATAAATACATCAGAGCACTCTTTACACTGCTTTGGAAGAAGACATCAGTTGTGCGATATTCACCCTGTAGCAGAGCCAACCCTTGTTGCATTCCCTAACAGCCTGACATATCAAGTGCATCCCATAGGTCACCACTACCTGCAGCTGGCAGGGGCACCCCAGCCTGAAGCAGCCCACTCAGAAGCCTTCAGATCCCTGTGCTTCTCACCACAGGCAGCACTGGCAGACACTTGGGAGGGCAGTGGATGCAGGTGGTTGCTATAATAAGCATCAAATAAGAGGTTTATCCCCACTGTAAAAAGATAGACACTTGATCCCATGCTAAAAGACACTGAAAACCCAAACTGCCTAGTCTCAAATTTGTGTTTAAGGCAAATGGGAAGTAAGTCTATACTTGAGAACAGATATGAATTTGAGCTCAATATAAGGTGGATACCATGCATGACAGGAATATGATTTTTGTCCTCAGGGAATGAAGTTCAGTCATTTATAGGACCTGGTCCTCTTTTGTTTTTTGTGCATTCTTCTTTGCTGGAGGACCCTCTAGAGACTGTACAATGAACAGAACTTCCACTAGAATCTGCCAGGCTCTGCACAACTCTGTAGATTATGAAACACGAATTTAATCTTTAAAATGTTCAATCCATATCTCAGAGTTGGGACAGATACTTTATTAGTATATTGAATATATTGGTGCTTATTTTAGACCAAATTATATAAAACTTCTTTTAACCAATCTGTTTCACTTGAGCCAAACTGTTGCTTCTGCATTATGATTACATGCCAGGACCACAGTATGAGTGAGACAGGAATTAAAACCCACTAAACCCACTCAGTTCCTGCTCTAGCTATAAAGCCAATATTCCTTCTTATGCAACATTAATTTAACTCTGTTACTGAAATAAGACAGTGACCTTTGACTTTCAAGTTTGTCTCATATGTATTTAAATTTTTAAAAACCAGTTAGGGATATGGGCTCAGATTACAAGCATCATATGAAAAATTTCAGAGGGACAAGAACTGGCATCATTTGACTTAATGGCATGGTCTCATTCAGTTTTATTTCCTCTAATCTTAGTGATTAATGTTAAACACAGTAAGTCACGTTCTATTCAAAAGGTATTTTAGAAAAAAGATAGAAACAAGTAGATTCAAGGTAGAGTCTTCATGACACATCAGTGCTACTTAAGAGTAAGAATGCTGCAAAAGTATAATATCCCTTGTTTCAAGAAATGAGAGCAAAACCAAAGGCTGTGTCAGCACATTAACTGAAAACAAGTTTACCATTACACTCAAAACTTGAAGAGATTTCCAGAGAACTTTTTATTAATGTTAGCTGTCGGACCATACTCAAAGTATTTAACAAGAGAAAAAATATAATTTTTTTAATATTTAAGAAACAGCTCAAATCAGGAGCTCTATTTCCAATTTTTGACAGCTGGGAATCTGAGCCATTACAATATTATCTACCAGCTTCTTAGAAATTAAGGCCAGGAGAGGCAACTAGATAACTACTGTGACTTCTTATTTTTGGCTGGTGCTGCATTTCATCCAGTTATCTTCATATTGAGCCTGATGATTTATGTCCTAATTACAGCATAACTTGCACTTGAGTAAAGCATATCGTTCTGTATATCGCTCATTCTCAAACCCAAGATACTAAGAGATGAATACTCTACCAATTCAGTTGACAGTTCATTCCAGGGCTTAATTACCTTTTCAATTAACAAGGAGAATTTAATTTTTAGATTCAAATGTGTCTGTTTTCATGATCCAGTCACTGGTTCTTATTATGCCTTTACAAATATAATAGCTGACAGTTTCCATCCATGAAGATGCACAAAAATTGTAAAAGAATAATAATTTAATCTTCTTTTTGATACAGTGTAAAAATAAGCCATTTAAGTCTCATGAATCCAGCTTTTTAAACCCTTTTATGAAATTTTTGATTCTTCATCAGTTTTAAAATTTACATTAAATTTGAGAATATTGAAATTCACATAATCTTCCAGTATCAGAAAAATACTGCAGTCAGAAAGTCTTTATATATTTTCCCTTTTAAACCTCTTTCTGTTGCTAAAAGTCTGCTTTCTCTGTTCTACAACAGCATCATATTGGGAATTGAGATTACGTTCTTCATTAGAGAACCAGTTTCCAGATATGGTCATCTGGTATCCTTAATTTCTTTTCTGGTTTCTAAATACAATCTAGCTATACCTTACAACATTTCAACGTTCACTTTATTTGCTGCATTCATTCATCCAACAAAAAGATTTTAAATTATTCTGCTGCCATGCTCACATGACATGTTTATTTTAGTTGTGGTTTTAAGTTTTCTTTCAAAAATTTGATAAAGACATTGAACACGATACCCTCAAGGCTAAACCTTGCAGAATATCACCAGAAGTTTTCTTATGAGTCCTCTCTTTTTGAGAGAAAATTCTTGTCTTGGTGAGAGAGAAACTGAAATACTAAAGTTTAAGCCTGCACATAATGTGGTAATTAGTGAGGAAGCTGCAGACTGATTCTCTGTTTTCTCTTTCATTTTTGATCTCTTATTATGCTGTCTCTCCCTAATAATCTGTGGTTTAGCAATGTAAATATGATCTCTTGCTAGAATTCAGTTCCAGGTCACGACACCTAGATTTAAGTGTCTCCCTAAGTGTTAGAATTCACAGGATCACCACTACAAATGTGACTATCTCACATAGAGAACTACAGACATCTAAAATTAGATAAGACAATAACTTCAGTGAGACTCTCTACATTCTCTCCACAGGCAGTGGCTAGACAATTCTTTTAAGTTCTAGAATATCAGGAATCAGTCATTATGCAGGGGTGCTTCTCTTTCTGCATGCATAATATTATTTACTAGCTTTGCAGGAAAGTTATGTTGGATGAATCCCTCCTTTGAGGTTTAGAATCTAAGAAAATTCATCATGAAGGGTTTTAGTTTGTTTTTTTTTTTCACGTTAGGACATTTTTAGTGAAACCTTTATTAAGATAAAAAAGGAAATGTTTATCAATGTTGGGAACAAATAATTGTAAAAATATGAGTCAAAGAGTATTAAGAATGACGTATTTGTAAATTCAATGATAATTAGCCAAATTTATTTAACTTCATACAATATCCAATTTCAGACATTCATCCAGTTATTAAATTCTTGATCTGTTCCAGGACTGTTGGATATTAGCTAAAGATGTTACAAATTCACTGGTGACAGAAAGGTGTTGTCTGAATGATTGCCTAATCTGTTGCCTAGTAGTATGTTACAACTTGTCCCTGAAGGCAAAGGTAACTGAGATTCTAGTTGATAGATTCCCTTGGGGTGGATTATAATGAAAGCACACTGAATGACCAGTATTCATATATGTATGTGTGTGTGTGTCTGTGTATGTATTAGTATTCAGTATTCATATATACATGTGTATATATTCAGTATTCATTATTCATATATATATATGTGGGGAGGGGGTGTATTTAGGGTTAATTTTTTAAAAAATCAGTTGCAATGGAAAGGAGCAATGTATCCTTTTTGGTTATTATCTATAGTATTTGGTTATTATCTATAGTATTATCTATAGTAATATAATGATAAAAAAGTATAAAGATATACTTAAGAAAATACAGAAGGAAGGAAGTGGCGGAAGGAAGGAAGGAAGGAAGGAAGGAAGGAAGGAAGGAAGGAAAGAAAGGAAGAAAGAAAGAAAAGAAAGAAAGAAAGAAAGAAAGAAAGAAAGAAAGGAAGAAAAAGAAAGGAAGGAAAGAAAGAAAGAAAGCAAGAAAGAAAGAAAGAAAGAAAGAAAGAAAGAAAGAAGGAAAAGGCAGAAGGAAGGAAGAAAGGCAAGGAAGAAAGGAAGGAAGGAAGTGGCGGAAGGAAGAAAAGAAAGAAAGAAAGAAGGAAGGGAGGGGAAGGAAGGAAGGAAGGAAGGAAGGAAGGAAGGAAGGAAGGAAGGAAGGAAGGAAGGAAGGAAGGAAGGAAGGAAGGAAGGAAGGAAGGAAGGAAGGAAGGAAGGAAGGAAGGAAGGAAGGAAGGAAGGAAGGAAGGAAGGAAGGAAGGAAGGAAGGAAGGAAGGAAGGAAGGAAGGAAGGAAGGAAGGAAGGAAGGAAGGGAAAGGATAAGAGCAGACAGTAGAGAGAATAGATATTGCCACCTGTGGGTCCAGCAGTGAGACTCAATTGTTGCTTGGTTGAAGTTATGGTGGCAGTCTTGATGCATCAGGAGTGGAGGAAGCCCACAAAACATTGAGTTCAACATGTTTATTGTACATCCAGGCTTGAGGGGAATGCCCAGGTCAGGTGCAATACTGTGGATCTTTTGCAACACTGTGGATCATGAACATTCCACTGATGGAAGGCCCCAGAAAGGGTTGGGGTAGTATGGATTTTTTTGATGTTTAAGATCCTGTCTAGGCCATGACTGCTGCTTCTCATGACACTGTAGTTGAGCCTATTATGACACATCAGAAGGAATGAATACCCACAGGCCCATGTGTGAATGTCTTGGACAGGAGTTTTACGCCCAAGCCAGTTGTGTGAGGGGGGACACTGACAAAATAAGAAGCATTATCCACATAGCAGAACCTCATATGGGCCTTTTCCTTCATCTGGCTCAAAACCAAGCTTATTGCTAAACTCCTTTCTTATGTGGGATGGAGATCCTGATCCTTCAGCCTCAAACACACACACACAAAAACTCTCCTCCTTCCACCCTCTGGCTGGGAGCTGCAAACCAGGCCTCAGCAACACACCTGATGCTTTTGCAAAAGGCCAATTGTGTGAGCTATTAACCCTTTAGCCTTTCAGTTTCTCACATAGTACAGTCTTCATAAAACCCAATGGGACATGGAGAAAAAATTGTTTTTCAAAAGCTGTTTAATAGGGTTTTTAGAAATTATTTGAAAATAAACTTTTGACTTGCTATATATTGATCTTTTATCTAAAACTCATCTAGTCAAACAGTCAAATCCCCAGGTTATAACAATCTTATAAGACAACAATGAAACACTACCTGTCACTTTCACCAGCACACATTTGACAGAGTAATTTGATCTATTTTAAATTACGGTGTTCCTGTAACACAGTTTAATGTACCTAAACTTGGGGTTAAATCTTACTAAATGAGTCATTAACACTGCATTATATATATGGCTCTTAATATCTCTCTGTGCATAAATTCTCTACTTAATTTAATATGCATTCACCATCCCCTATCTCATTAATGTTTTTACTCAATGATTTTGAGATTTAAAGATCCATGTAACTTTGCATCATGTCAGACACTGTAAAGGTATCTACACAAATGACATAGCAATGACAGAAATAACTTTTATTCCTGTAGAAGCCTTACTTTGTGGGTTTGGGTTTTTTTCCATCTGAACTCAAATCTGGGATCTTGAATTCAGAGAGCTGACAGATTCATATTATCTTAACATCTGTGTGCATATACTGATTCACATGGTCTCCCATTCACTGGGATTATGTTCAATGGCAGCAGATTGTCAGCCAGCAGGAGTGGCATGCAGACAGATGAAGACCTGTGTATTTTCTTAGTTCCCAGGGCATGTTCTTTTACAGCTCAGCCCTTACGTAACGAACAGCACAGGTCACTGACCACTGCAAACAGAAGAAGGAATTTTTTAAATCTTTGGACATGAAGTGCAGTCAAAATAGCCTTGTCTTCCTACTTGGAGAAATAGTAGTTGAAAAATGCAATGAGTTGTTTGGCTTTGGTGATTTCAGATGAATACTTGACTTTGCTGAGTAGCACCAGAGACCAATGGCTAGGGGTACAGATTTTTCTTCCCTTCAGGTAACACTAAGTCATTGGTTTGCTGTAATCAAGGCCTTGAAAAATATTCCTTGTTTTCCTCCCAAGTAGAAAGCCTTAGTGATTTCTAAATTTCACTGCAGAAATAACTATGTTAAGAGAACATTTTCTTACTGTGAGAATTTGAAGCTTTGTAATGAGAAGAGATTATCAGTCATGACCACATTTTGATATAATGGAACAGACTCCCAACTGTCAAAACTGTAAAAAATTCCTGTGGTTTTTAGTCGATTTCTGCCATGTGCAGCTATAACCATTGCAACAGCTCTCCCAAACAGATATGTCCCCGTCACTAACAAAAAGCTCGTTATTCTCTCTGCATTTCATACATGCACTTTATATGTCAATGGGAGAGGATTATTTTACATTTTTTGAATGATGTAGGAGAATTCAATGTCATTTAGAACCTGGGTGCCAACTTTTATGTTTCATTCTTTAAGCTGACAGGGTTCTGCTCTACACTGTACATTTTCATGGAAGGATTTCTTGCTACGTAAAGTCTTTGCAGTTCTTAAGTATAGAAGAGTCTTTATTTACTCTCACTTCTGCTATTGCAGAATTTACTTCACTTATCTGAAATCCCAAAATTTCCTCCAGGAAGAATAATAAAAAAATTGAATCAAAGAAAAAATGTACAATAACCTCAAGCACTGTTTGCCTGTAATTTAATTATTATAATTTGGAAAAGAAATCACAATGGATGTGATGGAAATTACAGTAATTAGAACACAATATAAGAAAATTTTGTTTGAGAAACTAGATTTTTTAGAATTTATTTTTAAAAAATGTCTTTGGTCTTTTAAAGAATGTACAAGAAATAAGCTGTATGGTTTCAAGAAAAGATTGTACTGTGAAAAGCTCCAAACAAAAAAGAAAGAGGATAGGAAAGAAATGGAATAGAACTGCCCATCTGCTGGAGAATCACATTACTTCTTGGACCACTTGGAAACTAAACTGGGGCTGCTGAAAATTATAAAATTTCATATCAAATAATCTCTGAATTTCAAAAGGCAGCAACTTCCAGTCCAGTATGTAATTAAAGAGACAGTGCTTTCTAAATTTGGAATTTTAGGAGCTATTATTTTTGCTTGTAAGCATGACAAGGAATAGTCTCATTTTTTAATCTAGAAAATTGCAACACATAAGCTTTTTTTCCAAGACAATGCAAGAAAATTGTCTTGGCTTGAAGATGTGAAAGCTGCACGCAACAGTGCTCAGTGTTTGTCTTTGGTTGGCACTAGCTATTGCCAAGAAAGCAACATAATTTCTACATTGATATTTAATTTTGATCTGTCTATCACATATTCATAGTTAATTTATTGAAGCATGTAAAGCAGTTGAAGCAAAACAAGCTTGTGTTTTGTTCACTTTTTGTTGTGCCAAAAAGTTATGTTATAAATTATCATGCAATACTCTGGTCTCTATAGACCCAGAAAAGATATTCTTCTAAAAGAGATGACTGGCCATACATTAAGTTGTCTAATTAGGTTAGGCAACAGTGCACAAGGTAGATAAATCTTCCCTTTTTTTCTCTTGAGAAAGTGAAAATCTGTCCCATGTCACTTGCAAATTGTGAAGAAGTAAACACTTCTGAACAGTATTCAGAATTCAGCAATATGTAAATAAAGGCTATTTGTTAAAGTGCTTAAAGTTGTCTTGAAAGCTGCAAAAAAATCTATATGTTAGCACTTAAAAGCAGTGTGGTTTTCTAGGGAATTAGTAGTTTTGAACATCAGAGCACCTCTCTGTGCATGACTATATTGATTTAAGGTTAGCTCCTTCTTGGAGGTGAAAATTCTCAGGATCATGATACTGGGAACAACTCTTATTTAATGTTATTCACAGAAAAATTGGACTACCTTCCAGAGAAAGATGCTTAAATGAGCAAGTTCCATACATTTAAATTCTAAACAGACATTTTCATCTCAGCATTCCTTTTAGTCCCTCTCACATAAATATCTCTGCATATCTTAGAGCATTCGTGACTCATTTGTAAAAGCTTGTGGCAACAGGTCTGCTCCAGTTGCACTTGCATACAGCAAAATATAAAAATAGTCCTTCATTCAAAAATGCCAAGCAAGCTTGAGAACACAAATGCATTCTTTAAGCTATACATAGCGTCACTGAAAACTCACCAATAAAATTTAATTGAGGATTTGCAAATGATGCAGGGAAAAAAGATGAAAAAATCTGGATTCCCAAGTAGTGAAGAATAAGTAGCATTCACCGTCTGTGGTCCTTGACAACAAGCAGATTGTCAACAGAACCATACAGTAAAAACATAATTGCTTTTACAAGCTTAAACCATCTGTGAAAACAGAGTACTTAAAATGCTAACTGAAATGGTTCAAAAAAAAGAAATAGCACAAACTGCGTTACCACTTTGGTATACTAACACAATATTAAACAGGCAGCACAAATCCAATAAAGCAGACCAATTCAGGCAGTGAAAATCAACATCCAAGACAACCTCATGGGTTTATCATGAGTGACCATCTCTTGTGAGCTAGCAAACAGCCAAAAATCTTCAAAATTTTGCTCACTTCACTTGAACATCTCTTCTGGAAATCCTTAAGGCCCACATGGATTTGGGTCTTGGCTGAAGGCAGTTTAAAGGGGAACACTCTAAAATGAGTTGTCTCCCTTTGTTTTATCCATTCCCTTCCACTAATACAAGGAAATGAAATACAAGTAATTTAAAAAAATAAGTTTACTAATAAACAAAACTGTAACAGGCAAAAAATGCCAGTAAATAAGCAGTCAATACAAAATTGTTAAATCTAACAAACTCAAAAGAAAGAGACTCCCCAGATGGCAGAAATACCCTTTCCAGGATGGCAGCGCCCATTGCCCTCCAAGTGTGGGCAGACAGATGGAAAATGGCATCTGGCACTTGTCACCGTCATATTTTCTGAAAAATCTTTTTGCCCTGAATTTTGCTCCTGGGAAGCTGAGAACCCTCAGAGAAAAATGAAAACAATAATTATCTGATTCGCTTCTCCTGTGTTTTGCTGCTTTGTAATGTGTTTGGACATTATTTACCAACAGGTGATATTTTCATTGGTTTCTGCTGTGAATTGTTTTGACTTAATGACCAATCATGGTCAGGCTGTGTTGGGACTCTGGAAGGAGTCACAAATTCTCATTAGTATCT
Organism: Emberiza elegans; assembly: GCA_024865655.1. Classification (NCBI taxonomy): domain Eukaryota; kingdom Metazoa; phylum Chordata; class Aves; order Passeriformes; family Fringillidae; genus Emberiza; species Emberiza elegans. The sequence continues at coordinate 33,526,550 of JALJVW010000910.1, read as the reverse complement.
TTTTAGCCTTCTGTCTGTATCCTTTCTGTATTCTTTAGTATAGTTTAGTTTAGTATTCTTTAATATAAAATAGATCATAAAATAATAAATTAACCTTCTAAGAACATGGAGTCAGATTCATCATTCCTTCCAACAACAGGGGTCCCAGCAAATACAACAGATGTTCCCTTCAATGTGGCAGCCTTTGAGGGCGACCGCCCGGTCTGGGAGGCAGAGGAAGGACATTGTCACACCCTCCCAGGAAAATGGGAGCCCAGGGAGCTGTTCTGGCTGCAGATGAGAAGTGTCAGCACATGTGGAGGCAGTTCTGCCACCCGCTGTCCTCCTGCTGCCCGCCGCACTCTGCCGGTGCTGGCGCTGACGCCCTCTGAACAGCGAGTGTCTTGGAGGGGAATGAACTCAGCACTGATGCAGAGTGGGCCATGACACTGAGTTTTGGAACAAAGCTTTGGCATTTTTGCCTTCTTCTCAATTATCATCAGCTTTTAACATTTTTAACATAACTGTGAATGGATATGTAACTAGGCATTTGCAAAGGCAGTACATCATTAATGGTAATTGGTTAAAAAAAACCATCAAGAACTCCATGAGAAAAACATGCAAGAGAAACCAAAGCTCAGACACCTTTCTGGAGAGGACAAGGAGTTCATCACTACTGCACATTTAAACAGCCTGAGGTGCTCTGCAGTTTATGGTCATTTTTTGCCTGGAAGAACCACAGGACAGACCCCGCCTGTTCAGCTTATAGCTGTTCGCCTGGTGACTGCCCTAACCCACAGAAGTCCCAGGCTCATGGCACAGCTTTTTACACCTCGTGGCTCTTTCTCTGCCCTGACTTGGCTATAACAGATCTGAGTTTTACTTCTAAATTCCTTTTGAAGATGTGGAATTTTACATCCAGGAAGCCTTTTTTATTTTTCCAAGTAGGCTTTGTTATTTTGGGCACTGCCACTTTGTAGGTGCTGCATGACAGTCTTTATAATTCATGAAGAAAAAAACTGAAAGCCAAAAAGTTCTTCATTAGTCTCCTCTCTCATCTTTGTATCTTTGGTATAGATATGTAAACTACGGAAGACAAATAAATTCCTCATTAATATACCCTTTCCCATAAAATAAATACAAACATACTTGTGAAGGTATGAAAGAACATGGAAAAGTATATAATTAGATAAGAGCAAAGCAGCTTTTCCATGAAAGCATACAGTGATAATTTCCTAGTGTAATCTCCCAGCTGTCACCACCCTTTGACCATTTTACCTTCTGCACTAGAGATAACATCTGCCATGGTGCTCTACTTCCAATATTTTCCATAGAACGATAGTGCTTTTGCTTTTATCAATTATTTATAAAAATTTAATTAACTCATAAAATAACTATCTAAGAGGAAGATATTTTCTTTCTACATTAATTTAATATCTTAATCTAGCAGAACTGGTGTGCTGCAGAGCTACTTTATGCTGAGACAGTATATTTAATGTAAATAATCCTTTTCCTCACCTCTGGCATTTCAGTCTTTCTTCATCTACATTAGTGATACTGACATTTCAGAATAATTGCTAAACTTTTCACTTCTCCCCATGTTCCCTGTGACTTAATTCACTGCTTTCTTAAAAGGTATTTTCTGTCTGCTTTTGTGTAATCATCCTATGAGTCCTCCACCCTTCCTTCTCCTTCCAACAGCTTCAGCTGCTCAGTTCCTTGAGGGCAGGGAACACAGAATTATCTGGAACTAGTATCAGAAAATGTTTGTGCTTTGCTGGCTAAAGGAACTGATCTACTACCACAAAATAAGAGTTTTTAGCATCTCTACACATACACTAAACAGAACCTCTGAAGCTTATTCTCACCCCTAGAGTCTGGGAGGAAATGAGATGCTGCCAACCTCTGCCATGTAATAATATTTTCAAACTTTCTCCTAACTCTTTCAGAACCCTTCCAATACACACACAACAAATTTGTACAACAGGAGAGAAAGATACATTCACGTACCGGTGATTTAAAAACAACTACCAATTTAAAAACTACCAAAACTTTAAAAAACTTCCTAATTCAACACTTATTAATTAAGAATATCTCTTTCAGGGAATTAATATTTTTATGTAAGTTATTTTCATTTTAATTCATTGTTAACACCTAATTTTTTTATTATTACTATTAGGATTTCCATCCTATTACAGGTTTTTAGAAGTTAATCTGTTGTCTGCTGGGCTGTTACAAGACCAGTAAGGCTGCACATTAACAAGATTAAAAATCAGGCAACCGTTCTCTTTGATAAATTGTTGATTCTGATTTTTGTGCATATAAATGGTATCTGATTGTGCAAAATCCAATAAAATTTGATGCCGGGTTTACAAACTGTTCCTTTGCTCTATATACATGTAGGTGATTAGATACTTTCACCAGGTCATATACCCAGGCAATTCCCTCAGACCTGATTAATCAACAACAGTTTACAATTACATTAGTGCAATTTTCAAAAGAGGGAGAGGAAAAATAAATCTACATGCAAATTTGCTGAGTACTGTTCAAATACAGAATTTTAAGCTACTAAATGTTCAGATTAAGTAGAGGTAATATCAAAGTTTGATTATTCTATCTTCCTCTGAATTGCCTTGTGATTTAAGTAAATCCTCTGTAATTCATTACCCCTTTGTTTTACATCATGTAAAGAAAACCCCACAAACCCTTCTGAAGACCCTTCTGAGGCTGACCCTTCTGAGCAAAACTTCTAAGGGGTTCTTGCATTAAAAAAAAACAAACAAATTTTGCCATCCTCTTTCAATCAGGATTCTTAACTCACTTTCATTTTTTAGAACTTTTCTACATATTAATTATATAACGGTATGTGTATGTCTCTATATACAGAAAGTATTCTATGCATCAGTCTCTGAAAACTACATTCTAAATAAAACTTTTAATCAGATTAAGTAGAAATTTATTTGCCTTCTGAAATTTGGCCTTTTTGCAGGGGATTCTGATTTTGGAAAAAAAAAATTAAAATACCTACACAAAACTTTTAGCCAGGAGAAAGCCGCTATATAAACCAGACAAAATAATTCATAAAATCATTCCATTAGAAAGTTATAACAAGCTTCCCCTATAGTAAGGAATGAAAACATAAGAAAGACAAACTTCCCAAGGTTATAACCTGCTGGAGTGCAAAATGCATTTTGAGTAAATCCACAACTCTGGTATTTGTGCTTCAGTGTTTAGTCTCTCTGGTAGCAACATTACTGCTTCGAAGTTGGGCTGGTGGATCAAATGTGTCTGGAGAACACAACGGGGTTACCTTGTAGGGCCTTTCCTCCTCTGTATGCAATAATATTTCTAGCTGCAGGGGCAGGTATTTCAGGAGACTGGTGAGAAGAGACACGTGCGGAAAAGATTGTCTGAACTCCTGTTGAGATCAAAGGCCACAGTGAGCAAACACTGGGGTCGGCAGTGTTCTCAACACTTATTAAATCCATCAGTTAAGAATGAATAGTTAGTCAGAGAGAATCCAGTTGTGGAAACTCTATCAAGAGTAAGGGCTGCAACCTAGTTGTGTTATCACACCTCTGAGGGAGGAATGCAACAAAGAGAACTAACTAAATGAGAGCTACTTCAGCTTCCCAAGTAGTCTTTAACAACAAGTGATACAGCCTTCAAGGGGCAAAGCTGCCTGTAATATCTACTGAAGTAGAATTCTAGCTGTCTTATTTCTAGCAGCCTGTTCAGTTCCCTCTAAATTAGTTATTCATTTGTAAACTAAAGTATTAGTGCAAAAGCTACATCCACATATTTGGTCTTTGATTTTGGTTTCATAATGTATTTTAAACGCCCACATCATTTGTTTTCACTTCATCTGTTTCTGTCCCTCTTTCTCATATACATGAACTCGCTTTGAGCAAATATGATTTTATTGTCTTGAGGCATTAAGTTTCACACACTCCTTGGTAGAAAAATAATGTACAATCACTGTACAGTGGTAGTGTGTGTTTCCTAGAGGAAATAAAATGATTACTGACAAGATGAGAAATATGAAACTGAACATGTGTAATAGAACAGCACGGGCATGGTCATCATCATTAACAATCTTAATTTTCCAAAGAAGTCTACTTTTTCATTGTGATGGATAAAGATAAAAAGAGGGTGACATACAAGGCTTTTCTTGAGTCAGGGAATTTTAAAATGAGCAATCTGGTTTTATCTGCATAAACATATAGAACATCTCACATTTGTTCCACAAACATGGGGGGCAGTGCAAGAGAAGACAATGTATTAGTCCTATCAGAAACTACAATTTGCTAATTTTCTGAAGGAAAAACTAAATTTACCTTGTGAACATCACAGAACAAAATCACATATGGCTGTCTAAACTGTTTTGAGAGATATACATGTAATAAATACATTAAATACATAAAAATTTGTTATGCATTTGTATGAACAAATCAAATAATTGTTGCAAAACTCATGCTGTAAAAAACTGAGTATGTAAAAATGTGAAAATAAGCTTATTATTACTGACGTAAGAACATTAATGCATTTAAGTTCTTTATCCCCTCCTGAGCTCAGAATAATTCTTATTTGATGAGTAATAAAAGTGAAACATGAAATACATATGGACTGCAAATACTAAGGACATTGATTTTGAATTAACAAATCTGCAACCTCAGTCTCCTTGCCTATACAGTCTTAGCACCTGTGAGGTGTGTAACAGATTTCCAACCTATCTGCCTTGTGAAAAACTCAAGGACTTCACAGACAGCCTTCATTATTGCCTCCAGAAAAGCCCATTGCAGGCAGCCTACACTGGTGGAGTTTGTCATGGCCCAGAGGATTTTCTTGAGATAGCTTTCACAGCTGGGGCATTATTGGGATATGATCTTACAGTGATTTAATGCTACATGAATAAATCCCCTAAAAATTACAGTAGTAGCCAGACAGAACTACACGTTGCCCTGTTACTTAATAACTTTCATTAAAAGGTTTCCTGAAGTGTTTGAGCCAAAGCCCAGGAACTAAACCTTGGAATGGACTCTGCCCTGGTAAAATGATTCTTCAGACTTGCTGACTCAAGAAAATTCCAGTCTACATGAAATGTCTGAAAAACTTGTCACTCAAGAGCAGCCTTGTCAAGAAGCTTATATATACTCAGTTTCTTGAAATTTCAGACAACTATCAATTGCTCAACAAATGCCAAGATCATACAACCTATTCTTCATGGCAATTCACTGCCCAAATACCCAAGAGCTTTGCAGCCAGAATAAGTTCAGGAATTTGGTTTTGTTTTATGTCTTCTGTCACAAATGATAAACACTAAGCATCTTTTTTATTGGGAGTTTTGATGGCAACCAGAGAAAACACTCATGAAAGAGAAAGAAACTGGAAGTAGAGGAATATGCTCCAAAAATTGATTTTTTGACATGCCATCATTGATTTTTCAGCTTAAGAAAGTGTGGGAAACAGAGCAGACATTTTTCAATGCTTTCAAATCTGCATTGTAGCAGAATATTCAACAGCAACAAAAAAATTACATGTCAGTTTACATATTAAACAAATTACTATTGGGTCTAATAGGTTGCCATCTTCTGCATGTACTGAACTGAGTCTTTCTTTACAACAATTTTTCTTGGTAAGATTGTGCTTCTGTGCGAATAGCTTAAATTTTGCTTACCTTGGTCTACTTGGTATCAAAATAGAATTTCTAAACCACTACAAAAATTAAAATGAGCTGCTTGAGTCAGGGAATTTTAAAATGAGCAATCTGGTTTTATCTGCATAAACATATAGAACATCTCACATTTGTTCCACAAACATGGGGGGCAGTGCAAGAGAAGACAATGTATTAGTCCTATCAGAAACTACAATTTGCTAATTTTCTGAAGGAAAAACTAAATTTACCTTGTGAACACCACAGAACAAAATCACATATGGCTGTCTAAACTGTTTTGAGAGATATACATGTAATAAATACATTAAATACATAAAATTTGTATGCATTTGTATGAACAAATCAAATAATTGTTGCAAAACTCATGCTGTAAAAAACTGAGTATGTAAAAAAGTGAAAATAAGCTTATTAATACTGAAGTAAGAACATTAATGCATTTAAGTTCTTTATCCCCTCCTGAGCTCAGAATAATTCTTATTTGATGAGTAATAAAAGTGAAACATGAAATACATATGGACTGCAAATACTAAGGACATTGATTTTGAATTAACAAATCTGCAACCTCAGTCTCCTTGCCTATACAGTCTTAGCACCTGTGAGGTGTGTAACAGATTTCCAACCTATCTGCCTTGTGAAAAACTCAAGGACTTCACAGACAGCCTTCATTATTGCCTCCAGAAAAGCCCATTGCAGGCAGCCTACACTGGTGGAGTTTGTCATGGCCCAGAGGATTTTCTTGAGATAGCTTTCACAGCTGGGGCATTATTGGGATATGATCTTACAGTGATTTAATGCTACATGAATAAATCCCCTAAAAATTACAGTAGTAGCCAGACAGAACTACACGTTGCCCTGTTACTTAATAACTTTCATTTAAAGGTTTCCTGAAGTGTTTGAGCCAAAGCCCAGGAACTAAACCTTGGAATGGACTCTGCCCTGGTAAAATGATTCTTCAGTCTTGCTGACTCAAGAAAACATAATTCCAGTCTACATGAAATGTCTGAAAAACTTGTCACTCAAGAGCAGCCTTGTCAGGAAGCTTATATATACTCAGTTTCTTGAAATTTCAGACAACTATCAATTGCTCAACAAATGCCAAGATCATATAACCTATTCTTCATGAAAATTCACTGCCCAAATACCCAAGAGCTTTGCAGCCAGAATAAGTTCAGGAATTTGGTTTTGTTTTATGTCTTCTGTCACAAATGATGCATCTTTTTTATTGGGAGTTTTGATGGCAACCAGAGAAAACACTCATGAAAGAGAAAGAAACTGGAAGTAGAGGAATATGCTCCAAAAATTGATTTTTTGACATGCCATCATTGATTTTTTAGCTTAAGAAAGTGTGGGAAACAGAGCAGGCATTTTTCAATGCTTTCAAATCTGCATTGTAGCAGAATATTCAACAGCAACAAAAAAATTACATGTCAGTTTACATATTAAACAAATTACTATTGGGTCTAATAGGTTGCCATCTTCTGCATGTACTGAACTGAGTCTTTCTTTACAACAATTTTTCTTGGTAAGATTGTGCTTCTGTGGAATAGCTTAAATTTTGCTTACCTTGGTCTACTTGGTATCAAAATAGAATTTCTAAACCACTACAAAAATTAAAATGAGCTGCTTTCACTGAGACATAAAAATAAACAAGTTGTTATTAACACAGCACTGGGTTTCTCCTTCTGTAACATTTTATTTTTTTGTAATGCACTGCAGTTAATAAACTTCTATAAGGACCTGATAGCCTCAGAGGAACAGAAATAATGAGAAAGGTCCTGTATAATGATGCTTATAAAACTCAGAGAGTTGCTAAAAATAATTCCTGTAATGATCAAGATGCTTTAAACTGACCCCATAAAATAAAGTTTACTGTTGCATTTTTTGAGACTAAATCCAGACTCATAGAAAAATATTATTTTGACTTCGTCTTGCAGGTATAACTTCAAAATATTATTTAAAAATATATGAAAACAGTTGGTATCACATTAAAAGAAGCATATATGAAGGCTGGTACACAAGATCAGAATGTAAAGTGTAAAATAAAAACAACAAATGTGTGCTTTCAGCATTTTATGACTTGTATTTTTTTGAGTATGTTTCATTGATAGAGCAAATCATAGAAAACATCCGTTCTTCTAAATACTTTCTCTTGCACAATTATTCCATTGTTGAAAATATACCAGCTGTGATGTCAGTTCTGTCTTGTTTTAGGACTGTCTGGCAATACAAACATAACACTTTAACTAGATATGAATATGAGTGAATTTATCTTGGCTTGAATGAAGCATGATTTCATTTTCTCTCCTCTTCTATAAGTATTAGAGTTAATATTGTTTATACTGGTGACTCAGCCATAGAAGTTGTGTCTATTGAATCAATATGCAAAAATCAAAAAACTAGAACAAACAATAGAAATATAAAATAAATATTAAACTAATTTCTTAATATCTTCATAAGTGCATACAATTTACATTGCTGCAATATCACTTCTCATTGGTAAGTGCAAAGAGTGAAAGCTGTTCCTTAGAAGAATTTAGGGTACTAAATCCCATGAGTAAGGTGAAAAGTCTAACAGATAGATAGCATATAGAAGCCCACCTCTAGAGACAGCAGTGAACTCTCATTGAAATTAATATGATGTAATTGAGACTTTTTTTTAATATTTTAAGATAATTCCAGAAAAACAAGCCTTTTGACTTGTGGGTTCATGACTTTCAGACTTCATGTCTGGCAGTTTAGGGTGTGCACTGGTAAACACTTCAAGTTTTTATGCAAAGAACTCCCTGATCAGAAGTGGCAGGGTTGTTAATGTTCTCTTCTCTTCCATAGGTGACCAGGAACCAGACCTATGATTTTGTGATAAGTCAGATAGCAGAAGAATATGATTTTGTTCTGCTGTCACGTCAGTCACAGTACTCATATGAATATTAGACATTGCATGGCTCCTCTGCTTCTAGACTCAGGTTAGATGGTCAGCACACACTTGATTTAACCTTACAAAGAAGCAAGGTGGGAGAGCAGTGACCACTCTGTTCTCTCTGAACTGTTTGCTGCTGGTACATCCGTAACTTCATGCACTTATCCCAGAGAGATGGTTTTTAAGATTTTTTTAGTGTTAGTAGCCTAAAAAATGCGAGAATACTTCCAAAATTGTTTGTGGCTAAGAAATTTGATAACATTTAAGTGTTATATTGGCAGTCATGTTCCAGTATTTAAACCCATTTTGATTCCATTTGTTTCTTTTTTTCTTTGTATTTTTGTGGTTTAATCCCAGCCAGCAGCCAAGCTCCACACATCAGCCCACCCACTCTCCCACCAGTAGGACTGGGAAGAGAATCAAAAGGGTAAAAGGCAGAGAACTCATGGGTTGAGATAAAGGCACTTTAAAAGGTAAAGCAAAAGCTGTGCACACAAAAAAAGCAAAACAAGGGATAAATTCACCACTTCCCTTTTGGCAGGAGGGTGTTCAATCATCTCCAGGAGAGCAGGGCCCTGACACAGGTAACAGTGACTTGGAAAGACAAATGCCACCACTCCAAATGTCCCTCCTTCCTCCTTCTTCCTCCCACTTTATATACCAAGCATGATGCCTGGTATATTGTCTGGAATATCCCTTGGGTCAGTTGGGGTCACCTGTCCCAGCTGAGTCTATTCCAGTCTTCCAAGCATCCCTAATTTCCTCACCAACCTGGCAGTACAAAAAGCAGAAAAGACCTTGGCTCTGTGCAAGCCCTTCTCAGCAAGAGCAAATAGGCCTCTGTAATATCAACCTGTTGTTCAGTAAAAATTCAAAACAGATTCAAAAAAAAAATTCAAAAATTCAAAACATAGCAGCTACTGTGAAGAAAGATAACCGTCTTTCTACCTGGCCACCCTGGACAAAACCAGCAGGAGAAAAGAACCCTTTCTGGGTTCATGCGGTGTTAGAAATTTCAGATACAGTTTTGCAGCACATTGTAGCACAGGTTAGAAATTTCAGATACAGTTTTGCAGCATATTGTAGCGCAGGTTTACACTCTGAGCTTGGCCTAGTCCCCGTTGCAGAAACTCCAAACAAACCACCTTCTTGTCTTAATATTAACTCATTATAGAAAAGAGGCTCATTGGGAAAAGGCAGCAATGGAGCAAAGAAGGATAAATGGATACATCTGAATTGAAGGAAAATGAGATTAACCTGTCCAGAAACAAGGAATAGGATAAAATATATCAATTAATGAAATTAATATTTTTTGTTTTCATAGTTTAAGTTTCCCCTGACTGTGTTTGATATTGCTAGAACACTATTATAGGCATCTCTAAGCCCACAAAAGAATTCTGGATTCCATTGGTATTCCCTAAGGGGCTGCCCTTGAGATCAATAGATATGCAGCTTTTATTTGAAAAATTGAGCAAAACTCCCTGCCATTGTTGAAGCTATTCCATTTACAGCTTCTCACTTTACTGAAGTGTGTCTGGGATTCATTATCCGTTAGTTATTACACAGACAAAAACAGAGTGCACATTTCTTAAAATACAAAGGCTTATAGAAAATAGTTTGCAAAGAAGAAATAGGCATGACTATACTGGGTACTCTGCAAAGACATGAATTCCCTATGCAAATACTTTATTCCAGGACATTTGCAAATCAACTCTGCTCTAAGAAATATGTGATCAAATATTTTCTGCAATGTTATTTACCTAACAATCACAAACAACCATCATATTCAGGTGGATGTGGGGACAAAACACTTCTATACTTATTCTACCATGGGGATGTGCTGAGACAAAAAATACAGACCTGAAAGGAAACACAGTGCAGTGTGTGTGTGTCTGGGGGGAGTGTTTCCATTAGATGAAAGCATTCCTTTTTACTTTTGCTTTTATCTCAGTGGGTATATTTCACCCAATGAGACAAATAAAAAGAAAAAAAAAGGGAGCAGGAATAAAAATGTCATATTTCAGAAACCTGTACAACTCATGGCATAGAAGGAAATGTACTTTGACTACATTAGCTACTGATAGTAGTTAACCTGTTCATTTTCTTCTCAAACTGCCTGTTAACTTTCTGCTGTTTCCCACTTCTGCTCATCCAGGCATTAAAAATCCAATTTTACTCCCAGAATTCAGTTTCTCATATGGAGTTATAACTTCTACTATCAGGTTTTATTTTACAGGGGTATTCATGAGACTGCTTGTCTATTAGAGTCTGTTACACATACTTGTAATAATTACTTTATCTGTAATAATTATTTTAATCTCTAGCTTCAATTACAGGCTAGCATCCTCGATAACCCAAAACTGTGTACAGGAGTTCATATCTGTGCAATGCCAACCTGCCCAACACCATCACAGCCTCTTACAGACCTCACAGTAGTGGAGCTGGGGTGTCTGGCCCTGGGTTGGTGAGGCTGGGGTGACAGGGTCCCTTTGAGAGCTGCAGGACACTCACACAGAGCCTCTTTATCTTTTGTACTTGCTGAGCTACTGAGAAGCTGAGGCAGAATGAGGCAGAAGCTCCACATTGCATCATTTCTTCCTGGGCTTTGGGGCACCTTTTTTGGCCGTGATTGCTGGAGGCAACCGCCATCTCTGGAGGCAGAATTGTCAGGGCCAGGGTGGTGAGTTTCAGTGCCTGGCCAGTCCGTTTTCTTTCCCCCGCAATGCAACATCAACTCCAACCCACGGTCCTTTGGACCATGCAGTCTTTTACAGATCCCCCATACAGGGGCTTTTCCCACCATTTGTTTTCATTGTTCCTGGGCAGTTCACAGGATTCAGCACCTTTGTATCTAATGATTATTTACTGCTATTTTTGCCTATTTTGGGTTCATTTTTTAGTAAACTGTTATTTTTTCACTTATCAATTCTTGCATTTGTCTCTCCTCATTGATGAAAGGGGAATGGTTAAAGCTAAAAGGGGAGGGAACTCATTTTAGAGTGGCCATCCTTTACATTGTCTTTAACTGAGACAACAGGATGCTTAGAACAAGGGATGAGTTTCAAGTTGCATTCATCCATGCAGCATTTTAAACATTTCTGCTCCCAGGGTATGACATTTTGCTGCAGATAATAGAATACAAAATACCTTTTGGAATCCTGCTTTACTGGGAGAATTTGGAACATGGCTAGAAACCAACAATTTTTCATTATCTGTACAAATTATTTGCTTCTACAGTGAGGATATTAGAGAAAAAATTGTGTTGCTCTTAAAAATCAGCTTTCCAAAGGAAAACTTTAGCGTTTTGAAGATAATTATTGCTAAAAACCATTTTACTTTTCAAATAAGTGTGAAATTTAGTGTGATTAAAATGCAGAATAAAAAAATGTTTTGTGAAGTAATTGTAATTTGTGAGATTCAGCTGCTAGTTGTGAAATTTTTCAGCAGAGATTGAAATAGTTAAGTCAGGCTGATTTTAGCTGCAGATACAAATTACTTTCCCAAAATGTGGAAGTATTATTTTTTCTTTTTCTTATTATTTTTTCTAATACATCCAATACATGTCGCTTTCTGTTACAGACATTTGGCTGCCATGGTGACAAGTGAAGGCTTTATAAAAAAGTAAAACTAGCACACTAACGATTTTTGGTGCTACTAAATGCATCATTTTCTGCATAGTTCCAGGTAACTTCTTTCTGCTTAGGCTTTCTTACTTTTGAAAATACTATTTTGACCATTACATAATGACCAAGAAAAATAAGGAAGACTGAGTATCTGGTATTAGTTCTGCTATTACCTACTTGTGCCTTATTTCTCCCTTGCTGTGGTTAGAGGTCTTAGCTGCTGACAGAACTAAGATGCTGTCTGTATGATTGTCAGCTCAGGGACTGTAGGAGAAATCCTTCAAATTCAGTCAGAACTTTGCAGGCAATATTGGAGGGTAACAAAATATTATCTCATGTTTTTTTAATTTACTTTGTCTGAAAACAAACAGATTCTTGCATGCTCAGAATTTCTAGCTGCTAATATTCTATCACTAACCACTATCTCAGCTTTTTAGGCTGTTTGCAAAGAGAAAGACAGATGAAATTCTTAGGAATAAACACCAGTGGTGGGATTCACATTGAGATTCCAAGTAGTTGTTATTCAGTTCTCCCTAAAACAGATGCCTGAGGTAAGACCCAGTTTTAAACACAGGGGCTTATTGCCTCTGTAGATACTACAATGTGCAAGATATGCAGCTGGCTGACAGATATGAGACAGGACTTACTTAAGATGGAGGATTGTAAAAAAACAACTATTTCTTTGAGCCTGCAGTCATTTTTTTCTATATGGATTATGCCTTGCTCCAAGGGGTTTGTCAAGTATTGCATTTCTTCTCTTTCCTTCTTACCTCTCCCCTAGATAGACTAAGAGTGGAAGAGACAATCAGATACTCTAGTACTGTGCATGGCATAATATTATACAAAGAGTTAAACATGATAGAATGTAAAATAAACACAACTGATATTGTGTCAAACAGGGGGAAACCTGTGGCAGACTAAGAACTTCTCTAGGAAGAAATTGAAGCATAAGTGTAGACACATTCTCCTTGACTTCCTTCATGACAAAAAAAAATTAAATAAGGTGTATTGGATGTTGCTGATATTGTTTTCTGGAGGCAAAAACTCCAACACAAAATAAGCATATGAACAAACAAAATTGTATCTGAAATCTGAAAACCACTGCAAGAAACTACTCAGAGTAGTGTAGAGCAGGCCTGGCTGTCGAGGTCAGGAGCACACAAATAATCATCCTCTGGTTTAAAGTATAGTGTCTGGTTATTCTAGTTCTTATATTTGCTAATAAAGTAAAATGCTCTTGTGTATTGCTTGATATTACAAGCTTGTGATTGCTGGAAAAACAGCTCAGATATATCACAGACAGTTTCAAAATAGGTAAATGACATCAAATGGCAAAGGCTAGCTGTCTTTAGCAGCCAATCAGCTGAATTGCTTTGAAAGATCCATGGCTTCATTGTCTGCAATGGGATTGCAAAGCTTGCTCATGTGTAAAGGTGTATAGTTAATTTTCTTAATCTCAAAATGTGCTTTCAGTAGAGAGAGTCTTAATAGAAGCAAAGAAAAAGGAAGAAAAGATATAACAAGATAGAGTAGTCTGAATTTATTTAGTTGTCTTTCTGTGGCCAACTGCAGTAATCTGGAGCACTTTAGGTCATCTGATCCATCAGCTTTGGCTGGTGAACAAAGAAACTGATAGAAATACTCTTGCCTGAACCTGCAACTGAAGGACAAGTGTGATACTAACAGCCATTCCAAAAGTCACTAGCCATTGTGTGGAGGAAACTCAAATTCCTACAGAAAGGATAAAGAAAAACATGATGGTAAAAGAGTTATCAAGGGGATAGGGAATAGGAACAAAGCCTTTAAAAAAAAACTCTCAAGGTTGTAGATTTGTAGAAAAAATGAAGATGCATATCCCATTAAGTAACTCTTTTACTGTATGGGAAAAAAAAAATCACATAGGTTGATTGGGCACTCAATTTACAGAAAACCCAGCCACTCATTCAGATAGTTGTTTATGAACCTAAGTCACTTTTTAAATCACTTGAAATCATTTCTACGCAAGAGTTAGCTGCAAATTGCATGAAAAAAAAGGAATTAAATTGAAAAAGATGTTTATATAACAGGTATGCCAGTTTAAGGTTCCTCTGGAAGAACCAAACAGAGCATGCAGCCTGGTGCTACCAACACATATGGAAAGCAGCTATGCTGGTCCCAGGAGCATCAACATGGCAGATTGCTGCTGTGATGGTGCTTTGGTCAGATTTAAATCAGTCCCCAGCCAGCGTGGTGATGCTGGTATATAGAATCACAGATTCTGTGTTGGAAGGGACTCAGAAGGATCATCAAGTCCAACTATTGAGAGAATGGCCCATGCAGGGACTGAAGGCAGGACCCTGATGTTATTAGCACCATGCTCTGACCAAGTGAGCCAATAGGAAATGGTCTCCAGGTGTTCCATAGGAAACCTCGCTGTAGGGGCAGTGCCAATGGTGCCAGCCAGGCCAGCTGCTCTCTGGAAATGGCAGCAGAACATGGGTCAGTCCCCGCGGCACTAGGCCAGCCAGGCCTCAGCTGCCAGGGCCCATCCCACATTCCAGACAGGAACAGGGCAGCCAGGGACATTGGGGCAGCCCCAGTCTGCACCTCCCTGGGGACAGGGACAGACCAAACCCCCAGGCAAAGGTGTCCCCCCACGTGGGTGGGCCTGGCTCTGTGTGCCCATGGCCTGGCAGGGCAGGGCTGTATGGAGCTCAAGACTCTCTGCTCTGGGGCTGCTGGGGCAGGGACTGACAGCCCCAGGGGGTTGGAATTGGCCTCTGGCCTTGGATAGGGGAGGGGAAAGATACAAGGACCACAAAGCCATTAAGGGACCCTCAGGGTCCTGACAAGGGGGAGGCAGAGATCCTCTGCAAAATGATGGTGAAATTCTTCCCTTTAGATCTCCACTGCCCATATTTTTGTAAATGCAATGAAAAGTGGTGAAGCATGCCTTTTAACAGCCTTCACATATGAAATGAGTTTCAAATAAGCTAAGTATATTATCAACCTTAAATAACTCTCTTAGTGTTTTCCCTCAATTTGATATGTACCCATAAAAATTGCAATTCAAACAGGAAGATCTCTGGAGGAGCAAATACAGCATCCTGGCCTGTATTTATGGCATCCTGGCCTGCGTCAGTAATAGTGTGGCCAGCAGGAGCAGGGAGGTCATCCTTCCCCTGTACCTGGCACTGGTGAGGCCACACCTGGAGTGCTGTGTCCAGTTCTGGCACCTCCATTTGAGAAGGACTTTGGGACGCTGGAGAGCGTCCAGAGGAGGCAACGAGGCTGGAGAGGGGCTGGGAACACAAACCCTGTGAGGAACAGCTGAGGGAGCTGGGGGTGTTTATCCTGGAGAAAGGGAGACTCAGGGGTGATGACCTTATCACTGTCTACAGCTCCCTGAAAGGTGGCTGTGGTCAGGTGGGGGTCGGTCTCTTGCACCAGGCAGCAACTGACAGAATGAGAGCACACAGTCTCAAGCTGTGTCAAGGGAAATATAGGTTGGGTAAAGAGTGATAAAATTCTGGAATGGTCTGCCCAGGAGGTGGTAGAGTCACCATCTCTGGATGTGTTTAAAAAAAGACTGGATGTGGCACTCAGTGCCATGGTTTAGTTGAGGTGTTAGGCCGTGGGTTGGACTGGATGATCTTTAAGGTCTCTTCCAACCTAGTCATTCTGTGAATTCTGTGAATACAGTGAAAACATCTAAACAGCATGAATTCTTAGGGGTGTTGCAGGAAGACCACCAGGTCCCCATGCACAGTCATGCAATCAAAGATTGCATCAGTGAGACTGAAAGTGATAAACTTTCTTTTTTTTAATTAAACCTAGACAGCTGTAAGGAAAAAGAATATACATTCTTAAATATCATGTCATAATTTCTGACATACTTTTCATTGCATATTACTGAAGCCCCTAAATTATGAATAAGGGTTATATTTCAGATTTAATACAATGTTGGGTAGCTAATGGACCTGTCATCCAGGTTCTGCAAGAAGTGAAGGAAAACCAGAAAACACACAAAAAACCAGTGAAGTATATTGTTTCAGAGAAGACTTATAAAATACCATTTGTCTTAAATAGAAACATCTTTAGCAATGGATGTGTCTCATGATGTAAACAGCTGTGATGCAAAATGTCATTAAATAAATTATAGGGAAGTCTGTGTAAGGAACTGAGGTTAGCTGCTGTGTTTCTTTTCTGTAGAGTAATCTGTTATATTTCTGCCTCACTTTGGAAAATGCAAAGGGAAAAGTGTATTTTGATTTTAAAGGGAATTAAAGGATGAATGTTTCCAAAGGAACAGGAAATGATAGAAAGAGACCAAGAACCTGAAATTTAAGATTTTTATTTCTTGTGCAGGTATTGATAAACAATAGTTAGTCTTTGAATTAGCTCCTGACTCATAATCCAACTCTGTGTGGAGATTATGATTATTGTTTGACATATTTAGAAAGCATAAAATGTAAAGCTGAGACATGAGCTCATCTTTTTTAGCTTCTGATAAATTCATGTTGCAAATTCAGATTACTTTAGATGTATTGCACACATGAAATGCAAATAGAATGGCAAAAAGAGTTCTCATTTCAAAATGTGAAAGAAATGATGCTTTATTGTTGCACTCTCATCAAAATACTGCTTGTGTTGTATTATAATTGGTCTATTAAACCATCATGTGATAGTTCTAACAAAATAGAGCAATACATTCTCCCCCCAAGAAAACCCAGCACAAATGGCTTTGTGTCTTTAACAATTCAATAGTTCTTTATCTACTCATCCATAACAACACTGATTATTACTTTAACAAGTTCAGTTTTCCAAAGTTTGTGTATGCATTGACATGGCTTTTCACTGTCTGAAAATTATACTTCTGCACCTTTAAAATAATATTACACCAAAACCAAGAAGTCCATATAATGATATAGGATCCATAGTGAAACACTGAGGTTATAATACAGTGGTAAATATGTTAAATATCTGGTCCTACTCCACAATTCACAAAAGTTCACAGGTAACTGAGTCAATGCAGGCTGAGCCTTCTTGGAACCTGAGCTGATCTGGGACAAACTGTGTGACAGAACAGCCCTCTCTGCTCTGCTGTGACAAATAAACTGGCAATAATTTATGTTTATAAATTAGTGTACAGGAAAATATTTCATTGATCTTCTAGGTGATTAAAAAGGTTTCTGCACCTTATCTTATACCTGTGAAACAGAATAAGGGTAGGAATTTTAGGTTCTCCTAATGCACCAACTATGCAAAACAATTAGTGCTACAATCCAAAAAGCACTTTAAATTTAGTTTTCTTTCAGCCTTGGGTATATAACCAGTGGAAACTCTGGCCTCAAATGGTCAAATGGAAGACAAAACATATAATAATAAATAGCAACATTATAAATATTTCAAAAAATATTTCTCTTCCCCTATCTAATAAACAAAAGAAGACAGAACAAGCAAAAATATTCAATCAATGATTCTGCAAAGAGAAATATCAATCTTCCATTCCTGTGCATTCATTCTTATGTATTTCATGTTCTAATTACTGGGGATTCACACATCTTTTATTAGTTTAGCTGCATCATATCACAGCTGTTTTCCAAAGAGTGCATAATAATTTGTTTAATATAATCAGAAATATGCATTAACTGAAAATAGTTGCTGCATTTAAAAATAGAAAATTAAAAAAGTTGTGCATATACTTAAAGATTGATTTTTAAAAATATTAGGCTGTTTTATCAGATCAAGACTGTCTCATATCTCTATGATCAAGAAATATCATCACCTGATACTTGTTTCAAGGCATGTGAGAGTACACTTGCAATGTGATGCTTGTGTGATTCAGGGGTTTTTTTTGAGTTTTTTATTAACTTTTCATAAAATATTCTGGGCAAACCCTTTCAAAGAGCTTGTTTCCTTTTCTAGCAGCCTGGCTGTTTTACCAGTTGCCAATTAAAAAAGGTAAAACAAAATCAGGAACAACTTGCTTTTCAAAAGCTGAGACACAAGTAAAAATGAAAAATAGACTCAACAGGCTTTTGATCTGAACTTGGCACAAACACTTTCAACATGTTTTAGGAACAAGATGAAAGCTTTTGATTTTGCTGTGTCATTTTAAAAATTAGAAATTTGTGTACATTGTGCTAAAATGCGTGCATTAAATATTACAGTTGAGTCCTGAATGGGCACAAACATATAACACACATGCACAAAAGCAAATCTATAAATCTTTTCATTGTTTGTTTCCAGACTCAGATAAAAATTACATGGAATTATTTTTCTGGTTTTCTGTCTCAGATTCTTCACATGTTCTCTTGTGTAGATGTCTGTAAGTAATGAATGCAGCCAGAGCAGGTGGAGAATAAATGTTGAATGTGGTGCCAAGTACACAAAGCAGTCGTGACAAGATTTGGCAACATTCAGTATAACTGAAGCTTTGAAGCCCTGCTGCTCAATAGACATTTTTCATACATTTTCTCATCAGTTTATACTGAGAAAAGCAAGCATGTGAAGAAGAGTACTTTAAAGAAAACATCAATTTCTCTAAACAAAAAGATTTTTCCCTAAACAAACAAATTAACAATAAATATGTTAAAAAGGAGTTTCATGAGCTGGGAGGTACACACAACATCCACTAGCAAAACAGGACTCCCCTGCATTTGTCTTCATGGTTTGTTTTTTTCCTTTTTTTCTTCCAGGCAATAGAAGAGAGATATTCTTTGCTGGACAATGCAGGCTTCCTAGAAGTTGAATTAAGGATCCATTTCTGTGTCGGAAAGAAGGCTTCCACCACAGTATAACAAAGTACTGTTATTGTATTGAAGTTATTAATCAAAATGCAAAAACTGACTAAATCACTAAATATCTGTTTATCCTGCAGAGGAAATGCACCATGGTGAAGCACCTCAGGATCTAATATCTGAAGTTGTTCAGCAAATTGTATTTAACCATTTAACCATTGGCTACTAAAAGTTGGCCAGCTCTCTGTAGGGACTCACTTCCAGAAAGTCTTTGAGTCTGACTGGATGTGTGGAGATCTTGAAACCCCTAAGCAGTTTTTTGCCCCAAACTAACAGGGAACATAATGTGGTGATGATTTTTTATTAATCCACTTTGGCTTTCTGGGACAATACATGTCTTTCAGATTGCCTTAGGATGGCAAGCATTAGCATGAAGAAGACACTGGCAAAAGACTTCATATTAAGGAGATCAGAACTGTTTTAATCAATTCAGCTTCACCATTTCTTCCTTAAGTAGTGTGTGATAAATGCCATGTTCCTTAAACTGGGCAGTCTTACGGTAGTTGTGTTCAGGCTAAAATATGCTATCTGCATTATTTTCTGTGTAAGCCTCCATCAAATAAAGACCCAAACTATGTGATAGTCTCAAAGTAGTAGAATTGCATTTCTTGGAATTGTTTCAATTCTTACCATAAGCTTAAAAAGAAACCAGCACTGATTTACAAGCATATTTATATGAAACTCTCCCACTCAAGTTATAAATCCTTAAGGGTCTACACCTTGATATATTAAAAGATGAAGTGATTGTTGATTCCTAGTCAAATCATGCTGTCAGGATTACATTCTTTTTAAAGGATACATTTGTGTCAGGTCTTTTTACCTTAAAAATCCCTTTGAAATAATTTAGTTTGCAGTTTTTTCTTGTTATTGCATTATTTAGCCACAGGGAGAAATAGAACATTGTTATTTCAGCTTTGCCTCTTTAATAGACTTCTTAACTTGAAAGAGAAACTTACTGGTTTTTTTTCCTGCTTTCTAAATGAAAGGAGAGCTATGTTTTAGGAAATGAACAAATTAAACTAAAACACAAACATGTAGTGAAAGGCAGTATCACGCAGCGTTTGATGGAACTGCAAATTAAGCTGAAATCAAGCATTAATTTAGTCACTGGAGTAAACATTTGGAGCTGTTCAAATGTATATTCTGTCTTTATTTATAAATTGTCAATAAAATTTCTCAAGTGTTTTTGTTACATGTTTTAATAAAATTGTGGGCCCTGACACAATTATAAAGAACAGAAATTTATTAGGGGGGAAGCAAATAAGGTGCCCCAGGTTGGTAGAGATACATAAATATATATGAAAACCAGCAGGATCTAGAATCAGGAAAAGATCAAAATATTTCAAAGGCCATGTACACTGGTAATATCCCAACATCTGTATTCAGCACCCTACTTTATTAGAGGTTTTTCAAAAAAGTTATTTTGGATGATTCCTGTTGGTTTTATCTAAGTCTGGGAACATAAAGAATACTCAAATACAAACCCTCATTTAGGCTTTTAAATGTAAACAGTGTCCAAGATCAGGCTTTAAGAAAGTAAGCCTAATGCCCTGAGGTCAATTCTGCAAAAAAGGACACTAAAAGCAGATTTTCAGTACTCCACTGCAGACACACATACAGACACACTTATGCAAACAGTTTCATTCTGACACTTATACTGTCAACCTTCCATTTTGTTGGGCTTTTTCTAAATATTTTTGAATAAACAACACCCTTGTCCCCAAATAGTCATTTATTTGACAGTATTTGAGTACTTTCTTCAGAAGATGACCTTGATCCATATTCTGAAATATGCTGTAACTCGATTTTAATCTAGATTTTAATTTAGCATAGGAAATATTATTTCCATCTAGTGCCTTTTCACTCCTTAAGTTCTCTGATAAAAGAAATATAATCATATATAAAAACTCAGTAAACTTTTACAAAATTAGTAAATTAATCTAAAAATATCCACTGTCTATGTCTTAGTCCATGCTGCACATTTTCAATCCCCATCTTTTTCCAATTTTTAAAGAAAAAAAATTCTGGTTTTGCTCTGCTTCTCAAAGCCTTTTAGAAACCTGTGTGGTAGTAATTTTATCCAGTTTCTTAGTCAGACACACAATCTGTTTAGCACATAAACCAAGGACAAATAATTGCAGAAAAGCCTTAGGGAATGAATGACACTTTATGAAAGTGTAGTTGCTTTGGATGAAAATCTGTACAAAATAAGCTCACGGTTAAATGCATAGGTTGTATTTTTGTTTGTTTGAGCTCTAGTGCAGTCAGTGATAAAAACTCACATGAATTTTAAAGGTAGCCATACATTTATATATTACAGAAGATGTTTAGCTAGAAATGGCACTGAGTTAATATATATTCTTTTAAACTAGTTATTTCATAACTGAGCCTGCTCCCTCAGATAGAAGAGGCTTTTCCAGGACAGCTAAAAGCTGTGATAAAAAACTACCTGATCCTCTGAAATCCTGTTAGTGAAACTCAGTTCCTCTTTGGAAACCTCTAATCAGATGCTGTCTGGTGCTTGAACTTTCTCGCTCTCAGTAGTTCATTCTTAACACTCTTTTAACAAATTCATTTTCAGACTGGTGTGAGAAAAAACTTCACTGTTCTATTTTTCTAACACTTTTGTTTGTTTGTTTTCATTATTTTAGGCTAAAACAGAAGGAATTTTCTTTTTAGAAAATCAAAATAATTTATTAAGCACTTATTACCAAGAGCTAATTTATGTCAAAAAGCAGAAATAGTGAACTTCAGCTGGATTCCAAACTTTCACTTTTCCCTAGATAGTTCTTTCCACACAAATTTCAAATAGATCTTTTTACACTTTTAAATCTATATCAAAAGATTTCTGCTTTACCTTCTCTCCCACACCAGTGCATGCAACTCCTGTTCTTCCAGGCTGAGATTTAAATTGATTAACTCTAGTCTTTTTTGTTGAGTGTGGATCCAAGCCAGTAAAAATGCATATGGTAGTGCATTGCCATTTAAAATTGAGAATGAACATGAACAGGGAGAAAAAATTCTCAAAACCTGAATTTAGAAAAATGTCATGCACACATTAATGACCTTGTACATACAATGACCTCTGGATTGACCTCAGACTGCAGTGCCAGCTGTGGAGCCAAACATGAATGCTGGCCTCCACAACTGAGTTTTTCTGTAAATGTCAGTGTCAGTTGATTCCTTCCTCTGACCAGAAAAACAAATGTGTTCAGTCTGCAAATTAGAAAATAGGCAGCAGCTACTGTTCAGCAGCAGCATTTATAAGATCTCTGAGGCTAGAAATCAGATTGTTTTAGGCTTCTAGTTAGATGTGCCTGTCAGAGTAAATGTGTTTTAAAATACTTATCAAGGAAAACGAGAGGGTTGTCCAGAAGACAGCGAATTGCTACTTAAAATATGTCTTTTTTTTTTAATTTGATATCAGGCTGGAGCCTTCCACAACATTACTTTCCCCTTTTCTTTACTGACATCATAGGCCTGCTTTGCTATCTTTACAATTTCTTATTTTGTAATCTTCTCTTTAGAGAAGCGGTGTCATTTGTACGTTTTATCATTCAGCCTTTCATGAAAGTGCTGCATCTAGATCCATTCAGAATTAACAGGTTTGTTTTGTAGCTCACTGAAATTTTTCATAAATGTTCTTCTTAATTTTTCTTTCATTACTTTAATTTAATAATGGAAGGGAAGGATGAAGGAAGAAAGGATGGGGAAGGGAAGAGGAAAAAGGGAAAAGGAGGGAAGGAGGGATGGAGGGAGGGAGCAGCTCCAGTTGCCTATATAGACTGTGGAATGAGAGGCTGAAAAGCTGTGAAAATGGACTTGGAGTCCTGGTCAGTGGCCAGTTGAATGTGAGCCAGCAGTGCCCTGGCAGCCAGGAGAGCCAACCCTGTCCTGGGGGGCATCAGGTACAGCATCACCAGCCAGGTAAGGGAGGGGATTGTCCTGCTCTGCTCTGCTCTGCTCTGCTCTGCTCTGCTCTGCTCTGCTCTGGGGCAGCCTCACCTCCAGGGCTGGGGTGAGGTCTGGGGGCCTCCATATAAAAAAGACATTAAGATATTAGAGAGTGTCCAGAGGAGGCCATAAGAATGATGAAGGGTCTGGAGGGAGCTTATAAGGAGCAGCTGAGGTCACTTCAGCCTAGAGAGAAGACTGAGGGAAGCCTTCACTCTGGTCTTCAGCATCCTCACAAGGGGAAGTGAAGGGGCAGACACCGATCTCTTCACTCTTGTGACAGTGACAGGACAGTGACCAGGGGAGATTTAGGCTGGACATTAGAAAAAGGTTCTCCACCCAGAGGGCGGTTGGGCACTGGAACAGGCTCCCCAGGGAAGTGGTCTCAGCACCAAGCCTGACAGAATTCAAGAACCATTTGGACAGCACTCTAAGACACATAATGTCCTGTGCAGGACCTGGGACATGGGCTCAAGGATCCTGATGGGTCCCTTCCAAATCAGCACATTCTATACTTCTATGGAAAGAGAGGGTAAGAGAGAAACAATTGTTTCTTCAAATGATCTAGGGGAGGAAACATAACCACCAAAAATATTTAATAACGCTTAGTGATAAAAGAAATTTATAATTTTTTCCAAGAGCAGATCAAACATTTGTTTCTTTTCTTATAGAAATATTTGTTCTGAAAATACTCACTTTTTCTGCCTTTAAAGATAGAAGTTGAAGAGAGTTCTAATAAAGAATGATTTCTGTTCATGCAATTAAAATTGTGTGTAATGAATTAGGCTCTTGAGAACAAGCACCACAAAGATTTATTTTTATTTTATTTTTTTTCTCAGTTCCTTTTTATTTTCATTTATATGTATATATGTCATATCCTTAACACATGGTAATATTCTGACCTCCATAAAAAGAGGCTGAAGATTATTTTCACACCAGGTACTGCTGACTATATAGAGTAAGATTTCCCTTTGCTATACAGGCATGTCACAACTGCAATATGTAAGGTGAAAAATTGCATGCTGCTTCATACGCTGTATATTGTTTAGCATGAATATGGGGAGAGTACATGTTGCTAATGCCACTTCTATGTCTACATCTATATTTAGTACAAATAACTCTCTATCTTGGAAAAGATACAAAATTGATTTAATTAGTCCCTGTGCATTTTTTTTACATATTCTGTCTTATAGAATCTTTGTTTAAAAATATTTAAATGGAATTATATTCTTAGTGCTATTCATTTTATTTTTGTGACCAGTTTCCCAGAGAAATAGTGAAATGTCAAAAGTAGTGTAGAATTTGGCATATTTGGGCTGACACTGGATTAAAATGGTAATCTTAATGGAGGTCAGTGGTGAGGCACACAAGGAAACTTAACAAATATCTTTTGACATACTTATTAATTCTAGGGTGTACTCAGACACTTTTTGGGTCATTGTTCTTATTTGATAATTTAAACAAAATTGCAGAATTATTTGGATACTTTTCTATTTCCATTTATGTGAACAATAAGACCTAAGCTAATGATGCAAATGAATATTAGAAAACTCATTATTATTAGCCTATTATTTAAACACGATCTCACAATAAATCTGTCTAATTGTTTAAATGCTATTGCCTCAAAATATGAAGTCTGAAATCTGGGATACTCCCCCTGCATGCCCCTGTATTTTCACTAAATTTCTAAAATGAGTATTCTGTAAGCACAATCACTTCAGGAAGCTATTCCAGGATCTAATAAAGCTCAATGTCAAGATATTTCCCCTGACTCTTTAAATATTTTCATTACCTCAGTTTAGTCCCATTGCCATTAAATATGTCCCAAACTGGTTTTGTCTGCTTTTTTGTTCCAAAATTCAAATCCTGAACTCAATTTCAGAGGTATTTTTTGTGACAAATATAGGGGGACCAGGAGTTTTTAACAAGGTCAATGGTCCAGGCTACATACAATCTGAACAAGGAGGGGAGTTCTTTCAGCTGTTAAAAGAGAAATCTCAGGAGTCTTATGCAGAGAACTATTTGTATTGCTGCATATAAACTGGGAATTGTGAACTAGTGGCCACAGTGAATAGAAGGTCAAACTTCACTTTTGAAGCATAAAATGACAGACTCTGCACGGAGCCAATGACTTCCAACTTGCAGGAATCTTTTTCATGAAGATATAAATTTTTTGATCGCTAACACAAAAATGCTTCAAGAGGAAGGAAAATTTTCTTAATATCCCATGAAGGGAAAACTGCATGTGAAGACATGGCCAATTGGTTCATAAATGCAAAAATCAATAAGGGTCAATCCCAGCAAGGTATCAGTGACGTTTATTTTGTTCATGAATCCCAAAACTCTGCTACCTTTTCAGACTTCACCATTTCTTCAATTTGCCTCATTTCTCATTTATTTTCAATGAGAAATGTATGAAAACAAATAATGTAGATGTTGTCAATTACTTTGTTCTTTATTTTATACAGAAAGAAATATATACTCATGTGCTTAAGGGCAAAATATCAAGTTGCATAGAATTCACTCCTTTCTTCGTAAAAGCAGTTCTCTACAGAGCATTCATTTGGAATTAATTAACAATACCATACACTAATTTGAGTTCTGGATGCTGGAACAGCTGAATAATCCATATGTTTGATACTGTGAGGTGGGTAAACATAACTGAAGTCAACTGTTGCTCAGATTAATGTATTTTCTGTGAAATTACGTTCTTTCTCTGGGCTTCTTTTGTATATTCTCATAATAAAATTAGATTATTTCCCTGAAGTATTATCTCAAATGCCTTCTTTATTAATTTCTCCAAGAACAAATACAATATTTAGTAGACAAAGTCCATCATGTCCTCTTTTTGGTATAGATGAAATTGATGTTTTAATATTTTAATTAAGATGCAGATTTTCACAATATAATTTTATATTCTTTCTCTTCCATTGCAGTGATATTAATGACACATTCAGATTTTAGATCTTTTATTCTCCTTCTCTGTGCTGTTTAGATCAGGTTGATTTGAGAATTCAGTAACAGGTGATGAATGCTGTATTCCAAGAACATTTGATAGGACATTTTTCTCCTTAGTGAGACATTTTGTCTTTTTATGCACTTTGCAAAGTAATATCTTGATGCTTCTAGTACTGGCTCTTATCAGAAGAACTCATGTATGATGATTCAGTACACGTTCTTGCCATTTTCAAACTTAACAACCTTAATCAGATGAAGAAAAAAGTGCTTTTTCTTCATCATGAACATAACTTGATTGAAAAAGATCCATGGATCAGCTTTGTTAATGGACTTTCTTGAGCAGTTTTACCTTGGTTGCTGCTTAGATGTATTACTAATGTGCCATGAAATTTTCTTATCACTATATAATTTGCTAAAGACTTGCAAATATATAATAACCCATTCAAGATATTATTCAAAATATTCTATATGGTAATATTTTGTGATTTAAATTATCTGTTGCATTACCTTTACCAGCAAAAGGAGGAATTATTTGGTTGGTAAATGCCTTGAAGGTTGCCCATTATTCATAGACATAATGAGTATTACAAATTTGGGTTCTGATAGAGATGCACATCCCTGTGATGAGATATCACTTTGCTCCTCTATATACCAAAGTTTCTGATAGAAGATGAGTGCATGGTAGATAAATATCCATTTTGACCATGCTAAGTGTCACTCATTCTCCTTGAAACTCTTTGAAAACACCATATCTGTGCTCTACTAAGGAGCCCATCCATTCCACAGATTATGTTAACTATTTTAATATGTTAATGAAATTAATGTTGATTATATTGCTATTCTAAAATTTTCTCCCAAGTGAAATTGTTGAACCACACTTTATGTATCAGCATTTGCCTAGTTAATCTTCATTTATTCTACTCTTCAGTTGATGTAAAATCTTTTCTTTTGGTCAGAAGGCACAAACAGAGATCAATGGAGGATCTCAAACAGCTGAACATGAAGCCATCTGCACTGGTTGAGAGCACAGCAAGTCTTCAGAATGCAGCCAAATTAGTCACAAGAAAGATGCTGCAGCAACAGCAGGAATAAAAATTATCTGGATTAATCAGAAGTATAATTTTTTTTTTACAGAAAGTTGCTTAGGGATTGATCAGCAACAGAAAGTAGAGTGGGATTAGTATATAATCACAAATTCTCAGGAGTATCTTTCACAATATTTTTTTCTCTTTATATCAGATTCAAAAAACTACATTATTTTTTAGATATAAATAAGTTGTCTGGGTTTTACTGTTGCCTTTGAGATGGCAGGTGGCTTAAGAAAAATATGAATGTTAGTCATAGGTATAAGCATTAAGAAGTAAGGATTTGAAGAAATCATAAAAAATTGATTTCTACTTCTAGAATAGATTAATGAGATCCCAGCAAGAACTAAAGGTTGTTACTAAAGGAAATGTCATTCTCTTAATTAAGTTATACTTTAAAGTGGCATACAAAAGAGTAGTGCAGCATCTAAGGTTAAATATCCACCACCAGATGAAAAATTGCTATAGAATCCAGTTGTAATTTAGTTTCAAACCTAGAAGGCATTGTTCACAGTGTGTCTGCATTTGAGCTAGATAGTCATCACAGTCAGCAGACACCAAGTCAGTACAGTAATGGTCCCTGGAGTTCATCAAATATCTCGTTTTCCATCTCAGACTTCACAGACTTTATACACTAGAACACCACAGATTATAGTGGAATATTAGGGAGTGATACACAGGTAGACAAATGAAATATAGACACCTGCAAATCTGGGCTCAAATCCTCCATGACTATGACTATGTCCTAACAACTTTCTTTGTCATCTAAAGTGAAGTACAAGGAATTATCTCTGTCTATGTATTTTCACTCATGCATAAAGAGACACACAAACTGATGAAAATTGATTTTATTTTGAAGAAGGAAGCATTTAATTCATGTTACTTTTGAAACTGACTGTAGTTAAGATAAAGGAATGAATGACAGCTACATGTCTCTTTTATTAGGAAAAATGTAGAGAATAAGTGCATATGATTGTAAATAAGTCCAATTTCTATTTCTTTTTGAAAATGTACTGCTTGTTGCCCTGTCAGTCCACATTAATATGATTAAAAAACTATGGATTAATTATGCACCTTGATAGAACCCTTTCTAAGTTTTATTAAATATCACTGAGACTTCAGAAACATGAATCACTTAAGGTATGTTTTCTGATGATAAATTCAGAGTATGGTTTTCTATTTTTCATTATTGCAGCATCTGTTTACAGATGCCTGAAAAATATTAATACAGAGAATATTAGCTTGAAAATATTAGATCAGTAGATCTTCCTGTAAACTTGACTGAAATGATGACTCTCTCTTGTTATTTCTAAATCTTCATTTTGAAATTATAGATGCATAAATATATGTTTATGTCTAATAGTACAGCCAAATTGAGAATGTCTTGCTGGTATGTGGAGTGTGCCTACTGAAAGATGACTTTATCTTCCTTTTGATCACCACAGAAGGAAAATTCTGCAGTAATGAAAACACCATAACACCATTGATCTTGATAGACCTTTACATATTTCTTTCAGTTTTGAATGTCATGAACATATATAGTAGTAGGTGACTTGAATCCAGTCACATCAGAACTTCTGAAATTTTGGAATTTGGTTTTGAGGACATTCACTTAGTTTCTTGTGCTCTGTTAGGTAGATTCCAACACTGTCACTTCTGATGTGTTCCATTTAATATTTTAAAAAGTGTGGTTTCTAAGGGTGTGATTTTGTCACCTTTTAAGTACTGTACTGTTTTATGCTTGCTTTCTAAGTCAGCCTATATTGTAGTTTGTCATTGTAGTTTGTATTGTCATTTTGTGTGAGCTTCTTGTGAATGCAAAGTAACATTGTGTATTTCAAAACTATAGAGAGACAAAAAATCAGACGTGGTAGGGTTCTCATAGAATAAACATTTCACAAATTCCTTTTGCTTTTGTTTTGAGAATTAATGGACTTTTAAAAAATATAATTTTGAAAAAATACTACCTTTCTTTGATAGGAAATTGTATCCCTAAAAAGCTTTTTGACCAATGCTATGTAAATTGAGTAAATGATGATGTTTATGGTACCCATCTAAGTGAAATTTCAGATCAGTACAAAAATCACACCCTGCTCAAGAAAAAAAATAGAGAAGAAGAAAGGTGTATTAGGAAAGGATAAATCTTGGGCAATTACAATTGAAGCAATGATCTGTCTTCCCTATATATCTATATATCTGAAGTGAACCTGGAAAGTAGATTTAATTTGCTCATGATCAAAATTATACTTGTCTCTGCACATATACTTGGTAGGCAGAGGGTTTTTTAAATATGGCAAGATTTTCTTCAACTTGAAAGGACCTCAGGAGCTTTAAAACTTTATATAGTTTCAATATATTTTACTTTATTAAATGTAAAACATGTAAATTATGAGAACACTGTTTCTTTCTCAGCATTGGGCAGCATGGAATTATTTACTTTTACATTGAGTATATTGAATGAAAGAACTGGAATTAAATAAAATTAAATAAATGGCTATTATGAAAAACAAATTTTAATAATAGACATCATATGCCATTTCTACTACAAAGTCCTGGAAGTAAATTCCTTATCAAATGGAATTAATTTACTCTGATTTTTCCACAAAACAATCAATA
Organism: Emberiza elegans; assembly: GCA_024865655.1. NCBI lineage: Eukaryota > Metazoa > Chordata > Aves > Passeriformes > Fringillidae > Emberiza > Emberiza elegans. The sequence goes on along the minus strand of JALJVW010000910.1, from coordinate 33,496,962 downwards.
CGTCCTCAAGGTTTTGTGTCAGCATCATGATATAAAGTCAAATGGAGTAATCCATTGCTGGGGCTTTTTTGTTTTGTTCTGTTTTGTTTAGTTTCATTTTTAGTTTTATTCTTTAAATATCTTTCTAAAAATGCTTGAGTATTGAGAAAGCTGTTATAGACAGCACTTAGAGCATTCCTCTACCTGAAGGAAACTAAATACAATGGCTAATCCCAAAACTAAGATATTGTGCAGTTTAGTATTTGGAAAGACTCTTTATTTTGATTTTATTTGGTTTATTTTTATTTACTTCTTTCCTTAACCTAAAGATTGTTAAGGAAAAAATACAGAAATAAAAGCAAGAATCAAAATTCAAAGAATTACCATTACAACAGGCTTCAAAAATCAGGCTATGTGATAAATATATTGTTTTCTGACCCTTGTTATTGATTCAACAGCAATTAAAACTGTTGCAGACAAAGAACATTTTGATATTCTTTTGAGGCAGGTGGGATACCTTCTCCCCTATGACATTTTTATGGGCAGGTTGTATAGAGGCAGCTTCTAGTTTTGCAGAACACTGGAATACACTCAAGATCAGGTCAGATCAGAAGCAGTTTTACTCCACCTGTAGGAGAGACCACAGAGCAGCAGCAGCTGAACAGGCTCTGCTGATACGGACTCTGCCCAAATGGGGCAGCTACAGAGCCCATAAACCCCCAGGCTGTGCAAGCTGCTCTTCACCCAAACTGTGTCACCTTAGCAGGGCTACAGTATATAACAAATCAAATGGAACTCTTCAGGTAAGAAGGCTCCAGACAATATACCCATGTAAAAGTACACCCTTTTACAAGTACAATTTTATTAATTAAATTGTGCTGAGTGGCAAAAGCATCAGCTGAAAAGGTTTCTTTACTAATGATGATATGCAACAATTTAGTGTTTTTCCACAACTAGAACCTTTATGATAGTTATACTTTATGAAAGACGAAAAAACTTGGAAAACCTGAGTCTGTTCAGTAACAGACCTTTTCTGAACACTCCTACTAGATCAGGGTCATGAGGAGTCTGAAGCAGGTGAGCTCCTTAAAGAAGAGATCAGTGCCAAGCCAGGGAGATCCAAAAGATCCAGAAACAAAACTGTAACTGGCTAAAGAGATTTAAATACAAATACATACCTAAAGAGAGTGATGATCCCTGTGTTCCAAAAGCAGTTAGCCAAGGAGTTAATGCATTGCAATTTACTGGTATTTCCAATTTCACCAGTCATTCTTTAAGCAGCTAAGTTAGCATTTTCTGGAGTCTGTGACTTTCCCTTTAGTGACAAATTGACTTCAAACACAACTAAATTAATCTTCCAAGGTCTGCAATAGCTTTCACAATTGCAGAAGTGTATCTTGGCAAGTTATCATAGCTTGAGGGGAGGTTGTAGAAAGTAAACTTTCTTCTCCAAAGCAGACTGGTTTTCCATTTAAGGCAGGCACTACTTATTTCAATTCCAGTCTGTGCCTCCTGGAGAATCTCTTCTGCCAGGGTTACTCTGGACTTAGGGGACAAGAGATATAGTTTGCATTTCCCTGTATCAGCCAAACAAGACTTCAATTCTCATTTTTCTTTTTCTTTCAGATACTTTTGTCTTACATTAGTACCTTTGGAATAGCTGAAGAAAATAGCTTTGAAATGAAAGTTATTTCCAGGTGTTAAATGTGAACAGCAAACTTTCAAAACGAATGCAGAAAGATTACTTCTCTGCACTTGAAAGTGAAAAGAATCCACAGCAAAATGTGAAATTAAGTTCAAGCCTTAGTTACAAAAGAACTATTGTAGGACACACAGAAGCACATGTTCTCCTTTTTTAATCAGAAATAGCTATATTAAATTCTTCTGCTAAATGCCAAAAAAGAAGACGGTTTTTTTAAATATAGCAAATACACAAAAAGTCAGAAACATCTGACCTTTTTAGGTTTTTTACTAAGCCACATATGAAAATGAAAAGACTACATCAACTATGCTGGAATAAATTGACTCTTTGGCATGCATCAGAAGAAACAGCTTTGGAGTAACATGACTCCTCTGTAAGAAAAATTCTGTGCATCATCTAAGTGATCTGGGAATGACACATCCATACCCTTCAGATCAATATGTGCAAGAAATAAATTTTTAAAATCTAGATATAACCAGTAAGATTCTTTAATTCTAATAAGCCAACCGACCTGTGAGCTAATTAAAAAAATATGAGTCAGTTGTACTCACCTCCCATCTAACTTTGGAGCCAGCACTATATCTGAGCTTCCTGTAGACCAACCCAGTGACTAGACACAAAATTGTTCCTAACCAAATTCTCTCATTTACTTTTCCCCTTCTGCCCATGCCTGGGAGCCACTGTAAAAAGTGTAGACATGCCGTTGCACTAGAAATTTTTGTCCAAAGGAATGGAAGCAATTTATGTTTCCATGCTGTGAAGTTCTGGATCTATGAAGAGATACCTATATCTTGTTATAGGCAGTACAAATCACACTAAAGAATCTGATAACTTCATACTAACTGAATACTCCATAACTAACTTCACATTATGTGATGATGATAAAAAGTTAGAGCACAATAACAAGTACACAGCAATATTTTAAAAAACACAAAGCATTTAGAAAAAATGTCCAATGCAGTTGCTGAAGAAATGTTTTGAGGACCAACATTATGCCATTTTTATGGAAAAAGGAAAAAATATCTTCCTACATACAAAAAATGGAAAAAACCCAGTTTTACCTGGTGTTGGAATACTAATGACAATCAAGGCTTTGTTGCTTTAATTAACACATAAATGAACAGGTATTTGTTACATGGAATTTGAGTTTGGGTTGCACAAGGATAAAATGGTTTATAACCATTACTGTGGTACATATATATGGTTATCTAATTAGCTTCGTATTTATCTTCTACATAATATTGTGTTTTATATGTAAAAGGTTAAATATGTAAACCTCTAAAGCATACTTTGCAATACTTTTCTCTCTTTATTGCTGACTGCAATATTGGCAACATTCCTGCAACAAGCAACGTTAAAGATTTCAGAAATCTGATTGGGAATAACCAGTACTGCTTAAATGTCTTTTTTTCTCCTATTGAACACAGTGGACACAAAAGCCAAGTCATAAAAGATTTCTGCAGACAGACAGAATGAATTGAGGCTATCAATAAAGGATTGCTAAGAAAATCTAGTGGGCAATAAAATGCCTTTGCTTTTCAATTTATCAAATTAAGAATTGACAAAAAATGTGTAATATTTTCTTTGCAGATATTCAATTCTATTTATGTGACATAGGTTTTTAAGAGATGAGAGGTGCAGCAAATAGAAAATATACCCATGGACTTGCTCAAAATGAAGGAATTAAAGAATAAATTCTGGTTTGCAGATCTTGTGAGCTTTTTCCAGGTTTAGTGATTTAACTGGCATTTTGATGAATAAACACTTATTTGTTAGGCTTTCATGTACCATTTTAAATCCTATTGGTATCTCTTTTTTGAGCTGAACAAGAGCTGCACAAAGAGTTTCAAATAGGATTGTCAGATTCAGATTTTAAGTATTGGATGCGCTACATCTGAGTCTAGGACTTAGTTTAGAGAAATAGGACTTAACAGAGTACACCAGCCAGAATTACAAATTCAGCTGGCACAACACAGCTAACTACTCCTCTTCTTCTTCTTCCTTCAGCTTCTGTTACTGCAGAAGGCCAGGTTCCACTGCATTAAGTGTAGAATTCTCTCTCTAACTTTAATAGGGTTATTTTAGGAATGCCAGCCTTGAGCAATGAAAGAAATATCTAGCCGCACAAAGGTTTGTTCATTGTACTGTCTCATTTGAAGGTGCCCAACCATTTGTGACACCAACACAAAGTGCAATCAGATGTCACAGACATCTTTTGTGAAAAATCCTTCTTTTAGGTTTTTTCCCTCCTGAGAAGCCGAGAGGCCTGAGACAAATGTAAACAATTGGTATCTGCTGCTGTGGAATGCAACAGGTGCACCTGTGATTGGCCCATCTCTGATGTTTATAGTTGGTGGCCAATCAAGGACTTCAGCTGTCCCAGACAGAGTCCAGGATAGCTGCTTTGTTATCATTCTTTCTATTCTATTCTTAGCTAGCCTTCTGACAACTTCTTCCTTCTATCTCTTTGTAGTATAGTTATAATGTAAAATATATATAATATAATAAATCAAGCCTTCTAATTATGGAGTCAAGATTCTCGTCTCCTCTTCATCCTCAAAACCCCTGCTTCCCCAAGCAACAACAATCAGAGGTACCTGTCTATTGTACAGAGGAACCAGTCTGAATTGGATATGTAAACATCAGCAAATATCAAAGTACTCAGTGTATACACCAAAAATTCTGCTAAAAAGTGTTTTAAAAAAGCATTTTCTGATAATTTTTCATTAGTTTGTCTTTGAAATAAATGCATTGTTCAAATATTCTGAATCATTATTAAAATAGGGATTAGGTCTACCTAATTAAATTAAAAATATTCACAAACCTGAAAAAAAATCAAAACTGGTTGCTTTTTTTTTATTAAAGTAAAGCACGCAAGGCTTTCTGACGGGCTCAACTAGCCTGGTCCTGCCCAGCATCTCCTGGGCCTCTCCCCATTCATAGACCAGGACCCATTTTAGTCCCCAGGGTCATCAGCCCCTCACCACAGATTCACCTGGAGATGGAGATGGGGCTTCCATTCAGCTGTCCTGCTCCTTGGTACCCTGGGGATCACCTATAAATCCTGGCTCCCCAGCTGCACCCTGTGCCATGATATGGGATGAACAGAATTTTTTTCACCAAATAATGAAGCACTGAAATGATATTGCACTCTTTGAAATTAGTCAATGATCTCTGTAAGTTTACACTGAAGTTAATGAATTCCTCAATTTTGTTGCCACAGGACACAGACACCTTCAGTTTCCTCATATGGGATTAGAAAATTCACACACAAGTCTTTAAACAAATACTGAGATGAGGCAGAATTGTGCCTACTGTCATCCCTAACTGCTATTTCCTCCCCTGATGGTCTAGTATGACGGAAACAGATCACAGAAAATACCAAAGTTTGTGTAATCTCCCCAAACAATACCATGTTTTGCAACTGCCAAAGGCAACTACTGGGTTAGATAGCACCATTTTTCATGTTCTAAAGATTTTAGCCCAAACATATAATTCATAATAAAAGCCAGGAAGTAAAAAGAGTGAAAAGCTGACCAGAAACAACCTTTGGAGAAGCAAAGGTTGTGACTGTGCTTCATGTGAGATTGTTTGTTTGTTTTAAGATAGATTTCCATCTCCACAGATCTTGTCATCTCAGAATGTTTCCCTGTACTTTGGAACAAGAAAGAATGTTTCTCCTCTGATCCACTAGCAAGCCTGTAAGGTAAAATAGGAAACAGGTCAGTGAAAGAGTCAACTCTACAATCTTAGCAGAAGAAAGTTCAATGGCCTTTTATTGCTAGGAATCAGCTTTCCTTGTGAGAGGGAACAGGAAAGTTGATTCCTAGGGATAAAAGACTGAACATAGAAGAAAGCAAAAGAAAAACATATTGAAAAATACCCAGATGCACCAAACCCTCAGATTAATTCACACTTGCTAATCTAATTATAGACTTCCAGTGATGTTTGCCACAATGTTTGTCTCCATCTAAAGGCAAAGCAGAAATTAAACTTCTGAATAGGGCAATTCACTTAAAGATGCAAGTGGACTCAGTACTGCCTCCTGCAATGTGTCTGTAACGTATCACTCACATACAGTGAGAGATGTATTTCCATTTGTTCACCTTAATAGAGCATTAGCACTAACAACCACCAAGTACAGTGAATATATGCATTCAAGAAAATAAAAAGCCCACATGGCCAGGAGGAATCAAGCATTAAACAAAACAGGGTGCTCATTCAGGGACACTGACCTGAGTAAGTGAAAGATATGGGCAGATATTGTTGCCATACTTACAAGTATAGAGTGGGGAATTGTTGGAGATATCCTGCACTCTCACAATCAACAAACAAGATTTTTTATAGAATATTTATGTTTTCACTTAACATTTGAAAACTTCTTGTGAAATCATATCTTTTTTCTGAGCTCACAAGGCATTATTTGCTAGAGGATTTCTTATCAAGTTTGGCATGGCATTCTTCAATGGAGGTTTTTTCTCTGTGACTCTTATTACAGTGGGAGTAATAACACTTAAAATACCAGCATTGCTTACCCTGCCTTTCCTGCCTTGATGATTGCCAAGTGCCAACAAAGCACAATTTATGAAATCCTCTTCTCAAAGAAACTATATCCTCCCTTCAGAGAATAATTCAGACTTTATGTATGAAAGCATTAATGCTAGCTGAGTTCTAAATAAAGGTATTTATAAAGCCATTTTTTGTTCTCTATAATTCAACTATCTCATCTTAAACCAATTGCTTCACAAAACACACCACAAATGTTTATGCTTTAAGAATAAGTGCATGAAGAAGAAGGCAAAAAAGAAATCTGAATTTGATTTATTCCTTTTTCTTCTTAAATCCGGTATACAGGCACATTTTTCTGTCATTTACCTTCTGACTACTAGTGTCTCACTGTGATAATAAACTACAAAGAGAGATGTTAAATGGCTTACTCCTCAATGAATGGCAGAATAAAATAGTTTTCTGAAAAGAAATACCCTGTTTACATATTTATATGTCCTGAAAAGCAGTTCATGAATGATCCAATAGAGTCATCAGTAATACCATTCTCATAATTTGTTGGTAAGATGTCAATAAATGACTGGTACTAAGCATTTTAGAGGTGTGACTATAATAATAAATTAAATATCCAAAACATTTACCACGATATTTGGCATAAATATTATAAACAATGGGACCTTACCACTATTTATCCACCATTTATTTATAATTTAGCTCTCTTTATTATTTCAGTCTCTGAAATTGACATATAAATGTCTGTATCCAGACCCTAATAAGAAGAACAATCAAGTTTAAAACTTGTGCTGAGAGGAGAAATAGTGCCAGCAAAACATGAGCTCTGGACATGAGGAGATCAGCCTTCATGCTGCTCATGGAATTAGTTAGTAACACCTGTGAAAAATGTTTTTGCAGGTCCTGAGGTCCATCAGCACTCATCACTTTTTAAACATCACCTCCTAAGAGCACAGGAACAGAAATTCCCGGATGTGGAAAGTCAAGCAGGCAAGGCAGAAGGCCTGCTTGGCTGAACAAGATTCTTCTCTTGGAAGTAACCCAAAAAGGAAAGTATATGTCCAGTGGAAGCAAAGTCAAGTGACATGAGAAGAATACAAAGATACTGCTTATCACTGTAGGAAGAAAATTTGTTTGGCCAAAGCGCAGAAGGAATTGATGCTGGACAGAATTGTGGGAGACCATAAAAAGAGTTTTTTTCAAATATATCAATGGCAATAGGCAGTGTGAAAATCACATCAGCCCATTACAGGATGAGGATGGCCACCTCACAGGGTCACTCACAACCAGGGACAGGGCCAAGGCAGAGCTGTTTGACACATTCTTGTCTCTGTCTTCAACGGGGATGACAGACCCCAGGGGTCTCAGTGTCCTCAGCTGGAGGACCATGGCTGAGAGAATGACCAATTCCCAACCGACCCTGAAATTTGCAGGATCTGCTGCTCCTCAGGGCAGTGGTCACAGCCCCAGCCTGACAGAACTCAAGTTGTTTTTGGACAAAGATCTCAGGCACATGGGGTGACTCTTGGGGTGGTGCTGTGCAGGGCCTGGAACGGGACTCACAGCGTGGGTCGCTTCCAGCTCAGCAGATACTGGGATTCTGTGAACTCTCTGGCTTTCTTTGGGCAGCTGTGGGGCTTCTGCTTCTTTAAAAGAAACACTTTTAAAGAGCCTGGAATTTAAGGTATTTAAGGTATATCATTTAAAGAAACAGTGAAGAGATGCCCATTTCCTGAATTTTCTTGACAAATATCCATATTCTTTTGTTGTTTACACAGGAATTAAGAAAATTTAAAGAATAAGGTGTTTTTTTATAATAGCTTCTGTAAAAACTAATTAATTACTCTAACTTACATAGTCTTTGGTTATAGGGGTCTATTTTGTTTGAAGACAAAGATACAAACAAAAATTGACCTCCCATAGAATTTATTTTCCACCTGGATGTTTTCTCCAAGACAGAGGAGACTGTCAATACTTGAAAAACCTTTCTGTAACTTTATAGATCAAAAAAGTTTATGTTTTTATATCCTTTCTAAGAAAGATAAACAAACTAGCATAAAATATCTGATGATATTTATATTTTACACAGAATATTTGGACAATTTCAACAAACAGTCTTTACTGATATCAAGAATAAAAAAAATATATCTAGTCATAGTAAGAATGTAACAAAACAAAGGAAATTAGAATACCGTGAAATGTTCTGAGTACTTGATATTGTCTTGGAGACAAATCAGAATTATATTTAAAATGTAAAGCAAAAATCATCCTAAAAAATTAGCAGTCAATAAATCTGGAATAGTTTGAAATTTAAATTAAATTAAATTTAAATGAAAATGGGAATTTACTTTGACTCCAGACACAAAAATTATACAAAATTGCCATTCATCCATGCATACAATCCATCCTAGATTTTTTTCACAGGAGCAAGGCCAGGATCATAAGAGCTGTTTTTCAAAATAAAAAATGCAGAACCTTAACTCTACCTGAGGAATCCACATGCCACTTGAATTTTATGTCTACAAAGATTTTAAAGCTCAGAGGTAAAGGGCAGTCTCCTCTTGCAGCCTCCTCTCTTAGAGTGATTTTATTTTACACATTTTTTTCCTGCTTCTAAATTTGTACTCACAAGAAGAGGAAGTGGAAAAATTACTTTAAAACAGTCAACAACCCACAAATATCTGAAATTATCTGAGATGGGAAATCAAGATAGAAACATTTAAATGAATACTGTATAGCAGGGCCTAGTATTGTCTTTAGCCATATTGTGAGCAAGTGCCTCAAAACCTAGATCATACTCAGAAGAAAACATTTATGTCTGGTACTTCTATCTGAAAACCAAATCTGTACTTAACCCTGTCCAATGATAAAAAATTCAGTCCACAGAACAGACGTCACTGAACTGAATTGGTATTTTACAGATGAAGAGAAATTAAACTATTATTGAAAAACTAGAGTATGAACCCCCCTCCTCCTCCCGCACCTGATTTCCCAGGGGAAGTGGGAATACCCTGTGAAGTGAGCCATGCACATTGCCAAGGGTGCTTGAACACCTGAAAAACCAAAAAGAGTTCAAGTAGTCTTATGGAATGGGTACAGCAGGTTGGATGCACACACCAAGATAAACTCACAGAATAATTATTATTGGAAAAGACCTATAAGATTGAGTCCAACTCTATGCCGAACACTGCCAAGTCCACCAGTAAACTGTTTTAGACCTCATATGGCAAGAAGACGTGACTACACACTTTTTTTTCTGATTCTCACCCTGTAAGAAAACCAGAAGGGCATCGCTTTTAAAGTCCCTCAACTTGCACACATTGAGTGCAAGGTATGTGGTGGATCACATCTGCACAACAGATCCAGATAAATAAGTTAATCCAGCTAAAATAAGTTAAAAGCATATCAGAAAATATTTTCCTTTTAATTCTTTTTATGTTCTTAGTGGAAACTACCTTTTAAGTGTTTTTTCCCCTTTCACTTTTGAATCAGTGACTTATTCATTATTCTCTATTAAGCCACTGTTAGTTGCGCATAAACCAATTGCACATTCAAAAGATTTTAGAGATTAATGATTCTGTAATTAAGTATTTAAAGCAAACACAGAATATTTGGCCACTTTGGAACCCTTGATTTGTTTATCTTAAAAGGAAACAGGCTCACATTATGCCTTACAAATCTAGCCAAGATTGTTAACTAAATTTTAACAAGTAAAGGATCACAATCTACCAAAAAAAATGTCTTGTGCCAGTTTCCAGTGTCTTTCCTATTGCTTTATATTGAATAGATGGTAACAAAAATTATTGAAACTTAACACATACAAAAATTAACCCAGAATATCATGTGCATTTATTCCTCATGCAACTGTTTTAATACCAGGGCAAATATCACAGAAAATAATCAAAGGAAAACAGTCTTTAACTTCATCAATTTGATGATTCATTGCCCACTATAATGTTGATGCACAGATTTCAAGTTGTCTGTCATATTAATTATATATTGCCATTTAATGACCAATCTTTAGAAGTTGTTTTGTGTATAAATATCTATATTAAAAGCCATGTACAAATATATATGCAATAATATATACATAGACGCATTCAAGTTGTGCTTTTCTTATGGAAAATGTTCATCAGCATTATTGCCTTGATGGTTGGAATCTGTCTGGTCTTAAGGGGCCACCTCACAAGGCCCCACCTTTGCAGCTGTGCCATGTCCAAAGGATTTCTGGACCCAAAGAAAAACCTTCCAAAGAATGCAGAGGTTTTAAATCTCAATTCTGACCATGTCATGACAATAAAAAGAGCTGGAAATGATGTCACCAGCAGGATGACAAGTGGAACACCCTGAGCTGTTATCATCCCCACACCACTATGTATGGCCAGAGACTGCACAAGATAGAGTGGGAATGACTCCAGCTGCCAGGTCTCCTCCACATCATATAAATTACCTTAATACTAATCTTGGTCTGAGAATACGCTCTCAACTACATTTTCATAAACCACCTGCACTTCCCTGTGAAAATCCCAAGCTTTGGATTTTGACATATCACAATTTTCCCAGGAAAATCTAGTTTATTAAAAGAATAATCTTCCTTGCTGTAAGTGGGACAGTTTTGTAAGCTTCTATTCACTGTGAACTGTCTAGAATACCATTGTGCTCCATCAGGATCCCTTGCTGGTGTGAAGCACTTTTAGAAGTAATGTATGTCTGATCCATCAGAGAACAAGCAGGAGAACATTTTGGCTCTAAAATAACAATAATTATATTTTTTAAAAAAACTTGAAAAGGATGTTTAGCCTCTTTCATGGACTGTATTGGTTATGCTGTGTGGAAATTCTTTCCTAGTTACTCAGAGTTGACTGCTAATGAGATAGGGTTTTTTTCTCCTTACTTTTCCCTTCAATCTCAGTCACATGCTCCCTGAATTCCATGTGTCATTTTCCCTCTTTCTCACTGTTCTTTCTGTACCATAACTAGAAACAAAAACACATATATGTATGCATGACTTACATCTTCACACACTCCTCCTCCTCCTTCCTCTCCTACCTACCAGTTATTAGCTGAACGTGTCTTTCAACACTTATTACTGTTATAACTCCTCTCAAATGCCACTCTTATCTTTACAAAACAATATATGTTCCTGCATATGAAAGAGAATCCTAATTTCTTTGCCTGTTCTTACCAACATTCCCTCTTCCACCCTAAAATTAGAGAAGCTGAAGTCAATTATTTTGGACAGTTGATGACCACATACCTTGCAGTGTATTTTCAAACTCAATTTGATCAAATTTTCCCATTGCTAGCCCTAAAAATCAATTTAGTTCACAATATTAAAACTTCTCTTCTGAACATACAATCACATTATTTGCTGGAATACATTTCTGAGTTATCTGATTAGCCTGAGGGTCTTGATCACATACATCTGTGTATAGGATTGTGTCTGGGATACCAGGGCACGCCTTGTCCCCATCCAAATAGGGGCAAAGGTGTTGTGTGATTGCTGTTGAATGATTTTACTGCTTACACTGCTGACAGTCAGCAGATATGATTTATCAGAGAGGGGCTGTCAGTTTTAGTGAATGTACATGGGTTTTGAAAATATGCAGTTTGTGACCAGGCAAACAGCAAAAATTTTAACTCAACAATGATTACATAAGCTATCAATAATAAGGGTAGCAATATTCATTATGCAAAAAGATTTATGTATGCTTATGAATGCATCCTAAAGTATGCTTATGAATGCATCTTAAAGTGAACTGCTATTTTTGAACTATATTAAATTATTGAAATTCTGTGACAATCTGATGAAAAATGCATTACATATATTTGCAACAAGTTAGTGTACTGGGTGACACAAAAAAATGAATGCTCTTCCATAAAAATATTGTATAACTGCAATGATAAAAATGTGAGACTGTCAGAGACTGCAAAGCAGAGATAGATAGAGTAGTCAGCTTTCACAGGCAGCACTCTTTAAACCAGAGGGAGCTGCCTTTGGAATATTCACAGTATGGTGAAGAAAATGGAATGGGGCTCTGCAATAGGAAAGACCACAGATTACATCTTTCTGCTCCTACAGTATGAGTGGACGTAGATGAGTTTTTCACACAGATTTAGCCATTTCAAACAGTAAGCATTATAAATGTGCTACTCTGATAAACTTGCACTCATCACCAAGGGAGCAAAAATTCTTATTCCATTGATGTAAATATTGTTGTTCATTTTACCAGCTCCAAAGTTCTGCTTTTCACCACTTTTGTTACTAGGCAACGTAAGAAAAACTGTTTCACAGCAAGAGAGCACCTTATCATTTATTTGAAAGAAATAACAGAGCTTGCTCTGATATTTTGACAAGTAACAGATAAATAAACATTTTAAGAATTAAGAAAATAATGATTTTTTTACCTCTTATATAAAGTAAAAACTTATAGCTAAGTCTTTTGACTAGTCTCTAAGTTGGGATCTCCAAATCACCTCTTCCAGGTCACTGTCAACATATCAGCCAGTTTTAAGAGGAGCAGTCAGGCTAGCTGTGAAAACTCTTGGAAAACTTCACAGAATCTCAGAATTACAAAATGGTTAAGTTTGGAAGGGACCCCCATGGGTCATTTGGGTGCAACCTCCCTGCTCAGGCAGGGTCATCCCAGAGCAAACAGCACAGGATTGTGTCCAGATCGTTCTGGAATTTCTCCAGGGAGGGAGAGTCCACCCCTTCTCCAGGCAAGCTGCTCCAGTGCTCACTGAACCACACAGCAAAGTTCCTCCTCATATTCAGGTGGAACTTCCTGTGCTTCAGCTTCTGCCTGCTGCCTGTTGGAATTTCTCGCATTTAAAAAGTAACATCATTAAAGCCAGCTGAATCCAAGAGACAATCATCATCCTCTGGTATGACCTAAATATATCAAAGGCCAAGGGCAATTTTACTATTCCTGAACACATAAAGTGTCTGATGGCATTAGTTTGGTGAGGAGTTCAGAATATTTCTGTTGTAAAAACATCCAATTTGATGTCTGGTTTTTATAGGTTGAGTCACAAGACTTGCAATGAAGGAAAGAATAAGTGGAGTAAAATATTACAGAAGAAAAAATAAAAATACAGGATGAAGATATGGAAAGAAATAGCATTTTGAGTTTTATCTCGAAACACAGGACCACTTAATTATGGTACTTGAATGAATCTATTCTTCTCTGTAATAGTGCTGCAGCTCTGTAATACAATGGACCAGGGTATCTATTTTACACTTCAGATATTGATTATGATGCCATTCATTCAGCCTTTATTCATCCTAAAATATGCTTAAGCAATAACTAGATCTGCTGCAAGAATCAACAAGAAGTATAAAGTGCTCTACAAAGCATCACCATAAGGCTGGCTTCACTAATTTATTGCTCAGCTTCTTCTTTTGAGGAGGGCTGTCCCAGACAGCCCATTATTCCACTGTACAGAGGCAAATTACAGTGAACCCTTTCCTGCCCAGACAAAGAAATCTAGTTCACACTGTCAATTTGGATCAAAAATCAAAGCTGAAATAAATCAATGCAAACTGATAGTACTGCATAAGAAGGACAAGGCAAGCCATCTTCCCACTCCAAAACTGAGCTGTAAGAGCAGTTCTTTCAGAAGAGATCATCAGTGTCATTACAAGCCAGCTCTTTTCTCTTTGGCACCTTCTCAACACCCCCCCTCTGCAGGGAAGATGTGACTTGTTAGGACTTCTAGTAGATTTAGCAAGGTCCAGGGCATGACACTGGTTAGCTGTGGTATAATTGATGCAACCTTCTCCTCCTACCATCTATCTAGTTCTTTACTTTCTAAATGTTCCAGAAGATTTTAACTTTTCCTTTGTCCTGAACCCAAAGCTCCAGTCCTCCTGTAGCTCATAATCCTTTCATATCCATTGTGTATAAATCCATTATTGACCAATTGAGTCACAAAACTGTGCAATAGATGAATACACAGGTATTGGTGATTATGAAAGTCAGTGAACTGCTATTTGAAGGAAATCATGCAGAGAAATCTAGCAAAATCTTCTTTCAGTGAAATTGTCCAAATCAAGGAGTTGAATCAACATCTCAAATTGTTTCTTGTTTAATTTCACACCCTCATTTTACATTAAAGTCATAACCAAGATTTTTAAACAATGTTAAGTACTTTTGCCATTATTTTCTTTCACTAAAAAGTAGTGCAAATTGATACAGTACCAAGAAGTGAGGCTATATTTTCTATTTTTTTACTTTTCAGAATGTCCCATTTGTGTGGCTTATCTCACAGAATGTGGATAACAATCTTTTATAAATAATCTCAAAAAATAACCCAGCAGTTTCTAAACCTCCCACTCCTAGGAATTTTAGAGAGGTTTATATAATGATATTAATTGGGACAATATGCAAGTGTGCTGGAAGCATTTATGCTAGTAAAGACGCCTTTGATCTGTAAGAAAGACAGACTTTGTTAAAGCACACAAAATTTTAACCATTTTCCATCTAGGTCTCATGACAGAAGTCATCAATGCCTGCTTGAGCTGTTAAATGATTAAAGTGTGGGAGATGCTACATCTAATGTCTGTTGTTCTTCTTGGAGATGTCTGAAAAAGAAGCTTAAGGAGAAGTTGAAAACTGAAGGGCTGTGACCACAGTTGATGAAACTAGATGAGTGACTTTTGGAAAACTCAGAGGAAACCAGAGAGATACCAGATGGCAGAGATCTTAGAGGAAACAGAGTTGCTCAGGTCACAAACTGTCTGCAAAGTTTTGATTCCCAAACAAAGGAATACACTGTTTCCTGTTCCCGTTCTTTGTTCTTATTATGCTCTTAGTTTACTCTTAGCTTCTTATTGAAATACATGTTTTTTTCACATTCTTTTGTTATCATGGAGAAATACAGCCAACAAAGAATTGACTCTGACATCTCCTTGCCCTAATAATCAAACACATCAATGAGGATCCAAATAATGGCAAAGCACACAAGACCAAGAACAGTAAATGAGCAACTATATGAACTTGTTCTTTAAAGACTAAAAAAACAAGAAAAACATCATCCAAATTAGAAACTATATCCCTTAGGTTTGTCAACAATGGATTTGGAGTACTGTTACTGGGAGGGCTTGGAAATAAACATAGAAAAGAAATATGCAAAAAGATGGCTTGAAAGGTAAAAGTCAATTGATCTTATGGTATTTTTTTTTAATTAAAAATATATATATATAGCTAAAGAAAAGACGTGAAATTAGATTGGAAACCAGTAATTGTCACTAGCCTTGTCTTATTAGTTTCCAATAAAAGGGTTGGTTGTCATACAAGTGAGAAATCATGAAATTTCTCTCTGATGTTGACATTGATGGGAAACAGCACCCAGGAGACAGCCTGTTATGTAAACAATGATCTAACCAAAGATCTCTGTATGGAATAGCAATAGAATCAAAATGAAGGTAAGATAAAACCACTTGGTTTTTAAAATATTTTATAGTTATGGCTATACAACATGAATTTCCCCAGTGAAGTTCAGGTTCCATGAAGACCTGCTAAAATGTACAATTCTAACTTCTCTCTACATTTCCATGAACTCTCCATAGAGTGGGCTGTTGAGGATTAAGTTAATGAAGTCTCTCCTAATAGTGTAATGGAGAATTAAGAAATGTGTAAATAATGGAGATACAGTGTGGATCTTTTGGAGGACAAAACTCAAATGACTGTCATGGATTGATTAAGAAATCCTGAGGAATGTGGATGCACTTGTTTTGGTGAAACCACCAAAGCAGAGCATGATGGGTCAAATCCTCACGTAAGCAACATAAGACAAAGTTTGAAAAAAGTCTTTCATTTCTCATTTAAATCTATAGTAACAGGGTAGAGTTAGTAGGTTGGAACAGTTCTTTCAGTGGTAATAGAAAGCTCAGTGATTTCAGAACCATCAGAATCATCACCATGACAAAATTAAGGTTTTTCATCTGGGAAACTGAAAACAATGTTTTTTCAGCAGCATTTTGCAAATTCTTTTCTTCTTGCTATGTCTCTTTTTTTGTACTATCTTGATTTGATTTGCAGCATTAATACATCATGTGCAAAAGTAGCTGTATTGACAGAGGGGTTCATCCAAGAAAAACTGGAAGTGTTAAGTAATTCTGTGTTTTGCCATCTGATTTCATATTCAATCTTTCTACATAAAAGAGATGCCATTTTCTACCAACCACATAGTTCAAAGACCATCTGAAAAATGGCAAATATTTTGAAAGCCATCTTCTATTGTAGGTTATATAGGCAGAATTTCCAAGATCTTAAATAAAAATTTGATTGAGAAGAGAGCTATTCATGAGAATTTAATTCCTTCCAACACTCAGTGATTTGGTTGTTTTTACAGAAAGAAAAAAATTGTAACTATTTATCTAAGAGGGCTAGTAATAACATAGATATCCAGATTTAATCAGACTGTTCAAACCCAGACCTTTTCTGTCTGGGAAAGAAAGACCAGATATTTTATGACTGCTCTGCACCTTATGTAGAATCAGCATCATTGTCCTTGTCCTCTGCACCTTTCATCGTTTAGAAAAGATGTGAAGACCTGAATGGCAAAAGTTATTCTTAAATGTGATTCATGTGGGTCAGGGCTAAATTAAATTTTGTGTAAAATTTCACATTGACTTACAGTACTTTGAGCATTAAAGACTCAAAGGTATTTGTCTAAAATCTAGATATCAGTTTTAAATACTTTAGAGTTTTAGAGTTCTCAAGTATTGCTTTGCCTTTGAAGAGGTGCCAAGCCCTTACTCAGACCCTCCAAGGCAGGTGTGCAGAGTTCCATTCTCTAAACATTAGAAAAATTGAAAATTTTTGTCGCTAAGGCTACACATTTTTCATCATTAAAAAAACATGAATTTTGTTAATTTTAATATTTCATAGAAGAGGAACTTTCTCTCTGCAATTGATAACAGACCTTGCTCCATGTATGTGAATTAGGAAGCAAGTTAGAAGTTTCTGTGTTTAAGCCTTTTCTTCCAGTGACTTGTAGCCAAAAGTTTGGCGTCTAACATGTTTAATTACAGATAATCAAAATACATTCCACCTGTCATATAAAGTTTTCACTAACACAAGAGCCACCCTGATTTAACAAGCAAGTTTAAAGTTCTTTCTGATTTTGTTTTTACAGCTAAATGCAGCTTTATTACCCCATTCATGCTCTTATATTCATAGTTAGCATGCTGGGTACAAATTCTTCAGACACATGCACCGCAGACTGTCACATGTGCTCTCCTTCTGGAACCCTATATTTAGTCATCAGGCCATAATGTTCATCATTATCGTGTCTGAAAAAACACAGAATGTAAATTTATTACAACCCCATGAATGTAACTGATTCCTCACATACAGTACAGAAAAAAAAATCTGTTTAAGCTTTTCCTGTCTGATGATGAATGTGTACACTTTACTCCTCAAAACTCTTCAGACAAGGCTTTTTACTAATCATAACTTCAATAAATAAGATAAAACTAAACAGCAAACAGGGACAGTGGTGGGACACCAGTAATCTGAAAGTATTGCTGTTCTTTTGAAGAACCTATCAGCATAAGTTTTCAGTATCTGGAGGGAAAGATGAAAATCATAGTACATAGTACAGCTCTAGAAGTATCTTGCTTCCAATACTAATTCCGGACAGAGTAGGGGGAGAAGGTGGGGAGGAGGAAGGGAAAGGATGAAGCCTAATAATTTCTTTAAAAAAGAACAGAACAATAAACATAGTGTCTTAAGGCAGATGAAATATTGAAAGATGTCTTGCTTATCTATTAATACTAATAAGTTCTATCTACTAATAGAACTTACAAACAGTTCTTAATATTAAACTTCTTTTTTTTTTTATTTGCTACATAGAATTCATGTATATATTTACTGTAAGAAGAGAATTGAGTTATCTGAAATATCTGCAGTTTCTTAGCCTCAAAGTGCTCTCTCATGTGTCCCAAATCTGCCAGCAAAACTCTTCCACCGCTGTTGTCTTCTAACATAGCTGACACTAATGGTCCAGTCAACTTCTCTTCTCTAACCTGGTATAAATAAATTAGCAAGCAGTGGCTTCCCTTGGAGCTGCGAAGGGACAGCAGCAGAATCCAGGTCTGTCAGGCCCCCGAGGGAGAGCTGCCCAAGCCCACCCTGGGCAGTGCAGTGCCACAGTGTGACCCTTGCCTGCTCTGTGACCAAGTGTGCTGGAACCAGCTGGTCAGTCCAGCAGGTAGCTGCTCCTCACACTCGAGGGGGGAAAGAGTCATTCCACGGGGCCCCAGCTGTCATTGGATCCTACCTGGATGGTAGAGAGCTATGGCCTTACCTGCTCATCTGACCTGTCACCCCCTCTGCCATCTGCCCATTCATCCTGACATTTTGGGAGAGGAGTTTCAGAGATCTGAAAATATAATTATGTAATACCAGCAGAGTCAAGTGACCGAGTTTGGAAATCCTGTCTCTGTGCAGCTCAAATTCTGTCATAAAATCAGCACTTACTATTAAATGAGACTTTCCAATATGCCCTTACAGAAAAATCAGCCTGGCCAAATCTGCCAAGTATGATTCTGGAACTTTAGGATAAAATCCATATTAGGCAAAGCGACCTCTACTTTCAGCATCTCCAGCAGATAACTTTTTTAGGTCAGGAACAGCACCTACATCAATTCTTAGATTTTTCAATTCCTAATAACTATAAGTTATTCTACATGCAGCAATGTAAAAAGCAGTCTCCAAAGGAATGCAGTGGACATTCAACAATCTCTGAGCATTGTGTAAGTGTTTTAAAGTTCCCTTGGCCCTGATATCTTATAAGTACATGGCCAGTAGTTACTGGGTAATATGGAACTTATTTGACATTTTATGCTTCTGAGTGCTATTAAAAATATCAGCCTTTTGGCTCAGAAGATCAGGTGTCTGCACTGGTGAGTCAGGGGATGACACATGCCAGTCAGCTGAAGGACTGGAGGTGGGATTGAGCCTAATTGAGTTGTGCTGAACAGACAATTCAAACTTTGTACAGACAATCAAACACCTAAAAATGTACAGCCCTGACAGGGAACGAGGGAGAAAGATGGTGGCTGGGATGACTTAGTGAGGACAAGTACACCAACCAAAATCAGTGTCAGAGAAGGGGAGGGATGGGAGTTTTTCTCTCCCCTATCATTAAAAATCAAACAGTAGATGTGGTGCCTGTGAGAGGCTGGGACTCCAGCTGCTGTCTTGAGCTTAGTGTCTAAACTTTATCATTAGACTGGAAAGGGAGGGGAGGAAAGGAGACTGGGACAGAAAGGCAGAAGAATAAGTTTCCTAGGAAAGTTGGCTAGTACTTATTAGTATTTATGCTTTAAGAGAAAAGTGGGAGCATTTTGGGTAAAGAAAAGTTTCTCTGCAGTATTTGATGGTCTGCAGAAATACACAGGAAGACAACACAGCTAAAACTCCTGGCTCTTTGGTATATCATTCCTTGCCTCCTGTTTGAGACTGGTAAGGAAAATGTTAAGGCTATCATCTCTAATAAGGCTGCATTTAGAATCAGGACTAAGATGATGTTATTCTAATTCCAGCACTGCAGGCAGAAAAACTGATCAGCACAGATTAGGAGAAGCAATTACCCTAGTGAGGAGCAGCACCTATTTGGATGGGGGAATTAAATACAGCAAACATAATCTAAAAATACTTCAAATACATTATGGAGCTCATTGAAAGTGCCTAAACTTTATAGCTAGGTCTGTGCTTAGATTTCTTGAAATATGCCTGTGTGCCTTTGCTCTTGTAGTCATCTCAACCTGATCTCAGGTACTGCTGTTGCTGGGCATGATCTGGACATTAATCAGGTGCCACAGGGATGAAAAACTTATGATTATATTCCAAAACTATTATTATCTTCCATTTTATATTATGTGGAAATACATTAAACCAATTTTATAGCTTTAGATGAGAAGGATTAAACTATGAGATGAATAAAAGGAAACAACTCGCACACAATTCTTTCCTATCAAATATAGTCACATTCTCTAGACTTTTCACACTACCCTTTCCAAGCAAAATTGATGTCTGAAAATCCAAAATAGTCCAAAGTTTTGAATTTTACATGCCTCTTTTCTTGCCACTAATACTGGGAAAATGTGATAAATTATGAATGCAATGTTTAACCAGAAGTTGGATTATTTAAATAAAAATAAGTTCAAAATTATTCAAATTAAAGGTTGAGCTCCATTTAAAAACAAATTATAGGAATTTTAAAAAATATGTGGTTGGCATTTTTCTCTACTTGATCAACCTTAACAGATCTAAAAAATAAATTGAAAAGGAAAATAAAATACATCAACGATTCCTAATGAAATTCAATACTTTTGTGAATATTTATATTAACAATTTGAATATATTGAAATTAATACTTGTCCAGGTTTAGGGCAAATTTGGGAGAGAATCCCTCAAAGGAGCTCCGGTAGTACAACAGATCCAATCAGCCCCTCCCCCCAACTGGTCCGGGAGAAAATATCTCCTTGGAGAAAGGTGGAGAAAAACTGTTTATTAAACAGTCAAATCTACACAATCTCAAACAGTAAGATCCCTTGCCACTCCAAAAGAGATGACAAACTGAGAAAGTCCCTCCCCGGGGTGCAGTTCAGCTCACTCAGTCTCTGATCAGTCCCTCCGGTGCTGGGAATGTCGCAGGCCAGGCCCGGCCCGGTGGCCCACAGGTGCAGCTGCCGGTGCTCCCCTGGGTGTTCAGTCCAGAGCAGGTTTTTAAGAGGTCCAAAAGAGAAGGGAGAAAAGAAAACAAAGGTCCAGGGAACTTCTTTGCCCTAGCTAGCTAACTAAAAGCAAAGGAGAGCACTGTCCCGTTGCCGGTGCAGCCACAGACAACACAGCCCGCAGCAGGAATGTGTAGCAGTGAGTACAGTTTTGGAAAAAAAACCTGCCGCTTCTTCTCTCCCCCCCTTCACTCTCTGGAACACTCTTAAAGGTGCAAACTTATTATTCGGCATGAACAGAAGAAGACGATTGGGGATAAAAGCATCATATAGTCAACCCAGGACAATACTCAATGGCAATATGTACATTTTCAGAACATCCCTTGGTTTTTTCCAAACTAAAATTTTGTTCTGTAGGTTTTAGCCATACATTTGAAAATACTCAACCACCCAATTTTGTTATACATTTAGGCAGACTTGATGAATTCAGGAGTGTCTTTGTGTACCTTATTTTGCCAGAGGAATGTTAGCTTTAACACAGGCAAAAGGTTTTTCACTGCAGAATCATAAACCAGAGCTTAAATTCTCAGCTCAGTGTATGTTTCTTAAACAAAAAATATTGCCCAACAAAAGAAGTAAATGAGAAGAGGCCCTGTAAATCAAAGTTGCTGCTCTTCATCTTTTGAGTGGGAGGACTGCCAAATGAATGCAATTCAACAGCCCATTTGCATCAGCCCAGCTTAAACATCCACTGAGACAGGCAGGAGTCTGGCAAGCTGTGTCAGCAGGTTACCTTGTCATTGTGAAAAAGCAAAGCAACAGCATGCTAGACATAATGAGACTAATGTTGTGCATTCAGGTCCCCAAAGTCTTTTCTTTCTAAAGGAGAAGAAAAGATTGGCCTGCATTAACACTCTAGGTATGCTTCGTGTTCACATGGCTCAGTCAATTGCATTTTCTTCACTGAGGTGTTAAAGGTTCATTTCTGAATGCAAGTGAGTCAAGTCTGTGAAATTATTAGTCTTATTTCTTGTATATTATATGTCATGGAAAAAACATGTTAGTTCAAAGAGTATGAGTGATCATTACCTGTGATTTATACCACAACTGGAGCAAAAGTGTCTTGGTTCATTTAATGGAAAGCAAATATACCTTGTTGCAGGTTTCACATGTCATGTATGAAGAGGCCAGGAAACAGAAGTGACATGGAAACAGATGGTGAGTGAGACAAAAAAAAATACATGATTCTGCAGGACAAGCTTCTCCACATCAAAAGGGGAGCACTTGAGCAGCACTGAAAAAAGGAAATTGTGATTTCTACAAGCTTATGAGTTTGTACAAGTTTTGAGCTGTAGAAGTTTGTTTGGAAAGCCTGGAGCATTCCCTAAGAGTTGCTATAGACAGCAAAGCTGGGGCAAGGGAGCAACCTGGTGGATGCCTCACAGAAGCAGCCAAGGGAATGGCATGAGAAGGAGGAGGTTCAGTTCTAGCAGCCTGCTGCTGCTGCTGCCAGCACTTAGGAGGAAAGTCAGCAAGGTGCACAGGAACACCTGCAAGGCCTGGAAGGAGGAGCAGGGAGGCACTGGACAGAGTGCAGACACAGTGTTTGCTGCATGTCTGGTTCAATGAAATAACTTGAGCCTGCTCCTTTCTTATAGATTCAGACTCTTCTTTTCCACTGATACACTGACAATTGCTGCCTCCTGTCTAAAGGAAAATAACAGCAACCTCAATATTTGATTCAGCTGACACAATGGATTCACACATACATAGGTAGTCATATCATTAGCACTGCTTTCTCCACCACCTCTAAGTGGACTTATGTCCCTTCCTCTGCTAGAGCTGAAAGAGTAACCCTAAGGCTGATCTAAATTACTGCTTTCCAGAGTTGTCATGGTAACAGGAACTGGCTGAGCAACCCAGGCATTTTATCTTTTCCTTGAACATATCCTGAACACTACATTCAGAATAGGGATTGCAGCTGTGCCATCCCCATGGGCTTCCTTACTCTCACAGAGCATCATCAGGTGCCCAGCTAAATCAGACTTCTACCTGCTTTACAACTTGTGAGTGGCAGATCTCTGCCAAAAAGGTATCCAGAATCTGCTGAATGACTCTAGTGGTCAGAACTGTCATTCTACATTTGGTATAGCAACGGAAACATTATATTTCAAAATATCCCTTCACTGGAACTTGCTAAGCAACTTGTGGAATTTTAAAAATACACCCTCTCATAAAAATTCAACTTGTGTCAAAACACACTTTTGTGTTTCCTTTCCAGAAGTATTCAAATTAATCACTCACTACAAGTGAGCTTAAAAGACAACTAAAAATAAGTAATTGGTGAGGGAAGGAAACCATCTGGCAATAATAAAAACAAAATAATCAGAATTCGGGAACCTTATTTCTGTAGCCTCCTGTTCCTACCATAGAGGCATTCTTTGCATGAACTTTAATGTTTATTAATATTGTGCAACATGTGTTTTCCTTCACTTGGAATTTATCTGTCTTTAAGATTATAAAGCATTCAAAAAATAAAGAAAGATGAGCATGGTTATCCTGGTTATCTAGATAATCAGTAGTGATATTAGAATGGTAGTAAATTTGGCAAAAGGAGAACACAGAGCCAAAAGATTCTTCTGAAAGAGAAAATAGCTGCCTGTGGCTTTGCCTTGGATTCTTCATGCTAAAGGTTAGAAGGCATTAATGTCTTCTGAAGAACTTTGTGGATGAGGTTCTGCTGATCATAAAGAAACCTGTGCTGGATTAGCCTTTAGAGTCTGGGTGGATCAGTGGAGAGTGGGCTTAATTTTGCCCATTTGACAGATGACTGAAACAGATGGTAGAGAGCTGAATGGCACATGACTGCAGCTAATGGAGCATTGCCTGTGAGCTCTACTCCAGATTCTCATCTGATGATTAAGACATTTGCTGCCTGAAGTGGATAAGTGGAGAAGAGCTGTATACAGTGCTACCCAATTTACAGTTTTAAAATCAGGGAACTGGAGCTTGTTATGACAGGCTGCCCAGCTCACTTATTTATGGAGAAATAGGTTGGGCCACATTCCTAACACTAGGATTTGATTCCCTTATCATATGTACTTTTCATAATATTAGTCAATTCTTCCCATTCATCTAACACATTTCAGCTCCGTATTCAAGGACTTGAGTATGTGAATTCTTCCAAATAAAGAGTAATTATCTAAGAAAATTACCTAACAGGTTATTTTCCTCCTTCACACCAGCAGTAATATCGCCTTTGGTTTCTGTTTCAGCAAGAGCTTTGCTTCAAAAGGACTTTGTTCTCAATACATGCTCAGCTATCATGGCTGCTGCTCAAAAAAAAAAAAACAAAAAACCAAAGATTATCAGGAAAAAAAAAAAGAATGAATATTAACAGTCTTTATATTACTGGAGCATTAGGACTCATAGTCAAAGGTAGTAAATTTGGCAAAAGGAGAACACAGAGCCAAAAGATTCTTCTGAAAGAGAAAATAGCTGCCTGTGGCTTTGCCTTGGATTCTTCATGCTAAAGGTTAGAAGGCATTAATGTCTTCTGAAGAACTTTGTGGATGAGGTTCTGCTGATCATAAAGAAACCTGTGCTGGATTAGCCTTTAGAGTCTGGGTGGATCAGTGGAGAGTGGGCTTAATTTTGCCCATTTGACAGATGACTGAAACAGATGGTAGAGAGCTGAATGGCACATGACTGCAGCTAATGGAGCATTGCCTGTGAGCTCTACTCCAGATTCTCATCTGATGATTAAGACATTTGCTGCCTGAAGTGGATAAGTGGAGAAGAGCTGTATACAGTGCTACCCAATTTACAGTTTTTAAAATCAGGGAACTGGAGCTTGTTATGACAGGCTGCCCAGCTCACTTATTTATGGAGAAATAGGTTGGGCCACATTCCTAACACTAGGATTTGATTCCCTTATCATATGTACTTTTCATAATATTAGTCAATTCTTCCCATTCATCTAACACATTTCAGCTCCGTATTCAAGGACTTGAGTATGTGAATTCTTCCAAATAAAGAGTAATTATCTAAGAAAATTACCTAACAGGTTATTTTCCTCCTTCACACCAGCAGTAATATCGCCTTTGGTTTCTGTTTCAGCAAGAGCTTTGCTTCAAAAGGACTTTGTTCTCAATACATGCTCAGCTATCATGGCTGCTGCTCAAAAAAAAAACCAAACAAAAAAACCAAAGATTATCAGGAAAAAAAAAGAATGAATATTAACAGTCTTTATATTACTGGAGCATTAGGACTCATAGTCAAATACTTATTGTGCTCAAAATAAATCCAGAATAACCAGAAAATATTTAGAATCAAAGCACTGAGAAAATTAATTTAGCTAGGGAGAGCAAAGAACAATGATACAATGCAGGTTTTCAGTAAGGGATATAAATTTTGTCACTCTTATTCCACCATATTAAATATTTGAAAATATTTTAAAATTGCACACCAAGAATTGTTTGTAAAGAACAGCAACAAATATACTCCAAGGGCAAAACAAAGAAAATTTCATGCTCCCTGGAGAAAACTAGCACAAAAGTGCAAGTGGAGGATTTTATGAGTATAGCACTTCTGGAGAGAGGAAGAGGAATCACACAAAGATACTTCTCACAGTCTAATCTCATAAATGTGGTGGCTGGATGGAAAAATGTCATTACTCACACTTACTTTCCATCAGAAAGCTCCTTCTCATAGCTAAGCACAACAGCCCTCTATTTTTGTTTGCACAAGAAATGGTACTGTCAGACTTCTGCTGTGCAGAAAGTACTGCCAGAGCAGTTTGCTTTTATTGGTTTGTGGGTTGGGAGGCTGGTTTGATTAGTTGCATAGCAATTTATTAAATGACAAAATCATGTCTTCCAACTTTCGAGAGGATTTTCATAACAAAATAAAGAATAATTTTCACTTAAAGACAACTTTTAGTGGCTTACTAATAGACTGAAGTAGAAATTCTAATTGCTACATCTATCCAGAAGCTGTCCATTCTCTTTCTAGTCCTCTAATAAAGGAGACAGATCTATTGACCACTGGTTACTGCCATTTCTCTTGTTTTTCCAGGCATCCAGGCTTTCTAACATAGCAGTCTACAATGTGAAAATAATCTTCTATAGGGTGACATAGAAAAGATGTCTTGTCACATCCTCTTGGGAGTTTACATGAAGATTTCTCAGAGACAAGAACTTCCAAGACAGTACACAGCAAAAGCAGGATTCTTTTGGATTTTCTGTTTAGGAAAGTATATACTCCAGGTACTCATACAGGATGCAACAAATACATGCTCAGAGATACGAATATATGTATACAAATATATATACAGAAAAATATGAATGTGTATATATTTCCATATGTGTATATAAATGCATATATATGGAGTGACAATTTGACTTTATGCAAACTAAATTAAATGGGATGGAAATTTCTGAGCTCCTTTATGACTTTTTATGCATATGCTGTTCTCATTCACATACTTAGTTAAGTAAAACATTTTGTAATACAGCAGACTGGAAGAGTTTCTGCAAGCTACATTCTTGATCCTTGCAAATTTAAGACAGATAACATTAAAAAGCTTAAACAATCTGTGGCTTCTTCTCTGTAATTCCAGTTAATTTTTCATAGTGTAAGTATTTAGCACATAAACCTCTTCTGGTTCCAAATGGGATTTGGGGGGTTATTTGACATATAAGAAATCTTAATCTGTGCACTCTGGATACACATGACACAGGGAGAGAGGCCTGACACCTCAGAGAAGGTGACAGCTCCCAGAGATATGTACATTTATCTGATAATCCATCATCTTCTTTTCAAACTCTTTTTTTTTCCTTTATTATGGTTGTCTCTGAATCAATAGAGACAAGATTTTTTGATGGAAGCCTGTTACTGGACATTTTCCTACTTGCCTATTTCAGTGCTTTCCTTAGATACTGCCTCCCATGCCTGTTTCATAATCCAGTTCCTCCTCTGACTTGGAAAAAAGGTAATTAGTATGATTATTTTCTGTCCACATGTGAACAGGTGAGTTCTTTGTAACTTGAACAAAATCTTTCATTTCCAAGCTGGGTACCCAACCTCTACTGCTGTAGAGCCAGTCTACTGCCCAGTGAATAGCTGTACAAAAGCTGGGGAGGCTGGCCTTTTGGATGGTTACAATGATCAGGATGACAGAGCTTAGCATATTAGAGCTAGGATATTAGAGTTTTGCACATTAGAAACATGTCTTCAAATACCAAATCCCTATGCAAGAAGATAGCAAAGGGTCTCCCTAATAATATGTTGTGTCTCTGAACTAGAGTTTTTTCTGATTCTCTACTCCCTATTCCCACAGATTCCACATTGGATTTTGAGAAACTTTCCTAAAATATGATAAAAAACCCACCAAGAAATTCTTTGTAAACTCATCACTGAACACCCAATGCTTCCCAAAGTTTTAAAGATCCAATTTATTGGTTCATTGCCTGACCAATTGGCTCATAAGAAGATGTGAAAGGGAGGGAATATGAAAAGTGTTTTTCCCTAAAGCAGCTTTCTATCATTTTCTAAAGGATTCTCTAAGCAGAGACTACTATAACAAGAGTATCTACAGTCCACAGGAAAAAAATGTAGCAGGATTTTCAGAGTGATTTCTGAAACCTCTTTTCTAATAACACCACCTGACTTCTCAGACTCTGTTGACCCTACCACATGGAATATGCAATTTCCTGCAAATTTACTGGTAGCTTTGCAGGCTGGAAGTATAGCAAAGCAATGGAACTGATGTGTTACTTCAAGCAGGATTTTCTTCTAAAGAAGTATTTATTTGACTTAATTTCAAAATGCACAGGAAACTTCAATGTAGTGATGGGTTTGCTTTCATCTGAAATAAAAAGTATTTATGCTACTCATTGTTATAGCAAAACCAAACGGCAGAATTTGAATTTTGCTTAAAATACTTTACTTTCTGACAGATTTTAGTTTGAGGACTGGAATAAAATTTTAACCAAAGCTGCAGGTTCCTGTACTTCCAGATGAACAGAAAAGCTCAGGTCACAGCAGTCCTCAGAAAGTTCAGTGCACAAATACAGACAGAGCTCCTTAACAAATAATACCCTTTTACCCAGCTGAGCTGAAAGGAGCTATCCATCACCCAGGAAGCCTGATACACCTCTTCACTGCCCAGGAATATCAAGGGCCAGAACATCTCTATCCTGCAGCAGTAGAACAGCTACTTTTAAAAAGCACTGCTCTCCAGCTGTCTTCTCTCACCATGCCAGATTTCTATAACGGTTCGGGCTGGAGTAGCACAGAGCCAACAAGTACATTGTGAGGCTGGAAAGGAGGAATGAAGACTGTCACCTTGAAAAAGCAATAAGACTGTACATGGAATAGCAATCAACAAGGGTGATACAACGACCTCTGAGATGTTTGGATAATGTCTTGGGAGCTGGCACAGCATGGAAGTAAATTTTAAAATATAAACAATAGAACGGGATTTCTTGATTAGCCTTCTGGGTACACTGGAGGCATGGAATATAAGTCCACTGGTGCTTTAAGCATCAAAGCTCAAATACTTTAAATGATCAGGAGCCTAAATTAGTTATTTTTATTACCATCTTTTAATTCATAATAATTGTAACACTATTTGCATACAGAATATCAAAAGAAATAGGCCATAGTAAATCTATACCTATACTTTTTAATTGGCAAAATTCTTCTGAACTGTGAGCTTAAAAATGCAACTAGAGCTTTTTTTTAGATTATGCATTTTCTTCTTTACTTATTTCTAGAACAGAATGGAAAAACTCCAGGGTCATTTATTTTAAGCCACAATTTCTGACAGGTTGTGAATTAACTTAGATTGCAAAGTCACCTTGAAAAGTTCATCCAACTAGTTTTGTATAAAAAATAAATAAGGAATTAAATACTCTGGAAAACAGTGCTTTGAATAATTTTTTCTTCAATATGACCATAACAAACCTCTGGAATTATTGCATTCTGTTGTGTGTGTCTATGCCCTTGCCCTCTCTATCCCCTTCAAAACATTACAGAACATTGTGGACTAACTGGGTAGGATTCTCCTGTCTAAACATTGATGTCTAGACAGCCTAAGCAGAGCTGGCAAATATGATACAGCAGATGTAGACTTTGACAGCATTAGATGTTATGATCATGACATAGGAAGGATGTAATGCAAAACTTCTACAGCACTTTCCTGAACAGATGGGAAAGTGTCCAAAAGAAACTTCCTTACATGAAACCTCAGGGAGTGGCAGATATGACACTGAAAATAAATGCCAATGAAGAGAAAACAGGCACATGTTTAAATAAAAAATAACAAATAAATAAATAAAATGAAATCTTCATGTCACTTCCACTGAATACATTAATGACATCTGACTTGATAAATTCAGTAAACATTTCAGTAAACATTTAATTCCAAAGAATTATTCCTCTATGTTCAATATGTGAAAATAAATACAAAAGTGAAATAGTTTGGGGGTTTCTTTAGAATAAAATCTAACAGAATAAGTGTAACATCACTTAAAAAAAATTAAATCAACATGATATTTTAGGAAAAAAACCCATATAAACAATTTGATTAAAAAAACCCTTCCATTTTAAAAGTGGCCACCTAAATATAAATACTAAAAATTTTTCTGTAGTGCAAAAATAGAGATGAGCATCTAAAGTCTTTTAAATCACATCACGCTCACTTAGGTTCTGAGAGGCACTATTAATATATACTTTTGGTATACTATATCCATACTGACTACTTTGTATATAAATATATACTCTAAGTCAGCACATACTTCTTGTATTTTGAAAATTCCAGTTAAAGATATGTATGGGCTGAACAACACTCAAAAGAAATTTATTGAAGGAGCTGGAAGAAAGGATGGAGAGAAATATAGCAGGCAAAAGAGGAAGAAAAAGCTACTTTTTGCTGAAGGATTTTTGAAAGCATTCATTTCTGAATCCACTCCTCTTGAAGTTAATGATAAAACTCTTATGGATTTTGGTGACAAAAAGACAAGTTCTCAAACCTTTTGAAATTTTCTTCCTATCAGTATAAGTCTCTCCCTGCTGAAGAGTTGCTTCTGTGACTTCATGCTTAACAGAACAAAAGTCTATTCTTTTGAGACTATGAGAGCAGAGGCAGAAGGAGTGAAAGAATAATGACAGAGCAAGAAATAAAGAGCTAGAATTTCTTTTGCTGTGCAGCTGAAGCCAATGGAGCAACACATGCCACATAAGGAGGAAACCCAGGAAGTTTGTTAATAATTTCTGTCCTCTGGAAACAGATGCATTACATTATTTCACAGCCCTCATTATATGCTGGGTCCAATAGTATCATTATAAAACAAGAAAAAATTATAGCTAGATAAACAATCCCTCAGATCTTTTATCTCTCAGGTTCTAGGAAGAGTTGATGTGTTGTTGTAGCTTCTGCTTCTATAACAGATCATTGAAACTTTTATACAAACAAGGCTAATACAATTATTCCCTATGAATGATTTAGGGGGTTTGGGTATCTTACCTGTTTTTTATCACTCTATTACTGCTTTCATCGTAAAATGAATTTTATCTTGCTATTTTATGAATATATTGTAATGAAAATTGCAAATTTAAAATAAGGTCTTCTGATAACAGGATATCATTTTCATCAACCCTACAACTTCTGTGATGACTTTGAAAGTAAAGAGTCTCTTGCATGAACTTTCTATTTAACAGCTAAAAAGAAACCGAATGTATGC
Source organism: Emberiza elegans (assembly GCA_024865655.1). Taxonomy (NCBI): domain Eukaryota; kingdom Metazoa; phylum Chordata; class Aves; order Passeriformes; family Fringillidae; genus Emberiza; species Emberiza elegans. The sequence goes on along the minus strand of JALJVW010000910.1, from coordinate 33,466,325 downwards.
AATAAACTTCATAATTTGAATATCTCAGCATTTAAGCATCCCTTTTCTAGAACTGGCTTCTTAAGGAATAAATGTCCTGAGAAATCACACTGTGTCTTTCATACATGTTCTCAAAGTTTCCCTTTTGCTCATTTCTTAGCTGCATCAAAACAAAGTACTGTAAACTAGAATCAATTTTGATGGGTCTTTGCAATTGCACAGCTTTTTTGGGGTTAAACAAAGAAGTTATGTCTAAGCACAGAAGGATAAGGAAATACAGTCAGCAACTCAGAAGTCAGACATAGATAACCAAGCCCATTTTCAGGGTGATGGATGTCCCCTGGCCAATACTGCTGCATGAGGCTACAGTTTACAGCTCTTCATTGGCCAAACTGCTCCCATTACAAAGCATTCAGTAACCTTAAGGATTGAAGGTTAGAACAATGAGTAATTACCAGTTTCTAGATTATTTTTCTGTACTAACAGTGATCAAAATCGGAGGACTTCTGTGAGAAAACTGCCTTGTTAATGTGTTTTACAGCATCCTTTTTTTAAAAAGTCACTTAATCTAACTTGTAGGCTGAATATAGCCTTATAGGCAAAAGGGAAAAAAGACAACCAATCCCAAACTGAATACAAATTTTGTTTACCTCGGTTACTTCCTGCCCTAAATGTTACAGAAAATGTCTTTTAAAAGCTGGAGAATTTTAAATTTTGATGCTGCTTTTTATAGAAGATCATATTTCAATGATCAAGCAGATTGGTAACAGCCAACATGGCATTTCAAAGGGCAAATCATGCCTGACAATTTTGCTGGCACTCTATGATGGGGCTCAGCATTGGTGGATCTGGCAGAGCAACTGACATTGTCTACTTGGACCTCTGCAAAGCAATTGACACCATCCCACATGACATCCTTGTCTCCAAATTGGAAAGACTTGGATTCTAACCCCTCAGCATTCTAAGAGAAGTTTGTTTGCAATAAACTATGTTGGGAGGAAAGGGTTAGAAGCAGAAGAATGGTGAGGAGGATGGTTAATTTGTTCAGGTGATCTTGCAGCTGGGAACACCAAGGCCTGGAGATAACAGTGTGGAAAACCACATATATTGTATGGTGTATGTATATTGTGCCTTCTGCTGTGGATCCTCTGACTGTCTGGAGGAGTAGGATCTCTGTGGAGAGGTAACATAGGTGTTTACAGAGGCTTGGAGGCACAGTCACTGCCCTGCTTGAGTTCTCAGTGTTGGGAGAGAGAATATCAAAGCTCAGAGGTCATAAAGGAGCACAGGGCAGATCACAGCATGGGCTGCACCAGCCCTTAATAAATGCATGCAAACAGCAGCTGTGCCACCGCTAGGGTGGGTTCAGCATGACGGTGCCATCATTTCCACCTGTGTGTCTCCACCTGATTATTGTTTTGGGATGCTCCAACTAGTGAGATAATGAAATAAATTTACTCTTTGCATTTCAGCCATAGTTTTGTGGTAGTAGTGGGTGCCTGCCTGTGTCAACACGGCTAGTGTAACCATTTCAAAATTGCAGAGTAACCCAAAAGAGCTAAAGATTCTTTTTCTGGAACTGTCCTTTCCATCACTAATATTAATTTTCAAAGCTTGTATTTCCACAATTATAAGTTTATAGTACAAGTTTTATTAGTAGACATCTGAGGTATGGCAATAATTCCTTGTACTTAGAAAGAAAATATAATTATTGTCTCATACTTTATAACTTACAACCCAGCACCAAATGACTTTTGATAGTTACTATGTATTAACAGTGTTTTACATCATAAGTCCTTACCACAAAAGAGTGGATCTTAACCAAGAAGAGTGTCAGAAATACAGCTGCATGTGATTTTGTTTTGTAACAGAGATCACCAATGCTAACAAGAATACAAAGCTGTTGAAAACAACAGCCTTCTCAAGACAAAAATTACTTCATTATTACTACATTCAGTAAGGCTAGCAGGGGTCTTTCAAAGAAAGTGCTTTCATTTAATTAACAGCTGGAAACAAAAATACATTTGGACACTTTGCTGAAATGTTGTTTCCCAATATTACCTCCCCTCATTTTGATACCTTTCATAAAAGTTAGTATTTTAGTTAGGCAGTGCATCATTGTCAGGATTCCTAGAGTCACATAACAGGGATGAAATAAAATGGATGGGAAATTCCATTGAAGCTAAACATTGCTTGGGAAATCACATTTAAAGAGATTTTACTTTATTTCTGGAATCACAATCCTCAAATGAATACGACTGTTCAAAGTACAGGCAGTGAATAACCTAGATACCTGCTGATTCTCGTCCAGCAAACTGATCCTTATGAATGAAGACTGAAAGAGAACACAGGCTAGAATCTCAGCTTTTATTGCTACCTCATGGATGAGGTCAAGATGAATATGCAACATATTCAGCAAATCCTACAGTGATTTAAATGTTTTTGATAATATTATTCCCATTTCAGCAAAGAGAGCAATTAAATCCTACAAGAGAATGAGAACAACTTTTTTCTTTTCCTTCCTTCCTTCCTTCCTTCCTTCCTTCCTTCCTTCCTTCCTTCCTTCCTTCCTTCCTTCCTTCCTTCCTTCCTTCCTTCCTTCCTTCCTTCCTTCCTTCCTTCCTTCCTTCCTTCCTTCCTTCCTTCCTTCCTTCCTTCCTTCCTTCCTTCCTTCTCTCATTGTTAATCTATGGAATATAATAAAACTACACACAACTTCTCCTGTAGGTGCTCCTAGTTGATGTGGGATGCCAAAGGACCAGTGGAGTTTTAACCAAGTAATAAAAGATGAGACTGGGATTTCTGGCAAATGCTGTGATTCCCTTGGGACACAAGGAGACAAACCTCACCTTAGAAAGACAGAATAGTGATGCTTTCTACTTTTGTTCAACATACAGACTTCTTAAATCATGACTGTTGCCTGATCATTAAAACTCCCATGGTGTTGATTCTTTGCTCTAGATAATCTTCTGCACCACCTGACTTGCAGATCAAAGCATCTAAGGAAAAACTATCCTAGAGCATGTTCAGACCTCTGTCTATGGAGGAGTCCAATGTTTATAGGCAGATGACTGGAGATTCTGGGTAGTTAAATTTTCTGTTCTACACCACCAGAGACAAAATAAAGGTATTATTGCATTAAGGTTTTGTTCTCTGCGTGTGTTACTTTTCTTTTCTTCCTTGAAAAGCAATTGTTAGAGAAAATTCATTCAAGGCTTTATTCCTTTAAAGTTAAAAGCAGATCTTAAATCTAAAAGCTGAGTATACACTAACTTTGACAGAAGAAAAAATACAGATCAGTCAGCAATCAATAAAAGAGTCTGGCCCTCTGCATTTGAATCCTGTAAGGCACTGTTCCCAGAGAGAGCTCCCAGGTTTGTTAAAACATCTCCCTCCCTCTGTTCCTTCTTCCTTTGAAGTAAATTTCTTTCTCCTGCCGTTACTGCTGTCACTGCTAAATTATACATGCCCTCGTGTTCTAAAAACTCTGCATCAGGCACGGTAGTCAAACACCATTTTTTTCTGTAGCTTACATCTGTATGAAATTCAGGTTTTCCTGAGTTTTCAGGTAATCCTGCCACCTTGAATGCCTCACCTTTTTATTACATATCCTCCAAAAAGAAGGACTATCCTCCACTCAGTCTGTTGGAACAAAGTACACTTGTTCCAATTCTGCAGTACTAGTCCCCAGCATGTCTTCCACAACAGAAAGATTGTCCATGGTTCAGAATCAAATTTAGGAAAATCAAACCAATTAATCAAGGCACATTACAGTGTAAAATTAGGACTGTCTCCTGAAATGTTTAAATCTGCTAGAATATGCAGCTTCTCTTTGGAAAATATAAGTATCTTCATTAGCAGAGGACTCAATAATATAAAATGCTGAAAAAAAAAAAAAGCAAAAAATGGAAGTGTGCTGAACTGGAAAGGAAGAGTCATATTACATTTGCCTAGATATGATCTCAAGGTAACCAGCTAAAGTCCACAGTAAACAGTGTAACTTTGACTAAATGTAGCAGACCTGTAATCTTAGAAATAGAAAAACGTTGTCTTGGTTTGTTTTTTTTTCCTATTTTTGTCTGTTCTTTCTGTAGTAGTTCACAATGTGACACAATCAAATAAATACTATGTCTGTGTCTATAATCATGTAACAGAGTGCAAAACAAGATAAAGGAAATATATTCCTGTCTTCTGCACAAGATAATGGACTAGAACTGAAACCAACCACAATTTTTTTTAACAATTCTATTCTAGATTGCTGCAGTTTTCCACTTCAAAGCTAAGCAACTAAATCTAAAGGCACTTCACAACAGAGGAGGAATCTGAAGTCTTTTAGAGGTAGTTTACTGGAAATTGGGCAACTCAGAGAGAAATTCTTTGAAAATAGAAGATTGAACAAGAAGTGTCAATATCCATCTGTAGATCTGCTACTAAGGAGTCAAAAAGCCATTCTGTTGCAAAAAAACCTAGCAATGCACCTTTTTATCAGATCCAAATTCCACCAAAGTCGAAGGTTTTTACATTGTTCTGAGTAGGCTTTATACCAAGGCCAAAGTTAAGGAAAAGGGTGCAGTCAGGACAGACATAAATGCAAAGTGCTCATATTGGGAAAGTGTTGGTTTGGGTGTACAGACTGTATTAGTGCCCACCAAGACTGGAAAAATGGACACAGCATTTTCAAAATACAGCCCTGGTCTGGCTGAATAAAATGGCCTTTTCCTGCTAACTTCCCAGACAAATAGGCATCTTTCTTGCAAGCTCTCAGTCATGCTGCAAAGAGCACAGACATCATGAGTCACTCTTCTTTGAGCTCTAATCTCTGCTCATAGTGACAAATAAGCTTCAAAAATCAATCTGCTTCTAACTCCTCATATCTTTGGGATTTTTTTTTTTATTAACTAAATTTATTGCATGTTTAAGGTACAAAATTAGAGGATATCAAATTGTGAATGTAATTAAATGAAATGTGAAACAGCCTGGAGTGAACATGTAATGGTGTTACCATCTTGTAATAAAAATGCAGGCTAACTCCCAGACCTTTAGAGCCTTTTTTAGATTACTCTTCTAGGCTTATGGCAGCCTTGGTCTTGCCTTTTATAGGCTACTACAAATTATAAAGCAACACAGAGGATATCTCTTCTACAAGTCACAAGAAAATACATTATAAATGTCTTGAACTATAGTAAAAGGATCTACAAGTAATGACTTGATGTGCAATGTCTTCTCCAAAGGGTTGCTATCCTCCCCCATTCATTCTATTATTGTCCAAGATGTAATAAACAGAAATATTAGTTATCTTATTAACAGAAATATTATTATATCACTTATATACCTATCAGGTAAGGATAGGTATATAGGTAGATAGTTAGGGACTTCCTTTGCCCCTAGGTTTCATGGAGATAACTATTCCACCAGTTTCCTTTGTTCAAAAGCCTTCCTCCAGAAGAGTAAAAGGAGGTCTGCCATAACAGAATTGTCTTCCAGAGTGTCAGATTTAAATATTTGAGAGAAATCAATATTCCACATTCTAGCCAATATCCTTGCTTAATACAATATAGGTAGTTTTTCTGTAACTACCTCTGTCATAGAATCCCCCATACTCTGAAAAAATACATCCACTTTGATTTTGGTTGTAGTTTCAACAAAGCCTTACAGATTACCATCAGCTTAAACACTTTCCTCCTGAAAAATTTCACTGAAAAATTTAAGTCACATTGGACAACACTGTAAGAAAACCAGTAGTCCTGATTAACCTGCAGTTTTGCTACTGTTTTAACTACTTTAGTTGAACACAGAACTTGCTTGAGAATGAAAATAATTACATGATCAAAAGGAACACAATTTCTCCTTTGAAAACATCTATATCAGAAAAAAAATATTCCTGTAAAAGAATTACTCCTTTCAGAGTTCAGTGCACATTTGACTGGTGACTCACTTTTACCACTCTGGTCACAAGAAGGCATATCTAAAGACAACCTTAGAAATGCAATGTATTGTTTCTCTATTCTCCTCCTGGCCCTGCTTCTTAATTTTCATATCTATCTTACATATGGTCTTTTACATAATCACTAAGAAAGATGAGCCAGTTCTAAAATCAGATTTAATTGATGGAAAAGAATCAGTTTCAATCCAAAAGTACCATTTATAAGTTAGGTACCGAAAGCTGCTTTTAATTTCCCTCGGGATTTGAGTAGCCTTCAATTGCATTATCACTTCTTCAAATGAGTAAAGGAAATTAAGGGAAAGAATAGTGAAATCTAGTACTTACATTGAATGCAAGGGTGGATTTTATTTTTATGAGAGGTAATTACAATGTTCATGAAATGGGAGAGATGTGTGAGAAGAGTGCTGCAGCAAAGCTCAATACTGCAAACCCTGCCAAAAAACCCTCCACCTGTTAATCATTCAGAAAGATATTTCTAGTTTGGGCAAAAGGAAGTAAGGTGCTACACTGTGTGAGTTTGATATAACATTGTTTCAGACACCGCAAGAGGATGTGTCAGCACAAATATGAAAGCCAGTAGTAATAAAAGCCTCAAATAATAATATATGCACTCTCTCTGTCATCATTATGCACCATCATTTATGGATGTCCCCACGCATTCTTGCTGACTCCTCTGGCATGTGTCCATTAGGGCCATTTACTGTCAAGTAAGCATTCTCCTCTGTGGTACTGGTGATCCCTCCATTGCTCATCAGAGAAACCTACAGAAAGATACAAAGATAATGGATATCTTGGAAGCTGACTATAAAAAGAATTCCTAAAAAAAAGGAAATAACAATTCTGTCCTTTTGGTCATTTTTCTAAATTAATTTCAGAACTTGGAATGCAAGTGTGAACTTTCACAATCCCAGAAAATAGTATTAATCACAGCAAAGCTGAAACCCATACCCAACCTACAGGCTCAGGGTGTATGAGAGGGAATGCACTTGAAAAGTGGATTTCAGGAGGGTTGTCAGAACTTTTGGCTTGAATTGCAGAGCATAAACTCCTAAAAAAATCAATATAGAGTGACAGTAGTTAAGCTCTGCATTCAATGCTGTAACATCTTCTCTGAATGTTCCCAGTTCTTAATGTTAGCAGATATTTTTCTCTGTTCAATGGCTTGAGAGAAAGCAAAGGTGTCAAGTGAATCTCCAGCCTTTACCTCCAATGTACAGTACAGCTGTGCAAGGTTTTAGGTGCATCCAGAGCAATACAAAGCGAAGACGACGTAGGACAAAACTGCTATTGTGTACTACTGCAAAGGCTTTGCAAAGTGAATAACCCACAGAGTAGACTTGCAGCATTTTAATTGACACCAGGCTAGAATGCAAAAGCATTTATTATAGCATTAATCTCCATTGGAAGCAAATATTTCACTGCATGAGAAGAGTGGTGAAAATACAAACACTCATACAAACACAGAGTTTTCATCTTTGCAATTCAGACCTAAAGTGACTTTCAGTGTAATCCAGGCTGATTGACAAAGTCAGTGAGAGCTACTGACAGACAGATCACACAAACTGATTAATTTTTGTATAGGCAAAAGAAGTTTTCTTAAAATGGATGAAAAAGGCCATCCTGTCATACCAAGCAACGTTTGCAGGTCTACAATTCAAGTGCTATGTCAATGTCAAAATTCTTCATTATATTATTCATTAACTCTCAAAAACAGTAGGAAGAATTATCTGAAGTAACAAAATCTGTATTTTATGATTCCTCCATCCAGGCTTGACACTTATGAAAAAGTTATTTCAGTTTTAAGTGGAAAGCTAAGATACGGCATTGGATATAAAATAGCAATTTTTCTTTTTTCACTATTCTTTCCTAGCTGCATAGCTGCCTCCCTTCAATCTGAACTTTATGTTTGTACTCTGTTGTGGTTGCATCTTATACTAAAGAAGTGTGAATCACAGCTTATATTAAACAAGTCTGAGACAATGCTGTGAATAGAGATTCGATCTTTTCTTCACAAATTCTGTTAATAAGATTTCTGGATTCATTCTGGCTGACATAACCTGTCCCAGAGTTATCAGTGTAGTCTAACCTCATTATCCGTCTTCCCTCCGTGGTCAATGCAGCAGGAGAGATGCACAGATACCTTCACAGGCACCTTTATACGGCTTTCCACTGTCACCTGTCTGAGGTGGCTCATTGCCAGCACAAGTGAAGCCCACCTGCTTAGCAGTTGTCACAGGTGTCAGCGAAAGAGGTTTGGTCTGACAGCCTTGGAGCTCTGCAGAGCCCAGCTACACAGCCTTCCCCTCCAGCCTTACACCACTGAAACCAGGAACACAGGAAAAGAATTTGGAGGCAATTTTTTCACTTACTTTACACCCTTGCAAGTCCTTATGTCTTAACTAAAGAGCAACTTCTGATCTATTTGGAAATGTTTGGAAAATTCAGAAGATGAAAGAAAAAGAGAGTTTAAAGTGTAAGGTTAAAAATTAAGAAAATCTGAAAATATAATTAATATATCAAGCTGCTTTTCAGATTTGCAGCAGAATACAATTTTACCTGCTTTAAAAGGTATTTAAATAAGCTGTAGATAGTAAAAAATTGAAATAATTCTTAATGTTTTTCTAAAGCTTTCTATGCATTTTTTTCACATTTTTCCCAAATAGCATCATCATGGTTTATTAAAAGAGCTCCATCTTCTGGCAGCTGATAAAGAACAATTTGTCATAGATGAAGAAAGGCTTAAAATCATTTGCAGAATATAATGAAAAATTGATCCTGAATAACCAATGTCTGCAGCTGCATTCCACAGAGACATTGTGACATTTTGATTTTATACTAATTTGTTACTTGTTAACCTTGATTTCTAGCCTTTTGTCAGGAAACTTACTCATTATCAAATTAAAGAGGTGACATATTAGAACAATCCTGAAGTAGGGAAGTAAATGTATAAGCAAAAAAAGTACTGAAAATTTATTTCAGCTTTTCAGAAAGAGCTGAATAAACATGATAAGTATATTCTTTCACTTTTTTTTTTGTCTGTCTTAGCAGTAGCTCAATATTTAGAAAAGTTAGTCAATGCCAAAGGAAGATGCCATCCTTCACTTCATCGTTTTTAACACTCATCTCATCATTGATTTTATTACTAAGGGGCTTGGCCTCACTCATTTTGCTTTTTATCTAAGAGGGTGTGTTGGAGGAATTGTAAGCTGAATCTCAAGGCTCTTTTCCCACATTCTACCATCAATGGCACATCTGCTTGATGTTACAGCAGCACAGATCTGAAGACAACTCAATTTAGGAGATTAATTTCCTCTCTCTAGAGTGTTTATGAATAGAATAGCTGCATTAACAGGTGGAAGGTATTCTGTAGCAAAAAGTCTTTACATAAAGAATAACTGAAATGGTGACAAGAACCAACTTCCATATTTTTACTCATCTCTTTGTGAAAAGAAATAACATGAAAATAGAGAGATCTAACTGTGGAATCAGTTGTTTAGATATCTCTGCAACACTGATTCTGCGTAATAACTTTCAGAAGAAATTTTAAATATTTTAAAGTTTGCCATGGGATATCTGTGCTATTTCCTCTCACAGGAAATGCAAAAACAAGCAATTAAATAGAAATACTCTTTTATTTTATAGCCATTTTATCATTAGTAATTAACTGCAAATTAATTAAATAGAATAAGAAGTGTTTTTCAGTTAAGTAATTATTGAATATTCACTCTGAAACAATATTAGAAAAACAGGGGGAAAACATCATGTATATAATTAATCAGATTTTCCTCCCTGCATTTTTCTTACCTTTCTATTAATTCATCTTGGAAGCTGTATTTATCATACATTTACTTTAGAAAATCAGCTCCTTCCCAGTGGCACCTCTAAAATCATACTTAGACCTATTAATTTATTGCAGATGAACTGGCAATAAGGAAAACCAAATTCAGATAGAGGTTTTTCAAAATCCAAGCAGTAAAACCTTTCATTCAGTTGTCACCCACCAGTAAGCTTCATGAAAATGAATCTGAGTAAAACTGATTTGGTTATTCCTGTGTACATCAAAGATGGAGAGAAAAATATACACATTCTTTTATGTATTTAAAATCTTCCAGTTGAAACAAGTGTGTTTAAAGAAAAGGGTTATTATGTAAGGGCATTTCTGTCAGATATTGGTCGTTCTCTCTTCCAGGAGAAATTTGTTTCAGTTTCAGGAGGTTATGAAGGTCTGAAAACTGAATACCAGTGAAGTATGTAATCATCTGGAAAATACTGGTGTAATGAAGAAAAGACATATTGTTCTAATAAAAACTAAGGCCCAGGGTATGTGCAGCATGTAAGAAAGATCGTGGTCAGGAAAACTAGATTCCAGTCTTTTCTCTGTTGGGTAATCATAGGCATGTACTTCATTTTCCCTCTTCCAGCTTCTTCCCCTTGAAAAATGTGATAACGTCATTTTCCCCTCTCAAGAGAATTCTGCTTAAAAAAACACATCAGAGAGGTCAGCCAGACGTAGCAACTAGAATATCTGGCAGACCTGTGGCCATCATTCCTTACTTGAAGCTGTCCTGCTGTAGGGCTTCTATCTGCTGCTCTCCAGCCTGTTCACACTGTCCTGGACTGAGGCATTGCCTCCTGCAGTATGGCTTGAATTGTGTCTATTGCTTGGGTCTGGGGGGATAGGCTTTATATCAATGGTAATTCAAATGATTGACCAAAATAAATAAATCACAGTGAAATTTCAATCATTTATCAGTAAATACAGTCAGAAGGGTGGCAGAGTTTAGGTGGTCACATGGTTAAAAATCAGGAAAGAGGATATTTTGTGGATGCCTAAAAAATGCCAAATTCAAGAGAAACCTAGTTTCAGGGAAAATCATGTTCCTACAATACAAAAAAAAGAAAAAAATAATAATGATACTGACTTTTTTTCATAAATCCCATTTCATTAGATGTGTCTTCAGCTATTTATAAAAACATTTTCAGAGGTAGAGGGAACGGCAAGCTTACTAAATACATCATGTTTTTCATGCAAATTATCTTCATAAAATATTATGCTTTGTCTTAATATCTCGTATCAGTTCTAAGTCATTGCTTCTAACTTTGGAAATGACTGTGGTAATGTCAATTCTCCTCACTTTCCCATAATACAGTTGTTTAATCCACTTCTGATACTGATTCCTCTTCATGGAGCTGTTAAGGTGGCAGGGGAGAGCCAGTGCTGGGCCTAGACAGAGGAAACCTCTTCCAAGGCTAACTTCTGAAGAAGCCCTGTCTCCATGCTGTGCTCCATCCAGAACCTGGGAAACATCCGCCCATCACAGATTTATGTTTCCCTCAGGTAAAATCAACAAGCAATTACAAATTTAGACAATATACAGGGAGTGACACACAGTCCCTCTTTAACTTTACAGGTACATACACAAGCCTGCTGCAGACAATGCAGAATGAGGTCCCCTGCAGATAAACAGGCTAAATCATCAAACAGGATTGGCTGTTAAAGTTTCACACATAACAGACTTTCCCAGATTCTTCTGTGGCACTTAGGTGTCACTCTGGCTACTCAGAGTGTTAAAAGCAGATATTTGACAGAAAAAAAACTATTGCATGAAAGAATAAAAAAGGACGTTTGATTACCATGTTTATAGAACTCCCATACTAAAGCTTTCTTCAGTAATAGACAACTTCCAATTGCCACATCCTTGATTAAGTCAGCAGGAAATCCTAGAGAGAGACTGATGTGGTCATGTGCTACATTACTGTGAAGTTTTGTATCCCCATATCCCACATTCCTTTTCAAGGTGCTGGGAAGTGGACGTTTAGAGCTCTCAACATTCAGGAGCAAAGGTGAAGAGGACAAAAATATCACCCCAGCCAAAAAAACCAAGTAAACAGCTGTTCTGAATAGTCATTAAAGAGCAACACCTCTGTGCATCTCTGGACTCTCCTGCAGCAAACTTCAGAAACAATATGACAGATCCACCTACAGAAATCCAGGGTCTTATTTCCATATTATTTATTTAAATTTTGTTACTGAAGCAGCATAATAAAGACAAGTTAAACACAGAAGCTTCAGGGACTGATTTCACAGTGTATCAAAAAATTATATATTGAAGAAGATGAAAAAATAGTATCCTTTATGTAACTTCCCACCCAGAGCCCGCAAAAGAAACTGCTGGAAGTCAGAAAATAATAAAAATAAGAAAATTAGGAAGAAAATAATTATAAAGAACAATCCAAGACTACCTCGCTCTAATTTTCTTTTCTTTTGCACTCGTAAGAAATTTGAACTCTTTGAAAAAGAATAATCAAGATCGGGCAGAAAAGAGGCATGAGAGACGTGAAATTTCAATCATTTATCAGTAAATACAGTCAGAAGGGTGGCAGAGTTTAGGTGGTCACATGGTTAAAAATCAGGAAAGAGGATATTTTGTGGATGCCTAAAAAATGCCAAATTCAAGAGAAACCTAGTTTCAGGGAAAATCATGTTACTACAATATAAAAAAAAGAAAAAAATAATAATGATACTGACTTTTTTTCATAAATCCCATTTCATTAGATGTGTCTTCAGCTATTTATAAAAACATTTTCAGAGGTAGAGGGAACGGCAAGCTTACTAAATACATCATGTTTTTCATGCAAATTATCTTCATAAAATATTATGCTTTGTCTTAATATCTCGTATCAGTTCTAAGTCATTGCTTCTAGCTTTGGAAATGACTGTGGTAATGTCAATTCTCTTCACTTTCCCATAATACAGTTGTTTAATCCACTTCTGATACTGATTCCTCTTCATGGAGCTGTTAAGGTGGCAGGGGAGAGCCAGTGCTGGGCCTAGACAGAGGAAACCTCTTCCAAGGCTAACTTCTGAAGAAGCCCTGTCTCCATGCTGTGCTCCATCCAGAACCTGGGAAACATCCGCCCATCACAGATTTATGTTTCCCTCAGGTAAAATCAACAAGCAATTACAAATTCAGACAATATACAGGGAGTGACACACAGTCCCTCTTTAACTTTACAGGTACATACTCAAGCCTGCTGCAGACAATGCAGAATGAGGTCCCCTGCAGATAAACAGGCTAAATCATCAAACAGGATTGGCTGTTAAAGTTTCACACATAACAGGCTTTCCCAGATTCTTCTGTGGCACTTAGGTGTCACTCTGGCTACTTAGAGTGTTAAAAGCAGATATTTGACAGAAAAAAACTATTGCATGAAAGAATAAAAAAGGACGTTTGATTACCATTTTTATAGAACTCCCATACTAAAGCTTTCTTCAGTAATAGACAACTTCCAATTGCCACATCCTTGATTAAGTCAGCAGGAAATCCTAGAGAGAGACTGATGTGGTCATGTGCTACATTACTGTGAAGTTTTGTATCCCCATATCCCATGTTCCTTTTCAAGGTGCTGGGAAGTGGATGTTTAGAGCTCTCAACATTCAGGAGCAAAGGTGGAAGAGGACAAAAATATCACCCCAGCCAAAAAAACCAAGTAAACAGCTGTTCTGAATAGTCATTAAAGAGCAACACCTCTGTGCATCTCTGGACTCTCCTGCAGCAAACTTCAGAAACAATATGACAGATCCACCTACAGAAATCCAGGGTCTTATTTCCATATTATTTATTTAAATTTTGTTACTGAAGCAGCATAATAAAGACAAGTTAAACACAGAAGCTTCAGGGACTGATTTCACAGTGTATCAAAAAATTATATATTGAAGAAGATGAAAAAATAGTATCCTTTATGTAACTTCCCACCCAGAGCCCGCAAAAGAAACTGCTGGAAGTCAGAAAATAATAAAAATAAGAAAATTAGGAAGAAAAATAATTATAAAGAACAATCCAAGACTACCTCGCTCTAATTTTCTTTTCTTTGCACTCGTAAGAAATTTGAACTCTTTGAAAAAAGAATAATCAAGATCGGGCAGAAAAGAGGCATGAGAGACAGAGGGTTGACATTTTTATTAAATAGAAAATACTTATGAAGGATTAACTCGTTATGCATAATAAAATGTACTTGTATAATATAATTTAATTTATTTTAGCTTTCCATTCTCTACATATCTCTGTGAGAGAGGGCTGTATACCAGAGATAAACAGATTAGAAATACACAGGTACCACAAATAAAGTCTTGCATATATGGAGAAAATACATGTAAGGTTGACACCAAGAGAAAATATCAATTTGTCAGTAAATGTGTAATTGTAACTAGCCACAGATTTGGCAAGCAGACAAAGAAAACATCCACACAGAGGAATTTCAAGCCAGAAAATAAAGAAGCTAAACTGGAAAAGATAAATTGCACCCCATCAGCAAGCTAGCCAGGTATAGCTTTCTGGCCAGCAGGAACTCAAGGCCAGCCCACAGATTTCTTCTACTTCTGGCAATGGCACAACCCTCAAAGAAATCAGAATGCAATAAACAAATAAAAAACCAAACAAATACAATTTAGAGTTACTGTCAGAAGACTAAGCCCTGGCGTTTTGTTAAAGGGACATTTTAGTGCTCAGCAGAAGACAGACGTGCTGCTGTCTTACACAGCCTTGACAGATCTTTACAGCACTTGGAACACCAATTTCAAGGAGAAAAGATCTTACTTATTTATAACAGCACAGCTTCCTGTTGATGTCTGTACGCAGGAGGCACAGGAAAGGGTGGTGCCTGCTGCTTTCTGCTCAGCTGTAAGGTTCCAAGGCCTTGGAATGGGAGGGGCTGCTTTCAAAACTCAGACACCACCCAGCAGGACCCTGCACTGTTACCCTCATCTCAGGGCTGAGGAGTCACGGCCCAAGAAGCAAGTACACCAGCAGCTCTTGGTGTTGACACCAGAACTTTGCAGGAAAAGTAAAATATAGCTATAGGGATCCTAAGCTTATCTTCTGTCTTCAATTTACCTTCCTTCTAACTACTGGCAACAAGATTACCTCTAAAACCACACAGGCATTTTCTCCTTTTTGGTAATCTAATCTGTTTTCACTCAAAGATAGCTACTCATCTCTTCCTTTAAGGAGCTAAAACCAGTTTTGGGCTGCGCATATCCCTACTTAACACTCAAAAGTGAAGACAGTTAAAAGATTAAAAAATAAAAAAGATCAAAAGAGGAAAATATTCACAATCACCCACAATGAACTACTGAGCCCCAGCTATATGGGAGCATTATGGGAGCTATATGGGACCATTATGTGGCTTTCCAAGGGAAATAAAATGTGGTGTAGGGCCCTTTACTACTTTTGTGCTTCCATGTAATACTAGATTCAGGAACACTGTGAGATACTAAATTTTGTTTTCCCTAACAGTTGAGAAAGTTAGGGTTGACCTTGCTGCCATGCACTGTAACCACCAAAAGGAAGCCTCCAGATACTTTTTTTACAGATCATTCTACTGAAAGACCAGTAAAGAGTTCTCTCCTTATTAAGCGTGATGAGTAATATACATTACTAGAATATGAGTTAATTTAGACAAACGTGCTGGGCTAACCTGCAATGCAGAGTTGATTTTTGCTACTGTTGTACTAACAAAGCCATGCAGTGTAGAGAACTGAGTTCCATCTTCTCTTTCTGTCTCTGTGCAGAAATCCACTCAGTATTTTCATTAGTAAGGAGCAACAACGTTTGAGTCACACAAGGAGACTAGACTGATCACCATGGTTCTATTTTATCTCATATATTGTTGCTTGCAAAACCTCTGGCAAGGATTTCATTCATAGATTATATTTTCACCAGAAATTCCATCAAAATGCAGGTCAGAAAAGGAAAAATTACATGATGGTGTATTAGTCTATTTTCCTCTGGACATCCATTATTTCTGCTTCATGACTGTGATGTCCACAGCAGAAAACAGAGAAAGCCATATCAAACTGCAGGAGTCTACTGGCTGCTATCAGACTGCACATGCTTCTGTGCACTTTAATATATGCTGAACACAGCTGAGCAGGACAGCAGGCCTAGACGAGACATCAGAAGCCCAATTATCACTAGTCTGTGTCAGTAGAGAATACCCAGATGATTTCTCTGCAGGTGAAATTGAAATGAACTTATCTAAATTTCTAACACATTTTGCATCTCCCTCAGATAGAAGGAAAAGCAAATTTACAGTCAGTATAACATGCTACATGGCAAATATTTGAGCTAAGACAGGTTAGTGACTGAATTTATTGGGAAAAGATTTCATTAAAGAAAAAAAATCTCATAACTGTTGTTGCGACTCCTGCAGTGAAAATATTGAAGCTTACATATTTCGTTGTAGAATTGAGGACAAAATTCTGTTACACTTTCATGTTGCATCATCCTTAACTGTGCAAGATTTCTTTTTTTCTTCACCACCAAACTTTCAACTATAATAATCCATTAAAAGTGGCACAGTCTTCTGCAGTGTCTGGTGAGACAAAAACAACAAAAATGCATTGTGAGCATTACTAATTGAAGAAAAGGCCACTATTTTCTTCTCTATGTTAGCCTATTCTAACTTTACTTAAAATTAGTATTACATTTTTGAGGCTTAGATCTGCGAGCTTACTAGATTTAACCTTGGTTCACTTCTTTCTTTTATCTTCCTTAGATTATGACTGCACTTTTGAGAAGGCTATTTTACACTAACATCCCCCTAACAAATGAACCCAAACCAAGCAACTGTGTCTCAGATAAAACCCCTTCAGTACAAAGATGATAAAGCAAAAGGAGCAGAGGTAGCAAAAGCACTTGCCATTTACTTAATTGAAAGCAATATCTAGTAAGTTTGATGACCTTATCTTCCTCCAAGACCCTTTTATTATCTGTGGATTAATTTTTATATTGAGTAAAATTATGCTCTTGGAAATAATCATGCAAACTGTATTTACACTGGAGTTTTTGCAAGTATTAATATCTTTATTTCAAATCCTTCTAAATGCAGAGCCTGCTCTCCAGAGTCTACAAGCATCAAGCAAGTCTTGAGACACAAACAGGGAGATCAAATTGTGTCTCTATAAGAACAAGATGAGGCAGTTTGCCCCAGTGAAGACATTGCAAAAACCTACCCACCATGCAGACTACAAGTGCAGGGTTCACATTTTGGGAGAAGGAAGCTCCAGTGCCCTTTGTGCAACAAATCTGGCCAGATCTAGCCCTAAGAAACAATTTCTGCTTGAGAGATAGATGTATTAAACAAGGTCATCTTGATCCTTGCCTAGGCTGGCATCCCAAGCAGTATGAAACATCCTCACACGCCTCAGGCCAGGTTTTTCTGTTGGTATAAGCAGTGTCCTTCCATTCTGGGAGCCATGGGCAGGCTTCTACTGTCACCAATCTGCCCCATGTCTGAATCTTGCCATATTCTGTGATTGCAATACGTGAAAAAGTAGAATGACTAAATTCTGCCCCTAAAATATTTTCAATAAATAGACTTCTCAGCTTCAGGTTCACTTTTATATAGCATACAGCTTTCCTTTCTGAGTGCCTCTGGAGTTCCCTCTTCTTCCAAGATTTATCAGTATCCCAGCCCACTCACATTTAACATTTTCATCCTGCCAAACTCCTCCACATGTAAGATGTTTCCAATCATCAGGGCACCAAACCTTTCACTGATCTTCTTTCCTTCATTTATAATTCCCTTTCAGGCCGCAAATTATGTTTATTGGTTTCAAGAGTGGTTTTGAAGCATCCTCTGCCCTGAACCCTTCTGCTAGTTTTATTTTGATATTGCAAATCCACCAGATTATAGAGTGATTCTTTAAAATGTCACAAGTTAATCAGGGTCAACACTGAATGACATAATTCAAGAGGACTGAATATTGGAGAAATATTGCTTGTATTCAATGCAGATTATTTATTCCCAAAATTAAAAACCAAAACCATGAGATAAAAAAGGGAACTGGATGAGGAAAGGAGTGTATTTCAATCACAATAATAAAGGTTTTGCTGGTTTGCAGGTAGCTGAAATCTGCTGGTCTGCTAGTCTGTCTACCTAAATGTTTCAAACACAGACGTCACTACTCATTTCAGAGTAGTTTGATTTCAGTTTACACAATGTCTAGTCTCTCTGGTGACTGCTACTTGATATTAATTCCAAGCAAAATTGCATGTCACTCTACTGTCTGTTCTTTGACTGTTGCATGCCAGTCTGAATTTGGTTGTGTTTCTGTGGCAGGTAAGTCCTGTTTACCTATATCTCCATGGATTTGTGATACCTAATTACTGCTTTAAAAGCTTTCCTACATCACTGATTAAAAAAAAAAAAACACTTCAGCCCTCCTAAGAATCATAATACAGTGCTCCTATAACATTTTCAATTTGAAAGCCCTACAATTCCTCTGAGTAGAGCTGAACAAGAAAGACATTATCATTATGCCTGCTTTTTTGTTTGTTTGTTGGGGACTTTCTAAGCATGTAGATCAGCCAATTTAGCCATCACTGTAAAATATATCAGACATGGACTCAGTTCCTCCTGGTACCAGTCTGATACCAAAATAGGTCTCTGACAGAAAAAATGTGTTCTGTAGGAAGTCTATATATGGACCACAGAAGCACTTGAAGTCACTGTAATATGGCTCTTGACAAACTGGAAATAGGCATTTGTATTATTTATTTTCTATTTTGCATGCTGAAACATCTCTGCAGCTGGGCTCCAAGAAGAAAATCCTAAAGTACTTCAAGTGGAATACAAATAACTCCAAAACTAGATTTTGGCTCTGAAGTTTTACCTCTAATGCAAGATCTCACAGGCTGCTGGAAGTGCTAAGAATTAATTTCTGAGATTTCTGCTGGGCTGCTGGGGAAAGAGTGGAAGGAAAAAAAAAAAAACCCCATGCTTTTCTGGGCTTTACCAGAATGGGGAGCCTTATCAGCAATAGAAAATACTTGTGTATATCCCAATAATTCTGTTCATGAAAAGAAACTAGACACCACCACATTGGAGGAACCTTGAGCTACTCTGTAAGAGATATTTCCAGTCCTTCTTTCTTTTTTTCACTAATTCATCAAGTTCTCAGCTGCTACTTCTTAGAAACATATGCAGTTTCACTTTATGTCTTTCCAAATTCACCAACAGGAGGCTTATTTTTTCATCTCCAGAATCACAAACAGTTGCTTTTCTTTATTAAAAAAAATCAGTTCTTTCCTGTAACTTGCAGTTCTGTGGTTTACTCTAGATTATTGTGATCTGTATTCTAATGTCTTACATCAGTAGAAACAGAAAGAAGGAATTTGTTAGCACATCCTATTGTTCCTATTTAGGAATAAAGTCCATGTCTCATTAAAAAAACTGGCTACTTGTCACCAAAAATTTAGAGCCAGAAATGATTATATAAAGATATTTTCCCCAGAAAGTATTTTGGAAAAATAAAATGAAATTCTTTTTGTCTTAAATGTATTTTGATTTGAATAAACATAAAATAAAAGATAATATTTCTTTTTCAAAATCAATTTCCATATCTATTTCTTCTAAATATACAGTCATATCTATAAAAAATCACAACCTCATAAATTCAGTTACAAAAAAGTCAGTTCATTTTCTGGGCTGTCACTCTACTTTCTGTTGCACTTCTTTATCAGACACATTGAAAGAAACTTTGTTTATTGAATAAACCCCATGATGTCAGTTACTTGACTGCCATCCCTGGAGATTTCCCACACTGACCATTTGTTCTAGCTGTTAAAGAATTTTCCTTAATTTCTAACTTAAGAGCTACCTTTCCTACCTTTAGACCATCATTCCTTGTCATGCCATCTTATCGGACAATGTAATTCCTTTAATTCACTTTTATTGTAACTTTGATGGTGTTTATTAACTTGTGATCATGTTTCTCCTGAGTCTTCTCCTTCCGAAACTATAAAATGTTGTTATTTCCCCTATGGATCTCATGGTATTTTCTGACTCCCCCTGCTCATGCCTGCAGTTTGTCAAGAATCATGCCGAGTGATGCACCAAGTTCCTCCACACTGTCCTGGTGCATCCGAAAGGTACATGAGCTTTTAATTTTGGTAAAAAAAACCCCAACCCTTACTGAATATTGAACTCAATAGATTCAATATTGAATCTACAGAAGTTTATAACGTTTGGCTGTATTCTCACTTGCTGTCCCCAGGGTGGGAGGAACAGGACCTGGCAGCCAAGGTCCATTTGGCACAGGGCGGGCTCTGCCTGGGGTGTCCTGCCGTGTTTGCCAGCCAGGAGCAGGGCACACCAGGGGTGCAGCAGCCACAGCCCCAGCTCCAGGTGACCTGACAAAGTGTGTGGTTATTACTTTATTGCCCTAAAATCACCTTGTTTCTACCTTTTGCCGCCTGTTCCATAGAACTGGTTGGTTTTTTGGTATTAAGCTTATTTTGCAATTGGTTTTTGTGGCTCAGTGTTCTCCTTAGCAGTTGGTACTGATTTTCAGATAAACTTTCTCTTTTGCTGCAAACAAGACAGGGTACTGGAGGAGACACACAAAACTCAGAAATGAAGTACTGAATTGTGCTAAGCTGGAAACTTCAGTCTCTAAAATCAAAATAAGTGGTTTTAAAAATGTTAATATGAATTTTTAAAGAAGAGTGATAGATCAAAATCATACATATCATCATACAGGTATACCAAAAACATAACTTTTGTAAAAACTCCAGCTCTATTAAATTATCTTCTACCAAGGGAAAAGAGCTTCACTGAGAATTTTTTAATCCTGAGGAGTACCAACCTGATAGAAAAAAAAGATGCATCAAGTGTTTGCAAAACTATAAAATAAACCCTTAACATTTATGGTAGACTAGGTATCTCTGATGTCATCATTGTTGGGACTACAGCATGGTATAGTCATCTAAAATAATTTTAAGGAAAAAAAAATCCATACAAAGAAGCAAGCCAGAAATGGGAAATTAACAGTAAGCAAAAACTGGGCATATTTCTGAGCATTGTGCTATCTTTGTACCACAATAGATGCTATCTGCAAACATAATTGTGATTCAAGTTACACTTTATTCTGCAAAAATTCAATCCCTTTTACTTCAGTAATTCTATTTCCCTTCCTAACCCTGTTAAGTTCTTTGATTTTCTGCAGACATCAAATCCATGCCCAAGCATTATATGGCTGGTATACATCATATAATGTGCTATTTTACAACTGATGGACAGAAGTCCCTTACTGAATTAATTTTACAAGATAAGTCAGCTCATATTGAGCACAAGGGAATTCTATCATTTGACAAAATCACTTTAGTAAATCCATCTAGCTCATTAGACACCAACTATGGTCTCTTCCCCCTCCAAAAAAAGATAAATGAACGTCATGGCCTCAATGCCATGATGAAGAGCCTCGTGCCTATATATCAGTGGCTATATCTGTATCTATATATCTATATCTATATCTATATCTATGTCTATATCTATCCATATAGTTCCAGTGTCATTTTCACAAAACTTTCCCACCTTCTGATCACCTTTCCTTATTGCTTTCTTTTCCTTTTTGTATATTCAGTTGGTAAGGGGTTAACACAGCTAACAATGAAATCATGTGGATTTGTGCAAACAGAATAAAAGATTAAGCTGATCACCTTTCCATATATTTCTGTGTGTGTGCCCTATCAAAGATGGATTTTCTGGGGAAGGAGAAATGTGGAGGTCATATAGAACAACCTCATAGTGCTATGCAGAAGAGGGTGACATTCAGCAGTGTGTGGGTATGTATATGTTTGCTCACTGCTCTATTTTTTTCTTAAATTTAACTTATTGGAATTGAATTACAGTGACCTTTCTCTAAGTCCTTTCTGCCTCTCCTCAGTATGTAATATATGTGTGAGTATATATATATATATGTACACACAGATAAATATTTCAGTTCTAATAACTAAGAGAACAGAATCATAGCCACTTACACAATTCCATTCCATGCCTGTCATTTCAGAAATGCAAACAGTATGTGTCTTTTTTTCTTTTTTTTTCTTTTTTTTTTTTTTTTTTGAATATGAAACGAGACAGAGGAAACACATTTGCACACTGCCATCCACTGATAAACTCACTAGGACTGTTATTAGCCAGATTCCATTTGCAGCCTGTGTGGCGTGCTGCTGGGAGAGCTGACAGCCAGAGGAGGAATGATGGCTTGGGGTCAAATTCTGCTCTGCTACCCAGGAGGAACCTTCCAAGTAAGTCTAGTGACTTTGAAAGAACAGAGTATGTGTCTTGCCACAAAATCCTGATGTGCATCAGGACACAATGTAATCACTGAGCAGAGCATCTCCCTTCAGTAGATATCAAATTAATGTTTTCCAAGAATATTTTAGAAAACACTCTCATTTTCAACCATGTTAGGACAGCTACAGTGACTGCTAAACCCACTAGAGTCCTAAAAGAAGCCAACCTGAACTCTCCCTGGTATCAGTTCTTATGTTGAAGGCTTTCAAATGTTTCTTTCCTTGTTTCACAGATGTCGGTCTGATTTTCCATTCCCAGTTTTACCATGAAAGCTGAAATAAGAAAAAAATTATTGTATAGTTGTTGAATAAAAGAAATTGAAAGAAAAAGCAACACTGCTCTAAGGTCTGATCTGTCTTGAAGTTCATCTGTTCACTCATTTTTGGCGCCATTTCAAACATAAGGAAATAAATGGGAAAGTTCTCTCTCTAGTAAAAATCTCATCTAGAGCGTAACCATGTACATGTTTGTTTCTCTACATTTTCTCTTCTATAATTCTTAATTATTCAGCCTAACATTCTCTGTTTAAATACATTTGTTTCAAACAGCAGCAAAACCAGCCCACTACATTATCTTGCATTTCTAGTAGAGTTTTTTCTTTTTCATTTATAGCCTGTTTGCTTTCCATGCCAAGATTTATCTACAGTGCTGCTTGCAATCATTATTATGTGCAAACATCAACATCCCTGTGGGGCACTGTTGTAATGAGGCTCAGGAAATTCCACTTAAAAAAACTGGAAGGGGAGGAAATGGGAGGTATTAGCACCACATTTTACTTTTAAAGATACTCCTCTACCGGTCAAAGGACATCAACCAATGTTACTTTTTGTTTCCAAAAATGCATAAAAATTAACTGTTAGCAAAGCTCTTTTTTAACAAAGGAATACCCAACAGATTTAATTATGAGAGAAGGCTGTGACACTTATGGAATAAATATGTCACTATATTCAAACCTTTAATGTATCCTTCCTACACTGGAGATTGCTGAGCTGGCCCCACTGCCACAGAAGAGTCAGAAATTTTATTCTTAATGTCATAATCACAGCAATTAGCACATAGTGTCTGGATTTTGACAGTTCAGGCAGAGGCAGAAGAGTCTCTTAAGTATGATCTACTGAGATGGGGGGAAAAAAAGTAAAACCAAAAATCCATACACAAAACCTCACTCAAAACAGAAGAAAACCCAAACAGAATCAGAGCAGTCCTGTAGAGTTTATTGTACATATGCAGAGGGATTGGTTCCTCTAAGGGGCTCAGCTTCATGACCTGTAGTGAAATCAGTAAACCCTGGCTGCCAAACCTAGGCTTAGTAAATTTTTTCAGGAAGAGTTGTTTAAATACTATGTTAATTTTCATCATCAAATTAAAATACGTGCTTGGATGACAAGCTGAAAATTGCTTGCAGTGTTGTGGGAGAACAGAATTAGAGCCAGGGGCTGCTGAGAACTTTTCCTTTGGACTTGAGGTGGTAACAGGGAGTAAGTGTTGTATTACTCTTTCTTTGTTTAACTCTTCATTTCACCTGACAAGGTCAAAATTTTAAGGAAAAAGGAAACTGCATTAATAAACATAAAATTTGTAATAGGTTACAAAAAATATCCCATATTATCTGAATGAGGTAACAATTCCAAATGTTCTGTGTTATATAATGAATGTCATCAGCCATTCCTACTTTGTGTTGTTAATCTGAATAGAAGAACCTGTACAGGAGCAAGTCTGTATTACTAATGCACTTTAAAGTCTTTCAGCTTAAGAGAAATTGAAAGAGATGTGAGTATAAAAGACCATATTGTTTGTTCTATTCCATCCATTTTTCAGCATCGGGCAGAAATATGGCTGTACATCCATTTCTTACTTAACCTTTCTGCATGTTATCTTCTTTGTGTGGACAGCTGTTGGAAGGCTACAATGCTGATGCAAATTCTTGCTGGTTAACAAACTTTTAAGGCCTATTATCAGCTAGCCCAGATAATTTCAGGTCCAGGGTTAAAGTATGCTATGCAAAGTCTGCTACAGAGCAGGGAGAGGACATGGGATCTTTTAGTCTTCCATTTTTATCTCCATCTGGGTACAATGGGGAGAAAGGACCAAGAGATCTGATACAAAATAGTGTGTCATCAGCCACGATTTCTTCTCAGTTTTCCTCTGTTGCAAATTACTGCCACTCTTCCAGCTTCTGCTGCTCACAGGGAAAGGACTGAGAATAATTTGGCATCATTTAGGGTATATTTTAAAAGGGGTTCTTTCCTATGGTGGCAAATCTGGATAATCAAATGGGCTTCGTGGCTAAAACATTGCCTGCTTTGAAGTTCATGGGATTAGGTTTCTTCACCTGACCAGAGAAATGGGAACATGCTGCTCAGCATGTTATAGTGCATGAGGTCTGCATCTCTTCATCATTCAGCAGTTTCAGTTTACAGCAGCTGCAGACCCTACTTTCTTTTTAACACAGGACAAAATTTCATTTTCAGTGATCAATACACATATATTCATGAAATAAATTAAATTAAGGGTTGTGGTGAATAAACATCTTGTGAACAAACATCTCAGGACAATATATTTGAACTAATTCTGGAAGCAGAGTTAATAAAATTAAAATTTCATCCTCTCCTTTATGTGTGTTTTGTTCACCTAGAAGTAGGATTTATGTCACTTAACTGTGTGCCTAGTTTGGACTTGTCATTGTGCTTTAACCTGTGGAGAGAAATGAGCACACCCAGAGGGAATTAATCCCATTCTGTATTAGAAATCTATTTCTGGCTATAATGGCCCACACTGAAAATATCTTCACTGCCTAAAGAGCTCTCTATATAATCACCTTAGGCTGAACATGTAATTTTCACACAACTAAAGTTAGGTGAGACATATCCTATTAAAGTGTCAATGAAGTTATGTTCATACCATTTTCTGGGCTAAAACAAAAGGTTATCCCACAACATTCATAGGTAGATTTCTGTGTTATCAGCAAATAACTTGTTTTTAATTAAAGGTTTCACTAGCTGTCAAGGAAGTATCAAGCCACCTATTTTCATGCTCTCCTCCACTTTGGATGTGTGTAGCCCTCCATCAACAATAGCCATTGTTCTGTCACTAGAGTAAATTTATAAAGATTACTGCTCTGGATTCCTAAAATGTAACCTAATACACTGAGGAATCATAATAAACAAGATCTGGACTCTTGAAGGATGGCAGGTAACATAATTTTTTTTGTTAAAGGTGGACCTTATTTACCTTCCTGTACCTCCTTTTGTATAGTTGTTATGGACAAAGTCTATAACTCTTGCTTTCAGAAATATAAGCCATGCAAAATTAAACTCTTAATTTCCCCTTTAGTTCATTTCAGCATCTGTAGAAGTACAAAATAGAATACAAATCTATTGATTGTTTATTTTTTAAAAAAGTATTCTGCCACTAAATCCTCTAAATAACATAGAGTAATTTCTAGCTTTTAAGAAAATCCAGAGATACATTTTTCAAGTGTTATGCACTTCTTAAGTGTATGCAAGCAGTGTATGATGGTAGTTCAAGGTACTTTTTTCTTATTGCCAAACACAAAACAAGCTTCTTTCATTTTCTCTAATCTAGTCTTATACAGAATATCCTCTTAAATGGGACTAACACTATCTGAGATATATTTACATTTTTACCAGAAGATTAAAAATGTGATTTGTAAGTCAAAAGATTTTTTTGAAATTATCTCAGACAGTGTTTTCCAAAGCCATCCCAGAGAGATCATGATTCTATTTTTATGCCAGGTCCTCTGTCAAATCATTTACACAGTCACTATAAGATTTTGTGCTGAAAAAGAAGGCAGCAGTCCTTTTTTGTGTGTGATAGCCACACCAAAAACCTGCTCTTTTTGTTAAAAAATGTGAAATGTTTGTCATGTTATTGACATGAATGCACCAGTCACCACAGCTCTGCAAAGATAATAACCCAAGATATGAAAAGCTCCTTTTTCTGTTATGTTTTTGTGTTACCCCCAGGTAATGTATGAGAGGCAATGCTTCCTGTGTCTGATCTAAATGGTATTTAGAGTTGCTGCAGCAGACATTTAAGATCACATTGTAATGATTTGTGTTCACATGGCTGGAAATACCCAATTTGATTTTTTAGTGCATGAGAGAGCCATGGATATGGCAACAAAGAGAAGGAGAGGACCAATAACTGAGGCTTTGAGATTCCTGAAATTAAGTATGGCAGAGAAAAGGTGCTCTTTAATGTTTAAAACTGCAAAAAAACCCCAAACATGATTAGATTGTTATTGTTCCCTTCTGTGCCTACTTGCACACTATGTGTAAAACACTTACTGCAGTGAGAGACTACACCAAGGGCTGAATATCTTCTCTTACTCTTTTAACCTGATGTATCTGCTAAAATACTTACTATGTTAATTCCAGAAGACTGAAGACTCTCAGAAGAATGCTCATGCATATTTCAAGCCTTCTTCTGTCAAGAGGTGCATCCTATCTTCTAAAATTATGTGCCCTGAGCTACAAAAGTGCAATTTCCATTTACTTTGTCTGAGGTGAGTCAAAGGGGTACAATACTCTATAGTGCAGAATGGGCATGCACTGTATTTCATGTATTTTTTCCTTTTCATAGAAAAGTGGTACACAGTAAATGTTTTTTCTTGACTCAGGATAGTGAGAGCAAACTAGATGGCATAAAAAGAGACAAGAGTGTGGATGCACACTGCTGTAGGCTGAAGAAACTGATTCAATCAATTCTTTCCTTTTTCCTTTCTTTCCTGCTCATTATGTAAGAAGCAGACATACCAGACAGATGAGCACAGTGTGAATGCTTGTATTAATAGGTTTTCCTCAAAGTATATTTCCAAAAATATTAATTTGCTCAAATTATATAGTGAATAGGGTAAATCACTTTAACAAACTAAAATCCTACAGAGTTTGACTCAAAATCCCATCATAGGTCATATTCACAAGTTTTAAAAGGGATACAACTGACATGAGCAAAGCAATATCAACTTGTACCTGCTGAGCAATAATATGATCTCAGGGGATAAGGCATACCTTTGTGTTATCAAATATGAACAGAAAGACACCTTAGTAGAAATCCCTCAGTGGTCAGAGGAGGCTGAGCACATTTGCAAAGTCTTTTTAGTGGCCAAAGGACCCTGCAGTTAGAACAATGCCACAATTTCTAACTGCTTAAGCAGAGGAGACTATACCAAGTATAATGTTGGGTCACTAGTGTTTTCCACAAAGTTCATTGTTTATTTGTAGCCATGGGATGCAGGTATCACTGAGTTTAATACAGATTACAATTTAATTACTACTTTGGTGTTTACATGCTGCATGAGTTTTAGTTCATAGACATGAGAAGCATCTGAATGTGAAAGAGTTTTGTCACTGTGTCAGATCAAGAACATTTTTAATGTGCACTCAAGTCTTTTGCACCAAATAAAGAAACTGATCATTCCATCAGAGCCTGAAGGAAAGGTGAAACTATGATCTTTGGGAAACAGAAGCATTTTCATGGAGTGCCTTAACATTAAAGCATAGAAATATATGAAAAAATAGCTTTTCTATTTGAATTTAATAAATTCCAGTAAGCTTCATCTACATTTCAGATTTTTTTTTAATTTGAAG
This sequence comes from Emberiza elegans, assembly GCA_024865655.1. Classification (NCBI taxonomy): domain Eukaryota; kingdom Metazoa; phylum Chordata; class Aves; order Passeriformes; family Fringillidae; genus Emberiza; species Emberiza elegans. The sequence continues at coordinate 33,438,647 of JALJVW010000910.1, read as the reverse complement.
AATATCTTATAATATTTTAAAAGATAAAAAGGCAGATGTGGATGTAAATATTATTAATATTTCTAATAATTTCATTATTCATGTAATTTGGACATTCCTTAAAGATATTAAACCTTAAATAAAATGACTGACAGCAAGAAAAATAACCTGGTCTTTGTTTCCTGGGGCCAAAAGTAAAATCATCTCCATTTCCAGGTGATTTTTTGGTCACAGCTGACAGTATCAATGACTTGTTTCAGTTTGAAGATTAGGGGCTTCAGGTGGAGACCATGACTTGAAAGCTGAGAACATGTAAGAAACTTCTTGCATTTCCCCACAGCTGATGTTGAATTCAAAAAGTCCTAAATGAGAGTTGTAATAATCTAGAGAAAAAAAAATAAAAAGGTGAAAAATATCACTCAATAGGTACAAGAATTAAAAGGATTTAGTGTCTGAGATCTGTAGATGGAAAGAAATCTGAAGAGATCAGCAAGAATGCTGACACTTGGCAGAAGCATATCTATGTGAGTGAAACTCCATATCTAGCAATATTTTTTCAGTGTATCATTGTAATGTTTCTGAAGTTACTTATTGCTCACCATGACTGGGAATATGCATTTTAGCTGGAAGGGCTGGAGAGAAAGGTAACCACGAGAGGTGTCCTGACTGTCCTTTAGGGCACAGTGAAGGACTGCCAGTACCCCCCAGAGGGGGTGCATGGAAGTTCACACAGACCTACATGAGATGCTTGCAGGAGTGAAGGCCAAAGCTTTTTCTAGAGGAGCAAGGACAGGATAACGCAAATGAAAAGGTGTTTCAATCATGGGAAAAGCTGGAGACATCTTACCACTGGGAGAATTTATTTAAGGATTAATTCTCTCAAGTTTCAAAATCTATGTAAGTAGCTGAGAAAATACATAGAAAAGACAAATTTAAATTTCAATTACTAAATTGCTGAAGAAAATTGTAAAAAAGTCATCTGGTGTCCATGCATTATTTCACTACAAAAGGAAAAGAAAATCAGGCAATCAAAGACACAGGCAATAGATGTACTGCAAGAGGAAAAAACTTGTAAGATTTATAGGCTAAAAGGTGCTAGAAATACAATCTTTGATAGACTGAAATCTAATATACTTGAAAAATTTGGTGAGGGCAGTAAAAAGCTAAGAAAACTTGAGCACTCTTGCAAGGAACAAAACAGAAGAACCTGAATTACTGCCATAGAACACATAAAAATATTTTACAAGCAGCAGATAGATAAGAATAATAAATCATAGCTTCTGAAAGATATCTATTATTAAAGAGGTAGAAATAAAAGTGCTGAAAAAAAATCAAGTAAATAATGTTCCAGAGAAAAGGGATTGAACAGATGAAACTATGACAAGCATTGGAAAATCACATTAAAAAATTCGATCCAAGGTCTAAAAATAACTTTAAATACTGCTGTTGTCTCAATTCCTATGACAATTCATTTAGATTATGCGGAAGATTAAAATAGTCCTGAGAACACAGGGTGGAACACAGATTTCCTGTACTTCACTAGAGCATTCAATACTTTCTTGTTCACTTTTTTGTGCATCTGGTGTGCTCTGAGGATCTCTGACCATTGGTTAATCCAGGTACTCTGGTCATGGAATAGGCACAGTTTTCTCAGACACTGAACTGCTTCTGTGCATAAGAAGAGGCCACAGAAGTTCAGTCACAGAAGTTCTGAGGAACTCTGAAGTCCAAAATGTTGATGCCAAAAGTGACAAGTTTTGGGGCATAAGCTTTTTAATTGCTGTGTTGCATGGTCCACAACATGTCCCCATTTTACCAAAAAAATCTATCTCTGAATGTCATCTGGACTCAGCAAGATTTTGAAAACAGTCTGTGAGACCAGTTTCACAAATCTCTTGATCACAGCAGAGACATTTCTTATGGGCTTTTAGGTTTCTTATGGGTTCAGGCCATCTTCTCTTACTGGTAAGTATGAGGAAAGCCAGAATACATTACACTTCTGTGAATGACTTCTGCCCTAAGTCAATTGACATAGCTTGTGGAGAGGAAGGGTTTGAGATGGAAAGAAGACAAAACAAATCAAATTATTAACAGCACATTTTATTAAACAGGTTAAAGAAATGGGTCCTGCTCCTCAAATATCCTACCTTTCTACTCCTGGCCTACTGCTAATGGAATACCTTGACAATTTATTTTTTAAAATAGAGCTGAGAAGGGTATATATTCACAAATGTGGTGCTCCTTTCTAAATTCATTTACAAGTGTGTATATACAAATTTGAAGATATGTAAACAACTACATGTTTACCTCAGGTGAAGCTAATAAATATTTAATGTATTTTAGAGCAAAATAACTTTTTCAAGCTAGTGCCACAGCTGAATCTAATCCTTGCTGACAGACTGTATTTTCACAATTATTTTTAAAGGTCTGTTTCTCATCATTTTATTAGTGCATAATAAAGTCAAGCCCTAAGGCATCCAATTTCTGAGTTAAATGATGAAATATAGTGGTTTCTGAAGAGAACTAAATTGAAAAGATAGAAATTATGTTGGGAAAGGAAACCTCCACACAGTGATTTTTTTTAGAGACTTGGGCTCTTTCAACGAGTACATAATGACTCTAAGGTGACAGTATTTTATTGGCAGCCCATATGTTTTAGTTCCATTTCTATGCCTTTCAGTTGTACTAGGTACATGTTATTGCAGAATGTGGGATAGAAAATGACCCCATCTGACGTGCTGTTTACAGTCAGGTAAGAAACTTGGTAGGAAACCTACTGAGAGAGGCAACAAGCTGGCAAAGCAGCAACACTCTGCCAAGAGTGAAAGGATGCACCCTATCAATCAAAACCTCTTCATGTTGGAGTTGCAACAATAGGGACAGAAATCTGAACAGAAAACTCTCTATAATTTTGAAATATACCTTTCTGTCTAAAAAAAAAATAAAATAAGTAATTGCAGCAGAGTTTAGCATTATTCCACATAATCTATGTCACCTTTGATGAGCTGTCTCTCCAAGCACAGGAGGAAGCAGAAGCGTGGCTGCCCTTCACTTGCCTGGAGCTCAGGGAGAAGTAGCCTTCATGCAGGACTGCCCTGGCATCACTGCAGGTTTGCTGGTCATCATTTCTCCAGCTGGGTGGAGCTCAGACCTGGAAAAGGCAGGTGCTGTGTGGGACATTGCCATGGGGGTAGCCCCAGGAGCCAGTGCAGTCACAGTCCCAGCCCAGGAGCCACCAGGAGAGGCCCTGCTCCGTGCAGACCTCACCGGGCCTGCACTCCGGCAGCGCAGGCTCCTGTTTCAGACCGTGCCATTTTCCCAGGCTTCTTTTTGCTTTGTCTCTGTCTCCCCATCATTTGTCTGGTGGGGGAGTACATTGTCTCACAGAAATTAATTTACCACACTGTCTTCCTTGTTCTCTTGGCCCGTGCAGGGTAATGCAGGAGCATCCCTGTCCCCCACCATATTGTCTGTCTCCTTGGGGCCATGTGGTGTGGGAACAGCAGCTGTTTTAGCTTTGTTCCACTTGTAAATGTCTTACTGTGGGTAGGGCACCTTTTTTGTGTACTTTTGCTATGTGTGTTGTTGTTATTTGTGACTTTGGTAAACTGTTGCTTTTAATTTATAGTCTCTCAGTATTATCCCCTTGTCAAGGGAGGTGGTGGATTGGGGAGCCACTGAGGGTATACACCACTAGTGACTTTTATCTCAATGGACTTTATGCCACTGATCACAACCCTCTGGTCCTGGCTGTTCAGCAAGCTTTTAATCCTTCCTCACTCTCTGTTTATGCAGATTTTGTCATCTAATCTAATAATGTCATGGAAGACTCCATCAAAAACCCTCCTAAAGTCAAGGTAAACACCCACTTTTCTCCCTCCACCTATCAACCTGGTCACCTCACTGTACAAGGCTATCAGGTTGGTTAAGCAGGATTTTCCTTTCATAAACATGCTGACTACTCCTGATCATCTTCTTATGCTTTACTGTCTTGTGCTTCTGGTGACTCAGCACTTGTAGCTGCAATCACTCCGGCTGCATGGATTTCTGTATGTTCAGCTGAGTTCTCCTTAACATAGTCCTCCTCTGTCAAGGGTTATTCTTCCTTGCTCCAGACTTTTCTCTGGTCAGGGGCTTGTGATTCCCAAAGGCTGGTCTTGCCTTTGGGAAGACTGAAGAAAAGAAAGCACCAAGTACCTTGGTTTTTTCCATGCCCTTTTTCTGCAGCTCCTTTTCTCTATGCAGCACTGGGGCCAGGTTTTCCTTAGTGTTCCCTTTGCTGTTTATGTACTCACATTATCCTGTCTTTTTATCCTTCTTATCCCTTTGCCAGATTCAATTCCAGGTCAGCCTTGGCTTTCCTAACCCCATCCCTGCATGATCAGGCAACCTGTGCAGAGCAGCCCCTCCATGCTAGTCCCTGGTACAGTGCTGACTTCCAAGGTTGGACTTCCAAGGACTCTTGGAGCTTGGATTCTGCAGCCTGTCTGTGCTACCAGTTCCTGAACTGAACTGCTCCCGCTGTGAAGACATTTCATCACCTCCAAAGAGAGTCTAGCTCCATTGTCTCTAACTCAGTCTCAGGGGGGAAAGAGCTCCTTAAACCTAAGCAAATTCAGCTTCAGAGCCCTTCTTCCCACTCTATATTCCTCAGGCCCCCAACACCTTAATGGCCCCCCTCTATCTTGTTTCCAGTTTCCTGATATTTCTCTTCTACTGAGGTACCCAAACTGGACAATTGTAACAGGTTAATAAAAATGATTTGTCAAAATTATGGTCATCTTCAAAATTTTCATCTCTTTTGAGTAATTCCTTTAATTAAAGAAAATAACTTCTGACATTGCTAAAGGAAAAACTCTGCTGACATACAAGAGTTAAAAAATTATTCAATCTTTCTAGCCAGATATCTTCATCTGAGATGACATAGTTTGTGATATTTGAGAAACAATTTAATCTGGCAACTGATGCAGCAGTTTCAGGAAACTGAAACTTGTTAATTGAATTAGGGTAAAGGTGAAAACTTCCTGTTCAACACCTCTTCTGCCACCTCAGACTGTGAAATTCTTGTACATCTGTTTTGCTTATTCCTTCCAACAGCCAAGAAAAAAGGAATTAACTGTAGTGATTTGGTCATTTTAGATACTGCCAGCCAACACTGTAGGTTTCAGAGTCAGAGTTTTTATTTCAGAAGAAAAAAAGTTCAATAATGTAACAAAGCTTTCTTTTAACATGATTCCTTGGAAAGTTTGGACTTAGAATTTCAGGCTTATTGCTGAAACTCACAGGAAAGAATCAGGAACAAAATAAAGGAAAAAACTCCAAACCTGTGTGATTTGCTTACATAAAAAAGACTAATAGCATTATTAGGAATGCTCCAAAATATAGCAAAAATAAAATTATTAAAACAATAATTTAAAAAATAAGCATTAAAATATATGTTTAAACATCATTTAAAGCTTTAGCCAGACCTTGTAAGCCAGATGATGCAAGCTTTAACATATTTTCTTCCTACATGTTACTACTACATTTCTTAACAGGAGCTGCAGTATTTTACAGTATAATAGGCAGAGATTATAACAAAATGGTTAAAGAACAGAGTTTAAAATGCTAATTTCATATTCTCATGGTTTGTATGAAGTGGGGACTTATGTATGATATGCTTTTGACGACAGCTTCCTGACAGCAAGAAAGATTTGCCTATTTTTTCAGAGGAAATTAAGAAACAGAGCAATAAATCGAACAACATTAGTACTATGCAACATTTCCAGGCCCTGGTCTGAGGAGAGCTACTTCTTCCAAAATATAATTATTATTTATTATTACTTATTTATAATCTTTTTCCCATAGAGCATGGCTAGGATCATTGATTCACTCTAGAACTTTTCAGTTAATATCTCAAAGGAAGACATTTAAGACAACAGCAAGTATGAATGATGCTGAGATGGAAATTATGTAGAAGAATTTAAACCAGAACAAAACAAAACAAAAAAATATAATCAAAGGAAAAAGGAGAGTGTGCAGAATTTACCTATTTGTTCTCACCTTCCAACAAAAAAAAATGTAATATAACACTGGTCTTAAGGCTGCTTGTTCTTTCCATTAGATTTGCCTGTTTAGCTTCACCTTTTAAAAACAGGTCTATTGATTCTATGCTTGGATTTTATTCTCAGTAAATTTTTTTCGTTTGTCATGCTACAGAACTGATTGGACATAGTCTGGTTTAAGGATACATTCACATTCCCTTTGTACTCATCTCATACAAACTGAGGTTCTTCAGGTAGGATAGGGAAGAGAATTGGAAAAGTGAGAACTCATGGGATGAAATAATTACATTTTAACAGGGAACACAAATGTCACAGGCACAAGCAAAGCAAAACAAGGAATGTTCAGCCATGTCCAGGAAGCCAGGGCTCCATCACACGACTGGGGAAGACAGATGTCACCACTCCAAAATTTCCACCTTTCCTTTCCCTCTGTTTCCATGCTGAGCATGTTGCCACATGATCTGGAATGCTCCTTGGGTTGGTTTGGGTCAGAAGTCCTGGCTGTATCTCCTCCCACCATCTTGTGCACCCCCAGGCTCCTCACTGGTGGGCTGGCACACGTAGCAGAAAGGCCCTTGACACTGTGCAAGCACTGTTTGCTAATACCACTGCAATACCAAAAAACAACTCTGTATTGTCAACACTGTTTTCAGCACAAATACACACCACAGCCCAATACCAGCTGCTGTGAAGAAAATTAACTCTACCCCAGTCAAAACAAACTTGTTAATTGAATTAGGGTAAAGGTGAAACCTTCTTGTTCAAACACCTCTTCTGCCACCTCAGAACAATAATCTGCCACCTCAGATAAATAATTTTTTATTAAAACACAGGAATAATAGACCATTGAAACAGAATTCAGAAGGGTTTTCATCTTAAAATGAAATTAGAGAAATGGGATTTGGGACATGTTCTCATCCCGATCATTCAGCTGAACATTTCTCTGGGAGTCCAGATGCTCTAAGAGTATGAGCAGATCTTCAGGGTACTCTAGGCCACACAACCTGTTGAATTTAGCTTAGCGAAACTTGAAATAGCCACTGAACTGACAAAGGTCCCCAGAGCTAAGCCCCATGCCTTGACAAAGCTGCTGCTGAGCAGCAAGTCAGGCTGTTGCACAGGGAGGGCAAAGCTCAGCTGAGGCCATCCCCCCCAGCACACCCCAAACCCACAGTATCTGAGCAGAGTGAGCATAGCAGGGATGCCCGCATCAGTGGGTTCCACCCACCATCCAGAGAAAGCTGAGATAATGACTCAGTCTAACATCAGTCCAGGAAATCTAATCAACAGCTGGGGAATGATGTGGACAGGGCTGAAGACAGGCAGATGAGATGAGACGCGTGGCCCAGGCTTGAGCTGGAATGGGACTTCTGGCCATGGCATGAGCGTAGAAGGGTAGGGGTCCAATGCTAGGCTTGACAGGGCACTAGAAATATTTCATAATGGGACTCAGGAGGCCCAGAGGAAGGGATTTTACTATTAGCAAATGCTTTTCATAAGCTGGACCAGTCTTTAGGCCCAAAACATCCCAGTGTCAGTAGAGTTTTGCTTATTCCTTCCAACAGCCAAGAAAAAAAGGAATTAACTGTAGTGATTTGGTCATTTTAGATACTGCCAGCCAACACTGTAGGTTTCAGAGTCAGAGTTTTTATTTCAGAAGAAAAAAAAAAGTTCAATAATGTAACAAAGCTTTTTTTAACATGATCTTGGAAAGTTTGGACTTAGAATTTCAGGCTTATTGCTGAAACTCACAGGAAAGAATCAGGAACAAAATAAAGGAAAAAACTCCAAACCTATGTGATTTGCTTACATAAAAAAGACTAATAGCATTATTAGGAATGCTCCAAAATATAGCAAAAATGAAATTATTAAAACAATAATTTAAAAAATAAGCATTAAAATATATGTTTAAACATCATTTAAAGCTTTAGCTAGACCTTGTAAGCCAGATGATGCAAGCTTTAACATATTTTCTTCCTACATGTTACTACTACATTTCTTAACAGGAGCTGCAATATTTTACAGTATAATAGGCAGAGATTATAATAAAATGGTTAAAGAACAGAGTTTAAAATGCTAATTTCATATTCTCATGGTTTGTGTGAAGTGGGGACCTATGTATGACATGCTTTTGACGACAGCTTCCTGACAGCAAGAAAGATTTGCCTATTTTTTCAGAGGTAATTAAGAAACAGAGCAATAAATCGAACAACATTAGTACTATGCAACATTTCCAGGCCCTGGTCTGAGGAGAGCTACTTCTTCCAAAATATAATTATTATTTATTATTATTTATTTATAATCTTTTTCCCTAGAGCATGGCTAGGATCATTGATTCACTCTAGAACTTATCAGTTAATATCTCAAAGGAAGACATTTAAGACAACAGCAAGTATGAATGATGCTGATATGGAAATTATGTAGAAGAATTTAAACCAGAACAAAGCAAAACAAAAAAATATAATCAAAGGAAAAAGGAGAGTGTGCAGAATTTACCTATTTGTTCTCACCTTCCAACAAAAAAAAATGTAATATAACACTGGTCTTAAGGCTGCTTGTTCTTTCCATTAGATTTGCCTGTTTAGCTTCACCTTTTAAAAACAGGTCTATTGATTCTATGCTTGGATTTTATTCTCAGTAAATTTTTTCGTTTGTCATGCTACAGAACTGATTGGACATAGTCTGGTTTAAGGATACACATTCACATTCCCCTTTGTACTCATCTCATACAAACTGAGGTTCTTCAGGTAGGATAGGGAAGAGAATTGGAAAAATGAGAACTCATGGGATGAAATAATGACATTTTAACAGGGAACACAAATGTCACAGGCACAAGCAAAGCAAAACAAGGAATGTTCAGCCATGTCCAGGAAGCCAGGGCTCCATCACATGACTGGGGAAGACAGATGTCACCACTCCAAAATTTCCACCTTTCCTTTCCCTCTATTTACATGCTGAGCATGTTGCCACATGATCTGGAATGCTCCTTGGGCTGGTTTGGGTCAGAAGTCCTGGCTGTATCTCCTCCCACCATCTTGTGCACCCCCAGGCTCCTCGCTGGTGGGCTGGCACACGTAGCAGAAAGGCCCTTGACACTGTGCAAGCACTGCTTGCTAATACCACTGCAATACCAAAAAACAACTCTGTATTGTCAACACTGTTTTCAGCACAAATACACACCACAGCCCAATACCAGCTGCTGTGAAGAAAATTAACTCTACCCCAGTCAAAACAAATTTGTTAATTGAATTAGGGTAAAGGTGGAACCTTCTTGTTCAAACACCTCTTCTGCCACCTCAGAACAATAATCTGCCACCTCAGATAAATAATTTTTTTATTAAAACACAGGAATAATAGACCATTGAAACAGAATTCAGAAGGGTTTTCATCTTAAAATGAAATGAGAGAAATGGGATTTGGGACATGTTCTCATCCCGATCATTCAGCTGAACATTTCTCTGGGAGTCCAGATGCTCTAAGCGTATGAGCAGATCTTCAGGGTACTCTAGGCCACACAACCTGTTGAATTTAGCTTAGCAAAACTGGAAATAGCCACTGAACTGACAAAGGTCCCCAGAGCTAAGCCCCATGCCTTGACAAAGCTGCTGCTGAGCAGCAAGTCAGGCTGTTGCACAGGGAGGGCAAAGCTCAGCTGAGGCCATCCCCACCAGCAGACCCCAAACCCACAGTATCTGAGCAGAGGGAGCATAGCAGGGATGCCCACACCAGTGGGCTCCACCCACCATCCAGAGAAAGCTGAGATAATGACTCAGCCTAACATCAGTCCAGGAAATCTAATCAACAGCTGGGGAATGATGTGGACAGGGCTGAAGACAGGCAGATGAGATGAGACACGTGGCCCAGGCTTGAGCTGGAATGGGACTTCTGGCCATGGCATGAGCGTAGAAGGGTAGGGGTCCAATGCTAGGCTTGACAGGGCACTAGAAATATTTCATAATGGGACTCAGGAGGCCCAGAGGAAGGGGGTTTTACTATTAGCAAGAGGAAAATGCTTTCAGCAGGGTCTCTAAGCTGTCCTCCAACGTCTGTAGCAAAACATCCCAGTGTCATTAGAGTTAGAATTACCTTGGGTAACCGACTGTGAAGGAAAAGTAAATGACTGTAGACAGACCCATAAAAACAAAGAAATAATTAAATAGGTCCTTGTGGATGAGGAGCTTTTCAGAAAACAGAGCAATGGTTGAGCCTATTTATCATTTGGTAGATGGTGCTCTGACTTTACGGGAAGAATTAAAGCTGCTTATTACCTCTCCCATTTTCAGTATTGATCCTGCTGCTGTAAAAAATAGTGCTTGGATTATGATGCCAACTGGTTCCTGGGAAAGTAGACAGTACACAAACCATAAATTTCACATTTCCTTCCCAATGCAACAGCATTGCCCATCTTGCCTATTTTACTCTATTTTAACACTATTAGTGTTAGCTAAATTTAAAACTATTAAAACCCTGGAAATAAAGATTAAAAGAGACCATTCTGCTCTCTGATTCTAGACCCCTTGGTTTCTGTTCCATAGTATAATTAATAAATTGCTTAGTTTAGTGTTTGAAGTAATTGGTGTTTTTGCCATCACTGTTTTTTCAAAGGCTATTCCAAGGGGGTTTTTTGCATAGCCTGTAGTCAGGATGTGAAACTGTCAATACTATTAACTCCTACAATCAAATGTTCCTGATATATTTTTAAAATAAATGGCTAATTTTATGACTGGTAATATAATGTTATTTATTTTATAAACAAAATGTGATCAATATTTGAATCTGTGACAAGGAAAGACCATTAAACAAGTGATAACAAGGTCCCATCCTATAAAGCAGGGATGGATGATCAAATCATCACCATGTCCTCAGAAGCAGCACTAAACCTCTTTCAAAAGTGTTTATTAAGCAAGGTGAAATAATGGTCTGATCAAAATTAACACCTTCCCTTGACATCCACATAGCATTGAAGTGCTGTAAGTAATTATGGTAGAGAGAATCTCCACCTGACAGAAATTCAAGAATAGTGAGAGTTTTCTGCCTATAAGTTTTGCATCATTCTCCATTCCTACACCCAACCTTTATCCAGTCTGTGGCAGAGATATGCTACTACTTGTCCAATAATGGAAAAATATTTAAAAGAATCCTGTTTCCTCCAGCTCTGCATTTTTCAAGTATCTGGGCCATTGCCAATCTCTATTTATTTTATATTTCATTTATCTTTATGTTATTGTGGCTACATCAGTACTCCCAACAGTGAAAGAAGGTCACTAGGACAGCTTAGTACTGGCACTAGGGCTCTTCTGTGACAGCTGGCTGTAAGACCCAGGAGTACTCTCAGTATGTGAGTGCTCTAGTGATGGAATTGCTGTGTAAATTTGGACAACCTCAAGCTACTCTTATTCATAAGAAAGATAAAAAACTGGCTCTTGGCTTGCTAGTATTACAGAAACAGAAATCTACCTTGGACCATTGTTCACCAAAACTCAAGGGAAGCTGTTTAGTTAGTTGCTCATTGGTCTTTTATTGTCCAAGTATTAGTTAATACAACTATACTGCATTTTTGAAAAGTAAAAATCCCATAGAGAAAGGATAGATTCCTGTACGTTCAACTGACAGCTTTAACTTTGGATGTTGTGAGATGGATCCATATCTCTCTGAACACTTGCAATTACTTTTCTGTCAGGAAATCTCATATAGTAAAAAAAAACAAGAAGAAATCACTAGGCTACTCAGAAGAGCTTGTAATAACTTACCTCTGGTCCTCAATAAATTCCTGTTGTTTCCTCTGAGTGAAATCACAATTTTACATCATGAAAAGCTGTACATTTTAAAAACCTGAGGTGAAATTCTGAGGAGATATTTTTTCTTTTCTTATATGAACTTTAACTAGAGAGTTGCCAAAATCAGTATCATCTTTTAAGAGATCTGACTCGTTGGGTTTTGTTTTTATATTGTGGTCATGAAAATTTCTGATTTTTTACTAAGTCTGCTCCATCTAACTATAGAATTTGGAAAAAAATAATCTTCCTTTCCCTATATGTGATGCTGTTGCAATTCCCAATGCTTGTCCATTATATCAGCCATTGTGAGATTTCCTACTGATTTCACAAGGATTAGTAATGTCAGTAATATTAAATGACTGCATCTGTGACTATAGAGAATTTAAAAGGATGTGATACATTGACTACTGTATGCTTTTAAGCACTTTTGCTGTTAACTTTATGTGCTTCTTGCATTTTATGATATTTTGTTGCACATTTCATTTACAGCAAAGTCCACTGACAATGTTTTTTTTCAAAGCTTCAGTGTATGGATTTGGGTGATTCATGAGGGGCAAGACTACTAAATTACTAGACCTAGGTGGTTACAGAGAAAAGTTGGAGCCTCTGAGATATTACACTTATGGTAACTTGAAGCAATAAAAACAACTTTAATTTATTTCCTGAATCAACCCTTCAACCAGTTTCCTAAGTAGGAAAGACCCAACTCATTTTTTGGAATGCAGTCTCAGTACTGAATGCAGTCTCAGAAATTCTAGATTGCAAGAGATTAGACAGAAGTTTATTGAGATCAAGTTAAAATTAAGAGAAAATCAAACTGAGACACCTGAAAATTATATTTGTAAATTAAATTTACTGAGAGTATTCCTTGGTCTTGAAACCAGGTTGTACAGAGAATCTTGTTTCTAAACTAGTAACCACTGTTATCCTGGGAAATTAGATGGTTGCATGCAAAGTATCTATTGGCAGTCCTCATTGGAGCCTTTCAATTCCAGCATCATGCCCAGGAATTCTTTGAGTGAGTTACTCATGGCACATTAAAAAATCCTGGTAAACACACTAGCTGCAAAGATAAAAGCTTACTAGCATTAGCAGTTCTGTTCCAACACTCAGAAGCATCATTACCTACTGCATAAAGAGCTAGAAACTTTTGTCAAGTATTAACATTGTATGAAATATGCATATATAAAATTCTAGATGTACATAAAATAAACATATAAAATAAATGCTGTAACAGCCATATAATGTGGCAACAGCTCCTGTGGCTTCCTATGCACATTGCAGTCTCAAACACTATGTTTATTAATCCTGATTCAATTTTACATCATCACATTATATTGGGTTGATCTAATGCTGTTTACTTATTTGCTGTTGATCTCACACCACTCCTCTGCTCCAATTTACAGCTAAGGAGCCCCTTGGCAAGGGAACCTGCTGCATTTTCACTGGAGCAAACCTACAGAGCACACACAAAACAGAGGCAAAGCACAACAATGTCCACACGTTCCTTTTGTCACATATACTCTGATGTTTATGGCCATTCTTCAAGAAAATCCTCTAACTAACCATATTGGATCACAGAGTACTCTCCAGCTAGTTCATCATTCAGCAGAACAGCACCTTACCTGGACAAGGCTGGAGAATGTGGAGCTGAAAACCAGTAGCTATTGACAGGTTCCAAGTTGAATCCGTGATAACACAAAACAAAGGAGAAACTTCTCCTGTCTAGATAAATTCTGTTGGTTTAACGTCAGCAAATACTTGCATGCATGGAGTCGAGCTGAACTAGACAAATAAAACTGTTTCTGTGCAGCATCCAGACAAATCCAAACTGTCTGGCTACTTGCAGCTCATCTGTTCTATTATGCCCACCTTTGGAAGATATTTTGAGTGCACAGATCATGACTTAAAGCAGAGGAAACTTATTGCAGGAGACTACCAAACACTTCTTGGTAATAGAAAACAGAAAGAACACTATGGCTCTTATCGTCCAAACCCACCATGATCATCTCCTGTAGCTGCTTCCAGTTGATTAACAGACTGAACACTTTCTCAAGGCACAAGGCATTGTTGAAGATTTTGTGAACAAACTGTTGCACAAGTTATAGGCTGGGATAAATGTCACGGACCAAAGAGTGAAAAACCATCCTCATATTTTGAAGCATTTTTCATCTTGAGGACAGAACATCATGTCTGAGGAATTTATAAACTGCCAGCTGAAACAGACAAATTGATTTCCAGAAAAGTGTTTTGAGCAAGAGCAGTTTGATTTGTCAAATTTGGTATTTCTCTCTGCTGACAGAGAAAATGCCAGGTGTACTAGCACAAATCAAAGTTCCTCAAGTAATGTTTGCATGCATGTCTCAAGAACAAAAGAATTTTGTTTTTACCCTGGGCTCTCTGACCTATAACTGCACAGCAGGGCCAAGCGTGGCCAAGCGTGCAGGTTACTGCTGAGAATGTGAGTCAGAAGCAATTGTATAAAAGATTGTAAGCAATTTCTTGTCCTGTTTGTGCCATAAATTGTCCAAAGACTTTTATGATTTTGTGAATATCAATTACACATCTCTGCCCACACACTCAAGTAATCTCAAGCTCATACTCCTGTCACTGCTTTGGCCAGCACTAAAAGATCATTTCTTGTCCTCTGAAGCATTGCCATATAGATGTTGTTCTGCTAAGCAACAAATCTGCTTTGTCTTCATTCACAGCCTGCTATCATTTTTCAGAAAAACCTAATGCAGTTTTCAAAAAGCTGAACTGATCACTCCACTGCATGCAGAGATTCAATCAGTACAGAAAACAGTAAAATAATCCCATCACACAATATTTCTATGACATATCATGACATGCTACGTGAACAGGCTATACCATTTCATAGAGCACAGTGATGCGGACAAAACTTAATTCCAGTTTAGAATTCCACACAATCCAAATTGGTTTATATATTTGTATTCTTATTCACCCTCTTTTCCTTTATGGCATGGTTTCAATCCCAGCTGGGGATGCAGCAATGCCTGTGCCGGGCATGGCCTCAGCTGAGCTTTGCCCTCCCTGTGCAGCAGCCTGACTTGCTGCTCAGCAGCAGCTTTGTCAAGGCATGGGGCTTAGCCTGGGGGACCATTAGCCTGGGAGTCAATTCAGTGGCTGTTCCAGTTTTGCTAAGCTAAATTCAACAGGTTGTGTGGCCTAGAGCACACTGAAGAACTGCTCATACACTTAGAGCATCCCAGTGCACATTTCAGCCACATCATGAGGACTGAAGGATCGGGATGAGAACATGTCCCAAAACCCAATTCTCTCTTTTCATTTTAAGATGAAAACCCTGCTAATTCTGTTTCAATGGCATTTTCTCCCCACCACTGCTGTGGAATGGGGAGGACAATCAAAAGTAAAACTTGGAGGTTGAGATAAGAACTGTTTGATAACTAAAACCAAATTAAAATAAAAAAATAATAGTAAATTATAATAATAATGATGACAATAAAAAGGGAAAGAAAAGAACAAAAAAAATTATTTATGCACAATACAATTGTTCCACTCACTGACTGATGCAAGTCCCCATTCCTGAACCTAGATCAACCCCATTTCCAGGTAACTCCCCAGTTTATATATTGAGCATGACATTATATGGTGTGGAATATCCCTTCAGCCAGTATTATCCACACCATTCTCATTCCAAGTTCAAACTACAGCACTGTATCAACTACTGAGGAGAAACTAACTCTACCCTAGCTGAAACCAGGACATTCTAGTAATTTACACAATTTTGTTTCTTTGAACTTGTGTCATCTGTTAAAACATGGTAAAAATCAATTTCACTAAACTAAGGAGAATCATGTGTGAAAGGGAATGAGAGACAACTGTTAATATCCATCTTTTCCTTTAACTGACATACATATTGTAACAGCCCTGCTCTTCTCTGCAGTACAGAAAAAATAGCAAAAAACTTAAGTGGAAAACTTCTTTACTAACACAACTTTAAAAGCATGACAATATTTCAGGAATGCAGTACTCAAGTTGTTTACCCAGACAGCAAAAGAAGTGGGTTTTTTTTGCTCAACCAAGTGCCTAAAGGTTCTACTCTCATCATTTTTATTACTCACACTCTAATAGCTTATGAATCTGAACCAAATACTTTCTCAAGGGGAGCCTTGACTTTCTCCAGACCAGTGAGAATTTCAAACATAAATCTTTGCTGCACAGGAAACTCTCAGATGTTGTTAAATAGCTTTTAATGAAGACCTCCTGCTACCTTCCAAGCCTCATTCTTTTCTTGAGATTTAAAAGTACATTGCACTATTTCTAAATTAGTCACACTTGAAGCAATCTCCAGGGGTTTCCTTGCCAGTCTCTCAGGTTGCATCACAGAAATTTTGACTTTATGAACTGTGAATGGATTGGAGAAACTGACAAATTTGTCAAGCCTGAATTGGAACATAAAGACAGCTTGTTTGATGCAGTAAATCATGTGAAAACTATTTCCAAGGAGCCTCTTGACAAGCTGTCAGGACATTGGTTGGACAAGCACCAGGTAGCGTTACTCAGGACTGCAACAGCAGCCACAGAGAGGAAACATGTCACTTCAGCTCTATATTCCACTTCTTGAGAACTGGCTGTCATATGATAGAAAATATCCTTTCTGTCAGATTGATTTTATATGCTAGGGCTCTACAAACTGGCTGCTTTAAAAGGTGCACATTCCTTAAGTGTAACTTCAGGCACAAAAGCCTAAACTAGGCAGGTTCCCCTTTTCTCAGCAGTGGGGAGAGACAGGCTTTCCCAGAGACTCCTTCAGAGATCACAGTGAGGATCCTTCCAGGAGTTCCCTCTGAAATGGCTCATCTCCTGGGTTCTTCTCAGCCCACTTCTCTAGCCAGCTGAGGTCTTCCTGAAGAGTAGGTAGCGCAGCCATCAGGTGCTCCTCCCAGTTTTGCATCATATTCAGACCTGCTGGGGGTGCACTCTATCCCCTTGTCCAGGCCATTAGCAAAAAAATGTTTTGGGCAAAAATATATCAGCTGATGGTTCATTCCACTAACAAACGTCCTCCTGCAGGACTTTGCCCTGATGACCACAGTTGAAACAGGCAACAGATGAATGTGTTTTCTATTCTCTCAGACCAATTTTTGGTTTTCTGGACTGTTTTCCTGTTCTTACAGTTAAAAAAGACAATGGCAGTTACTTATTCCTGCATTCTGAGGATGTTTCTCTTCTCTGTGAAAAATTGTGAACCATTTTCAGTAGTATTTTTAAAAAGTGCAATTAATACTGCACTGATTTAAAGGAAAAGCATTATGTGAGACTCATGGTCCCACCTGATAAGCTCTAATGTTTCACAACACCTACTGACATCCTTTGGCTTTCATAAGAGCCTTATAAAATTTTAAAATCTTCTGTAGGAATATTCTTCTTTAGTTATCAATAAACTTAAATGGCTAATTGTTAGCCTCTATCTTGTTTCAGAGCTCTTAATCATCTTAGTTTATTCCTTAAATGACATTGTATAGCTTTAAAACAAGTTATAGATGTCTGATGAGATAGTAAAATGTTAATTGCATCTTTTATTGGTTTTATAGCCTTTTTTCTTGTCCTGTTTCTTTGTTACCTTGTTTTCCATTTCAGTTCTTCATAACAACGTTCTCTGATTTTCTATGTAGAAATGCCTATGACAGTTAAATAATTCATATAAGTATTGTTCATGAGTTTCCATAAATATCCATTAATCTCTGAAATGTCACTCTAAAGAGAGTCCACATCAATTCTCAGATCACTACATGCAACACCTGTTGATACCAGAGGGAGCTGTGCTCTGTTATACATTATCATTTGAGGTGGTACTGGTACAATTTCCATTTTATCAGTATCACCCGACAAACATTTCTAGAACAATCTGATTCCTGAAATGAATATAAGAAAGGAATATTTTTAATATTCTGAGTAGTGTATTACTTTCTTTTGCAAGCACATCATATGGGAAATCACTCTATATTTCAGTGTTATTAAGTTTAGAGTAAGATTATGGTAACAAATAGGCTACCTATCAATCAATGTCTTGCTGTTATCTTGCCTAGGAACTTCATGATTGCCATCTCTGAATCTTTTTACCTGTGAGATGTGCCAAACTTCACTGCCCTAACAAAACTCTGTAGGAAGTCCTTTCATAGAGGCCAGAGACCCTGGCTAATCTTTTCTTCTTCTGATCCAAAGAATTTAATGAAGGTGCTATGAAGAATGATGGATGAGAAAAAAGGCAGAATTAGGTAGTGATGGCATTTTCAAGAGTTTAAGAGATGTACAAAGTAATCAGCCTCAATCACTACTGCAATAATTTTTGCCTTTTTTATTTCTGTTTGTGATTTCTAACATCATTTAATAAAATATACTAGTCATGAGATATTTGAATCCTCTGAAATTGCAGTTGGCTATTTTTCCAATGAAGGTAATATTGTACAGTATTATAACCCTTTTTTTACACCTTGTTCACCACAACTCATGCCTTTGGACTTTTTCCCCTCTTGACTTCTCACAAGTGGACAGTGGCTTCTGTCAGACCAACAAGAAAATGGACAGATGACTCACTAAGAAATT